>OX494433.1:13915781-15221041 GCA_950381575.1 Plusia festucae | reverse complement strand
TGTTTTTTTCCATGTCAAAGGCTACATGCATACCAAATTTCAACCAAATCGGTCCAGTCGTTTTTGCGTGAAAGAGTAACAAACATCCACACATCCACACATCCATTCTCACAAACTTTCACATTTATAATATTAGTAGGATAGTAGGATAGTGTTTGTGAAAAGATTGAAAAAAATAAACACTGGGCTGAAATACTTCTGAAAATATGCACCAATCTTGCTTATTCTGGGCAAAAACGAGTATTTATACGCATTAGCATCAATTTGTTAGAGATATAATATAGTACTAGCTGTTTCCTAAAGTTTCACACGCCTCCTTTTTACCAAAGACAATGAACGAGATTGTAAATAGTCTAAAACCTCACTCCAAACTGTTGTCTCTCTCAAAGTATGTGAAATTTTATTAAATCTTCAATTAATCATACTGTATTTTTTTTAATAATAATTTAACATAACTGATCTACTAATATTAGATAGGTAGTATATTATAGTAGGTAATATATTCGTATGTACGTAGGTAGTATATTTCAATCAGATTTGAATTAAGGCTATTAATAAATGCTATACCTAGAATGATAGAAATGCACATGCCATAGCTACGTGTTGCGGTGTGTTGACGGGCTCAACCTGAGTACGTACTCACGTATTAAGTGCTCCTCACGTGGCTCTTAATCGATCGATTCGGTGCCGCTGTGTAGGATGCGGACGGAAATTGTTTGAGAATTTAGTACTGATTTATTTATTAATAGATCTGTTTAGTACATTGGAGTGTTTCTTCAAGTAACTGGGTTAGTGTCATTGATGTTTTTCACATTACAGTAACAATTATAGTTATCGGTTATTAGGAAAGTTATTAAAATAAGTAATAAGTTTACGTTAATATTCTCAAATTTATGATCTGTCTGTGACAAGGAGACAAAGCCTTATTTCGTAGTAAGGTAATGAGAACTGTGGGCCGTTTGTATTCACCTTATTGACGTGATAACGTCAAACATTGATGAACGCCGGCTGCACGCACGTAAAAGTGTCACGTTCTGTCTGAGCCGAGCGTGCAAGCGAGATCGCGGAACAAGCGATAGGCACAATCGGTTTAAGCGTTCGGCTTGTGACGAATCTATTTCTCTTCCACTCCATCGACCAGTGTGTCCGAGTAGAAGAGTGACAGTATACAATTTTTCATCAATGTTTTCTTATGATTCACGTTAAAATAATTATCGTTCGTAAACTGACTTTACAGACAACAATTTTTTAAAAAAACAAGAATATTTTTTCCATATTATGTGCAAAGTCAAATTTCAATGGTAATAGGGACTTAACAAGAGTTAAAAATTATGTAAAATATTTTAACTGCTTAACTGCTGCTTGCAAAACGTGTAGACATTTTTCTCTATAATTCAATAAATCAGTGGAAAATAAAACACAAGTGTGTCGATGTCATAATGCACAAACAGTGGATGCTGCACAGAATACCGAGAACACCTCACAACTTTCCGTTGCTTCGCCCCGGTAATAATCGGTAGAACAGGGCTGTCAAAAAATTACACATTTTTCGGGGATGTAGAGGATGCTTATAATTTATAGGCTTTACACCATGATTAATGACTGAATTTTTTACCCAATTTCCCCAGAAAGAGGGTTATGTTTTTAAAATATTTTACGTATGTATTTTTCTTTGGCAGGCTTTGTAGCCTAAAAAGTTTGGTTGAATTCTACTTGAGAGGTGTCGTTAGATTCGTTTTAATTGTAAGAGTGACACTGGGTATACAAAACTGGAAATAAATGAACATTTTCGAATATGATCATTTCAATTCAGTTCTTTTTTGTCTAACTTTTAAGCAGCTGGATTTTTTATTTTCAATAATTTCAGCCACTTTTTGAGGAGGGCCTTGAGACACTGACTGTGCATCTGGGGGTATTCGACATAAATGACTGAACTTTAGTTTGTGAAGGTTTGCTGGTTATTTGTAGATACTATGTCAACCCTACCTCCTCACCTCCCGAACAAAACAATTGACACTAGCTCGAAGTTCGTACTATTGGCGGGAAAAATTTATGACTTTTGTTTCGTCAGATAGTTTTCATGTTACTTATTGCTAGAATTTTAGTTTACAATCGTAAATCGTGAGTTTTAATCTAAGTTTAAAAGCTACCTTAACGGCTGTTTGTGAAAATGAGAAATAACTGAATTATTGTGGTTGATATTTAATTTGCTGGTCAGTGTTTTTGTCAGGAATTAATTTTGATATTGTTTTTATTTATTCGCCAGTTTACATTATTATCATTGAGAACGATGTAATAATTATATTGTTATAGATTGCTGTCACAGGAAAATTTTACTTAATATTGATATTTTTTTTATAATCGAAAACACTATAAAATTAATTTGTTGAAGAAATAAAGGTATGTCTTAGTGTATATGTATCCATGATAATTTCAAAAACGCAGGAATTTATGTCGTCCCTGTAATAGTATGAAAATAAGATTGCTGTTCCCAATTTCTGGAATTAAAATCTGGGCTTACACTTTGTTAGGCAAAACGTGATGTGCTAGTCTCGTGTTAGTAATTCCGTATCATTATTTTATCAAATAATGATAAAATATATTTAGGTAGAAATAAAAATAGTTTCTTGGCCCCAAAGCAAAAATAATCGGGATTTTAAAATGAAAGAACTGTGAGTGTATAAAACTACCTATTTTTCCAATGAAGGGGATCCCCTTCCTATCGGTAGTAACATAGGTTTATACTTCATGCATTCACGCTTCCAAAGCTGTTTACTTCTCGGATTAAAAACTCAATATCGCTCGGTAGCTTTCACAGTCAATATTCTGCTTCGGACTGAAAAAATAAGATTCGTTGCATATAAGGCTTTATGCGAAAAGAAAATATGAATTAAATTCATTTTTTCTGGCATGTTGTTTTAGAAGACAACGCTTAAACTTTTCTCGCCTCTAATAACAAAATTAGGATGTATCAACTTTAATGCCAAGGACATATAACTTATGAAAACGGCACTTAGCTGCTATTGGTATTTAGTAAAATAAAGGCTGAAAAAACTAAGGCAACATTTCAATCAATCAATGAACTCAGTTTATCGCAGACCACTGCTGGACCTAGACCTCACCCATGTTGCATCAGACGACCCGGTACTTTATTTAGGGGCTGTTTGTCGTGGAGCGCCATCATTAGGGTGTTTTCCCAAGTTACCACGCTGGGCAAGCGGGTTGGTGACCGCAGTTTACTTTCAGTTCTTTAGGAGAACGCTGCTGCCCATTCTCCTTGTTTCTATATCCCTTGGTCTCCACGTACGACACCCACGGGTAGAGAGGAAGTTCTATTCTATGCCGAAACCCCACGGCCAAAGCATTTAGTTTAATAGATTTCTAGCAAGCAACATTTACTGAAACATATTTAAAGTATTGTAAATATTTTAACTCCCGCGGATATCCATATGTTGAAAAAGGCACGGAATCTAGGTTCCCCATCCACTGACGAACAGACGCGCGATTAAATTTTCAGGTGTTATTGGGAATTCACTAGTAGAAATCTTTCAGTGCGCAACGTTACCGGAATGGAAGACTGTATTTCATTTTGTGACGTTTTATACTACTGTTTTTATTTAAACTTACATATGCATTTTTGTGTTAATGTCATTGACGATAAACGATGACGTAACCTGTTTGTCTTGTGATCTCAAAGCAAACCCCTAGTGTTGTGTAGTAACGTGTAACTAATATTGCTCCGAGCATCGTGTGCTAATTAATGAGTCTTATTAAGATTTAATAGGGCCTTTCTCGTATATGCGGAAGAATATTTTCTTCGCCACGTGAATATTTAAGTTATTGTTCATTAACTTGAAAATTGCAAATGTTTCATAAGTTTTACCACCCCCTGTAAGCCAGTAAGGCAATTCATTTAATTGAATATCTTAAAAAATTACAGCCAAACTTTGATTTTATTATGCGTTTTGTAAGATGAGTCATCGTTAGTAAGTCAGTCATGAAGTCATATTATCTCTGTCAAGGGCGTCACGATTAAAATGATTTACTGCAAAGAACTCTCGGCTTTGTAAATAAACCTACAACAGAAATAGCATCATCTCATCATCTATGATAAAAACAAACACATTCGTCGTGTGAATATTTTTTGTAGCTCCCAGATAGTTCGAACGTACCTATCTATGTATATAACCTAGTTTAGTGTTTTTTATGCGAACAAAATCGTTTCCTATATAATGAAAAAAAAAATCTTTAACGACAAATAAAATCCTCTCATTCTATTCTCCTTCCACAGAAACTAAATAAAAATAGACGTAAATTCACAAAAATACTCTACATTTAATCAAATGCCGTATACATTTCCATTTGTTTGAAACATTCGCTGTAAAAACTAGTATATTTTAAAGCATGCATTTCAAAGGGCCGCCGCGTGCGAGTAAATTCAAATTACCTTGACAAATACCCATTCGGTTTTACATAAAAAGCAGATGCAGCCGGACAGAGCGGCGAACAAAAGGGGTATAAACGAATACTGTGCTGTGTAGAGAACTTATTTACATTAATTTTTCATGACTCGATAGACTTGGAAACGTGGAGTTTATAGATAGGTACAGTTAACTCTAGAACAGAATTTAATATGAAGGTTGCTGTCTGGCAGTAATATCATATCTTATAAATTTACATAAGCATGTAGTTGGCCCACTGTGAGGTAAAGTTCTTAAAAGACGACCACTTTTTTATGATGATATCATGAAAGCTGCCTATTCGTCCCCGATCGGCGACCGGTCGCCGCATTACAATAGAAAATCAATTGTGTCTCATTAGCGGTGATTAGAGAGATTAAGAATTAGTAGAAATGAATCATTTTTGTATACTTTATGATAATTCACATATTTTACAAAGTGTATATTTTATTCACTTGTTCAAATACAAAAAACGTCGAAAGCTCATATTTATACTTTACTATTATTGTAGAGAAAACGGTGCTGACGTTATAAGCCTCACGAACGGGTCACATTTGGGCCAAGCGCTTCTTACCTAAGAGTAAAGTAACAGCAACTTGAATGCTATGTTGTGAAAGTTATGGTATATATAATAAATAATATCTAATAATATCTTGGGACATCTCACACACGGCCATCTGATCTACTATGGTAGGTAACCAGACAACTGATAAACATACTTATATTATCTAAATTCATACATATTATAGATAAATAACACCCAGACACAGAACAAATGATCGAACTCATCACACATTTGTCCTGGAGGTGGGAATCGAACCCTCGACCTTTGGCTTAGCAGTCAGGGTCACTAACCATTAACCAACAGGCCAGTTATTAAAATAAGTTACTATTCAGGTTTTTTCGTACTTCTTCAATGAAAAAGATAGTAAACAATAGGAATATATTAACATAAGCAATTTTTAGTCTATACAATTCTGAATTTACTTACCAAACTATAATAACAAAAACAGTTTTCCACAAGAACAATTGAATTTACGTATACAACAATCCACCACAAAGAGAACAAAAATAAAAACCTCCACAAAACTAATTCAAAAACATACATTTTGTTTAAAACGAAATACAAATCTTGTGATTTGCATACCCGCATGACAATTCAATTCGCATATTCATGCTATGTCCGTCTCAGTTGAAACAAGTTTAAAAATATTGCAGCCGCATCAGTCTGCTCCGGGCTTCTACGTATGGAAGAACCAACTACTTCCCTATATTAAAATCATTCGTTCATCTAACCGCTCGAAAAAGCCACTGACAAAGCGCTCTCAAAATTTAGCTGTGCAAAATCTCAACGAATGCTAGATTACGACGGGGCAATTTCAACACAAAAATACAAGTGCAATTTGAGCGGCCATAAAGCGAGGCCCGAGTTCTGAACGTCTTAATAGTTAGTTGGCAAGCTTTGTTATTCCCGACACCGGAATGTGAATCTCTGTGGAGTGTGCGGTCGTAATCTGGAACATACTGTCCTCTAATTGCGATCCTAATTGTCCCGGCTGTGTCCCCCACCCTTCTTTATTCTGGCCTCCTCGTTACATGTTGCTGTGCTGCCCGAGGAACTGACCGCTCGTGTTTCCTAATGTTTTGTATTGTGTGTGCCTAGGGGTGCAGAATTTGATGCCTTGATTACAGCCAAGCAACGCGCTGCGATGTATTGTCATGCGGTTGCTTTCAGGTTTCGGATGTTTGTGCTCAGCAGTGTATATAGGATATTGGAATAGCCTTGTACCGATTGCTTGTCAAGATAATAATATTTTTAGATTAACTCATAGCATATTTTATTGTTTTACATATGAATACATTAGATATTACTTGAAAAATATATCTCATGAAAGGTTTATTTTTATTTTTAAGAAAAAGCTTAAATTATATTAAACAGTACCGTGTATACTCTTAAAGTATCGTGGATATTATAATGATCCCTACGTTTTACTGTGGTTTTACTGAGATATCAGATATCACTTTGCTTAAACTATGCTCAGTATTAATTTAATTAATCAATAGTATTTTTATACAGTCGGTACCAACTCTACTGGCGTAAGATTAGTTTTTTCATGTGATTGCTAATGCATGCGTTTCGCTTTCTTCTTCTTAATTTCAATTTAATTTGACCTTAAGCGTCCTTCCTCAAATATGGCTATAGGTAGTTACCAAATTTGAAGTTTACTATTGTAATTCCCAGAAAACAAGCTCGGTTATGTCAGCAGTGTATCTGGCGCATGTGCAATGTGCATCAGTCCGCAGGCCTGCCGCCACACATGATACATTCCACTAATGGCGAGATTACAAATCGCTATGCTCACTCAACCACTGGCATGGGCCTCTGTTTAATACACTATGTTACCATTGATCTATTTCGCATTTCACACTCGAAACACAAAAAACTTGTAGTAATGCGCCGTTTAAATTCATGTAAAGTGGGTAGGTACTTGCTATGAAAAGTGAAAGCAAATAAACTGTCGAGAAAATAATTTCACTAAAGAATATTAAATCATTTTTTTTTAAGATTTAGCTACCTTATATTTTGATTAGGTACCAGTGTTTTATGATAATTCTAATATATTTTACCCTGAGTAATAATTTAAAAATTAAGCGAGTTATGAGCAACATTGATTTATTATTTATTTTGTTCTTAAAACCATTGTTTACGTTTTATTTATAACGTAACTGTTACGTTACTATAAATTTTACAAAATGACACAAAATAATTTTATCAGAATTTTTCTCTTCTCTTTACATTTACGAAAATAAAGTTTCGTCATAAAAACTAATACAAAACCTATTTCATGGTAAAGCCTCGCTCGAGAGACAAGCCAACAAATATCTGCGCTCAAGGAACCAGTCCCAAGTAATAGCATTCTGTACAGTTGCAATGTGATTGATGCTAACGAATTAAGTTACAAGCAGCCCGAACTTAGGGGAACTTGACTAATGGAATTAGCTCGCTTGTTTAATTTCATTTTATTGTATCGTTTACAGTGTTTACACAGGGTATAAGGAGTATTAAATTTGGTATGGAGTTATTGTTGGTGTTAACTGATTAAGGTCTTATTGAAACAGTATTTCAACGCAAATACGAGTCTATTTTGAAAAACAAAATAAAGCGTTTTCTTTTTATTAATATCTAATTTATGTAATAATTAAATACATATTTTATTTGACAGTTAACCTTAAGTTATTATTAATGTAATAAATAGATTTTCAAATATATATATATTTACAAAAGTTAGTATTTAATAATATATAGATTTACAAAAGGCTTTACAAAATTTCGAAGGCGGTTCCTTCGAAATTTTAGTCTTTTCAATTTCAATCAAAAATCTATGTTTTGTGTTAAATAACTGCGTGAAATCAGCACACTGCTTACATTCATTTGAGAGGCACTACTAGAAGGAGGCCTACAATATCCATCGCTATTCACATGGTAATAGGTTTTCAAGTAAATGATGCGTCTATAAACCTTTCACTCTAACAATCAACGTTAGTTTTGAAGTGACAAGCAATATTGGTCCTTTTGTACCGGTGTTTTGGTCCTTTTGTACCGGTGTATTGGTCCTTTTCCACGCACCGATCTAAAATAAAGTTTTAATAGCACTTTTATTGTCCTTGTGCAATGAAAGAACAAGGTATTTTTTGAAGGTCGAACTGGAGGCTCCTGACGCTGCCACCGTCGGGCTATCCCAAGAATCAAGTTATTACCCAATGCTACCACATAATTTCACAGCATTTTTGCGACAATACGTGTCTCTATCAAAACAATTACTACAAAATTCGCATCCAAACAGAAAAATCTCATACCCCAGTAAGTTTAGTAACAAACATTTTAACAAACAAACTGTACCACAATAACGAAAATCACCCCAATAGGAAGCAAGACAGGTGCAAGCCCCAACGTAAATAAGCTATACGAACAATTTGTGGCGAATGGTTGGCTAACAGCAACGCTCTCTGGGTTTTAGCAAAAGACGTGGCGCGGTTTCAATGTGCCTCAACCTACTGGGAATTTAATTCAATTTTGGTACGATTAGGATTCGGATATTATTAATTCTATTTATCCTACTAATATTATAAATGTGAAAGTGTGGATGTTTGTTACTCAAACACGCAAAAACGGCTGAACGAATTTGGATGAAATTTGGCATGCACGTAGCCTTTGACATGGAAAAGAACATAGGCTACCTTTTATCCCGATTCCTTAAGCAGTTCCCGAGAGACGACCCAATTCTGAAGTCCACGCAGACGAAGTCGCGGGCAGAAGCTAGTTTTTAAATAAATAGTTCCGTAATTTACTTTTTCCTTGTGGGATTTGAATAGAATGTGTGTCCGCAAAACCACTCAGTCAGCATATTATGTATGTATATACTATTTCATTTATGAAAATGTTATGTTGAATGTCAATCTAAAAAAGTTTGAAAATAAACAAAAGAGTTTTTAATGGGAAAACAAAACGTCTTATCCAATATCGCGTACCTAAAATCCATAACAAGACTTAACAGAATGTAAAAGGAGACCGAAAACACTAAAATAAACAAAGAGATAAAAATTCCCAAAAGGATTTGCGGCAAGTGCCCTCAAAATCACAATTCAGCCCTTTGGCGATTACATGATATCGGCTTTTTGCGTTACATTCGTGAAATTCAATAATACCGATGCTCGTAAAAGGGAGGGGGGGGGGGCACTGGCGAAAAAACGGTATTTGGCTCACTAAACCGTTATTGTCAACCGCTGCAAATAACTGGGATGTTTTTTCTTGTTATTTCATTTTAAAAGGGTCCGCTAGAGGCCCGTGCTTATATTGGCTGCTTTAAAAACCTTTTGTGGAACGAAGGTATTCATAAAATATTAATATGTGTGGATGTGTGCGTAAAGTCAAAAATAGGTACTTTGGTATTTTATATTGCACCAGGCAACAATAGTAATACTAGACTAGTTTGATAGTATGTGATACAGCCAGAATATGGGTGCATAGCTGAGCTATTCTACCTACCGCTTTAAGATATAGAGGCGTTGTGATACATACTTTTAAAAACAGGTGAGCAAGTAACAGAATGAACGATTTAAAACATTTCGCAATGGTGCGTAAACGTTCCGGTTTTTACTGTGACACCAACGAGTTACGGACGTTGTTTTGCTCAGTTGATTTTTACAATGCGTGAATATTTACAGCTTACAGATAAAATATTGTGTTTCGTGGTGCAAACACTTTTATTCTTAAAATTATTTATTGTTATTTTAGTTGTGATATTTTTTGTAGTAGGTCGGTCTCTTTGAAATTCACGTAAAGGCCTAAACTGTGTATTCAGAAACGGTTATTTTGATTGTAAGTATACAGTTGGCATAGATTATTCATATCATATTGAATCGTACGGAAATACGTAAAGGTCTACATTCTGTAATTTAGAAGTTAATTGGGCATTATTTGTGTTGAATTCATTTATGTAACTGTTCTACCGTTTGCAGAACAAAAATTTAATTAACCCTAAGCAAAAGAGATTCTGCTGGTGATTCAGGAAAACATCATGAGGAAACCTGGATGCCAACAATTTGAATCTGAATCGGAAACCGCAAAGAGCAAGCATGGTGGTGAATGCTCGTTCCTCCTCTATATGGGAAGAGACCTGTGCCTAGTCTTGGTAGTTTATGAGCTGATATAATTATTAATTATTATGGATCACTTTCCGAATCTTGTAAACTAACCAATAAATGTCCTTCGCTAGACATAGGCCTCTTCTCGTACCAAAACCGACCAATAACTATTTCTTTAATTTTTGCACCTTTAACCAAATGAACGTAGCCTAGATTCGCTTAAATTAGAACATTCGTTTAAATTCTTCTCGCGTTTCCAACGCATTCATAGTATCAAATCAGGGTACGGAATTAAGTCTGTTAGTTTATTATCGCTCTCTACTTAATTTTCTTTCAGAATCCAAGGTTAATTTACTAATTTCTTATTTGCTCTCATACACAATATGCTTTTATATAAGGCTGATCAAAGTAATGTCAGTAGATGATCTTAATATTTGGTAGCATCAATAATAATGTTTGGGAGAATATTGTGTATGATACGAATTTTTGAAACCTCAAAATTAATACCGTTCCTCTTTTATCTAGTGAAATAAAAAAGAAAGGAAATAAAAAGAAACGTCGGAAGCTAAACTTGAATAAAGTTTCGCGATAAAGTCGATTACAAATAGTTTTATTTCAATGCCAAATATTCGTTAACAAAATTGTAATTGTGGTTCAAATTGCGGTATGAAGATTGCGATGAGGTTAACTGCCCAATTTGCGACAAACAACTTAAGTTCGTTTTCAAGCAGGAATATTATCCCACGCTTCTGAAATAAATTGTAATCTAACAGAGTTCCACATTAGAGTCTTTAAAATTTCAGTCAGGTACTTTAAGATTAATTCTATTTTCCATCGGAAAGTAATTTTGTTCCTGGAATTAAGTCTGCAAGTTTTTAATTGTGATTTTCTCGCCACTCGTGTTCAGGTTTATTACAATTGCTTGCCGATTTAAGTTCCTTGATTTGATATTTAACTGAGAAGATTTTTGGTCCAAAATTGTCTTTATCCCTGAATATTTTTGGAATTATGCATAAAGGCAAGCAGGCTGTGAATTTCAAGTAAATTATGAAGATGGTTAAATGGAAAAGAATGAACACCCAGTGATTCCAATTAAACATGATGAGACATTGCTATCCAATATACTTAATTTTAATGATAGTATTGGTAGATACGCAAAACAGGCGCAAGAAAAGACGTCGATTTGCGGAAAACTAGCCCGCGTTTACCTATACCTAGTATTGGTAGATGACAATGATCTTACGTGCCTGGCCCTTGTTTCTGTTTTTTTCTGTTTCTTTAATTAGCTGGACTGAGGCTAAGTTCCTCTATGCATTGAAAATTTTGAATCTGCTTTTTTTGTTATTCGGATTTTGATGGAAATGATCCTGCCTTTACTATGTAGTCGACAATCCCTAAATACGTAACGAAAACACCATTCTACACTTAAAAAAGCAAGTCAACGATCCCAGTCAGGTTTGAGATTCAACTCTTGTTCCCATCGCGAAGTAATCGTGTTCCTGAAATTGAGTCTGCAAGTTTCAGCGTGACGCGTTATCGGATTTGTTTGGTACGCGCACGGAATCTGCGGGACGCTCCGCCTACTCGCAAATTGCATCGGATACTGAACGTTGGATGCTTTTTAGCTTTAGTTCTCTTGTGTTAATATGGAGATAAGAGGATTTGAGCGTTTTGTATGGTCGGTTTGTTTCTGGGTGTTTTTCGTCTGTCAATAAATGATTTAGTGCAGTGTTGTGGATTGGCAAATTTGTTGTACATGATAGTCCGGTTTAGGTTGTTGACACATTTTCCGTGTATTACGACTTATAATAATATGTTATTGGCATTACTAGTTAAGTTGGTCCAAAAACGAATAGATTTGAAACATAAAAAAAAGCTAATTTCAGCCGATTTCGATCTAAATTCGGTTTTTAGTTGATGCCAATAGTTTCTGCTTAGGGTATAAACCATCTGAAATACAATTGACGCTGTTGTAAAGTGTTTAAAATCAACTTCAATTGCAAGTAAGCACAAACTAGTTTTACTATTTAGCGTAAAATTCAAACACGCAATCAGTTACATTCCCATTGCTTGCTATGTCTGGCATTACCATAATTATTCTATATTAAAACAGTAATGTAATATTAAAACTCCGAAGACGTCGCCTGTTTAAAATAACAGATGGCAGCACATGTATTATTCATAGGTCGGTTTTAGTTGGGAGTCCGATAAGTTTGAAAGGCGTTGGATAAAGTTGATGGTAGTCGGTGACATTTACATTTTAATTGAACATTATAGATGGTTTGATAAAACTGCGATTATTGGTTTCACCTTGAGATAATTTATAAATGTGATTGTTCATTACACGATTCAGTATTTTAAAGTCTTATGAGGTTATGACCAAATCTAATCTTCCCTCTGTTTGCCAGTGTAAAGACGTCGTTAATGTAGTGTGCAGAAGTGTCGATAATTTTAACAATAATGATAGTGAAGTGAGGGTAGTTACAGAAACCCGCACGATCCGACGACGCCGCTGAACTGTCATCAGTCTACCCCACAGAGTACATTATACAGTCTACCAGTGACCACGGCCTTAGCAAGTTGATCGAAACGTCGGAAAAACTATAGGTATTAATACTTTATATTATTATTACGTATGCGTTTCGGACCGGTTACCTATAATTGTATTAATGATCATTCGTTTGAATTCATTAACTAGCTACTTGGTCATAGGTACTATACCTTTATGGACACTACACTAAGCTATCATTTTTCATAAACTAACGTTTTTTTTTTCTGGTGTAACAGATTATGGATTTGCTCGAGTTAGACCCGCTCAGCATGTACGGGGTCTCTCCGGCCCTGATTCTGCTCGGCGAGGGTTACTCACGTAAGTAATTTAGCATTAATATTAGTAGGTGTACTCGTGCCAGTATGGTTTGATCGATAATAATGTAATGTATGGAGAAACTGGATAAATAAGTACTTCTAACCTAAAAAAAAAACGACGGATACTACACTCTTAGTAATTAAACTTTTTGTTGTTATAGTTGAGCTTGCAAAAGGAACTAAGTGATCAAATTTTAGACTTTTGAAACAACTTATTAGCACCTTTTAACACGTTTCCGTGATTAATTGTTAGGTTAGGTTAGATTAGATAACTTTTTTAAATATTGAAAACTAATAGGGGAGGAGAATGTTAATAGGATAGTGCAATTATATACCAGTATAAGATATAAAAAAAAAAAAAATTAAAAAGTAATTCTATCAATAAATTTTGTAGTTTTTCAACGTATCTTCATAAACATGTCTTGTTTACATTCGTTAAACATTAATGTCTCATAGGCAGTTAACCAAATTTTGAAACAGGTCATAGCGCCAATCGCCCTGTAACACGTGTTACAAGCCCGCGGCGTTCGGCAGCGTTCACACCATTGATTGGTTATGCACATTGCACATGCTTGACACTATTACGACATTACTACTAGTACATAGATACTTAGTAAGAGTGTAGCGTAGCTACATAAGATGCGTTTAACAATCTTGGTAGGATGGATTTGTTTATAGCAGCAGTTATTTGACGATTTCTTCGAGATATAAAATTGTTTCTAGTATTTGCAAGGCTGGAGTGTTGACGTATTTATACTTGAGCGTCTAACGGTTTGTGACATAAATTTAGTTTTTGGGTGTTGTAATAGTCTTCTTGAAAGGACCTTAAGACGCATTATAAAAAGCAAGAATATAACACAGTTAAAATCTGTGTGCGGATCCCCGATAGATGGTCTATAGAAAAAAATAATATTGTTTAATATATTTTTTTAATTTCAAAGCAGTAATGAACATGGCTACTGTAAATGCTTAGTACATTATGTAACACACAACATTTAATTCGTCTAAGCAGCTGCCAGTGACTTACATACATTGGCTAACGTCTGGCCTCACATAACAACAGACTCAGTAGGGCTCTCCCAGCACAGCTGCTGCCCCAAGCCGTCGCGAGCTCTTTGCACGGCGCTAAAAAGAGCATAAACCGGTATAGCCGATTGTGAAGACGTGGTGTAAGGTGTGCGAGGTAGCGGGGGATTAGAACGTTTACATTTTGTTGGGTTTAAAACTCAAAATATATTATTGTTTCATAATTTGTGTACTAATTTTCGAACGAATCACCATTAAACTACGTAACATATATGCGTCTTATTGCGTCGCGAAAGTCAAGGAAGCGATGTATTTTCACAAGGGAAATTTTTTTTTCTTTCGTTCTTAAATATTAGAAATATTCGACAATACGCTTATTTTTTCGTAATTTCTTATGACCGAATAGCGAAACGTCACTTATTTTTAAGCCACCGTTAAAGTCTTATGCCGTCTCTGTCACAATTAAGAACGTGTTAAAGTTTATTTGCGATTCAGTGTTCGAGGGTTATTGACCTTTCCTGACACTAAGGTTGGCAATATATTTTCTAAAATTTAATTAAATAAGTCAGCAAAAGAGAATACTGTGTTTTATACTGTATTTAGTTTTACCCATTCGCTATCTCTTCTCACCTACGTCTTCCTCCCAAGTCGAGGACAGTACTAAGTGCTCTCCAGACAACTAGTGTATTGCAGATAGTTCGCCAGATTTACGAGGCCCGCTGCTCATCGTTACGTCGGTAACTTAATTCACACGTACCTTGATCCCGACACTCGCCACAATAAAATTGTGGCTACTTTATAGATATGTAATTGTTTTGGTATTTACGATGTTTGCTTTGTATTTTATGATTTCCTAGTACTTGAGTTGTGTGGATGTGATAGCTGTGAATCACGCGGGACTCCCAATCGTAAAACTAAATTCGACTTTTTTGTAAATGTTATTCACTATACCAAAATTATGCTAATATAAATTCAAATCCTGTTTTAAATTGGATATTTAGATTTAAATGAAAAAGTATACTTGTATCTTAAATTAGTCAAAATTGCGGTTAAAGACTACGGGTTGGGAAACTTTTGTTTTGTTATCAAAGCACACTATTAATCTACTCCTTATTCTATGAACTATATAATAATATAGTCACAATATCAAATCTGCAGAAACATTTCGATACAAAATTACTCATGACTCACGGTTAACCTACAATTCACAGAACTTTGTAATCGACACTTGAGTTGTTATTTTCTAGGTTATTAACATGTGAAATTTCCATGCGATGCTATCAATGTTAGATAATAAGGCGATTGAACACCGGTGGCGGCAAGAAGCCTCATCATCGGACCGATAACGGAATATACGGGATTACAGTTGAGCAAGCGAAGGAAGTATAAGGAAACATCAAATGCGCATGTTTTGAGGGCTCGTGGATATTATTATGTCTTATATAATATTTTTTTTTTTACAATATCACATAAAGTGCTCCAAATCCAAAGTAAGTAGCTAAAGCTTGTGTTATGGAATCAGAGACAACGAAGGAACCACAAACACCCAGATCCGAGACAATGTCGAAAAGTAATTTTCTACATTGACCCGTCCGGGGATCGAACCTCAGAGCTGGCGACACCTTGAAAACCGGTGTGTACGCCAATAAACCGCGGGCATCGTCAAATAAATAATTATAATGTCGTTGGTATCGACTGTCATACTTCTTCTTGGATCTTTGACAGTCATTCATTACAATTCTGAAAACCAGTCTGTCTATGGGATACTGTATTATCCAGTAAAATGGGTTATGGTAGTCAGGTAGGCAGTCGCTCCATATAAAATGCGGTATTCAACTTCGGTAAATCCGGTAAGACTGGAAGCCATCCCCAACAGACCGTTAGGAAGCGGCGGTAGCCTAGGGCGTCTAACTTGCGATCGTGTGGTTGCGGGTTCGAATCCCACCCTTTACACTACCGACGTGAACCCACTCGTAACACAAGCATCTTAGCTTAGCACGAGGGGTGAACGAGATTACTAGTAATGTGCGACCCACATTGCGAGTAATCTTTAAAAAAAAAAAAAAAAAAGACTTGGGAAGAGGCTAGGCAGATGATGATGATGGTAGATGGTTATATTTTTTACTCCTTGGATAATATAGCGTAGATTGTATAGCAGTTGCCATGCCAACACACATTGCGCCGGGTGTGTTAGTCCTTGCCAATGACAATAGTAAAATACACAGCGTGAACGCAAAAGTAAAAAACTAATTGAAAAACGACTTTATTAAACTATCTTTATTGAGAATGTTCCTTTTTAAAGTACCTAATGTGTTTGTGGTTGTAATAAGGCACCAATAAGAATGTCTCAAACGAAAGTAGCGTTCAGTATTTTTAAACAGAAAATACGCGTTGTTACGTTGAAATTAAGTATAATATAAACACTTTTCAACATTAAATAAAACATAATTATACCTGTACCAACAACGCTTTACACACAAACTCAACAATAACTCAACTCCTTGACAAGTTGGACAAAGCGCATGACACATGTTTTTTATTTAAAACATGCAAAGCACGATACATTTCTGGCATTGTTAGGTGCAACATAAAGCCGTGTGTAACAAACCAAGCAATAGAACGTCTATTAGACTTACATGCAACGCCGCATGCAAGCCGACTGTTACCAGGTTATCGAAGATGGAGGATCTTCGTACGAAGCAATGCGCACTGTAAATTACCCTTTGATGGGCACAATTATTGCTTAAGAACTCATAAAGCCAGTGATAAGGATTACAAAGTTCGTTGCAACGTTCTATTTGAAATGCTATTGAAAAGTTGTGTTACTGCTAGTGTTATTCTCTGATAACACACTTCGACCAGTTGCTACAGTCACGAGCATAAATATGTATACACAGCCATATTATTATATTATTATTATAGTTAGCTTGTACTGTTCCACTGCTGAGCAAAAGCCTCCCTCCATTCCCTCCAGCGATCCCGGTCCCTAGCCTCTTCTTGCCAAATCAAGCGAAATTGTAAAACATAATATTTAGCGAGAAGTTTTTGTTGAAATTAAAAAATATATACATAATTAGAGAACTGTTATAATTTTATGTTGTTAAATGATTAAAAGTTGAATTGATGGTGAGTTCCTGTTAAATTATTGTTTTACAATTTCGCTATGTATATACATACTTATGGTCGTGAGTGTACATTGCTTATGTGTGGGTAGGTTAAGTACCTACACTCGCACATAGTTTTACTGTTGTAATTTCCCGATAAGACTTTAAATATTTTATATTTATTAATTAATTATATGCATAATAACAGTTTTATCTGAGTTATATCATACTTCAATCTATGTTTAAATCAAGGTAACCTTACAATTGTAATCATTTGTCGTCCATACTGAAAAATATATAACTTTTATGGAACTTGCACTGTTCCACAAATTTATAATTACTAACACAACAGCAATAAGACAAATATGGTATGTTAATCTTACATATTCTCTCCCTTAAAACATCAAAAAGCACTATAAAATTTTAATATGCAAATAACATTGCCCTACACCTCTACATTGAGAACATTACTTTTAAAAGGGCACACCCTAATTAAAATGCCAGTAATAAACCTGCATCACAAAACGTGATTATTTCAGAGTTTCAGATAAAATATCTCGTTTTAATTTTAAGGATGGCGTCCCCTAATTTCCTATTACGGAAACATAGGAAATTGTAAGTCGGAGAAGACGAAAGAGGTCGCGTCATCGTTGAACTTCCCATTTTTTTGACATTGTGGTTTTAAACTCAAGTTGTTGACAGTTAGGTTCCGTTGGGATGTGAAACATCAATAATGAAATAATACGAGTTTGGCCAAGATTTTAGCTTTCATAATTGGTTGTTTAGATATTTATTTTACAGGACAAGATTATAATAAACATTTACTTGCTTTTAATATTAAAATACATAATAAATGTAAATCAATACGTATCTTTATAATCTATAATCCCTAAAGCCCTACCTACCCCAAGACTTAAGAGCTAGGTAATGTATTTTTTCAATGATTTTATCCTCACCAAGGGAATTTACCAGGATAGAGCGACCAGTCCACACTAAAACCAGCATTCAATACATTAAATATGTGTATGAGTGCAAGGCCATCCGACCTCTGCCTAGACGTTGTAAAAAGTAAATAAATGACGTGGAATTTATACGTTTGGTAGTAAAACTTGTCCCCCGTGGACGGCATGCGTTTAGTGGGCTCTCAATGCAAATGCGTCATACCCGGTACTATGGTATATCAGCTACCAATATGCTTTCGATGTGAGTTTTTTGTTTAAGTATCATATTAACTTGAATAGAGTAGTTCCATCAGACTTAATCTTATCTTGTTAAAAAAAAATGCAGTATTCCCCGTATCACCGTAAAAGTCCCAATTTTTCACTAAAAAATATTCCATAACAATAATTTGTTGAAAACTAAACGCGAACTTTAATAAAGATGTCGTTAATTTTATCCTTCCTTAAACCACTGTGAAATGTTGTTTCAAATAGCTAGGTGACCACCAGAAACCATGCTTCAAAAGACAATTCACAGAATGCAGTTCTGCTGTCACTGTTATTGTAAGTGGAACAAGAGCCGAGCCACAATCCATTAGCCGAAGCTCTTAGCCCTCAAACAGCAAATTCGTTCGTCCATACTTCAACACCGTCTATGCAAATAAAAACACTCACAGTAATCCTCGTTTTTTAACCAAAATATACATTTTTTCCGCTGCCCACTGCCTGCGACGTTTTATTGTTTCCCAGTTAAAAGTTAAGAGATTAGCAGGGAAGCCTATAACTGGGCGCGTAAAAATTTCAACCAACCGACCGAACGCCGCCAGTTTAGAGATCCCTCCGTACCATCTGTGATACGTATTAAAAAAAAACCATTGTTTTGATTTTACCGTTACATGCTAAATTTTACTAATATTTAAGTTTCAATTTATGAACCCTGCCAAGATGACTTCAGATTTTACCCTAAGGTGTGATCCCTTCATTAACGCTGTGGAATCCATTGTTATCTACTTCGATTAAGTTATAATTTTCGGCTTACTTGCTAACATGTATTGAAAAATTTGATCTTTGTCAAACTGCCGGCTATTTATTTCTCACACGCAGGCTTTCAAGGTACCTGTACATGTAACTGTCAGTAGCAGAGACGTGTCCATAAGAGAAGTGTCAATAATATTCCAACAATGCTGCCAGCCTACATACTAGCGTTAAACCCTTTGTGCTTTGTAGGTGCCTCAGCCGACAGGCCTGTTTAGTAAGTAGAAATACCCAAGTTCATATAACTTGGGTGTTTCCAATTTTTTAAGACAAAAGATAAATTTATTTAATACTTTATGCACAGTGTACATAGGTGGACTTAATGCCAGAAGGCATTCTCTGCCAGTCCACCTTAGGGTGATGCAGAAAGGTGTGGTAGATGCACTGAAATTGATCCTGAAGATTAATTGAATCATTTTATAAAATAAAAAATAAAAATTTTTTTTCGTTGTCCATTATCTACACGAAGTGAAACACAATAATACAGAACCCAACAATCATCAGGTATCAAGCTTCACTGTATTTTTTGCAATGTTGTTTCCATTTGAGGAGATACGCTCATTCGTTCGCGGCGCGCCCGCCACCACCACTGCGCCCGCTCCGAGCGCTATTGCGTTTGGATTTTTATCGCTTTTTCCTCGTAACAAGTTTCAGTAATTTCCCTTTTCCATATGATTGTATTGTTGGCTTAAAATACATATATTAATGATCTTATCATAGACGGCACTGCTGACTACATTTGATGCTGATAGCTTTTCGTTTCATACATACGCACATGTTTTTTTTTTACAAATTTAAAATTTTCCTATTGGAAAAGGCGGCAAAGTCCTCTGTTTGACCGCATATTCAAAATTGGTTTTTTAAAGCTTGGTGATTAATACAAATATGTTGTTTGCAAATTAAATTAATATGTTTTCTTTCCCGGTTATTGAATAATTTTTTGCAAGGAGTAGAACTTGTCAAATAAGCTTTGTAACAAGATTTTCGTGTTATCTCCTGCGTATGACTACTCTCTATAAACTTTGGCCTATCACGCCTATGTTAACCTACATACCCGTATCTATATCTTTGTTGTCAATAAAAAAGGTGTCTTTATGAGATCACTGAAAGCCGATGATAAAAAACGAACGTTCGGCAGCTGCTCCTACCTTTACGACGTGATAAACGGAAAGCCAGAAAACAAATGAATCTGGTTTTTTCACCTACACATATTGGCATGCTACTTTCTATGTATAACCGCTTTGACTTCTATAATAATATATTATTTTAAACATTTATTGATGTAATTTAGTTATTTCATAAACGAAATGTAACTAAGATATAAACTTGGTTGTGTAATTTTTTCGTTTATTGAAAAATCAAATGTCTACCCATAATGACACAGAATAATACAGAATTCCAACAGACTTTTAATGATTTTATGGCCAAATACCTAATCATTTTACATCATGGTTGTTTAAATGAATAAAGGTTACTTTTGTTTGAGGGTATTATTTGAACAGAAGCAGCACCTAATTTGTACGCTCTTATATTTTTCACTAAATCAACTGCATAGAAATTAACATTTGTCTGTTTGTGTTGACTGTATAGGTAGATCAGTATCTACCTATACATATGACCCGTACAAAGGTTTACATAGGTACAACTCTGCTGCGTTCTTAAATCAAACTGAACGTAGTTTATCGTTTTTTATCGATAAACGAATAAGTGTGTCGATGAATAACTCGTCATCTTTGTATAAAAAAACCTATGCAGTATTTCATTTATTCTTACATTGCTTTTCGATGAAATTAATTCAAGGAATTCTTCCAATGTTATATTAATTATACGCTTTTGTAATTGTTGGGATCCGTGTTTCGGGAAAATGAAAAAAATGCAAACGGAACTAAATAATTTGGTAAAACAATATTCTGAAACAGTTTCCTCAGATTACCATACAAATTAAACTATAGCAACAATGGATTTGAATATTTTGGGTCTAGATTAATGCCAGTTGATTTATTTGAAAGCTGAAATATTTCTGAATAAGTTTTGTATGATTCTCTGAAATAGTGTGTAAATTTCCACAATCTGTTATTTTGGAAGTGCTATTTAAATACGAGACTAAAAGTACTGTGAAGACAAAATTTTTGTTTTTTTTGTTAGGAGATATCTGCTGAATTCAAGTGAGTCAATTATGAAAACGAAAAAAAAAACTATCATAATTAACTAGCTACACCAACTACCTATGAAACTCGGATCAGGCAAACGTGAAAAAAGAAATACTTGTTATAGATACCATTCACGTCTTTATATATTTTATAGGAGTAATTAAAAAAAAGACTAAGTTGAGGGCAAAAGATCTCGCAGGCAGTCTACACGGTGGACAAACCTCAAATGTTGTATAATAACTTTCGTGAGACATATTAACTATTAAAAAAAACGGTTTTCTTCACGTAGACTTCTTGGAGCAGCCCGACTAGGCCCATAGTCACGAGCTAATGACGCGGCGATGGTGTCGCGAGACGAATCATGGTTGAGATAAGTCTACGTGTGTAAAGCCTGTTTTTGTTTCAAACATTACTCATCAAATCAGATACGTACTCCTGCGCAAATGATAGCTCTCACTCTGCCTAACGTCGTGCTATATGGCAACGCAGCGCGAGAACATCAGTGACATAAGAGCCGACTGAGACGTGACCGCGATCACTCCGTCAAATGTGTGCAAACAGAAGAAAATAGAAAATATTTTATAAAAGTATTTTCCAATTTCATTTTCACAACAGTTAACGAAGGTTAAGTTCACATAAGTTGAACTTAGGTAACCGCATTGCAGATGTAGGAATGTAAGTTGTATCGCGAGGCTTCAACTCTTCAACTAGTAGTTCCAGAACGAACTCGAACGATAAATTCTCACTAGATTTCTAAGTAATACGTTTATCGTTGGAAAAAATTACAAAACACGACGAGGTATGTATTATATCTATACTAATAATATAAAGCTGAAGAGTTTGTTTGTTTGTTTGAACGCGCTAATCTCAGAAACTACAAGTCCGATTTAAAAAAATTGTTCACTGATAGATGGTCCATTAATTGAGGAAGGCTGTTATTTGTCGCGAGCAACCGCTAGTCCTCAATAAAAGTGCGAGTTGTTTGGTATATATGAATATTTATTTAAAAAAAATTAAGAAACTCCTTAATCAGTTTGTATAAGATTGAACATGTTTGTTAGTCTCAGAATACATTTAAAAAAGTGAAACAGTTACTTCAGGGATTCAGTCATTCCAACTTCTTTAACTTTCAAAGGCTTCAATGTGAAACTCAGCATAACAGAGCTAAAACGACGAACGTACTTATAGTCGTTACCTTTCTTAGAAGTTATATTTCTTATTTTTGAAATAGGTTTAAAAACAAAACATTTAAAGCCGCACTTAGCACTTGAAGAAAATAATAATAGTTTAAACTCAAATTACCTCGCCACAAAGGCATTTCGCTTCGCATTTTCTACTCCATTCGCACTTCTGAACGCCACGCCATATAAACACAATTTATCGCTAACGCAATAACATTTAATTATCGATGTAAAACGATAAGGCCCCAGTTATGCTGAATTGATTGTGCTGAAGACTTTACACGCACTCTGAATGTTACCTCAGTGGAAAATAGTAATTGACTGGCCTAGTGGTTAGTGACCCTGAATGCTAAGCCGCAGGTGGGTTCAATTCCCACCCAGGACAAATGTTTGTGTGATGAGCTCGATCATTCGTTCTGTGTCTGGGTGTTATTTATCTAAAATATGTATGTATGTAGAAATATATAAGTATGTTTATCAGTTGTCTGGTTACCATAGTACAGGCTCTGCCTAGTTTGGGATCAGATGGCCGTGTGTGAGATGTCCCAAGATATTATTATTATTATATTAATGTGGAGTATTAACGTTCTAACTGAAGGTATTTTAGTACCGTTTGAAATGGTATTTATTCTGGATTTTCAATAATCATAGAATACTTTTTGTATGGGTCGCACATCAGTAGTATTCTTGTAAGCCAGCGTACTAAGCTAAAACGCTTGTATTACGAGTAGGTTCACGTCGGTATTGCAACGGGTGAGATTTGAACCGGCAACCACATGATTGCAAGTCCGACGTCCTAACTACTAGGATAACGCCGCTTCTAAGTTAATGTTTGTACAGACGCATGCTTTAGTTCACAGGTGATGGTTTCTTAGTTTTTAAATCGTAGATTAATCCAATATTTATCGAACTCTTGATCGGTATTGAAGAGATTGTTAATTAAATGAAAACTTTTGGTCTCAAAATAAATATGACATTACATTTACATTATAAATGGCATTACATTTAAATACTTACATTATAAAACTGAAGAGTTTTTGACGTGACAACGTCTTAAATTAGGTTGCGGCTGGGAGTCACTTATGAAAAAGTGTAACGCTCGGTAACGTTACGATGAGTCACCGAACGAGAGAGAGGCCCGCCGAATGTTTGTATATAAATACGTATGTATGTGTATAGGTAAAAATAAAATTTTGTTAATATGAAATTCAGTGCGAGATTCTTTGTATAAATTAATGTTTTAAATTGTTACTATTATTTCATCCTTCTTCCTACTATACGAATGAATATTTACATTAAAATTATTTTACCACTCAAAGTCGTTGTCACGTAAAACTTTCGCCCGTATACCGACTTTACAGGCAACCAATTTTATTTTTTTGTTTGTTTGAACGCGCTAATCTCAGAAACTACTAGGCCGATTTGAAAAATTATTTCACTGTTCGATAGTCCACTTATTGAGGAAGACTATATGCTATAATTTGCCGCGGTAACCGACGCCCACGCGGGCGGAGCCGCGCGCAAAAGCTAGTTGTTTGATATATGGATATCTTGTTTATATTTAGTAAGAAAGCTAACAAAGTTGTTTTTAAAAATAATACAATTAGGTATAATTGTTTGAATAACCCGCAGAATACTGCAGCGTTTTTGTTTGAATCCAAAAACACGCGCTACTCACTATCATAATATTTTTTTATTAAACCAAAATGGATAACAGTCCACCGCATATTAATCTTCATTTGGATCCTGAAAAACTCTAAAATTTAAAAAATCCGGGCTGTAATTGAATGCGTGAGGTTTACGAGACATTCGTCGAGCCGTACATTTATTTGGTGGCCCATTTTGTGGAACAGGCGGGAAAAATCTGAAACCATGCACAACCACAGTAAAACGGAAATTTATTCTCATACAAATATTTGTAATTAAATAAGTTTTCTAAACATATTAAATTGGCTGATTAAATTATTTCAATTAAGAAGTACGTACAAAAGTTTAAAATCTTGGTCACCAAAAATGTATAATTATGTTGCCTTGTGGCCTCTTTATCGTATGATGAGAGGATAATTAATTATATTGTAGTCCCGTCCTTATTATTCGCTGTGCCATATAATCTTAAAGCAAATTGCTTATCCCTAGCTTCATGTAGTTCACAGTATCTCAATTTTATAACACCAGGTTCATACTCTTACGTGTCAACTTAATATAATTATTGTTTTGGGTAGGGAGGGGCCTCACCAGCTTCGGAGAAGATTACAACTTGACATCATAATTGTGTCATGCCTTACTTACAGGAAATCTCTTTTGACTTCCTAATTAGGAAGGATAATGCAGTGATTTCTTCCTTTATAAAGAGTGACTGAAGTAGTTACCGCAAAACAAACGCGTCAATTGAATTGACGTCACCCGCAGGGGGGTTATTCTCAAACAAAACCTAACGTGGCACGACGATGAATTTAGTTCCCGGGTCGCCAAATCTGTTTTGTGCTTTGAGAGACACCAGGTAGTGTTGGTATATACTTTTAAGGCCATTTAACTAATTCTTTACTTAAAAATATAGTTAGTCGAAAGAGATAAAGCCTCTCTTAACCCTACAGTAACAGCACGCTAACCGCTTAGACTTCGTTAACGCTTAGAAGTCCAAGTGGACGTTATATTTTTTTTGACTTAGAGAATAACCCCCTGCTGAGATTAACGTTCTTTATTAAACAAGTCCAATTTAAAAAAGGTTCGAAATGTGTAACTGTGTTTATATAATTGCGAGCAACCCCCTGGGCCATGTTTACTGACCATTACATTCAACAATGGAGAGTGGTAAACACCCAACATGCTATCTCTCAGTGGTGCTTGCGTATAATTTGTTGACATTGATTTCGTGGTTTACAGTTGAAACAATTAAATTATTTCGAATTAATTTCTGTAATGGTGTAAATTGGGATTGAGTTGGCAGTTTTTGGATTAATGAATTTGTTTGCTTGTCTTTAGTGGCTCGGTTTTACTTTGTAGCAGTAGAACCGTCATTATTATTGATTCTTCGAACCACTCTTCAGTATAAGATACTACTAAATACTATATCACTCAGTGAATACTGAGAATAGTTTTTTTTTGTGCTGTCCCACTTCTGGGCATCCTCCCCCAAATCCTTCCACTTATTTCGCGCAACCTCTTCCGGGGTCTGCCAAGAATAGTTAGCAAGTAAATAGCAGAAAAAATATCCCAGTTAATACCTATACTGTAAAATTATAGTCAAAGCAATCAACATCTAATTAAAGTAACGTAAATTCGAATTTGTAAAATTTTCACGCAAACTTTCTCCTTTATTAATTTGTAACCTAATTTGTATTGAACAGTCAATTAGTAAAACCGCGTAATGAACGCTATAACAAAATGTCAAACATCTGAAACGAGGCGTTCACAAATTGTGACCGTCGTTGCGGACCCTACTAATTCACTATTACCCAACATTACAAATTGCAAACGGTCCATGAGAAATTAGAACACTGATTTTAATTCCGTCAACAAAATGTTGACTTGTAATTTTGGGCGCCATTTTCAAGAAACCCAATGATTGTGCCGGTTTGAAGTCTAGAAAATTAGTGTAATATAGGCCCAGTTTTTTGATCCCGAGTTAACTCAACCAATGCTTAAATATGCTAACTAATGGTTTCAAAACGCGTTTTTTCATCAATTGTTAGTCTATCAAATGGTCAAATAAGTCGGAGAGTTAATTAATTAACAATTCGTTAGAAAAACATTGATGAATAAACACGTTCTACTGAAGTTTGAAACCGTAACTTAGCATATTCAGCCATTCGTTAACTCGGGATAAAAAAAATTGGCCTTCGTAAAGCGTAATTTTAGTTTTTTTTTTTTGAAGTTTACTTACTAATTTCTTTTCTTTCTGCTTGGATTCGAAAAATAATTTCTTCATCTCGATTAAAACTCAGTGAGTCACCAATTATATCACATATTTTATTTAGTAGGTACTAATCTGTACTATTAGTTTTGCATTTTTTCTTTCCCTAAAAGTCATTCTGTAGTCCAAAACATGATCCGTGTCTCATTCTCACACCGACCCCAGTTTCAAACTCACTCACATTCGTGCATTCCTCATCCGTAATTAACTTTACATATTTTTAGGGAACTCACATTTACAATATTAAGTACAATATTTTTTGAATTTTCGGTTTATTTTCACTATAAATATTTTCAAAATGTTTGTTTAAGATAAGGTGCAACTCTGTTGTAGTCAGTATATTTTTATGAAATAATAAAATATACAAAAAAAATATTAGTTTTTTATATCACTTTATTAATTTATCCATAAAAATAAATAACTATTTTTATGAATTAATAAAAAACGCTACATGTCTTAGATTTTTTTTCTTTTTATGAAGATTACTAACTATGTGGGTCGCACATTACTAGTAATCTCGTTAAACCCTCGTGCTAAGCTAAGATGATTGTGTTACGAGTGGGTTCACGAGTGGGTACGGTAGTGTAATGGGTGGGATACGAACCCGCAAAACATGATTGCAAGTCCAAAACACAACACCGAAAATCCTTGACCAACAAAAATCATTTTGCTTCTCTCCGATCGGATAGACCGAAACTACATTTTCAAAAAGGCGTCGAACAAAAATCGGAAGCGGCTGACATTTGCAAATGATCGGTCCCCGTGTAGAACCATTGTTACGTCATACTCGTAGTAAACCTTGTTTGTGCTGCATTGGGTTTGGAACTGTAACGCGTCGACTGGTTTCTATTCGATTTTATTGATTTGAATTTCGTTTGTATGTTTGGCAGGTGCTTGTATGATGTTATTGTGCTTTTTTGTTGGTGCCTGTATTTGTTTCAATATTAGAAATGATTTTAGACTGCACGGATAGCTGAATGGTACCACGCTAATTACCACTGTGCGCGAAGTACTGCGGGTTCGATCCCCGCATCAGACAAGATCCACAAATTTTAATGCTTGTTCCAGGTTCTTTGTGCATGTGATTTGAATGTTTGTGAAATCCCCGCGACACAAGGATTAAATTCCTTAATGCGGGCGTCGATTTTTTTTTATTTTTCCACGGATTTATTTTCTCAATCATAATGTCCTAAATAAATATAAAACTAAAATGCACTTTCAAATCTTCAAATTTTGTAAATATACTGATTCAAGTAGCTGTAAATTTAAGTATCTATATTCGTTGACAATCTCTTTACTATCGCGCATGAAGTTTAAAAAGGGTCACTCGTACGCGCGCCTTTTCCATTACCCAACTTTTACACTAACCTCTCGTGAATCTTTAAAACACTCACTAGAATTTCCTCCTTAGGGGCTGGAAACTTTACAATTAACATAACATCAAAGCTTTGAGTATTCAACCGCGGGAGATGAGCCTGGCGTGCCTTTCTGTCAAAGGTACAGTCCAGTTGGTTCGTAACTTGATTCAAAACTCCGATTGTGGGCATGAATTTGTGTTAGTTTAAATTGGCTTGATTAATAAATTCTTTATTTGTTTGTTGGGAATATCTAACTATATTTTTTTAATTTATTTAATGCTTTATGCACAGTGTACATAGGTAGACTTAATGCCAGAAGGCATTCTCTATACTATTTTTTTTTTTTTTTAATAATTCTTGTGTTGTCGATAGTGAAGATGATTTGTGGCAATACTACCTTTTTACCGTAAAATAGATTTAAAAGAGATAAAAGCACGAATGTTTTGTTAATATAGTTGTATAGTAAATATTCAACTCGAATGAAAAATGAAACAAATAAAGGTCTCAAAAAGTAAAATTGGTAAATTGAAAAAGAAAAAACATTGATTTATGACATAATAATAATAATATTTCGGGACACCTTTCAGGATCATCTGATCTCAAACTAGGCGGAGCCTGTACTATGGTAACCAGACAACTGATAAACATACTAATACATTTCTTAATACATACATAAATAGATGAATTTATTACACCCAGTAGGAACTACTTTAGATTTATTGCTTACATTGTCGTCAGTTTCAATTCAAATCCTTCAAGTTATAATATTGTCATCAAAATCCTGAGTGGGCTGATTGTACGCTGCGGTTGTTCGTCAAGATTTATAGTACCCACTAAATTAGTTTGGTAACTGTCACATGATGAATGGCCTGAATCACGGATGTCCCGACAGCCAGAAATTCGATGACACCGACTGATGAAATGTTTTGTTGATAGAACGTTTGATTTTCTGGAGCCTTTATATTAAGGACACTACTACTACTTACAATTTTTGTGACGGTTTTTTAAATGATTGCAGAAGTTTTAACGCTTAACTTTGTAATCTGCTGTTGGTTATTTCAGTATTGAAATGTGTTAAAGTTTGGATTTCTATTCTGTCATTTTTACAGTCTTATTTACGCTTTACATATTATTTGGAATTTTCCTTATTAACTGTTGGAATAAATTTGTCGTGAATTACCACGGGATATTCCGATTAAAATTAGCATTAGCTGGAATAGTTTCTAGTAATTTCCCATCAGGGGTAGCACTGACCCCTTTGATTACAGTATGAGACTACAACAAGTAGCGCAACCTTTAATAAATTTAAATCATAGACTTATCAAGGCGGTATGCAAATGAGCCATATAAAAATGTTAATTACTCGGCCCTTAAGCGCCGCTTGCATATGCGAGCGGGTGATATGACCGACCAACGCCTACAATTATAAACTGGAACAACCAGGGCTTTGTGTAAGCTTTTGAATTTTTCTGAGGGATTTTGAAATGTGTGGATAGAAGGTATTAAGCCATAAGGTCGCTTTCCCTCTATCCCCAATGGGGATGCAAAAACTGCAGCGCGCTGCGTGCGTAATGCTACAAACATATTCCTTGCATATTAATTTAATGCTTCGTAATTAGAACCAAAATGTTACTTACAGGTATGTAAGGGGAAGAACTACACTTAATTGAGATGGTACTTTTAACAGTACATGTTACTAATATATCTCACGCTTTTATCAAAATAAGGCAAAAACTAACCTTACAAAACCTAACCTAAACCCGCAAAAAAAAAAAAACGGATGGCTTAGTAAAAGACCTTCGAAGTCTTTTTATTTAGTGAATAAAGCGAAGATAAGGTTTATTTACTTGCCGTACGCGAAGGGATTTTGGCAGGAGGGGAGGCATCAACCATTTTGTTATGTGTAACGTGATATTGCGGTCTCAACCTGGCGGGCGTGCCCGTAATTATGGCATTATCTCAGCGGGATCTCTGATCAGGCTATGGGTTTCATGTTTAGAATTTAAAATTTACTGCGAAATTTAAAATTGACTTTTGTTTATTATAAAAAAGTTATGTACAGAAAATAATACTTTAAAATCCTTGTGTCATTCTTCCTCTATATTCGGCTATCCAGGTACAAGCTCTAAGAAAAAGAAGCAAGCCCTGTCACAACAACACTACGGGCATTCTATGCCATCCTCTCCAACGTCATCCACATTGAACGTCGAAGTTACTGATCACGTAAATATATTACGCCTGAAACAGGAAATCCTAACCCTGCAACAGCAATTAAAGACTGCAGAAAAGGAAATTCTAATTCTTACAGAACGTATTACAATATTGATACAGAGTCAGAATAACTGCGAACTTTCCATTGTAGAACCGAAACGGAATACGGCTAGTGTTAAAACTTGCCCTGCCAAGCAAGAACAAAATCTGATTTCTGAGAAGAAAATACATATTTTCGGTACTCAACGTTGCGTTGGGTTAGCAGCCGCCTTATCACACTCAAGAGTAAATACACAGTATGAAAATTATCAACTCATTGCTCAAACTAAACCAAATGCACCATGTAGCGAAGTAACATCCAACTGTAGAAATGTAAAATTAACAACAGACGATAAAGTTGTAATTTGTATAGGTGAAAATGACCATAGCATAAATATTATCTTGTCTCACTTGAAAAATATATTGGATATATTTAGTAGTAACACTATAATTGTATTAAATGTCGTAAATAACGTATTCCTCAATGTCAATAAATTAAACAATTCTATAAAAAATGTATGTAGTAAGTATAAAAAATGTCACTTTGTAAAACAAATAAGCACAGAATTGTCTGATATTTGTAAGTCAATTAATTTCGTTATAGATTGTAATGACTATAATGATAAATATTTGAACCCTAGTGAAATCCGAAAGAGAATAGCAAGTAGCAAATCAAGTTTCAAATTGGGCATTGGTATACATGAATCAAAAAAAGGGACAATTCCCTACTACTTTAAGAAACAAAGTCGCATTGAAACTGTTAAGCATCCTAAAAGCAATAACCTTACAGAATCCAATTCAAAGGTTAGGAAAGGAACTATACCGTACTATTTTCCTATTTTAAATAAGAGCGACTCATTTTTTCGTACCTAAAGCCAACAAAACGCACCATTTTAAAATATTTCATCAAAATATCGCCAGTGTTCTATCCAAACAAGAACTACTAGAACTAACCATCCAAGAACTAAAGGACGATAATAATGACCCAGATGTGATATGCCTATCTGAAACTTTTATAAAAAAAGGTTTTGACAATTATGTAAAAATATATAACTATGTAATGGCTACTAACTTCTGTAGAGAACAACAAAGGGGTGGCACCTGTATATTGGTAAAAAAAGAATTAAATTATAAAGAATTGTCATTAGTTAAAAACTACGCAACTCAAAATATGTTTGAAGCCTGTGGAATAGAATTAATGTGTGGTAAATTAGTTATTATATGTGTCTATCGCACTCCTAAATCTGATCCAACACAGTTTTTATTAAAGTTACACAAATTTTTGCACGATTTAATGAATAAATACAAGTCTAAAGTTAATATAGTTATAGCTGGTGATTTGAATATAAATACACTAAAAAAAGGTAATATCACAAATCAGTTACAAGACTTATGCAATAATTATAATTTGAAAATCCTCATAAATGTTCCCACACGTAAATTGGCTTGTATTGATCATATTTTGAGCAACATTTCCAATGCTACTGCAACCGTACTACCTTTACATCTCTCAGATCATGATACAGCACAAATGCTTAGCTTTCCGTCCCAAAAATTACCACAAAAAGCATCAATACACTACGTTTATAAAAAAGATTACAACCTAGATAATATCCGAAAATTCCGGGAATGCTTACAAAGTCTTTACTGGTCTGATATATATTTAAACACAGACTCAAATTCTGCCTTTAATGATTTTCATGATCTATGGTGCCTTTTTTACAATATCTGTTTTCCTAAGGTTAGAGTCAGGGTCAACTGTACCGCTAAAAACACGCAAAAGTGGATAAGTAAAGGTCTTAGACAAAGTTGCAAAACTAAGCGAAAATTACGTTATGAATTTTATAAAAACAAAAATAATTGTAATAAATTAAAATATAAAAAATATTCCTATATGCTTAAAAAATGTATTTACAGCTCAAAAAAGAATACGAACATAAAATATATTGAAACACAAGATAATAAATGTAAAGCTACTTGGACTGTCATCAAAAATGAAATTAATAAAAATACCACCCCTAAAGACAACATAAAGGCAATAAAATTAAATGGTATTGTAGTTACGGACCCTGTGGAAATAGCTTCTACATTCAATAACTATTACGTGAATTTAACGCATACGTCACCGCAAGATCGACCTGTTCAAAATTATAGGCAAAATAAATATGTCAACTCAATGTTTCTTAAACCAATGTCAGAAAACGAAGTGCGCGATGAAATAATGTCCCTGTCTAACACTAGATCAGAGGGCTATGACGAAATTAGTACTAAAATCATAAAATCTTGCTGTAATGAATTGACTGGTATTTTAACCCATCTAATAAACATGTCTTTTGCAACAGGAACATTTCCCGATAGGTTAAAATTATCAATTATTAAGCCATTATTCAAAAAAGGAGATAAAAGCGATATTAGTAATTACCGCCCAATAACATTGATACCTATTTTTTCAAAAATTTATGAGAAATGTATGTATAAAAGGCTAATTGACTTTTGCAATAAATTCCAAATAATAAATAATGAACAGTTTGGATTTCAAAAAAAGAAATCCACATCATTAGCCATTTACTCTCTTATGAAGGCGGTACTTTCAAATATTAATAATAATCATCTGACTACTGGACTTTTTTTTGATTTATCAAAAGCTTTCGATTTTGTGTCGCACAGCATATTGTTGGATAAACTAGAGACTATTGGGATTAGAGGACTTGCACTAGAATGGATATCATCCTATTTAGGCAATAGACAGCAACGTGTCATTATTAGCAAAATGAACAGTAACAGAGATATGATACCGTACTCATCAGAATTTAAGCAAAATAAATATGGCGTTCCGCAAGGAAGCGTGCTTGGTCCAATATTGTTTCTTTTATATATTAATGATATCATAAAAATAACCAAATATAAATGCATATTGTTTGCCGACGATATAGCAATCATAGTGACATCAGATAAAAAGAAAAATAAGACTGACCATGAGTTTGACATAAATAATACAATAGACAAATTACTGCTTTGGCTTGAGATAAATAATTTAAAAATAAATTTAGATAAATCCGTTTATATTCAATTTAATCAGTCAAATAACAATAAAAACAATATAAAACTTAATATAAATAAAATCAAAGAGGTAACTCATACAAGGTTTTTAGGCGTAATAATAGACCAAGCTATTAACTGGAAAGAACATGCAGATAATGTAAGCACTCGAATCAATAAATATGTATATGCACTGAAGCAAGTTAAAAACATAACTAACATAAAAACTGCAATAATGTCATACTACGCCTATGTTGAGTCGCTACTGCGATATGGTCTCGTAATGTGGGGTAATGGTACCAATATGGATAGAGCATTTATCGCACAAAAAAAGTGCATCAGAGCAATAAGTGGTCTTCAACCTGATGACTCATGTAGACCAATGTTCAAGAGGTTTGGTCTGCTACCTCTGCCGTGTCTGTATATATATGAGGTATGTGTATTTGTAGCTAACAACACACATTTATTTAAATCAGCAAATGATGTAAATCCCAGAAACAGACGAGATCCTTATAAACTGGTATTAAGTGATTTGCCAAGACTTGCCAAATACAACAAAAACTGCCTAGCTATGTGCGTACGTATTTATAACAAAATACCAAGTCGCTTTAAAATATTGAACTCGAGGAAATTTAAGATAGAATTACAAAAGTGGCTTAAAGAATGTAATTTTTACAGTTTAAAAGATTTTATGGATGTGAGATGTTGATTCCTTTTGTCAAAATATAAATTTTTGCATGCTATGTTATATCTTAGCGAAACATGTTGAGCTACTTTAATAATATTAACATCAATGTATACCATGTTTTACGCAAATAAATGATTTATTATTTATTATTATTATTATTATTATTATACTAATATGAAGTTATAAGTATATTAGATGGTAACGCTTATAACTGTTGTGACTTATTACAGGTAAAATAATACATACCTAGTTAGTAGTAGATATTTATTGGAAAACAACAGAATAATGTAGAAGACATCAAGAAGGTAATAGTAAAGTTAAAAGTATTTGGATTAAAAAAAATAGTATTACGGAAAAAACGACTAAATACACTGTGAAGTAAAATTAATTCATAATAAGTTAAAACTGGCTGAAATTATACAACAAAAAATTTTTTTTTACTTACCAAAGATCCTGTTGACTAGTTGTCAGTACAAAGGCATCAAAAAGATGCATACAAAAGTACAACGAATTCGAAACAAATCAATAAAATTTTGCTTTACGTTTTAAAATTGCTACCGTATACAGCGACTATATACCAGTTCTAATCCAAACGGCCTCAGCGGATTTACATTCAATGAATATTTGTTCAAAACATTTTGGTACTGCGCACACTGCCGTTGTCAACTTTCTGTTCCAAACTATCCTTTTGTCAAACAATTTTCAACTTTATTCCAATAAGAATAAAGAGGAAGGAGGGAGGAGGTTTTATTTGTGTTTGGTCTATATGTATTAGATTTGGCTGTAAAGCGGTCCTCTTCGCATTTCAATATTATGTTTATAGGATTTAAATATGATTATTTTTGCGACCCAAATGGTCGCAATAAGGCCATTGTAAAGTTAACTTTACGTTAAAAATACTTAGGTCGATAGTTGAAAATAGAGCTAATAAGTCTCATGGCTAAAGCAAAGAAGGTTGAGCGATAAGGTCAACTGTCTATTCTTATAGACTACGCTCCAGTTAGTTTATCCAGATGCTACATAATAGTTTTTTTTTAGATTCTAGAAAGTACGCCTGTGGTAGATGGATAATAGTGTAATTGGAATCTATGGAAGGAGATTAGGATTTATTACATTATGTTATGCTGATATTGTAATCAGTGAAATGCGTCTTGGTGTTTGCCGGATAGTATAATCGAATGATTGAAGAGATAACGAGATGGTAACCTATACGCCATCCAAAACCGTGTAGGTGCGGTAACTTTGTCTTAGGTCACCTAGCAACATTTAACCACAAATGCCTGAGATAATAATAATAATCTTTATTGTATAAAAAAGTGATTGCAGTACATGTGAAACAAATTATTTTCAAAAAGTATTTTTGTACTAAACATCTCCAATCAAGTGGGTGAAATACTGTTCTCCTAGCTAGGCTACAGAATAGCCTGTGTTAAGGAGTACAGCCCCGAGCCCCTCTAATAATATTATTATAAGTTGTAACTATAAGTACAATAAGTTAAATATATAAGTTAAGAGTACTACAACTTTTTAAATTACAGATCTAAAATGCGCGAGCGCCTAGTTGTGTTTGAGTGAGTTTGTGTGTGGATGTATGTGTGTGTGTGCGTTTGTGTAAGTGCGTGTGCGTACGTGCAGTGCAAATGGGTGCGTGCTTGCTGAGTTGTGAGCGTGCGTTGGTGTAAGACGAGTGTTCTAGTGGGGCTAAGTGTTGTGTGGTACAAGGTATAAACTTGTCATTGTTTAGGTTAAATATTGCTCTGTTTCATCATAATTTTTATTTTGGAGGAATAAGCGGACAGTCTTTTTGCAATTATTATAAGTTAAATGATACATTGGACAATTTTTGTTTATTTTATTGTATAGTGACGGACCTAGGAAATAAAAGAATCTTTTAGTAAACTGCAAGCGAGGTTGTGGAGTAGCACAGATGATGTCTTTACGGCGTTTGTCGATTTTTTTAAAAGGAGTTATGCGGTGTTGCAGCATTATTGTTTGCAGAATAAAATGTTGCCGCACGTTAAGGACGTTGCAGATTTTGTATAACTGGTCAGTTGGAAAGATAATGGGACGAAAGGTAGCTACTTTCAATACGGCTCGATGAGCAACTTCTAACGGCTTAAGGGTAGTTTTTGCAGCACCACCCCAGCAGGAAATACAATAGGTAACAATGGAGAGACACAGGGCAAAATATACATTGCGTATGATTAAGGGATTAGCAACATGTCTCAGAGTTTTAAAAATGTATATTAGTTAAGATGAATAAAGTTCATAATGTTAGAACTCCTTAATACGAAAGTTCAATAAATAATTGCTCCCATGTGTTCGTAAAAAGGGAACAGCTGCCACAACTCAACAAAGAAAAAGAGGCTAATAAACCAAGGTAGCAGATTCGGCGGAAAACGGAATGGCCATAAACTGCCAACTTCACAAAAAAAAACTAAATGACAGGCACCGATATAAAAGTATATGTCCTCTAAACAAAGAGCTATCTAACAAAATGAGAAGGGCCATAACTCTATATGTCTAGGGCCGGTAATAAAGGCATCATAGCGGAATTACTTTTTTTTACTCCGGATAAAGTAACAGCCTGTAAAAGAGGGTAAGGCGCATACATAATGCTTCGCAACAGGGATTAGAAAATGTGTTTTTGTAATGAGGTTTTTCTGCGTAAGTTTAATAAGAATATTTTTATGAAAGTTAGGTACCTACGTATTACTGTAGGCTTCAACTAACAAGACTTATATTTCTCTTCATCGTTCTTAACTCTGTGGTTAATTTATGCTCCTTTAACCATTTTAAGATAAATTAAGCAGTTGAAAACAGCCTGTTTTTGGGTATCTCTGTGTCTGTACCATGGTTGTCTGGTAGAGAATACCCCAGGCATTAGGTTTGCTATTGCGACATTGTAAATGCTTAAAATAAAATAAATAAACTAGATAGTTTTAGGAGTCTGAGATATGGAATGAAGATATAATTGACGTCATGAAAACATATGCCATTACTACGCCTTCCTGATATTCTGAAACCTATTCTGACTTAAAAGAATACATAAGCCGACAATCAATCAAACGTCAATATTTATTCTTCTGCCATACCTTTTTCCAAGCTATAGTAGTCGCCCAATCTTACCAGATTCTGATCTCATCACCACCAAAATTTTTTACTGGCCTAAGACAATCGATATTCAACAATCGGTCCATATTTTGCCAATACATTACCTTGGTTATATATATAACTTTAGATGTCAGGTATCATCGGATCGCTTGGCACTCCAGTAATCTGTGCCATGAGTACAACTCCGGCCAACATTATTAGAGGCGTTAACTATTCATATCCCTCCTGTTTTCAGGGTAACATTGTTATCAAATTAGCCAAAGTTTTAGTTATACAATTTCTGTCTTAGAAAATGGCATAGATAGGTAGAGAAGCTTGTCTTTAGTGTGTATTTGTGTGCTTTGAAGGGTTTTAAATGAAAAAGAAAATGTATACAAATAAAATAACATCATCATCATAGACCACTTTTCTTACGGTCTTCTGTACTACTAGTCTACCTCAGATCAGGAACTTTAATTATATCTGTCGACTCATCTAACTCCCATCATTATTAGAAATAAAATATGCATATTTAAAACATATTGATACGAAGCAGGAACATGAAAAAAAAATGATTAATACATGATTCTTACCCATTTTTGTAGTGTGTTCACCCATTTTTCTATACTATTTTTAGCAAGAAAATATCTAAATACGTTAACTATAGGTAACACTTAAGTAACTAATTTATTTGTTGAGTATCCAAATTGATTCTTAACATAGTGGATTGAATTTAATACTCCTTTATATCAGTGTCAATAAAGTTGAATTTAGTTGTAAGTTTTCTGAATCCAAGTATCTAATCTGATGTAAGATTACAATAATATTTTTTTTTATTAATGCTGACGATAACAAAGATTTTGCATGTACCCTTATTCAGCTCAGCAATAAAACACACTTGCTCCGACCTACTTGTGATAATTTGCGAAGGGATGATCAACCGGTGTAGTAAGGAATCTTCTTTTATTATTTGTTTACTTAGATATCTATCTGTACTGTAATTATTTTAAAAGGTCTCATTTATTTTATTTTAGTCATAAAAGTCACATTGAGTTTAGTATTTATATTGCATTATTTTGTTACCTCTGATAACAAATAAATTTGAAAAATATTTTTGTAGCAAATAAAAGCTTATTACCCTTTAAGGTTCACTTTACGATCAACAATTTCATTAATTTGAATATAAATACATTTCAAATCTGTAGGAAGACTTTGCTATTGTTCTCATAAAGAGTATTATTATAACACACCTTACAATTATAGTTGAATGCTATAGGACATAATCAATTCATTATAATTATTATGCCAACTTACCACCAAGTATTTTATATCAAGTCATTATTATTTTGTACTTACTATCCCTCCGAATAGAAATCAATAGCGACGACCATAAAAGATCACCGGGGGTTGCCGGGATGTCCAACGGGTTGCTGTGGAGACCAGTCACTCGGCAACTCCCTCAAACATCTCAATAGTAACGACAACCCTTTTGAGTTGCCTAGCGATGATTTACACTCCTCTTACCTTAGTATCATCGATTTGAAAACATTGAGGTAATTTTGTCATACATACAAAATTGAACATGTGTCCATGAAAGCATAAAAAAACCGTAATTATATTATTTGTAACTTTAAAATAGCCTCAATTTTTCAAATATTATTTTCTGAAAAAGTTCCATAATAACTTTTCACCTCTGTATGGTTCGATAGATACAAAATCAACTTGAAGTCCCCTATAAATGCAACGACCCCGAGGATTCTAACACGGTCTATATCTACCGATTCACTTTTAATAAGTACAAGTATTAAATAGTAAATAAAATATTAAATTAGTATTAAGTATTTAACATTAAATAGTATTTAATATAGTTTAGTATTAATTTAATATGTTTACATATTAATTTAATAACATCAAATGACATTACACAACCAAAATACGTACAATTAATATAATATATACTAAAAAGTTTATAATATACAAAGGCCAGTAGGTGTTACGGATAGATACCACGAAACTTAAAAGCAATGTTATTTCCAACTCAATTCAAAGATGATTACTTCATATCCTTCGAAACAACGATACACAGTGCACTATCACAACACAAAATCACCATACATTCATCTCCTTCCAACATCTCGAAATAGAGCGAGACGGAAAATTTTCCAGAGAAGTTTCGTTACAACAGTTAACACAACATGTTTACTTTGTTCTGGCAAACTAGTGGATTAATGGAAAACAAATATGCGAGGTTACACGATATTTTGCATGTGGGCGCCGGATGCGAGTTCAATGTTTCTTATTACTTAATAGTGATTTGTTTGCTCCTGAGAACAGTAATATTCAATTATAACGTTGAAATAATGCTCCAATCAGAAAATGCGATATATAATTTCATTGATATTTTTTATTACAATGCAGCTGGGGTTTCACCCACTGTGAAATTAAAAAAACGGTATTTATCCTGACAAAAATAAATAGTAGCGTGTGAAAGTTTAACTGTTTATTACATATTTATTATTAAACATTTACAAATTAGTCGTGTACAAAGTGACAGGTCACGTGTTTGTAAAACAAGATGATTTGCAATTTTAAGATTTTGACCTGTTCCTTGGGAAAAGATGTTCAGTTTTATGCACCTGATTACCTCGTTGAATATCCGCACTCCTTTTAAATAATTCCTGTACAGACTTTAACTGGTTTGTATTCACAATTAACGATTTAGCTGGCAAAAGGTTGACTTTTCAAATATATTTTTTCCCTTCCTTAAAGAAGTAAAAGTAAGTAAATAAATTACAAGTGTTTTTTTTTCTTCCACGTTAGAAAATGTAATATACAGTCACATAGGGGTTGACCGGAAACATACGCAGTTTATAAAAAAGTCCCCAGCACTTGTTACTGCGGAGTGCACTGACCGCAAGAACTCGAACTACTAAGTTATAGCTGGCTGGATTTATATATGTTACATTTATTTACTGTTTTCTTATTTTTCGCTTAGAAGCCGAAACAAAAATTTTGGTAATGTTTCCTATTTTCCAAAAATCGGTCATACATATAATATAGTGCGAGATATACCTTCGCTTTTATCAGGCTCATTCACCAGTTTTTGCTGTTCTTCTGAAATACCATGTTCAAGACGAACGTGTATTTTGCATTTTTAACACAAATATAACCTGCAAATGGCGTGTTTTTAAAGTTCACTAATCTGCGACTATATTATGACATTACGATTGCCATGGTCATACAAACCCCACGTAAGCTTCAGCCAAGATAACATTTTCTATCTCCAGACACCGACAAATCCCGTACATAACAAGCTGAAATCGTAGATAAGTACAAACAAAGCTGCAGCGTACTTCATGCAACATATGCAGACGACTCTTTTATTGCTACATCTATGCAGCTCGTGTTATTGGTCGAATTCATCCGGGGTTTAATTCCATTGCACGTGTTTTTATATCGTTCGCTCTGTTGCCTTTTTTGCATGTTGGGGTTTAGAAGAGTTATGTTCTTAATTGAAATGTGTTTGCTTTTTAAGTTTTATTACTGCTTTTATGCGTTTCGGGGTGGGAATGTGTGTTTAATTTCCTGTGCTGAGTGGTCAATTATTTTTCATTTACGTTATAATTTAAATTTGTTCGGTGAATATTTTTGTGAATAGTATTCAAAGCTTTTTTGCCTAAAATAAAATCGTGTGTTTATTTTTAAGGTTTTATCCCTGTTACTTGTGTTCTGAAAGGATGAAATTTATTATACTGCGTTATTATTAAAATTTTATGTTAGAAGTTTGCATAACATTTCATTCCTTTTTGTACCCCTCTATAGAAACGGTAGTCATCAAAAGTACCAAACTTCAACATGTATTACCTTCGCCAAGTCTCTTGGACGTTAACAAATGGTTACCAGGCCTACACACTCTATCAAACCCAATTTGATCCATAAAAAGAATCAAGACAAATTGCGCCATCCAATTTCAGGTATGCTCCGAAATTCGGTTGACACTATTTTCGCAATAACAAATATGGAGATGCAGGTCTCCGACAAAAGGAAGGGTAGTAAATAATTTGTTCAGGCGACATCTGGGCACTTCCCCTTCGTTGTAGCCCTCGGAACGGCGAGCGAATTGCAAAGCCGAGGAGATGGCAGAATAAAACGGTCACACCCACCGTCCTATTGAGTTTTATGAGAGACACACTGTGAGGTTCTTCAGGGAGCTATTGTTGGGCCCGTGCTGATTTAAGCGTTTCTGTTAATTGTTGTGCTGACCGCAAAATAATTTAGAGAATAGTTTTAGAACCAAAATGGTACTATTACTTAATAAGCACACATACACAAAGGTTTGCCTTGGCGCTATATCACAACTTGCATTTTTTTTTTCAAAATAGTTGATTCTTAACTGGTACAAGTAGAATCCAGTTTTGCCAGATGTTTAAATAGTCCTCGTAAGGGGATTTAGTTTAAGGCAAATAACACAATATAATTTAATGTTCTTAAAGTCCTTTCAAAATCCTAAGTGAGTAAATGTATGTTCGGTAGATCAAAAAGAAAAAAAAACTAGTTATAAAATAGATTAGCGTCCCATATTCTAAAAGCATTCTTTAATCCTCATCATTAATCTTAGTTCCTGTGTGTCACCTGCTAAGCTACCTTCATCCCGCTAGACTGAAATGGTGAATATGGATATAAAAAGTCACCCGAGGCATTTTTACCGGATAACTCAGAAATGGATTTTTAAAGATACCTTTAAGGTTTCCTCCTTTTGATGATGACAAACAAAGCTGGAATAATAATTTGGATCCCTTTTTGTGAAGCGTCAATTTTCATCGTTAGTATTATTGGGAAAAGGATATTTTCTTTTGTTGTACAAAACTTGGGTATGAAATTGTTGTTTCTTTTGTTTTTGAAGTTTCGTCGAGGGCTCGTTTGTTTTAGTGAAGACAATTTTGTTAATATACTGCTCAGAATTTCAAAAGAGAGGTCATAGAAATCGTTATGTGTTTTCTCGTGTAAGAGGAGACTAGTTAACTGCTTTTGTGTTGTCGTCTCCCTTTTACTGTATATTTGGTCTTGGACCAATTTCTATTGGTATTTTACACTTAATAGCCTCTTCTCTAGTCATGGTTTCCTATTATTTGATAGTGATTCTAATTTGTCTATTATTTATAAAGCTTCACACTAGAAACAAAATAGGCAAAAATTATCAAAACTGACACAAGTAAGGTAGTTTTGTGATTTAAAAACACCTTAATCCCAATGTGTATTTAAAAATCGATTTATTGCACGAACTTATACAAATGAAATATTTTACGATCGGAGTAAGTCAACCAAAAACAACTTATTTAGTTTACGAATGGTAGATAGTTGGTTAAGATAAACGTAGCATAGGTCTACCTTTGGAGCGGAAAAAATGTAGCAATAAATCGTTCAGCTGTCAAGCAAGTACACTTAGCTGTAACAGAATAAATCAAGACTCTTCTTCAGATAGATTGCATCAATTGTAATGGTCGCAAAAAAAGAAATTTTGACGAATGGCTTTTGGTTTAATAAATTCGTAGGTACTTATTTTGGGCTGAGAAAAAAGTCAAGGAATCGTTTTGATTTGTGATTTATTTCGTTACTTTGATGTTTGATAAATGTTGCCTTTCAAGTTAATAATGTCAATCAATCTTAAATGAACACTGGAAAGATCTACACTTTACTCAAATTTTAATTCTGAGACTTGTTTATTTTTGTATTTGATATATAAAAAATTAAAAAAATATCTTTTACTTAAATATTATTTGGTATTAAACAGTAAAATTTATATCATCCCGTTTAACATTATCGCAAATAACAGAAAAACCCCAAAGCCATTAATAAAATTTATTCTGCAATTCGTACTTCTCACATGTTAGTTCGGCAAAGTTCGGCAATGTTCGGCTCGGAGGGACGCCATTAATCTATCTTTATTACCAACGTTTGATCACGATGAGTCCTCACAAAAGTGTTTATGTGAGCGCGATGACTGCGCGGGTTTCCAGTACTCGACGCCCAGTCGACGATATCTAGAATTTATGAATTGTTCTGTTAGTTATGGGAGGTGGTTTTTATATTTACCTTGAATTGTGATTTTCACGAATATATATATTAATAAAAGTTAAGAAGACTCACAGTTACCAAAGACAGATTCAAGTCTAATTTAATTTGAGAGAGAGTAACTCTCATATTACGAGTTGTTGGGGGTCGATTCTCGCTCATGAAAAAAATAATATTTGTGTAATCAAATTTATTATCTGCTTAAACTCTGGGTGTTTTTATTTGTGAAACCGTTGCAAGAGAAATAAAAAATCTACTCATTCCAAAATCGTTTCCGAAGATATTTTTAGATGTGGAACTTTCATTATACAAGTGACTTAATGTCGCTCAACAATGCTGGGTTTCAATTGATTCCCTCCTAATGGTATTGACTGTGTACAGTTGGTATATCAATCAATAAATCATGATGGAACTGGTGTTGATACGATGCTGCTATCAATAACTGTTTGACGTTAACTACTGGATGCTTTGCCTATGTTAACAGACTGTGCGCGATCGTGGTTTGTTTCATGTCAATATTTAGATCCAAGCGAATTGTTTAACTTGGTTTCGTGTTTTCAAATTTTAAGTCAGGAACAGCATGGATGCTGATTAAGTCAATATTTCCATTTGGCCTGTAATTCTTTAGACTTATATTTCAGTTTGTTTTATTCCAGTTACGACTTTATTGATACAAACTTGAACATATATTTGACATAAGACAGGTGTTTTTAAATAATTTAAATACAAGAAATGTGAATATTTTGAAAAACAAAACACTAACACAAGTATTACCAATATTTACTATGTCTTGCTTTTTGTGAACAACAATATCAAGATTATCAGTACCACAAGAATTTCTTGGGTAAACTAAATTGTCCTTTGAAAGATAATCGCATGCATTTTCAACGAAATCCTAATTTCTGTTCATAGTTCGTAGTGAGATACACTATTAGCCATTGAAAAGGCAATGGGAAATAATGTGAATTAGTATTTAATTATTTCCAACCAGTTATAGGTCAGTATGTATTAAGCAAGGTGTTGATCTTTACTTCCCCATTGAATTGTTAGCCCTTTAAAAACTGTAGAGCTATTTAATGGATAGAACGAATTGCGTTTGTGCATGAATCCTACTTGGTTAGTTGCCTTCCCTAAAGTTTAGTGGGTATAGCATTATTTGCATTTATTACTAGATCTCTGGGCAAAGGATGAGCGCTTTTGGCCCCATTCTAGGAAATGAATACTGTATATAACAGAATATATACCATTTCAGTTTATTGGGTCAGCATATTAGCTTCAGTTGTGGAAGCGTTTAATTAAATCTTAACTAGTTATGGAACTTCAAGCCTCTGGGGAGGTCGGCAGAATTGTGCTCGACTGCCTCGCTTATGTAGAGAAACTGTTATCTAAAGATGGATAATTCACAATTAATCTATCATTAATATTTAAAATGCTGGATGTATTATACTGGTATATGTGAATTGCAATTTCAGTGTAATTTTTGGCAAAAAGTAGTTATAAAAAGACTGGAAGTCGACCCAACCTAGCTTAAGGGAAACTCGTAAAAAGCCTATTGAAAAAAAAAGCATTATTATTTTACTATTTTATTCCGGCGCAATGGCTGCCATATTGAGATTTGAGCGCGTTATGTTGAGATACGCGTATCATTAGACACACAATATAGTCGTACTTCTCAGTATAACAATACATCTTCGTTGCGGTCAATTCTTAACACTCGGTGAATAAACTGAGAATGTCTTCCCCGCGTCAGAAGTGGTTCTAAGTATAAACAATTTTTTTTAAGGCCAAGAATTTCCTCATGGATGGATTCTCTAGCCTGGGATAGTATGAAGGGGCGACTATTACAGTCTAACAACATTGGGGCTACGCTTTGCCCTTTACCGGGGATCAGGCGGAAACGCATTGCAATCTACCGCGGTCAGTAAATAACACCCTTCCTTATTCTATCCGATACCCTGCCATGTAAATATCATTAACCGATTAGGAAGTTCTGGTGAACAAGTTGAGTTGAATATTATAATCATGCTAAGTAATTGTTTTGAAGACTTCATTGCAGTAGATATTCAGAACATATTATTTTTCTAGGCATGGTTTGAGACTTTCATGTGTTTGGGTATAATTTTATGCCTGCATTACAATGTCACAGTGCAGAAAACTGTTCAGTTAAAATGTTTTTCTAAAAATGACGAATGTTATGTGGGTGGCATATTTTTTTTGAGGGATTTTAATACTTAGAAACAAAATTTATAATTCAGCTTTATCTAAAAGCGTTTACAATAACGCTTCTTAATTGATATTCTTAATCCATCTTGCTATTTATATCCGATATACATGTAATTAATTTTAAAGACTCCAATGATATTAAAATACTTAAAAATTTTGAGGCGCTATTACACCTCATTATAATTTCTGTCACTAATTGTAAATATTAGCTCTTTTAACTTAAGTTTCTTTTTTGAATAACAATTAAAATCAACAATAGAGCTATAGTTTTGAATCGACGCAAACAATATACCATACAGTTATTACTTAAATTACGAGTCGCACAGTTCGATATGAGTCTAACCCACATTCATAGTGCGATACGGCGATAACCGATCCCTTCCCCTAGTCCTTATTGCCCGCAGAGGATCGACAGTAATGTATGGAGGCCTTGTTTATTTTAAAGGCCTTCTTCTTATCAGTTTTGGTTGGTTTTGTATGGTGGTATGTGGTATTGTCTTGAGAGTGGACTTGTACTATTTTTGTACTGATTTTGGTGTATTTCAATCATTATTATTCAGGTATAACCTTCGATAACTCGAGATTTGTTTCATCTTGAGAATTAATAAAACATTATTCCAATTGTATAATTAAAAATTATTGCGATTTTTTTTAGTTATATCGTAAAAGTTTTGTTATTGATCTATCAATAACATGTGCCTGAAACTATTATTTAATTTTTTTAGAGGGAATACCTACATAATAATATTTAAAATTATACCTGAAATAGCAACTTTCTACTCCAATATTTTATTTCCATCTTATCAACCTCATTCCATTGTTCTGTTCAATCGGGAAAAACTAATCATTCACCTCCACAGAAATTCATTCGATTCCGTCGTTCATCAGATACCATCGCGTTTCGCGTTCATTCATTTATATTTCATTCTATTTTATCGGTCCCTTTCCTCACCTTATAAAATATAGCTATGTAATGAACCAATATTGCCATGCGGTAAAGAATTGTTTTAGTTCTTTGGAGAAAGAATTGATTTTATTTTGGGGTGTATTTTAGTATATAGTTGTGACTATATTGTACTATGAATAAAATAGAAGTCGGTGTTACTGTGGTGAAGAAGCACATCGGTCACAGAACGAACTAACAGAACATTAAGATTCCGGTCAATTGAATGTGATTGAGTCTTTTTTCTACCTAGCTTTTTCCCAAGCTATGTTAGGGTCGGCTTCCAGTCTAACCGGACTCTGCCTATCTGACCCCCACGACAAATACTGGGTAAGGAAGTATCCCATTGTAAGGCTGACTTAATCTGATTGAATATCAATGAAATATTTTTTAAAGCTTACTAAATATGGATCTTAAAGCTTTGTTACGAGTGGGTTGACGTCGGTAGTGCAATGGGTTGGATTCGAACCGACAACCACACGATGTCAAGTCCGTCACCCTAGCCATTAGGCTATCGCCACTTCAGATAATTTTATGCTTGAAGCCTGTCGAAAAATGAAATCTATATTGTTAATTTTAGAATTAACTTTGCAACATTCAGAAGTAACAACCAATTTTTTGTATTGAAAAGCTTCTTTTAATGTTCAAATATTAAATTAAAACGGTATCTACCAGGAATATAACGCCTCTTATTATTTTCATGATACAGCGTGAAGACACATAAAAGTGTGTGAAAGGCGACACGTCTTTAAGATGACGAGCGGCGGTGCGAGTGTAATGGAAATCAATAACGTTCCCGAGTCCGAGCCCTTCTCTTAGCGCACAGTTTTGGGGAATAGGGAAAACTGTGGAGCCGATGTTAAATGTGAATGTTGCAGTGTCAAGTAGATATTACAGGCGCAATAAGTAATAAGGCATCACTTAAGTTAGGTGCAGCTTACACTTAAAGGTGCAGCTTGCACTTAAGTTAAAAACATTGTTGCTTGTATAAGTTCTTATTAAAATAAAGAATTCCAAGCCTTTTTTGTATGGGACACAAATAGTCATATCGTGTATAAAACCACAATGACAAAAAAAATGTTATTTTTAATAAGATTTTCAGATTATATATTCAGTGAGTATACAAGGTATGTTTTTTTATGTAATTGAAATAGAAATTAAAGCCAGTCGACTCCGCAGTTTTATTTATCTTTTCATCACACATCCGTCTCCTGTGCCTTTAAATACAACGGGGACGATTCGATAGCTCGACACACCCTCACGTCTTCAGACCCTAAGCAAGAACGAATAAAATACCGAACTTTTTGGTCATTGATACACGACGTATACTGGATAATAATATACACCAATAGTAAAGTATAGTCCAATATAAGTATTATAAGGAGTGTTTGTAGTTGTAAAAGATTCAATGTCAATGCCTAGAAATACTACATAATATCATGGTCAAAAGATTTGATGGCCCGATAGTTTATCTTAAGTTCTGGCTTGCTAGAAGGAGTTGAAAAAAAAAATACTTTTCAAATGTGAAAGTGATCGAGTTCGAGTTACAGAATAAGCGAAGTCGCTTATTCATAGGCTGCATACATTACTTTGTAGGCTGGTATTATTATAAATTTAATTAATAATCAGCCTATAAAGGTCACAAACCTCTTTCGAGAAAAAGAAGGAAAGAGCACTGATCACCACACAGGCTCATTGCGGTTTGTCGATTGCAGATTCCAATTTTTGGAATCTAGTTTTCCTAACGATGTTTTTCTGCACCGATTCTCATGGTGTATTAGAAAAGTCACATTGGTTGAGTTCAAATTTCATTCAATTGCCTGAAATTATTTAGAATAATCTACATATCCAGGCACAAAACATTGTGTATAATATTATAAATCAAGGCTACTACGACAAAAGTTAAAAAAAAAAACAAAAATGTTTAAACATCGGAAAAGTAAAAAATATTTCTATTTGTCCGTATGATTCTTATCGGAACATTTACAACATCATGTTTCTGTTGTATAAATAACATGGTTGAACACCGTTTGGGGGAACAGTGACAGTTATGGAATACTTTTGGTTGAAACAAAGGCATGCTTATCCCGGGATTGGTTATTATAGGTTGTCGTTTAAATTTTATTGTTTCATCGTGAAATTGGGAGTCGTTTCCAGATCGATATAAAGCTAGTTTTTTGTTGTTACAGATTAATATTTCTACAAATACATAACTTGCGCAGGCGCCAGTTGTACTTACGAGTACTTCGATATTTTTTGTATCTAAATGAATTTTCATAGTAAAATAGACGAATTTAGTTATTAAAATTCACAGAATTACTAACAAGAGAAAGAGCCGCTCTCGCCGCGGTTGGTCCGAAGATGGGTTCCGAGAACCCTCCGAGCCTCGGAAAGCACGTTAAGCTGTTGGTCCCGACTGTCGTACATTGATCTTTGACAGTCGGAAAGTCATTATGATTCTGACAACCAGTCTTACTATGGGATATAGAATTACCCAGCAATGGGTTGTGGAGGTTAGATAGGCAGTCGCTCCATGTAAAATATGGTATTCATCTTAATCCGGGAAGATTGATAGCTGACCCCAACATAACTTGGGAAAAGGCTAGACAGATGATGAGGAAATAATTTTCTATATGTGACCTTTAATTATTGAGCACGCTACAGCACTTTGTTGATCACTCCGCACCCTAGGGACGCACCTTTGAAAAAACTAAAACTATCGATTACTTCTTTAGTAGAGTCACCCCAAGTATTGAGCATTGGGCCCTACGGTTCAATGACCTTCAAACCGTAGCGAATCAGGGGTGCGTTGTCCACGCGCCAAGATTCTGCTCAAACTGGTCCGTACCGAAAAGAACCAGTTTTAACTGGAACAAAAAGAGGGTTCTGATTTGAGATGATGTTTTAAAATGGGTGCAGCATGACAAGTAATCGTTTTATTGTTATGTTCCGGTGATTGTTAAATGATTTATCACTTCAGTTATGGATAAATTTACTTCTGTGAAAGACACGAAAAATGTATGTTTCCGTTTTTTTAATTGTTTAATTAACGTAGGTACATAATGAAAAAACCCTGAATAAGAAAATCAGTAATAGTAAAGTTCTTTTAAATCATATTTGCATAGTCACAAAATTAAAGGCGTCAAAACTAACTGATAATTTACTACACATAATGCACCTTATCAAGACACCATTCATATAATATATCGTTCAGCAGCACCATTGATCAAAACACCTATTATATTGTGAACCAATTTCATACCGTTCAACATTGAATACCGAATGAGAATGACTAGTCACCGGACAGTTAGACGCAAAATAGAAGTGACGTTGCAAAATTTCATTCAAGCGAGCATCTGGTCGTATACGCCCCTAAGTTAGGGGCGCTTAGGTCTTCGTATGACGTAACTAATATTTTGTGTCGAACTGTTGAATTCGTTGCGGTTTTTAAGTAGGCTATTTTTTTTTTGTAATAGGATTGCTCATTGTTTACGTGGCAAGTGGCAATTATTGGGTTTTTATTGAGTTTGAGTGAGTGTTTTTGTGTTTTACGAAGTAGTTTATTTTTAGATTTAATAAGCAATTTACTGATTTAGAAATAAAAACGTAGGGCTTAAAGTCCTAATTTATTTTACGAGTGGCACCAGAAATTATATTTTTTATCCTTCTTTAAAAGGAGAAAGTTAATTTGACAGCTTTTTTTTATTAAAAGGACATTTAATTCGGACACGGTAACAATAACAGTATACAACATGACATAAAAATCATTGTTTTTTTATTAAACTTCGTTCTCTTCGTTCTTCTATAATTATATAATCAATTATATTTTTTGCAGTCTGATCGGAAATTTAAAATAGCAAATAGACGCAGTGGAATAGTCTACGGAATTTCTATAATATAAGTAACTATTTGACTTCAACTCCTAAACAGTATCTCTAAACATTATCCAACAACACTGCGTGCTCCCAGAGCGGTCCGTCATACAATTTGAGTGGGTATACTGAACTTATTGGCCCCAAGACATCGTCCAGCCCGCCTTAGAACTTACTGCAGTAAAAAGATAAGCCCCGGGCATATGAGGGTCATAATCCTAGTTTTGTGTTTTTGAGATAACAACAGACAGTGTTTTGTAAAGAATATTTCATATTAGATAGGGGAATGTGCTATTTTAGTTTCTGGATTTTACAGATATTTTTGTAGGAACATGGGTATAGTGGTACAGTCAAATTTACTTAAGCTTACGAGCTTACCATTATTCCTCAAACGATAAAGATACACTTTAACATAAACGCAAAGCAATTGAAAAGTTGGATTTTTATTTTTTATTTTTAATGAAAACATTATTATGAGTGAAAGATATTGATAGGATATATATTGTTATTTCATCATCTGCCTAGCTTATTCCCAAGCCATCTTGGGGTCGGCTTTAGTCTACATTTTGATGGATTCAGATCAACCTACAAAAATTTATACCCTTCACGAAACCCAGATATATCCAGGTCTCTTAGCAACCCTAAGTTTTAGGGGTCCACAGGTCTCCTTTGTTCCATGCAGTTAGCCAGTAACGGTGGTTGGGGACTATTTAGACAGTTTGTTCCAACTTCTGCCGATATCTCTATTCGAGTCTTCGGCAGAGTTTTGCCGGACGGTTAGCCGAATGCCTCAGTGCTAAATTATTCTAAAGTCGCCTTGTAAATTATACAAGGCTGATTTAATTATTTTTGGTTTAGCTTGCGTTGTTTAACTTGCGTAGCAGAAAGTTTTGTTTGTTTGCTAGGGATTGTCGGAGACTTGGTTGCCAGTTGCCAGTGATTGATGGTTTGACTTTCTGAGTAAAGGGTTGCGTCCCTTTGAGGCGGGTGCTTGTTGCTTTAAACATTTAGTTTCCACTTAATGTCTGAGAATGGTTTATGTCTCTTAAGACTACTAATAAGTACTTTAACGACATTTTAGTGAGAAATTGGTCTACACTAAAAAAATATGTTGCCATTGGAAATATTTACAATATTCATTTACAGCAATTTTTTTATTCGGTACCAAACTCATGTACAAATAACCGAAAATAAAATCTGACTTTATGATAATCTCTTGCCAATTTAATATAATATGCGTTATACTCTGGCTCTTACCTCACAGCTACTCAGATGAAAAGAAATACTACCTACATTTTTTCCCGTAATTTTTTGAAAACATTTCTCCATATTTTGTAGGTTTTCTCTAAAGGGGGGTAATGGTACTGGTACAGTTCGCGTCACGTGTCGGTAACACGTGTCGGTCCGGTCGCAGGCACCCTCCGCTGAAGCCTTCGTTGACACGCTTTGAAATACAAACGTTTTGTTTGTGCAAGAACATGAAATTAATTATTGTTTTAAACTTTATTTTTTGAGCACGTTTTTTTGTATGTGAGTTTGTTATTAATGTTTTAGATATATATGATGTTATTTATGGTGAAGAGGATATCATGTCTATTTTTTTTTGTTCTAAAAGTAAATAAAACATGTGTTTAGATACAGGTTGTCAAGTTGTAAAAAAAACTGTTAAATTGTCAACCTTTAAATGAAAAATATTTAAAATTTTAATGTCACTAAAAAGTATTTTTTAAATAAAATAATTTAAAATTATGGACATAAATTAATAATAATATACAAATGAAAATATATACTAATTATCTCTTACATCCCTCACTATAAAATGGACGTGCGATCGCATAGGACGCGTTATATTAATAAAACCAATTAAAAATCTCCGGATCGCTACTGAACGATACTTCAAATAAAATTATCGTTAACATTTTAATTATAATGGACGGACACGTAGGAACGCACACAGACGGACAAGGGAATATGGTATAATTAAATGATATTTATTTAGTGCACGAGTATTGAATATAAAGATTATATTAGTAGCATTAATGTCAGCTATAAATCTCATTAAATCTGTTGTTATTACAATGTTATGGCCTTCTATGGGGTCGTCGGAATTATCATTAATATAAACATCACGCTGTATTTGTAAAGGGTTTGGCAGGTTGAGTGCATGAAATAATTATGATGTCAATAACTTGATAAAGAGATATAGATTTTAATTCATTAACATTTTGATTTTAATGTGATAAAATTGTTAGTTATTGTAATTTACTTTGTAATCGTGTGCAATTTTTTCGTGAAATAATTTTTAGTAGTTGTTGAATTTTTTTTAAATATTGAACGATGTTTAAATCATAATAAAACAAACTAAATTGTTATACAGCGAATGATATGGGGACAAATGTAGAAATAACGTGAAGTTTATAGAATATATTTATGTTTAACTGTACTACTTTATAGAAAGAACTCTTTTTATCCCTTTAATGATTCATTAACTTGAATGAATTTGGACCTGCTGAAAAAAAACTGATAAAAGACAAAAAGGTATCTATTTTACAGCAAAAATAGTCTGATCATAAAAACAAAGAGTATAGTCTTGTTCTAGCTGGAGTATATTATAGTATTTTTTATTTTAAAAAAAATACCTACTTAGTACCTACTGAAAGACAGTAAGTATAAATATTTGTACAAATAAACAATTTAGAACATTATGTTAACAACAGCACTCTTATAAACTCCGTGGTATTTTACGACTCTATTTCGTTTCGTCACCCCTTCCGCCGTCCTGGCGTGTCAACTAACTATAAAAACGTTTGTCGATAATAATTGTAGACACGATGATTACTCCACTGAGGACATTAATGTTAGGTACATAATGATGTAAGACCTTTACTTTAATTACTTTTGTATGCAGGATAAATTTAAAAAGAGTGCGTGTATTTTAAGAGGTAATCAAATGATTTTCATTTTTAAGATTTCAACCTATGTTACTTGGAAAAGTGTGGTTTAATTTTATGCACCTGATTGCCTCGTAGAATATACGCACTCCTTTTAAATTAATCCTTTAGGTATATTTATAGCATTCATAGACATTATACACGGAACAAAATTATACACGGAAATAAAAAAAAAATAGTTTTAATGTTAATATTCATTTATTTTCTTGAATATAGGTTAACAATAAGGATGATTTCCCCCTTTTTTCTAATTAAAAAATGTACGGTATTTATTTTTAATGCATAATTAGGTTAGGTTAGCAGCAACTAAGTCTTCATCAAACAATATTTTGCACATTATTCTAGACAACTTAAAACAATATCAATTAAAGTTTATGTTCATTCGTATGATATAAAAACTTTCATATCTCCTTTCACAGACATGGACTAAGTATCATAAATTACCACCAACGCAAATGTCACGATCAATCGACCTGGAACTTATCGACGTTCTGTCTGCTAACAAAGACATCTGCTATTCACATTATTTCAATAAATTTAAAAGAAAAAAATTAATATATTCTTCCTAGCTATTAAACTTTGACTTCATCAAAACTCCATCAAAATATTCCTGGCAACAACCCTTAAAAAATTGGTCCTTTTAATGGCAACAAAAATGAAAAATTTACTTCTCTACTGAGCATGCAAAATTTTTTTCCCTACCTCTGAAATTCCTTACAATTGGCGTCAGCCCTAATTGGATCTTTGCATGATGTAACGTGTCACTCACACATTCCTCACAAAAGCCTCACGTCAAAGTTGAATAAGATTCCGAAGACAGTTCCAACCGCAGTCAGCGCATAGACCTCTGAAATATTCAATACAGAATAATACAGAATGTTCAATAAGTAGGTCGTAGCCCCTTTGTTTAGTTACCGAAGTTCAGACTGGAGAGAATCTAAAATTTTGCGGGTATGTGGAAAATATTAGAATTTTCGAGATGTTATCGCAAATAAATGAAGTTGCTTGAATTGCATGAAAAATAAAAAGTTTTTCGATTTTTATTTATTTAACAATATTTTAGGTTCTAGTTTAAGACTACAATTTTAATATCAATTAGAAAATAATGAATCATCAAAAAATAAAAATAATAGCGACTGCACTGTAATAGCAAATGAGCAGAGTAACATCAGACCAAACCTTACTCAATAATATTAAAATTTAAATAAATAATGAGAAATGTCCAAAAAACTTATTTTTAGGTAGAAAATTATTTTTAGTAAAAAAAGGTAGGTTTTAAAGCGCTATACCTACCAGTTTTACAAAACAAAAACAATTCTAAAGCATACAAACTAATTAAACATATACCAATCAAATACTGACAAAAACGTTACATTTGTGAAATCAAAATATCTAGCGTCCAAACGTTTGCGGTCAGTAGAATTTGGTCGGGGATCGCATGCGACTGACGTTTTGAGAGCACGAGACCGCACCAAACGGTCCCTAATTGATGTAGCTGCAAGGACCAACAACGTATCTATGTATGCATGTTAATTTAGAAAATAATTTCTTTTTATTTAAATAAATCAAAATGTGGGTTGAAAGGTGACGCAGACAAGGGTTCAGATAAAAAGATTTATTTTTGTGCATTTTATTTATGTTTTAGAAATGCCTCTTTTATAATTATTTGTTCTTTCAAAGTATGTAAAATGAAATAATTTAATTTCAATCATGAAATGAGTTTAACTTTCCAATAAATATTCCTAAACTGTAAAGAAATTTAACAGATATAACAGCTGTAAATGAAATAAATGATTATATAATAACGGCGGTAAACGTGCTGTTTATTATATCTCTTTAAAAAGCATACGGAAGTACTTTTCAGTAAATAATTTAATATCACTTCCTTTAAAAATTATTAACGCAGAAACCTTCAAACATGAAACCTTTTTGGTACATTGTAACATAAAAATATATTAAATTACATTTTTATTATTTTAAATGTAATAATCTCGCTGTTTTACGCACAAAAATAAAGTAAAATTTAAATTAACATTCACAAAGAGGCGCCTGAAGCACGGATATTAATGGCAAACAATAATTATTATACGAGCGTATCAATCATTTTCATTATAGAAACAAACATCATATCTCCGTAATTAAGTCCAACACAAGCTCATAAATTTCACTCGAAAGTTTATTAAAAAAAGCGAAAACTCAAGGAGGATTTCCTTTTTATGTATTTTTCTAAACAGCCATTAGGAGCTGCGTGCAAAGATCATCGAAGGCTGGGGACGAGAGGGGGTGAGGGGGCCGCGGTAGGGCCGCGGGGGACGTTTCATCCCCTTCGCTATTTTTGGGGCTTGAAATATAGCTCGACCAAACATTGAAGACCTTTTACCGAATTTGGCATTGCGTTTTACGACCTACTGCTAAGCGTTGGTTGGCTAAATTATTCAACGCCAAAGTTTTTTTGGTCCTAACACTTGATGTGGGTTAAAGCTGTGTTTATTAATAATGACGTAGGTTTTTTATGTAGCTCAGGTTTTATATTTAATGAAAATAATTCGTCGTTTAAAAATAAATACGGATCTACGGTTTTCTAAAAAAAAAAAGTTTTAATAATTTTTAATATAAAATAAAGGTAATTTAAGCCCTAAAGTGTAATAAATACAATTTGATTTCCAATAAATACTGAATAATAAAATATATTTTTCACTATTTAAAAAAACAAAGTAATTTAATGAAATAAAAAAAATATAACAACTTTTTAAAGCTTATAAATGATTTTTAAACGCATTTTTTATAAAAATAAAACTAAAAAAATCTTTAAAATATAATATAGACATAAATATGAAACGTATTGTTAAAAAACGAAAACGTATTTATAAAATTTTACTAAGTAAAAAAATTATTGACCTAATTAATTCCTGTAAAATATTCAAATTATTTATCTAAATAATAAACTGAAACGCGTGAAATTTTACACGCAATACCACGAATAACCTGTACACATCCCGACACCGTCAACGGCATAGCGAAACAAGAAATTTCAAATAATCAACCTATTCACACAAAGCGAATTTACTCGCGTATCTGAGGGTGAGTGAAAGGGAGGATTGTATCAAGACTGGAGACTCCCCCATGGCGTGTGCTATGAGGGGACCTCGGAGGGAATTTTAGGTTAGTGGACATGTAGGCATATAGACGGAAACACGGCAAATTTGTTGTCTCATTTAGTTCGTGTTTTGTGCTTTTCGTTTGTGCGTCAAGTCATGGTTAATCGTCGTCGAGTGCTAATTTAAGTTAGATAAGTAATTTAGTGATAAGTGTTAATAAAAATAAATATTGTACATTTTTTGATGTTTACATTTTCGTGTGTACAGTGACAAATTGCGTGTGAACAATCAAAGCTAAACGGTGGAATAAAAAATATAAAAAAATACCGTGTGTCGGACCGCGGTTTGTTTGTAAACAGTGCCCCGTGTGACGCGCTTTCGCTACGTAAACACTGAGTTACATTATACACTTTATTCACGTGTGAAAAAACTCGGAAACAACATTCCTAAATACGTGTAAACATTTTCCTTTGTAAGAAGTAGCGTAGGAAAATTACCGCTCAAAATTCTATGTGCAAAATTAGTCGTGCCAATTTTTTAATTGTTAAATATAATTAAAATAATTTAATAGCTAAGTGAATGTTTAATAATAAGTGTTAAATAAGTTTTAATATATAAAAATTGATGTGCAATATAGAGTACAAACTGTAAAATAATAATATCGTAACAATTAAGAAATCGCATAAAAATATCACTCAAAAAAACATTGAAATAAATCCGCGTCAGTGAGAAAAACGGGGGGACGATTGCTCTGCCTACTACTGTTACTATAGCGATCGATAATATTACGCATTACAGGGTGACTGTGAGAAGAGACGGAACGCACACAGACGCAGTTCCGACGCACACTCACGCACGCCACCCCCACCTCCCTAAACAGTCGCCCTCCGCGAAAAACGAAAGTAAACACGAGTGAGCTTTAAAAAAACTTGCAAACCGAATTTATAGATTAAGGCAACTTAGTACAAAATACTGTGATTAAAAATTTGTGTTCATTAATTAACTGTGATAAACATGATTCTGGGAACGAACATGCGGAGCGTGAACCCGATGTTGTTGGGGTACAACATGCCAACCGTGAGCATGATGAGCGTGCCGCAAAGCCGAGAGTCGAGCGTGGGCACGGCGCCGTCGACGCCGGTGCACAGCTTGAGCGGGGAGGGCCGGCGCGGCTCGCCGCTCACGCCGGCCGAGCGCACCGGCGCGCCGCCCGGGGCTGGCAAGGACGCTGTCAAGCTCTTCATTGGCCAGATCCCTCGCCACCTAGAAGAGGAAGATCTGCGCCCCATGTTCGAGGAGTTTGGCAAGATATACGAGCTCACCGTGCTCAAGGACAAGCACACCGGCATGCACAAAGGTCTGTTATCATTCATCATACATTACAAATATACATATTTTATACCGATGATCGACTTCATACATTTTTACGAGCACCCTTTTACATATATGAGAAAATACAAGGACGATTACTGCTTACTGTCGAGGCATATTATAGACGTTTTTATGTCTTATAAGTGGAGTGGGTTTGACAACGACTAAAATTGGCCCAGACTTTACCAAGGTCGTAGCAAACTTTTTTGTATGTAAATAAACCTGACACTGACAGATTTTTACTGTCCCATGTCGCTATAAAATATTTGGTCAATATGGTAAGTAGGTTAGTATGTGTAAGGATTATGCGTTGAAAATTTAATCATGAAAGTAAGTAATACAGTTTTGTTTAATTAGTAAACTTTAAAGGCTCCGTGTTCAGGATTACTGGAAATTAGAACAGTTCTAGCAAGTTTGGAGTTGTGATATTTTTGTTTAATCGTAGATTATTTTATGTTAGTGTACTGTACCCGCGACGTTGTTTGCGTGGTTCAGTCATAATCATTGGAATAACAGTGGCGCCATCTGTCGAAAATAAAATTGGTCGTATCAACTCAGAAACCTTCGTGGGCTCATGCACAACAATTTTCTTGAAGATCATCACATGATCAAATGCATAGTTTACGATTTTAAAAAGGCTATACAGACAAAAATTAATTTTTATGTAAATAGATAATAATACCTTTATACACTATAAAATTTTAAATTTCTTGTGCATCAAGTTTCAGTACTTTCCAGATAGGTTTAATTTACAGGTAAATTATTAGCACAAAATGGCTATAAAAATAACAAAACAAAAATAATGTGGGGCTGATTTGAGTTCCTTATATATATATATAATATATAATATCAGAAATATATATATAATATCAGAAAAAACACAATAAAACAATAAATCAAATATTTTCGCAACCTATAGATCTATAGGTAAAAGTTAGTTGCATTTCGGGTGTTTATCTCAGTAAGTTGTAAAAGTCAACCGAGAACAGTTACTTATCGGCGTTTGTTCCAAGTATACGAATGTTTCAACATGATATATCGGTATTTTGCAACGATTCTCTTTACACAACTGTTGCTAAATGGAGCTTGAACTGCTTCTGTATTGTTACACTGGACTGAGAAATATTATTGTTGGATTGCTGTATTGGTTGAGTGCTGTCCCTTCTAAGTTTTACATTCTGTGCTCTTAAAACAACAATAATAACGATTCCTAATTATGTATGTTTTAAAAGTCTAAAAATAATTTGCGTTTTATCATAGAAAATAATATCTCTTCTCATCATCTGCGTAGCCTTTTCCCAAGCTATGTTGGGGTCATCTGCCAGTCTTACCGGATTTAGCTGAATCCCGTAATTTACATGGAGCGACTGCTTATCTGACCTCTACAACCCTTTGCTGGGTAATACACTATTCCATAGTATGACTGGTTGTCAGAATTGTAATGACTTAACGATGAAAAGATCAATGTATCGGGACCAATGATTATGGTTCAACTTGCTTTCAGAGACACAAAGGGGTCTCGGTATCTTTACAAATGGTCACCCATCCACGGACCAACCGCGGCGAGCGTGGCTTAAGCTTTATTATCGGTCAAACCGTACGCATTACACTTAGCCACGCGCCTGTTATATATACAATAATACTTATATCTAAGTATAAATTAATCTACTTCTTCAAACAATGACCACATTTATAAAACATTAATGTTGCTATGAGAACTGATCTTCAACAGGATTCAGAATACTAGTAATTTAAGGAAAAGAAACAAGCTTATTTATGTTAAATCAAAGTAACATAAAAACAAGTCCTTTTGTACAGAAAGGTCTTAAACAGAAGCGCTTTTTATGGTTGTTCATGATCAGATTTGCTTTGAAGATTTTTCGCAAATTGTTCTGGATAATAAGCGCGATTGAATTCTTTACAATTCCTCATATACAGTTTCTAATATAATGCAGTGACATAACGAAAGGAATTGCTTACGCTCGATGTATTCTTTTTAACACATATACTGTTTTACTAGCATCGATAAATTGGAGTCATAAGATCGAGCTGCCATTTATAGTGCTATAAAAACGTGTCAAATCCAACACCTTTTTAACAATCGTCCCAGGTAATGTGTTGGTTGTCACGCTTGTGACGTATGTCACGCGTATGACGTCATGTCACGGCGCAGCGTGATTCGTATTTTTTTTATTACTCTTCATCCTGCCATAATCTTTAGGTGACGTGACTCGTGTACTTTATTCATTGTTTGCTTTGATTTTTTGTTGTTGTGTACTACTGTTTTGGTTGGTACATTAAGGTTGTAAAGATACAAAAATCTCAATAATTTATGAGTTTTTTCAGAATGTTGCAGACACAATCATCACGATATTTATTAAACATAGTAATTTGCCTTGCTCTAAAACACGTTGACCATTTTTTTTTCTCCGAAATAAAAAAAACGAAGAAAAATGCCCAAAGAAAAATCATGTTTGTACATTATAAAAACGTGTGCTCACTTAATTTTCTTACACGTCCAAACCAGTGCAACGCGCCTTGTAATAAAATGGTCGTAACAACAAAACACCGCAAACATACATCAATGTAACACAATCCAGAAAAATAGCTTCATCGTTTTTTCCTCGCGTGCCGGTTGCAACGCTTTTCAAGTTTCGGCTCCATACATTTTTATTTGTACAGTCACACGCAAACGGTGTTATGACGCCAAGTGAAAAATTTGTCGCGGACACACTTTTGTTCGTTTTTGTAGTTTCGTGTTTTCCTGTTGTTTGCGATTGTACTCGGGTAGTTTTGACTGCCTTCATTACGCTAGGTATTTGTGTAATGATTTTTAGTATGGTGTTAGCAAGAGTTTTCAAGACTGTTAAAAATTGAAAGGAAATGTTATGGTTTCATTTACTTTCTTTTGAAGTTGTTTAGTTGAAGCCTTTTAAGTGGAACTTTTAATAAACGTGGTTGCACGAGGACTCGCGTGCTAATGTATTGTTGGTTGTACTCAGATTCGCAGTTGAACAGTACTTTGAAAAATATTGTGATTTGGAAATAACGGAATGTTTATCAAATAACCATTTTTATTCGGGATAAAAAACCTGTGCTTATCCAGGTGTTAGCTGTCTCGACCAAATTTTATTTAAACTTGCCTAGCAGTTGAGCGTAAAAAAATATCAAATATAGACAAACTGACTCACAATCTTTTCCCTTTATAATATTATTGTGATTACCCAAAGATGAGTAATTAACGACGAGTATTACAGCTTCCAACAAATTAAGCACATTTTCTGTGGTCAATATCTTAATTGCTTTATAAATTACTCTTACCTAACCCTTAACTGCTACATGCAATATTTATATAAACCCATTTATAACGTAGCCTTAAGATTTATGCGAAGCAACTCTCCTTTGACCTTTAAATACAATTAAAGGTATTCAAACAATTAACGAGCCCAAAATTATAATTACGACTGACACAAAACTGGGTACACCTTAGTCATTAATATTTGAACATTGCAATTACAATAAGTGGGTGTATTGTGAAGGGCTGGGACATAAAATTTAATAATGGTTCCGCACGCAAAGGACACTTATATTTATCAAGGGTGACAGGAAAAAGGCGGCTTCCTTAAGTATAGAATTCTGTACTATAAATTCTCACCCCTTTTGTTATGGAGATATTAAAATGGCGTCTCGTGCCGTACCCATGGTGTTTTGATTTAATGTGTTTTTAAATAGCTTTTGTTTTATGTATATAGGTTTATTAAGGCTTGGGTATTGAAGGGTTGGTATTAAGGTTTGTTTGAATTTATTGGTTTGTTTGAGTTCGAATTATGTCTTTTCTGTAATAATAGCAACCGAAATTGTTTGTTTGAGTTTGTTAGCTAACATTTCATTTTGGCCGTTATGTTTTCTGTTTTTTGTAAATAAATTTACAGTGTAATTTATGGTATTAAACCATGTACGTTTAAGTATTAGTCTCTTTTAATGTCAATGTTATAACATAATTTAAATTGCAAAACATTTTTTTTTGTTTTGACGCTCTTTATTCTGTACGTACAAATGTCATAAAAATTGCCAAAATCTTTTTTAATTACCTTAACATAACACCTTCATACTGAGCCATTATCATTAGCCTAGCTTTTTCACAAGCTAAGTTAGGGTCGGCTTCATGTCTTACCGGATTTAGTTGGATACCGCATACCTAAATACTAAAATAACGATCAGCTCTGCTTTGTCTTGGTGTACTCAAAGTACATTAGATTTCACAACAACGCACAACTAACAGGAGCTAGTTCAAAGTTCCTAACCATAAATGACATAAGAGTCGAAACTTGGGCTATAGTTATTACTTGATACTATTATTTTAGTCGCAGGTGCATGTAAACTGAAGCCTTTTGGGTATACAATTATGTTTTCAATATGTTTTCATCTTCAAACAATCGTTTTTAAATGACAGGAATCCATAAATTTTAATACGAATAATTTTATTTTTGTTCAATTTTTTTTTTTACTTTTGCACATAATTGGTACAATGCTGGTCTTAATGACTTATGTTTATAGTGATAGTTTTAAATTAATATTTTCAGTCATGGCAAATTATAATGCATGTGTTGAATCCAATGTAAAAAAAGGCAAAATAAAGAACTGGTTCTCAATACTTTCTAGAAGGCTCTCTTTTTTATCGTTCGTCATATTTCACTTTCTTATAATTGTTCGTTGTATTTACTCTGTAGGTAAAGTTGTATTTGATACATAAATAGGAAATAACCTATCCGAATATTTATTTTGAGCTTGTACATTTATGAGTTAGATATACCACCTACACATGTTTGTGAAACACTGCTGCAGTTGTTATAAAGAATTTTCTTTTCTACTGACAGAAATAAAACCGAGTTAAGCTTCGTTTATGCACTTGACATTTGTCTGCAATTTTTTAGCTTGAAGCACATTTTTGTTCAAACAAGAATAAAGATTTTGTTATGTGTACAAATTTTTGAGATTTATTTTGTTTTTATTTTATTAATACTCTTAAAAAAATTACTTGAATAGTTTTTATGCATGAGTCAATCAACTTTGCACAAGTTTGCATAAAATATTTACATGATGACGATCGTAAAGTTTATTCTATGAAAATGAATAATTTAATACAAAATAATAATTAAAAAGGTACCCTTGTTCTTTGTAACGAGTTTTGAAATCACAAAATCTTACTTAAAAACAAAAGTAGAGCAACGTTTACTTCCTTATTTTTAAAAAACCTTAATGCTTTGACATAAAGTTGAAGTTTCCGAAACTCCAGATTTTTAGCTTGTTAAATATAAAAATGCAAAATTGACGGGTACGTTAACGAACGAATAGGCCGGTTCAAAGAACAACGGGAGTGGGCTAAAGAGAAGTAAAGATAAAAAAAAATCAACCCACGTTTTCTGCTCGATTGGACGAAAACTGGTGCTCACCGAGTGTATGTAACCGCTTTTGTAACAGACCATGTAATTATATTTCTCCTTACAATTTTTTGAGCCTCTAAAATTTAATGTTCTTATTTAAAATGATCGTGAATTTTTATCTTAAAATTGAGATTTTTGCTCCTAAATTATTTGGGTCTATATGGAATCTATATGGAATTCAGAAAACGTGTAGGGTGAGATCTAATTAAAACCTGACTATATAATTAGTATCTATGAGATTAATAATTAATATATTGCAATTTCCTTTTTTCACGTCGATGTTACATTATGTACCTACGTTACATTTTGAATTGCATTAATAACGTTGTTACTACTTAAACTTTAGTTTAAAATTTCAAATTATAAAAAAATACTTAGCCAGAAAGCACTATTACATACTAAGAACGTTGTCGTAGTTATTCCATGTCATGCTCTCTTGGAAGCGCCATACTATTTCTGTTCACAAACTCATTAAATTCGACAGTTACAAAGTCTCCATTATATATTATTTAGTATCCTACATGTAAGATTAATATCCTCTTACAGCCTCTAGAGACCCTTGTCCCCACGTAAGTCCCCTAAAGGCTAGAGAAACACCTTGAAAACAATGATAGTATTGAAAAATGAACTTAAATGCATTAAAAGAACTTTTCAGATTCCATTTTATAGACGTGATGATACGTTTTGTAGAGTCGTGTAATTAATCACCTAAAATATTTATGATTCCTTGACATATTAAATAAAAGTTTGTGTTTTAATAGTAAGAATCTATAACTTGATAGAATTTAAAAGTAAATTGGCGTTTATCACGGAAAAACAAAAAAGGTAGGTATTAATCTATACTTATAATAAATCTGTAGAAGTGAAAATTCTGTACATTGAAAATATAAAAAAAATTAATGGCGGGGTGTGTTACTAGACCGACACCGAACCCAAAAATGTGATTAAAAAAATTTTTGTCTGTCTGTCTGTCTGTCTGTCTGTCTGTCTGTCTGTTTGTTCAGGCATCACACAAAAACTACCGGTCCGATTTCGATGAAACTTGGTATAATTGTTCTTTAATATCCTGGGCACCACACTGGGTAGTTTTTATCCCGGAAAAGTATATACAATAAAAAACAAACTTAATTTTGCGGTTCGATCCCTAGACCCGAATACTGTACCAACCGCAAATAATAAGTTTGTCGTACGTTACGTCACCCGCAGTGGAGTTCACTAAGGGGCGCTGCACACGGCTAAGATACTATAATTATTTATCTGTACTAATATTAATATTATAAAGCTGAAGAGTTTGTTTGTTTGAACGCGTTAATCTCAGGAAGTACTGGTCCGATTTGAAAAATTCTTTCACTGTTAGATAGCCCACTTATTGAGGAAGGCAATAGGCTACTTTTCTTTTGGAAATCTATCCCCTAAGGGGGTGAAATAGGGGTTGAAAGTTTTTATGGGAAGTTCGGTATTTTCAATGATAGACACATGAAATTTCTTATACGGGTTTCTGGATAGAAATAAATAATGTCGATATCAGCGATTTTAAAAATCATCCCCCTAAAAGGGTGAAAAAGGGGTTGGAAGTTTGTAGGCATATGAATTGTGTCGTTTTCAAAGATAGACACATTCAATTTCATACAAGGGTTATTAGTTAGTAATAAATAAGATGTATTTCTTATATATATAGAAATACATCACATAAGGGGGTGAAATAAGGGCTGAAATAGTTGGTATGTGAAGTTCAGTATTCTAGATGAAAAGATAAATAGATACGATAATGACCATCTAAGACATATCTATAATGACGACTCCCGTGGTCGAGTGGCGTTCACTCCGGTTTTTAAGGTGTCGCCAGCTCTAAGGTTCCAGGTTCGATCCCCGGACGGGTCCATGTAGAAAATCACTTTTATACATTGTCTTGAGTCTGGGTGTTTATGGTACCTTTTTTGTCTCCGATTCCATAACACAAATGCTTTTATTGCTACTTACTTTACTTTTATTATTATTTTAACGCCATAATATTAGATGAAAAATTTTACACATTCTCCTTACTTTGAAAATCCCAGAATACATCTACCTTTAATACTACTTACTCTTTACTTTACGCGCGAGCGAAGCCGCGGGCAACAGCTAGTGTTAAATATATGTGCACATACTCTAAGATACATACTTTAGGATACCTGCCAATACACAGGTATAGGTATTAAAAGATCAGCCTCGCAAATGAGATGTAAAATTGAGACATCCATAGGCACTTTACAAAATTGCAAACTGAAATTCTGTAACACATAACATTATGACGTTCCATTTTTTCGATAAAAATATAAGGAAATGGGAATAAGCACTCAAATTTGCTAAAGAGACTATATGTAAAATTTAAAATAATATGACCTTAAAAATACGTAAGCAATTGACCTATTTAATATCTGCGATACCGTAGCGTCGTAGTATCGTAGCGCTACGGATCGTAGGTGGCTACGACTTGTAGGGTAAACTGCACATAGCTATTTTTTCTAGCACCTCTTGAACATGTAAGCCGCGTTTTTCTTTTACCCTTGCATGACATTCGTTTAATTTATTTAGTGTAATAGCTCTCGGTTATCTATTTTCAATATGTTTTTGAAATATAGTATTGAGTATTGAACTAGCAATGCATTACAAAGCGAATCTTAATTAAGTTTCTCTCGCCTATGTAGGTCTCGTTTCCGTAAAACATGTGTCATATCAAAATCTACTGTCTCATTCATTCACTCACTTTTTATAAGAAAGAGATTAAAGTACTAATTTTTTATTAATGTAAACATTTTCTGAACAATAATATCTACAACTAAAGTTCAAATTTGTTGCAGTTGTTTGGAATTTAATAAGCTGTACAAAAATTTTGTTGATTAATTTTTATTTCTAAAGATTTTAGAAAATACTCTCATAATAACTTTATTTTGAAAATATCTCAATAGTTAACATGGTCATTAAACATAACTAATACATGTATTTTTAAATCACTACGGTTTACATGCAGATATTTAGATAAAAATAAAACTATGCTGAACATTACCAACCTGAATAATAAAAACAAAAAAGTTTAACAATTCAAGAGACTCTTAAAATATATTCAAAGACATTATAGTATTTTGGATATTAGCCAGATTTGGTCGTGACGTTAATTTTTATGCGTCCGACCTGATCGACCTCGTTTCGTATTATTGTTTGGCAAAAAGTTACTATTAAGATGTTTACGCGAGACTAAACAATTGTATTAAGGAATGCTTCAAGGATTTTTTGTATTAGATTGGAATATTGAGGGAGTATTGTCAACTATTTCTTTTTTGTCTAATTGGTTATTACATGTTGTCATTGTACCGTAACATTGTTTTTTTCCTGTAGTTAAATAGGATATTACTTTAGCATCGGAGTAGTTGAAATGGTTTCATGTGGTAGAGTATCGTATTCTATGTGATCTTTCTGGTGTATTTAATGAATCACACAATACAAAATTTTTAATGTAGTTCAACACTACAATTGTATGACTATATAAAACAATAATTTCTGTTTTTGTGTGCTTTATTATAATAAAGCACACAAAAAACGAAATTTTAATTTTTGACAAGTTAACTTTACCTAACTGTAACTCATCTGCCTAGCCTTTCCCCAAGCTATGTTGGCCACCAGCCTAACCGAATTTAGCTGTACACTGTATAACATGGAGCGATGCCTATCTGACCTCCACAACTCATTTTACTAGGTACAGTATCCCATAATAAGATTGGTTATCGAAATCGAAAAATATAATTTCCTGAAATACCCGATTTCATAACTGTTATAGTAATCCGCAGCAAGCAATTATCAGATGACTCTACATTTCATAGCTTCAAAAGTCAAATGAAAATAAACAACACATCACTGAGACATATCTAACAATACAGTCCCAATTATCCACCAACATAATCATAGTAGGAGGACAGACACACCCCAAGCAATCACTTCCCAACGTGATTGCTGGTCCTGCCACTAATTATGCGTTGCAATATTTCAGAGGCATTATTGCGTAGCTCAGCTATGGCTTAGATCTCGATACGACTAACCTACTTTCAAGCTAGCTGCATAATTAAGCCTGATAATAACAACATTTCGATCATAACTCACGTCCTGTGGAGGTTTTAGGTGTAGAGTAGACTTTGAAAATATTAAATACTTGGATATTAAACCATTTAAAATCGTGAGAATGTTTTTTTCTTACAATTTTTTTTTCATTTTTATCATGTTCTCTGCAATCAGTCATAATAGACTTACGTAGAATTTATTATAATAGCAGTTAATGGTCAGGAAGTATAATAAGTTACTGAAGGATCATTACGACGAATAGATTTTAAAAGACAACGAACAAAAAATCAATGACATTGTGTTAGAATAAAAGCGAGATAAATATAGATAGCCTGACTACAACTCAATGCGTCATCTTTGTTTTGTTTGATATTTCCCGGAATAGTGTTCAAACAACGTTTGGCTCGGATGCCTTAGTCATGACTAATCTTGAACAAGATAACCGAGTCAAACGATGAGATGTATATTTAATTATGAAACCTTTTTTACTTGCGCAAAACCAAAACATTATAAATTCACATATTTGAATTATGAACTAAATTGTAATGTTATAAAATTTTATATACCGATCCTAAGCTACTCTTATTTCATTAAAAACAACATCCACACCTAATAACCAAATATTGAAACAAAGCTGAGAGTTTCTTCGTTAATCCGTCCCTATTAAACAAAGCCTTCACCTCTACAAATACGATCGACCCTCGAAAGTGTTATGACGTCATTGTCATGTGCCCTCAAACAACGTAATCAGAATCAAGAGGAGAGTACGTGTGCGTACTACCGAGTTTGTCAATACCACTTACAAATGTTATGGCCTGAACTGGGGTTTAGTATTTCCTGTATGTATTTGTAGAACGTATTAAGGGATGAGTTTTAACACTGTCGTTTTGAACGCTATATCATTATTTTTAAAAGGAAAGCTTTTTTACTGTTTCATCGATCAATTAGTACATTGCATCGCATTTCTTTAATGTAACGATTCGATGATTCATGTTCTTTAATATGCATTGTTTTCCTGCCTACTTAAAATTTAAGATCTGTGTAATCTTTTTACTATCCAATGATCAACGCTCACAACAAAAACATTTACAAAGAAATAAATTAATTAAAAGAAAAGCGTCAAGGGAAATCAAATCCAAAATTTAACTGACACACTTTCACCACACTATCAACATAAACAAAATGAAAAACACACAACTCTCCTTGACTTTCCGTATCTGAGACACACATACAAACTCTTAATTCGACCAACGCACACAGCAAGAGACATCAATACACACAAATATAAAAACGTATCACGCACACTTAGATGACTCTACCATGATGAGTGTATTTGTAAGACCGTTACGCACACATATGTTTCTGTTGCTTACATTGCACTCACACATATGTATATGTAAGTATAACTGGCCACACGTGACTGTAGGTAATTACGTAAGGCTGGTAGCTGATTGACGGGCGCTTGATTGCGCCCGACCCGATCTGCGACCCGCTATGATCTTTGCTCACCCTTCTTGAGTACGTTTGTTGTATGTATGTTGGGGAACCTTAAGTGTTGAAAAGATAAAGAAATAGTAACACACAAAATTAAATTTATGAATGTATGTTATAATACTATTATTAGAATACATAATTAGCTGTTATTTTAATAAAGTTTATTGAAGATAATTATTTTCGTTGATATTGAATACGACGTTAAGGTGATAAGTTAATTATTTTATTAAAACTACAATTCAATCATTTAATGGGTAGGAATGCTCTAAATGATGTTATCTTTCATTCAAATACTTAAGCAAAACGTCAAAACATTTTTCTATTTATTGCAATTAAAAGTAAAATATTTTTATTTCAAGTAGACCCTTTCAGGTACTTTCAAAACGTAAATGACTTGAGTTGCGCGGTTCCAAAATGTAATTTCTATTGAGAAGAAACGGCAAGAAGCTCACATTAATTATTATAGTTGGATAGTTCCAAAATATAATTGGCAAGTTGAAAGGTTCTTGTCACTTTTAAATCATAATTAATTACTCAATATTATCATGGATCTTAACTTAAGAAGTCATAAATAAGCATGTATGCCCAAAATGGTGTTAATAACATACACCTTTTGAGATCTTTCGGTCCAAAAATATAAGTCCCTTTCATTGCTGTGTATATTTTAATGCAGTAACTCGAATGGTGTACAATAAAGAACAATCTATTCTATAGTAACGCAGAAACGTAATAAGAAAATTTCATTAAAAGCCTTATTGATCTTCGCTAACTCCTAGAATTGCGTGCGTGACATACGGACAAACGACGTGATATAAGTGTAATGTAGTTAGCTTAATGGAAGGGATCGCAAAACTGGGGTAGGTGGCGGCACCTGTGCAGAAATAATACGTATCTCATACATGTACATAATGGAGGTGTCAAATTGTCCTAATGTGCTTGCAAAATTTAAAATAGAATTATTTATATGTTTCGTCACATTTAAATAATTGCCAATGAACTATTTTATTGTATATATATATCTATTGTTTGAAATCTGCATATTATCTCACATCGAAATAAAACTAATTATAATATAGCGGTAATAAAGTCTATAACGTTGGAAAAACAAAAAGTAAGCCTCGTCAAAACAGAATTAATTGATTTCAAGTAATTTTCTTCATATAATTTCATGATATAATATTATGCATGTGAAACAAAAAAATAGTTCTTTTATTCTGTAAATTGTTAGCATTTAATTTTATAAATCAGGCAATATGTGCGCGTATGTAGCAGCTGACGATAATATAAATTAATGGCTTAAGTATGACAAATAGTTAAAGACAAAACAATAAAATGGCTTGAAGCCATCAATAATAATTTAGAGCGGAGAAAAAGTTCATTCAACTGTATCGTAGCAATGTGCTACGCGTTCGTAGCGCCGTAGCAGCTGTAGACATTTTATTAACCGTTTTGTTGGACAGACAACTACGTGTTTGATATTTTTATTTTCACGTCTTTAAGCGATGGGAATTGTTATTAGTGTCGTTATTGTTAAGGAATTGTTTTATTGACTTTGTGCAGTATACAAGTTGAATACAAATATTTTTTATTTTCTTCTTCGACAACTAGTTTATAACGTCGTAACTTTGATCTGTAAAGAATATCATTATTTTGATTTAAGGACATTTTACTCATGACATTTATCTACACAAATATTATAAAGAGGAAAGATTTGATTGTAAGTTTGTTTGTTTGCATTGAATAGGCTCCAAATCTACTGAACCAATTTGAACAATTATTTCACTGTTGGGTTACACTATTATCGGGTGACATAGGAAAATTTTATTTGCAAAAAAAAAAATGAGATTGCGGGCGGAGCTGCGGGAAACAGCTAGTACTAAATAAGAATAAAGGAATTATCTTAAACATAAATATTATATTTTTTTTTCAGTAAAAATCCCCAGTAGGTACATTTCTTTTTCATGTAAGAGACTTCGCCAAAAAGCAGTTATAAGTTCCATTTAAAAGGGACCTATTACCGTTTATTGAGCACAATCCCAAGGGTCCCAGAGGTCTTGAAGTCCGATTTAATACGTGCGAGGGTATCGCGAATTCGATTTATTTGTATTCTGACCTTAACCTGACACAGACGACAAGAATAATAATGTGACTTTTAATATTATATGCCAAGCAAATAATTCAATATTTTATTTGTATTTTTGCATTACTATACATACTTTGCATTTATACACAACGATTTATCAGCTCACAGTAAATTGTTGTTTAGTAAGCAGACGAAATGCTTTAAATAAAAAAAAATACAAAATTTCAAGGCTTTTTACATGATTGTATAATAGTATCCAAGCCTTTTTACCTTACTTTAAACATATTTAGTATTGCTACTGAAACATATTGATTAGATGAAGATACCTATGTGAATACATATTATATACGGTGTAGGAGTAGGTATATTTTAACTGAAACTATTCAATATAATATTCTAATATAAATAAAAAAATAAAAGAAAAAACGTCTTATAATTTACTGCCAATCCTATCTTCCAAAAAAAAAAAAAACAGTCTTAATATATCGAAGTCGCTCAAAGTAAAGTAACAAAAGAAAATATACGTTACTCTATCGGCCTCTACTATGTACAGTAGTGTGGGACTAGCTCGGGTAGTTAATAATGCCCTTTGTAACGACTCTACGTGCGTGGCTCTATTCGAACGGTCAAGGTCTAAGAAAGGATGTGCCTTGCTTCTTAACAAATACGTTTTTGTATTTTATTTGAGCTTTTGACGCTAAAAATGACTAAACAATGTTTTAATTAGAACTAAATACAGTTTAGTGTTTGTTCGCGTGATCAAAGCTAATGTTTCAATTTGTTTTATCAATCCCAGTTCTCATTTTTACACTTTTGTAAAAAAAAATGTGATATTAAAATAAAGTTACTGATCATAAGTCGTGTTGTTTTTATGTCTGTATTGCGAGAAATTGTGTTTTTTTTTACAACTAATGTAAACTGATTTGTTTATTGCAACTATTTTAAAATTCTATGTAGAGACATGTTATTATGATACTTAGTACTCTGTAAATTGTTGTTAATAAGTTAAGTTAACATTAAAGTTACTTTTTCAAAGTTATATTCACCGACTTTTTAGCTTTACTGGTTTTAAGTAAGTTTGGATTCTTGTTTAACTCCAAAGTTGCATATAACTAAGTTTTGGTGAGGCACATTATCTGTCAATCGTAGACACGTGCGTGTCAGTGGCGCATGTGTGCGTGCGTGCGCATGCGCGCTGGCGTCGCGAGGCTGAGTGTGGCTGACGTCACGTTGCCACCGCCACCAGTCCAGAGCCACCGACGGCCGCGTCACACGCCCGCCGCTCCGGCCGAACGCGAAACCACGCGCGTAAACAACAATAATAACAAGCCAATATGAACGCACACTTATGATACCCACGCGTTAAACCTGTTTGGTGTATTTAGTTCACATTTTGATGTATTCATTTCAACGTCGATATAATTAAATAAATTAATATATTAAATAAAATTAATTGTGTTTTGTGAGTTGACGTTCGGCGGCGGTTATTGCTGTGTAACAAAATCGATTATAAATCGTGTCTTTTTAGTGCCATTTTTATTCTAAGAAGTGATATACTAGTAGTAGCGCTAACGATACTTATCGCCAGTACAAAGTTTAATATTTCATGCCTTCACGCCTCTAAATATAGAATTTAAAAATCTCTTATAATAGCCAAGCTTCGAGTTAGATGCGCTAGTTAGTAAAGATAAATAATATAAGTATAGAAAAAGTTTACTTAGTCGATTTTATAAATAAATATTACAAAAATTATTACCTCGATGTCTCTCATATGCGGAGGTAAGTTGTGAAGTTTGACGCGAAGTTCACGAATTTTTACACGTTACTCAAAATCTGATATCATGAACTCAGGAATTATAGGACGACATTGTCTATCTTGTGACGTGTGTAAGAAAGATAAACAAATGCAAATTCACACTATGGTAAAAAACTGATAGGTATTTTTTATAAAAAAAAATATGTTATAAAATAATAAATAGCGAAAGTGTGGTACATTCTAAAAGTTATTTTTAAACTAAAAATATGCCATGTAAAGCAGAAGTGACGGTATGGAAATGTGTTTAAAAGGCTTAAAAGCTTTCTTGAGTTTGCAGACACGTTAGGGAAATGTAAAGAAATATATTTCAAATTAAGAGCAGCGTGCCTAGAGATATTGTAGTTTAAGTAGTTGTGGTTCATATAATTATGAAATAATGTTTTGCTGAGATAAATCATTGTTAAAATAATTATGAATTTTCATTGATTAATACATTATAATATTTATATTAATTTAACAAGTCACAAGATATTTATCTATATCAAAATTTTTGTACTGAAATCATCTTTATGAAAAATTAAAAAAAAAACAGGTAAAGAAATTCCTTTAAAAATGCCTTAAAGAAAAAAATATCTCCTCAAAAAATCACTTCCTTGAAGTGGAAAAAAATACGATTAGGTATTTGACATTTTTGTGACAAGTATGTAGTCAAGAACTTCTGAAGATAATTTTGTTGTTAAATGTAGAGTCTGTGATGTACCTCCTATCTCAGTTTAGCCTACCGACTCTAAAGTTCGTCTGAAATTTATGGCTCTACAAACTATATTTGACCTCAAAATTAATTAGGGACTCCTCTAAATTTTGCCAGGAAACTGTTTATAAATAAACTTTTGGTAATTAACGGTGTGTTGTGGACAACAAAAACGACGTATTATTATATCACTATAGTAATTCAGTGTAGTAGTGATTTTGTTTTTATTATAAAGTGGGTGATGATTGTGTAAAATTCAAAGTGAAAGTGAATGAATCATAAGTCAAATAAATAGAAATCAATTGTGTTACGGAGTGCTACAAAGATAAAAAAGCCTGAAATTGTGTTAAAAATATCAATTTTTGTAGAGAAAATAAAACGAACAAAAATAAATGCCAAGAAAATATTAAACGATTTTCCCGATAACATTTTACATAACGAATGCAATCATGAAATCTAATAACAAAACAACGTTATCGCGGGTGAATGTTTTCCTACTACACCTTCATAATAAGATTTCAATTAAGATAGAGTTATTTTAATATAATGGATGCATCAACCAATAATTCGTGCCGAGTTTCTTGGCAGATGCGACTGGACCAAGTCTTGCTAGAATAAGTGTTATGATTGCGGCCAAACGATGGAAAAATAAAGTTGAAATTTTATTTTGTTAGTGTACAGTGGCTCACGAAAAGTGAGTGAACAAAAATTTATTAAAAGTGGATAGTTAGATTGTGATCAAAATAGATATACGAAAAATCTTTATAAATTCGATGAAGATTTTTTGTAGAGTTCGATAAATAAATGAGTTGTCTGTAATCTATTATTCCTTATACGTCTTTTTTTCTCTAAAAAAGGACTCGAGGGACCTTGTTAAAATCGAAGATATCCACCGTGTTTGGTTCGACAAAGAGTTAAAAGAGTTAAATAGATTATGAAAAAAAGTTTTAAAAGGTTGGCTTTTCAATAAAAATAATGGTGCTTACTGTGAATTAAAATGACAGCCGTGAAGTTTAATATAAGTGCAAGTGAATGTGAGTGTTAATAAACCTTCAGTGATATTAATTTATTACTTTTATACACCCAGCGGCCTGTGTTATAATTTATTTGATTGAAAAGTAGTGTTAAAGTTGGAAAAAAAGTTTTGAAAAGACAAGTTTTTGAAATTAGTAGTGTTTTCAATTAATCGATAATATTCGTAAAAACTATAGCGATACACTCAGATGAAAAATATAACATATCAAAATTATTTTGTTTTGATCTCAATCACATATCCGACAATGTCGCAAACCTAACGAGGCAAACATATGAAATACCTATTTGTATATAAAACTGTTATAAGTTCAGTCATAAATACAGATATGATAATATCATGTTCATATCCATACAAGCCTCGTGAGATAAGCATCGAACATTTTGTATAACGATAACGCGATAAGTGGGTAACGTGTAAAAAATTCATGGACGTCTAATATTATAATGTTTTTTTTATCCGACTGCGGCGAATCTATTGTGCTTAGTAATTTAATAAAAAAAATGTGATTCATTGATAGGCGATTTTTTTGAAGTTCTTTTATGGAGTAATTAATGAAGTTATTTTGAATAAAACATTATAATTCAAGTTGTCACAATCTGTGTAGCGCGCAAAAGTGTTCTCTTTATTAAGCTTGCTACGACGTAGCAACGTAGACCACGAGCGTCTACGCTTATTTGATCCGATATTTGTAGAGGTGTAACGCCAAGACTTCAAGGACAAAAGCTTAATTTCAAGTTCAGCTTTAGCAATCTTTTGTTTTTGTAAATTAGATAAAAATATACTTAAAATTTTCAAGTTTATTGTTTCTTATCTTATTGAAAATGTTTAATATATTTTTTGTTGGATTTTCGCCGCAGTTGGTACAATAAAGTGTTTTCAGTATTATATACACATACCTACATTTACTTTCAGAGCCCAGCGGCCCACTGATGTCAGAACCGATATTGAGCCTATACAAATCCCCCTTATCAGGTATGATAGTGCCTCGTATATTATCCACCTAAATATATTAAGGTTTCGATACAATAAGCTACTTTGTTGATAGTAATTGTGTATTTAAGCTTACATGTTTATTGATTTTTTATATAGATTAAAGAGTGAGTACATCTTAACTTGTCAATTATCGCAATTGACTAGTATAAAAACACATAAGTATAAGTTTCTCTCATAAAAAACCACAAGTGATGTTTTTTTTTAACATCTTTGTTGCTACTACTATTTTTGTTCGTTAAAATAACGAGTACATTTAACGATAGCATTGTAAACATCGCAAGAGCGCTTTAATTAATAGCAATTACGATATTAAATATTTTGTTGAAGGAAAATTATCGATGAGTACAATTTATTTGTATTGTGTTTTTACTATAAATGTTACTGTAATGTAATATTCTTTTTGTGTCAGCAAAGTGAAATAAAACGGTATTTATTTTTATCATGTCGATATCGGTAAATTTATTTTCAATATTTATAATATTAATAAAAATGTGGGGACAGTGATGTGTATTTAATTTATTACGAAGTACATTGACGATCGTTTTTCTACACTAAGTGTTTTATTGAACAACATACTTACTCTGCCAAAATTTTGGAGTTTCTTGCCGGTTCTATTATAAGACTGACATTTAGGACATTTTAGAAACCTGCAATTAAAATCATTTTAAATTCCCAAAGTGCCTGAAAGGGCCTACTTGAAATAAAAATAGTATATTTTAATAATATACTATATTAAAGTAATATACTTTGTGATCGTGTCTAAACTAATATAAAAGCGGAAGTCTCTTTAATTGTGGAAACGCATAAATATATGGAATAATCAGTCGGATTTGATACTATCTATATTATTTTGTTTATATGAGAAATAGACTACTATTAATTTAGAAAAAATAAAAATAAAAATTCTACGAGACTGAAACACATGGACAGAGTCGCGGGGACAGTTTTTTTACTAACTCCATAATATGACCTTGTTATTTTGGTGTAATTTATTAAATATTCTGGATGAGTCCATTCCGGGATTCCTTTGGAAGATGTTAATACAACTCTGTACTGGTCAATACCAGCCTATATATTATATTACATTCCTATGTTTATGGAATCTCGTCATCTCTGAGACGGAATCGGCGGCAATATAGCGGACTAATTGGCACATTGGCTAAGTGCTCGAATTACGTTAAGTGTATCGGGTTCGATGACCGAATGGATTCGTTCACTAAAGTTACAGATTTCGATCTGAAATGGTGTTGACGTTTTACTGTGTATTTTATCTAACATTCAATAAACCTTAAGATACCGTTTTAAGAATTGTCTATAACAAATCTTTATTCCAATAAGCTGAATTTTTTATTCAATTTTCAAATACGTTGTAAAATGTAAATAAGGCGAATATTGATCTCGTAAAATGTAAATAATGCGATCATACTATACCTCAAGTTAAGCCCAGCGCAAAGAAGATTACGTCACAATTTCCAAGCCAACTTTTAAACCGTAACACAGAGGTAATAAATCATCACTATCAACTAATATTTACCGTAAAATATTGCTTAAAATATCTTCGTCGCATCAATATGTACATGTCAATCACACAATGTGCAATGTATATCATTTTATTGCCTTTATTTTGTATACAGTAAACACGGCGTCCGCCGGGCCGTGTCATCAATCACAGGCCTTTCAATTTATTACAAAAATGCCTAAACTCGTTCGACGTGAAATTTTTAAATTTCGTAGTCGCCATCTTTTTATTTTGCGTTTTTTGATGCACGTTAGTTTTGTGGTCTTTTGTCGCGGTTTTGGTGTTATTTGTCTATAGAATTGTAGAATTACCTTTCAAAGAGAAATGTTCTGGAAAATATTCTAGTGTATAAAATTGAGAACTTTTTGATGGACTGTTTCGTTGGAAATATTGAGTTGATATATTTGGAGATTTCTATTTTTTCAAGGGGTTTTACGAGTATGTCCTACGCTTAAAATTTGTTACCCAACATGAGATTGCACTTTTCTTTAACTCCGTTCTCTGATATTTATATCTATGAGGTACCTGAGAATAATAAGCTGATATAAGTTACTTTTCTCAATCCAGGAACCGGATTTTATAGATTCATTAAACTAAATAAAACTTAACATTGTAATCTTAATGTATATTCCTTTTTTTGTGTCTACGAAGAAATCCTATGTTTATAAAATGGTTATAATTATTGGTCGCAGAATATACCAAACCGAAACAATTAAACCTGAATCTAGAAATCAATATTTATTATACGAGTACGATCATCAATATTAATAGTGATGACAGTGGCAGGAGCCGCGGTGAATGGTTGTGGTCGATGCTCAACCACCACAAATTGACTCCATTCATGTAGTTCTGCAAATTTGATGACACATCCATGGTATATATTTATTGCTCTGTGGTAACGCGTTATTTGACAAAGTGTTTAATGCGTTCGCATTATATCGTGGTCGGTATTTCTATATGGATTTATTATTAGCTATTATAATTCAAAATTTAATAAATCCGGTAATATTGCGGTTCATTCTACTCTTATTTTTATTGAAATAAAAAGTTTGCTGTTTATTTTCAACTTGTATTCTTCTAAAAAAATCCAGTTAAATTAGAATATCTTCTGATCTGTCAACTGTTTTTACGTCATAACAAGATTTTTTTTCTCGAAAAGTCTCAACTAAAAAAAAGGTTATCTTACATCACGACTGGAATAGAATAACAAGCACATACATTTTCATTACTCGAATGTACGGATACATAATATATTCTATATACCTACCTCACCCTCTCAAACAGGAAAATGTCGTCACTAAATCCACACGTCGACAATCAGCTCTGCGAATTGCTATATAATTATAATCAGTGGTATCTGTCATGTTGGAAATGAAGCCGAGATGAACCTTACTAAAGATATTCATGATGGTTGTTTACTGTAGGCAAATAAGTTATAAGGCTTTGTACATGTTGGTAATGCTGATATTATATTAAAATATATGTAACTTCTTTTCTAAATGTTTTTCAGTAAAAAGCATTTCGTGTCCCATCACGTGAGTTGTGTCTCAACTTCAGAGGCCTTGTTAACTCAACCAATGGTTAAATATGACGAAACTACTGGTTTCAAAAGGCGTTATTTCATCAATTGTTAGTCTATCAAATGGACAAATAAGTTGGAGATTGGTCAAATAATTAACCATTTGTTAAAATAAAAATTGATGAATAAACGCGTTCTACCGAAGTTTGAAACCATTAGTAAGCATATTTAACCATTGGTTGAGTTAACTCGGGATAACAAAACTGGGCCTAAGACCGTGTATGGTAAAAAAAGGCGTTATCTCTATCTTCTTACAAAACTTTCAAGTAAAATCTCTTGAATGGTCAAAAATGTATAATTATACTAATGCCAGCTGGTGTCCTGCAGAACACAAAAAAGATTTGGCGACCCGGGATAGATAAACTATAATCGACGTTATGCCACGTTATGCTTTGTATGGACTTAGACAAAAACCCCCAGATAGCAGCACAATAATTTTTTGAAGTAGAAACAAGTCTAATTAACAATTAATTATAGTATATATTATTAGATGAAAAAAATAAAGGTATATCTTAGTGATCATTTAAGAAAAATCTTCGTTTTTGGGTTGTATTTAATTGATTAAAAGCAATAATTACATATATTCGGTAATTCAACGGGAACACTTAATTCATCAATATCCGTGATTCCATATCACTTTTCTATAACCTTCAATGTCCAATCTTGTACGTTATGCCAAGTGTATTGAGAATCAAAGCATGACGTGAGACCATTCTTGACCCACGTTATTGGGTCACCCCTTCTGTGACAGTTGATTACAGACATAATCTGAAAAAAGAAAGGTTAGAATCAGAGACGAAGAACGAATATTTATGTGAAAATGAAAAAAGGTTCACTGACGGTATTGACTTGTTCTCTTTTATTAAAACATGTGGAGTGAAATGGCTCTTTAAATTAGCTTAATTAAATAATTTCAATATTTGGGTACAAAAAAACAATTATTTGAACTGAACATACTAAGGATCGATTTGAGGACCTAATTTATATCTTTCTTTTATCACGGGATAACTTCAGAAGAAGAGACCCAGTCTTTTGAAAGGCTTACGCGGGGACACAGGTCCAACACGCAGTGGCCTTGTTGAGAACTTTACTCTAATATGGGATGGGTCACCTACCAGGGCCCATTCACACCAGCTCATGAACAGACATGAACGGCCCAAGGTAGCTATTGAACTATTGTGAATTATGGTATTAAAACTAAGATGGACTATTGATAGGTATGTGTTACGTTGATTGGTTACATAAATAAAATCGGAAAACTATGTCACCTGCTTTTCTACACATGAAAATGTAAATAAATATGAGGACCTTATTATTATTATAGCTAGCTTGTACTGTCCGACAGCTGGGCAAAATCTTCCTTCTATTCTTTCCAGCGATCCCGGTCCCTCGCCTCCTCTTACCAATGCCCCAGGAAATCTCCTCATTTGGCCATGGCAGGTTTTTGGACCTCCCCGGGAAGGCTAAAAAATCATTTTTTTCATAATTTTGTACAAAGGGTAATTGTACTAAAAAATCTCATCCATAAACCGCTCTCTAAGTTGCAAAAAATCAAAGAAAAGAGTATCTGACAGCAACAACAGTTTCGCTAAAGCCAAAAGCTTAAAATCCATAATACTTTCAAACATAAGTAAGCTAACAACGAGAAAGGTTAAAAGCGAAAAGTAAATACTGCATTCAAGATACATTAAATATTAGCACTCAAAGATGGAGTCATAAATAATAGAGGTTATCCGGAGCGAAAATCGGCAAATTTGAACATCGTAGATACACAAAAGTTCAGCCATTAACTGCAGCTTACTATGAACTTCGGTCCGCAATGACAAACGTTCTGCAGTTCCAACTAATACATCACAACTGTCGAATGATTTTAAATGTATTAATACGATCGGTAAAGTTATGATTTATTAAGTGCCGGTTTTGTTAGCCCCTGTTCTAAATAAACAAGAAAAAATATAATTTATTTATGTTAGATTTGTACTTATCCCACTAATATTATAAATGTGAAAGTGTGGTTGTTTGGATGTTTGTTACTCAATCACTCAAAAACGGCTGGCTGGCTAAACGCGTGTTACCTATATTTGAAACCAAAAGATAGATATAGATAAGATAATATATTTAACCATTCGTTGAATTAACTCGAGATCAAAAAACTGGGCCTTAGTAAATTATAATTATTATCTTGTATACTGAAAGACTGAAAGGTAAGGTTTTCATCTTTAAGGCAATTTATACAGTCAAAATGTGATAATAAATAATTGAAATTGAATTTTTTGAGATTATTACTGTTTGTAGAGATAATTCAAATTATGCAGTCGCCTTGAGTCATTATTTAATGAGTTCGTTTAATAAAAGAAACACACTATAATATCTTCATCAAAAAGTAGTTTTTTGCCATACTGTCCACACCATAATATTGTTAAACTGAATGAGCGCGAAACACTGGAATAAATTACCTTTTGAATCGTAAATTATAAGCTTTACGTCTTACGAAGTAATTACAAAACAAAAAGAGTAACAACCCAATTCATAAAGTGTAAACAAAGAGCACAACAGAGGTCCATCACGAAACGAGACCCAAAATATTTACGCAGACAGTAATAACGACTTTTTTAAATAAAAAAAGAGGTTTTATTTACACTGGCAGCAGAAGGTTTGATCGGACTGAGATAGCGCCTTGCAGCCGCTCCAAATGAAGATTTTAAGCAAAGAGTTAAAATGGCCGAAACATAAATTTTGGGAATAATTCCCGGAGAAACTTTTTCCGAAGAGAATAAAATGGAATTGTAAGAGTGGATTGTTTTGATGCTGATCTCTTAGCGAGAAAAACTAAAGTGGATTGTAGTAATATCATTTTTTAAGTTTTAAGAGGCGTTTAAAGCTAAGCTATTATTGCTATTATGCTTTTAGTTTACTTATTATGTTTGGGACTCGCCTTCTTAATTCATTTACGTAAATCAATAATGTGTACAATATTTGTCGACCGCAGTAATTATAGGCTCATATTATAAACGTTTTCTTCTTCTTCGCCCTGTCCTGTTTCCGATTTTAGTAATTCTTATTTTTATAATTGTTGTAATTTAGCCGTGTATAATGTTGGTGTACAATAAAATATTTTTTATCCATCTATTGATTTCGGGTCGTCGCAATGTGTGCTTTTGTTCCATTCATAATTCTACTCGGTACAGCATTCACTCTCATTGTAACAATTTTATTATGTTTTTTAATATTTATCCCTTATCTGTAAATATCATTAAAAGGTTCACTCCCAGGTTAAAACCATAAAAACATTTTAATTGACTCGTCCTTAATTATGAGACAATCAAAAACCTAATCCCACTCCAACTCCAACACATTACTCTCATAATATAACAGAAGCAATAAAACGAAAAGGACCTGCTATCTGCAAATCGGAGAAAATTATAAAATGGGATTCCATTTGTGCTTTAATTCAGATGGGAATAAAATCCTGTGTGACTTGCCGACCTGGTAGGGAGAGCAGCGATAATTGAAAATTTTCTTCAACCCCCAGTGGTTCGCAAAAAGTTACGAGATGGATGGAGATTAATGTTTTTCTGTGGTTGTTATTGCAAATTAGTAGGATTTTTGGGAAGTCAACGGAATGTTCTTGATTGTGAACTGCGAGATTTATATGGAATTTTTTGTGAAGCTATTGTATTCTGATTTGCGTACCTGGTTTTAAATTAATGTGGATTCTTGATTTAGGTTCTTTTTTTCATTTATTATGTGGACATAGTAGCTATAAAGTTTTCACGTTTATAAAATACCTAAAATCATGAATTTAGATTTTATTAAAATCTTTTACATTAATAATGCTATAGTATTTCTGTTCTTAGTCAAATATTTGCCATATATGCACTGGCAGTGAAAAAGCCACATATATAGTCTATAATATATAACATAGTAAACGGGATATGAACAGATCTAGAACGTTGACATTACAGTAAAAAGTTGACAATACGCCAGAGGCAAGCGCATGCGTAGTTTGTTCAGAATAACCAAACAGGAGTAACTTTTAAACGAGCCATAAAATGTTTTAAAATGTCGTTTAGTTTTGGTATCTATCCGCCGTTCTAGAACACTAATGTCATGCACACAATACAACGCATAAATCACGAGAGGTCATCCAAAAACAAACAATAAAAAAAAACTTAACGTAAATGCTCCTATTACCGCCAGTTTTAGCTGTCTTAGGATTCACATTAATAAAATAGATATAAGCTGTTATGTTAGGAAAGATGATAAAGTTTATAATTAATCTCTACGTTGTATTCTTTGCAATTCAGTTCTTAAATTCAATATTCCGTATCACAATAGTTACTAAATAATTATTTAAAACAAAAGAGTAGTCGATTCTATTACCGACCCATAGAATGCGGCAAGATTCTATTACCGATTTTTCTACTTCTATTACCGACCCCTACGAAGTTGTCACTGCTTCTATACTATTAAATAAAATAAAAATAGTTTTTAAGGTATTTATTATGTAATAACAATAGATATGAGATCAACATTATTACAATATGAACATAATTATTTTGCAACGCTTAGAGCACTTAATTGTTGTTATTTTAATTAATAAAAAATATATTCAGCCCCAGAAAACAGTTTTCAAATAATTAAATGCTTACTTTTTAATCACCTACATACTAATTAGATATATTATAAACCTTCGTCCTCCTTCGTTAACAGTTTGTTTTCCACAATGTTCATTTATATTATTATATTTATTATTTCTCTTGTCACGCAGAGTTGTCCTCGGTATGCCATAGGTTTTTGAAGCTTCGTATAATGCTAGTCCCTTCAATTATATCTAGAAATGCAGCTTCTAGTTGAGCAGAGGCGTACAGCTTGTGCTTCTGCGGCTCCATGATTCTATAAAAGATCACAATCTTTAAAGAGATATAGGATTTAATTCTTCGAAAGAAGCTTTAAAAAGTTACATGGCCACCATTCCGTGATTTTTATTAGATTTGAAAACATATTAAATATAGCCAATGCCATGAAGCCATGAATGAAAGCAAATATTATTTTACATAAATAATATAGCCTGTGACAAAATCTCTCAAAACGTCACGTATGCAAGAAATAAGCCAATTTGTTCAAAAATATAGGTAATAGAATCAAGTATGAAGATTACAATATTCTATTAGCGATTAATAATAAACAGATAAAATTTTAATATCCGCTTTATGGAATACTGTTAAATTCGATCTCATTGCTACTTATACCTATTATTTCTTTTAATGTCAGTTAGTCTTTAATTCAGATAATAAAGGTTATTTACAGCATAATATCATTCTAATAATAGGGATATTGTCTAATGTTGAATGGAGTTTTACACAAAAACTTCAAGAAATAGCTTTGTCGTTAATAGATCTAATGAAGTAAAATAATTTTAAGAATTGAACAAGAAAAAAATAAAATCGAATGAGGAAGTATATAATAGATATTATTTTAAAATACTTAAATGTTCTCAAAATCTAACAACGACCCATGGGTCGTTATTAGAATCATGTTTTGAAATTTGGATTCTATTACCGCCTTAAATTAAAACGTGATTTTATAACACAAAAACCAATAAAAAGTATTATATTATGAGTAAGTTTAGAAAACGAATATATACGTTACAGTTATAATGTGATAGCAAGAAGACAAATCCATTTTTAGTGTGTTATTTTCCTTAAGTAATATTTAGGTGTACTTACGTGGCTGGAGACGCGACACTATGAAATGTGCGTCCGCTTCGGGCGCGTCCCACTCACGGTCAAATTATTTCTTTCACTGGATATTTAAACACACAAACTTTACTCTTTTTGCTGTCCAACAAAAATACGTAACTAATTTTCTAGGTATAACTTTTCTGGACCCTATATTATGTCTAATATGAGTGATTTAAAAATTAGATCGTTAATAGAGTACACATTTTAGGGGGTCGTTAATAGGAGCTTTTACGTTAATTAGAATTTTCTAGTTCAAATTTTGAATTTCAATTTTTTATTTGAACCGCAGTAGCTTTCCTTAACGGCCAGTCATTAAAATAACTCTACATCCGATCGGTAGCCACAGACACGTTGTGTCTTATTTATTTTCCAACTGAGGGCAATTCGCGTCCCATATTTATTGGCTGTCGTCGGCGTTCGTATCAAGATTTATTGGAATACACGTTATGGAATCTGTGTTTATCGTGAATCAGTCTTTGGCTACATTGAGGTACGATCAAGGACAGGACTATTATTGCTTTATCTTATCTTTCTATCTCGTCCTTGTACTCATATCTTTTATTTGTCACCACAACACTACAGAAAAGAGGAAATGGTGTTAAGATTTCTTGCTATTTATTGTTGTTATCTTTTTCAAGTTATTATACGCATTATTTTAAGATTGTAACCCTCCTTAAAATTACTAATATTAATTTTAAACTATCGCGTTCCATGACTATAATAAAATTTACGTCATGAGAATTAGCGAGCATGCATTTACCTTTTAGCACACAGTCTGCTTGCATCTATGACAGTTGCAACTAACTCAAAAAACTAGTTAAAAGATTACTATTCGGAAATTACGTCTTTAAAGACCACATTCAAATACAGCTCTGTACTTACCCTAAATGGAAATATCATTAGCCAGTCTCAAATTGACAAGTGAATTTTGTACCTTAACAAACATTGCTTGAAATGACAGATCGCATACTTCATTAGCATGTCGTAACCAACTCACAGGCGGCATACATTTCAATTGTGTACGTTAGATACATTATGTATGTTAGCCGTACGTATGTACAACATTGGTTACTCATTTGACTATAACAACAGACGAGTATCGTTGGACGCATTGTTTTCCTTTCATTTCAATCAGTGCGGAAGTAAATACAATCATTTTGATAGATTTGTGGAATAAACGTTGAATGGGTGGATTTGTTTATTTATTATTACATGAAATTGATTAACAAGTGATGTGAGTATTTTAAAAAGCAAAAGGTTTTTCTGTGGTAGCTGAAAGCTTTGGTTTCGTAAATAGATTCGGAAATTATCTATAGAGTCGCGATTTTAATACAAAAAATCAATCTAACTATTTTTTTCTTGAAGAAATATAATTAAAACATTTTTTAATTATATATTAATCTTTCTCCTTTTGAGAAAACCTGACCTTCACTGAGGCTTAAAGCACTTCCTAGTACAAATGTGATACGAAATCTCGATTCTCCGAATAATATATTCCATCTCCTTGAACACAACGGGATGAATTTGAGAGCATGTCCGACAAAGAGGGGGTATTCTGCGTCATTCAATAATTAAAGTGCAGTACACGGCCTGTTACAAAGGACGTAATTACTTCGGTAATTACCGACACTAGATCGCAAACAAATGACCGTGCAATTAGTTTCAAGAAAACAAAGGTTTTGGGTAAGATGAATGACCTTGGGTGGAGTTACTGGTTAGATGGGGTCTGTATTTGCCAAGAGTATAAACAAAATATATTAAATTGAAAATTAAAGAAAAAAAAGATAAGTCTGTGAGTCTAATCTCCATTTGTAACTAACGTCTCCTATCACAAGTCTGAGAACAGATATTTCTTAAAAAAAATAGGCAGTAGACTAGTATTATATTATCTATAATGTATCGACGTGAACCCACTCGTAACACAAGCATCTTAGCTTAGCACGAGGGGTTAACAAGTTTACTAGTAATGTGTGACCCACATTGCTAGTCATCTTTTTTTAAAAAAAAAAAAGAAAAAAAAATATATATACATATTATTATGACAGTGGAGTTATTGGACTATGGGAAAGATTTGAATCCAAAAATAAATGCTAAAAATAAAACTGTTCTATTTTAAGTATATTATTGAATGTTTATCGAATGTAATGTAAATATCCAAACGTAGGCGTGGAAAAATATACTGCTAATTCCTGTGTCAACATTATAAATTCTTTTCACGTTATATTATTTTTCGTCACTGTTTCTCACAACACAGAAAAGTTGATAAGCTCAAAGATTTATGATACATTTAAAGGTCAAAGGGTGAAAGCAATAAACGTATTCTCCAGTAAAACGGGACCATAAATAAATCCGGGATCATTTAACAAAAGACGCCCTTAAAACTCAGAAATGATATTACATTCAAAAGGTCTGACAATACAATGTAAACTTTGTCGCGTAAAAACTTCCAACTTGTAAGTACTTTTAGTTTTTTACAACACTTTAAGATACAAGGCTCGGTTATAAAGAAACAAAGATCTAAAGAAACGTAAAACTCCTCAATGTAAGTTGTGCCGTATAAAATGTTCGATCAATAAATTTTCTATGATGGATTTGGTTTGCAAGTAGTTTGTTCTTGGAAATAACGTGTATGAGAGTTGTGATATATTCCTTCATTGTATGCAATTCTGAAGTTTGAAATGATCAATAAAAGTTTTTACAAATAGAATTATTACTAGTATTCTATACATTTTAAAGTCACATCTTGCGCCCTCGCGCGTTGGCGATTTCGGATTTCAATTGTGATTTAAGGTTTACTTAAAAAGTTTTATATTTCTATGTTTATAAAATTACTTACCACTACTACTTAGAAAGAATAAAACACTAAGGAATTTAAAAGAATAAGCACTAATTTATTTAATTTATGTCCCGAATAATTATAATCCTTACAGTGAAAATCAATACGTCACTTATCAGTCGCAAAGCCCCAAAGCATATACATACAGTATACAAAAAATACTTTTAAACAACACAAAAACCAACCATTAAATTTCAATGGCTCATTAAAGTCCACAATATAATTGGTCGATAATTGTCGACTATTAATGACGTCGGCTCACTTATCGACGGTCGAGTGGCTCAGGTATTCCTCTGACAGCCACAATTAGGGACGTTGATGGTCCTTGCCGGCTCGAGAGCGATCCGAATGGGGTCTTATTCTGAGGATGGGGTAAGCGTGGGACGTAACAATGGATGTGTATGTAGTTTTATGTTTTGTGTTTAAATATTTAAGGATAATATTACATGTCATGTGAAACGAATAGCCACTGTTCAAAAACTTGTGAACAATAAATAAAACATGAAATGAATTCGTTATTCTCTATTCTTAATACGTAATATTGACCAATAATTATATAGAGAGGTTTTCTTTTTATAGGAAAAGTGTTCTTAATTTTGGATATATCTTATTATGTTCAAATTACACTTTATTTAAAAAAAAAAAATTAAACTGCATTCATAGAATTTTGAAAATACGCTCTGCCGACCCGGGAAGCGAATAAGTTGAAATGCGAAAAATTTACAGCCCGTACTTTTATGGCATCAAGCGATAGGAACAATCTTATGATTAAATTTCTTATGAATAAAATCTGTACAAACAAACATGGTTAATTAAATAAAAGGAAAGCCGTGAAATCTGATTATTAATAAACGAATTATAAACCTACACATCCTGATATTTATTCCCACTCAAAATTACATGAAAAAGGTACATAAATAACCAAAAGAAAAACTCGTGTAGTCATGATACACTTACAGAGCACATTTCGTTCGTTGAATACTAATGTCCGCACAGCACTTTGTTTGTACTATATTATTAAGTTTGACTACACTATTAAAAGTTTGGCATCACATTCGCGGCGTGTACTGAACAGCTAATTCGAATATCCCACGTGAGCGTCAGCATCTTGTTTTGATTGGATAATAACAGAAATGTTAGATAAAAATATAAGAGATTAAAAAACAAGGCGTATTTAAAAAAAATTGCTCAGTCAAATAAGCAGTACGTATAAATTCTTTCATTCTGCCAATAAAATATATTTTGTTAGATTTTTTAATTAGATTTACTCGGTTTCAGGCATTTTCAGGATTGCTCAACTAGTTTCAGACTCAAAAAGAGTCCTTAATCATGAGATAACGCGGGGGGGCGTCGGAGTCGCGTCAATAAAACTAGTTTTGAAATGGATTTGATCCCGTTTTTTTTTTTAATTTAAGTTCGATACATTTCAACGCCTTTGCAGTTATCATGGTCAATGTGGTTGACGCCCATGTAGTGACTGCCCATTTCCTCAATATCTACCATTCGCATAAAACTCTAAAAAAGCAGTTTTATAAGTAAGTTAAATGCAAATTCTAAGTAAAACAGTCTTAAAACTACCAACATTAGTGAATTTAAATTCGTGGTTCTTCACAAACCATCTAGTTATTGAAAATATATTTAATTCCATTAATCCACCTTTTCATTTAAGACTTTCTCATTTAATCTCGACCTGAAAACGTACCGGCGAAAATTTTAATAAAAACCTCGGATTTATCTGAAACGTAGGTTAGCTCTGCATTATTAAATACTTTAAAAGCCAAAGCTCGTTTAAGTATAAACCCGTTTACAGGTTTCCGAATAACAAAAAAAATATTTTTGATATAATTTTTTTTTACCGACTGCATAAAGGAGAAGGTTATCAATTTGTAATTACGTCATTTATTTTTTCTTTATTTTTCGATTCGACACCGACTTGATCACTGGGCACAGTCACCAAATTCAAGAAGATCAGTTAATAACTTAACAATAAATTGCGTAAATAAGGTCAATTTTAAATTCAATTTTTTCGTTTATGAGTGGGGTTTTTTAGTCGTTTATTTAATTTATGTAATCACTTACTTATTTACACACAATCAATTATGAATTCGTTTCTTGTAAGCGGACCTGCGGTAAGGTAATCTGATATCCACTTATACAAAATACTTTACTATTACTCAATAAGACACAAAATCAATCACATCACAAATTGTAGAGCGACAAGAAATATCAGAGAAAGTAAACATATACGTAGTTCAGATTCAAGTCACACTGTTTAAATTTGAAACTGCTACAATATGGAGGTCCAATCCACTTATCATCATCTCAGATAGTATTTGCTCTGGTACCGGATAGGAAGCTGTATGTACTGGAGACGGCCTCAAGTTTTACTGTCCAAAGTAAATTGTAAATTGAATTTGCTTTGAGCACTTTTGTCTTGTTATAAAAGAGGATGTTTGACTTGTTCGTACCTGATCATGTATTTATTAGGCACTTTGGTCTCATACGAAATTGTGTTTTGTGATCTTTATTTGGTTCAAGTTGAAATAAAAATTGTCGTCAAAACATTCTCAACGTGCATTATAGAAGCAAAAAAAAACAAAAGATTTTTTTTGTTTTTTTATTGTTTGGCGCTTATTGAAATATATCGTAAAAAAATTCTCAATGTAAGCATTTTTAATAGCTGTAAAATCAAAATATTTCTATTTTTTAGATTTTTTTTTTTTAATTAAATTTAAAAATACATGACTGTGTAACATATTCTAGTATCTCTACATCACGATTTACTTATAAACATAAAAAAGCGAATTAAAACTTTGTACCAAACTCATACATAACTGGAATCTTCATAACACCGCTAAGCGCAGAAAACGAAATGAGAGCGATACCAAAAAAATAAGCAGTACATTTTCATAAATATTTAATTATGTTCACGCTTCCATTCCAACGTACATCGGCGTGCTCGTGAAATTCCAAGATGCCTTAAATTCTGGCGACCCACTTGAACCGGGTTCATTGTAGGATGACACCTGAACTCAGACAAGACCGCCATTTTGGATTCCTGTGGATATTCCGCTATGATAACTACTCTACTTCGTTACGGCGACGGATTTATTAAATTTTGTTGTGTCACTGAGATATTTTAATTATTTTTGAGTGGAAAAGTTTAATTTTGTTGGATGCTAAATATTTTTTATATTTTGCGTTAGTCGTTGACTTTGATTACTACAACTGTAGGAGTACGTTTTTAAGTAAATTAAAAGAATCGTTATTAAATTAAATTTGGGTACGATTATATTATTAAACTGCTTCTATTTTTTACGTAACTTCAATGATACACTATAGGCCAACAAGTACATTGATTTGATCCTACAGAAATCTCTGTCATAAACAAAAATAAAAAATAACATTAGTTGTCCAAAAATACCTTTTTATAAATCACAAATTATCTTTCCTAGTTTTACGCCAGTATTCATACAAAACTTGATGTTCATATAATATAGGCTTCGAATCTTATAGGCCCATCGTCCTCTCACTTATTACTCACACCGACACGCAATCTACTTGCGAGCCATTTACGTAGTTTCACCCGTCAAATTGACGCCGCGCTGAAAGCGACGAGAGTACGCAGTAAATTTAGAATAACGATTATTACAAAATTCAGAATTTAATTTGTTACAATATGTTCGTGGATAAATTGTTTGAAGAAGAAGGTTGGTTATAAGAATACATGTAATATAGTCTTAAGCTAGTTATTCCTAAAGGTGTTAGCAGCAGAGCCATGCTGCTAACACCTTTAGGAATAACTAGCTTAAGACTTTTCTCTTTCTTCAAATACTAAAATAAGGAGCCATGTTGAAATTACTGCGAGGCCGATATTTTAGTGTTGAGGCAACATTTAACACTGAAGGATTTCCGATACTTTCCAATCGAAGTCCACATTAATTGAAGTAAACAACAATAATATTATGTTTATAAAATTACATGGGCATTAGTTGGCGCTGCGCGTAATAGTGTCATGCATTAGGGCGCGCACCAGGGAGTAATAAAGGGGTAATCGCCCCTCCACCGGGGGGGGGGATTACTTAGGGTGAGTTGATTGGACCGAGCGAGGAGTTGTGGCGATTTTGTTTGACTGGTGTTTCGTCTGCATGTGACGTTCACAGAAAAAAATAGAAGGCTTTCGATGTCGAACCAACCGTGAAACTATAAATTTAATAAAGCTATATAAATTATATAAGCAAAAATATGGGAAAGATATTGAGACTATGATATTACACCGAAGTTCACAGTAGATTCGAAAAATGACGCACCAGTTACAAAATATAGTGAACAACAATTTGTAGACCTCATAATAAATCAATCTTGAAAAATAAAACGCAATATCTAGGTATACTAAAATTATAAAGCGGAAGACTGTTTGTTTGTTTGGCTGAATGTGCCAATCTCAGGAACTACTGGTCCGATTTGAAAAATGATTTCACTAGTTAGATAACTCACTTATTGAAGAACTTATAGAAGTCTGATAACCGACACCCACGCCGGCGGCGCAAAAGCTGGTGTAAATTATATACAGATAGAAAGAAGTATTTTTTTTAATGATTTATATCGCAATTATGCGTATCAATAACTTGTAAATTCTATACAAATAGAAAGAAAGAAATATTAATTAAAAACAGAATCGTTTTTTGTTTTTTAGCAAACCTGCAAATAGGGTATGTTCAAGCAATTGAGCGCCTTATGACGTTAAGTTGCGACTGGTTGTATAAAAATATTGGCTAAAATATTGTTGCAACTTCGTCTCACTTTTCTTATGATCTGTGTCGCTCGCGTCTGGATAACGTTTAACTCCGACCGGCACGGACCAGTATTTATTGTATCTGATGAAACGTATAATTTCAGATTTTTGTCGCCTGCTATGTGTATTGGGTATCGTTACATTTCTTCTTTCATTGCGATAGTTCAATAACTTTTTATAAGGACGTTCTGATTTCGTTTTATAAAACTGTTTATTATTACCGGCCGTCGTCGTATTGTTAAACTGTATAAGGTCTAGATTTTGATTTTTGTCCGATGTAGGTAAATTCAATTAACACAGAAAATCAAAGAGGGCTTATAAATATTAGTAATATGGATTCCTCAATAAATCTTGCATGCCAATCAAACAGGTTACAATCTTTATAAATATCGTAATCGTTGTCGGTTGAAATTTATTTGATTTAATAAAAAAAACACCCATTACAAAGCCAGGAAGCTATTCCATTTATTGTTTTTGTATCAACTGAATTTTAGTCGTTTTTTAACAAATACTTTTTACACGAGTATTAATAAATCAATATCAAATACATCCGTAACAGCGAAAACGTTAGAATAACTTTTATCGTGATCGAAAACATGATTTATTTGCAATGAACGCTGTCACACAAATATCTGTATTGTTGCCGCTTTTTGTATCTGTTATTTTTTACTCAATTATTAAAGAACAAACTTTATTTTTCATGAGTACACGAATTGAATGAATCGTAGTTTAATATTTTGATGTACCAAAACAATGTACATATTTTTTGGAGGTACTATCAATAGAGTGAGAGAGAGAGATTAAATTATCGATGGAGACTAAACATAATTCCGTTTTTAGTCTTGACCGAGACGCTTATCTTTATATTTTCGCTGTTCCATTTTGTTTCTTATTTGTACAGTAAAATATATATCAATATTTCAACCACCATTTCTCATCAATATTTTTCTTATACTTCCAAGCTTAAAAAACGCAACGCGATATCTACGACTACGTGAATAGCGAAATACTTTTACAATAAAAATTGTTTAGGTACTATATATAACATTGCGGCCATCCCAGTGTTGGTTTAATTAATCAAATAGTTTCACAAACTTCGACCTTCACCAACCCAACTTCTTATCACTAAGAATACGCACATCGAAAACAATTGATGACGTCAGTTGTCATGATCTTACAAACATAATGTATTCGCAATGAACGCTGTCACAATACGTATAACAATATATTGTGGCCGGTTGGCATCGCGAGATGCGAATTTAATATCTGTCAAGCGCAGAGTGGCCCAAGGGTTCCCGGTACTGCAAGCGTATTCGAACCAAGCGTGCGAATATAATTAGGATCGTGATCGCTAATGTGGATTTATATTTTGTTTGTTTTAATGATGGGATGTATTGTGGAGTATGCGGTCAGTGGATCGTGTTTCAAGCAGTGGTTGGTTATGTTGTTTTGTTGAGTTTTTAGTTATTTTTTTTATTTTAGCTAGCCTACGTTGTTTAAAATGCAGTTTGTCGTGTACAAAATTTTTCGTATAATTCACTAAGAGTTCAAATGGGATATAGGTATCATCATATTTAGGCTTCGGCTGTTTATTTAACTTTTTCTGTTATTTCTCATATATTTTAATTGAGTTAATGCAATAACTCATAAAGAAATGTAATTATCAATGCATGCTGTAGTAGGTATATAAATATATAGGTTATATCTAACAAATTCAAAATGTGATAACTCTAGAAAACTAGCACTTTTCAACGTCAATATTTATCATATGGACAGCACCCTGATTCGCCCACGCTTCACCGCTTCCTAAGTGATCTAGGTGAGCAGAAGAAATGGCGCAACAAACTACCCCGCAAATATATTCTTTTGTTTCTACTGACACTTCTTATTAGAAACTAAAAACAAAAGAAAATTCAAAGGCCATGTGATTAAGAATAGGATGACATCACATTGTCGGGTTTAGCATTTCTTTGTAAAAGTTCAAAACAATAGAAAATGCAGAGCTGACAGGATCTAATACGGTGACGTCACACTGCGCAACATTAGCCACACGTACCCTGTATTATGAGACATCTCATTTCACGTGTTCTCTCCCATTGTGCCCTATGGGAGTCTTCTTGTTTACTAAACGATTTCGTATGCTCATACTATTTTTATAGAACGTTTTGGATAGGGAATTGTTAAGGGATTGGCCTTGGAAATGCTTCTGTATTGGGTTATCTTTTTTTGCTGTAGAAGCTTCGAGACATTTTTATTAAATAGTCGCTTTATTCATTTTCAACACACAAGTTTTGCTCCAAGATACGTAGGTTTTTAACATTGTGAGTTAATAATTATAAACCAAAACGGAATAAATTTGGAGATTTACTGAAAACTTGTCTAAAAACCATTTTGAATAAGATACATAATTTCACATGCCTACAGTTTGCGTTGTCACGGTATTGACAGGCCACATTTTATTTCTACCGTACATTTCTGTTCTAGTTGTATGTACCTTGCGATAGCGCCTGTCATTTGCAGGATGATATATTGTTCAAAATGATTGTCAAGTGTCGTTTATTTTTTATTCACACATTGTTATATTATTGAATTTGAAATTGTTTTAATTTTATGAGCAATTTGAAATTTAATATAAAATGTAGGTACCTACTTGAGAATATAAATAATAAATAAAATAAAAATCATTTATTTCAGGTCCATAACCCATATAAAAAAGTTCAATTTTTTTCGGGTATTACGGCTTACACCACAAATGTCAGAGTTACATGCAAATTTAATGAAATTGAATTTATACTTAGAAATTAAACAAATACAAATTAATTATGAAAAAAATGTCAAAATAAAATGTCACAAATATTGTGATGAAATTAAACTTATTAATTAAAAGCCAAACAAAAATATACAAAAATGTCCAAAGAAAATATCACAAGATGTCAATTATATTAATTTAAGCTGACCGTTTCCAGTTAAAAGCATTTTCTTGTACTTCTTCATAACAAACTCTGTATATGGCAAATCTTTGTTTTCTTACTACAACATACATAATATTGTAACGTCATACACGACTTCCGCAAATTACAATTGATTTTAATTAATAAAAGTAGCATATTTTTAGAAAGTCGCTCAATAATTAACTATATTTATATTATTAGTTCGGCACTATATAATAGAACCAAATAGCAAGCATGATAAAGAAGCAAGTGTATTCTTTAACTTTTACATTCAAGAAACAATACATATATTCAAGTAAAATCTTCCATTACGCAAACAAAACAAACCGTAAACTTCGCTCTCAAAATATTCTAATACCTCATAGAAATTCAAAAACATCTAACCTCATTAACAACGTACAATATTTTAATTCGTCTCGGTACAGTATCGCAGATTTTCATAGAAAGCGTCGGGCGGTGCGTCTCGCGAAACTTTTCGATCTCGGAACAAGTTGGCGGATAAAGGAAACATTATGTAAATAGGCACTGAGGTTCATGATTAACTTCGGAGTACGTAGGGGATCTTATCTGGGGGACGTTCGTACCGTTTTAATACACGCCTCTTAGTTCCACGTTCCACGCTGCTGCTTTTCGGTTTAGTTTTTGTGAATTTTTATTTTTATAGATTATTTTGATTCTGATGAGGAGTTTTCATTTAAAGATCTGGTTGATTACTATTTTATTACAATATCACCAGAAAATTAACTACCTAATTTGTAGTGGACTTGTATAACTAACATCGGCATTATTTATGTAATTTACTTCTTCGTTTTTTATTAACATGACAAGACCATAATACGTTTTGAAGATATTATTATAGCTGTGTCGATGGCACGACAAAGCTTTAGATTTGGGTGGCCCAAAACATTGCCCCATCTACGACATTAAAGTAAAAAAAAACATAATTTTCTAAGCAATTTGTAACTTCTTTTACACAAATACATATACGAAATACCCAAGTGGACTTGAAGACATGACATATAAATTAACTTTGTACCAAAACAAAAAAGAAGTTATAGACTTTGTAATGAAAGAGGCTCTTGCCAACAAATCCTAAAATGGCCGCGTATTTGAGCACATTACATTAATATGTAACAGGAAGCGGTGACATGAATTAATTCACTACTCGAAAGAAAAAAGAAAATTATGATAAATGAAAGAGAGTTAACAAAACCATGTCTTTGTTTATTTGAATTTATGTGTTATGTTCATGTTTCTGACCTATTAAATAATGGGAAACAGGGCTTGAACATTATATGCTTGTAAGTAATTTAACACATAATTTTGTACCTTAGATATTCGAAGGAAATACTTCTCCAACATTTTCATTGCCTTCATTCCATTACTTGTTTTTTTCCTAAACTGCCTCTCCAACTAGTTATGGTTATCAGGTATAGTAATGGTCTTTATTTTTGAAATTAAACATAACGTAGATAATTAACTAGCAACATATTGACTTAGAGTTTGGACTACCAACTACCAATTCTGTATATTTCTGTTGGTGACTTTTTATATATAAAAGGGTATGTTTCCCACAACGTGTCCCATACAGTTCGTAATTAAATAAAGATGTTTGGCTTCACATCACTATTTAATTTATTCTCTAACATCTAACGCACCTACTTCTTGTTATATCTTTATACCACCATCGTTGACTGGCAGAGAATGCCTCAGGCAGCCCGCCCGCATTTGTATATTGTATGAAAAATAAATAGAAATAGTATTTATGTGAGAACCAACTCCACTTAGCTCACAAAAAAACCGGCCGAATGCGACTCGCGAAAAAATTATTAAACATATTTTTAGTTTAAAATGTAATTAAAAATTAATGGTTAAGCATTTTTTTCTTTATCTTTGATATAACACGTTGCTTTGTACCAAATTTCAAGATTCTAAGTTCATGGGAAGTAGGTTTTCCTGCGAAAAATGGTCTTGACAGACGGACGGACGGACAGCAAAGTGATTTTTTCTTTTGAGGTACGGAACCCAAAACGGTTAGATGGAAGAAGATTCTATACTTAAAAGCTATGAGTAATAATGGTACAAGCGTAACTTAATAAGCACCAATGATGACTGTACTATAACTGAATGAAAGAACTAGACATAAGGCGAGGTCGACAGATGTGTTAATAAAAACGTACTCGCAGACGTGATATACCCACACTCCATAGCTCTAGCGATCATATTTCTTATTAAAGTAAATCATGTTACATGTCGCGTCTGACACGAACCGAGAAATGGGTAAGTCGAATGTACAACGCAATGTATATAATATGATTTCGAATTCGAGTTTATCTAATTTGCATTCCATTAAGAGTTATTTTTTTTATTTTTTAGTAACTACAGTCAAGTATTGTTTAGATTTTTGTTATTTTAAAGCAATTATAATTTTTGTATTTTCTACCATGAAGATTATCTTTCAAAGATGTTTTTTCTATTTAAATTCGAATTAGGCCTTTAAAATGAATATAAACTTATTATTTTCCTCCCGCCTCCCGATATCAGAAAATCTGGACAGTCTAAACATTGGACTAATTAATCTAAACATTACACTAAGCTAACTTCTTTACACATATAATACAAAAGAAGTCATAACAGCAATTTAACAATCAACTTTTCTATGTTCCAAAATATCCCATAACTATAATATATTACACTTCTCCAGTAGCGATCCGAAAATACTTTCGCAAAAAACAAGGAACTGAAACAACCTCAATTGGTTTTCAAAGGTACGCATCAAACGGGAACCGCGTAAAGAATTTCCAATCTACGTGGATATGTAAGAAACACACACAGATACATCGAACAATTAACGAACTAGCCTTAACTTTTGTCCGGGAATGATTTGATTGAAATTATGATCTAAAATAAGTCGAATAAAGTCGTATTTTGCAAAGGGTTTGCAAATTCTATAGATCTAATACGTAAAATTCGCAATGTTTGTTACCAAACTCCTCCAAAACGGCTGGAGCGATTTGTAAGAAATTTGGTGTGCTATCGGGTAGGTCTGGGAATCGACCAATATATATTTTTCATACGCCTAAATGATAGTGGTGGGTGACCTAGTTTTCATGTCAAATCAGATCGTAGCTAAGTGACAACTGTACGGTCTGACCGATAATGAAAGTTAAATCGCTAATTTTCAAAGGTCTAGAAAATATTATACTAAGACAAAAAAGACGAAAATATATCGAAATATTCACATCGACATTTTCAAGCTCCCTCATATTTTTTATCACATTTCCGTATTTGTAGCTACAAATAATCTGTCAGACAATCTCTATTTTAATAGAGCCGTGTATACGTGTCGTGTTGGTTTCAATTGCAACTGCATAAGTAATGACAATTGTCACGACTAGTAGATTACATGCAAGCACTATTAATTGTCTGATACGTGATGCAAAAGCAATATCGTGGTATAACAATAATCAATTCATGGCGTATATTATGAGCACAGAGTAGATAACCACTATAATCTACAAATAGCTTACAATTCAAAAAATTACATGCTACTTCAAAAGTTTGTGTGTTTGTACACACAAACTTCACAAAGAAAGCTACATTCACCCTGAGTAACATAGGCTTTTTTTACTAAATAATTAGTGAGTAATAAATATTGTACACCGGACTAGTAAGACGGCTAACACGTGAGCTGATTGAGATTTGGTGATATCCGCAGGTGATCCAAGATAAAAAAGACGGAAATAACATCCCCGGACTTTTGCTTTGTGATCTGATATCACAAAAAATATTGATTACTTTTTTAACTTAATTATTTATTATCTGGCCAATTGAATAATTTAATTTTCTATCTTAAAGACTTTATTTAAAGTAAATAGTAATACAAATGTTGATTTTGCAATTGGATTTTAGTAAATATTTTCATATACATATATATGTATGTATATTAAGCTAGGTATAATATATGTCAAATCTAATAATTTCCATAACACTGTAACAGTCCCGGCTGGCTGATGTTTGAATCAGTTACGCTACACCGAATAGAGCACGTCGCACGTCATGTTTCGGCTATTGAAATCAACTGTTCATTACAGCATACACTCCACAACTGAATACATTTCAGTTAATCCATATCGAAATATAAAACCCATTTCCATGCATCGATTCAAACGCTATTCTAAACCAATACAAAAGTGCAACACGCGGCGGTACACTTCCGTCTGAAGCGCCCTTAACAATACTATTTCATTCCAACATACGTACCATGCCTGGTCTTCATTTCCCGTCCATTGTTTCATTTTTAAAACTGCCAGCGTCCGCACGGCCTGACCCGAATAGGTGAGCGTACATCGATGATTTTGCATAATTAAAACTGTCTAGTGTTCTTTTAATAGAGAACTTTTGCTGCCGTGTATAGGAAATGGGGGCTCGGCTCAGAATGTTTCCGATCGCGAAGTAGCTGTTTTAAATACGAGTAAGTTTGGATGTTTTCATCAGCTCATATTTTTGTAGGTATTTTTAACTTTTTTAAAGATGTGCTTTGTAATGCACACGACCAGTTGCTACTTAGAGCAATAATTGATTGTTTTTGTATAATATAATAATTTATTCATTATTTGTTATACAGTTAATCCTCATATTTTATTTTTGCAGACATTTCAGCTATAGTGCGTAATTCAGAAGATACCATAAGCACTCATAAAATTCCCATAATATAAAATATATTTAGGACATAGTTAAGTAGGTATAGTACCTAATATGAGGATGGTAGGTACTCAAGATTTTTTGCGAAGGTTTGCAAGACTTGAAATACTTAAGCATAAGTGTTGAGCTTAAGTGGGGTAGTAAGCAGGCTACTTAGTAGTCCATCGCCTGAGTGCACCATTAAATAAACCACTTGGGTTCCCAAGAATACCTAAGCATGTTCCTTGATAGCAGATTTATAGATTTTACTTTTCTTTCGAGGATTTGTGATATACATCGAGATATTTATACCATTTTCTCGCGTAAAATATAATGAAATATGGTAAAGATGCTTAACAATAAAAAAAGTATTATACTTTATTATGTAGGTACATTATTTGACACAAATATATCAAACTACATGACATTTACACCGATTATGTAGTCAAATTACTCATACACGTGTAAGTGGTAGATCGGTATAGATAATTCAACTTTTACTGTCGTTAATTTCAGTCGACCGTCCATACATGTGATTTAATGGGCCATCAGTTATGAGTACTACAATTACAGGCTACAATGTCCTTTAATTGGACTAGATAATTTATGAGAATGGAGAAGCCACGTATAATATAGTCTGCGAGAACAGGTTATATTTCCTTGCAAAACTACTTTAAAACTTCATTCAACTTTGTTTTTTCAGAACGTTTTCAGTACATTTTATTTCTGAACAGCTATTCGACAGTCTTCAGGCTGGTACCTCGAGCCGCGAGCGAAGCGTTAACTTTTGAAGATATTACTAGAAATTCCGCTTCGCGTACCGAATTCTGTTTCGTCGTTCAACTAAAAAGGCTCTACTGGCAAGTTTCTGTCAAGGAGAATAAAACTTAGGTACGCCAGATTTTGTCTCGCGTCTTCCCGCATGGGAAATCTACTGACTCCTATTCAAAACTATATTTTTCGTTGTGTCGATGAAGTAAATATGCTGATACACCTGCTTTATTATATTGCAATGTGCCAGACTTTGTAGGATACCAAAACTCTTTTTTTTGCGATAAAAATACATGTGGTTTATTATAGTACAATTTTTTTTTGTCTGATAAATTTTATGGTAGTGTTTCATCAATGCATATTGTTAATATAAATTGCACCAACACAATTTCCCTTTTAAGACCAGATCGACAGGGAAACATAAATTCAAACACTATCCATGACTGCACAGTTTTCCATTAAAATTTCATACAAAAAACAAAAGTAATATGTCCGTAACGGAAACGGCCATTCATAAAACACAGGCTGATGGACCTTTTAATAACATTGTTATTTTATTTCATAGCCGGTTTTTCTTTGAAAATTTATTAATGAGTGTACAATGCTTGCTCATTTCTGCTCACAGGCAGACAAAGTGTGGATTTAACTGCTTCATAACGTACTTCAACCAACCTTTTTATTCTTATGATCTTCTGTTTCAATTCAATGTTAGTCTTAGTAAATAGAAAAACAAAGCGGTGTTTTTTTTAATAAAGCCGAGAGATACTAAAAAGGAGCTTTAATTTAAGTTATATAATTAAAAGGCACGTAATATTGTACGGGGCTTATTAAATTTAGGCTTTTGAAGGATCGTTCCAGGTATTCATATATTTATCATATATTTTTCAGCTATTAAAATTCTTAGATCTTTAATATGTAGGTTTTATTTTTCATTTTTTATTTTGTTCCAAATACGTTTTTAATTTGAACTCATAGTACAATTTAATTAAAAAATGCTTTACAAGTTCACTAAGCCCAAGTAATGTGACGTAAAAAATGAGGAAGTAGCCAACACCGGAAAGTTTTGTTTAGAAAATACGGTTCGTGTCCTAAACATGAGCATCGACGTTGAAATATGAGGAACCTCTTTCTTTCTTCTTGGGTTGGAAAAGGACAGCACTAAAACCGTACCGTTTGTTATACGATGTCGGCACCGGCCTCGGCTTTGTCGGTTTTCGGCCTCAAGATGATTAATGAAAGGAGAAATTTTAAATTTACACCATCCCGGGTATTTTGTGTTTTAATTACCTACTCTCAATGGAAGAGCCTTTGTTCAATGAAAAAATAATAATAATATTGTGCAGGCACGTAATGTATTTTATAAAATTTACACATCACAATACGCATGTATTTGGATGAAGATAATTATTGGATCGTTGAGATACAATCAGTTCAAACTTCGTCCAGAAATTACATTTTTTTAAGAAAATAAGAACAACATCTTGCCATTACACAGCAAAGTTTAAAAGAACCAATAATTAAACCGACTTATATGACTTAATCATCATAACATAATTTACGAAGAAATTACAAATTCTAGTTAGTTCCGTTCCAAAAATAAAACTTGATATTCATTTGGCACACAAAGCAACCATTAAAACAGATATGCCGAATTAGACCAGGGCCGAAGCCTTCAAAATTTGTAAAAAGTGAAAAAAAATTACAGTAGGATGAAACCAATTAGAAAAGGAAGGGAATATGATAAAAATTAAAGAAAAAATAAATTACGGTCGATCCGAGTTCGGGAAGGGGGGAGGGGGGGGTTTTAAGGGTAAAAAATGGTTTATCTTGATTTCCAGCAAAACTACAAGTCCTATGGAAAAAAGTCAAATGGCAAAGTTGTAGGTAATAAAAAGATCTACAACTTTTGTAATTACACTTTTTTCACATAACCTCAAAATGTATGTGAAAAATCCAAAAAACCAAGTTTTTGGTTTTTTATTTTTATCTTTTTCAAAAATATTTTTTTTTTCACGAAATTTGGTGAAAACTTACCTTTTTATGTCCCAAATACGCTGTAATTTATTTGATTAAAAATATTTATTTTTTCACCTTATTTTGAATTAATATAAAAAAAACACCCTAATTTTCAATCGAAAATTCACCCGTCAAAATATCAGCTTTTTTCAAAAAGTATGGGGGTTTTTTGTTCGTTGAAATCTCTACTTTCTGATGGTGTAAAAAAAATATACATTACTATAGTAAATGTTCTCAGAAAATGCATAATCACTATGTACAATTTCATGAAAAAATGACATTGCTTAAATTTTTTTTTCAGTTTAAAGTTTATTTATTAAATTCGAATTACATTCATGTCATAGAAAATCTCACAAAATGATTCAGATGAAATTCTGGATGAAGAACCAATGCAGACTGGAAAAAATTGATGACATCACACAATCAATGACATTTTTTTGATGAAATTGTACATAGTGATTATGCATTTTCTGAGAACATTTACTATAGTAATGTATATTTTTTTTACACCATCAGAAAGTAGAGATTTCAACGAACAAAAAACCCCCATACTTTTTGAAAAAAGCTGATATTTTGACGGGTGAATTTTCGATTGAAAATTAGGGTGTTTTTTTTATATTAATTCAAAATAAGGTGAAAAAATAAATATTTTTAATCAAATAAATTACAGCGTATTTGGGACATAAAAAGGTAAGTTTTCACCAAATTTCGTGAAAAAAAAAATATTTTTGAAAAAGATAAAAATAAAAAACCAAAAACTTGGTTTTTTGGATTTTTCACATACATTTTGAGGTTATGTGAAAAAAGTGTAATTACAAAAGTTGTAGATCTTTTTATTACCTACAACTTTGCCATTTGACTTTTTTCCATAGGACTTGTAGTTTTGCTGGAAATCAAGATAAACCATTTTTTACCCTTAAAACCCCCCCCTCCCCCCTTCCCGAACTCGGATCGACCGTAATTTATTTTTTCTTTAATTTTTATCATATTCCCTTCCTTTTCTAATTAGTTTCATCCTACTATTATTTTTTTTGGTTTTAAAAATTATCGGCCCTGGTCTAAATATAAATTTACTAATTACATTAGATCTTAATGTATAGATATCACGTGATTGGTTTCTATAAGTTACTGTAATGACTATCCAATCGACGCTATTTTAGGCAACGAGGAAAGATTACCATCTTGAATCAATGGATCGTGTATTAGTTTGGTATTACTTAAAATTTTTAGTAATATCTAAGGTACTAACATTCTTTACGTCACTTACCAAAGCAAATTCTTAAGCATTTTGTTTGAAGTAGGTACCTATTAATTTCAAGCATATTTTTTTTTTTTCATATATTTAGATGTTCTTTTGTCTTATCACTTGGAGTATCTAATTTTTCATAACAAAATTTAAATCGTTTACTTTGCAATTATGATATTTTGTTAAATAATAAACTTCACTTTTTGAAGTCGGTGGAATTGAACTTTTCTTATTTTGAGAAGAAATGTCGAAAAAAACTCAGGGGTCATAGCATAATAATATATGCTAAATACTACTATGCATATTCACAAAATTTAAATTACAAGGGATGTTCTTGTTAAATTTTAAGAATATTAGTTCTGACGTTGAAGGAAGTAATCATGGCTGTGTCAAATTTTACTATAATTTGCTCAAATTAGGAAGAAAGCACAAGGCACGTCGAAATTGTCATCCTTTCCCTTAAGGACACAACTTATATCATTTGTTCGTTCTTAATGTCGGCCCCAACGGCAACCCCTCAGTATCATTGCGATATCATCAGACGGAAACTTCAATTTCTCCTTTATTTTATTAGTAATAGTCAATAAAAACGTTCACTGTATTCCTTCGCGCGGACATAGCAGTTTGACACTTTTATTAGAGCTATCGATATTAAAAGCCTTAGTGCTGAGAGCGAGTTTATCAAAATTAAGCCTTAAGTTTGAGAAGTTAAGGTCTGGCATTCAGTGCTTGGTGTTGATTGAACGCAGGGTCAGTAATGAGCCGGTCAGCAGTTATTGATTCACGTGGCACCATTAGGCCGGTTATACACAGTGCGAATTCAGCGCGACTGGCAACTTAGATAGTGATCATATATGTTACTCAACGGGGGGTGGGTTTATTGTCTGCTCACTTTTTGTTTTAACTGCCTCTTTCTGCTGATGTTGCTACCTATGCTTTTTGTCGTTACGAAGTGACTTCTATCGTTTGGTATGAACCTAAATTGGATTGTCGAGATTCAATGTTTTGAGGACTGTGTGTTTTTGTTTGTTGGGACAAACGAAAAAGTTCTGAATTATATAACTTTCAGAAGTATCTCAGGATAAAAAATATCGGATAGACAATATCATGGGACATTTAGTCTTTGTTTACAACCTCTTCTTCAGTTTGTCAAATTGTATCTAGCCAACTAAGTCCCGCTTTGTAAGTAAGTACTAAGCTTAATACGAAAAATAGGTACAGCGTCCCCAAAGTAATTAAATTGAGACTTTACGAGTTTAATTACTAACTGTCTACTTATAAAGAAAATCAAATTAGCGACACCAAACACCATGTGAAGGTATAATCCCCGCATAAACGTGTACTTAAAAGTACAATTAAGGATAATATGATCCGCCATACTTAATCCGGGCAGTGCACATTATACCTATTTAACGGGATGCCGGGGCTACCCCGGGACTGTTATGAGTCCCGGACGTAATCCCGGTATAATTGTTGTCCGAGGAATGCCTTCGGAGTTGGCGGTCGTAATTGAGGTTATAAATATGCGGGATTCACACTTTTGAACTCCGGATTTTGGGGTTTCGATAATTTGAATTAAATTATAGATTAGATTGTGCTAATATTTATTATTTTGCCTACAGTGATTAGGAAAATTAGGAAAGGTTTTCGAAATTTCAGTATGGTCTAAACATATTGTTACGTAGGTATTATGCCAATGGTGAACTTACTAAAGGTCACAGCTCATTATAGCCACCCGGCACCCACTCCGCACCGACTCGCCTCCTGCGGTTAATATTCTTTATATGGAATTGTATGGGCATGCGCTCACTATATCAACTCCGTAGCGTCACCAGATCGCCTCGGTTATAAACCCTTCACGCGCGGACGGCGGGTGGACCACTCGTTGACAACTCGCTGCTCGAATGCTTGCCTTGCGTTGACAGGGCGTTGCTTACGCGCGGGTCCCGAGTGTACCGCGCGCTGCCCGCGATTGATACACGCGAGGACGATACTTGGCGATGATTTCTTTGTTTTTGTTGCGTCTTTTATTTTCTTCTTCATCAAGCGCGATAGCTATGATTGTCAATTCACGGTTTGTAAAATTTGTGAAGACCTAGTGCCAATTATTAAAAGACTACTCGAAAATTCGTGGACCAAGCGGCGTCCACTCGTTGACCACTCGGCGTTCACTCGTTGACCGCGTGGGGTCCACTGGTTGACCGCGGGACGTTTATTGGTGATAACGCGACGTCTACCCGTGGACTACCTGTCGACAACGAGTGGATGCCGTGCGACGAGGCGGTGCGGGGTGGGTTCCGGGTGGCTCTAATGAGCTGTGTCCTTTAGTGGTATTTAAAAGTGAGTTTCGGATTCAAAGTAAGTTAGTACCTACATTGCAAGGAAACGCCATTAGGTTCGTAACATTAGTCTAGTAACATTACAGCTTGACGAAAATATAAAGAAATATTTCGTTTCTTTTTATACTTCTTGTGTAATGATCCAGATCTAAGTATCCTGAACAATGTAGACTAAAAGCAGTTTTATTGTAGCCTTTTATAATATTACATCTAGTTTTAGGGAAGGTTTTGCCCGCATTGATATTTATTTTCGAATTTCAATAAAAAACCTATCCTTTGCTTTCAATAGTAAAGTGTAGTTTTCTCAGTTGTCAGTGAACGATTTTTGTAAACCGCAACAGTTTTTTCGAAGATCATAATTATTGCTAGCTTGTTTTTACAAGCTAAAAATAAACACAATACTAAAATAAATATTAAAAATAAATAGATAAAAATAATATATACTACAAACAAAATTCATATTTTATTTTATAAGTACAGTATTTATATAGAGATTATTTATATAGATTAAAATGTTTATTCTACGAGCATAAACAATTTGTTCTTGTAATACTCAACATTAGAACACAAATAAATGTAACTGATTGAATTACTGCTACAAATTTCATTTTAAACTACTAAGCCCAAACTCCTGGCTGTCATAGGAATGGGAGGAAAGCAGAAAGAAGGGGGAGGGGGAGGGACTCAGGAAACTTTCATTTGGACGTTCCATTCACCTATCAGTGCCATCGAGCGACTTGAGTATTCAAAGAAAGGCTTTAGGAATGTCTAGTCATCTAAAAGTTGGGGTTGGAGACTAATATAGCGGTGTGTAGAGACAGAAAATAAATTTTGTTTGTCTTTATCAATGGTTAAATGGTTTGCTTTTAATAACTTTTAAGTTTTTTGTAAAGGAAAAAGTTATTGCCTTTTCTATTGACAATATCGTTGCTCTAGTTTGGGTGATAAACTTCAACGTACAATATATTAAAAAAAAAAAATGAAAAAGCAGTTTAGACTGAAAAGTTAAGTTGTCGCCTGAAAATATAGCCCATCAAAATATCTCTTTAGATAATTGGGTACCAGGAGTACAGAGCCACGGTGTATAATCAATATCTATAATAATAATTTCGTTCAGGGGTACGGTAGACTCGATCGAAACCTTATATGAATAACAAAACATAAAAAAATATTGATTTCGAGTCGACAACATATATCCGCAAAATTCGGATTATGGAGAATTACGTTAAATTCTAATGGCACTGACAAACAAAAAACCGCAGTCGCCATCTTGGGTAATTAATAAGGCCGCGTTCCGTAACAGATAATTATTTTCTGCTTCGAAGTGATTCAAGGAGTTTATTATCATACAACCTCCTTGAAGTGATTACAGTGCTGACAAGGCGTATGACAGTTGCATGATAGTTGGGACCAGAATCGTTTCGAAACGCGTTTGAAATAATAGTTCAAGAATATTTATTTCGCTTTTTTCACGTTCTATATACGCCTCGCCAATCAACACTTCGCGTGCGTCGCGCCAAAGAAGCATCCATCACAAAGAACTGCGACTCATTTGACTATGTAAAACGAAACGTCTTGCCGGAAACATTGAGTGAATCTTAACAAAACTTAAAACTTTTCTTCAATCGTTCGTTTCGCGAAAATATCAATATTATTTGTGTGTAAAAAATAAAAAATATTTGTGTTAAAACTATTACTTACAGTTTTTATTTATTAAATTTATTAAACACAATGAACGAAGCTATACGAATCTATGGCTTGCTTACCTTTAATATTCACCTACATTGTGTATCATGAGTCACATTTCAACCGAGCGGAGCCGGGTTTTCATCTAGTAAATATTAAAATGTGATTTATTCATACAATAGTGACATTCAAAGGTCAGAATGTCTCAGACATGGTAACCTTTAAGACGACTATTGATAGCAAATATTACAATCTCAAATTTTATATCCATAAATAAGGTTTATAAACTTGTACCTAAGTCTTGTAGGTATTGAAATAAACCTTTATTTAAAAGGGGATGTTTACAAATCAGAGGGGTTATTCTCTAGTGTTGTCAACTAGAGAATAAGCCCTCTGATTTGCCCCCCCCCCAAGCGATTTTTACTGAATTAAAATAACGGTAAAAAACTAACTTGTGTTGCTAACGTCAGTGACCGACTGCGTTGTAGTAGATCTAGTTGGTCATCAATGTTAAACGACACAAAATTTGTGCTTTTTTTTTTTGTAAACAATTATATCTTTCGTTGACAACCGCTACAGCCAATAAGCCTACAAAGCCCGTAGCACAAACTCTATCCAAAAATATTTGTAACAAAGTGTCATCACACTAACACACGAATATTATATGGATAAAGTTTGAGAGTGTGTATAAGTTTGTTATCTCTTCTCAGTTAACTTTACCATTTTGTATTAAATTTAGTTCAGAGGTAGCTGACACCCTGGATTGACACGTCATAGGCTTCTTAAAAAAACAAGATATCTGATAAACGGCGCAGCTTGCAATTTCCAGAACGGTGTTTTTCATTAAAAATCTCCATAATCATTGTAATGTTCACCTTACGAATAATTTGTGTATTATTAGTGCTCTAGCTAAGGCCGCTAATCTTTTTATATTTGCACACTAAATACTCAAATTCAAACATTGCTTTCTTGCGGGAATTCTGCTTCTAACATTAAAACTAAAAACACATTCCAAACAGGACAACATAAGGACCACTTTCCGTAAAAGACCACACAGTTTAAGATACTAGTCCTATTGTCTGCACACGTACCGGATTCCAATTTAATATTAGAAAATGCAACACATAAACAGTAAGAAGTTGGAACGATAAGCAATACGATTAGCGATTAGAGTTGGCAAAATTTTGACAATGTGAACGGTTCCACTGATAGCGATTATTGCTTGCGGGAATCTCTTCTGACCGAAGTGTAATGGCCGTTGGTTGGCTTCGTATTATTCCTGTGTTGTATGGAGATAGTTTCCGTCGAAGCTCTTATCTTTTTTCTCGATACGGTAAAGTTGTTTAAGTTTCTTGTAGTTCAAACTATACAAACAATTTTTCTGCATTGCTGTCTAATAAATACTGAGGGAATAACATTGGAAAGGACTATTGAGGTAGAAGAAGAATCTTGATAATCTAAACTTTTTATGAAAAAAAAAACGAAGAGCGAAGACAATTCAGTGACTTTTTTAGTCTGATCCTGACGTTTTCTAATTTTCAGCTGTATTTATGACTTTGTTATTTTTACATATTATTATCATAGAAAACTATTGTTTAAAACATTTAGAAATTATGTTAGGACTTTTCCCCGCTGGCAGTGCCACCACACCTTTTGTTACCCAAACGCTGATTGTATCACAGCCTGGCTGAACGCCGAATATTATCAGAACAAATTGGTACAGTCACGGCATATCATTTGTTATTTTTATTTATATTACCAATAATGTTTTGAGCGCCAAACCGGACGGTTGACAATAAATCTTTACCTTCAAGGTTGTTGGTATTATTTTTGAGATAATAAGCGCTCCGTTTTAGGATTTAAGGTCTCTTTTGGACTAACTTTGTATGTATGTACCAAATGGGTAGTAGGTATGTATACTTCTTTGTTGTATAAAATTCATTCTCAAATTTTTAGACTGTAGATCGTGTAAATGTTGAAGATAACAATAAATTACGAATATTAGGTGGTAAAAATTTTTAGGGTCTTAGGGTCAGTTCATACTAGAGCAGAGTCGAAGCGCATTGAAGCTTCAATCTAAAAGTTAATGTAGTAAAAGTCATGCTCATTTTTCTTCTGAGTGAAAAAAGTCGATCGAGTACCAACGAATTCGTTCGCACTTGCGCGTATTACATGAAATAAGCTCTTTTTTATGACAGAAGAAATACTAAGCTTACTTTGCTGAAGCAGGAATTTACCTAAACGATCAATCCATACTAAGGGTAACTGTAGGCCTTGTTTACGTGAATAAAAGTAAATACCACTACTACGTTACATTTGAAATTCCAACAAAAAATTGTGCACAAAAGCTCCTAGTTGCAACCCCGTTTAACGTTATGCGTAAAAAAATCAACTGTTTATACTAATTGTAAGTAGCAGTAACAGTAGGACCGTATAAAAGTATCACGCACGCGATAAGGCTCACGCATAGCTTTTCTCTTTTCTTTTTTCTTGCATAACGATGCAAATGCTAGTTGCCAGTACTTGCCAGTGATTATATCGCGGTTATTGAGTGCCGCTGCAAAAAATCATGTGTACTGTACGGCAATTTTTAATCGGTGCCACATATAAAAATAAAAACGTCGTTTTGAAAAAGGAATGTGAAATATTCAAATTAGAAATTATTATTTTGATATTTTTGGTACGTTGTATTTGTTAAGCTTTTAGCTTTTTAATTATTCATTTGTTTTTTTTAGAACGTGGCATTTATTTAGGCGGTCTTATCCAGAATTTATCATACTGCAAGCATAGATGTCTTTAGGCTAATACTAAAAGTTCATTGAAATAGAAATTTGATTTCATTGGACGATTTTGACCTTTCACAGTAGTCATAAACACTTAAACAATATTCAAACGATTCTATTGAATTATGAGACCCTGAGTCCTGTTAATAAACCATAGGCCACTTCAACATTTCCTAATCATGATAATTGGTATGATTATTGTTATAGAGTGAAACTGTCATCAGAATATCTTTTCCGGCTAACATTGTACTATATACTTTGTGTATGATTTCATATTCAATGTAACGTGTTCCTGGCTTGTTGCCAGCGAACGCCTAGTTCCTCAAACCATGATATGGCATTTTAGATGGACCGTTCTGGAGACGGTTCCTTCACGGTAACAGAAATCAGGTATTCGTGTTATGCTGTTAACAGAATACATTAAATCTGTTCTACTTGTTCGTGAGAATAGCCAAAATGAGTAGGTAGTAGCCTAAAGAAAAAAAACCAGTCATAGTAGGTACATAATATGAATATAACTTTCGGTCATAAAAAAAATATAAGGGAGTATTTCAATTGTATGTAAAATATAATTATGTTTAAAGGGAGTATTTGATGGATTATGGATTAAGTAATAAAGGATTGAATTTATAATATATGATTTAAAAGGAAACATTTTCAGTATAACGACAGCAATGGCAAGAGAGTATAATACGACACAACCAAAGATTACAAAAGTGTCATTACAGTGTCGCCACCTAGTACGAATTTCTTAGTACTAATACTAATATTAAAATCGGTTGGTTTATACAGTTCCAACAGTTCATTCGTATATTATTTTATACTAAGTAATTACCGACATAATTATAATTTACATAAATTGTAGCTTTCGTCACATCATTATAACATTCACATTGTTTAGTACCGCAAGTGTAGCAGGCGTGTCCATTTTAACGAACAATACTGGAAAGTAGTTACGTATCATGAAACGAATGTAAATTGTTGGACGAACAAACTCTAGCCATTTTGCTAAGTAAGTTCCAAACTGCGATGGAGCCGTAAACTTGTGGGATTTCCACTTTATTAAATAATAAACAATGTAACTACATGTTAAGTGGAATTATATTCCGATTAATTATAGACTGTGTGATACTTTGTTGATGTGAAATTACAGCACTTTGTTTCAGCCGGTTTGGCAAGTTTTGATAATTGTTTCAAAGTAATTTTGTTACATTTAAAATAAACCTACTTTTAAATGGCAGATAATTATGTTTTTTATTTTGCCAGTATGCACAAACATAACTTTATACACATATTCCTTATTATAATTAAAATAAAACTACCTATACAAAACTAAAACCTTATAGTATAAATTATATAATATATACTTTTTAAATTGATTTATCGCTGTTTATTTTGATTTTGGTTTACGACGTTTCAATAACTGAGCAGGTCACGGACAGGTGTAAACCTAAAAAAATTTCATTTTGTTAAGAATTCAATTTTAGATTTAAAAAAGGAAGTTAAATTACTCTGACATTTCCAAAATCGTGTTTTTCAAGTAAAGCTCAACCATGCAATTATTACTAAATCAACAAGTTGATCAAAATATTTTCATCACAGCTTTAACTTTCAACTATGGCTTTATCAACATCATCTATTTAAAAGTCAAGATTATTAAAAAATACCTTTGTTACGTAAACCTTAACTTTTTTATTTGCATTAAGATTTTCCATATCCACGATATCTATCCAGCCAGCATTCAGTTTTACCTCCGGCAAAATATGCAACTTCAAATTTTTAAGTCCAACTTTTTCCGCGTGGGGACTCTAGAAGAATACTAATTCCCGGGGCGGCCAACGGCGGATTAACCCAAAACTGTACGGTCTAGTGTGACTGTGTGAACGAGACCCACTGTTTTACGCTCCCCCCACCTCCAACCCGCTTTTTTGTTTTTATTTTTGTAATTTCGGGGAGGGTCTTTTAAATTTTTTGGCGCTTCTGTACGTGGTAGTCGGAGATTTGAGTGGAAAATTATAGCGAGATAGTGTGTTTATAGAACATGCGTTTAATACAGAGTGCTTAAGTTATTTAAATTAATTAGTGATTGGATGAATATACGGCTATATATGCATCTAAATAATAGTAGGTAATTTGTAGTTTTCTTAGTGTCATTTAAAAAAAATTACATCATTTCTCCAACTCATCTTGCTTCGAATAATTCTGATTTAAAAAAGATCAAAAGCCTAAAAATAAACAATGTCAAGAACAAAAACAAACAACAACTTTGGTGTCTAAAACTTCAATCTGTAAAAACGTCGACAAAAAAGCCAAAACAAAGTCCTGCAAAAAAGACGGAGCTCTGGAATCCACTGTATTATTACGTAATTAAACAAGAAAAACGTCGGCCACTGTTGTAAAAAAGCCAACAAATCTGCCGCCGAAAGGAAACGCAAACAGCAAGGTAGCTATGTGCAAATTGCCAAGAAAGAATTTAGGTGGAAAAGACCGGCAAAAAGTTTAGGAGGTTGGACGTTGCAGGGTAATAAACAAATAGACGTACGACCCGCGGCCGATCAACTAGATTGTGGATTATATTTTACTGGCCACGAATTTTGTTTTTACATTAAAAATGAGAATACAGGCTTACAATGTTGTGTCACGAACGTGTGTAGTTTCGGGGATATAAATTCTTTTTGTTTATTGAAGCGGTTTTGTGTTTTAAGTCGGACGTTTTTAATGCATTTGATTGTATTGCTGGTAAATTTATTCATGTCAATAAGTCTGTATTGAACCTTGTTTAGATGATAATAAAATAAAATTTACATTAGCACAATAATAATCAACACGCAAAAAGCAAAAATGTATGAGTTACTAGCTGACCCGGAAAACGTTGTTTTGCCATATTAAGAAAATTCTGGAGAGGGCCAGCCCTATCAATTAGGGGTGTGAAAAATAGATGTTGGCTGATTCTCTGAGCCCTAACCGATTTATACACAAAATTTCATACAACTCAATCTAGCCGTTTCGGAGGTGTTTGGGAACAAACACCGCCACACGAGAATTATATATATTCTACAAAAACCGCAATTTACTCTTAAAATGTTTTCCAATAACCTTACACTGGTCGCTAAGCTCAGTCATAAAATTCGTTGCTTATATTCATACTCTTGCCATAATAAACCAAGTTCATTCACAATATAAACTTGAACAGGATTATCCTGGAACAGTTTTTGCTCCTTATTTGTCTGTGCAACGCAGACTGCAATAAATTCAGCGACGAATTTTCTATTAATTAGCGTGCTTATGGCAAAGTGTTTTAACTCAGTGTCTTTGCAATTATACTGTAACTTTTGTTTTAATCTCTTTTAAATGTTTTAGTGCAGTATCTTTATTAGATTTCTATAAGATTTTGAACGTGCTGACTTTTTGGCGTTTTACCAGCATTGTAGATCTGAATAGAAGGAAAAGAATAGACTTTTATTTTATGTTGAGTTATTATTTTTATACTCCATATTTTTCACTAGATTTTACTCGCGGTTCCGCCCGCGTGGGTTTCGGTTGTCGCGACAAATTATAGACTATAGCCCTTCTCAAAAAGTGAGCTATATAACAGTGAAAGAATTTTTCAAATCGGACCAGCTTTTCCTGAAATTAGCGAGTTGAAACAAACAAACAAATTCTTGAGCTTTATAATATTATAATATAAATAATTACCATGATATTTTAAACAGGTCATTATAATATGATCGTCTACCTTTTTTATTTGAGATGAATAACAAATGCCATTAATGACCGCATTATTCCACACTATCTACACAAATAAAGCAGTAAGAACTCACAAGAAATCTTAACAAGCGGAGAATAATATACAGTCTACAAAGTACATATTAAACTACTTATATGAATACACTTCCTTGGAACTTTGTATTAGTAGGTATATATTTCTTTGCGAGAGGCTAATTAAAACGCGGTGATAATGCAATTCCGCTCGAAGCATCGGGCCTTTAGCTAAGGCGTGCCTCAAGACGGGCCCGCCTCGAAAATAGATCAAATTACTTACAAAAGAAAACTGTATTATGAGCTTTTAATTTAGCTATTATATCGCCATCACTTTAAAACGTAAAGCTGTTCTTTTGTTTCGTTTGTAAAGTTATAATATTTTGCAGTTTTATTTCATTTTCTGTACAAATATGGTTAGAGAATGTTTGTCAATGCTTTTACTGAGCTCCCTAGAGTATGAGGAGATGATTGTATACGTATGTTGGTACAAGTTTACGTGCTACGAATTTAAGTTTAGATTTTTATAACATTATGTTAAACCTTTTGCTAGAGAAATATGCCTCACATAATACTGTTTTATTAGATAAGATTACTAACTTCGTCGTAATCGTTTTAATTTATTCTAAGTTCAGTAAAATAATTATTGGATATGAGCATCACAATCCTTTCTTATATAGTATATGATAGTAAATAGATTTAGATGGTAGATAGTAATCTAGTCTGCTTGCGACCACGGCCAGTGTAACCCGGCCGAAACGTCAAGCCTTAAAAGGTAAATGCATGAGTTCGCGTTAATTCCCGTGACGTAATTATATTAAAATCATGCAACGCGATAGTTTTAAAGTTAATATAGTAATCTAGTATACTTCTAAAACGATATCTTTTATAATATAAAACAAAGTCGGATTTGTTACAGCACTTGAAACTTGAGAATGGATAGACCGATAATCATGTTCCTTAATTTTTTGGATTAGCCTCTATCCGAAATAGTAGAATAAATATTTTTATGTTGGAAATTGACAAAAAAGAATATGTCTATGGGACCGGGACGAACCAACCCAACGCGGATGAAACCGTGGGTTATCGCTAGTTAAGTCATAAATTACAGGACGTATGTAATTATCAAATTGTATTATAATATCAACATATTGCGAACTACTGAGTAATTAAATTCAATTAGCGTTAGGTGTAGGTGGAATGTTAATTAATTATGTTGTCATCATTAGAAGCACGATTGATCGATTTTAACAAACGATAATTTTAGTAATACGACCTGATCTGATCCCAAACTAGGCAAAGCCTGTACTATGGCAACCAGACAACTGATAAACATACTGATATATTTCTAAATACATGCATAAAAGAAAAATAACACCCAAACCCAGAACAAATTATCGTGCTCATCACAAAAACATTTGTCCTGGGTGGAAATCGAACCCACGACCTCCGGATTAACAGTCAGGGTCACTAACCACTAGACCAACTGTCAGGCCGGTTACAGTATTATTGTTAGTCTGAGTCAACTTTAGTTACGTAATATACAGAACTTCTTAAAACGTACGTATCCAGTTTGTATACTTTATTTTATTTAATTTCAATATTTATATTCTATTTCTGTATTAATTGAGCATAATTTATGCAGTAAACAAAGAAACATCTCAAATATCTCTACTACTTTGCTTTGAAAGAACTGTTTCTGTATAAAATATAGTCGGCTTGACATTCCACCCCCAGCGCTCCCTTGAAAGCGTGAGCAAACACTATAAAAAAGCCAATATTTCCAAAGTACACAAATGATGACGTGCTATAGACAATCTTATCGGCTTCCTGGCCGATCATTTCAATGCAAATATACCGGTAGCCGGTCAGCACGCAACCGACCAACTAGAATACACTTTATACCTCTTCCAACTGGAACTAATTTCAACCAACAATGTAAACTTAAAAACGAACTCCCCATAAAAAACCGACTCACCCCAACCGCCTCCAAAAACAAAATAACTCTTAAATTCAAATTCTTAAGTCAGAATTTTCAATGTCAGTCAATGCGAGTTAAAACCTTTTTTATACTGAATATATTTGAGCAGAACCTGCAACGTTGCATCTTTTCACCCGACTTTGAAGGTAGGAAACTTTTTCCGAGTATGGACTTCGGGTTTTGACGGTTTATTTTTTTCTCATTAACGATTCGGAATTCATAAGTTAGCGATATTCTCATTAAAATAAAGTTTGTTAGCCTTTTATATGCCAGCTTTAATTACTCTGGAGTACTCTTTGTATATCTTCAAATGTATTTTACGAGGTAATAAAACTTTATCTCCATTTGTTTGAATAATAAACCGTAGGTATTTTATTCACAGTGGTTGTTTTAAGTTTAAATTTAAGATGCTTCTGTTTGCTGTTTTGTGTAACTGTTGTATTTCATGTTGTGGACATTGAGTGCACAAAGAAAACTAATTAGAACAGTACTTCACCTGTTTCAAGAGGTTTATTTAAAACGGAAGGTTTGTTTCTTTTGCACACTGCATATTTACCATCTTGTCATTTTCAATGCGGGTACGATTAAATCTTTTTGCATCCAGTGATTTTCTTTAGTAAATTTATAACGAAAAAATATATGCACGTGATATTAGAATTTATTTATCTACACATATATTTTTGCGTAATTTTGATAAATATTCACACTCTCATGTGAACTCAAAGTCAAAAATTAACATTTAAACATCTTTTTTATTTGAGTCCCCCAAAACCCTTCCTAAACAACAATTGGGTCATAGCCTACTAAATTTGTTATAAACATAATCTATGAGTCGGAAGTTAAACCTATTAGGACTACTGCAATGATATATGGAGCAGAAATCAGCCATAAGAACCTATAATTGGAAATTGAAATGTCTTAGACGGGTCCTATGATAAATGGTTACTGTATATTTGTGGACTCTATTGTTGTAGTTCTGAATGAGATTTTAGTTTCTAAAGTGACCTGAACTTATCCTTTATATTTAAAATGATCGAATCGTCGAAATTTTTTACACATTTATAATTATGGTTTCCGTACTTAACTTTTGCTTATGGTTCGTCGGCTACACATAAGAATTCAGAATCTTATCTATTTTATTGTCACGTGAAAGGCCTGCCAAAATATGTGAATTGTGGCTGGCAGCCTACATTGAACATATTTGCCGTAAAAAAAATGTCTAGAAATTTGTTCAATACTCCTCAAGGTATATCCAATAGGTACCTGAACTCTAGCATATCTCACCGGCTCCAGTAAAATAATGACACGAATTGCAGTTAACAATGTTAAATTAATTCACGCAAACTTTAAAAAAATACCAAAAACCGTATGTTAAACCGCATAGGCTTGGCTGGGCGTAACAGTAGCAGATTACAGCGGCTTAGATAACGCTGCTCGGAAATAAAAGCCGGCTAACTACTAATTAGCGGGTTGTGGTACGTAGCGGTCGGCGTCGATGCAAATTCGACCGGCCAGCGTAAATTAGCGTGGTGTACTAATCGCGTGCTATTTCGCCTATTTGATACGCTGCAATCGGTTTATACAAAATCGTGTTATCGTCGATGTGCAGGTTTGTACATATTGTTGTTAAAATAGGAACTGCAAAATAAAAAAAAATTGAAGGATAGACATCCAAAATAAAAATACGATTCTTGTTCAGCGCGCCCCTTCTTTTCCCGTCTTTTATTTTTAATATAAAAGTATTGAAAATTGTGAACTTAAGTGTACAAAGCTTGCTCATCGATATCACATTAAAATTAAGTTCGACTTTATTATACTTGCGAGTGCGACATTATTTATATGACAAGAGGCCATTGGCTTTGCAGTAAACAATAGCAAGCCGATGTTATCAAAAACAAAAATTGTTTGCAATATCAATATTTAAGTACCTAATATACCGGCAAATGACTTAACGAGTAGGCACATACTATTAGAAATTAAGCGAAAATAGAATCATCATCATCATCATAATTATCAGCCACAAGAAATCTTGGCCAGTTGGAAGCGACCTGCATCCAGCGGCTATCAGCGTCCTAAAAAGAAAAATTAAAATGGAAAATTTTGTGGTGAATATAGAATACGAATAAATGAATTGAAGAATAAAAATTGAGTCAAAATTTTCGGGAGTACCTACATTAATACCGCAAAGACTGGCCGTATATAGACAGTCTAATTTGAATACTGTTCTGAAATATTTTGAGCACGTGCAAGTTTAATATTAAAACAAGACAATTATAATACTGGCTCGCAAAGCTTTGTGCTTGATCAAACAAAACAGACTCGTTCCCTGCCGTTCAGCTAATGAAATCATATTCAAAATCGTGTCAGGTTTCTGTACGAGCTGGATTGAGTATTATTATTTTTGGAGCTTTGTGCTAATTGATAGGCAAGTTTGTTGTTTGTAAAATAACAAAGGAGATTGTTGTAGAAAGATATTCTAAGAGAGAATCGCATAAAAGGTATAAAATTATAGAAAGATAGGTGTAATTTTGTTTATAAAATGTTTGAAAATCGGAGATTTATGTAGTTCACTGATTTGAGAAAGAGTTTTAAGACTAAATGTTTATAAATATTTTTTAATAACGTACCTTAATTACTCAAGCACGAGCTAATAATGTTGCTGTTCTTAAAGCACTACTTTTTCTGTGGGTTCACTAGTTCCTTTCTTTTTTTTTCGAGTGGGTTCACGGCGGTAGTGCAATGGGTGGGATTCGAACCCGCGACCATATTATCACAAGTCCGATATCCTAGCCATAAGGCTACCGCCGCTTCAATGTAATTAATTTATATACCATATATATCCAATTGTCCTTTAAAGTCGTAAGATTTCAAACATATTATGTCAGACACAAGTCTGTTTGTCTGTTCGTCACTTTTCATCCCTTGTTTCGAGACTTGCAGACCAGATTGTATTACATCGTATAATCTAAATACACTAAACTTTACTATCGTTTGGTTACACATGGTTAATATACTTTTCTTTAGAATTTTCCACTCACAAAAATCTCAAAAGTACAACCAAAATAAAACCTCTAAAACGATCTACACGAAACATTACCAACAATACCCGTTCAAATTTGTACCACGAGACATTATAAATCAAATTTAACCCTTTAAAAGCTACAACGCATTACCGTACGTCATAATAGAGAGCGTTTCATCTGCGATGGTCCAGCAACACGAATAAATCGGCTGGCCAGCTTCCGCGCAGCCATCTTAGATTGTGCTAACGGGTTCATTTCCTACGCCTATACATTTCCGGACCATTCGATGTTGCCAAGTCATAATTTTTAAAGCTTGCAGTAAAGGCTTTCGTTTATGTAGTAAAGAAATGTCCCGACGTTATTATCTTGGGTATTAATTTTGAGGGTTGAATTGTGTTTATTTGTTAATTTTAAGGGTTGGGTGTTGGATTATTTATTAAAGAAAGCGTGAAGTCGAGATTGTTTGTGTAATGGAGCCATTCGGGGTTCCTTATTACATGTTAATTTTAGGTCTATGCTCGTTCATTTTAACTGAGACTTATTGGATTAAAAGCTCGGTCGTTTATTGCGCTAATTATGTTTTACTAAAATGAATCCATTTTGTATAAAAAAAGGTAAATTATTAATAACTGTGTACGTAACTAATGTGTTCATTGGAAACAAATACTCTTGTATATATTTTATGAACATGAGCTTCATTTATTATCACTAATATAAGTAAAAAAAACTAAAACTAATGTTTTTAATTGTGTCTTGCTACTGGTAGGGTTTGAACTGACAGCCTCTTAATAGTGTTCAAAACTTAGCATCGGTCGTCTTCAGCTGTTATGTCTACAGTCCATAGACTATTAAATGTAAACGTTCGAAAGCGAAGTAATTTTAAATATGAGATCCTTGTAAACATACAACGTAGTTAGTATCATTAAGTTTAAAGAAAAATCAGGTTAACATTTTTGTTGAAAATTTGGAAAATATTTTTTGAACAGTATAATGAATGACATATTTTGGTAGTCTTTTAAAATTATTCGACTTCTAAAAAGGAGGAAGTTCGATGTTCGACTGTATGTATCTCTTTATTTTGTTTTTTTTTTCCTTGTTCATGAATCAATAATATTACTTTACAATACTGTGATCTCCTATATATTATTATGTCCTTTACTTCCGATTTCAATACTTACGTACAGAATAATGTATATCTATATAGTTTACAAATAAATAATCTTTATTTACATCTTTAGACTTAGTACTTTCCAAAATCTTATACACATACAACTCAATATAAAATGCTATTACTATATAAATGGATGTTGAGTCTGCGAGGCTGCCCTTTTAAAATGTGACACAGACAAATGGTGGGGACATGCTGCATGACAGTGCGATCTTCTGCGTCCCCAGACGGGGTCCGCCGGGGCTCTCAAATTATTAAGTGATGCTTGTGTTATCAGAAGTCTCTTGTTATTTGAATTACTTTTTAGCTTTAACATTGACTGCATGATGTTTTTAAGGACATTTTAAGAATGTTCTTCAACCAACAATGAAGTCGTAAAGATTTGTCATGATGTTTAAGTAATATTAGTTACATAACAAAAACTCAGAGATAATAACTGAAGTATAGAAAACTTTTCGGGTTTAGGTTGAGTGAAAATATTTACAGATTTTTATCATTTTAGTTCTAGGTACTTTAGACACAGACGTATGTAAACGAAAATAAAAAATATGTAATTATTCAATTAATATCCCTCAATAGGCTATCCTTTCAACTTGAAATAGTCAGTATGTCAGACATGATGATTTTGTGTTATTCGTTGTTGCCAATGACACGTACTTATTTATAGACCGTCTTGTCCCACTGCTGGGCAAACTTCACTCCTGTGCCATGAGTCAGTCCTTTTTGTTCGTTTTTTGGTGGTCACTCTGCCTTTCTTTCAACGAATTTTTTTATAGGGACAGCCTTAAAACAACATACTATATTTCAAATATTTTTCGAATACTTTTGAAGACTTATCCAGCAGGTGCTTAGATCTAACGGGCCGGCAATAATGTGATCGCTTCATTCCTATTCGAGCGACATCGCCACCGACAAATAAACCTACGTTCGATGTAATCCAAACACATATCAGCGGACATTTTCGAAGCGACAAACTGCAACGGAATTTTAATTTTTTATTGCAATTTTTTGATTCTGATACTCTCTCGGGTTTTAGTGGGATTAAGTGAGATTGTTAGTGATTGTGTTTATTATTATTGAAGTATGAGAGGATTTTGTTTGTTTGTTTAACTATTGGGAATCTTTTTGCCATTCGGAATTTATGAGGATAAACGACTAGCCTGAAAATTGTGTAACTTTTGTGTAAGGTAGTTTTAATGATATAATGTTTTTATCTTTAGTTTTTGAGTATCTGCTCCCAAAACCCGAAATATTGCTTACTGAGGATTACGGAATTAGACATTGAAAAATTGGGACAACTCACACTCGGCCATCTGATCCCACACTAGGCAGAGCCTGTACTATGGTAAACAGACAATTGATAAACATACTTATTATATTTCTAAATACATACAAATGATAGATAAATTACACCTGAGACAGAACAAATCATCATGCTCTCACAAAAAGATTTGAATATAAATCAACTTGTAACATTTCACTTTGGACTATACTGATTGTAGGTAGTTATTGATAACTACAGTTTTGCAAAATAGTAACTTTGACTATGCCAATAACCTGGCTCTGGTCAGTAGAATTCTTCCTACTGATACATTTGCTTTTATCACCTAGCCATCTCCGTCTCAATCATCATCATCATCTGCCTAGCCTTTTCCCAAGCTATGTTGGTGTCGGCTTCCAGTCTTACCGGATTTAGCTGAATACTATATTTTACATGGAGCGACTGCCTATCTGACCTCATCCCCACAACTCATTGGTATCCAACCTGGTTGTTCAACCAAGTTGGTCCAACTAAAAAAGCAAGACTGGTGGTTAGAATTGTAATGACTTAATGACTGTCAAGTCAAAAATTACCTATGACAGGGATCAACGGGGAGGAAAGGGTCTCGATGTGTCACCCATCCACGGACCAATCGCGGCGAGCGTGCCTTAACCTTTATTATAGGTCAATCCGAAAGCCTATGTATGCTTACACTTAGCCATTAGCCCCTCTACTACACCTACTTACAAGTCACTTGGTCACTATAATGTCTATATAATAATCTGTATTTATATAACTCTCACCTGATTGTATACAATGTAAACAATCGAACGAGCAGGCTATTATAATTAACTGTCACAATACTGAGTTATAGCTTGTTCCGTGATGACGTAAACTTAATTACAGGCCCTTAAGTACGTTGTTAATGCTAATATTGTGATTCCGTATAAATCTTACTTCTACTAATACTTGGTATAATATAATTTTTATTGTTAATTTTAGTGACAAACATCTATCCAATGATTAAATCCTTAAAACAATGTATTATTGCGACATTGGAAGTAAGGTCAGCGTCAGGTATTCAGCTAAATTGGTATATCTGGAAGTCCGCTGCAATAAAGCTTGGGAAAAAACTAATATGGAATCCGTAATCTAATAATTGATTGTAAGAGAGGCCTTTCCTTACACGTTGTTTTCACCGGTAATATCATCCAACTAGACTTATTTGTCGTAACCTTTGGTTATTTTTGTGTTTTTAACATAATTTGAATAGTTTAGTTTAAAATGATTGTTATAAATTACATGAGTAAAACGAATTATACAGTATCTTGAGAAATGATTAAGTTTGAGAGCTACAAAATTTAATTGTTATTAATTTCATGTGTTTTGTTTCAGGGTGTGCATTTCTGACATACTTCAATCCAGAGAGCGCTTCGAGCGCTCAAACGGCGCTACATGAAAAACGGACACTACCAGGGGTAAGCGTTAGCCTTATAACTATCTTACAAATAGCTCAAAGAATTAATAGTGCTTAAAGCGATTTCAAAAACATATTTTTTTCAGTCATCTTTAAAAATAAATGTTTTATTAAAACTTTAAGTAAAATAAATTTATTTTACTTAAAACACGCTTCTAGTAGCCCGACAAGACCTTTTCACTTTTCATAATATTGTTATAATATTTCTAAAGGTACCCAGATTTAACCCTCAAGTACATGCGTATCTGGCCCACTTACAAAAGTTCTTATAAAAAATACATTGTTAGGACATACATTTAAACGGCTCCTTTCAGTGCTATAAAAATGTTTTATTCCTAACCTAGTGTTCCATTATGCGAACATAACAAAGGTATAATATTCAAATTCGAGTGAAGCAATTGTGCTGTGTTAAATTTAAAACCGAGACGGACAATTAACTACTACTTAGTATTCAGCCTTTTACCGAATAACTTCATTTTATTTTAGGGAATAAAATTACTGTTTAATTAGGGTTTTGTGGTCTTAGACATAAAAATCTCTTTATACAGTCCTGAAAGCCATCATCATAAACCTAAAATTTTATTTCATTATTATCGCTGAACAAAAACGAATCCATATTTTAAAAAAAAACGAATATATGTTTTTTCGAATTAAACAAAAAGTTCATCCTTAGAAAACATGTGCAGACTAACATGATGATATATTTCCAAAAAAGTTTGGTACACACGTGCCCTTTCCGATCCCCGACGCGGGAAGCATGTTAATATCGTTCCCTTGACGCATAAACATCATGCATGTACTTTTAACAGATGGAACACACACATCGATAGAACATCATTGATTAGCTTTGGCTAAGAATATCTAAGACGTTACACAAGATATATTCGTCGCATTTGACATACTGAACATTGCTTTACGATAAACTTACGTCACCCCATTCATACTACACCCGCCAACGCTTCTACACACGATACGCAACGTGTTTTAATTTTTGATCTCATCCCTAATCTTTCCATAAAGTCATACTCCTGAGTTCTGAACGTCCGCTCTGAATATAAATTGTGTCATTTTAGCGAAACCGTAATGGAAAAGCAGATTAAATAATTCAAGCGTAAGAAATTTTGAGCCCATAACAGCATTCATAAATAATGAGGTTAACACATCGGGCGCGTGCGGCCGTTTTCGCATTATGCCGCGTACTGTAAGTATGTCGTGACACTCGAAAATTCTCGTAGAAAATATGATGATTTTTTTGGTAAAAAGATTGGGTATTTTTGCGTTGAAGACTACATCTTCCTTGATACAATGCAAAGGAAAAATCTTAACGATAATAATTTGGTTCGTTGTTTTCAGAAACCACAACAATTAACGTATGTTTAAAATATTAGCTTAGGTTGCACGTTTCCCATAATATACTTAATTATACTACAATGTTAAAAAACTATAAAAAAAAGTTATAATCGTCTCACATTCAAAGTAATAATTTTATATCAGCCAGCATTATTTTCTTAAATTATTTTTCAAAGCCATTAGTCGAAATAAAAAAAAATGTTTCAATATTTAAATATCGAATTTTGATTACAGTTGACTTGGATAAAAATACAAAAATAGTTTGTGGCACATTTTTCTTATTTACTTAAAGAAAATCTAGACTGAAAACTCAGACGTAAGTTTCATACGATATAATTGCTTGCACTACACAATGTTAAGAGCGGCGCTAACTGAATGCGAGGCGCTAGCGGGCGTGCTTATTGCGGTACATTTTTGGCACTCACTTTACATGTGCTGTAATTACGCGGTATTTAACACTGTTGAATCTTATTATATTTCTTCCTGCATCTAGAAGGCTAGACTTTAGTTAAATAGTTAAAATAACGTAATTTATTTCAATTTAATTTTGTATCCGAAAGTTATTAAATCAAGTTATAAAGTAAAAAGTATCGTCATATAGGTATGGCGCACCTTCTGTCCTGAAGCCAACGACTGTGCCAACTGCGGCAACTTCTTGGTAAGATAGAATTTGAGGATCATTGACACGAAAAACAGAAGAAAAATATATTCAAATCTCTTTACAATTTTCTATTTAAACCAAAATAAGTAATAGACAATTTTTCTTTAATCATTGGCAAAATATTTTAGCCGCTTCCTTCAGACATCAAATCATACAATTCTCAAAAAACGTGGGCAAGTTAAATTATGTATAACACATTGTAGAGGCAAGCGTATTCCGTATACACATTGTCGCGAAAAAATATTCCCCATACACAAAAGTAGGTGAAATAAATCGCAGAGATAAATTCTTACCACAGACAATGATTTATGGAGAAATATTCTGGCTGAACACTTTTTAACGATTTCCGTATGCTCATAATAATGTCACGCGGTTTCTGATCGTTGAAATTGTAAGATTTGAATTTTATGTAGGCTATAACAGATGCTTGATCTTTGAAATAAATTGCTTTAGGTGATCAGCTGTTAATTGATGAGTACGTAAGGCAAATAAATCTATATTAATAATTTCGTTCAGGGGTACGGTAGTCTCGATCGAAACCTTAAATGAATAACAAAACATAAAAAAATATTGATTTCGAGTCGACAACATAATATTATTATATCCGCAAAATTCAGATTATGGAGAATTTCGTTAAATTCTAATGGCACTGACAAACAAACCGCAGTCGCCATCTTGATCTCGATAATTCTGCTCAATGTGATTCAAGAAGTTTATTATCATACAACCTCCTTGAAGTGATTACAGTGCTGACAAGGCGTATGACAGTTGCATGATAGTTGGGACCAGAATCGTTTCGGAACGCGTTTGAAATAATAGTTCAAGAATATTTATTTCGCTCTTTTCACGTTCCGTTGCATAAAAATTGAAATAAAGGCACAATATACAATGAAATAAACATAAAAACATGTTAACAATAAAAAAATTATCAACATGACACCTCTGCCTATTTTTTAGATAATAATAGCATTAAAAATACACGGTTTCAAATTTACAAACAAAAAGCTATCGTTAGGTACTACTAGGTCATCCGAGACATCGTTTATTTAAACTATCTTCTGTTCGTCTTAAAATAGTACCAATTTATTGTTAGTCGTTCTCATTATAGCTATTCAAAGGATTAGTCCTATAAATATCTGTGCAAGTGTTAATCCTAAAGAATTTACGTTAATGTCTTGTATAATGCGTTGTTTGGAAATAAAACGGATTTAAGGTTGGTAAGAAGTACCAATAAGTTTGGTTATGTTTGAGGAAATATGAAAGTTGCGAGGTGGATAGCTCATTTGTTTTAGAGGTATATTTCATTACTAACTTCTGCCCGCGACTTCGTCTGCGTGGACTTCAGAATGGGGTAAAAAAAAAGAAAAATGTGAAAGTAATGAAAATTGGAATAAAATTTTCACCAGTGTTGCCCACGACTTAGCTCGTAAACAATTTTCAATTTTCCCTCGGGAACTACTTAAGGAATCGGGATAAAAGGTAGCCTATGTTCTTATCCTGCATTGAATAACGAGTATAATTTCATTACATTTTAATTAGATTAATAACATTTTATGTCAGATGATGCAATCAATTAATTCTTTTTTATTTTATAATCTGACTACTAGCCCTGTAAAGTAATAAAATTAAATATTAATTTAAGTGTACAGCACATCTGTGATCTACATTTTTTAAAACAGAATTGCGATAAAACATAAATTACAAATATTGCCCCTCAATTCATCCAAATAGATAACCATGCGATACTGTATTTTTCTTCCATCCGATAAACAAACTGCTATTTCCACAAAAACCTATTTCACCGCGTATAGAAAACGCCGTGTAATATTTTCATAGGTAAATTTCTGCTTGGAACCATCTCTGAGGGATTGACTGGAGAACAGTAACGCATACATATGCTATTTGTGTACGTGACGTATTCTAAATCATGCAAAACACATGCATACGTGGATGGGATGTTTAATACTATTGTTTTCAAGTTCTTTTTTAAATCTAACATGTATTTAAGTGAGTCAAGTTATTTAGTATGAGAATAATAAATAATAAAATCATAAATGAGGTTGGTACCTAAGTAAGTTTTAATTTTGAATAGTCAATTCATAAAATATATTTTTTCATAGCAGTATTTATTTATTTATTTTATGGATCACCAACAAAGAATACACCTTACATGCTATACAAGAAGAAAAAAAGTTACAGGGTTCTTGTGCTTCCTTAATTACAGGTAACCATATCATGCAAATAAGCCTTGTGAGCTTTAAAAAAAGGTGGTTACACATACAAAAGATAAAACTAAAATTAAAAAATAAAAATAAAATTAAAAAATGCAGTTTGACGTAATACACTAGGAGTTATCAAACAGTTTCTGTAACATTTAGCAAATATAATATATTTTTTCTTGTTCTATCTTATACCAAAACCGAAGATATACAAACTAAATCACGTAACACAACGTTTTTCATAATGATTTACAGACGATCAAACAAAAATAACAACCACTATTTCAGAAACACTCTTCTCCTTCTTCGAGTCAAAGTAACACAAAGGCACGGTTCAAGAAAACACGACATACAGCCATATATTACAGCCATATATTACAGACATAAAAAAGCAAACAACCATCACCAAATACCGGGGAATAACGACACAGCCTTACAATAAAATTTTCACTTACACAGCTTTAATATTTGCGCTCATTCTACCCGTAAACCGCCAAATAAAAAAGCAACAAATTTCTCGTGTTTAAGTGTTGGACTTGGTGTAAGGGTTAGAATACTTAGAAATGAGTAACTTATTTGTTATGGCTTTATTTTTATAGCTTTATTTACGTATGTAAAATTGTAATTTTTTGGTTACAAATTATTTGAGCGCCGTGAATGGATCTGGTCTCTATGCCTACAACATGTCTAATACTTTAATTCTATTCTACTTTTCTTTCCGTCTTGCTCTATAAGGAATTACGTAAATGATAGCCTTTGGTTTATTATTTTTTGTGTTGTTCTAGACCTGTTCAAGATTGACGTTGACTTTTGCTGTGCTTGACAGGGTCCACGCCTGATTCCAAAGAAATGTTTACCGCCTACATTGTGCAAGATCTCGTTTAAACCCCCCCCCCCCCCCCCCGTTTGAATGGTTTCGTTTCAGGATAACTCCTAAACTATCTCCATTTTTCAAATATTACCACAAAACTTTGGAACAAAATGCCATAATTCATAATAAAACTAACAGAGAAACAAGTAATATCCTGTTTTAAAAACCGCTTTAAGAATCCAATTCAGTTTCTACGCACACTTGGCACAGAATTGCTGTGAATTGAAAAATGTAAATGATAACTGGAATGCTTTTATTTGACTATATTTCACTTAAACACTGGAATGGATCCAGTTGTAACTGCAACAGGTCATGCGTGCGCCCACCGAGTTAGGAATAAATGGAGTAGGTATCTTACATTAGTTGTTAATTAGATTAGACATGAAATTTTAACTTTGAAATAGTTTCAAATATAATTATTAGAAATAAAAAAAATATATTTATTTTTGAAATAAACTACCTACCTATAATAATATTTTTAGATCGACCAAGACAATATTTTCCACTTTCGCATTTTATTTTTAATAATTTGACTGAAAATGTCAACCATTTCAATGTTGCACTGTATTAATAAATAAAAAATGTAAAAAGCAATATAAGCTCTATAACAAATCTACTATATCCATATAAAACTAAATTATGACACCGTTATAAGTCATCCACAAATTGCTTAACGGATACAAAATAACACTTTACTGAGATTAAATGATTAAGCAACAATAAATCGCATAAAACATTTCCTTAATAACTGTATGAGATGCATCGATACATTCACAGCGGATGTCATACGTTTAGTTGCACGGATGTGTTGCCAGATAGTGTCTGATAGTGAACGTTTTCGGCTTATACGTCAGTGGATAGTTTAGAGTACTTTTAAACCTAATCACAGGGTTTAAAGTAAGTTTGCAGTAGGTATATTGTTCACATTTTTTCATAATTTAATTCAACGAATCATTATCATTAGACCCAGTTGTTTTCAAATTCAAATAAATTTATCTTCCCATCACAAATTAATGTAGTACATAGGTATAATAGATAAAAGATCTAATGAATACAACATTTTTGTGCGAAACTGGTGCCCGAGAAATGTGAAAAATGTGGCGAGAATGTGTAAGTATACGAGTTTAAATTGCCCTAATATCTATAATCAATTATACTATACAGGATTCATTTAAAAAGAGTGCGTATATTCAACGAGGTAATCAGGTGCATAAAACTGAACAATTTTTTCCGAGAAACATACTAGGTTGAAATCTTAAAATAAATTATTTTAAATATACCCTTTATACCTAATTATACATGCAGCCTGGCCTTGAACGGGTATCACAGTAATAAATGCCTATAGTTATTTACTTCTTGAACCACGCTATCTATTGCTGGAAACTGAATTAAAATCTGTTGCGTAGTTTAAAAGATCTAAGCGTACCTACATACAGCTAAAGTGACTGTTTTATACTATGTAAAGTTTATCTCTCACTATCTTTTTAATTCACACCTATTTTAGTAATTCCATATAAAAAAAAACTCGGAATTCTCAGTGTATCTACCACTTTCCTGTCTCTGCATCACCTTAAGGTCGACTGGTAGATAATGCCTGACTGTTGGTCAAATAGTTGTCAAAATATGTCAAATGATGCCTTGACTATTAAGCTGGAGGTCGGTTCGATTCCCACCTAGGACAAATCTTTGTGTGATGTGCACGATCATTTGCGCTGTCTGGGTGTTATTTATCTTATTTATGTATCTAGAAATATATAAGTATGTTTATAAGTTTTCTTGTTCCTATAGTACAGGCTCTGCCTAGTTTGAGCTTAAATGGCCGTGTGTGAGCTGTCCCACGATATTTTTATTATATTCTTTAGTCTGCCTATGTACCTAACAGTGAACGAAGTATTAAATAAATAAACATATTATATTTGTGAACAAACACCTTCATGAAATACTGACTTTTTTCTAAACTCAGTTTCAAAATAACACGACTACGTACGATTATAAAATCGCACATCCTTGGTCGGACGCATGCGTTGCCAGACCGCATACAGCGATCACGACGCAATAAATTGCCACGATGCGGTATGTAGCGTTGGGTTAGCGGGCTTTTAAATTGCGAATGTCTTGCTTGTTGCATAGATGTAATGTGGAAAGAATAGCAGAAGGATCAGTTTAAATCATCTGTGAAAAATTGAATACGGCAACATATAAGCTATAATATAAGTCCTAAATTTTAAACCATTGCTTACCATTATTCAAAAATTTTGCTTGATAGTAATTAATAAGTTTTCTTATTTTTATTTGGTTAGATAGTTTTATTTGGTAGGTACGATTTGACAGGAACATAATAATATATAGGTAGATACTTAACGAAACTAATTCTTATTTTTATTTTCCAATTGACTTTTAATTATATACATAAGAATAATTCAAGTTCAAATAAAATTTGCTGTGACACTTTAGTATTATTATTAAAACAGCAATTACAATGATTTTATATTAATACTTCAACTTCTGTATAATATTTGTATGATCTGCGATTGTTATAATACACGGGTCCCCAACTCTGGTACACGGTGCAGCATTTCGAATGTCATTATTTTTCTAGTTTCTGGCAGAAGACAATTATTTTTATCTTGTAAAAATTATGCTAGAAGATAAATAAAAAATATATGGAGGTTCCATATATTTTTTATTTATCTTCTAGCATAATTTTTACAAGATAAAAATAATTGTGACGGTGCCGAGCCTGTTAGTCTAGTTGCTGACCTAGAGGTCGTGGGTTCGATTCCCACCCCACAAATCTTTGTGTAAAGAGCACGATCATTTGTTCTGTCTGGGTGTAATTTTTCTATAATGCGTGTTTTTATTTTTGTCTGGTTGTCATAGTACAAACTCTGTCTAGTTTGCGATTAGATGGCCGTGTGTGAATTGTCTCAAGATTCTGATATTGTTATTAGTAATTAAATTTAAATAGAAATCTGAGGAAAATACTTTTCCTTTCGCTTGTTAGGTAATATTTGATTAATATTGAAATTACTGAAAATTACCAAAAAACCCACTCATTCTAAGGTGATAATAACAAAAAACAAATAAAGTAGGCAGTGCTTATAAATACTCTTTTGTCTAGATATTATCTATTCAAATAACATACAAGGCAGCGTTTTTTATTGCTTGTGGTTACTGCGTTAACTTTTTTTTCCTGTCTTTGTAAACGATGGCACAGAAACATGCAATAACTCTAGACAGGTAATTATAGATAGGGAGAAAAAGTACGACCCAGCGAATACATTGAAGTGGGGTGTATGGTGGGGTACATGGGGTGGTTTGAAATGGAACCCCATGGAGATTTAGTTGTTTATTTTTTTTTTATTTAGTGTAATGTTATGGTATTTATAAATACCTCAATCAATGAAGTAAAGTTAAATTAAAGTATATAATTTAAGAAAGGTCTTCATCCGTGTAGCTTTTTCCCAAGCTATGTTGGGATCGGCTTCCAGTCTTACTGGACTCAGCTAAATACCGTATTTTACATGGAGCGACTGTCTATATAACTGACCTCTACAGCCCGTTGCTGGATAATACAGTATACCATTGTAAGTTTTTAAAATCGTTATAAATCTCAGACAAGACCAACGGCATAACATGTTTTCTGAGACACGGAAAAGAGAAAGTGAAAAATATCATTCATAAATAAATTACTAATTCATGTGTTTTTATTCGTAAAAAGGTATCTAAAAAAACTTAATTAAGCACAAGATATTTAATTTCTCAAATGGAAACTTAAAGGTGTGTTAATGTATTAAAAATATCATCATACATAAATAAACTAGCGTTATTATATTAAAGTTAACTAATTTATTTGTTTGGTTGAACGCGCTAATCACAGGAACGACTGGACCGATTTGAAAAATTCTTTAAGTATAAGGCAGTCCATCTACCGACACCGGTGCGGAGCAGCTGAGCTGGGAGCAAAAGCTTCCCTATTATAATTTATAAACAATCAAAAATCTTCAACACTTCCCATCAAACTCACAAAATCATAAACAAACACCAATTTCCCCAGCTTACTTAAATCTAAAATGATAACAATCTAAGCAAACCAATTCAAAAGAAAACAAAGACGATTTCTGTTTCCACTTATTTCCTGAAAAAATAATAAAGTTGCATTTCCGGGCTGAAAATTAAAAAATAAAGCTACAGAGAGGGTAAGCGGTTTGCTTTTAGCTCTTAACAATGTGAATCGGAATAAAAATTTCCGTAGAAATTATAAAACAGACCAACATGTTTGGAGTAACTCATGAGTCGGGCACACGCTATAACTCGCTTCCTCTTCAAGTGAGATTTAGTAGAGCTGTAATTGTAGTGTGACAATGATGATAATAGTATGTTTGCTTATGTGGTAGGGCAGTGAAATATGTATTTATTTCTTTAAACTGCTCGTATTTACATTGATATTATAACCATCTTTTATTGTGGACAATAATTTAAAACTACTTCTTGAAAAAAAATATGCTCAAAACAACTTTGGTCAAAACGACAAGAACATACATACAAAAATACATAATATGAAAAAAAAGAGTATCCTTTTTTAACCCATAAATGTTATATGTTTATGCCAAATTATTGAAACTTGGCAAAAATTATTCCCTTTCCAAACAATAACTGAGAGCAAGATGTGGTATTATCCGCTCTATACATATGCTTCAACATCAAAGATTTGTGTTTAAAATTTGGTCTTAATTTAGCTTTACAGGCGTTTGTACGTCAGTGTAGTCGGCCAATGCGTCTTATATCGACGGAACGCACGGGGAACAAACGCCATTCCATCTATTACCATTATTAAAAAAAAAACTCGAAAAATCAGTGATAACGTGTGCTGTGGTGAACCATTGCGAGTTTCCTACGACCCTAAAGTGTTAGTGCAAGTGGCTAGGAGACAATGGATTACGACTCCCTGATATATTCGCATATTGCGAATTACTACGATGAGCTGGTGAGTTCTGAAATTTTTTTACGTTGATTTCTTTTCTTTGAGTTTTTCTAAAGGAAATATTTTACAATATGTCTTATTGCGACGTTGTGATAGCTAGTTGAGTTCGCAAAACATGCGAATTAGTTTAGGATCAAAAGTAAAGTACTTGCCATATGAAACAATGATTATAATTCTTCATCTATACTATTAAATAAAGATATTATAATAAATACAATTGGAAAATTAAAACCGTGAAAAAAAAATACATTCACAAGTTTTCTTTTTTTGAGAGAATAAGTTCTTAAAACATACGTACATTGTTAGAACATGCTAACTTAGGTACTTTACAAATACTATTTTTTGCTACATGATTCATTGGCGAAATATTTTCGCGTCATGTCGCTAGTGCACACTAGTCCCTAAACTCATTAAAGGATTCACGAATTTCAAATAAGTTTTTCTGCAATTTTATCAAAATAATAATATAAATAATGTTGTTTCTAGGCAAAACACGTTCTGTTTAATAGAATATAACTATTTTTGTTATGAGATATGTGCGTTTGGCATTAGTTTTATCGAGGCCGCATTAAAACTGAAACAAAATGGCATGTATCAACAACATTCGAATAACTGTAGACTTATATTGTTCTTTTATTACATTTTGCTCATAAACTTTTATAGTAAATTCTTTTTTTCTAGTTCTGTAACTAACCAAAAGAGTTACAGCTGGCTGCCCAGATGTTAGATGGAGTTCTTATATTTTGGCTTTTATCACTTGTAGTAAAATTAGTTTTTTTTTTCCCAATTTGGGTTCCATTTAAAAGTTCCGTCCTGTGTTTATTGACGTTTGGAGTCCATGATTTCAAGATGTGCTTAGGATACACATGAACAATTTTCTACCTTTCCTATTTGGAAACTCTTTTTATTTTACCAGTATTTTTTTTCAAATTACTTATGATAATAATAATATTATTATATTTTTTCAACAAAATTCTGTTCCTTAACTTCAGTGATTGATGGATTTTAAAACCATAGTTCAAATGCTTCTGAAAACTGTTAACATTTCCGATAAATTTCAAGGCAAAAATATCAAGTATCGAGTTATTTCAGAAACGTTGTTATAATAGCCTAGATTCCCAGAACTTTGTGCTACATACATTTAGGTTAGAGATATCGGCTAGAAGTGTCTGTATGTTTATAATATTTTTAATATCTCGACAACTGTTTATATTTGATCTGTGTCTTTTCAGAGAATTGTAGTAAATTCATTTGCTCTATAAATTATTAAAGAAATTAACAATTTTATAGCTTTTTATCAAGAATAATAATTCGTCTTCATTTATTATTCTTATTTTCAGCTCACTTCTTCACTGCTGGCTATATAGTATACTCCTAACGTCTTTTTTTTCAAACGCTGTATATATCATGTTGTTACATATTTAAGCTAGCCTTAATACTGTATCAGTTACAGGCAATACATATTTAATTCATTCTACTCCAACGGAATTAGAAAAGGCAGTAATCCATCATGTTTAAATTCCCTTAAGGCTTAAGGGTTGTTGATGCATAGCTTTTCTTATACCTACTGTGGCCCCTACGTTAAAGGGGCGGGCCTATTGCTATTTATTGGGCACATTTCCAAATACCTATCTTAACTGCTACCAGGAATATTCCGACTTTAAAATCCAGTAAAACTACATCCGACCTTCAATTTTTTTACTGAAAAAGTAATTCAGCGGGCACGCAAATTTTATGAAACTAATAGTCTACGAAATTATGTAAATATTGTATAGGTACCAACTAATATAATGACATGACTCCTATGCGCGGTACTGGAGCCAGATAGTGCTAAAGGAAAAAGAAAGTCACATAAAATAATATCACATTGAACTTTTTAGAACTTTACAGATTTAAGCGGAAATAAGGAAGCAAAGCTGTTGCCCTGGAGTGGGATGTCAAAGGCTCCTAATAATTCATTTTATATTAAGAGCCCAAACTGTTCCACTGCAGGACAAATACCTCAATTTCTTATTTCCTTGTTCTATTATAGGCTGGTTGAGTATACTTTTTTGGTGTGAGTCATCATGGTAATGTAGTGTGACCGCATGGCAGAAATTTCGGAATCAAAGCGCTTATTCCTTCCCTTTGCAGACCAGGCAGCAACAAACTACCATAGCATCGTTTAATGTACCTAGTTAAACCTTGAACTCATACATCATTACACGTGTGTACGAAATTCAAATGCTGCCAATACACTTAGTGGATCATTTATAGTCTTCGCCTTGTAAAAGTTCTATAACTAACCAGTACGCAGAATTGTATGATTTCGATATCGATACATTAGTAGTTAGAATTTTGCAATGTGTGTTCTGTTTCAAGATCTGAATTTGAAATGTGGCTTTGTAACGAGTTCACTAGAATATTTTACACTGCATAATGAACCTCAAGTTCTATAGAAAAAGGCAAGGTAGAAAAACCGTTAGGAAAATACAACTGGCAAGTAAAGGATCAAATTATTTTTTCAAAGAACAAGCTTTCCTTGATGCTGTAATTTCAATTCCAGGAATTCTAAAAATGTTGGTATGCGAGTTACAGGAGACACTTTAGTTATATTTTGGGACTATCAAAATGTGACAATAAAAATAAAAACAACAATCACTGGTCAATGTTCCTTTCGCGTTACCTACGTTGACCTTTCATACTTTAACTTTTTGGAAGATTTCTATCCTTTAAAACTTTCCATTCGTACCCTCTTCCTTCAAACGTCAACAAAGAAAGCTCCAATCTGGATAACCGACCACAGCCTAAATAACATATATGCTATTTTCTAAGCAACAGAGTTCTATTGTTTAGCGTTCACCATGAGTCATTGTTTCAGCTCCTCCGCAGGCGAGCCTCTAATTGTTATTGAACCCGATCACTAACTCACAGCAGACTAATTGTGCACTAATTATGCCATTGTGAAAGGCTCTGTAGGGACACGTTAACACTGTTGTGTAACTGTTACTGTCTGGTCTCTTAATGAGGATATGTATTAAAAATACATACAGACTAACATAGAAACTCCTCCTTTTTAGAAGACGAAATTATTTAATTTTTCAGTTACAATTATTTTTTGTTGCATCACAATTGCCTATATTATTATCTGGTATTGTTATCAATGAGAAAACTCCCTCATAAATTTTTTTAATCGTTCCAAACATGAAAACACAATTACCTACATATACTATAATAATATGTGTATATAATACATGTTTCGATATTGTTTTATTTTTTTAATGACTAGAAGTTCACAAGTTCAAATTCAAAAAAAAAAATTCACATTCATAATATTATGTGAAAAATAAAAACAAAAACGCTAATATTACATTAATAAAATAACCATAATCTCATTTACTTACATAATTACAAATTGTTACTTCTATTCGCTGAATTGATTTTCTTAATCACGAATTGATAGACGAAAATTTAAAATTATTTTCTGAATTACCAGGTTACGAAACAGTGTGAGGCGAACCTTACAGTATCTATTAGGTCAATGAAGCCTACCGCGGGAGGTATTTGGAGATGTGCTGTGAAAATGTGTACACATGATTAATGTGCTGGTTTCTGGGGATATGTTGTGGGGCGAGGCGTGGCTATTGTGTTACAGTTATGTGGCATGTCTATTGTTACGTTAAGGATGATGATTAATATTAAATAGAGGTAATTTGATTCGTTGGTAGAAAATCCATTTTGGAATTATTCATAATTTCACTATACCTACTTGATATTTATTTGGTTTTGTTCTCATACTACATCAGTCAGTAGGTAGTTATAGTACTTAAAACATAAAGCACACGTGAAGAATATGGCATTAACGTAGCATTATAAAAGCAACCACAAAATTACATTTCATTGACATTTCTGACAATATAAGGGTATTTATTATTATACCAGGTATGAAAATCATAACAGTCCGTCAGTCAGTAACAAAAAACTTTTCAAACTAACAAATTTTCAAAACAGTATAAATTGACAACGATGAGATGTATAAAGATCAGGAGTAGAGACGTACTAATAACGTCAAAACGTTAACAAAAATTGTAGGACAAAATGACGAGAATAACCTAATACGTGCCTTAAAATGTTTCACTATTTAAAATTACTATCTAACCCAAATGTAACAAAATAGTGCGTTCCACTTTAAAAAGAAAATGTTTTTTTTACAAAACAGTTAATTTTTAAATGTAAATATCAACTAGCAAAGACACTTCATAAACGGATTGAGCTATCAGCCAAGGAGCGTAAGTTGGGAACTGTCATGGACGGCAAAAGGAAATGGTATAATGAATGGTGTTGTAGGCACAACGCCAGTCACCTGTCATACGGCTGTTGTGATCTTTAGTAATACTAATTGAAGCTGTTACTGAGATGTGTTAGTTTCGTAAAAATTGTGTCATTTAAATATTATCATTTATTTTATCACATTGAGATTTAGTAAAATAAAATATATTATATTTCTTTTTACGTATAAGATGTATGATAATTATATTCAATAAATTGAAAAATTATGTATGAATTGCTGAGAAATTATGCTATGAGAAAAGGCGATATAAAATATCGCCCTGCAATAATTTGTCATTTTAAAAATTATCATACCTACAACGTTTTATTTTTAACTTTGTATAAAAACTGCAAGCAACTGAAAGTAATACAAGTTCAGTAAACCCCGGGATACATATAATAAGAGCTTTTAAATTTACCTTGTATGTTACATGTAGATTTCGAATGAGTGCAGATATCGAGACCTAAATATAATGCAATATAATATCTTAAAGTAAAAGCACTTATGTGTATGTGCTAGTTTCGTGCTTGTACTCTTTCAGCAGCCAACCGCCGCATTACTAAATATAAACTATACATATCAATGTTAAGATGTTTACACATTCGCGTTACTGACGCAGCGATTTGTAAATGTATAAAGAGAAATGTTGCAAATGATCGTGGTGAAAACGGTGATCGAACTATTCCTAGACACTTAGATATTTAACACAGACAGACTTTTTTGTGCTTCGAATCGAATAAAATGTTCTATCATTATCATCTTGTTTAACAGTTGATTCTATAGCTCGGCTTTCCTAATTGTAAAGCAGTCTATTGCAATAGCATATTTGACAGCGAATAAAATAAAAAAAGATTATCTTTTTAGTATAGTACTGTATTCACATAACCAACAGTTACCTTCACCATACAGGTAAACAAGCTACAGATTTCGTTTTAACAAGTACAAAAAGTTAACCCAAAAAGACTGACGCAACATTTACACATTGGGTTGAACGTTCGTTATTCTTTAATTAGCACCACCGCGTCCCACTGCTGCCCTCGGCGTATCGCGGCGTATCGCAGGCCAGTGTAAAAGGGCCGTTAATGCTGGTACAGTCATAGCCATAAACAAATTCAAGTGATGTGCCACGTGGCGGTTATTATTAATCTTTTCGTAGATTTATAGTTTTGATTCTGTTCTGTATTTATAGAATGCTATTGTAAGGTGTGGTTAGTGTTCGAGATTTTGTTTGAAAGGATAGTGGTTGCTTTGATAGTTGTTGATATTAGCGTCTATTAAATGCTATAATGTAACTGTCTTCTAGTTTAGGTCGTATGGTTTTAGATTTTTTTACATCGTAAGTAACGAGTAATTTTACAAAATGCCTTAAAAAAGTGCACAGTCTTTTATTATATGTATACTTAATTCTAGTAAAAACATTAAGATGGTTGTCGGCAAATATTCAATTAACTTAGTTCAGTTTCACGTCTCAAATGATCGGATAATATTGAACACCTAAACAATTTTACCAACATTATAATAATAAGTTTAATGAAAAACAAACTACGTTGTTTATCCAATTATCAGCTGATATGATATTATCTTCACACAAATCTGATTATCGTTGTATAATGGTTGTTCAAAATTAAAATGAGTTTATTATTGAAGGTCCTTCACAATCAACCTGGTAATTGCGTCGATGAAACATGTACGGGTTAAACACACAACAAATTCAAAATTAAATTCTGGATGTTGGACAGACAGTTTCTGTAATCCTAGTGAAACAGACTGGGATTGGTTTATTAGCTACGTACTTCAAACATAGTTCTATTTCATAACAAAAGATTTGACTGGTCTGTAGGTCTAGGTGTTAGTGACTCTCTGCTAAGCTAGAGGTCGTGGGTTCAATTTCCACCTAGGAGAAACCTTTGTGTGATGAGCACGATCATTTGTTCTGTGTCAGGGTGTAATGGTGATTTTGATTTTGATTTTTTGACATCGTAGAAGCTCTACCTAGTTTGGGATGAGATGGCAAAAAAAAAGTAAATCTCTGGTCAATCTAAGAAAAAAAAAACTACTAATCATTTTGTAAATTAATATTTCCTGTGTGACTCCAAGAGAAGAAAACACTTCCAGTCTCTTACATTAAATTAAGTACGAAATTAGTCCTTGACCATGACCCCATTTTATTCCCGATAAGTGTGATAATGTAATTAATATACAGCAGCCGTATTAATTACCTAGTCAAAGTAATTTACTGACTCAAACTGCAGAAATGTCATGTAAGAATTGCATAACAATACCCGAATAAAATGATTAATAATAATTTCGTAACTTCGACTCATAAGAACTTTCCAAAATTTTCGTTAAACAAAAATATTTTTTTAAAATAACCTACGTACGTAAACAAAATATGTCTTAATTTCTAAATAACGTTTTTTTTCACCCCTCGTTCTAAGCTAATTGCTCGTGTTACAAGTTCACGTCGGTAGTGCAATGGGTGGGATTCGAATGGGTGGTGCAACAACCACATGATCGCAAGTCTGATGCCCTAGCCATTAGGCTACTGCCTCTTTCTATTCTATTATATTCTGTTGCAGCACAACATTTGTTCAAATTGTAGCTTACGCACTTACGGGAATATTTGCAATTCAATCCAACAATACCATCAATTTTGATAGCAACCTGCATAATGTAACATTTATCGCCGTCCAAAGTACATCAATAGTAAGAATAGAAATTAATGTCCAAATTGCTGACGGACTGCAGGCTCGTAAACCATTTATAAATATACCCAGAAATGGGTTAGTGAGTAGCGAGCAACGACCTAAGAATACCATTAGACGCCATTTTCTTCAGACTTTTATGACTCGAGTAAGAAGATAAGCAGATAGTACACTGTATGTTTTTATTACTGTTTGAATGCTTGATAAACGCCACCTAGGCACCAACTTTGGTACCATAGCAGTTCTTGATACGAAATAATAACTGCTGAATTGAAAAAAGTCGAAGATCAAATAGTAAAGCATGATTAAAAAAAATCCTAAAAACAAGAGAATGTATTTTGTTTTATCCAATGTAATTATAATTATGAGGTGTGCAATCTAGATGTAATAATTACGAATCTTGTATGGAATGGAATGTTCACTCAACTCAATACGTCATCCAAAAACGGCTGAAATTTCAGTGAAAATTATACTTAAATGAGAACGTTATTAATGAAGTTGGTACTTACATTTTGGCAAACGACATTATAAGCTTCGCAACAGGAAATTTGATACAATATATAATACACCGCTTTAATACTTGCTTTGCTACTTGCAATTCAAGGGTTCAAATGGCCTAATTGAAATACGGTATATTCGAGTTTTATTTGAACTTCATAACAAGGCTTTTAAGGTTTAATTAAAATTTATGTTTCACGATTATGAAACGTTACGAAAAATATTAAAAAAAAATCCTAAAAATTGTCTTAAATATAAGCAATATTTTTTTAAATATATAGAAAGCTAATAAGCTTTTAAAGTTAGTTGATGACGTATGGTCCATCTCTTTTTCGCAAAACGACGTCTTGTACGGGGCAGCCCCAGATTAGTATGAAAGTTTTGAAATTATTAAAAGATTGTATTGCCAAGGATCTTAATTGTTTTAAGTATTCGTTTTTAGGAGTTCCAAATCATGATTATAGTAGACTATTTCATATAATATGTAGATCTTTTAACAAAACATGCCCTCAAAAAATTATTAAACTAGATGGTAAATGTAAATTTAATGAATGGGCTACAAAAGGCATACGAATTAGTAGGGACATGCTCTATAGCCTTTATGATAGGAAGTCATTTAATTTTGATTTAAATTTTCATAATTATGTTAGGAACTATTCTAAAATATTTAAGAAAGTGTGCTTGTTAGCTAAGTCGAAACTTATTAGTAGCCGTATAGCTAAATCAGATAATAAAATAAAAACAGTATGGAAGATTATTAACTCTGAAACTGGAAATAGTAAACAAAGAGATAATGACCTGTCATTGAAAATTAATGATAACATAATTTCATGTAACACTGATGTTGCTAACGCTTTTGAAAAATTTTTTGTAGATATTCCTGTTCAAGTTACTGAATCTCTTTCCTCATCTTCTTTAAGAGCAGAAACTTTAGTTAAGCAACATTTTAATAGAGATATTCCAAACTTTAGTTTTAGTCATGTATCTCCTAGCATTGTAAAAAAATCTTTTAATTGTATAAAAGTAAAGACCACTGAAGATTTATGGGGCATATCTGTTAAAGTAATTCAATCCATAATTGACATTATTGCTCCGATTCTTGCAAACATTTTTAATGACTGTGTTGATAGTGGTACCTTTCCAGACTTAATGAAACACAGCAAAGTTATTCCAATTTTTAAATCAGGCTGCAAGCATGATCCTTCCAACTATAGACCAGTGTCAGTTCTTCCAGCTGTAAGTAAAATATTTGAGAGAATTGTATTAGACCAATTGAATTTGCATTTTAGTAAAAATAAAATTTTTCATGAACGACAGTTTGGATTTACTAAGGGAAGGTCAACGACCGATGCCGGGGCTAAGTTAGTGTCTCACATTTTGGAGGCTTGGGAGGGCTCACAGGATGCTGTTGGCATTTTTTGTGATCTCTCTAAGGCCTTTGATTGTGTTGACCATAACACACTTAACCTTAAATTAAAACACTACGGATTGCGAGGGAAATCTCTTGAACTAATTCAGTCATACTTAACATCTAGACTACAAAAAGTAGGTGTAAACGGCGTAACATCATCTGGGTCCTTGGTCCGAATGGGCGTTCCGCAAGGCTCAATCCTTGGTCCTTTTCTCTTTTTAGCTTACATAAATGATCTTCCCTATATGATGGCTGATTTGACTAATATGATTCTATTCGCGGATGATACCTCACTTATTTTTAAAATAAATAGAAAGGTAACAAATCTATCTAACTTAAACAATAGCCTTAATGTTCTTTCCGAGTGGTTTTCTGCCAATAACTTGCTTCTCAATGCAAGTAAAACAAAATGTTTAAAATTTTCGCTTACTAATGTGCGGACACAAGCAGATTTAAATTTGATGTTGGATGGTAAGCAACTTGAGCTTATAAATGAAACAGTATTTCTTGGATTAACGATTGACTCTAAGTTGCAGTGGGGTGCACACATCTCAGCACTGTCGAGTAGGTTAAGTTCGGCTGCATTCGCGGTCAGAAAAATTAGGCAACTTACTGACATTCCCACTGCTAGATTAGTTTATTACGCGTATTTTCATAGCTTGATGTCTTACGGTATTCTCTTGTGGGGGTCCGCGGCCGATGTAGACTCCATCTTCATTCTACAGAAACGGGCAATTCGCGCAATATACAGCATGGGCCCACGTGATTCGTTAAGAGAAACTTTTAAAGAAATTAGTATTCTTACACTGGCATCTCAATACATTTTGGAAAATATCATGTATGTGCGTAAAAACCTCCTTAGTTTCAGCATTAATAGTGATCATCACAATATAAATACTAGAAATAAAAATAAAATAGTTGTTCCCAAATTTAGGCTTACTAAAACGAACTCAAAATCATTCTTAGGGAATTCAATTCGCTTTTACAATAAGATACCAGAAGATATTACTAACCTACCTGGTAAGAAATTCAAAACGTGTGTCAAATCAATCCTTTTGAAAAAAGCATATTATAAAGTTAAAGACTACGTGGAGGACAAAAAGGCGTGGGTTGTTTAACATCTGCACATGTGGCCTCCCTGGCGGTTCGCGAAACTTGCTTTTATTTGTATTGTTTAATTGCGATTCCTTTGCCGCCTGTATTTCTAGAAGGCACTTGACATGCCTTGACATTCCTGTTAGGGTTTCTATTTTTTCCTTTTGTTTTTTTTTTTTTTTTTGCGACTACATATAGTATTGTATGTAAAATTTATAGTGGTAATTTTGTTTATACTATTATTCTTATTTCCTTTTTATTATTACATTGTGTTAACTATGCTTTGTTTTTGTAAATGCGTCAATAGCGTAGATTTTCAAAATTAGCCATTGAATGCTTAGCATGTCTTCCAACGCCGGAGATGTCATTTTTATGTCTTCCATAACCGCAGGCTACCTTGCGCCTTTGACGCATATCAGTGTCTAATATTGTAAAAATATATATTTTTTTTAAAAGAGTGACCTATGGAGTTTCTTGCCGGTTCTTCTCCATGGGAAGGACACTTTGGAACCGAGCAACTAGAATCAGTAGAGTAGCATATAACGTTTCTTGAGCGCCTTCTTGAGGTTTATAAGAAATAAAAACTTTTTGATTGATTGATTTTGATTGATTAAAATATGACGTCACATATTATATAATGTCTCTATGTCAAATTACCAATATTGAAATGCAAGTAATTAGTTTGCCATTTTTAGAATTAGATATAGTTTTTAGTATATTTTAGTAATTTGAAAGAAAAAAAAATCACAAATAGCCAATTCTTACTGTTGAGGTAAGAAGGTACACTTCTCTAATAACACCAACTACGACCACAAATTAATACGTTTGCCAAACGTGGTAATTATGGCAATATTTTCTCAAGTTTGTTTATTGGCTCGTGTTCAAACCGGACTGTAACAGCCTAATATGATGAAAACTACTACATTCACAGCTAATTCGAAAGTGTTGACGTCAAAACGCTCTGACGTGAGTAGTTCAACACATCACAATATTTAACTAAACCTTATATAACTCAATCATAATTTAATACTAATGTAAATTTTGGATATGATAGAAACATCTTTGAAAATAAATAAAAGTATCCATCCATGATAAAATTCGATCAATTAAGTAAGTTTTCTCTGATTTTTCATTTAGTACTTACGAAAAGAAACACTAGTGTAACAAAAAAGGCTCTATCAATAAAATAATTTCCATTTTGTTGACCAAAATGTTTGTGAATATTGACGTCACCACCATTATTCATGTTGCATTCAGTGCTAACAGCAGCAACGCTTGTTGCGTCATGCAAGTCTGTAATACTGTTCGTCCGTAATTCTCGCAAAGCTGGCTGCCGATGGCTACTACTTCTATTTTAATCACGGCCCATAGAGTAAGTCGTAAATAATCCGTCGGCAGAATCGAACGTGCACTGTTGTTAGTGTTAACTCTAAAAATAAGTTAATGTGTTGGTGTTAGGTGCAAGAATGCTTGCTGCGAATTGTTACAGGATTTAGGAGGTTGCATGTCTTATTTGAATATGAATTTGGGTTGTTCCACCGATTGTCTGAAATATTTATATACCCTAAACAAAAACACTTATTTTTGGTTTGTTGATTAGTTTTTGGACTTTTGGTTAATCACAAAATTTAACCCGATCAGTGGAATTGACTAATCTTTCAAAGGCCGGAAGATATTACTAATGTGTTATTTGTTTTTTTTTTTCAAACTTACTAGCAATGTGTTGCGCACATTACTAGTATTCTTATTAACACCTCGTGCGAAGCTACTGCAGTGCTTCGGCCATGTTTGCGGAAGCTCGAGTGGACGGCTTTCATGCAATTATACGCAAAAGAGCAGCATCGCTCATGCAAAGGGTGAGGGGCGGTCCCAACAGCTACCTGGAAGTAATTGCAGAATACATCCATAGTCCTATTTGGCGACATTGGATCAGGTTGCATGTACTTTAGTAGGTGGACATGTGCCTTTACTTTTTCTTTTGTATTTGTGTGTAAGTTACTAACATAGCCTTAAGTTATCTCGATGTAATACTAATATCCTATGGACCGAAAAGTCTGAAATAAATGTTTTGAATTGAATTGAATTGAAGCTAAATTGCTTGTGTTACGAGTGGGTCCACGTCGGTAGTGCAATGGGTGGGATTCGAACCACATGATCGCAAGTCCAACGCCCTAACCATTAGGCCACCAATGGGCTACTACTATCATTGAGATTTAGTATCAGAATCTCGTTTAAAGTTGATAACATGTTATTGTCTGGATCATGCGTCAGATTAGCTATGTTCATTACAGAAGAACTAGTTATTTAATTATTTATTGTCATTATTATTTTGAGCCCGAACTATCCCCTTGCAGGTCAAAGGCCTCCCTTTCTCCCTTCCGTTTTCCTCTCTGAAGGGCCGATTGAGGCCACTCCTTGATAAAGGCGTCCAGTTCATCCGTCCATCTCCGTCTTATATACAATTACGTCACAGGAATCAAAAAGTTAATTCTCGTTACGTAATTTTATAAAAATCATGCAACGCGATGTATTAAAAGTTAGTTCTTTATAATTATGTTGTAAAGGAATGTTTGTCCAATAAATTCATAAGGAAAGGTGGGCAGAGAGGGCTTTGACCTGCAGAGGGACGGAAAAAACTAGATAAAAAATGTAAAGACAGTTGTTACGCACATTTTTATGGTCGGTTTTAACAAAATATTCATGTACGATATTTACATCTTATGTTTTTAATAACGAAGACATTGTCTTAAAAAAATATGTTCCCAAGTAAATTATTGAAGCAACAATTCTCTTTAATTTACAAGGTCACTGACACCAATAAAAACTTTAAAAAACAATAGTTTTTTTTGAAATACATATCGAACCAATTATCATAAATCTTTTGTACATAAACATGCTGATATCCGGACGTTTTTTTTCTATTACTAAGAACAAACAAACATTTTAATCCAGTACCAGTGTTAGATGAAACAAAATAAGGTACCTAGTTGGAAAAACACATGAAGATCAGATAAACAGAGTTTAAGTTATGAGCGAAGAGAGTTAGCTTGTAATATTGGATGTCATGTAATGGTTCGAGTCCATATTTTATGTAGACTATTGTGCTAGAATCAAAATATAGTATACTACTAATATTTTGAACTCCAATCGTACCCATTCAATCTGATTTAGTTATTATAACACTAGAGTAGTTTTTAACCAAATGAAAAATGGTTTTCTGAGGTTTACGCGAATGTTAGACATTGAAGTCTACCCGTGACCATGACAATTGGAAAGGCGTCAAAACGTCGGGAACTAAAATCAAAATAAACCGCGATAGAATCCCCTCCGTGCCTCGGAAAGCACGTTAAGCCGTTGTTCCGACAACATACGGTGATCTTTGACTATCGTTAAGTCATTACAATTCTGACAACCAGTCTTACTATGGGATACTGTGTTACCCAGTAAAATGGGTTGTGGAGGTCGGATAGGCAGTCGCTTCATGTAAAATATAGTATTCAGCTAAATCCGGTAAGACTGGAAGCTGACCCCAACATAGATTGGGAAAAGACTAGCAGAAGAAAAAGCAGAAAAAACCATTTAAAAGTAGTTTTATTTTAACAACCAGCTACTTTTAAGGTTGATTTTGATATTTGTTCAATCGTATTATAAATTTAAAGATAAATTTATTTATGTCACTACCAAAACCAACACAAATTTTACGAACCATGGTGCCAAAAATTTATAATTTTATTTAAAAAGTATCTAATTGGCGTATATTCTCTACGCAGTTCAGATCAGCGAGTACCCTAGAACGTACTATAGGTTCTCAGCTTAATTGGCAAGCAAAAGCCATTTAAAAAAAGGTTTTTGCAGAATCGCTTTCGCCCGCCAATTAAATTGCACATATCCACGTTTCTCGCTATCTCCTGGCTAGACCACGTACGTTTGTTTTCTTTTAATTAAGTTCAATTGAAAAACTCCGGTAGATATAAAGTCGTTGTCGACGATTACGATGCGACTTTTCAACTTTTTTCTGTTAATGAACTTAACGTATCTAGTGGGGGTGAATTATTGTAGGGTGAAACCCGTGTTTTTTTTACTTTTTCTTAGTCTATTCCTTAACGGTCGTGAATAAAACTCATTCTTGCTGTGTACTGGATAAAAAATAAAGATTATGACCTTTTTCTAATAAAATATAAAAATCAATAATTTTATATTTAATTTATATACTTAATATAATACTTTGATATTGAAAGCATCTTTATAACAATTCAAAAAAATTAACTTTCCGAATGTTGTTATCAACTGAACTACAGACAGTACCTACAAGTAAAACTAGAGCAGAATACCAACGTTTTACCAAAACACCCTTTTTCTCTCACGAAAAATGAGAATTTAACGTAAACAGTCCTACTATCCATTAGTAGCCGCAAAGTTAGGTGGCGTGAAGAAACTAAATTCCCCCAGTGGCCAATCTACGTAGGCGTTACTGCAGGGTAGCGAGGGTTGTGTGAGACGAACTAGTTCAATGTTCCTCACTGCACTCATTCCTGTTTATTCCCATATAAACCTTCCGGAGGGATAGAGGGTGTCGGTACCAGAGATACACGGTGTTATCAAACTATGTACCTAGTAACTATTTAATTTTGTTGTTTCGGATTAAAAAGCCAGGATCCCCTTTAGTTTTGTATAAATCATGACAGTATGGAAACCAGATCAATTTTGGTTTAGTTAAATATACTTCCTTAATTTTGTAGTGTACGTTAGGATCATTAAAATAAAATTAATAGTAATTAATAAACCATAGCACCAGCATTATATACTCGTTTTTATTATGACTTGTCCGTTTATCTTGCCTCGTTCATTCCTCGCTTAGTTTAATACTGGTAAAGATGTCTAAGCGTAGCACTTGAATACCACCAATATAGAGGTATTTAGATATTGTTATAACCTCACCATTTCGGTGCAAAGCATGAGACAAAGCGGATAAAATAAACGTTAGCTATATATTCTTACTTTTAATGTGTGTAATCGATGGCACAATTTTATCATATCAGCCTATTTTGTTCAATTTCATATTGGATAAAAGAAATATACCCATCAACAAAATTATGAACTAATATGAATTTCATATAATGTGTCAAATACATATATTTCAAAACTCATTTTACGAACAGCCCGCAATGATCTATGCAGCAGTAAAATCATAAATGGAAATACTATTTATAATATTGAATAATGTATAACATTTCTACCAAAACAATAACATCCAAATTGATAGTTATATAAAATTAACCAAAATGCCTTTTTGTTTGTTTATCAACACTAATTAGTGTTAATACTGTGGTGCTCACTTTAAATGGCAATAAAAAGTTAAAAGTTTCATAAAACTGTTGGCGTTTAATTTACTGAAAGTGTACAGGTTAGCCATAATTATATTTTACTGTTACCGTGCTAGTGGCGCGATTAAGTCAATTGCCTTTTATTGCATTGATAACTGCATGCGATACAAAACTGTTTCATATAATTGTTGTGTTTGAATAAGAAACTATGATGTTACGAAAAGATTTTCGAAACAAATTCTTTTAAGAAAAGATTATTTCAAAGTCTTGTTTATAATTATAATACCGGTCAAACGTCCCACTGCTGGCACAGGCCTCTTCCCTTAAAAAGAAATAATGAACATTGATCACCACGCTTGCTCATCGCGGGTTGTCGATTTCAGATTCCATTTTTAGGGTTCCGTACCTCAAAAGGTAAAAACGGAACCCTTATAGGATCACTTTGTTGTCCGTCTGTCTGTCTGTCTGTCTGTCTGTCAAGACCTTTTTTCTCAGGAACGCGTGGAGGTATCAAGCTGAAATTCATATCAAATACTCAAGTCTATGGTCTCTTGGAGCTGTGAAAAAATCAAACTTCTAAGTCAACGCGATCAAAAGATACTCCCGTTTATGCCGCAAATTTTCGACACTCGCGAGGGAATCAAAACCTACAGGGTACTTCCCGTGAACTCAGAATCTTGAAATTTGGTATGAAGCAACGTCTTATAGCAGAAATATAGGAAAAATTGCGAAAAGTATACATTTTTAGTTATATCATATAATAAAAATATTTTTAATAATTTTAAACTTACTACATTTCATTTAGCAATAAAAATACCATAACTTTTACTTATATACCTACAGGTTTGTACGGAACCCTCGGTGCGCGAGTCTGACTCGCACTTGGCCGGTTTTTTTTTTGGAATCCAGGTCTCCCCACGATGTTTCCCTTCACAATGATGTCTCAGAATGATCAGGAAATTATAGTACTTTCTTGATCATTCTAACTTTTAAAAAGTCACATTGGTACTTGCCTGGGTTCTAACCTGCAAGCATGAGCATACAAATCTGGTCATTGAACCATTAGGCCACCAGGACATTCATTTATATTTTTTTTCTTATTCATTATTTTTGATAAACTTTTTCAGTTCTGATAAAGATAAATTCATAAGGAACCGTCATCAATCATTAAGAACCGGTGCTTGCAAGTTTAATGTATTAAAATGTTTCTTTTATGTATTAAAATCACATCAATAGTCTTGTTATCCGCTTTCGCTTAAGACATACGCCTTCATAATACGTTTACATGCCCCAGATCACGGTACATTGCCTCTCTAAGACTAGCCCCTTTGACTTTAATTGCAATTTCGGCAGAACCGGCTCTCAGAATAAAATGCTTTCTCAATAGGAGGGAATACTGAGGCTAAAACTAAGAAAATTTTGCATCAAAAAACTTTATGTTACTAACTTTGTATGAAGAAAATTTTATTTAATTACTATTGAATAATTTGTAAAAGTTAAAAAACCTGACTGCTCTAAAGATAAAAAATATATAAGTAGCATTTGTTCACTATATTTGCTGTTGGGGAACGTTTTACAAGCTCTACAAAGCTATAATAATTATTTATCAAAATCGGTTTAACCGTTGAGTAGTTACGAGCGGATATAAAAAAGGACATACATACAAACATACAAGTGTAAAATATAACCCTAAAATAAAGTAAAAGACTCAAATTTATATGTTATAGATAATTTAACTATAGGAGTAATTTAATCAGTATACCCAGCAGTGGGTATTAAAAGGCTTAAGAAAATAATGATGGTAATATGAGTATAGATATTTTCAACTTACAACTAGCCAAAAAACTTACACAAACTTTGATCATTTTCCTCAACAAAAATTTCTTATCACATACAATTATGTAACCAATATCTCAATACGAAGCTTACAAGGCATCACATCATTCAATATACTTACGAATCTAATATATTATCCCATATAATTGCGTTACGACAGTAATTCTATAACATTGAAGGAAATTATTAATATGACAGTGGAGCGTTATGGCGTGACTACGGTATGCGCCCCCATTCTTTACATCGGCATGTCTCGGCAATGCCGGCTTTATTAATATTACTATATAGTGGCTCAGTACGGAATATTTGTATATAATAATACGTCTGGCCGCTTGTGATGAGAATTTGTACGTCTTAATACCGTTCTGTTGTATTATTGTCGTTTTATTTGGAGTTAGATGGCGTTGTGACGATGCGTATTTGTTTTTTATTGCTTTGCTGGCCAAATGCTATAGATAAGAAATCTTAGACTATTGTCTGATTTGACGACCTCCGTGGTCGAGTGGCGTACACACCGGTTTTCAAGGTTTCACCAGCTTTAAGGTTCGATCCCCGGATGGGTCAATGTAGAAAAACACTTTTCTGCATTGTCTCGGGTCTGGGTGTGGTACTTTCGTTGTCTCTGATTCCATAACACAAGTACTATAGCTTCTTACTTTGGATTAGGAGCAATATATGTGATGTTGTCCACAATTGTCTAATATTTCTGGGAAGGAAGGACTAGACCTATTCAAGAACACTAGTTACCGAACGTAGAAATAGGATGAATTCAATAACGTGTGTGGTTGTAACATACTAACCTTACTCAGGCACACATCAAATTGAAGCTTTCAAAATAAATAAAAGAAACATGAATAAAAAAGGGTTCAAAAATTCATTCATTTGAAGTCATCGATATCCTCCAATAAAATTGTAGTCGTTTTCTGGACAGAAAAAAATTGGCTCCGCTTACTCAATAAAAGAAGATGAATTGTGCTAAGCTCCACAGTTATTTGTATGTGTACTGTACCTGTCAATACGTCACAATCATGTGTGTGTTAACAGCCAATCGTCTTCGAGTACAGCTTGCGTCGGCGTTTATTTAATAAAAACGTCATGTCGGCAAATAACGCGTGGATATTGATTAGGGTTGTAAGCAATAGATCTTAGAATGGTTCAAGGGATGGGTGCTAGCGATAGTTACACAAAGATTTGTTTAAAAACCTACTTCGATAAGTTTTTATAAATCAAGCAATAAATAAAAAACTTTAAATACAGGTCAAATTCTTCAGTTTAATAATGTCAATGAATTTATTATTTCTTGAAATAGTATACATAACATGAATATTTGATTTGTACTTTATCATTTATCGTTTAAAAAACGACGCCCGCACTAAGGAATTTAATCCTTGTGTCGCGGGGCTTTCACAAACATTCAAATCACATGCACAAAGAACACCCAGACTTGGAATAAGTATCTGTAGATAACACAAATGCTTGTCCCATGCGGGGATCGAACACGCAGCACGTCGCGCACAGTGGTAATTAGCGTGGTGACCTATACCACTCGGCTATCCGTGCAGTCAAACAATAGTTCTCAACACATAGAGCATTTTTAATTTTATCTGTAACCATTTTCTATTTAATAATTTTATCTAATATGTGTGAATAGTATTCGGATAGATACCCAATTTAAATCACACATGGATAGGTGAAGTTACTTAGATGAAGCCTGGTGCACAATATAATTCGCTGGCTCCATTAATTTACACCGCTGTCTGTGTGGGTGCGACCCGCCTATCTGCAGCGTATATCGCTCGAGGCGTCGGCCTTTGTAATTGATTGATACATCCAACGGGTTGCCTCCAATGTTTTGTTTAGATCCACACTTGCTGAACAACAACCGCTGGAAATTGGATTTTTTATAACACTGGACGACTTTTCCCGGTTTTAATTGATCGCATGGTTTTTGCCTATGGTTTTCCTTACACTTCACTAACATACAAAGAAAGAAATTTTGAAGTAAGGCAGACTTAACTTTTATATCGGTATTTTGCTTGAAAATTGTTTTAACATAATACATAATTAATTAGAATACCAGCCTAAAATGAATGTCAATGCTGGGCACAGGCCTCTTCCCATTTATGGAAGGATTAGCATTGATCACCACGCTGGCTCATTGCGGGTTGGTGACTACAGATTACAATTTTAAGAATCGAGGTTTGCTCGCGATGTTTTCCTTCACCGTTTGTCAATATTGAACTTAATATATACTAAATTACATATGAAAAAGTCACATTTTCACTTGCCTGGTTTCGAACCTACAACCATGCGCATTTCGTATTCATGCGATCATCGAACCGTTAGGCTACTACGACTACTAGTAAGAATATAAAATAGTAAAAACGTCTTACTAAAGTCGATACAACTATTGTTAGACAAGACATTGCTTTTCATGGGACCACAAAACACTGTATCTAAGATCGTAAAACTACAAAAATCGATTCCTATGCAAGTGCTAAAAGTTCAGGAACTTTGGACTGTATTATATTTTCTATTTCGGCTTACGGCAAAGCTGGCGGCTCCGACGCGATAGCATTTAAAATTTTGTTCACCGCAACGTCAAGAAGTAAAGCTTACCTACCTAGACTCTTACATGTGTTCTTAGAACGTTCTAGAAATGTATGGTTCGTGTTCAATGCTAAACTCTTACGAACGAATGAATGAACGCTTTCTCAATAGTTTTCAAATTCTTTACAGATTTGTTTAATTGATAAACTTATTTCAATACGTGACTGAAATATATAATTGGGTTTTTCAGCGTCCTTGTGGTTGGTTACAGAAGTTTTAATAACTATTTCTAAATAGGCGAACAGATCAACTAAACCTACGCAAATGTCTGTGGTCTTTAACTAAACTATGTTAAAACGATTTGGGTCATTTATAAGTACGGTCATAAAGTTGGTAATAAAATTTACGTAAAGTTTAGTTTTACCTTCACACATACTAATAATATAACTATTAATACACCTAAATACGCTTAACGACCTTAATATAAAAAAAAAAAAACATTTTTCAGATATAATACAATAAAAAACCCAAATCGCACATTCTTCTGAAATCCGTCTTAAAAATATCCACAGAAATGCAGTCATTTCAAAAAGTCGGGGCATCGCAGAAACAATTTTATGCCATGCAGATAAGGATGAATTTGCAAGAAAAAAAATATCGTCGTTTAAAGCGGTCACCACCAGCTTATGTAGGTAGGTACCATTGAAGACATGGCTGTGAATTAAGAGACAACTAGGGGTTTTTTATCAATGTTTACTACCAAATTACATTGCAAGAGGAAAATATGGCAAAATAAGAGAGAGTAAAAGTCCATAACTCCCATTGGATAACCAGCATGTAACTAGCAGTTAAACTAAGGCCCAGTTTTTTGGTCCCGTGTTAACTCAACCAATGGTTAAATTAGCTAACTAATGGTTTCCAAACGCGTTTTTCATAAATTAAGGTAATCTATGAAATGTTCATATAAGTTGGAAAGATGTTTTTTTTTTCTAGTCTCTAAAAACGGTAACTTAAACTAAATGACAAGGTGAATAAAAATAATAAACGCGTTCTACCGAAGTTTGAAACCATTACTAAACCATATTTAACCATTGGTTGGAGTTAACTCAGAATCAAAAAACTGGCCCTAAGTTACAGCTGAACTTTCTATCATTTGCGCTTACTAATGAAAGGCGGAACGTAAAGCAATTAAGAGCCCAACAATAGGTCAGTAAAGGCTACTATGAGGAAGACATATAAACACATATATCCCCTGGGAGTCGTATGACGTCCCTTTTACCGTTTCGTCCGTCTTTTGTCCGGGTAACGTAATGAATGGACTGCTCGCCACGAACTTCGGCAAAGGGATAATGGGTTTATTTTGTTAGCTCCAAATGTTGGGGTTGCGGATCGATTTTAAAAGTAAAAACGGCTGATGGATTTATGCGCTTATTTTCGCGTTGGTGATATATTGCTTCAGAACCATACTAAGCCAATCTATTTATATTTGTATTAATTTACGTTTTGTAAGTCGCACAAAACTCGTGAACGAAATAACCCGAAACGAAACTGAACTGATTGCTTGCTCCGTTTTGGTTTTAAATTATTTGTAGAAGCCCAAGAAAACATTCATTGAACTTGAGAAAATTTAAACAAATTGCGAGGAAACGATAGACCGCCATATTCGGGCGGAGTCAATGGCGATAACTAATCTTGCTTAAAAAAAAACACAACAGCATAAAATAATCATCAAGCAAAACATTTTTTATTTGGTTATGCAACTTCAGTTACTAATAAAATTTTGATTAAAACTCAGATTCTATCTCATAATCAAGTCATCTTAATAAAACAGTATTCTTTTGTATTTTTATTCTTAGCAATACTAAGATACTCATTGGGTACAGTGTGACCGTGGGCAATGCACTTCGTCAATATTGAATCTTAATACAATATTTAAAGGCGAGACGATTCGATAGTATCATGTGACTTCCACGGTTGTCGTTTGATCCTTTATAATTCATAGGTTCCTTCTACTATATTGGAAACGTGAAAGACGAATTGGACGACAAAAATTCCTTGTTTTTAATTCAATAACATTCAATTCAATAAAATGCCGGATTTCATAACATGGAAACCATTATTTCGTATAATTTATACACTGAAATTTCTTTCTAATACAATTACGAACCCTGGATACTGATTAATAATGATCTCATTAGCATCGCAATAAGTCACCAAGCTTTGGCTTGGATTGCATAAGCAACGGGACCCATTCCTCAAGAAAAAGTATCCACTTGAAACTCCATAAAGAAGCACTTAGACGTTCAATCGATAGATTTCAAACAAGCGTTAATACCAGCGGTACATTCAAAAATCTGTAGCGGAATAAAAAGGTTGGCCCCCATTATACCGACAACAATAGCTCGTCTGAAAAGTACCCCGGATGCCCGCTGCAACATTATAATAAAAGGTAACTGCGAATAGGTTTCCGGGATAAAATTTTATTGTGAACCATCGACAAAGGACTCCGGGCGAACAAAAGTCCGGGAACAATCTGGACTTGGGTGACGAAGATATCGCGTTGTATTATTATAATTATATGGATCCTGAGTGCGGGGTTATTGAGTCCGTTGGCGATCATGTGCTTAGAGATTTGATCTCCAAACTGAGTATTGTCGGTTTGGATGGCTGAAGCTTCCTTTGCGTTTAGTGTTGGTAAATTTTATTATTGTATTGGATGTTTTGTTCTTTAGATTTAAGACAAAAGTTTGATTTTTAATAAAGGTAAGCAGAGAAATAAGATAGTAAGTTACGAACAGATTTTGTTCTAAGTCTAAATGTCTTGTACTGTTTTTAAGGCCTGGTTTAAATTTAACAGGAAAAGTGGGTTACTGCTTTTATAGTATAACTTTTTCGATTTTTGATTTTTAATTCTATTTTAAGCTTTTTATATTGTTCAGACTAAAGTTACTTACAATCAAATTAGGCCGTCTAACTTGCGATCATATATATATGGTTGCGGGTTTGAATCCCACCCATTGTACTACCGAAGTGAACCCACTCGTAACACAAGCATCTTAGCTTAACAAGAATACTAGTAACGTGCCTGTAAAAAATAACATGCAAAGTCAATAAAATGATTTAATCTCAAGGTCTCTTGACATCACATTAACCTATTCTCGTATTAAAAACTTAAAGTCATAAACATTAAATTGCTCCCATATATTTAACTTCACATTTATAACTCTTTTTCCCACCTATAATGACTCTAGTTTGTACCACAAACGTCCATGGAAATTTATATCCGCACCAAATTATGCACTTAGAAAAATTACTTCATAACATTCAGTACCAAATAAAATGTAACTTAAGTTGCATGTTTACATGCAAAATGTTCGTGAAAATTATTTAAATATTCAATTAGCATAGTACCTAAATGTATTTTTAAATAATAATGTACAAGCGAATCGTGTAATACGGTGTTCATAAATAAAGCATTGCTAATGGAAGCAGTTTTCAAGTGTTTTTTAATAAATACGTTTCGATAAGACCACCATTTTATGTTTTCACTATTAACTTTAAAACAATCGCGTAGCATGATTTTAATAAAATTACGTCACGGGATTTAACGCGAACTCATGCTTTTACCTTTTAATGTTGTTTAATACTGTGAACTCCCATGGTGTAAAATGAAGAATATTGTATTTTAATATAATCTACGTTCGAATGCTGTGCCAATACAAAATTGTTCTTCAGTTTTCATACATAGCATACTGGTGGCGTTCATTTTCGTCTGATACATGTTTCCTACTAAAGCCGAAATTATAGATTTTGCTTTTATTTATTTTTTTATATAAGAATTAACTGTTAATTTTCTTATATATAATCAATATCAATTGAGATTTAGCTAACAAGTAAATAGGTATAAAAATAACGAACAGTAGATAAGTGTATAATTAAGTATTTTTTTTAATTTCTTGTCTAGCCTGCTTGGTCCAATTAGGATAAAATTTAGTGAGAAAATTATATAAAAGCGTACATTAGCACAGGCTTCGTGAATTGTTAGAGCTGATTACGTCGGGTGTCAACACCGATCGTCAAGAGTCACGTTATACCTAATGGGTGACAGAAATGTATTTAATGTTGTTTAAAATGTTAGAATTAAAGTAACAATATGTTCACTTACTTAATAATACTTAATCTATACTTATATTATAAAGCTGAAGAGTTTGTTTGTTTGAACGCGCTAATCTCAAGAACTACTGGGCCGATTTGAAAAAAAAATTCACTGTTAGATAGCCCACTTATCGAGGAAGGCTATAATTTGCCACGGTAACCGACGCCCACGCGGGCGTAGCCGCGAGCAAAAGCTGGTATCAAATAAACTGTATTTACGTTTTGGTGAATTATTCGCAAAATAATTGATCATGGTTTTATATTGGGTCCGTAAGTCACGACTTGGAGTATATTTTTGTATAAATACCGTCCTACGTAATTAAGGTATTATTTTTATTCAGCATTATGCCAATAATATAATTCATAATGTTACTTAGGCACTGGTATGTTCATAATGGCTTTCTCATGTTCAATACCCATTTCGCTTATTCTTTCTTAACTGTTATATACCTTGATACATTGTATATTAGTAGTATCTAATAGGTACAACTGCTATAAGTTCTTTATTTATTAGATATTGGTACATTATTTGCCCATTTTATTACCGTATCGAAATAGGCTTCGAAACGGGAATTTCCACTAATATTATTGAAAGGTTTAGAAATAACGCTAACTGTTTATCAACTTTTGTGGTTGTATGTCACGGAACCTATTTCGATTCTTAATAGGCCTATTCCCTAAAGAACAGGCACGCACGTATCCATTTTGATAATGGCGATCACACACCTAAATTATTAAGTCATAGCCCATGGGAATATTGTGGTTAAAATATCGTTATTTCGTTTTACCACTTTAATTTGCAATGTATAAATTAATTCTGTATATGCCACGGAAAGTTCAATACTTTTTATTTTAACCTTAGTGACTAAACAAAATGGCTTCGAAAACAACGCGTCATTTCAATCATAAACAAACAGATGATAAGAATATTTTTTTTATAACTTGTACTCTATTAGCAATCTCGATGAAATCACTGTGATAAATTATTCGAACAAAGAAATTACTTCTGTGATGATTTTTGCTTTTATCTTTTATAGTGAACATGATTCAGTGAAGAATGATGAATTACGCCTTGAGTCATTTATTTTTAATGTATTAAATTAAAGAATGGACGGGGAACAGAATTAATCAGATAGTACATAACAAATCATTAGTGAATCAAGGACAATATTTTATATATTTAAAAACTATTTTTACTAACATCATAAATGTAAATGGGCACTTTTGCAATCCTATAAAAAGTACCCATATCATGCTCCAAAGATACCAGCAAACTATTAACACTTAAAACATTTTGTGTCATTTAAACTATATAAATAAATTATTCTTGTGAAAAACTGCAATTGTTCCATCTTAAATGCTGCATTACTTGCTTTGTCACCATTAGTAACACAAGAAGGGGTACCAAACTTCCAATTTGCATAGCAAAGTTGTGACGAACGAATTGTATGAGTCACCATGACTAACACTCGGAGGTCATGAACTGTCTATTATTTTACATGAAATTGACTAAACTTGGCGTTTGACGTAACAAAGACGAGAATGTCTGAAGTTATTTAGATGTTTGATTTATAGCGAGAGGAAATTATATTGATTTTGACAGTTCACGTCCTTAAGGTCACAGCTCATTACAGCCACCCGGCACCCACTCCGCACCGACTCGCCTACTGCGGTTAGTATTCTTTATATGGAATTGTATGGGCATGCACTCACTATATCAACTCCGTAGCGTCACCAGATCGCCTCGGTTATAAGCCCTTCACGCGCGGACGGCGGGTGGACCACTCGGTGACAACTCGCTGCTCGAATGCTTGCCTTGCGTTGACTGGGCGTTGCTTACGCGCGGGTCCGGAGTGGACCGCGCGCTACCTGCGATTGATACACGCGAGGACGATACTTGGCGATGATTTCTTTTTTTTGTTGCGTCTTTTATTTTCTTCTTCATCAAGCGCGACAGCTATGATTGCCAATTCACGGTTTGTAAAATTTGTGAAGACCTAGTGCCAATTATTAAAAGACTACTCGAAAATTCGTGGACCAAGCGGCGTCCACTCGTTGACCACTCGGCGTTCACTCGTTGACCGCGTGGAGTCCACTGGTTGACCGCGGCACGTTTATTGGTGATAACGCGACGTCCACCCGTGGACAACGAGTGGATGCCGTGCGACGAGGCGGTGCGGGGTGGGTGCCGGGTGGCTCTAATGAGCTGTGTCCTTTAGTTTCATGTCAAACTTAATAAAATGAATAAGATAGAGTTTTTAGATGAGCAAGTAAGAAATAAATGATTAAATACAATAATTAATCAGTTAGGAATATGATGCTGATCTATCGTTAACTGTTTTAGTAATTAAAAAATCTCAAACTCGTAAAAGTAACAACTGTAAGGCTATACATCACACAATACAAACTGAATACACCCCAAAAGTTATGAACCTTGACACTAACCGAAACTAAAAGGCAAAGAAACAAATCCGAAATTGACCAAATCCGAAACACTTCGCCGCAACATCCGCTATCGTTACAATTTATATCCAAACAGAATCCAATACGAACGTAAAATATAAAACCAGAATAGAGGCCAGATGCAAGACTCACAAAAGGATCCCAATGGGTCGTTCTCAAAAAAGTGGCACCGTAACCTGTCGGGCCGTTTTTAGACTATAAGTGTATTTTTTTTAAGGTGACTTATATATTTCTTCACATTAATATACAAAAAGAGACTTTTTACGTGGAGGCCGAGTAAAATTAAGAAGTTTAATATCACACAGTTACTAAAAAATAATATTGTAATGTCGTTTTCTCAGTAACTTGTCGTGTCCAAACACGATATGTCTGACTTTGAGGTGAAATAAAAAAATAAATACTATAAATAAGCGTTCAAATAAAATCAAATACAGTTCTTTATATCATTGTTATAAGGTGATTTAAACTATAAGCTCTGAATGTTAATAGTTTTAAAGATATCCATGTTTAAATTGTGTCCAGAGAATTTTTCTCCACAATCTGCCGTTGCACACTACCGTCCATTACCCGATCACTATTATGTTTGCAACACCTCACCCCCGTGCAAATTGAGCCGACACTATCTGGCTAACCACTGTCAAAGAAAGACGCGATGAATATTGCGCAGTTTTCTTAGGAATTACATCGAGATATCACAATCGGATTTTGTAACGGGTATGTTTTCTACAACCTGACCTATTTTTTTTTGTTTGTGTGTAAACTGCTTCGTAATGTTTTGTCTTAAAATGTGTCAATAGGTAACTATATATGATTCTGTAAATTATATTTTAAACAGCCTAACCGTTTTGTTGTTATTGAATGTTTACTTAGGTTTTTTCATTAACCAGACTCTCTTTACCCTGTTGAAAATGCACAGGTTAAAGAGATTGTTAACAGGTTAAAGATATTTTACCTATATATTTTTTGTGAAATGCATTTTTTTTAAGAATAATCGATATAATTAGGTATGAAATACTTAGTATATCTACTGCATGTTTACGTTAACAGTAAAAAAGTTAAATTAGGTTATATATATTGCTATTTGGATACCTTTTAGCTATTTATTCATTTATAACTTCTACCCGCGACTTCGTATACATGGACTTCAGAATTGGGTCCAAAAAGAAATGAAAAATGTGAAAGTAATAAAATATAGAATAACATGTTCACCCGTGTTGCGCTGTAATAGAGAAAAATACAAAGTCCATGTCAAAGACTACTTGCATGCCAAATTTCATCCAAATCCGATCAGCCGTTTTTGCGTGATTGAGTTACAAACATCCAAACATCTAAACATTCAAACGTTCACACTTTCACATTTATAATATTAGTAGGAAGTAGGATTATGGTTACGGTTTGACCTATTTTGTAAGTCTGGCAGCCGAAGTCAACATGGCTTGGGATAAGACTAGAGTGCTAGACAGAAGAAGAAGAAGTAGTAAGTGTTCTAATAGATCTACACCATTTTCAGCTCTGTCCTGTGTCTGTAGAATTACCTCCGGAACTCCAAAGAAGTACTTCTTGGAAAATATATTAGATGAAGGGCCTGCGATTAATCGCCTCGTTGAATTCATTTCAAATTCATAATCATAATCATTTATTACGATTATTATGTGATTGATTATTTTTGTGTGATTGGCCTAGGAACTCTATTCATACAAGATCCAAAATATTATTATTATAATTTAGAAGCTGACAATAATGTAATAGCAATATAGTAAGTATATTGCTATTACATATTGTCAGCTGATTGTTACAGACTGATTAAAAGTTCATTAATTAGATTTTAAGACGAAGGTTTTCCTTTTTAATTTTTTGTTTTTTTTTTCGTTATAGAAGCTGTTATTTTCCATCAGAACTGTTATTGTTTGCAGTTAATTAAATAATAAACATTGATTTTGCATGATTACACTGTTTTTTTGTTTCTTTCTCTATAATTTGGTAATGTTTTCTCATAAACCTGAACAATGTTTCTTTAACCTGTGAAGCCATATTTTTGAAAGGCTGTATCTCATTCAATTTTCTGTAAATCTGCTTCCCTTTCATCAATTCAACCTAATACAAACGCTGCCAATAGATTTCTGTAAAAAAAACTCAATATTTGAAACATTTTTAAAAATTGATAAATTAAATCGATCGGTGCCACTTTTTTGAGAACGACCCCAATACATTTGCGTGTGCATCGCTTATATCGCCTCCGTAATAGACTTGAACTGATGCCAAGAATGCACCAATTGATTATTGATATTGCTATGGTATTGGTTTTCGAGAAAATGAGCCTCAATCTTAACGAAGGCTGCACTTGAGTAATTTCATATTATTTTTAAGCTTCATGGGTTCTGAGACTGTTGTGGAAGTGAATAAGATTTCAGGATTGAAGTTTCTCTGTTGTCATTTGTTTGCATTGGCTTTTATTCTTTTTTGAAGCATCAGAAGAAATAAAATTATGTTTAACATCGATGAATGCTTTGTAGGATATTGTTTTAAAGGAATGTAATGTTTACTTTAAGGTTCAATTTGGAAAGCCTCAAAATACTTTGGAATGTGTCCATTTTTATCAAATCTTTTCCTTCTCTTACAATTTGTACATGGTTTTTTAGGTCAAATATTGCATGCTAAATTAGAACCACTTCTTGAAATTCGATTAAGATGAAATGTATTATTTCAAGAATACTTAGGTGTAAATAAGACCTCGAGGTTGATTGCTGTATAACTTATACTTTACTTTTTAATTATATTTACATGTTTGCTGACAATGCAATATTTTTACTTTCTAGCTGGTTTCATAATCAAAAAAGGTAGCCCTAACCCTTTAACGGAACTACGGAATTAAATCGACTTTTGGTTTTTACTTAGGAATTGTATTTATTAGTTAGAAAGGCGGTAGAGTTTTTAACGATTCTGCCTTTTTCAGATAATCATCAATAAATGCTCCTATACACCTCCTTTAAAGTTTTACGTAGCATATTTTGTTTCATGCGGTGCCTAAAATATTTTCAGCTCACAACCCGATACGAAACCTACCATTAACCTAATTCTTAGGTTACCAACAAAACTTTCAATAACCATTTATTTCCATTTTCAATCCTACCCTCCTAATTTCGTTAGTACCACACAATTTGGCCGACCAAATTACACTGTTAGGCGTTATCAATTACAGGATAGGTAATAGTCTAGGATAAACGTTGATCGCATGCGCACCGTATGTGTAGTTGGGTTTATGTAAATATACCGAACCCACGTCCAACGGAACACTGCCAAGAGCCGGCATCTAGAATCAATTTGCAAATTACCTAGTAGGTTATCTACATAGAAACCGTAGCTGTAAGTGGGAGTATAGATTGCTTGGTCGGACATGTGTGTTTGGGTAATCCAAAAATGTAAGTCGCAATCAGCAGATTTTTGGCCAGCTTAACGAATTTATTGATGAAGTATATTTAAAAGAATTGAACGTTTACATACAGACTGATAATCATAAATTAAGGGAAAATTGAATTTTGTTATTCATAATAGTTAATCTAAATGCACAATATGATTATATTATTTTCAAAAACCTTGCACCTAATTTAGAAGTAGTTACTTGGTTAAAAAGTTATAAGGTTGCATAACAAACAACTGATGCAAAACAATAATAGGCGTCTTAAATTACCCACCCTTAGTTCTGCCGACTCCCCTATATTTTCAATATCACAAACAGGCCGCACCTTTTTCGTTCGGCTGATTGATATTGGCTCGCTTATTTCGGTCTAATGTTTACGACCGCATCAAGGTCTGTACGGATCGCGTGAAGTGGGCCACAGCGTTTTATGGACGTGTTAAAACTTGCACAATGTCTCGTGTGCCCCGGCCTTTTTGTTGGAAGTGTCGCTTACATTTTTGGAAGTTTTGTTTGTTGTTTAGAAGTTGTGAGATGGTGCAATATAATATATGTATGCTGGACACACTCGGCTTTTGTATTGTTACAGATTTATGTAACCATTTGCATGAAATTTTCCGATGTCACATCCTAATCTCTGAAAAGTGCTGCATTATACTGCATCGTATTTTCACTTTGGGCTTTAGAATTGTATCCTGAGTATTAAAACAAAACTAAAACTGAATTACAACAAGCATTTGAAAATTCTCTCAGACCATTGAAAGTGCGTTAAATATTAAAGTCTACAATTCTTTCGACTTGTTATTCCTCAGGGTAATATTTTTGGTCCTACCAGACCTCTAACTTTTAGTTCCAGTACTGATGTCGTAACTTTTGCATGTCCAAATATATAAAACTGGTGTTTAAAGGGGAAATATAAAAAACACGTATTCGTTTTACCACGAAGTTCGACGATACCATAAAATGAAATGTAAATATTATAACTGTGGGGATGAACGTAAAAATGACATAAAATATTGTGGCGCTATCTTTATTGCTTTAATAGAGGTATTATTGGCTTATTCCTAGTTATATGTTAGTGTTAGAATATATTTGAATAATTTTCCTTGGAATTTTAGGCATGAACCGGACGTTTTATCTAAAATGTTTGTGTTATCTTTAATTGCAGTAGTATTAGTTATGATATTGTCAAAAGTGTTTGCTACTTCTGAAACATTTTAAATAGTAAACAATTGCTTACGTGTAATATAAAAATTGTCGTCACTAAATATCATGCTAATACGTTTTTTTCTTACTGATACTATGGACTATAAGTGGCTATTACACACTTTAGAAAGACACAAAGCCGATTTTTTTTGGAGTTTAATAATTTTTATTTGTAAAGGAAGGAAGTAAGTTATGGAACATTTTTTCCACACCATTTAGCAATACTTGTTGAATTAAGTCATTGTGATGGTCCACAATATTGTTTTACATCATGCTAGTTAAGTATAAAATTCTTACAAATAGCGCTAGAGATAAAGTGACTGTGGGAATTTTATATATTTTAATGCAAAACCTGTATCCTGTCACTGTACTCTTTTGGTGGAAAAGAGTATAAGTCAAGGTTCACAGTTTCTAATCTTTTATTAGTAAGCATGTTGACATTTATATAGATCTTCAAAGAAGTTCTTAAACTTGGTTATTCCAGCAATTTTCCTAAACGATCGAATAGCAGAGGTCTTTAAGTAAGCGAGCCCATAAGAACTTTTATCGACTGTCATGAATGACTCTATACGGTCATCATGTGTACGTCACAACATGGGACGCCATTACTGAAAGTGTGTTTACTGAAGAAAGCACCACTTCGATGGATACAGACATCTATAACAACCCCATTAATAAATCTCATTTACTTTTAGGAGATCTATGAAAGGCGTTACGGCCATAAGAATTTTAAGACCGCCAAGCAAAATTCAAAAGAAATTCTCCGTTTATACCAGATACTTTTATATCACAATAGATGTACTGAAAGCTTGGTAAAAAGCCATTTCCTATTTATCTTAGTGCCGCAACTGGGTAAGCAACAAATGTAGTATAACTGAATCGACGCATCCCTCGGGTGCAATTTACCGCTTCGGTCCCAGATGTTGGTGAACTACAGAAGGACCGTCGCAAGAGGCATCATTTTTTTGTCCAAACTTATCTATCGGGGATTGTACTTGAATATTCTTTAGTTTTTGTTTGTTGTTGGGACGGGTTCTTATCTTACAACTTCTAGAAGTTTCTCGTTGAATGTTATTATGTTTGTCGTTTATAAGCTTATGCACTTTCGGTTCGTGATCAATAAAGCGTGTTGCTGCTTTTTTGTAATCAACGCTACTATAACCATAACAATTTTTGTTTCAACAATGTTGTGTGTTGTTATCCAGAAGTTAAACTTGTATGCCAACCTTTTTTTTAATATCAGTAAAGAAAAAGAAGTTGGTGTATATCAATACTAAGTGGTATATTGTCTGAGCGATTTTGATGTTCATAGTAAACACTAAAAAAATTAAGGTTGTTTAAACATTCTTGTATTACCTTCGATGATTTATTTATTATTTACAGAAGGTATGTAACATGTATTCTTGTTACACGTTTCGTTACGGTGTCATTTGTTTTGCTGTCGCGAAACGCAATCGCGCGTGAGATCTTGGGTTGAATTCCCAGGTCGGTCCAACTGGATTACGATTGACATTCATATTGATTGTTTGAGTTACTTATTTATATCATAGTCCTTGTATTCTCTGAAGGGTTAGCAAATAACATTTGAATGTTAAGTTCGATATATCTCACATTCATGGTTTGCGTTTTTTATGTTAGTCGAAAATTATTATAATTTATCAACTCAATTAAAAACCCTATTTTTCTCGTGCCAAAAACGTTCTTACTTTGTATAGAATACATTTTTACTACAATTTATCCATTTAATTCCATGCAGAACAAAGAATCGTTCAAAACGAAATTTCAATAAAAATATATTGCTTGCAAATAGAAATACGATTCTCAACGAGAACAGCACTGAGATCGAGAATCGGACCGTATAGGACAGTAAAACAGGAAAAGTGTATTGTAGAGGTGGCGTCGCAACATTTGTATCTGGAAGTCGTTCCGGGTATAGAGTTACGGTGCAACCCCCAGAGTACGTCTCTATAGTACGAGTGCCCAAGAATTGTATTGAAAACTTGTCGAACTGTTCCGTTTTCAATTATGAAGCGGAATTCTAAAGTTGAAATTTTGAAACAGGTTTTTAAGAATAATGGAGCAACATTTTTGATTGGAAAAAGCAAATTTTAATAAGAGATGTATTATAAAATCTAGCAACAAAACGGTTTATAGGTCATTGTATGGTTTATAGGTATACTTTAAGAGATTTTACAGTTTTTTTAAATCAACCAAATAGAAGTCTCGGCTGTTAATTGTGTCATGAAGCAAATTTTTCTTCATGCTTCATTTATTATTACTTAAAATATATCATACATAATTATATAAATTTTCAAGCATTGTAAATACTTCCCAAAAGTAATAATAGGTAATATCTAAATAAAAAGGTTAACTGTAGGCGTTATCACCATAATATATTCTGTTATTTTAATTAATGTTCGAATATAACAATATGCAATTAAATTAACAAGCTCCCACAGCAATGATCAAAACGTTGAGAATTTTCAATTATATACGCAGAATTTCAATTTAGAAACATCCGATACTTGCAGGAACGTTGCCATAACAAATACCCTTATTTCCATAAACACATTCAAAGTAATCCTCGAAACAAATGCTGATGATACAGAAATACAATGTTTTACCAAATTGCGTTATTCCACTTCGTTATCTCTTTATTCTCTTTATTGGTTATAATACCAGCCTATAATTGTCCCACTGCTGGGCACAGGCCTCTTCTCATATATAGTAAGGAACGAGCATTTATGACCACGCTGGCACACTGCGGGTTAGCGAATTCAGATTCCAATTTTTGTAATCAGGTTTCCCCACGATGTTTTCCTTCACCGTTTGTCAATAATGTCTTAGAATAAATAAAGTCAAGGTACTTGACTAGGGAGGGTACGAACCTGCAAACTTGTGCACGAAAAGTCCGTTAATTGAACCGCTAGGCCTCTACAACATAAGATTTATTGGTTATCAAAAACATTTTTCTGTAAAGTTAAAGAAACAAGTCGATTGGAACGAGGCAAGTGACCGGTACCCAAGTCCAATTTGGCTTTGCGGAACCCCAATGGCGTGTTCTGTCCTTCTAACGCCGCAAAGTGCAGTCTGAATGTACGTAAAGGCCTGGTGTGATATGGAGCGACAAATTGTTGTGGCTTTTGTGTGGTGTCGATCAAATGGGACTGTGGGAAAGTGATGAATATAGCAACAATATATGTTACATGGTCTTCAACTATTTGAATCTACAACAAATGGAAATAATTATGATAGAAAACATTAAGGAACATGGTAATACCGATAATGAGGTATTCGCGTATTGTTTCAAATAGCGACTTTGTCGGTATTCAATCTTAGTTGCCTGCACTATACATTGTGGAAGTTTCGTTAGCGTTAAACATAAAATATTTTTTGGTTTCTTTCTAAGATACTTCAATGAATCATTCACATTTTTCTATCTTTCAAAACAATACTCTCAAGTTTAAAAGGGTCATTTCGAACATAATACTGGCTTATAAACGTCCCACTGGGCACAGGCCTCTTCTTCGCACTATAGGGAAGGAATGAGCATTGATCACCACGCTTGCTCCTTGCGGGTTGGTGATTTCGGATCCCAATTATTTGGCATTTCGACCATGCCAGGTAATATTTCGGAAAACACTATCCATAATCCATCTAAACTTTTATTATCTGTTAACTTTAATTGAAACAAGCGCTTGTTTTACTACAAGACAAAGAGTTCCTAAATAGCCACGCTGACCGCTTACTACCTCACCAATACCCGCCGGTCGAATGGACCGCACCTCGACTTTTTTCTGTCCATTTAAACGGATAGGCGCGGTGTCGCATCGACCGCGCCGGGGATTTGAATCACGAATTACAGATTAACTACTAAGGAAAATTGGCTGTCTGTTTGTATTTTCCTGGCAGCGTCCGTGTTTACACGATCGGGAAATTTCGGCTCCGCTTTTTTCCACTCGGCAGTTTTTTCCGTGTTAATAAGTTGGACGGAAGCGAACATATTATCATGTTAATGTTTGCAGGGTAAATAATGGGTTTTAATTAAGTGTCATTATGATGAATGCGTGGAATATCCTGCGTGTTCGTTGCGTCGCGTCGTGCATATGGTTTACACTCAGCGTGACAGCATACTATTATGTTAAATTATCAAATTAATATCAACAGTGTAAAGTGTTCAAAATGGTGATATTATTTTGTGAATTATAGAGAGTACCTTTCGTTGAAAGGTCGTGTTTTATGAGATGCTTTACATTAAAAAGTGTACAAATTATATTAAGAAGTATTTAAAAAAATATATGATTATGTTATTGACATCGATCAAAATCAGTACCAAGACTACCAAGCAGTTCCATTTAATACGTATAACGCAAAACATAACATTTTTAAGTCAGGAATAAAACTTCACCAGCACTTTGCTTACCGATATCAAAGCGTCAGAAGCTTAGGGGTGCATCCCAAATGTTCAATATTTCTCCAAGTCGGGGTCTCGGATCCCGTCATATACTTTTATCTCACATAAACAGGCTCGGGTTCGAGTGGTGCCCTCAATTTATGCCAAGTGTCATTATAAATTCCACCCGAACGAGTCTCAAGATGTAACGATTATGAAACGCTGAAATCTCTACTTTTAATTTTATCTTGAGTACAATCTTAGTGGTTCAATGCTCTACATTGCTGACCTTATCTTTTAAGTTAGGTTTAACGTAGGTGTTAATGAACTTTGATTGAATTGTGACAAACTTTGTTGAGAACAGTGCTGCTTCTACTGAAGCTTTTTTTAAGTTACCTACTTTTTTTCTCCTGTTTACTTATTGATTGAGATCGAATGTCTCAAAAGGGAAATTAAAGTGGTCAAAGGCTTTTTTCGTCCTAGCACTGTTTCTATTCTAGATGGCCTAACGGTTCAATAAACGGATTTGTGTGAACAATGTAGCAGGTTCGAACTCGATACAAATGTGACATTTTTCAAATTATACATATACAAATTTGACAATCGAAGAAGGAAAACATGGATTCCAAAAATTAGAATCTGTAATCGCCAACCCGCAATGAGAGCGTGGTGATCAATGCTCGTTCTTTCTGTATAAGAAAAAATTTATAATTGAAAAATCTGTAAAATTTTAAGCACAACTTATGCAAACAAAAAGCAATTCATTTAGACATTTTATAGATATGAAAGAAGTAACAACCAAACAGACCACGCAACTTTAAACTCTAATGACATACCATTTTGGCTGAATGTGTTCTAACTTCAAGCAATTACATTATTTACTGAAACGTTTGTGACATTTTCAATCATATCACCCTTAATTTAGATCAGAAGTTCGAAAAGCACTTGTACTTTATAATTTTACTTACGCTACGACTACGTTTCTCAGAACCTTCAAACTTTCAACTCCCTTTTCACCTTTCAGACGTCAAATTTCGTAAAATCCCTTCTTATCCGTTCTTCGGATTTTCTGTAAATCAACAACATCCTTCGTGCGTAGGTACTTATTTATTGAGTCTGGCTAGAATTTCTAACTCCTATGTAAGGGTAGGAGGGTCAACCTTTTGTGGCTACAGAGAAACCGTCTTGTCTGATCTTTTAAACTTCAAACTTAAATAAACAGAACGAAAGTAAAGTATGACTTAATTCAAGTAAGAATTGAGATCATTTTCCGCTAGTTCAGAAATAAAAATTATTCACATAACTTAGCTATGTAGAAAACTTACGTCTTTTTTTATTTTCTTTATCAAGGCATTGTTTAAAATCGCAATTAAAAAGAACATGATATTTGGAACATACTGCCTCATAAATTCTAACTTTATCAATAATTCAACCGCGTACTTTTACCGTTTCACCTCAAACTAAGTAAATCTCGTTTTGCGTAAAAGGAAATTCTTCTCAAAAATTAGAAAATCCTTATCTGCGGTTACCATTGTTCTAGAAAATCGATCGCCAGTTCACGGCTAAAATCAATGTAATGTCTCTCATAAATAAATATTCAGGCGTAAAATACTTCAAAGGCTTACAAATTTATGATCTACTGAAATTATTTGACAACAATTTTGCGTTACATTGCTGTTTTATTATGCTGTTGATTTACAATATTCACCATACAAATAAATGTTGTATTTTTCATTGTTTTATCACTGAACGAAAATGAATTCAAAAGCGGCGGTAGCCTAATGGCTAGGGCGTCGGACTTGCGATCATGTGGTTGCGGGTTTGAATCCCACTCATTACACTACCGACGTGAACACAAGCACCTTAGCTTAGCACGAGGGGTTAACGAGATTACTAGTAATGTGCGATCCACATTGCTAGTAATTTTTTTTATTAAAAAAGTAAAAAAACCTTGAAACTATACGTTATGTATGTACGTATACACGACATTTCACATGTGCCATTAAAAGCTCATATTAAAGGTCAAGTCTTCAGTTAGCCGGGTAAAGGTCATAGTTACGTAATATTCAACTAATTGACTTTATAGAAATTTAAGCAATAAACTACACCTGTTCTTGACCTATAAAAAATGTAGTATATATGGCAAAATTTGATATTTAAAAACATATACATAATTATATTATACTAGCCACAGCGTGTATTCTGTTCGTACTATTTATATAAAACTTATGCGTAAAAAGTATCTCGTTAGTATTTACCAGATAAAGTATATAATTATTAGTGTATTACTTGTAGAAACAAGCAAATCTTATTGATATAATTATGGTACGAACTCAATACATACTGCTTTGCACCTGGTATTCAACTACGAGTATAACCAATAAAAAAATAAAGCTACTATTTTCTAACAATGTAAGAACCTTATAAAAAAAAGCATTCTAACCCCAGGGCTAACTATTTTTCTAAAGGAATTTCATTCTACACAGCGTACATTCTAGAACAAATAAAAGGATTGAGATCGATTAGTTTCACGTTAAATTTGTTTATGCGTCTTTTTATTTTAGCGAGGCGAGCTTGGTAATTAATCAGTTGGACTGTTTGGTTTCAGACTACGGGAATGTATATTCTAATGTAATTTATTACAGTACTAGTTTCTGCCCGCGACTTTGTCTGCGTGGACTTCAGAAAAATGTGAAAGTAATAAAAACGGGAATAAAATTTTCACATGTTTTATCGCTTGGGCTTTAATAGAGGACAGTATCAAATTTCAAAGCTGCCTGCCCGCGGCTTAGTTCGTATGTCAATGTTCAATTTTCCTTCGGGAACTACGGGAATCGGGATGACAGGTAGCATATGTTCTTTTCCATGTCAAAGGCTACACGCATGGCCAAATTTCATCCAAATCCGTTCAGCCGTTTTTGCGCGATTGAGTAACAAACATGCAAACACTTTCATATTTTTAAAATTAGTAGGAAAACCTATCATTTTGTGCCAGATTTGTATTTCCTAACTTACAATAAAGTTTAATTAAACTACTATGGGATAATTTTCTTGTGGTTGAGTATTTTAAAATCTATCGTTCTTTTTTTCGTTGTTCGAATAAAAATTCACTATATTTTGTTTTAGAATTTATTGATCCAAATTTGGTTGTTACACAGATTGTCGAAAAAGTATTGTACGTTAAATTAACGTTTTACGTTTATTAAGTATTTTTTTTTATTTTTATTTTTGCGATAATATATTATAACTTTAATATTTTTATTTTGGACCAAACATGAACCCTATCATATCAAAGCTAACTTTCAAAACACATATACAGTAAAAACCGACTCACCTTTTCCCAACTTCGTCCGAAAACCACATCTATCAAATTCCCAAAAGTAACACTTCCGAACTCGCGATCGCTTCCAACTCCAAACTATAAAAAAGTCACATGCAATTACTCTTTGCAACATGAAGTCGGACTCCACTTGTCAAAGTCGGAAGCACCGAAGCCAGGCTTAGTTCCTAATCGAAGTTTGCCTATCTAAAGAGACGAAGTTCCGAAGTATTACCGAGCCTACTGAGTTACAGGCGGACACGTGACTTGGAACTTCAGTTTAAAAGTAATAATATCCGAATCATTTAAAAAAAAAACGAAGTTCGTTGTTTGGGTTTAATGAGTTTTATTGTATTACTAGCTGTTGCCCGCGGCTTCGTTCGCGCGTAATATAAAGAGTAGTATTAAAGGTAGATGGATGTATTCAGTGATTATGGCGTTAAAATAATAATTAACGTTAAGTAAGTAGCAAAAGCATTTGTGTTATGGAATCTGAGACAATGAAGATACCATAAACACCCAGACTCAAGACAATTTATAAAAGTTATTTTCTACATGGACCTGTCCGGGGATCGAACCTGGGACCTTAGAGCTGGCGAAACCTTAAAAACCGGAGTGAAAGCCACTCGACCACGCGTGGGTTAAGAACTAGAGTAGCGTAAGGGCAAAATGACAACTTCTCAGGAGAGCCGAAAAACAACTCAAATTTACCTACCGTCAACTTGTAGGTCTTATATTATGGCAAAATCTATAGTATCTGTATATCTGTTTTTTACTTAAAATAAAGCTTTATTTATTGGCTACAGAATACTGTAAATTTATGGTCAGTAAACAAACGGTTTCATTTAAAAAAAAAATATTTTTCTAAAACTGGTTGACATACGTCATTTTGGCTGTTACATAAATTTAATCATGTATGGAATAATTACGTGCCAAAAAAACGTATATAGCATTTACACTATTATTGACATAATAACGGACTGCAATACTTTAATTATTTGGTGCCATAGTAGCGTAACCCACCCTTACGTTTTTTTGGCACGGAGAAAAATTACAGAAGCGTACGAAACAAGGACCCATAAGCAGTAACGGTTCGAGTTACGATCGTTGTGCTCATAACTTTATTGACAAAATAATGTCAAGATTATTGTAAGTAGAAACACTTCCTTTTGGCAATAAACAAACTTCTTTTCTTTTTATGCGTTATTATTGTACTAAGCAATCTACACACTACATCGTTCCAGTTTTTCGGCACATACAAATATGGGGATTGAAAAAGCGAATGGTGAAAAAAAAATTTTTTTGAGTTTTTGCCCTTACGCTACTCTAGTTCTTAACCCACGCACGGGGGTCGTCATTATAGATTATGTCTTAGATGGGCGTTATCTTATCTACTTATCTTTTCATCTGTCTATCTTTGAGAATACCGAACTTCACATACCAACTATTTCAGCCCCTATTTCACCCCCTTAGAGGGTAGATTCCTAAAAGGCTAAAATCACGGAAATACATCTTATTTATTTCTAACTAATAACCCTTGTATGAAATTAAATGTGTCTATCTTTGAAAACGACACAATTCATGTACCTACAAACTTCCAGCCCCTATTTCACTGTCTTAGGGGTATGATTTTTAAAATCGCTGAAATACATCTTTATTTATTTCTATCCTGAAACCCGTATACAAAATTTCATGTGTCAATCATTGAAAATACCGAACTTCCCATACAAACTTTCAACCCCTATTGCACCCCCTTAGAGGGTAGATTTCTAAAATCTCGGAAATACGTCTTATTTATTTCTAACTAATAACCCTTGTATGAAATTAAACGTGTCTATCTTTGAAAACGACACAATTCATATACCTACAAACTTCCAACCCCTATTTCACCCTCTTAAGGGGATGATTTTCAAAATTGCTGAAATACGTCTTCATTTATCTCTAACCCGAAACCCGTATACCAAATTTCATGTGTCTATCATTGAAAATACCGAACTTCCCATACAAACTTTCAACCCCTATTTCACCCCCTTAGGGGATAGATTTCCAAAAGAAAAGTAGCCTATAGCCTTCCTTTATAAGTGGACTATCTAACAGTGAAAGAATTTTTCAGATCGGATCAGTACTTCCTGAGATTAGCGCGTTCAAACAAACAAAAAAACAAACAAACTCTTCAGCTTTATAATATTAGTAGGTATAGATAATAATGACCAGATCAAAAGCTGGAACATGCGCTACATATATCCTGTAAGTATATTTATTTATGCCAGCTTAGCAGTTTGCCATCAGATCTCGTCACACACAGGCATTAATCAGATGCGAGATTCAAATACCGTCCGGTCAGTTTAATAAAGACAAATATATGAATAAAGTAACCTTGATGACCTAGCTGTACCCGCGACGTTGTTCGCGCTTATCAGTCGTAATAGGTATGCATGTGAAAAATATTTTTGACTGACTGAATCACTGAATGCGCTTTAGATGGCTCAAGTCGCCTGATACGGGTATTTGACAATTTGGTTTCTTTTATGTAAGTCGCAGAAATTGCGGGATTTAGATGATGGACTTATCAACTAACTGACTATGAACTTCACCTGTTTAACAGTAAGTAAAGTGTGATTGTAAAAACTTTATGCAATTTTGTTTGTCTCGATCAGGCATCAAAAATTACATGAGCAGCAAGCTATCTAAAAAATTAGCCATGTAAAAAATTACAAACTAAAAAATAATACAAAACACAAAAAGGGTTAGCTCGATATATTCGTACTTCTGTAAGAAAGTCGGTTCTAGAAATAAAAAACAAAATATGTAATAACATCAGGATTTGAACACGCAGCAAGATAATTCACATTTCCTATCGTATAACCACAGAGCTGTTTAATACTGCTGTAAGCATCTTAAATAGTTATTCATACTTCAATAAACTGATCGCTATGGCAACGTTATTTTCGCCATGGTTACTTTTTTGTTTATATGTCAAAGATTACGTGTACAGATGAATGGAGATTATGTAAATTTAGAGTTTGATCCCTATTTAATATGGACAACCATATTGATGAGAGCTCATCCTAAATTGGACTTTGTATCGCCGATATCGCTTTCTATTGATTCAAATGTACATAACTTTTTTGTTTATGAACCGATTTCGATGAAACCAAAACTAAGTAATACCTCAAGTTACGTATAATTTTTGTATATAAACATTGTCTGCATGGGATTCATAGATTTTACGTGATGTGCGCACAAACAAACATATAAACAGACAAACAGACAAACAGACAAAATTTTCAAAAGTGATGGAAATGGGTTCTGTTAGTTATCTTTTCACACGCTGGCTATTTTTTTTTTTCAATTTCTTCAATGTACAAAAATGACTTTTCTACAGATTTATTATATGTATAGATATAGATAGGTAGCTTATTATTTGAAATTCTTGCGTTTAGTGATTGGATAAAATTATTAGTAGTAAAGTATTATTACATATTTATTTGTTGAAAATTCAACGAATGCAATGTAAAATTAATATTAATTTTAAATACTTTACGATAGTTATTTCATTTTGAACATCATTATAAGCGTTTAGTGATTAGTTTCTCTAGTAGATAAGATTGTTAGTAGTAAAGTTAATAATATACTTACTTATAGAAAATAGACCACTCAACGAAAGCAATATAAAATTAATATTAATTGAAAATACTTTACGACGTTTATTAGGTACTTACTTACTCAAAGCCTGTTTATTTCGTGTAAGTAACGGTAAAAAGAAATATGAAAGCAAAATTGAATGGTACTGAACTGAAGCGGGTACAACAGTTCAAATATCTCGGACATTACGTTACCGAGGACTTTGACGATCCAATGGACATAGAAAGGGAACGTAGGGCATTGGCGGTCAGAAGTAATATGCTGGCCCGCAGGTTTGCGCGTTGTAGTAACCAAGTGAAAGTCACACTATTTAGAGCCTATTGTCAAACATTCTACACGTGTAGCCTGTGGTTCAGATTTACGCAGAGATCGCTTAATGCCCTACGTATCCAATATAACAATGGATTAAGGATGTTGTTGGGGCTGCCCCGTTATTGCAGTGCCTCTGGTATGTTTGAGGAGGCAAGGGTAGACGGCTTTCATGCCATTGTAAGGAAGCGACTCGTGTCGTTATTAAGCAGAGTCCGGAGTAGCACTAACAGCATCCTACAGGTCATTGCGGATAAACAGGACTCAAATATTCTAAAGGCATTTATTCGTGCACATATTTTGTAACTGCTCTGTATAATTATGGACTTTGTCTGAAATAAAGATTTATTATTATTATTATAATACTTTTCTCAGGGAATATAAATGAAGATATTCTAAATATACTGGATTCATTTAAAAGTAGTGCGTATATTCCACGAGGTAATCAGGTGCATTAAACTGAAAAACTTTTCCCACAGAACATAAGTCGAAATCTTAAATGAAAAGAAAATGGAAAATTAACTTTTCATACAGTGACAGGTCACGTGACTTATGTTTGTATGAAAAGGTGATTTTAAATTTTAAGATTTTAACCTATGTTTATTGGGAAAATGTTGTTCAGTTTTATGCACCTGATTACCTCGTTGATTATACGCACTCCTTTTTAATTAATCCTATATTACACGGTAAGGACTCAGCGTAATGCGTTCCACAAGCACATCATCATCATCTGTCTAGCCTTTTCCCAAGCTATGTTGAGTTTGGATTCTAGTCTTACCGGATTTAGCTGAATTTTACACGGAGTGACTGCCTGTCTGACCTCCACAACCCATTGCTAGGACCTAGTTGTGGAGGTCAGACAGGCAGTCACTCCGTGTAAAATTCAGCTAAATCCGGTAAAACTGGAATCCGAACTCAACTATTCCATAGTAAGACTGGTTGCCAGAATTTTAATGACTTAACGACTGTCAAAGATCATTGTATGACAGTCGGGACCAACGGTTTAACGTGCTTTTCGAGGCACGGAGGGTCTTGATATGTTTCCCAATGGTCATCCATCCACGGACCAACCGCGGCGAGCGCGGCTTAATCTTTACTATAATTGATGGTCAAACTGTACGGCTTACACTTAGCCACGAGCCCGTCATGCACATCATGTTACTAAGTAATGCTTTCTGCTTTTTTACAAACGAATGTTGTTTTTACTTGAAGTTTAACGTACGAACCATTTGCTGGTGAACATTTTGTAAAGCAGCATTAGCTCTAAGTAAAGATCGTTAAAACTTTAAAGTGGCGGAGTCCATTAGCCGCCTCTGTGGCTTCTCGGTATGACGTTATATGGTCAAACTATGGCCTGACCATTCTATGTATACCTAATATTTTGTATATAGGCCCTTTATGTATCGCTGATAATGTAATGTAATGATAGAATAGAACAGAATAGAATTGGCTTTATTGTACACCATTAGAGTTACTACTAACATTAGATATTCGAGTACAGAAATTATTATACTTAAGTACAATTTATGTTAACGTCTGACTGGTATTTTTTCTGGATCTGAATATAGATATCTATATATCTAGATAGATTTTACTTAGAGTAAGAAAATGTATTTTTTATGTCCATGAATAACGAATTGTGCATGGGTAAGAAAAAATAAAATTACTTATTATTTCAGTTTTCAGTCAGTTTTAATGATATATTATTATCTTAGATGTGTTTAACTACAGTAAAATCTTATTCAATAATTGTCTAATTAAGTTATTGATATTCATCTGTGCATTGTACTGTAATCTATTCAAGGCACAGATGCAGAGCGCATTGCTGCATACTAATTGAGATGTTTTGAGTACCCAAGTGGACAGTGCCTGTTTATTCAAGTGACTACATAATTGTATTATTATATTTAATTTCATTGTATATATATATTAATCATTATGGCCTATATATGGTGGGCACAGGCCTCCTCATAGGAAAAGGAATGAGCATTAACAACGCCTGTTCATTGCGGGTAGTATATTCCAATTTTCGGGATTCAGGATTCCTCACGATGTTTTCCTTCAACTGCTAATGATGTTTTTACAAAACATCATTAAAGTAAGTACAGAATTTTAGCTTTGGAAAAGTTTGGTACCACTTGCCTAAAATGGGTTCAAATCAACAACCTCGTGCACACAAATCTGTTCATAGAACCGCTAGGCAACCACGACAGAAAGAATCTTATAGTTTGAAAGTTTTAAAAAATCTTAAAAAAAAAAACATTTTATAAAAACGGTTAACAGTATTAGTAGCTGCAGAGACTGTGTTAAAATGATAAATATAATCAATGGTTGAGTATATAAATAAAAAAACTGTTAATTTATGATACTTAAACATGGGTTTTGCACACAAAGCTTGTTAATTTGTTAGGCAACCCATTCTAGATCCGTTCAAAACTCCTTCCATCACAAATTTAGAACTCATTTAGGAGTTTCAAGTTAGTTTCAAAGAAAAACATTCACAACATCAGTGTAGGCTCGCGTTGGTCTTAAACAACTTCTTTATTCAATTAAGGTTCTACAAAAATTACTGCGGGACACATAAATCAGACGTAACTGCCTTCAGTATTATTTATTTATGTTAAATAGGCTTAAGTACGTAGCTACGCGGTATCTGGCACCCTTTATGAGAAAAGTACCCATTCTGGGTGAAGAAACAACACGTCTGTACATGTTTCAAACATTTATTGTGATGTTCCCGGTTTAAAAGTTTTCTAAATTGTTTTATGGATACTAGTTGTAAGCAAAAAGATTTTTTTGGGTTTGTAATAAAATTGTGTTTTTTGTTTCAATATTATCGTCAATCAGTTTGAAGTCGTTAAGTCTCAATATGCTGTCGTCTCCGTCAGTTTAAGGTGTAAAGTAGCGACGGATAGACATTTAAGAATGTGATTAATAATCGATTCAGTATTCGGGGTTTGTCTCGCAATTATTTGAGAGTCAAAAACTTTAAATAACTTTTACTTTTCCGTTGTTCAGTGTTTACTTTGATTCGAGTAAATAAAAGTTTGTTACCGAAACGTATTGCCACAGTCATGACGAGGCATAATAATATTTTATCAATATCTCCATAAGATAAATATTTTCAGTAATGTGATGTTAAATAATTGATATTGCTTTCTGGGGTTAGGTTAGAATTCCGCGAATATTAGCATTAAAATAAAACTATTTATAAACGGATTCTATCGCGGTTTATTTTGATTTTACTTCTCGACGTTTCAATAACTTTGCAGGTGTCATGGTCAAGGGCAGACTGCCTGTGACTATGACCGAAATAAACCGCAATAGAATCCGTTTTAAAGTAGTTTTATTTGAATGAATAATTTATTGATGTGAAAAATTGGATATAAATTATTGAATTAACTCATTTTGAGATGAAGTTTTGAAAGCCATAATTAAGTCTATAAGTACCAGAACTACTCTCCACCACTTTTGATAAATTAAAGCCTTTTACCCTGTAACCCCAAAACAGTGCTTAATATAATATAACACTTTAAAAAATATATAATAAGTATTGATTTTGTTTTAAACATTTTATATCGAAATAAAAATTCCAAATTCATCGACCTCGCTGTCCCGGTATGTAAAACAACATCACAAATTAAACAAACATTGATGTACGCATTTCAACAATAGCTTTTCTTATTTATTATCTTTGGCAGTGAAGACTAAACGGTATAAAACCAAATTCTGAATCGTACTGTTGCTATGCTTGCTCAACATTCCTAAAATTAGATCGATGTTATGGCTGGAGAATTGAGACGTTATTTCTCTACCTGAATTAATTGGTGTTACGAATCCAGTTTCTCAATGAAATGATTAAATAATTTCTAATTTTGGTTAGCTACTGATTTTTCTTTGAAGTTTACTTTTAGTAACGTACATAATAGTGTGTTAGATTTAGTCTGCCAGAGAGCTTATTATTCAGAGCAGAGATTATTGAGGATACTACAGTTGAACCATTATGACGTGCTTATGTTGCATTATTTTTTATTTGTTTATTGTAAGTTCACAATCTGTTTCTGTTAAATATAATAATAACCTAAGCCCCACAATACCGTAGTAATGGTTTGACAGTGGGGTTGGGTGAGGCCTTAGAAACACTTGTTCTTACATAGTCAGCACTTTAACACACTTTTAAATAAATTCGATAAATTGCACTTTTGTTAATGTAAATGGTTTGGAATTAATGTTGTGTTAACAGTAAGTGATTACAGGTTTTATGGGAATAGCATGTATACTAGATAGAAAAGTGCACAATTTTTTTTTTGTAGTGTTTTGCTTTTATTTAGATTTTCATTAAAGTTACGTGCAATGACTACCTTGCAGGTAAATATTATCATAACATTACTTATGTAAAGGTTAGCTGAAATATTTTAAGACTGATTAATTAATTAACCAACTAAAGCAAATCCTAAAAATAGCAGTGGGTGTGGACTGAAACTTGAATTTGTCAATGATGTGTTCTGCTAAATCTTATGAGTTGCTTCTTTCCAGGGATTTTCCATTAATTTGCTTTGGTAAGGCGGTATCTGTAAGAATATTGCCTTGTTCGACCCATCTTAGGCCCGACATCGTCTTAAGCGTAGGTATTGAGTAGGCTGGCTCTGTTTAATATTTATATTTAATTCAAAGCACCGCTAGAGGTCAATTAAGCCGCGCTCCATTAATTATAATTTTGATGGCTCGATTCACGTTGTTGCTAGGCAGAGATGCCATGTACGATCAAATTTATAAGTTCCATAATTTTATGATTTTCTTATAGTACCTACGTTTTTTGTTTAGTATGATGTTTGTTTCAAACAAGTTTGACAAAGAAAACCAATAAAAAGTATTGCTTACATATTCTAGAAGCTCAGCTACGAAGGTTTATACAAAGGTAGGTTTCAAGGCGGATTTAAGGTCAGCGCAATGCGTATTTTTTCACTTCATTCTTTCTCACGAACAGTCCATCTAAACTTCAAACTTGCCCTACGTTTGGTCCTAAAACAAAATTGAAAAATCAAGAAATTTCGCCTTTGAAAATCAAGGAATTTTGAACATTTTGTCCCATAAAATCATCCTGATTTTTTTAAATAGGTTTACCCAACCATTTACACTAACTCCATTCCATCGGATTTAACAGAATCCTTGCAAATTACATTTCCTGAACTATACCAATCCCCTGATCCTTTTCTATCTCTGGCATTATCCCCAAACTTTGTTTGACGAGTTTTGTACAATGTATGAGGTTGTGTCTTTACATTTCAACGTGACAAAGTACCAAGGAATCTTCCAACCATGTTCAAAACCACATATAACAAGAACGTGTTTATTCCAATGTTTGCAAGCTTATCGCGACGCAATGTTTGTCGTTGCAATATTTGTGAGCATATCACCAACAGCCAACCTTTGCTACTGTTGAATCTAACCACACTCGGTTTAAACCCGACACGTAGCTTTATACAATGTTGACATAAATTTGTTTATTACAAACCAAACTTTAAGTACTGTTTAAAAAGGATTATAATAATTTAACCTGTTTTTTTAAGTGATTGTTCCTTTTAGTTTGAACAAGACGCAAAAAGTAGATTGGTTACAAAATAATTTTCTTATATTTATTTAAGTGCACTATCGAGTATGGCAACACCTGAAAACAAATAAAATTTATTTAATCACTTGTGTTGCAATTTATATAGTTTTAATAATGGTTATAAGAAAACAGCGTTCTATAACAAGGTGAGATTCAACCCCCCGCCTGCCGTCGGAACGGTTGGTACTTAGCGAAGCCTTCAAGGCTATGAATAATTTAGTGTTAGAAATAGGGCGCTTGGCTAACCGCCGTGATAGACGGGTGCGAAATATGGACAACCAAATGAAGGGTTCTGTTTCCCATCTGTTACTATTTATTAGTTAAAGTGGGTCTGGCACTGTGGTTTAATTGAAACCTTTTTCACATATGAATGAGGACAGAAACAAACTCAATATATATTAGTACTATTGTCTATATATTTAACGAATCTCTTCTTTCGCAGGTCTGGAAGAGATTTCTTAAAGTAATAATCAGTACCTTTATACATATTTATCTTAAATGTTGTGTCCTGATCTGCTTTTTTGTGTACATAAACATTTAAATAAATAATAAAACTTAAAAATTCATTTAAATCTGACAACAGTATTATGTTATTAACGATATTTTTTTTCACGGACTACGTTGAATACGTAGTGTTTTTACATTCTATTTCTTCTTTACTTACACTGTAAAAAACACACTTGTCTGTCGTAACTTTGAAACAAACAAACCTATCTCTGAAAACACCACTTTGATAATTGCTACAGTCAACAATATCGCTAATGTCACCTTATTTATCAGGCGTAAAAGTCTGTGTGTCACCAGTAACAACTTTGTCACCGGACCAGACTGCGACAGGGAATATCAAAATTTCATTAGTTCCAGAAAAAACTTGTTCAACAAACGTTTATTTATTCAGGAATTTGGGGCAGACGTTTAAAGGTTGAGTTTTGATTTGCTTAGAAAAATATAAACATGTAAAGATTTCGGAAAATAATCTTGAAGAAGTACAAGAACAGATATTTTATTTTATATTTATATTTATTTACTTTTTCGAACCCACGACCTCCGGCTTAGCTGTCAGGTCAGTCACTAACCACTTGACCAAAAAGCCGTTCACATAATTTTTTTCACAAAGATAAATGAGACTTGAAGCTAATTAACTTAACCAGATACCTACTGAGTTCAATTTCATAACAGTATGTTTATAAACCATACGCAAGAAGGTATTAACCTTAAAAGAATTCGCCTACAGCCACATAGATAACAGAATCAAAGCAAAACGAAACACAAACGATATTTTTCCTTTAATTTTTCGGTTCATGAACATCTCAAAGGCGAAAAAGAAACAAAAAAAATACAAAGCACTTATAAAAATTACATCAAAAGAAAATAATAGGAAGATTTTAACGAAATACGTTATTATTACTAAATTGTTTTGGGGCGATATTTTTCATAACACTGGCGTAAAGGAATTACAGAGTTTATTCTGAGAGATACTTGGTTTATCATTTATAATTGGAGGCATTTGTTTTTCTCGAGAGTCAGCTGGTAAAGGTTTGTTATTAGAATACAACATTATTATGATTACAATTTTTGTTATTACATTTCGTTAAAATAATTAATCACCAATAAATAATCTCTCATTCACTTTTCAACAAATTGAGAATTTTTTGCTTGGATTGATTTGTTTAACTATTCTGAATCTACTACTCATAAACTTTTACAGCTAGTTTCTCTCAAGTTCTTCAAAATCTTTTTTATTCGGTCTCTCTAGTTCAGTTCAGAACAAAACAGACCGACTAAAACAGTTCCAAAACATTTCAGGGATTGATAAAGTACAGTTCTGTCCCAAAAGTAAGAGCTATTGAGTGAATATAAATTCATAATGAAGTTGGGTGCGATCCCTTCGAACTTTCTACTTGAGGGTGGGATCAGGGATACATAAGTATCCGTTTAACTATACACGAGGATGTATACCTAATTGTACCAAAGAGGATGAGTTGGAATTGTCTTTCTTTTGTTTTCGTTTTTCAATATTGCTGTGACGTGATAGAAATACTTCAAGCACCAGAAACTTATGTGACTCGGTGACGGTGTTGAAATGAAGTGTTTTAATTCAATAGAATTTTCGTGGATTTAGAGTAAAAATAATGCCCTCGCCCAAGGCATAAAAGATCTGTAATTTTTGTTTAAAAGATAGGTTGGTACAAAACATGTGGCGTTCGTATAAAAAGAAAAAATTAAATTTGAGAATTTAAAATGAAATTATCGTTTTTCGAATAAAAGAAATGCGAATAAAGAGGTTGGAACACAATTAATTTTAATGGGAATTTTGCAAATCACATACGTAAATACCATTATTTAGATGCAAATATTCACTTACATCCAGACACAAAAAGAAACGCATGCAAGTCGAGCCGCGGTTTAAATCCGATGAGTTATTGGAGAGCCACCTGCTCCCTGTAATTGTTTCTGTAAGCAACATATTATGGATACTTCGTTTTTCATTGGTGTATATCATTGTGACGTCATAATTTATGATGTGTTCTGCTGCATGGAGAAGTTTGTTGTGGGTTGATTGAGTAAATAAGGTTTTATGTTTTTCGGGGTTTCCAACTCGATTGTACACATTTAGTCCCTTTTTTTTCTTTCTCAACTTTGATTAAAAATTTCGTTTGAAGACCATGGTCCAATTTCATGAAAGAATATATTTACGTAAGTTCTATTCCTTGTTTTAAGGATTGAAATGGATTTCGTTTAGATTCAGTAATGTTTTTATATTAACATTGATTGCGATTGCCTGCTCACAAGACACTAACCTACTTCTAACCTCATCGTAAAATACATAAAAAATACTACAAACACGTATTAAAAACCAATCTCTCCAATACAAAATTCAATATGGACCCGAAACGATCATATTTTTGCACAAATTTCAAATTTAAATAAAACAAATATTGATAGTTATCCCATTCGCATACATTCGTTCTTTCATTCTTCGTTCGTATAAAAATTATTGGTACATTTTTAACATAACCGACGCCAGATGCGTCGGTTCGAATGCCGTAAATACGAACGCTTACAGATTTAAAATGGAATACATTGTTTGAAATATAGATACATTATTGCATTATATTTGAAAAATATAATGCAATAATATTTTTGAAAACTGCTAATGAAAGTAACTAGTTTTTTACGTTATTTAAAGTTGTATATTAGATTAAACTTTGTTGCATGAAAGAAAGGACTACTTTATTCCTTTAAAATTACTACCTGGACGTACCTATACTAAAATGATTAAGCACCTATTATAAAAAAGAAAATATAAATTTACCCTTAAGACATACTACTGAGTATTTATTTTCTTCTACTAAAAATAAATTTCCTTCGATTATATTAATAAATCTATAAATTAGAAAGATAACAAAAATAACGGTTAACTTAACATTATTATCGAATATCATAGTTCATCAACCAAATAGATTGAGAAAAACTTGATGGGAAAGAGTAAACTGTTTTAGTTTTCCTATTTTTTAAATTTATTTTACAAGCTGCATTCACAAAACTTCATCGTCATTTTTTTAGCGCTCTACCCCCGCCACTACCTCACTCCTCTTTATCACGTTATTTCTATTCGAGGCTCAAGAGGATTCAACTTCATCTTAGCGTTCGGCTTTCAAAGAAGAGCTTCCTATCTCATTTATGTTGCAGATGTCTCGGCTGACGACTTGTGTACAGTAATCCTTCGTTAGTGTAGGTCAACATGCCGTAATTACGCTGCATAGGGTTGTAGCCTACAACACCAATTTATTTATGTTCAGATTGTGAACATGAGTTAGATGGATTGATGTTCCCGGTGTTGTTGTTTTGGATGATTATGAGATTGGACGACGATATTTGATATTATATAGATATTAATTAATATCCCTAGCGTTGTATTTATACAGTACAATACAATACCAATTGAAAAACGTTGACACTACCATTACACAATAGTTAAAAATAATTTTATATTCTTTATATCAATAGCGTCATAAATAAAAATAAAAATGTGTCATAATGACGACAAGATGTATGAAAGTATTGTTACTATTCTGTCAGAAGCCGCGATACAGAGCAAAGTGGAAACTAGGGTTCATAGACATGTTGGCCGTGTTGTTGGGTGGAACAAGCACGTGCGAGATGCCCATGCGACAGCGAGGCTTAAATATAAACTATGGGCATGGCACAATAAACCGATTTCTGGCGATGTCTATAACGACATGTGCCTGACTCGAAAAATATTCAAAAGCAAACTGGTGTGGTGTCAAACTCATCAAGAACAAATTAAGCTGGATATCGTAACTTCTCTTCATAAAGCCAATAATTTTCAAAAGTTCTGGAAAGCTACCAAAAAGTTTGATATTAGGCCTGGCCTTCCGGTGAGCGTCGGTGGTGCTGATCAGCCGGACAGCATCGCCAACATGTTTATGGACCACTTTAAAGTGGAATCACCGCTAGGCTCGTCGTTGCGAGTGCTCGATGACGTATGCTGTCGTGATTCTGACCTGGTTCGTTTTTCGGCCAAGCAGGTCACAAATACCATTAAGAAAATGACGAGAGGGAAGTCCCCGGGTCACGATGGTTTAAGCATTGAGCACTTGCAGAACGCCGGTCCTCACATAGCTCGAGTGCTCGCTATGTTTTACTCGCTATGTATGTGTCACTCGTACCTTCCCTGTGCTCTCTTGCAAACTATTGTCGTGCCTATTGTCAAGAACAAAACGGGCGACGTTGCTGATAAATGTAACTATCGACCCATCTCCCTGGCTACTATTATCGCGAAGGTATTCGACAGTCAGCTGGACGCGCGGTTAGATAGCCTATTAAAATTACACGACGCTCAGTTTGGGTTTCGTAATGATCTTGGAACTGAAAGTGCGATTCTGAGCCTGAAACATACAGTGCAGTACTACACAAAACGTCGAACACCAGTGTATGCATGCTTTTTGGATCTTTCACGTGCCTTTGATCTTGTATCTTATGAGGTTATGTGGAAGAAGCTACGGGAGAGAAAAGTGCCAGCGGAGCTGTTGCGTATCTTCCAGTATTGGTATTATAACCAGACGAACAAGGTGAGATGGGCCGATGGACTGTCTGTGTCGTATGGGTTAATGTGTGGAGTAAGACAGGGAGGGATTACATCACCAAAACTGTTTAACCTCTATATAAACGATCTAATCGTTGAGCTCAGCAGCAAGAAAATAGGATGTCGCATTGATGACGTCAGTGTCAACAACATCAGCTACGCTGACGATATGGTGTTGTTGAGCCCAACGGTTAGGGCGCTTAGAGAGCTGCTTTACTGCTGTGAGGGCTACGCTCGAGATCATGGCCTAATTTACAATGTTAAAAAAAGCGAGTTCTTGGTCTTTAAGGCCGGCGGTGCTAAATGTCCTGAGTATGTGCCCCCGATTAAACTAAATGGGAACGACATATCGCGAGTGTACCGGTTCAAGTACTTGGGGCATTATGTAACCGACGACCTTAGTGACCAAGTGGATATTGAGAGGGAACGTAGGGCGCTGGCAGTCCGATGTAATATGTTGGCTCGCAGGTTTGCACGCTGTAGTAGGGCAGTCAAAATAACGCTTTTTAAAGCATATTGCCAAGTGTTTTACACGTGCAGCCTGTGGACTAACTATACTCAGCGGGCTATCAGCGACCTACGGATCCAATATAATAACGGGTTCAGGATATTGATGGGGCTGTCCCGTTTCTGCAGTGCATCAGGTATGTTTACACAAGCACACGTCGACGACTTTCACGCCATTGTCAGACAGAAATCTGCCTCCTTGCTCTGCAGAGTGCGGGGGAGCTCTAACTCCATCCTGAAGACCATTGCGAGGAGGTACGATTCTCCTTTGTTAGGTGATGTTATTCGGAGATGTATTTTGAACAACAGCCTAGTATCCAAATAGATAATAAGTTTACTAACATAGTAATTAGTTATGTTTTTGTTTTTACTAACCCATATGGATGTTGCTTATCCGAAATAAAGACTATTTTATTTTATTTTTATTTTATTTTTATTTATTTATAATATATTATTTGTATGCTAAAGGACTAACCAAATTAAATACACGTGAATTACTAGTTTCCAACCGCGGCGTCGCCTGCTAAGATTTTCGATTATTGCGGTAAGAGTAAGTAGCCTATATTTATGATGTTGCCCTTTTTTGAAGTTTAAGCTAACGCTAAACCAAATTTTATCCTAATGTGTTTTGCGGTTTCGCCATAAATGCGTTACATACATGCATAAAGACTGACAAAGTTACTTTCAAATTTATGAATATGTTTATGATATGTAGTTTATGGTTACATAAGTAACATATTTATTATTTTACAAGCAATTTTATAAAGATAGTATGTACGAGACAAACAAAATAAATAATTACCCAGACACCACTACAAAATTTCAAAAACATAAAACCACTCTTAAACATTCAGCCACTATAAAAATGGTATTACGATGACACTTAAAGTTGCCGCAATGCTCCATATTACATCAAGAAATTACTTGCAAAACAGTCCTATGTTCGTGTCGTAACTCGATCTGAGATGACCACTTCTGAATATTTAAGGTTTTACGGCAATATCAGACAAGCACCAGCGAGGCAGACTAGTGGCGGCTCATACTGTCGTATTAAAAAGTATGATGTACTGTTTCAAACTCTGTTCATGTTAATACCTGAGAATTATTTCAAGTACATTTTTCAGTAGCGTTTGATATGTTTAAAGTTCATCAAAGCGCCTTGTAGCTTCCTGACCAGGGATAAGCAGTTAGGCACATAGGTCAAAATGTTTTTATCAAAAAGCCTAGTAATAAAATATTGTCTATTCGAAGATTAAAAAAAAGTGTATTTGTATTAATCAGCTGAAAAATATTGTACAACACTGAAAAAAAAATGGAAAAAGAATTCATTGCAAAAGCCATTTTATTGTAGCTTCTCTGTTGACTTTAATATTTTTTTAAATATTTTTGCCAAGTGAACGCCATAAAGTAATGTGAGATTTTTATAATAACATTCTCTCTCATTTCATTTACGACATATAAGTAATTTGCTTTCTTAACTTAGAACGAAATTGAGTTATGTTTTCAATTAAAAATAGGTATATCTGGCGATTCATTTTGAATATTTAAAATGATGTTTATAAAACTTAACCATGTTATAGGTACGATAAAAGCTTTAAACAAAAAATCTGGTCAAATAAATTCGGAGATTAGCAAATTTTTCATAACACTGTTATATTACGTCGTCTCGATAAAATATATAAATAGAAGATATTTATAATTATGTCTTACAGTAATAAAGATGCGTTTTATAGTTCTTGTACTCGCCAAATTTATATTTTTGCTTCCAATCTAGTAGATAATATGATAAAAGAAAATAAATTTAAAACGTTATATTATTATAATATAACCGTGGTTATATTCTAAATTTTAATTCACACTTACTAATAAGTGTAGTAGGGTTTTTTGAAACTGTGTCTTAGAATTTCGATGGATCATGGTTCACTTCTGCCTTCTCCAAACAATATTATGTAACTGTTATGATATCCGAAAACATAAAAGTAAAATATAAGAACAAGCACTACATTTTAGCGGGCTAAGTTCCAAACCGAGAATTTCCTAATTGAAAAATCCAATAACACTTTGGCCGACCTAGGTATCAAATCCACACCCAGACATCAGCCAATATGGCTACTATAAAGTGAATTGTCAATAAAACATGCTACTTTACTACCAACGAATTGTTATTTAATAACAATGCGACATTAAGTTACAATTTCCAGTTACATGACTGTAATTATACCAAAAACCTTGTACATTTTGTGCGGGTTACATGCGAGATTTTTCGCGAATCATATCACTGGATTTTATTATTTTAATTCTCCCTATAATTGGCATTAAATATACATTTCCGACGCCAGTATGACCGCTTCGTTTGTGCCTTTACAGAACATTAAACGTTTCATAATTATATTTACTGGCAACATTCCTGACAGGTTGAGTATATTCAAATAAAGAATTTTAAATTTTGATTCTGGAATTGAAACGAAAAAAAGGGTTGTGTTTTGCTTTTCAGAGATAATAATTTCTACGATTTTTAAATATGGCCGAATTAGAATTTGCTTGATGTGAATGCTATTTAATAATTATTTTTATACATAGATGAAACATTGTAATTATTGAAAATTTAATAGTAAGTACTAATTTGTTTAGTTTTTAATAGAAATTACTATATATGTCCTTTTAAATTAAAACAAAACTTTTTATGATGTCTTGTGCTTTTGCCTGAAAGATTTGATATTAATATTTCATTCAACCCTAAAATGAAAACTGAATGATCATTGCTTATATTTTAATTATAATTTATTGCTATGTATCCAAGCAATTGCTATAGCGTAACGATGCAAATATTTCCATTATAAGCATTTTCCATGAAACAATTTCCTCACTCAAATTACCATGAAGAGTTATGGAGGTCGTTCTCGTTATAACGTGTAAAAATTTTAATGTAATTACTTTTAGCAGTTAAATGATAAGCGTTACTTAATACGGTGTTCAGTCGGTCACATTAAGTGTGATTCATTGTATGTTATAGTCCATAATGAGATATATGACACGCGATGTTTACTAACACTAAAATGTTTAATTATATTACTTAATAACTGCGTCAATATTTTCGTCATGCCTTTATTCCCTGAAAGGCTAGGCTAGGCGTGTGCTGTTGCACGCCCAGTTATCGTTAGGCTAGTAAAACGAAAAACGAGGTTATCTTTTCTATTTTCCTGCCTTTGTAAATGAAGTGTTAATATTACCTGAAGTATTTAAGTCCCATAGACTTAATTGGGACAATCGCTTGGAAATTTACAATATAAAAAGTGCTCGTTTTTCAAGTCTTACATGAAGATATTATAATTATGTAATTAGGTATATAAATTATTGCTCTTTTAGCCATCCTGGTAGCTAGAGCTGTGTGTGACTTTGGATTTATTAAAGCTAAGATGGTTTCCAAATTGTTAAGGTTATTTTTTAAATGTTACATGTAAATAAATAGCTTCCTTCTCATATTTTATCCTTGAACGGTATACTGGTTTTCAAGGGGTTGCCGGTTGCTAGCTCTGAGGTCCCGGGATCTATTCGCCGGATGGGTCAATGTAGAAAAAAAAACACTTTTCGACATTTTCTCGGGTCTGGGTGTTTGTTATACTTTCTTTGTCTATGATTCCATGACACAAGCGCTCATGACACAAGCGCTTTAGCTACTTACTTTGGATTCGGAGCAATGCATGTGATGTTGTCCACATTAATTCATTTTTAAATTTAATTTAAGTGAATAAATAAATTTAAATTTAATTTCAAAAGTGTCAAAAGACACTATAAGACCTAACGAAGGCTTAAAACTGATTGAAATTTCAGTATACCGTCATAAGAACTGTTAAATCGGACTTAATTCAAGATTGCATTGTAAGCTATTATTGCCAAAATTCGAAATACAATATCAAGTTCTAACGGAAAATTTAAAGTTCTACTTAATATACTTAATGAGATGTAGGTAATTGAGTGTTGCGGTGAATACTTGGCACGGGCCCGCTCACGCTTCACCGGTATGCTAATGTATGCAGATACACGCGTTAAGTGTCAGGCGGTATTACTGTTCGTATTGTTTTTATTTAAGCGTAAGGGTGTTAAGTGATTGCTTGGTGATGGGAATTATGCGAGTGGGAAGTGCAGTTGATTTTCGAGACTTTTTGGTGCGATGCTCAGATGTTTATTAATATTGCTTTTGTTTTTTGTGAGCTACTAGCTTCTCATTAGTGTCTCATGGTGTTACTCGCAGATTACAAGATTTTTTTTCGAGATATTGTTATTCCTATGTGCAGATTACAAGATTACTCATTTTTTTCGAGATTTTGTTATTCCTATGTGATAATCCAGAATATTAGCTACCTCCATACCAAATTTCATCAAAATTGAAGAGGTTACAAACGTACACACACATAGACACATTTACAAATTTTCGCCAAATGATGAGTATGATAGTGTCATTTACTGTGTATTTGAGTGTTAAGATTAAATAGTTGAACAGCAATAATATTTTTTAAAGAAGGTTTGCTGTTTTGTTCTAAGCGATAAACTGTCGTTTTTTTAAAAATGCTGATGAGATTGTTATTGCGTATTTTTATCTGCGTAGAGTATTGTTAAGCCTTACCTACTTACTTACGGTTATTTACATTAAAAGCTTTATATACGGTATTATTTTTTGCTGAAAACTGGCAAATAAAAAAAGATCATACAAACGTTTTTAAACGTTAGTTCATCAATGAAAGTAACAGGAAAATTATGAATCGAAATACAGCAAAATATTTCACGAAATTTTCAGTACAGTTGGCAAAAACACTTACATCACGGAATGCCTCATGTACAAAGCCTACGGTTCTGAAGCCACTGTTTAGTCTGATAAGTTTATCGCATATCCAACTGACTACTAAATCACAATTACACAAAATCCGAAAATTTTCGACCAAACTGATCATTATTCGGAGCGCGCCTAATGCGGCAACCTGTGGTATAAATTCACTAGAACTGAATTAAAAAAGAATTTTATTATCTTTTGCTCAAGTAAAAATTTACATAGTGATACTAGAATTATATTTATCCATTCAAGACAAAGACAACACATGATAATAACTTAAAAATACATTTCATAGCCTAATGGCTGTGGCATTAGACTTGCAGTAATGTGGTCGGGTTTGAATCCTACGCGTTGTACTACCAACTTGAACCCACTTGTAATACAAGCAATTAACTTACCACGAGGGGCAAAAAGAATTCGAGTAATGTACAACCCTCATTGCTAGTAATCGTTTTTTTTAATAAAAATAAATCAAATCCACACCCAGACATCAGCCAATATGGCTACTATAAAGTAAATTGTCAATAAACCATGTTACTTTACTACCAACGAATTGTTATTTAATAACAATGCGACATTAAGTTACAATTTCCAGTTACATGACTGTAATTATACCAAAAACCTTGTACATTTTGTGCGGATTACATGCGAGATTTTTCGCGAATCATATCACTGGATTTTATTATTTTAATTCTCCCTATAATTGGCATTAAATATACATTTCCGACGCCAGTATGACCGCTTCGTTTGTGCCTTTACAGAACATTAAACGTTTCATAATTATATTTACTGACAACATTCCTGACAGGTTGAGTATATTCAAATAAAGAATTTTAAATTTCGATTCTGGAATTGAAACGAAACAAAAGGGTTGTGTTTTGCTTTTCACAGATAATAATTTCTACGTTTTTTAAATATGGCCAAATTAGAATTTGCTTGATGTGAATGCTATTTAATAATTATTTTTATACATAGATGAAACATTGTAATTATTGAAAATTTAATAGTAAGTACTAATTTGTTTAGTTTTTAATAGAAATTACTATATATGTCCTTTTAAATGAAAACAAAACTTTTTATGATGTCTTGTGCTTTTGCCTGAAAGATTTGATATTAATATTTCATTCAACCCTAAAATGAAAACTGAATGATCATTGCTTATATTTTAATTATAATTTATTGCTATGTAACCAAGCAATTGCTATAGCGTAACGATGCAAATATTTCCATTAAAAGCATTTTCCATGAAACAATTTCCTCACTCAAATTACCATGAAGAGTTATGGAGGTCGTTCTCGTTATAACGTGTAAAAATTTTAATGTAATTACTTTTAGCAGTTAAATGATAAGCGTTACTTAATATGGTGTTCAGTCGGTCACATTAAGTATGATTCATTGTATGTTATAGTCCATAATGAGATATATCACACGCGATGTTTACTAACACTAAAATGTTTAATTATATTACTTAATAACTGCGTCAATATTTTCGTCATGCCTTTATTCCCTGAAAGGCTAGGCTGTAGGTGTGCTGTTGCACGCCCAGTTATCGTTAGGCTAGTAAAACGAAAAACGAGGTTATCTATTCTATATTACTGCTTTTTAAAATGCAGTGTTAATATTACCTGAAGTATTTAAGTCCCATACACTTAATTGGGACAATCGCTTGGAAATTTACAATATAAAAAGTGCTCGTTTTTCAAGTCTTACATGAAGATATTATAATTATGTAATTAGGTATATAAATTATTGCTCTTTTAGCCATCCTGGTAGCTAGAGCTGTGTGTGACTTTGGATTTATTAAAGCTAAGATGGTTTCCAAATTGTTAAGGTTATTTTTTAAATGTTACATGTAAATAAATAGCTTCCTTCTCATTTATCCTTGAACGGTATACTGGTTTTCAAGGGGTTGCCGGTTGCTAGCTCTGAGGTCCCGAGATCGATCCCCCGGATGGGTCAACGTAGAAAAAAAACACTTTTCTACATTGTCTCGGGTCTGGGTGTTTGTTATACTTTCGTTGTCTATGATTCCATGTCACAAGCGCTCATGACACAAGCGCTTTAGCTACTTACTTTGGATTCGGAGCAATGCATGTGATGTTGTCCACATTAATTCATTTTTAAATTTAATTTGAGTGAATAAATAAATTTAAATTTTATTTCAAAAGTGTCAAAAGATACTATAAGACCTAACGAAGGTTTAAACTGATTGAAATTTCAGTATACCGTCTTAAGAACTGTTAAATCGGACTTAATTCAAGATTGCATTGTAAGCTATTATTGCCAAAATTCGAAATACAATATCAAATTCTAACAGAAAATTTAAAGTTCTACTTAATATACTTAATGAGATGTAATTGAGTGTTGCGGTGAATACTTGGCACGGGCCCGCTCACGCTTCACCGGTATGCTAATGTATGCAGATACACGCGTTAAGTGTCAGGCGGTATTACTGTTCGTATTGTTTTTATTTAAGCGTAAGGGTGTTAAGTGATTGCTTGGTGATGGAAATTATGCGAGTGAGAAGTGCAGTTGATTTTCGAGACTTTTTGGTGCGATGCTCAGATGTTTATTAATATCACTTTTGTTTTTTGTGAGCTACTTGCTTCTTATTAGCGTTCCATGGTGTTACCCGAAGATTACACGATAACTTATTTCTTTCGAGATGTTGATATTCCTATGTGATAATCCAGAGTATTCGCTACCTCCATACCAAAATTTATCAAAATTGGACGAGTCATTTTAGCGCGAAGAGGTATAAAACGTAGGTACCCACATACATACACACTCACACACTTTCGCCAGTTTAATATATGTGTGATAGTGTGATTAACTATGTATTGTATTAATATGTGCCTTATAAGGAATAGTTTAAAAATGCTGATACAATTGACATTGTGTATTATACATTGCTTAGTATTGGCAAAAAGGCCTTAATCATACGTTTGTAAACTTTAGTTCATCAATGAAATGAAAGTAACAGGAAAATTATGAATCGAAATAAAGCAAAATATTTCAGTACAGTTGGCAAAACACTTAAATCACGGAATGCCTAATGTACAAAACCTACGGTTCTGAAGCCACTGTTTAGTCTGATAAGTTTATCGCATATCCAACTGGCTACTAAATCACAATTACACGAAATCCGAAAATTTTCGACCAAACTGATCATTATTCGGAGCGCGCCTAATGCGGCAACCTGTGGTATAAATTCGCTAGAACTGAATTAAAAAAGAATTTGATCGACTTTCGGTTCAGTAAAAATGTACATAGTGATACTAGAATTATGTTTATATTTATCCATTCAAGACAAGAACAACACTTATTAATAACTTAAAAATACATTTCAAATAAGGATGTAAGCGACGGTAGCCTAATTAATGGCTGTGGCATTAGACTTGCAGTTATGACTGTGGTCGCGGGTTTGAATCCTACCCTTTGTACTACCGACTTGAACCCACTTGTAACACAAGCAATTAGCTTACCACGATGGCTAACAAGAATACTATTAATGTACAACCCTCAATGCTAGTAATCCCTTTTTTTAAAGGTCTCAACAACCATCGCACCTACTAATTACTAATTTACGTCTGGAATAAAAGTGTATAAAATAAACCTTGAAAAAATATATTTCCATCTATTGAAACATTTCGTGTTAATTCTTTAGATCTTAGTCCATCATTTTCATACTTCACTGTTCATTAACTAATGCAATTGCATTCCTCAAAACATAATTTGGCCTAGTCGGGATACGCACGCAATTCTTTAGCGAACCGCTGTTGGCATTGTGAATTTGTACTGTTAACATTGTTTTGTCGGCATAATTTGTAAGGTATGAGGTGGTGAAGTTCTGATTTAGCACTAAATTCATGTGCAAAGCGTTGGCATTTGTTTTTATGAGTATTTTACAGCTAAATTAATTTTGATATTTGTTTGATTTCAATTCAATTCTTTATTGCACTCTATAAGTTTTTACAAAGGCGTTAAATTAACAGTTTTAAAAGTACATTATGGACCCTGTAGGGCATGGCAAAAAACTAGAAATTTACTTAAAACTTAAATGTAGCTAAACAAAACATAGTTCTAAATTATTAAAAATGAGATTACTAGTATTTTTAGTTTATTTATAATGTGCTAATAGACTACTAGAATAGATTTAAGAATAGACCCCGGTTAACAGATGCTATCGAAAAATTATTCGTATTGAAGCTTGATAATTTGTATGGAGAACTACGGTCTAAATTCTAAATGTCAATAGGTACTTATAGTAATTTTTACTTTAAGAATACTTTGTTTGAATAGTTTTGTGCTACGACAACGGCTATCGAAAAACTATTCGATTGAAGCGTCATATTGTATGAAAAACGATGGTCTGAATTAAAAAACTCAATAAGTACTAATAATTGTAAGCCTCCGTGATAAAAACTTTCCAAGATTATCAAGAGTTTTCAAGGTTAGATAAATGTAACATTTTTGTATAAACTGGGAAGGTCAGCTTTGACCGTTAAATAAAGAGTTTAAGAGAAATATAAAAGGTAAACGATATAAAATGGCGCAATAAATGTAATGATTTGCAGGAAATTGATAGTAATTGGGTCGAAATGACTGTTTAATTGCGACATGTCAATGATACAGTATCGCATTCATAAAAATGATTGTTAAAGTTAAGCTTTTATTGAAATAAATTATACTGATTGCGAGTTCGAGGTGATTTTATTAGAGGTTTATTTCGTTCAGGTGAAATAAAGAGTTTTTATTTGCAGAGTAAAGTGAGAATTGATGTACCTGTGTCCCTATATCTTAGGAAGGGTTACGATATTATCTTGTCATTTAGTATGGTGCAAGCAGGATATAAAATGTTTTTTAAACGTATTAAGAATTATTCTCTAAACGTTTTTTTTGTAATTGATTTGGTATGTACCTACTTAGGTACTTCATAACTGTGCCCATCAGGGTCCATAATATTGTGACTTTTATATTTCCTTTTCCACCATTAATGTACATTATGGATTGCAATAAAGAATATGAATATGAATTACCATTTTATTTTTTAGTACATATAGGAATCTTACTTTATATAAGGATTAAAAAAGTATTATTAATGAATCCCGCTACGTTTCCAAATCCTAAGCTCAACTTAGTTAAGCACCCGTTTTTCGGTGAAACTTACTTCACACTAATAAACAAACAACGAAACTCCACTTGAATAGCGTCACTACCATAAATTACGTAGATGCAACAAAAAAGGGATCAACACACAACCCGGTTGCAAACACAGAGGCGTGTTTCAACACGGTACACTAACAGATTAAAGTGAGATTCCAACACAGTGCGACACAGTGTCGCTAGTTGGAAAACGTTGGACCGAAACTCCAAATGAACCCATTAAGGGTGGAGATGTAAATCATCATAATATAGCCAGTGTAATGCCGGGACACCATTAACTGATTGATGATTGAGTGAGTTTTTAATTTGTCTCTCTTTTTTTTCAGGTAAGTGCTTTCACCTGTACGTTTGCAGCAGCCAGTGTTTAATTAATCAGACTGATGTATTGTGTAAGTTATTTTTTTCTATATTCTTTTGTTTTTGTTTGATTTCGGAAGGTACTTCGCTATTGTTACTAAACTTTAACTAGGTATGTGTACTAAAAAATGCTAAAATATCGTAAAATTAATTATGGATTTTTTCTATGAATAGAGATTCGATAGTTATGGCAAAATATTTTAATGATTATAAAAATGTTTGTGTCCTGCAGAAAGACACTAATTAAAATAATTACGAAAATTAAATTTCAATGTTTAACATTTGATACATTTGACTACACATTCAATTGTTTTCATGATAATTCATAGCTGTGCAGTTACAAATACAGTTTTAATTCCAATCAACAAATCCTAAACACTGGTCACATGAATTTCTAATAAATTATAGTACAGTTGAATTAATGATCAACATTCAAAACGATTACTATTACATTAGCTAAAAGTTAGATACTATTTGGTCGCTAAACGCATTAGCAAACTAAATACATTTGGTATCGATGTACCGTCATTACTTAAACATAAATTATATTTGAAATATCGATAATTTTAAACGTTAATGCGTGCCAATACTAGCATTAGCCTATTTAGAGGTAGAACGCGATACAAGCGAGATGTTGCGTTCCATAATTGTGTCTACATCCAAATTTTTTACTGCAAATGAAACAAATATATTTTTATTATTTGAGCTTAGAAAATAAGTTGGTGTTTCTTGTTAAACACTAAAAGATTTCGGGTCATTATCATTAGGATTATTATTAATCTAGATGTATTATTTCGACACACATAATTTTAGTGTTTTGATGAATGTCTCAATTTTTTAACCTATTATGTTTAATTACTGTGGCTGCACGGATAGCCGAGTGTTATAGGTCACCACGCTAAATACCACTGTGCGCGAAGTGCACATGAGACAAGCATTTGTGTGATCCACAAATGCTTGTTCCAAGTCTGGGTGTTCTTTGTGCATGCGATTTGAATGTTTGTGAAACTCCCGCGACACAAGGATTAAATTCCTAAATGCGGGCGTCGTTTTATTAAAAAAAAAATACTTAGTGTCAACGTGTGTGGTAGTGTTGTAATTTGCGTTTTTATTCATACACACCCGTAGTTCAAGATAAATGTATTGAATATAATGCTGTGTATTCTCTGACTCGCGGTATACTAAACATGCTTGTTTGAACGTGAGTTCAGAACGGGATAATGTTATATTGTTTATATTGCGCACATATAGACTATAACTACCGTAGAATAAGGATAAGCAGAGCTAGTAGTGTGAAATGCAGTATTTCACATAAGGTAAACAAGATTTTGAAACTGATGACCCATGATGTAATATTTAATGACAAAAATAAATTTTATTTTATTATAAAAAAAATATCAAGCTGACAACACAAAACCTTGTTAAGCATACTCTGCTTAATTTTATATTTGTGCCATATTTTTCACGTTCAACTTTTAAAATATACAAACCACTGCATTAAAAATCTTTGCTGTACGCTTAAGCTAAAAATAGCCATTACATCAATACATACATTAATTATGTTCACAAAATACTCATAGTTTATACTCGCTGCATCCAAACAGTGGCGTGGGCCAGTTTTCTCATAAATAGATTATACAGTTGTCAGCGCCCTTGTGAGCCGAAGCGAATCTATTAAGCGCGTTATTTCCGTTCGCACAGACTGCCTGTGGATGTACGAGGCTAGATGGAAACAGAAAATTGGTTTTCTGTGTGAAAACGCCGGTTTTGTTTTTGAATGAGCAATGAATTTGACTGGATTATGTTTTGGTTGTGCAATTTGTGTTTTATTGGTTGAATTTGTGAAATTATTACACATTATCTTTCCTTATTAATTTACCATTATAATATAAAATTGTTTTTTGTTTCATGATTTCTAGTTTTTGTTTTTTTTGTAACATTGTTTTACATACATTTTTGAGCTTGCAACTTTTTTTTTTAAAGAAAAGCAATGTGGGTTGCACATTACTAGTAATCTCGGTAACCCCTCGTGCTAAGCTAAGATGTTTGTGTTACGAGTGGCTTCACGTCGGTAGTGTAATGGGTGGGATGGAATTGTTTTGGTAACCCTTGAGCATTACCAAACAGTATAAAGGTACATACAACTATATCGATAGCGGGTTAAAAGCGCAGCAAGCCGCAGTGTTACTGGTGGAGCACTTAGCTTCCCACTGAGCGCAGCTTGATGTGTATTAAATTGATATTTCTGTTACATCGTGGTAACGTTTATAGATAAATTAGTGTGTATGCACACTAATACAAAAAATAGGGAATGTAATGTACCTGTATTTTTTTTTTATTTAGAACGCCTTTTGATAGATATTTTTGTAAAAAAAGTGCATAAGTCGAACTAAAGTTTTATTTTTAAGCTCAGCAGTGCTTCCTTCTAGGAAAGGATATTATATCCAAGCACATTAATAGTTAAGTTTGATACTACATATTTCCATAACCTAATAACTAATTTATCTTTCCTATCTTTGTATAATGCCTGTAACTAGCCCAATATAAAACTAATCGTTTGTATTATCATCTCAAAAAAACATTATTTATTTTTGACTTTGTTAACCAAATTTTGTAATTGACATTTTTCTTGTCAGAATCTTTTTAATAGAATCAATAAAGGATACATATAGTTTATTGTATCTTAGCATTATAATTTTGATATTTATATGTGCTCTTTATTAGAATTAATTTGAATTTGAACCAAAAAAGACCACGAAAACAATTTCGCGGGTCCCATCCAGCACACAAACATCTGCAATTTTCGCCTACAATCCGAACGTAAAGCTTCCAAAGCAATCGATTTCCGGCCTATTCGACTTTAAACGAGGAATCAAACCAGATATCCGAACGGATTTAGTTGCGGACTCCATGGACAGTAATGAATAGAGTCGAGTAGCCCACTTCAATTCAGTTAACTTTATCCTTTATATTAATCAATGTGATAGGATTTGTGAGATTGGGTCATATTTTTAATGGCAAACGTAAGCGTTTGCTATTTGATTTTCTTGTTTGTGTTTTAATCTAATGAACATAGATTATTTCAGCTTAGGATTAAAATAACATGAAATTGTTTTACAGCGTTTTAAGCGTTAAAATTTTCATACATTTTAAGTTTTGTTAATCCATTAATAAATATAGTTTAAATAAAATAAGTACCAAAAGAATCACATTTTAATTTACATACTCATACATTTTAACAATACGGTGGAAGTTTTATTATACGTATCCACATAACTAACCCCTATCAAGCAACCTAACAATGTGTACCTCCAATCACCATCAAATCACGTACCAAGTTATACGTTGAACAGACCAATAAAACGTCTCAATATCTATGCGTTTATTCCGTTTGATTAAACAACGTACATGTATAAAGTTTTACGAGTCCGATTGGCTACTTTTATTGGCGGGCGAGGCCTTATCTGCACACGCCATGCATCGGAGAACGCCAGTTATTATTAATCCTCAGATAAGTTGGTACGACTGTAACTGTCATAAAACTATGATGGATCGATCTATTTGTCAATATCTGAGCTTATCGAGATTCGAGGAATGTGTTGAGAAATTTTCAGTTTCTTGACTTTTTATGGATGAAATGTAGAACATTGAGTTGTGCCTGACAGAAAAGAAATATTACCACTATTTTGCCGTTTTAATGAACAAAAAACCTTTCCGTACTGTGCTTTTCTTTCAGTTTTTTAAGACAGAGATAATGTCTAATAGAGCAATTATTTCGCTCTAATACGAGCACAAAAATCTGCGGAAATTCAAGTCATTGTACCTAAATTAATTCAGATCTCAAAATTATATTTCGACCCTTGTCATGTCCCGAAAAACCCTCGAAAGTCAATACTGGAGATATAAGGTTTCAATCTGTGTTCCCACTGTGCTGGGATCAGAATGGGATCGGCAGACGTCGACGTATCGATTCACTTTTATGGAGCAAATGGACTTCCCATTCACCACGTCCACTTGGTTTTGGGATTCAAATAAGATCGGTCGAAGTTTCGGTGTTTGGCGTGATGAGGGTTAAATAAGGTATTGCGGAAATAATATTATTAGGGTGCTGCCCTTTATTATAAATATGAAAGGGAATTTATAGATTCTGCAGTTTAAATTGAGGTAAAATATGTTTATAAGTAAAAGTATCAACTCGATTGTCAACATGGTCTCTTGTAAGTTTGACTAGAAAACTGTTTGTATCAAAATGATAAACGACTTGCGGCTTGACTTCGTGCTAGCTTGTATGTCACAACACATGCAGGTAAATATTGTAGAGGAATCTTCATAATTTTATCTTTTTGGCATGAGCAGGTATTGACTTTTTGAACAAGAGTTTGTCTTTAAATTGTAGATAGGGATGTAATAATAACTAAATTAAACTATCATAATATATATATTTTTAACAAGATCTGAGTATAGAAAATGACAACGCTGCAAGACTTCAAGACACAGTGAGCTCATATTGCGTAGGTCGGAACACAAACTATTAATATTAAAAGAAAATTAAATAACAAAAATATGAAGGTAGAACGAGCAACATATCTTATCAAGACGAATAACAACCATCCTAGTCTGCCCGTGACCATGACACGTCATGCAAAGGTGTTGAAACGTCGGGAACTAAAATCAAAACAAACCGCAATAAAATCCAATTTTATTTGACCGGTAATCAAAATTGCACTGCCCCAAAGCAGCATTAAGCTTCTGTTTTAGAATTGCAGCCGCTAAAGTAAATTAACAACAAATCGCTTAAACCTGTATCCCAGTATAACAGGTACGTTTCAATGTAAGCGTCCAATATTAATGTCAGTTTGCAAAGTTTACACGTCATTAACTCGGAGTGCTAAAGTTGTTGTGTGAAATTCATCGATTTTGCACTTGCGGGGAATTTATGAGCAATACAATGTAGGTATCGCTGTGAATTATATTTATCCTTTGTGAATGTGCTTGGTTGTACACTCAATTTAGAGATAGGATGAATTGGTACTAGAATACAATGGTTTATAATGTCTTGCATAATGTATTTTGAAAAAAGTCGTTATTTTGATGAGGTTTTTTTTTGCTACTTGTGAACTTATACAATTTTTATCACTTTGAGGAAATAATAATATAAACTACAAACTACTTAGGTACTTTACTTGAGTAGCACAAAAACCTATTAAAAATTGCATAATACTTCAAAATAAATCCAGAAATATTCAAGATTTCATACAAAGGAGGAGCGGTGACGATTTCAACTTAATTAACCTATACGCCAGAAACTACATTTTTTTAAACTACGGAAGATACTTGTTATAGGCAAATTCTCACTTAAAAACGTTCAACTTCCACTTACAGTAAATGAAATTAAGACAAAACTAATTAGAGACTAATTAAATGCCTTCGAACTAACCGACGAACGTCTTGGCGGATTTTTGACGCGTTTCTTTAATGATTATTGCTGTCGGTAGATGGCGTTAGTGGACTTTTTGGTTAAAATTAAGATGGCGCTTTTTTCAAAATTTTATTGTAATATCATTTTTATTATTATTTTTGTTTTATTTGTGAATGGAACCTTAGATGAATATTAACTATAAAAAATTTAATTTTAAATTTGTATAGGAATTATATTTGCTATTTAAATTGGCTATTTTTACCAGATAAACCTATTGCTTGCTTCGGTCACCAAAAAAACTTTCTTATTGTGACTCTTAGGGTCTATTTCACCATCGTCGGATAACTTTAACTCGCCGAATAAAATTGACGTTTGACAGTTACTGTATGAAACAACTGTCAAAATTTCAAAATTATTCCTCGAAAAAGTTATCTAACGATGTTGAAATAGGCCCTTAATATTTTTGTCTCATTTCTAGTTACAAGTACGTTAAATAATTTGTGTAAGATTTATGACAAACATTTGATTAAAAACTGTTATACTCTTTCTTATTATAAACTGATAATAATAATTATGCTAAAAACAATTTATTAGTATGACCACAGGGTATATAAGCAGAGGAAGACCGAAAAAGAGATGGATGGATTGTGTGAAAGATGATATGAGAAAGAAAGGAGTGGATGCCGCGATGACAAGTAATAGAGAGGAATGGAAGGAAAATACGCATTGCGCCGACCCCATATGAATGGGATAAGGGCAGGAAGAAGAAGAAGAATAATAATTATGCTAACCAAATGACTCAGCACTAAAGGGAAGTTAAGCTTTGATGCTAAAAAAGTTAAAAACGTTTGTTTTACCATAACCATCTCCAGCAATACTGGCGTATTAACTCTTATGAAGTTTTACCATACACTTGCTTACCATTATAGCTTTAATGGTAAGGATATTACCGTTAAAAGAAACTACCACCACTAAACGAGTAACACGGTCTCATTACGTACTATGGCTGCCGACTTACTTAACTGGACTTTTGAATGGCCAACTATATTATTTTTCTCTATTAAGATCTTCCATTTGTTGGATAGACAAGAATAAAGATTTTTTTAATCTTGTAAGATTTTGCTAGATATATTTTTTTCAATTTGTATTTGACTTAAAAAAGAATAATGTTTTTTAAATAAAACTCAATACATTTTGAAGTACTGATTAAATATATAAAATGAAGAATAATATTTTTTTGTTAAAAATATATTCTTGAAATAAAACTACTTTAAACGGATTCTATCGCGGTATATTTGATTTTAGTTCCCGACGTTTCAACACCTTTGCAGGTGTCATGGTCACGGACAGAGCTTCTTATTCACATGAAGCTTATTTGCTGGATGACCAAGTTTTGCTTGTCTTTTCGGACATTTTCTGAAAATGAATCCTAGCTAAATCGATTTAAAGCCCCCGAAACTCCTACATAAACAAATTTCATGAAAATCGTTGGAGCCGTTTCCGAGATTCAGATTGTACAATATATAGCAATTTAAATTGCTAAAAATAAATTATAAAGACTTGTCTCTCTGATCTTGAATTCAGGGTTTTTTTTGTATATTATTGAATGTTGTAACGATACTACTTCCTTTCAGTCGTTTTGAGTTTTTTAAACAAATCGTTTATGACAAAATAGTGTAACAAAATAGTTACTTTTACATGCGACTAATCCGAGATAATTTATTAAAAGACACTGGCTGATGAGCCGCCTTCATTAGGTAATTGCCCTTCTGACTCAATAGGTATTAATCAAAGAGATTAAGGTATTAATTATATTATTTACTAATTACGCTAGAAATAATATTACATATGGAGGAGCACAACTGTTTAATAATTTACCTACATGTATAAAAAGTGTAAGCTCTCTCAGCGTTTTCAAGTCTCGGCTATCCAAACACATAATGGAAAACTGCCCTAAATAACGTTCCGCCATGTACTTTAATGGTTGAGAGTTGAACCGCTGAATGAGTATAGAATAATTTTATATTTAATACTATACACATTATACTTTGGTGACGGTTACCTAAAATAAGTTTACTTAATGTCTGTTCTCATGTAAGTGGCTTTATTTGTCTTTATGAGAATAAATGATTTAAACCTATTAAGATCGGCTTAGCTAAGAGTACCTACTCTCGGCATCTGAGGAGAGTTGTTGGCAGCTTTACAACTGAATATTTGAGCAGGTATATCAATTGTTTTTGTTGGCGATTGACAAAAGTAAAAATGAAATTATAATATCTCATAATAAAATCTTGGGTCAGTTCACACGGCCTTCTGATCCCAAACTAGGCAGAGCCTTTACTATCAGACAACTAATAAACATACTTATATATTTCAAAATACATACGTATTATAGATACATAAAACTCAGACACAGAACAAATGATCTTGCTCAACACACAAAGATTTGTCCTGGGCGGGAATCGAACCCACGACCTTCGCCTTAGCAGTCAGGGTGGCTGACCACTAGATCAACAGGCCCGTCTACAAGACCAACAGCTCGTCATTTAAAATTTATTACTGGATTTAATTATATGATACTGAAACTCAATTTTTGTTTAATGTATTTTGATGAATGTTTCGAAGATGATGTGTGTAGGTGAGCTTTAAACGTTTTTATGTCGACGAGAACTTTCACATAACAATTAGGTAACATTTCTGAATGATTACAGGCAATTTATTTAAATCAGATAGATTTGAGACTTAGCTGACCTGTTGGACTAGTTACAAAACCGAAAGTCGTGGGTTCGATTTCTACCTAGGATAAATATTTGTGTAATGAGACGATCATTTGATCTGTTTCTGGGTGTGATAGTGATATAATATGTATGCTTCTGGAAATATATAAGTTTAATTATCAGTTATTTGGTTGCCATAGTACAGGCTCTGCCTAGTTTGGGATCAGATAGACACGGCCATCACAGTGAGTTGTCCCGAAATATTATCACAATTATTTTAGGGTAACAGAGTCAAACAACACATGTTTTGAAATAACTCAAACAATTACAATCAAAACAAACAATAACAATAGCCAAGCAATCGAGGCTGGACTTTTAAAACAACGTGTGACACTAACATAAAACATTTAGCAATAAAGTTGGAGCGTTATTATACAGGTTCCAAGCCCTGCTCTCTGTGAAATAGAGACATTTCCGGGAGGCAGGGTTATGCTTCATTGTCTTGTTAGTCAACTTTGTGGCGGCGACGTCATTTCAAACGTTGGGACTTTATGAACGAGAGTGCGTTTGTAAAGGATGTCGGTTTTAGCGCAAGAGGTAACTTTTTACCATCTAATAAACTTAACCTTCTTTAAAAACAACTAATAAATGAAAATCTAAAAAATTGCGTCACTTTAATTTTCTTTCGTTTGTAGTTAAATAATTGTTAATATTGTTAAGTTTTTAAATATTTATTATAATTTTTTTAGCTTATTTTTCTATTGTAAATAGGTTGGTTTTCGAAAAAAATCCTTTAACAATAATTAGTTGTATAATTTATGATTGCTTTAAGAAAAATGTTACTAAATTATTTTTAAGCTTTCTTGCAATTGGTGGCACATCATACTAATCTCATGAAGGCGAAGTTTGTGAGTATGTGTATGCGTGTTACCTCTTCACACCGTAAAGGTTCAAACAATTTATATGAAAGTTTGGCATGGAGGTAGCTAACACCCTGGACAACACATAGGCTACTTTTGATCCCAGCAAAACAAATTTATCTGATAGACCGCGGGTTACTAATATGTAAAAAAAATGTAAGGGCTTAGCTAGTTACTAATATTCTGAACCCCTGTATTTATATCATATTACATCCAACAATAAGGCAACTATCAAATGTGCCCCAGCACAACCACAAGTTTGCGAGGCCCGCTCGTACAGTTTTCAGCGGGCGAGCAATCCGCCCTTTATATCAAATGCATCGTATATTCTACTGTTGGAACACAACTCTTTGATATGCTCATTAACTTCAGAGTTAATTATATTAAATACAATTTACAAGTGAGTCAGATGTCTCACTTGTAAATTGTAGTTATGATCTGATACAAGGTAGTCATGAATTTTGTCACTGAGTTGGGTTAACTAGGTCAACAAAAATTATACTATCAGTATTTTTTGCACTCTCTTAGTACGACAAAATTATTTCTATTTTGTTTTACTTGACTATGCATTCATTTGTTTTTTTTTTTGTGTCTTTTATTACATATTATTATCCCCACAGATTAACTCTGAATACAAATTCTGCTATTGTTTTCTGCTACTGTAATATTCTATTTTAAAATCAGGATCATTCTACAACTGACTTAAAGCCGAATACCTACTGAAACATTAATCAATATGAAATCGCCGTTAAGTTGCATGCTATCAGTTTAAGATGTAAGGCTACATATTTGAGAACTTCTTAAATTTAACTTGCGTTTCAGTATTCGCGAATAATTATTTTAAAATTATTTTTTTTCAAATATATTTCTAAGCATTCGAACTCTACAATACTACACAAAATGAACCTTTTGTGAAATACGTGAGAGTTTCTATCCTACAAACAAAACCTTAACGATCAAACTTGTAGCATAAGCTCTGAACATTACAAACTATGCAAACAGAACACTTCTAAAGTGATCACTAAACACGCAATGTATGATAAGTGTAGGTATCACACTCAATTACCACAAATTGTAACATTTTATAACAAAAAAAATATAATTATAATTTATTTATGTATTTACTCTTTATTGTACATTCACCAACATAGTGTATGTAAAATGAGAAGAGTAAATAATTATGTATATGCCATCTGAAGAAAAAAATCTTATTCTTTACGGTTAATTTGGATACTAAACAATAAAAAACAACAATAAATTTGATAAAGATAAGGCGCGTTAAATTTCAAGATAAAGATAAGGCCCCGTGAAATTAAATTCATTTTTATACTTTCTTATATTTTTTACTGTATAAAAACCGGACATTGTAACAAAAACAATATCCGCCTATTATCTTTGTTTCGGAGAAAATCTAATTTATTTCTGAAACTCTGATCAACATACTTTTTTAATCAAGTATCGACCTTCTTATGCTTTGTGATTAGTTATTAGTTTCTTGGTCCACAAATCAATTAATAAACAACTCTGTCGCACAATAAGGCTAATTTTGTTATTTTTAATTTATTTACTGTGCAATGTGCAACAAATTTTAATGTGTGTGCAAAATAAATTGTTTTTCTTTTAATGTTTTTCGGAAACCGCGTCAGCAATTACTAATGGTACAAAAAAAAATAAATTAATAAAAATGTAGGTACATTGATTGATAGAAAAAAAACTGCAATCAATGGCAGTGGTGACAGTTTTGAAACGAAAAATACCGCAAATGAAATCTTATGCATACGCCAAAGAGTTGTTTATGCGATGCGATACTTTTGAAATGACTTTTTTGTGTAGTATCTTTGCGGACGGATTTGTGACAATAACTATTTAAAATTATTCATACTAGCTGTAGTCCGCGTCTTCGCCCACATGTGTATCGGTTATCGCGAAAAAAAGTAGCCCATTTTCTTACTCTTGCTTTAGACTATCTTTATACCAAATTTAATTTAAATCAGTTCAATAGTTAAGGCGAGTTACTTTCGCATTATAATATTAGTTGGTTTGAAAGCAGTTTGTATACATTTGTATCATCCGCGGAAACTGTCAATGGCCCGTTGTCAACAGAGCTTATTCCCGAGTCCCTGTTAAACCGAGGGAATTTGGTCAGTTGGCCTATTTAATGCTGCGCCGTGAAACAGATAGGTTAACAAGCTGACCTAATATGTTTATACAGCTATATTTGATTCAACGATTGAAACTAAAGTTTATATAATACAATGCTGGTTTGTTTCGTTGTGTAACTTTGTTCTTAGTAGAAATTCGTCAATGTAACAGACATTAATGTTTCTTACACATTGTTAATGAATATATTTTTGTTTGATAACAATTTCAGTAATATAAAGAAGGAATATGAAATAAAATGTTGTTAGTTTGGCAGTTAATTTAATAGTCAATTCATGGGGAAAACTTTAAAGTAAACATTTTCTAAAATATTGTTTCAAAGTTGTTAAAATAACAACAACATTAAACCACTAAAATAATAACAATACAACTACTCGACACTGTGTTAATCTCGAGAAATACTGCAGTCTAAAACGATCTTTATGTACACAGCAGTTACATACATTTTTGTATCGCACAATTTTTACAAAGTAACTTATTAAACAAGCAAGCGTGCGATTACAATATTAGAACATTGCTTCACATCCTGTCACACCGTGTTCAAAATAATGGTAAGGATCATTACCATAATTTTCCTACTTTATTACGAGTTCTTATAACTAAATTTCGCGAACACATTCAAAACACCGTCCGTGTTTATGAGTCCACTTTTTGAACTGTCATATTGTATTGTTTTTCGGTCGTATATTATGCAGAAGTGTTCCTGAACGCAGTGCGATGTTTTTGTACGGTGTGCAGGACGTCCATTTTATCATAATGTTGTTGAAAAAAAAATCATGGAAATATTTTGTTGGAGTTAAGAGTTGCTGGCGTGTGTACCTACCGCAGTTTATTTTAATGTGCAGTTTTGTTTTTGACTCCGTAATGAGGCGGGTGTCGGTTTGTATGACGCTGAACACGAGTATCTCTGGAGGAAGTGTTGATGTGTTTATTGAAATGAAGGCGAGTTGAACACGAGGTTCAAAACAAAATACTTTTCAGTGTTTTTATTACAAGATTCACGGTACTGTTAAATTGTTTTTATATTTTGTTTCCGCACTAATGACGAATTATTGAGAAGTATCAGAATGACCTATTTGGTTAACCAAAACAAAAGCGCATTTATTAATGTTACAATTTGTCTATTAGAATATTTTTATTTTCTATGGCATCAGAACTTTCGCGGAAAGCGAATCTCTTAAATAAAACAAAAGAATACAACAGAAAAAATAACAAAATCGAAACGATGAAAAGCTGTAACAAAATATGTTTCTCCATAAAAAACAAAACATAGTTTTAGTAAACTTGTGTCGTCGCAATACGATAGTCCCGAGCGCGTCACGTCACAAATGGCGTCCGCGTCATTTGTCACGTGACTATTGATTTGCAGTTACATGGTGACAGTTGGCGTTGGACTGTAGCCGTACTAGAGCTTGTACCATGTAATCATGGTGTACCATACATAATAATACCCATTTGTAGTGCCGTTTACCGCTTACACTCTTCAACTTAAATAAATATTTTATAATAGTTTTTTATTTTATTTGAATAATACCGACCTATAACTGTCCCACCGCTGGGCATAGGCCTCTTCTTATATAGAGAAGGAAGGAGCTTGATCACCACGCTGGCTCCTTGCGGGTTGGCGACTTCAGATTAAAATTTTTGGAGTCCAGGTTTCCTCACGATGTTTTCCTTCACCGTTTGTCAATGATGTCTTAGAATAATTAAGAAAGTACGTATATAACTTTGAACAGTCATCGTACTTTCTTTTCTTACTTGCTTTTCTTTAGATTTTTAAAAGAAAAACACGGAATAGTTGTATAATAATGAGGACGCGTTCATATTTGGAACCCAACCAGGGACGATCAACTTGATGTTGCCGCGTCGTCGAACTTTGAGGATTCTCTTCAACAAGGATGAGAATAGAAGTTATTATTTTGACGCAATATACAAATAGGTAGTTTTATTAAAAAAGAAACTAAACTTAGACAGATCTATAGCCGATCTGTCTTGAAGAGAATAACCAAAAGTATGGCCATATAAAGTAATACGCTATGGGTGTTGTTTGTGTGTGTAATGATACTCAACACAGGGAATCCTAATGCGGTGCTATTAGAGTAAGTGTGAGCTTTTTCGCTTGGGGGACGGGAGTGCTAAATATCCACATTAGTTTACCTAGACCTGCCTCACGTACTATCCTGCAGAACAACGGAATGGGATATGTTACTTATTTCTTTTGTTAATGAAATTTTAGTTTGTGTTACGAGAGAGTCTTTATAATAATACCTTTATGTAGGTCAGCTTTTAATAACTTAAGAGTGAGGGATAAATTTATGTCTGTAGAACACATATCATAAACGAAGTTTCATTTTGATTTCTGTTTTAATTCGAATGTGGGAGGCGGGGGACCGATTGTTGTGGCACAACCTGGGAGAGGCATGTCCAACAGTGGACCGCGATAGGTTGAGTCGATTGATTGATTGAGTTCGAATACAAAGGAAAACTTAATAATATCATTAGTAACAGTAACCATTTTCAAAGTTTCGAGAAAATCAGATTATTTAGATAATAATTTGACACTAAATGTAAAAATCAATAAAAAAATTCTTAATCCAACCCAATTGATCTGACTATCAAACCAATTGCGCACATTAATTCCCAACAACAATTGCTACAGTAATTGATAACTGGAATATTTACGGATCGGCCACTAGCGAGGCATCCTTCAAGCTGCTGTCAACTATACCCGTCACGTGCTCGTCACGTCCCCGGAAAGCCGTCACGTACCCGTTCGGAGTGCCATCGATTTCGCATTAGTCACCTTTTGCTTTATCAGCGCGTCGTTCGTTTTTGTTTTCGTTTGACGGCTTCAAGGGTTCCAAGTCTTTTTAGCGAAAGTTTTGCGCAGTTGGTAGTTCATGTTTTTTCGTCGGATCTGTCTTTGTCAACTGTCAGATTTTTTATTCAGAGCTTGAAAAGAGATCTCTTTCAGAACAATTGAGTCTTGCGGTAGCTGTATTGGTTTATTTATTTGGGTTGTGCAGTTAACGGACCATTGTTTTAATTTTCGCGTCTTCAACAATAATTTATTCAAAATGGCAAATATAAGCTAAGAATTAACAGTAACATCTCAAGACGTAGCAAACTTCGAGACTACCAGAAATGAATTTAATCAATAACGATAATCTCTTGACATACCTTCGCGACACAGCAAGGTACTTAACTGGATCCCAAGCAATTGATAGCTCATCAGCTTATCAATCAAGCATTATATAATTTCAATCAGTCGGTTGGTCGGAGAGGTAATTGAGCTCGCCTGTCGCCTGCACTTACATGTACACGGGACACATACGTCTTGTAGGTATGTTACATTATGTACCTATTAAGTACGTAGTGTGTTGGTAGGTTGTGTGTTGTATTTTGCTGTACCGGTTTTGGATTTGGGAATGATTCGTGACTCGAATATGTATTTTGTTGTAATTTAGCAAATATGTTTGATTGCAATTAATTGCGGAATGAGTCTGTACTAAATGTTGGTAAGTACATTAATTTGCATTTAATATGATCAACGAATGCTGCATAAAATGATACAAATATACACGAAAATAAATATGATTATTCCTATCCAAGACACTGCAATGTGCAACATTCAAAACTTTTATTATTTTTTTTTACAACTATTTTCTGACAAGAACTACATAGAAATTCATTATCTTTTAACAAGGTACACATCTCTAACTCTAACTAAACAACCGTAATTCTGAACCTGCAAGCAAGAGATTACATCATAATTATTTCTACAGACGTATTCTACCAAGAACCAGCATGACATGTACGCATACTTCTGTATGCTAATGGAATGTTGTACAACCCTGAATATAGATTGGTGTTGGCTAAGACAGGATGTTTGTTAAGTGCCCACTAACATTTATAGGGTTTTCTTGAGTGTAATTCCTGTGTTAACTGCAGCGAATAAATTGGGAACGAAAAGGATATATTTATGTGGTGGTTCGTGATTGATTTTCTTGTTAGTGTGGTATCGTGTCAGCTTTTTGTATATTAGGTACTTAGACAGCACGATTTTCATGAATCTAACTCAATTTGAATGTAATATACGTTTATGAACATCGAATCGTACGTTTTCAAATACACGAAATAAAAATGGAAGTCACATGAAGGAAATGTGACGAAAAAAAATCTAGAATGAGCAACAAAATCGTACCTTATATTTATATTCTTTAACTCGTTGACAAGAGTCAAAAACGACATCACGGCGAATTGACAACAACCACCGCGAACTTCTATTTTCAGGTCTATAGCAAGTTGTGTCGCTCACGTATCGGTTTGTATAACCGTAAAAAATATAAAAATATGTCTCGCGGTCACTACCGTTAATCGTCTGTAAAAAACGTAAAAGCCATTGACGATATCCTTTTCTGTACACTCAACAATAGCACCAATCTGCACCAAAGCCAGTAGATGTCAACGGCACTATCCACCAGCAATATTTCACGGTAAGAGGTTACTAGAGTCCACGCACGCATTGAATCGTTTGTCATGTCACAATAGACGCCTTCAACGATGCACCAGTTTCTCCTGACAGAACTATTGTTACACCGTACAAGACAATCCATGTACATCGAAAGATAAATGGAGCCCGACTTTGCGACTTTTTAATATAAAAATAAACGAACTTTTTTACCCACCACTATTAATTATAAGGATATCTTAATAATGACCAAATAATTAACTATGACCAAGTTAACTAAGACCAAATAGTTAACTATGAAATGGTTGTAATTTCGTCAAGCATGCAATAATAAAAGCACATTATAATTTTAAAGACACTTTCTTCAATGTAATTCATTGAAAATCTCACACATAAAAACACACTACTTAGCCATCAAAACAAAAGAAAACAAAGTCCCATTATGCTAACTACTTAAAAACCTGGAACAATCATGTCTCTCCACATTATTCTACTAAAAAGCTCATATTAAACACAAGTTTACATGATGCACCCTAAATTATATGGTGTAACATGAGTCAGCTCGTGTGACGTACAGTGCACGTGCCTCGCAAGATTTATTACGTCTACCGCGGCTGTTTCTCAAATCGTGTAAGAGAAAGTTGCTAATATACCATCTGATGCAGTATCTCGTTTTAATGTTTCTTTGGAACTGTTCGTGTATTAATCGTTGAATAAAAGCCACTAGCTGAATATTAAATTTGAGGGTTTTGTGCTATCTATTTCGTATTAAATCTTCATTATGCAATTTATGAATTGTGCCTTCGCAGCTTTGTTATTTCCTTTGCGCCCATCCATGTTAGTTTAGTGTGTGTAATGTTTTATCTGGAAAAGTATTGTGGGATTTTTTTCCTCAGTTACAATCTTCTGCACAAAAATATCGGTCAATGGTATCAACAGAGCAGTTTTTCAATACCATACTTAAACCAATACTTTATTGGCAAGCAAGCTCTTCACTGGACAAGTAAATCTTAAGCGTTTGCAGCGAACATTATCCTCAAGGTATACCCTGCTCAAAAGCGTTGTACATGTTACTGTTCAGTGTGACAATCACCAGACACTAAAGCGGCAACTCCGTCCTTTACCTAAACCCTGCCCAAGGGCATACGCACACGTTACAGTTCGGTGTGACAACCACCAGTCACTTATGCGGCGTACGAAGCTCCAGATTTATCGCCGTCTGCCGTGCATGCGGCGGACACGTCTGAGACGAGCGGATTTATGATGACATTTATTGGACGAATTAAAATTGTGGGCAATTTGTCTGTTTGAACTGTAATTAGGTGTAATTTGTTGTTGAAGTACTTGAGTTGATTAGCTCTTGTAAGAAATATTTACTTTCGAGCGAGTTGGTTTTTATGAGCTTTTGGGAAAAAACAGGATAATTAAAATAAAAAACAAAGTCTATGGCATAAGACGCAAAGGTTAATTGGAGATCAATCTAAAAGTATTTGTAATCTTCAGTTTGAACAATGGATATCTAGATGCTGGTACTACTTAAAATCACCTTCAATGAGTAAAACTGTATGAAAACATCATGATGAAATATAAAACGGAACTAAAATATCCAAACACATCAAGAGCTTACCTAAAAATACTTAACGTAAAAACTGACATCCAAAAGTAAATACACGAATGTTACGTAAACTTCACACATTCAGACACCAAGGACACACTCGTATAGACGTCTATACAGAGTGCTACACTCTGCAGCTCGCAAGAAAATATCGTGGGAATCTCACCACATCCCTACAGGTGTTTTGCAACGATTTCCTTTTTTTTCTTACCACCGACCAACCGCATTTCTCAAAGCAACGCCCTGTTTTTAGTGGAATTTTTTGAGGTTTTCCTACGAATTCAGCGTTTGGTTGCGCGCAGTTTTAGTAATGATCTCGTTATAACAAGTGTTATTTGGTGATTTTTGATCTCGCGTATAACTCGCGGTAGTTTTTCAGTCTTTTTGGAATCGTAGTGCTGCTCACTACAAATTCATCTATTTGATTCCCATGAAAATGAAGATTAAATTATTTATTTGATTTGAAGTAATGTCGGATGGATGCATGAGGTGAGAATAGGTATTTAATGCAATCAAAGCAAGTTACCTTTTTCTTTAAATATTTCAGAATAGCCAATCGCCTTCAAAAATCTAAAATACGTTATCGACCTCATCTTTGAAGCCTTAATCTTCTTATCTTTAAGCTATGTTGGGGTCAGCTTCCAGCCGTACCAAATTCAGCTGCATACATTTTACATAAAGCGACTGCTCACACGTAATCCATCTATTACACCAATAATTACACTTTAGAAAAGATATAATTCAATATTCACCTAATGATGTACATTCCCGAATCAAATTACCGTACACTTCATGAAAGCAGGCAGTTACTCGGCAAAGCGTTCACAACAATATAATCATCATAATCAGCGGAATACAGTGGGAATACATTATCTGAGTATAAACAGTGCTGGGGCATCACGCAAAATGTTTGCTGGCGAATTATTGAAGGGGCCAGTGATGTGCATGCTTCACTAAAACTAAGCTTTAGTTTTAGTTTAGATGTTATCTCAGATGTTACGATAGCTAAAGGTCTCAGAATGACTATGACATTGCACACACATTTTAAATTAATATTTAGAGGCAAAATTGCAAATAATAATAATGTGTTTAATATTACCTACTAAAAAAAATCTAAATAATAATAGAAAGTTAAGATATTTTTAGGAGACGATTGAAAATACCTTATTATAATCGCATAAATTGACAGCAATCATATTTTGGCGCTTAATATATCTGCTACCATAATATCAACATTCAACCAGAAATATTTATACTTATAGAAAGTTAAGCCAGCTAGATCTGGTCAGGCGTTATTTATTGGCTCGCTCAGAATTGTATTCGCGATCACGCCTTTTATGACAGGGGATCTAATAATGTTAGTGGCAACTGAGATCGTACCTAGTTCAAGGTGGCCAATCCTATGGAATCGTTGAGATATATTATTTAGCTTCAGTTAAAGGTTCACCTTCTAATTCTTTACAATAGTTTTCAATCAAGTCATTCTATCACGGGTTACTGCTGGACGTAGTCCTCTCACAAGTAGCACCACCACACCCAGCACCACTGATTCTAAATCAATGGTACTCGTACTAAAAAATTTCGATATTCAGGACTTAAAAGCGATTAAGAAATTTCATTTTGGAAGATAAGTTTAATAGCTAATGGAATATCGAATTAAAAAGCGAACGGGATTCTTCAAAGTAACAGCTGTCTTATCTAACTACACGATGACAGGAAACGACAATGGTATCCTTGACAAATTACAGATTGGATTGAAGGAGCTCTTGAGTTGTAATTAGAAAGACATCGAAGTGGTTCACACGGTTCTGTTTCAAATAATGATGGTCTATGATTGGTTGGTTCATTTTTTATAATTCTTTTGTGTCCAACTACTTGGCGATGGATTCACACCAATTCAACACAAGGCTCTTTTGCCTGAAACTGTTATCTATCTATTCAATTATAATTTATTTCTTATCAAATTTCAAGTATACAATTTGGGAAAATCCTTTCTCTAAAAAATCAACCATAGCTTACTAGCAAACTTCAATTTAACGACTACGCTATAAGAAAAAATAATCCTATTCTTCTGAACTCGATCCCACGAACTAAATCCTACAAATATTTCCTATCAAATTTAGGAGGCGCTGTGTAGCAACACTACGCATGGAACTCGTGCGAGCCGGCCTGCAGCTGACAGCCAACTGAATTATGTAGCGGGACGCGTCACTCGCAACTGTAATGATCGCTTTAAATACGAATTGTTTTATATTCTGTTACATGCTGCGGATATTGATATGACAACCAATAATCATGTCGAGGAAAGTATAATATATTATGAAATCACATACAGAAATAATGGAAAACAGACTGAAATTAAATAATATCTACACTTTAGTTGAATGGTGAATGCTGGTTTTATTATTTCGGGTGAAATATACGTGAACATTATTTACCAGTAAGTGTGTAATAATCATAAAAGTGGGCCTCATACCACCATATTTATAATTTATTTTTATTAAGTGATTTTCATCCTTCCTCATGACACGCCAATAACACGATATCAAAGAGAAAATATTCCATCTTGCCAGATATTTCCATTCAGATTTGAACGTCGTGCATCAGACGTTTATAATCCCGAGCAATCTAAAGTTTAACAAAGGAATACGGTTATAGTGGCGTTCATTGGCGACCGCAGCCAACAAACACCACAATTACCTTTTTTCCTTGGGCTTTCTCTAACAAATTACCTGCCACTGCAGGCACTATTGCAATCTTTAGACTCAATATGTGTTTGCAAAAAGTATTCTTTCTCACGGTGGTTTTTGTTCGATCCTCTTGGGTTTGAGGTTAAGCCAGACTAAAAAAAACAAGCAAAAAAACATTTGTAAACCATAAACAAGGGATTAATTAAAACATAAGTTGTTAGGCATGGAAGCAAAAGTATACCACACCAGTTGTTAGCCATGGAAGCATAAATATATCACTGTTATTTATTCAAACCAAAGTTGTTTCAATAATTATTCTCTAAATACATTAGCTATTGAAACATCCAAACTTCCAGAAACCGTGAACGTAATCAAATAACTAAACTAACGTGTTTATTAAGACTTTCATTTCCTCGCGTTACCTATTCAGTGCCCTCTTCAATGAGAGCTTCGACTTCCCATTTAATTTCGATGCACCAAGATTTTAAACCAATTGAAATTCCTTTCGCGTTTCCTTACAAGATCTGTTGCAACGTCTGGCAAACACAAAGATACGTACGATCTTAATTCGAGTTAATCCGGGTAAGAAAGCGGGCGTCGCAAGGTGGACACACTATGTGGACGGACGTGCGTTGAATGTTAGCTGGATGGGGGCAGAAAGTTAGCGGATGAAACGCTATAGAAGAGGTATTTGAGTTTCAAGATTAGATAGGTTCCAAGAAGGGGTGCAAGTTAAGAGGCAGATCAAGTTCTACGAAGTATTGAAGAACGTCTAGTTCACAATTTATGACTTACTTTTTTATATATTATGCTTAAACTAATTTTTAAACTGTCGAGCAACTTTTCAGATAAACAATTACACTGACTTAAACAAAGACACTGTTTACCAGCTAAATCCACAATTTGTACTTTTTAATCAACTTCTACATTTAGTAAAGTCGTTTTAAGGGCCACGGATTTAGTCTAACTTAATTTGTCTTACCTAGTCGAGTAGCTTGCGTCCTTAACGCGTTGTTTGGTAACTGGATTGTAGAATATGCTCTTGTTCTACCGTAACGTCTTTGTTTCATTATTATCATCCGCTTTATGAGCCTCTTGCTCATACGAGTTTCCTTACACAAATATTAGTTACTGTACCTTGTACTTAATTATATAAATGTGACTAGACATTCTGATTGTTTTTTCAGTTGTAAAGATTAAAAACATCTTTCACTTTCCTAATCAGATTATCACCAAACAATATATAAAACCGCCATTTTACAAAGACACAATACAAAAAGTTTATTTGATTACAAAGTTACTTTCAACTTAAACCTTCTTATACTTCCCTCTTTTTGTCATTCCTTACTTTTATTAAGCTACAAAAAACAAAAAGATATGAAAGGCAAACAACGTTTTCAACCAAATTAAGAAACAAAAATATCCACTCCGGAATAAATTTAACTGTCAGTGTCACACGAAATTCCTAACTCCATTCAAATTAATCGTTTTAAGTACATTTTAAATCGACTTAGAAAAGTTGGATGGCACGACAAAAAACAATTTTAACTCCGAAGAAAGGAAAAGGGGAGGTATTCCGATACAAAAAGACAGCCCGAGAGAGCTGACGCTAAGTGAATAAGTGAATAGTTAAAGTCTCATAATATTTACATAAACCGAACATTAGCGGGTCGGCCTGAGGCGGAGGATGCAGCGGACTTGATTGAGATTTGACGTTTATCTAGAGCGATAATGGGAAACGTTTGATGTATTATATTCATTTATGACATCATAAAATCAATGTAATTTCAATAATAGCTCATAACCATAATCTGAAAATTGAACGTAAATTTTTAAGAGATAAAACTTCTTCTTTTTAAAATATCGTCCTTGTTTCAGTCATAAATTTATATAATAAACGTAACTGACCCAGCAAACGTTGAGCTGCCATATTAAAAAAATCTGGAGAGGGTCACCCCTTATCACTTAGGGGTATGGTAAATAGATGTCGGTCTCGTAGACGGTTCTCAGACCTACCCGATATGCACACATAATAATCCAATCAATTCAGCTGTTCCGGAGGAGTTTGGAAACAAACATTGCGACACGAAAATTTTATGTAGATAATATTAGATAATGACACGGGAATTAACGCGAACACACAAGTCTTAAAAGGTTAAGGCGATTTGTTCGCGATATTTCCTGAGACGTAATTTTATTATATTCATATTTCTATCAAAGTTCAAAGATTTTAAGCTATTTTGAAGATTAGCGCCATAAGTTGCATATGATGAGCTACGGAACGATGTAAAAGTCGCTTCTCTTCAAATTTTAAGCCAACCCCATAACAAGGCGAAGCGAACGTATGGCCCGTGGTAAATGAACCAAAAAAAAAAATACACAACCCGCGTTGATCGAATACTCTCTTTGATGTAATACCACCCCTACATTCCATGCCAGCATGACTGTGTGAATATGTAATGACGTAATAGAATTGCGAGTTAAATGCCGTGAAAATGGCTTCCATGTAATATCTCACATTTTCTGTGTCGATTTGGAATGCAGCATATATTCAGATATTGGTTTTTGTGGAAAAATTCTTGCTCTACTGTTTTACGACACATTCCAGTGCAGTTGAAATTACTTTTAGATTTCTACTGTAGCATTATCAAAACAAGCCTTGGGATTTAAAACCAATTAAAAGTTGTGTGAAAATGGAAATGTAAAATTTAAATAAATTGTACGCTTTACTAGTATGACGATGGTTTAAAATAAAGCTTTTAAGCCATGAAACAGATTATTTAATAAAATCTTAACTGAATTTACCTTGCAAACAATGGCCCATTAAACTTACATTATAAGTACAAGTCGGATCCCTATAATGAGGACCATTCACTATTCAGTATTGCAACCAAATTCCTTATTTAACAATTGCGAAAGCTATTAAGAAGTTATTATTTATTTATATGAGTTAATCTTCAAGACGGCCCCTTTACGATGGAATTATTACAACAGATTACAGTCAAAACGTTTCAATTAATTTTGAAGATAGCTGATAGTCCCCACCGGAAATTTGCCAAGTTGCCAGTCATTATGAGGGGTATAAAATGCGTCGGAATTATTTATTGTAACAGTATTACTATATACTTTCAATGCTGGTATCCACTGTTGGTGGGGAGCTCGGGGAAATATGGAAATAGAGGAAGTGAAGGGATGGAAGTAACAGCCATTGATTACATTTGAAAGTAAAGTGATATACATTTCTAATAACTGTCTTCTATATTTTTCTGTTTTATGCTACTTGTGTGATTTGAGTCTACGGTAATAGATGCTTTTTTTTTTACTAATGGCTCATGAAACGTTTTGTTGTATTTTTGCTCATTTTCCAAATTGCAACAAGCGTTCCAGTTTCTTTACATACCAATAAAAGTGAGTCACTAAATCTCTTTGTTTTTAAAACAACAAAGCTAGGGTTGAGAAGGTCACGCGGTATGACGTCGTTGACAAATGGGTTCACCAAACTTCTTGTTGCATACTTCTGTGCGATAAAAATGTTTGGTATTACGAATGAGGGTAGGTGTATAATGTACTTGCGAGGTTCATGAATTATGAAAGTTTGAATTTTAACTTTCTGTATTCCTTTCTTGTTTAATGTGATCTGAATATAATTGCTGGCAATAATGTTGTATAAATTTAATCTTTACTGCATAAACCTGGCCTGGATTTTCGGTCCTTAAAAGCTAGTATTTTAAGTCATGTTATTTTTTATTGATGCAGGTACCGAAACAAAAGTTAGGAGATTATGTTTCTCGGTAGTATTACCAATGTACTTAATTTATTTTTCATGAATCTAATATAATATTATGATTATCATCAACTTAATAAAACGCAAAAAAAATATTATTTAAAAATACCTGTTTCGTAATAAATCATCACAATTTACAACCGTTTCAACGTTATTGCGTGTGAAGGTTGCAATAATGCATAAACAGTGACTTGCTCGCCCATCGGCACAAACACCACATTGACCCATTTGCCTGTTTACCCCAATTGCCCCAATTGACTGCCATAACTTTTAAGATAAGCAGCTGTTGAACTTTATATTTTCCTTTCATTCCCCGACTAATATTGAACGCTAGTAAAGTCAATAAACTTTCATTTTTACTTTTCATTCTGTTTTCAATTTTCACTTTTGATACTTTCATGAAATTTATTTGAATTACTTTAGTTGAGACCGTCTGCTGTGTGCTAGTTGAGAATTTGAGTTCATCGGATTTGAGAGCATGTATTTAGAAATTAAATTTCTTTTCATTTTGATCAGAACAAAGTTAGTTCAGTAAAACTTTTGTTCAATTTCAACTCAGGGATTATAATTTCAGAACTATAATGATTATTGGAACAACTTGCAACATAAATCCATGCAAAAAAAATATGGTTTTACTTATGACTCTTCGTTTAAAGAGGCATACGGTTTTGAAAAAGGACGATCTTATTAATGTTAAAACATATAACATTAAAGTCTCAAAACTTGAAACAGGCGACAACAATGAAATGGGACTGTCTGCGCAGCGAGACATAGAAGTGAGACAATTTAATATACGGCGGCGTAATACACAAGTTGAAAGTTTTACAAAAGGCATTATTCGGTGACGGTACATGTCGGTAGCCGCGGGCTAACACCCACGCTTTCCAACTAAACCGTAGGTACAGCGTGACACTGTTAGGTTAGAAAAATATACCGTGACTTTTCGAATGGGGAGAAATTATTATTCAAGAAATCGATTTTATTGAACGGTAAGTTTAGAACAATGGCGAGTAGGTTTAATTTTAGTCATATCAAAATTTAAGACTAAAATTTTATAGTTAAATTTACAAACACACAAGCTTGAATAATTAACGTAGGTATGCTTTACTTAAATACTGTATATTTTTTCCATAAATTATATATAAATACTGTTTATATAATTTATGGAATCAAATTGAGTGTCGAAAAAACTTTCTACAGAATTATATTTATCAAAGAATTTGTATACCAAAACGATGATATACCAAAATAAAACAGATACAAAAATTTGCTCAGCGACGTTCCACTGAAATATTCAAGTCAGTTTATCTCATCGAATATAAACCGGGAACAATCGGAATCAGTCGACACATTCGATAGCCAACAGTTTCTGAACAACGACACACTACAATGTAGCTGAGCTAAAGTCTCTCGTACATATTCAAAGTTTAATCCGAATCAGCTTTCCTCTTCTTGCGAGGGTTTAGCTTGGATGGTGTCGCTAAGTCGGGTGATACACTGCGCGTTTGGGTGGACAACATTTTGTTGGATGAATATGAATGTAGAACATTTGGGGAAACGGTGCTAATACTTTTTTGAGGTTAGACTGAGATGAAGACGAAGGCGAAAATTATGATGATCATTTTAAAACAAAACACATTAAGAAATATTAATATTGAAATGAATTCTATGGTATTGTTGTTATAATTTAATTTCTGTTTCATTTTATTTTAATACTGTGTGATCTATTAAATTGTTGTGCACGTCTATATTTGATTATAATAACTTCCGTGAGACGAATTCATAATTATTTAAGGATTCAACGGTTTACTCACGCGCATTTTCGGGATCCCCCGACTAGTTTCAGACTCAATAGGAGTCCTTAATCATGAGCTGACGCGGCCCGCCGCCGCGCGTGAGTAAACCGTTGAATCCTTAAATAATTATCTATATTTGATGTTAACAATAGACTTAATGCTTCGTAAATGTTACTTTAATTGTTCTTTGGTTGGAGTGTCTTATAAAAAAACTACGAAACAATTGCATTGCTAGATAGTTACATTGTAGTTTAAAAACAATCGCAGCGCTATTACAGTATGTACTGGATTTAATACACAAGACATATATAAAATTTATAAAAAGTAACAAAAAAAATTTGGTATAAAAATGGTTCTCATTAATTATAGCCTTTTCGAAGCCGGAACACAGATTAAAGGGATACACTATGGCTATTCAATAATGTGTATAATACGGGAAAGGCAAATGGCAGGTTAACAAAAGGAGACAAAATTTTTATCTTGGAAATAAATGCCCTCCATATTTCGAGGCTGTATGTCCTCCTTCAAGCCGCGACTTCATCATCAGCGCAGAGCAGATAAACTTGAAGTAATTAACACACTTGCCGTCACGTCACCATCTGTTCAAAGTTGCGAACTGCATTCCACTTTGACGCTACCTCGTATAGCACTTAATGCCAGTTTTGTATCAAATTGCTCCTTAAAATAATTAGTAGTGTTGAAGCTTTCAGAATTATGTCGCGCTAATGTATATTTTCTAGCGTTAAGTTTTAGTAATAGCGGTTATGGCACATTTCTGGAGAATTTTAGCTCATAATTGCATCCTTCTTGTTAATTGAAGTTAGGATTTTGATCATACAGCAACCTTATACTTAAAACTAAATTTTCGAATGTTCAGCTTATATTTGGATCGTGTTAATTTTGTTTAGCGTGTTGCAGAGTGACCGACAGCGGAACTAGTAAAAAAATACCGGTTAATACCGGGTTATTTCGGTTTTCCTCTGAACTTTTCTAAGGAACGTAACCTTTTTGAGAACTTGGGCGAGGCCTATGTCCAGCAGTGAACCGCGATATAGTAAGTTAAATGTTGTTTTTGTTCTCAAATGATGATAATTTTACTAAAATTATTATTTTTAAAGCTTTTAAAATTTTAGCTTTTAAAATTTTTAATAAGTCCATACTTCAACTAGTACTTAAGTTAATTGAAGACCTTTTCAGTAAATGCTGATTATAACGAGTAGCGTTAATCCTCTTACTGTTATACCTAAATTCCTATTTCATAATAAACGCGGCTCAGTGATTTAATAATGTCGCGTTGTTCTTTGGCTGCTATATATTTTTTTAAATTAAACTTTTTATTATGAGACGCGTATGTTACGGCTTGATGAAATTTGCATTCATTAGTGAAGTGCCCGGCGACGGCCGTGGACAAAATGTCAACTGGGCTTTTTTCTTTTTAAAAAACCCTCATAATATTAATGCGCAGGGTTTTCTCTTTGTAAAAGTTTTACATTAACTCATGTCGCAGAAATGTGGAGTTAGATAAAGTTGTTTTTTTGTATTAATGTATTACTCGTCTCTGGTTAGTATTTTTTCTGTACTTGATGCTAATTAGCGTACGAACAGCAAGCCGTCCTCGTATGGTAATCAGTAAAAAGTATTTTATTTACGATGTTAGTTGACAATATTTTTTGTTTCTTTTGAAATATGTTTCGGACGGAGAATTTGTTGTTTTCTATTTTAAATATGTTCGTCTGCATGTCAACATTTTATTAAAAAAACTATCAGCATGTCAACATTTTATTAAAAAACTACAGACTTTGAAGTTTAATTTTGAATAATTTTACAGTTCAGAATACTTCCTAAAAGCTTTTACTAATGTTCCAATACACCAATTACGCAAAAGTTAGGAAGACAAATTGAATACAAATTCATCAAAACAGGACCAAACCAGAATCAAAACTTCTTAATCAGACTTCAAACATCAAAGCGTTATGTACGGAACTTAATCAAGTACATAATAAAACTCAATGCATCTCACCCCCCTCCTAACCCCTTCCCCCCTTAATAATCAAGTTTGCGAGTTGTACGTCCAAGATGTCGCTATGGACCGAGAATATTCCGACAACATTGTCCCTTCTGAATATCTTAGAGTCTTGGCTGAGTAAATTAACATATAATTTACGAAGGCAGTCCAAAAAGACAGCTTTGAAAATTCTTGTCAAATTATAAGCACTAGCGGATACCCCGGCATAGCACGGGTAGTACAGTAATAAATACCTGTAATTAATTAGCCAAAAACCATCCTCTTAAATAACCAGTCTATTTCTGAAAAAAGCATTCAAATCCATTACGTACTTTAAAAGATCTTAGCGTACAAACTTACAGTGAGAGCGAGCTTTATTTTAAACGTCATAAAGATTACATTTTGTTATCGTATCAAGATTAAAATAATTTTCTTCTTTATTCAAAGAAAATTCTTATCAAATAATTCACGCTGTAGTAAGTTGACTGATAAATGATGGCCATCAGTTCATTATTTTGTAGGTACTAATATTATAAAATGACAATTTATTTATCCGTCTGTCTACCCTATAAATAAAACATATCGTACCTTTTTCATGAAAACGAGAATGAAAAAGTTGACCATAATTTTAACATTACCATAACATTATAATATATCCAAAACCTAATAGGCTTGGCAAAATTCATTTAATTCTGAATTAGAACGAATTGTTGGTGTATAAGAAAACGTCAATAGTAGTTCTGCAGTCGACATCTACACGACCTTACAAGTCATTAGAAGTAAATCACCTGTGAACGAACCAACCGCACATTATTTTCCAAGTGACTGATGTTATCCGGCTCACTACACACGATTTATACTTTAACTACAAAAAAAATAGTTTGTTGTTCACGTTAAATCTATTTCATACGATATATATTTTTTTTATTACCAAATACAAAATTATCAATTATTATTTGCAAGAAATAAGTGGCATTTGACCTGCATTGGGACAGTTCGGGACTAATATAGATAAATAAATAATTAACAAAAAATAAATTATCAAATTTTATTTCAGCCAAGTTAGTAGGTAGTGTAATATAATTATTAATATGCTTTGTCAGTCGTTATATACACAATTCCCGTCTTAATGATGGAAACTATTGCGTAGCCTGTAAATTGGTTTGGAAGAAGGTTATGGCAGAAGAGAGTGATATACGTTTAGAAGATATTAGTTCATACGTGAATAACGTCACTGAAAATGAAGTGGTTAAAACAGAACTGCATGGATTAGTGTAGACTATTAATAGGAAGACGAGTTCTGCCTACCGTCTAAATGAAAAAGGGAGAATTCCCAGCTTCTCCAGAATTGACGCATCCACGCCCAAACTAAATCAATTCAGTTGGAAAATATTCTCGAGTCAATCCGTATCTGTGAAATTTCATCCGTCTAGGAGATTCTATCTCTATGCTAATGTGACACCGTTGTTAGTTTTTACACATATTTTTTTGTACAAAAATATCGCCATGATTCTTTGTTTTCATTGAGATTAGTAAAGTAGTATTAGTAGTGTTTATAAGCGCATATCTTTCAATCGACTGCACCAAAGTGGGTGATTATATTTGTATGGTGTTCTATAGGACAAGGTTTTTATAAAAATTGCGTGAGTGAATGGAAATCAGAAACGGGAACTCCTTAAGCGGGTGAAAGCGCGGGTCACAGCTAGTTGTTTATAAGTGAAGGTTTTGTTGAACAAACAACTTATGAAATAATTTCAGATAAGATTTATGCCTGAAATGATCCTTCTTATCTGACAATATATTTATGAGACTTCTGTGGGATATGTTTTTGCTATAAAACAAAACAAGCGCTAAGCACGTATTTATATTTCAGAAGTATATAAATAACAATTTCTCTAAAAAACGTACAAAAACTGAGCTTATCTTGTTTTTTTCTCGTTGTGCGTAAGACCTTGTGTGAATTTTTAATGAAATTTCTTCGTTGATAAGTAAAATTATGTCAGTGTTCTTGTGTTAAACTACCTTATAAAATATTTAGTATGTATCTTACTTCTACGTGTAATATTACCAACCTATTTTGTATAGGAATAATAATAAAAATAAAGCAACATAATTATGACGATCTCCGTTGTCGAGTGGCGTGCACACCGGTTATCAAGATGTCGCTAACTCTGAGGTCCCGGGTTCGATCCTCGGACGGGTCAATGTAGACAAAAATCACTTTTCTATATTGTCTCTGGTCTGGTGGTGCCTTCGTTGTCTCTGATTCCATAACACAAGTGATCTGGCTACTTACATTGAATTCGGCGCAATGTATGTGATGTTGTCCACATTTATTATTATTGTTTACAACATGAAAAAAAACGAAGAATTTTGTTTAGGCAACTGTGGGGTAGGGTAATAATTAATACAAAATTCGACTTGATAGAAGGTAAATTTCAATCACCCATCTCATAATAATTATAGTCTGGTTTAAAATAAACGCGTGGAAAATTGATTCTGAGTAACAGTTAATAAGAAAGCATAATGGTCGTAATATACTGCATGTTTAAACAAAAACTTAATAAAATGCACGCTTTAAAACCTCCATTTTTTCAATACAACGCTCGTCGCTCAAAAGCGGCATTGTTGTTGGAGCATACAAAAAGAGTAATGTACAGTCATACGTCTCGATCGAAAATTTCATTTGTTGGCACGGGCACACTGGAGGAGAGCGCTTTGTGTGTTGTATGATAAAGATATAGATGTGACTGATGTGGTGCTCGGAGCTCTAGGGCTTCTAGAACTCTCTTCATTTTACTTAGGTATTATCTTAGAAAAATTATCACGCCTAAAATTTAAAAAAGTTTCTAATAAACTAAAAAAAAAAACAATGTCGTGGTAGCTTAGCGACTCAATGAACTTACACAAGATTGCTGGATCGAAACCACTACAGAGAAAGTTCAAAGTACAAAGTTATATAAAAACGATTATTTTAAGCCATCTTTGAATATCGGCGAAGGTAAAAGAATCGTAAGGAAACCTGGATTCGGATTATTGGAATTTGAAATGGGCAACCCGCAGTTAGCCAGCGTGGTGATCATTGCTCCTTCCTTCTCTATGAGAAGAGGCCTATTATGCCCAGCAGTGGGATATTTATAAACCGGTTTTAATAACTACATAAAAACTTTTGTTTTAATGGAGAATCAACATCCTAAATTTTTTGTGATGAATCATAAAATCATATGGCTTCAAATGAGGTAAGTAGGTTACCCCTGTATAAAAAAAATAAGATGCGTCACTAGTATAGCTTGATAAATTCAAATTATTTGTAAAACCAAAATTCTCCACAATTCCTAAAAAAACAAAGTAAGTAGGTATATACCAAAGATCATAAAAAGTCTTCAGACATTTCAAAGTTGATCATTACAGACTAAACAACAAGAACAAACCGATCTAGCTAAATAAAATCCACGTACACGCTTCATCGTGTATTTGTACGAAATAGTTTTTATCCTTTGTAGTTTTATTAGCAGCAACTAAATTGATGACCGAGAATGTCCCGATTGCGAACATCGTCTACGTTGATCGATGGTACTTGCCAGACATTCCAATTTAATCACCACTTAAATCAGGAACTTGTGATTTTTTGAGAATTTTTCGTCATTTTTGTTGCGAGCTAAATTATTGTTTATATAGGTAAAGCGATATATAATTATTTGGTGTTTAGGTACAGTTTTGTTTTCGATTTTTTCTTCTTCCTGCCCTCATCCCATTTATAATTATGGGGTCGGCGCAATGCGTATTTTCCTTCCATTCCTCTCTATTACTTGTCATCGCGGCATCCACATCTTCTACTGCCCTTGTTTTCAACTTAATCTACATAATTCAATTGTTGATAATCGCGTATTTTTAAACGTAAAATCTTTAATCATAAAGGTAATAATATGAATAATGTATCGACAAAATCTAGGTCTGTAAACATACAATAATTAATAATGATAACTTGTCAATTAAATACAAATAAAAAGAAAAATACAAAGAAAAATTTTAACGTCCGGCAGGAATCGAACCTGCGACTACTGGTTAAACGAACCAGTTCCTTTGTCAACTAATGACGATATTAGCATCATGCAGAACTAATTATGTCTTTTTCCCTTTTAACCATAGTATAAGCATACGAAGATACGTAAAACCGAATACAAAAAAAAATTCACGAAATATATTATCTGGATCTCTTACAAATTGAATCAAACCATACTTAGATAACATCTTTAGTAAGTAAATTACTCGAAGAAGCAGTTCATGTTCCAGCTGCCTTACAAACATGATTTATTGTTAAACTTTATTAATTATAATCTGTTCCGCTTGTTAGTTTGTCTTGTGATATGTTTAATGGAATTACTCTGTTAGGGTTTGTCATACATCTTATGTGATCCTATCAATCGATATAAAATAGTTGCTGACTCATGCTGTTTTTTTGGTTTTGGTGTTTTGGCACTGCCATTTGGAGAACCAAATGTATCGCTACCAGTTGGTTCTAGTTTGACCTTAAAAAAAATCGTCATATGATTTTTTTCCTAAACTCCACCAAAGCATTATTTTGGAAAAGTAGGTAATTTGGCAGATTATATTTATAGAACGGTATTACAAATAAATTTGTCATAGCCAAAAGGGGATTCACAATTAATTTGATCATTGTAATAAAGGAATAGTTAGATTATCATTTCAGCGATGCAAAAAATGTGAATTGAAATCAAATTGAAAGTATTAGTCTTACTATCCTATTTTTGCCTATTTCAATAATAAACTATTTCCATATTCCTTTTTCCCTTGAGACATGTATAGCTCAATCTTTTCCTTGAGGGCTCTATGCGGTATTGATACAGAACGTCGAGCTAAGAGCTATTTCAATATCGTTCTTCAAATACTACAGAGCTAAAGTTAAAGTGATACTAGAGCTACGTACTGAAACGTATATCGTAAACGTATGATAAAGTAAAGCGTATCATAAGGGGAACTGTTACAATTACTTACATTTTAATACAAATATTTTTTAAATACTTATTGACGCCATTTTTATTATTAATGCATTTGGAGGGTTTAAATAATTTCTAGAATAATACTAATTTAATTAAGTACAAACTGCGTTAGTAAAACCAGCTAATTAAACAACAAGAAAACCGATGCCATTAATTAAAATTTTAATAAAGGGCTTTCAAGTTAGATTTATATTGCAACAAGCCGAAAATACTGGGGGACCAGCATTAATCTGGGAACAAAAAGAAGCTTAGCGGGCATCAACGCGGTCGCCGTATGAAACCCAAGGTTCGTCGCCCGTTAAAAGTCACTTTCACCAACACAATTTCAAGATACGTCGCCTCCTACAATTTATGGCGCTGTCTCAAAGACTCACTCACTTTTTACAAGAGCCCGGCTTGGATAACTTCAGGATTTTTTTCTTTATTTTTAATAATAAATTCGATGGAGGACCCGAAAGTTGGTGCCAAAAGTTTAATGAAAGATGGACGTGCTTAGTTCGGATTTTTAGATGGTGCCTACTAATATAACACTCAAATTCTGTCAAAAATTTCACTAGTAATTGGCACTAATTGGGTAAAATGGGCAGATTTTTTGTCATCATTCAGAAAATACTTCCTTTGTTATTAAAATTCTTAGTGCACTGATTTCACAATTTTACAAAATTAAATTCTTCGCGTAATTTAACCTAATTATCCTAAAGTATGTAAAGTTTTAGAGCAAAATTTCAATTCTTAGGCTAACAACACAACTGCATACCAGCTAGGGATGAGATGTTTTGAACAACGAAGCAATTTGAAACTCTCAACAAACTCATGCATAATTAATATTTACGTTTAGTGCACTCAACTAACAAAATATTCTGTTAATGGATTTAAAGCGTTAGAGTATGAATAAGCGAGAGAGCGCTAAACAGTTTTGTCACTTGTAATAACTTGTGAAAATCGCCTTTAACTCAAATTATTTGTAGATTTTAGTGATTGTTTGCATAATACTAGGTACAGCTGTTGTCCGACTCTCTAAATTGACATTTAAAATGATTGAAATTTAAATGATTATAACATGAACGAATATAAAATTTACCTATTATATGTGGTAATTTGCATGTATCCAAGTGCCTTGAAAAACGTTATTTTTAAAACACTTTTTAAATTTTAATAATAATAATAATTAATCATTCATTATCAGGCAACTAAAGCCCATAGATGCATACCTTACTAACTAACATATGTATTGTATCACAATAGTTAAAAGTAATAAATTGCGTTTAACTTTTTTGTTTATCCTTATCATACTCAAAGATTAATAATCTTAGAAACATCCATGTTTGCGTGCAGCTTCGTGAGGTATTAAACTGCTTGCTCAATTACTGGCGTGACGGGGATAAGATGCATGTATCGATTACGCTTTCTTGCAGTTACTAGGGTACCTACACTGTAGGTGCTGGCATAACATTTTTAATCAAGACTTTTCCATTTAACAGTAAGCAAGTAATTAACTGGTTTGTAAATTAGTGAAAGAAAGCGAAAATTTAATTCGGTCGTTCGAAAAAAACAGTTGAAGTAGGAGATATCCTGAAAGTGAAATATTAAATTATGAAGCGACGGTTGCCTAATTAGTCAGGGCGTCGGACTTGCGATCATGTGGTTGCCGGTTCGAATTCCACCCATTACACTACCGACGTGGACCCACTCGTAACAAGCATTTAGTTTAGTACGAGGGGTTAACAAGAATACTAGTAATGTGCGACCCATACGGCTAGAAAGAAAAAAAAAGAAAAATCAAAAATATTTTCAAAATCCTCTAAAATTAACTTTCTTTGTTTTTGAACGAATTAATCTCAATACAAATGAACAACAAAATACAAATCTAAAGTCAAAACAACTTCAGAACGATGCACGTATACATAAAAAACTAACATTTCCACTTCAGTTCCGTACCTGCAATTCTATCCACTTACAATTCCCACAGCTCTTAGTTTTTAAGCAACCCGACCTGTATATTCAATTAAAAATTAGAGTACTTTAAACAAAGGGTCTGGTGAAAGTGGAACGAGCTCTCTCCACGTTTGAAACGCGTTTTAGTCGCGTTTTCTCAGCTTCTCGTGGTGCAGGAAAACAATTAAACCCTTCGCTTGTTCCAGGGAAAGTTTGTGGGGGAACTGCTGCATCCGTCTCCTTTGTATCTAAAGTTGGTGATCTAAATTATAGGAGACAGCGGTATTGGTATATCGGAAAAATAATAATTGGCATTTTCGAAACTGTACTGTTTTATTTTTCGTTCTATACTCTCTTCTTTGTCATTAACCGCCTTTGTACAAACATACATTTTATTCGTCAATAATTGCTTTATTATCATCAGTACAATTTGATGAAGAAAGTGTAAATAATGTACCTGAAAAAATATCAAGCGCCAAATTGTCTATGTTAGCAAAAATTCTGAGTCGGTGCCAATTTGTGGCGAGTGCTTCGTACTTGATAAATCTACATTATGCCTGACCATGTCTCCATAAAGGCGACAAGTGAGGTCAATAAAACCTTGCTGATAACCAAAGAGTTTTACTATCTTAAATCAAGACTTATAACAAATAATTGCACTTTTTCATTGGTTGTTCTAATTACTTTTTTATTCTGTTCAAATTTGATTGGAGTTTTTTATTTTTTCTTTGATTCTTTATAAAAATCCTTAGTTTGTTTAATTAAGTTCCTACTGTTATTTGTTATTTATTTATGACAACTATTAAATTGTTGAATAGGGTCACTGATGTCTAACATATAGGTTTTAACCACGTTGAGATATCATGGTTTTTCAATTCTCTAATACCTTGCATAGCCTTAAAAAACTGTACCAATTTAAAAATATATATAAGTGAGGCAATAGCCATTTTTGGGACAGATTTTGGCTTCTATAATTCGCTCCTGAATCAGGCCAGGCACTGAGACTAGCAGCGTTCGCGATGAACATTCGCTAAATACAGCTCTTCCCTCACCTCTCGAGTCAGTGTTGAGCGCTCATGAGTTGAGCGGACGCCCGACAGTTACATACGGATTTACGAATTGGATCTCAAATACTTTCCTTTAATTCAAACTTCTCAAAATTTTAAAAGAAAAATGAGCAACATATATTTTTTTTAAACGCAAGTTTTCCAAGACTTGACAACTTTTTAATACACTTGCTGTTCTGATCGGATTTGCGGTAATGTTAAATGTATGTAACCCGTAAAAGGTTATTAAATGCAAAAATATTGTTAATATTGTACAACCAGACTGGCTGTCAGATATTTAATGGGTACAACAAAAATCATCACTTTAACTTTAGGAGTAAAATAACATTTGCAACTAAATATTGCATTACTAGTTGCGCCCGCGGTGCTACCCGGAGTTTATTCGATAACTTTGTTTTTTCGGGGTAATAAGTGGCCATGTGTTATTCTAGTGTGTCAGTGACCTCCATACAAAATTTAAATAGATCGAGCCGTTTGGGTGTGAAGACGTAACAAACATACACAAACTCTCAGAAACTTTTGCTTTAATAATATTAGCGTGATTAAGTTCCGTTTAGAAAGAAACACACTCTTCCATAAAATACGTATGAAACGTAATTAACAAAGGTGTTTGAAGTGCAGTCTAGTCACGGGGTAATAGCAGCTTATTTTCATAATATGATGTCATGCAACAAAGGAAAATGGGGTCATTACGGTCGGCAGCAGTGACTGGTAATCAACTTGTCACTACATGCTTAACTCGACATGTTACTAAGTGGATACGAGATTTTCGATTGCGAAGCTAATCTTTAAATTATCCCTTGAACTTTTGCAATTTTACTTTATCAACGTTTCGTGTTCTCTAAAATCCGATAGAAGCTTCTTTGCAACGAAAATATGATAGGTAGAATTTGATGATTATATTTTTTAAGTTTAACCGAAGCGGCTTAAGATCGAGGGACCTGGAGCAAGTTGGGACCTTTGCCCAGCAGTGGAACACCTTAAATTTTTATAATTTTTTTAATAAGATTATTTATATAAATGCTGTTAGAAGTTATTGCTGCTAAGTTGTTATTGTGTTGGTCCAACGAAAACAAATTATCATCAATCTAGGTATATCGTATACAGTGGTTTTATACATTTGTAATCAGCCAGTGCAAGCAACAAAAAAAAAATACTGTCAGAAAAAAAATATTCTGTTCTATAGAGTTGCACAGCACCGTCACACGAAACTGTACGAGCACTCAGTTTTCAATTACACCGTAATTGCAGCTGAAGCAGTAATAACGTCGGTACCCGCCAATTTTGTACGTCGAACGTAAATAGCGTTTGTTTTTCACTGTGTAATAGGCGGTCGATGGCATCGCAGCGATGAGACACCGACTTTGTAACGGAATTTTAAAATGTCATGTTAGATAGCTTTGTTTGTTTTGATTATTTATTTCTCGAATGATTTTTGAAGTCAAACTTCTTTACGCACGCCATATTATTATATGGAGAGTATACTGTTGAATACGTGACGCGAGCGTTACGAAAAGTGTGATTGGGGGAGGCGAACGAAAATTGAGAGGGAGACGTAAGTTAGTGAAGTTAGTAAGAGAGATAGTTACGTTTATTACTGTAGGGGCAGAGAGAGATGTGCGATCATTTTCTTTCTCTCATAGTCACGATTAGAATATCTGAGTCACAGCCTATGAGCTACAGAAGTTTTATTTCAGTCCTGAGATCCAAAGCACAGTCGTTTTTTATAAATGTTACTTTATCAATTATATTTTTAAATTGTTACGGGATCGGACGGTTACAATTTACTTTTCAGCAAATAAATAATATTACATACAGCAATATAGCCTTTTCTGTATGGGTCTTTGCCCAACAGTGGACATATAAATACCGATTATTCTCAACTTAAATGCTACTGATGAGGATTTATTCAACATAGGATTAATGCAGACTTTGGTTTGTAATTGGTTACTAAAGAAAGGTGCATTTTTTTTTTCGAATTTTACCTTTGAATTGATTTTCTTATTTGACATATGCAATAATTATTAAATTTTAGTGTATGTGAAACAAGAAATGAAATTATTAAAAGAATAAAACTTGCCCAAAACATTGTGTAATTTAAAACCAAGAAAATAATCTAACTTTTATCCCCTTCTAGCATTAGCGTGACATGACAGTGCTACCTACAAAACAATTCAATGCAATTACAACCAGTCCGAGGTTTTTTATTTATGTCATAATGATGGCGAAACAAACTTAACGACGGTCTTCACTTTTAACTCGTCAGTTTTCAATTGTTTGATTTGATGGTGTATTTTGTTTCTAAGTAGAATTGTATTTGTAGTTAATTGTTATTCTATTTTGTAAGTTTGTATAGGGTTTGTATAATTTGGTATATGTATTAAGTAAAGTAATGTTATTTTGTCAAAGATAATATAAGTTATTCGATTTTCGCGGTTTGAACCGCGGGTCGCAGGTCTGAACCACGTAGGTAATATAAAGTAGGTATAAATACTTATTATTATACCTTTAATTGTATAACGATAATATAACTTACTATGTCGCTAGCACGTTATGTTAAGTTATATTTCGAAAGTTTAAGGAAAAAAAACGTATCTTAATTTTTTATACCTAAGCAAAATTTTATATTTGCTAAGTTAAAAATGAATTCAAAAGTAGCGATATTTTGTAACCAATTTTAATTAAACCTTTCTTTATTTCCAGGTAAGTACGCGAATCTGCTGGCGAGGGTTTAAGATAAACTCTAGTTAATTAGACTAGACTTGGCAAAGTCTTAGTAAGTATTTATAAAACTTTTCCCCTGACTTTTATTTTAGTTGACTTCAAATAATGTAATATTTTCACTTGTGTTAGTACAAAAATATTTTGTGCCTCATAATTTCTAAAGTAATATAGGTGGGCCTGGCTGGTACCTCTGAGTGTATTTACTTAAAGTGGTCTACAAAATTATTTAAACTTAAAACCGAAGCAAACTTTGCGAGTGGTTATAACTCCGGCGAGTAATGTCGACTACTATTGTAACAAGTCACTGGATTATCGCTTTAAGAGTTTCGCATTCGTGTAACTTTGTAATGTTTGTTTGTGAGTCCTTTGACGTCTATAGAAGATGATTTTAACATAATCCGTATAAAAAGTTCGGCACTTTTGAAATTGACTGGAAAGCATAAAACAGTTTTTCCAGTGTATTCTGTCTAACCCATAACAACGCGTTATGGTTAATAATAACCAGATTATAATAAATTAAGACTATTTTTTTATGTAGGTATTACCAACGAGTTACTCTTTTCTTTTGTTTACTATTAAAACTAATCGTTAATAAGTCTTTACTTAGGTACTTGACACAAGTTTATTATCAGTATATTTTATAAAAAGGGTTTTTTAAGATTAATATTTAAAAATAATAATAAAAAATACACTTTTGCGTAAAACGAATAGGACATACCTACTCATCCAACTTTATTACCTCAGTTAGGTTCAGTAATCCTATATTTGACTTTAGGTGATTCCGCCCTGTGACAAATACAACTAGAAGAACAACTATAATAATATGGCCGAAACTTTTTGTTGCTTGAACATAAAAATAAATTCGTAAAGTCACTTTCTTTTCACTCTAATTCTCACTTTTCAACATTGATTTGGTTACGCTTAGTAATCGCCAAGTCGAAACTCACTTACTAATTCAAACTTAACGAAAAATCTTTTAATTTGGCAATGTTGTTACGAGACCAACATCTAAGCAGCTCTGTTCGGTGCAACTTTTCTTTCCTTTACGACTTACTCAGCTTCGGCTTAAAATTCTGTGGGGACAGTTAATTTGTAAATTTTACCTGACGCCTCTATTTTACGTGCAGGCTTTTTTGAAAGAGAGTGCTGATAAATAAATAAATGGGTTCACAAAAATATATTTTAGATTACAAGATGACAGAAACAAGTTCTTTGCATAATTATTTTCTTAGGTTTTGAACGAGGCCACGTCCGTGTAAACACAAAGAGTATGATATGAAAACGAAGAATTGCTTCGGTGACTTTTTTTTTATTCTGAATGTTGTCAGAAACTCAATAATACAACTTTGTTTTTTACAAATTCTTTATCATTAAAATCTATTTTTTTTTTTAAAGAAAAATGTAAGTTTTTTAAAATGTATGTTAGGGTGAGTTAATTGAATAAAAAATGTAATAATATACAACCGACTATTTTTTTTTTAAGAATTTCACATTTTTGAACTTTACTATTCAAAATTTCGTTCCTTCTATTCTAATTACCTAGTGTACCTTTTCCACCATTCAATCTCGGAAGTTACCAATAATTTCAAAATAACGGCTACAAACCTTAATACGCCGTACATCACTTCGGCCGAACCGCACGTCCCACGTCGGACTGGGCCGCAACCACCAATGTATTACCGTCAAATTGATTTATAATTTTCATCATTTACCCAGTCAGCTGTGCACCACGGGAATTGATTTCCATTCAAATTTATGTTACGCATGCGTAAATAACTCATAACCGAATAAAAATTACGGTTCATTGGACACTTTGCGAGTTAATAGACTGAATTTACATTTTTATTATAATTACCGAACGTTTTTTGAGTGGAAGGACATTTTGTTATAATGATAATAATTTATTTTAGCTTCGAATTTATTTCATTGAATTTGTATTTATTGCGTTAATTGTGCGTAGGTAGACGCAGTAGCTATAGTCCGTATATTTTTTTTCACACGAGTGTAACATAACTGTATTCTATACAAACGAAAAACATACAAGTTAAATACATTTTTAACTTGTATGTATCCTATACATACAAGTTAAAAATTATGGAAATACCACAATTTTTCAATGAGCAACTTTGATCGTTGCGGGTGGTATATGAGTTCAAAATTTTGGTTATAATAATATTGTTAAAAATATTTTTACACATAGGTCCAGTAGTTAACACAAAGCATTGCATGTACAAGCCCCAAGCCCCTACTTTCGGCACAAATATTGACAGGCCGTTCCAAAAGGCATAGAGAAGCCCTTTTACACTAATTCAAGTCGTCAACGGACAAAATAAATATTAACACAGACTCTGAAGTACCTACAGTACCTATGGTTCGATGTTGCGTTTTTTTTATGTTTGCATTAAATCTCGCGTAGTTTTTGTTTGTCTGGAGAATATATAAGACAATTGACATCTAAGACATTTAAGTGAATTAAAAAAAACACCGTAAAATTTATATTCCCTAACATTTTAATATGCTCGACTGCACTCCATACTGCGAAAATGTTAAAATTACAACACGAAGTGAATTATACAGTGGCTTCATCTAGACACGGTTTCGCCTAGTAATGAGGCATTAACAGGTTTATTACTCTACTCCGCTCGTATGACTGAATGCTACTTATTATTCACCAGAAATTTCATTTCAACTCACAGTCACGTGCACAAGTGATAACACTAACTAATCTCGAAAATTACGTACCCATGAAAATGAGGATAGGTACTAATTGAACCACGACGCCGACGCTCGGAATTTGGAATTCTGTCGCCGTTGACGGAATTAAAGTTTGTCTCGACGTATCTTATCGCTTTTGTTACTGATTGTACGCTCATAAAACAAGTACAATAATAACCGTGCCTCCAGATTGAGTCGTTATTTCAACGCGCGGGTCATTATGTAAATTCTGGGCGGGAATTTTAAATTTTCCTTTTACACTTATTTGATTAGGGTGCACAAATTGTTTCATCCCTCGAGTTTACTTAGGCAAGTTCAGTACCGGCGAAAATCCACTGCGAGTAGATTATTTGGGTTTTATAAGGGTCCCCAGTTACCTTCAGGATTTTCCACGGTCAAAACAAATTTGCTTTTTTATGATGCCATTAAATTGATGGCTCCAAATATGCTATATCTTATTTTCTTAAGTGTGTTTTTATTTGCGTTATTACGTTTTGAATATTGATTTATTAAGATGTTCCCTGTTTTATGGTAAACGAGAACGGACGGCCCTATTTTATTTGCATAATGTACATGTATTTTGGTAAATATTCGCAGGGTAACTTGAAATTTACTAAATAAATAAAAATAATTCCATTTAAAATCCTAGAACGTATTAAACTTGCCGACTAACACTTCCAAACAAGTTCGCTAGCTCGAAGCAGACTTAGAATTTTGCAATCGAATCCAGTCCTCCAAACTGTCTTGGTACAAGTGAAAAATGGATTATTGCCGTTTGGCAAGCGAGTTACATAAGCCGAGCTAGTCCATATCAATCTGCAAGTTTAAACATTTATAGACGAACATAAAGAGAACTGATTGATATGAAACGAGAGCCAATATATCCATCATGTTTGAATTTATATTTAGGTTATGACCATCAATATGTAACTTTGATAGCAGACATTCAAATGTTAGTGTGTTGGATTGTTAACAGTCACAATTTAACAGTAAAACAACAGAAAGGTGCGGGTTGGACTTGCCCACCGAGGGTCCCGTACAAAGACCATATTTTTTTCATTATTATAATAACTTCCGTGAGACGAATTCATAATTATTTAAGGATTCAACGGTTTACTCACGCGCATTCTCGGGATCGCCCGACTAGTTTCAGACTCAATAGGAGTCCTTAATCATGAGCTGACGCGGCGGCGGCGGTGTCGCGAGTCGAACTGATGTCGGTGGCACCACACCGTGCTGCGTAGCGGCGCGCTCGCGCGGAGAGCGGCGGTGGCGCCAGCGTCGCAGATGTAGGCACGGGGGTTGGTGCCGTTGTCGTCGTTTGCGCTCCCGTAGATGTTGTTGAGTCGGTGCATACCATGCTGACTGTGTCTTGCTCCAGACTCGGCTTTGTCATATAAGAGGACCTCTTTAGTGCCGGTTTCCATGCCGCCGACAATGCCCAACCACCATCTCTGTTGAAATTAGGGTGACGGCTGATTTCGATAGCCTCACGTACTTTTCGCGGCACGAAATATTTTTCCCTCGCTAGTACGGAGGCTTTATCAAACCGTATGTAATGTGTCGACCCTTCATTGCAGGTGTGTTCTGCCACTGCCGACTTATCCGTGTCCAAGTTCTTCATACTTCTTATATGTTCACCGAGCCTGGTTTTAACATTGCGCCGGGTTTCCCCAATGTAACTCAGACCACAGTCGCAAGGTATCATGTACACTCCAGGTACACCTAAGGGATCTTTGTCCTTGGGAGAACGGACATATTGTCGCAACTGCCCGGGCGGCCGATAGATCGTCTTGATGCTGTACCTTCGGCGTAACAAGCGACCTATCTTGTCGGTGACTCCCTCAACGTATGGTAAGTACGCAGGGGTTCGCTCCACATCCGCTGGACGTCTACGAGTCTCGTCCATTCTGTCCAGTACACGGCTACATTTGCGCCACCGATACCCGTTACACTCCAGTACGTCGCGTACGTGCCCTAGTTCGTTGCTCACGTACTTAGGGTCACATAGGGCGAGCGCACGGTTCAGTAGCGTGCGAGGCACCGAAAGTAGGTGTAAAGGGTGATGGTGTGAGTCTGCCCTTAGGTACCGGTCGGTATGTGTCGGTTTCCTATAGACGGTGTGAGTTAAGCGTCCGTTCGGCTCTCGAACGACCAGTACGTCTAGGAACGGCAATTTCCCATCACTTTCTTCTTCTGTAGTGACCTTTACTTTCAAATGCACTCGATTTAGGTGGTCTGTGAGGTCCTTTAGTGTATCCCGTTCGACGATAGCAAAAATGTCATCAACATAACGCCACCAGTATCGGGGTCTAACGCTTGCGGAATCTATCGCCTTTTGTTCGAACCACTCCATAAAGATGTTAGCCACCACTGGAGCCAGCGGCGAACCCATGGCCACTCCGTCAACCTGCAGGTAAAAATCACCTCTCCACAGGAAATAGCCGCTTTTTAAACAGTATGATATGCTCTCAATGTATCCGGTAGGTACTGCTGCTCCGCCTAACAGGTTTTTGATGATCAAAATTACTTCATCTACCGGTACATTGGTAAACAACGAGGTGACATCAAAGCTGACCATTATTTCTGTTTCCTGTAGCTGTATACCATCTAATAAGGTGACAAAATGACGTGAGTCTTTCACGTAGCTGTTCGTTTTGCCCGTGTGTGGCTGTAAAAGTGTAGCCAAGTGACGCGACAGTTTGTAGGTCGGTGCGTCTATTTGACTAACAATAGGTCTCAGGGGCCAATCAGGTTTATGTATTTTTGGCAACCCGTAAATCTTGGGTGGTGTGGGATTTAGTGGACGTAGTCGCGTTATCAACTCCTTGTCACCTATGTTGTGGAGTAGTTTGTTAACCTTTGATGTGACTCTGGAAGTAGGGTTGTAACGCACTTTTTTATACGTACTTGTGTCGCTCACCATTTGCGTTATCTTGTGCTCGTACGCATCGGTATCGACGACCACAGTGGCGTTGCCAGCTCATGATTAAGGACTCCTATTGAGTCTGAAACTAGTCGGGCGATCCCGAGAATGCGCGTGAGTAAACCGTTGAATCCTTAAATAATATTTTTTTCATGTTTTATTTACAAATATATAGAGTTTTCAGGCATTTCTCTTTACTTGTAGTATCTATATAACTATATTACTTGCCAAAGTTCAAAGTTCTAGGTCAATGGAAAGTACTCTATAGATTTTTATTTTCTTAAGAGTGTTGGAATATACGTTATTGCTGTATAAACGGCTGCACCTTCTTTACGTTAACTTAGAAGTTTCTTTCAGACGGACAGACAGATGACCCGACAGAAAGACAGCAAAATAATCTTTTAAGGGCTTGTTCTTTTTCCTTTTGACGTACAGAACCCTAAAAAATGCAACATTGAACTTTGCTAAGAGTGCTGCCAAGAAATGAACGAGTTTTGCAGATCCAATTGCAGATATCGTCAACGACATTAATAACTATTGTTAATCAAACATTTACCATCAATAAGGTTTACGAAACGGATTAAACCGCAGAATTTAACGAGCATGAATATCTTACAGCATATAATATTCAACATATTTCTTGCCTCAGCGGTAAAGGAAGGTTAATTCAAGCAAACCCAAATCAAAGCCTCAATTAATTTAATCACTGGACCGTTTAAATTTGTAATCAAAGTGAAGAATGTGAATTGCTTTAAATATTTGAATTGTGTTAGTTCCAAGGAGGTTTGGGCAAAAGGGTCACCTTAGCGTAGGACAGGTTAAAAAGGTTGTAAAACTCGACCTTTACTGCTATCCCCCTTTCGATACGGATAAAAGTTATAAGAAGGTAGTAATTATTATTATTATATATTCAATGCTTTAATAATTGTTCTATCATTCGTAATAAGCTTCGCTGTCGCGTTGAGTGGAACCTGGAATGATAGCTGTAAGGGTGATTAAATAAATAAATAATAATAAAAAATCAAAAGATTTGAAAAGATTACATTTCTAAAACGTTTGTTCAAGAAATGTTTCATTGAGACAAATAATATCACACTAAAATTATTTTAAACAGCGAAAGTTTGTTGAGTGTATGCTTTTTACTTCTGCACGATCAAATTGCTGGACCAATTTTGATATAATTTGAAATGGAAGTAACAGACCCTTTTTTAAACCTTACTAGCAAATGGGAGTCACACATTACTAGTTTTCTTGTTAACCCCTCGTGGTAAGCTAAAATGTTTGTGTTACGACTGGGTTCACGACGGTAGAAAATAGGTGGGATTCAAACCCGCGACCACAGGATCGCAAGTCCGGTTCCATTGCCATTAGGCTACCGCCGCCCGGATTAGGTGACACAGGTTATTTATCCCGAAAGCTTAAGCTATTTTGAAAGCCACGGGGATAACCGTGGCGCGCATTTAGTATGTTTAAAAATTACCACTGCATGTCCTACCGTTGGGTAAAAATTCCCTCCCTTCTATCTATTCTTCTCAATATAATATAATAGCTAGATAATAAAATACAGAATCTACAGACTTAACTTTTAAATGCACCGAGGTATTTTAAATTAATCTTTTTTATCGTACAATCGTAATATATGGGAGACCAAAGACCCAGAATTTTATTCAACATTTCCAACTGAAATTTTCTTCTCAATTGGAAGGAAATGAAATGTGGGGTTCTCCGTAATATAAGTCCTATTCATAATGCAGCGAATGTGATATCTATGGAAGTATTAAAAATATAGCTTTTTGTCATTTCTCGAAAGGAGGAACATGTGGAGGATTTAATAACTTTGACAAATATTTAAAAAAAATATATAGGCATGACTAATGAGTCGTTAAATCTTTACAATATATTTTACTAAAAGTATTTAAGAGAAAAAGGTATCGTTAAGAAAATCAATATAAATAAAGTCTCAAAATTAGCTCTTATTCGCCTGAAAAGTCACAACGTTATTATTTTAAGGTTCCGAAAATAATTTAATGTTTTTGCCGTTTATAAATACACTCCTTGTCTTCAGTTTTATACCGTTATTCTAGTGACCTCAGTTCACTGATCCTAGCCAGTTTAAATGGCTCTGAATAATTAAAACTAGATGAAGATGCATTTGTTCCCACAAACACACTAATACAAATATGGCGGCGTAGTTTGAGTAAATAAAGTAAGAATATGTGAGTTGTTAATTATTATTATGATAAATTAATTGGAAATCAATGAGCAAGCGTGGTGATCAATGCTCATCCCTTCTTTAGAGGGGAAGAGGTCTGTGCCCAGCAGTGGGACGTTTATAGGCTGGTATTATTATTATTTAATTGGAAATCAATTTAGCACAATATTTTTTTCGTTATAGCAGATTATTTTATTAAAAGATCTTAACAATCTTTAAGACAAGGTGGAAAATTTTAAGTCTCTAAAATTATTCACCATAATCATTGTATAGGGCCGTTCGGCGGTAAAATATGACGCTTCAATTCAATCAAAATTCGTCGAATCATGGTTACCGTTACTCTATAGGCTCCATATTGTATATATGGAGCCTATATTACAGTTAGTAAGTCCATCCCCATCAATTATTATTAGCCAAAGTTTAATAAAAACTCATTACCTATTTTATTGAGTAGATTTTCACCAACTGACCTATTCGTATTCTTAATTAAGTTCAGAACGTTAATTTTTTCAAACTCATTACTACGAGCAGGTTAGCTTAATTATTCCCAAAACATTTTTACGAAAAAATATCCTAAAATACTGCATAAAAGATGTCGACATGTTTTACCTCACCGTATTTTAATGCTACATTTTAAGCTAAGTTTTAAGTAACGGAATAGCCTTAACAAAAGCTTAGCGTCCGATATTAGGAGCTCGAAATCAATTACCTGTCCACTGATTGGACAATTTGTCGTCGACTAATCCCCTGCAGGCGATCAATATTAACTAAATTATCTCATCAGGTGGCCCAACCGATAAACGGCTTAATAGCTTTTGAGAAATAGCCGGTTTGCATACAGTAAGTTTTTTTAGTTTGCTAAGAATAAATGACTCGCCCGAGCTTGGAAAAATAAATGGATTCGCTCGTATCGAATTTTCTATTTATGCTTTGGTTACAGTTTCAGGCTTAGGGCTGATTTGACCAAGCAGATAACTTTTATTCGGGAAATAAAACTGACTTCGGTCTGTTTTTGTTTTCAAATGATATGTCAAAATTCAATATTGTTTGGTGAAATCAAATCTTATACGAAATTCGTTGTTAGATATATTTAAGTATTTTTATATGTGTAAAAAAGAACTTGAGGCTTAGTTTCTTGTACTGATTATTTGAAGGTTTAATAGATGAGATTTATTAGACAAGGAAGGACGTTAGGTAAATCGCCTCATCAGGTTATCCAATTTAGTTTAAATCGCTTGCTATTACCAAACTGATGTTCGCATTTGTATAACAAAATCTTGAATAATAAATACAAGAACTTTCAATTTATTAATAAAAGCTCATACTGGTACTTACGTCGCAAAATAATATCTTAATTAATTCTCAGTTATTAAAGTGACGGAGTCTCTAAAGGAGAACTGGAGTTGAAATAAACTTAACCAAATGTAAGAGAAGTCTGCGAAGTTTAGTAAGAACGACAAGTGACATGACTTTCATTAGTCCTAGAGTTGTCTACTGAAATTATGTAACTAGTTTTTTCTTTTATTTGGGTCAAGAGAATTTTGTGAAGAAATTGTTTTATGAATTAATGCAATGTTCAGAATAGGAAGCGGAATAATATTTAGTGCTAACAATGTTCTAACAGAACTCAGAGACAGGTACTTAGATTTATGTTTTCGATACTATTTCAGTGCATTTTTAGACTGGCCTGTTGGTCGAGTGTTTAGTGACCGGGACCCAGGACAAATCTTTGTGTGATGGACACGATCATTTGTTCTGTGTCTGGGTGTCATTTATCTATAATATTTATGTATTTAGAAATTTATATGTATGTTTATCAGTTTTCTGGTTGCCATAGTACAGGATCTGCCTAGTTTGGGATCAGATGACCGTATATGAGCTGTCCCAAGATAAATTATTATTATTATTATATTTGTTCTTGGAAACGCCTAATCTTATATCTTTAAATATGCAATTCTTGTATATATAGAATCTCGGAAATGGCTCCAACGATTTTCATGAAATTTGGTATGCAGAGGGTTTCGGGGGCGTTAAATCGGTCTAGCTAGGATTAATTTTCGGAAAATGTCCGATTAGACGGGCAATGCTCGGTCATCTAGGTACTACAAATTAATGATAAGAATTGTGTACACCATTCCCATTATGATGTTTTATTCTTGATCGAAAAAAATAAGATAATTTAGTTGTATGACTTTAATCTAGTCGCACTAATTAAGGTTACAATTACAAAAAAAAACTAATCAAAGTTCTCACAAAGTTGATTCTATTTTTTCAAGCATGACCTCTCTAATGTCGCCATACGTATAGAACCTGCATTGCGTCTGAGGTTGCCCTCAAGGTCACCTCTCCCGCCCTCACGAAGGTAATCCTCTACCGAATATTATAGAATCAAAGTACTATTATAGGGTCAGTAGGATTATTTCCGGAAAGATTCAAATACTTTACGACCTTTAATGTGCAATTCGCCTCAGCTTTACAAATTCGCAGATTTTGATGAAAATGTATGCCCATGCCAACCGATTCGGTTTCAGAAAATACCTGTGAACATGATACCGATATTGTCAGCTAAGTTGTGTTTTTATTACATGGTTATTTTATACCTAACAAGTTTCTTATATTATTTTTTTTAAATGAATGGCCAGTATATATAATATGTTCCTGCCACGAAAGCAAAACAAAGATAACCCAAAAATATCTAACAAATTGTCTATACACAACAACACCAAATTCGTAAACATTTATTAATTTTGTAGCTCGGTGAACACTAAAAGGCTGATTCGCCTGTCCTACGAACAGGTTACGGCCAGTCAAAGGAATGGAAGTCTGCCTTCCAGACTTGGTTGAAGATATTGGTATCTCAGTAATTAAATAGCGGGGGTGACTGGCCCTGCCTACAATAAACTGTTGGGGCCATCTTGTTAGGCTAAAAGCTGATCCAAACATACCTATAAGGGAAAGTGGATGGATATTGTCCTACATAGCTGCCTAGATGAGATGAGGTTTCGTGGAAGTCTTCACAAGCTTCTAGACATAAATGGATTCTCAGAATATTCGAAGAATTTTAGAGCATAAGATTTCTTGGAGTCTTGAAAGATTTCTTACTATATTTAAAAATGTTTCCGAAGTATGGCTTAAAACTGGCCGAATTTATCCACCTTTAGTAATATTAAATGACAATAGAATTATTATTATTATTGATTTAAACCGCATTCATGCGTCACAATATCTTTACATGGTACAAGAGAATTATGCGAATGAGAGGTAGGTATTCGAAATTTGGTAAACATAACGCCAAAAGGCCTTACCAAAAACACACGTACAATCAATATACATACGTTGCGACACTTATAAAGGTCGATTGCCAACAAAAGGTTTTAGAAAATTTGCCTTCCCGCGTTTTGCCGATGTAAAAAGCTATACTGTATAACAAAAGTCATGAAGCTCTCTTTGACTCCTTTTTATTCGTTGAAAATAGGGAAAAAGTGTTCCGAAAACCGTTCAGTTCGGTGTTCGCAACCATTCCAGATATACTTGCGAGTATATACTTTGTGCAAACGAGCGTTTGATAGGGGCGCGCGTGGATTTAAATGGTGTTTGCTGGATGTGACGGTGGAAGCTGGAGTATGGAGTGTTTGCAGCTGGGGTATATTGTTTTACTACATTTGTAGGTAGACGAATAAGTTGCGTTTGTCTATATGCCAAGTTAAATTGATTTTAAAATATGATGGGAGAGCTATGTAAATAGAGTGAGATTTTTTGTATTTGTTTTTTGTTCCATGTTTGTTCAGCACTTTTTTGTTCTTTTTTATGTTATTTTTTTACATTTTGTTATTGCATAGTGAAATTTAAAACAATACAGACTATCAGACCTTTACGGTCTTGATTTTTTAAATTTTCATGCCAAGTTGTAATGTTTTTGTATCACTTGTTTGCAATTGATACAAAAACATTACAAAAGATTAAAATAATTCGTCAAAATTTAAAAAATACCTACTTATCAAATGTCATTTTACTTTACATATTTTTCGAAGGTCAGTTTGCTGTAAAATCTAAAAAAAATAAACTTTTCGACCAAATAATCAACCTCAAAAAACAAAAAGAGATCTGACAATAAACTAGATTACTTCCAAATTCCTCAAAGCCGTTCCATATTCCCTATATCATCGTCAGTACATATCGTAGCATAGCTATCTGTGAGCGACGAGAGGGATTACCCCGGGATTATATCTTTTATGATAAAACGCCGGGAACGCGCCCTAATAACTCGCCTATGAGATTAATTAATCTTGCTCACAATGTTTTCTTTTATCTAGGTGTTTACGGTTGTGGGTTGTATGTTTGTGATTTTGATATGTTTGATAGGAATTTGAGATAAGTTGTTTTGTTTGATGTATAAATAACTCACGTTGTGGGTTACGGAGATTTTTGTTGGACTTGTATATAATAACTTGTTTTGTATTTTTATCAGATTTTTGGTAAACATTTGCTTTTTTTTGCGGCAGCGAAAAATCTAAATACGAGTTGTCATCTTAATTATGGACTAACGGACAGTATTAAAACATTTAGCTCATTCCATTTTGGACAAAAAAAAACGAAAAAAAATGTACGACATTTTTTATCTTTATTTCAAGTATATTCCACACACAATATAATTCACACTTAGATAACAAAAACCCTTTCAAGGAATTCAAGCATAATATTATATTACTATCTATATACCATGTACATCTAGCGTGAAGAATGTAAGTGCCACGTGAATTGGAGAGGCACTCTATAAAGTGCCTATCTTACCGACCAATCAGACTCCGCAAGACGAATAGAGGTAATATTGGGTTAGTCGACGCAGAGCCAAACCACTATTTGGCGTGATTTTGAATATATTTTACTACGTAACCCGATCTTAATCTTCTACTTGAGTACACATGAAAGTAATACATAAAAATATAGGGAATAACAAGTATAATCGTACCAAGTCAAAAAGTTTAACGAATAAACTCAAAAAATACTCCACCGATTTTAAAATTCGTTCACGATTAGAATGTGCCATGATTAGCCTGAGATGTGTATATTAAAATAGAAAAAAAAAAATAAAGTATAGCCTGTATATACCTATGTTCTATTTAACATCATATAAGTAGGTTATACTTTTTACCAGAAAAAAATATATACAGCGGACAGAGCCACGGGAAATAGCTAATAGTTTAAGTCCTTTTAGTCCTCAAGAAGGCACTTAGGAAACGCTAATACACTAACTCATTCAATGACTCCAAGTGCGCAACAATCAAAATTAGATGATCAATAAAACAGTTAATATTTCTGTAACAATATTTCAATAAAAAAATTGGTTTAAAATTACAGACCAATCTCAATTCAGCTTTTGCTCCAATTAAACCTATTAATTTTCACATCATTAATTATATTGACGTAAGTACTAACCGTTGCCCATGATCCCGATTTTTTGTTTGAGGAATGCAAGCAAGAAGTAGCCCATGGTATTCAAGCAGAATTAAATACCTAATGGTGAAATAATTTTTGAAATCAGTCCAGTACTTGTTTATTCGTTACAAACTTATCTATACATATAATAAATCTGTAGAAAAGTCATTTTTGTACATTGAAGAAATTGAAAAAAAAAATAGCCAGCGTGTGAAAAGATAACTAACAGAACCCATTTCCATCACTTTTGAAATTTTTGTCTGTTTGTCTGTTTGTCTGTTTGTCTGTTTGTCTGTTTATATGTTTGTTTGTGCGCACATCACGTAAAATCTATGAATCCCATGCAGACAATGTTTATATACAAAAATTATACGTAACTTGAGGTATAACTTAGTTTTGGTTTCATCGAAATCGGTTCATAAACAAAAAAGTTATGTACATTTGAATCAATAGAAAGCGATATCGGCGACACAAAGTCCAATTTAGGATGAGCTCTCATCAATATGGCCGTCCATATTAAATAGGGATCAAACTCTAAATTTACATAATCTCCATTCATCTGTACACGTAATCTTTGACATATAAACAAAAAAGTAACCATGGCGAAAATGACGTTGCCATAGCGATCAGTTTATTGAAGTATGAATAACTATTTAAGATGCTTACAGTAGTATTAAACAGCTCTGTGGTTATACGATAGGAAATGTGAAATATCTTGCTGCGTGTTCAAATCCTGATGTTACTACATATTTTGTTTTTTATTTCTAGAACCGACTTTCTTACAGAAGTACGAATATTTTACATGGCTAATTTTTTAGATAGCTTGCTGCTCATGTAATTTTTGATGCCTGATCGAGACAAACAAAAATGCATAATATAAAGTTTTTACAATCACACTTTACTATTAAACAGGTGAAGTTCATAGTCAGTTAGTTGATAAGTCCATCATCTAAATCCCGCAATTTCTGCGACTTACATAAAAGAAACCAAATTGTCAAATACCCGTATCAGGCGACTTGAGCCATCTAAAGCGCATTCAGTGATTCAGTCAGTCAAAAATATTTTTCACATGCATACCTATTACGACTGATCAGCGCGAACAACGTCGCGGGTACAGCTAGGTCATCAAGGTTACTTTATTCATATTTTTGTCTTTATTAAACTGAACGGACGGTATTTGAATCTCGCATCCACTACTGATTAATGCCTGTGTGTGACGAGATCTGATGGCAAACTGCTAAGCTGGCATATATAAATACACTTACAGGATATAGCGCATGTTCCAGCTTTTGATCTGGTCATTATTATCTATACCTACTAATATTATAAAGCTGAAGAGTTTGTTTGTTTTTTTGTTTGTTTGAACGCGCTTATCTCAGGAAGTACTGATCCGATCTGAAAAATTCTTTCACTGTTAGATAGTCCACTTATTGAGGACTATAGGCTATTTTTCTTTTGGAAATCTATCCCCTAAGGGGGTGAAATAGGGGTTGAAAGTTTGTATGGGAAGTTCGGTATTTTCAATGATAGACACATGAAATTTGGTATACGGGTTTCTGGTTAGAGATAAATGTAGACGTATTTCAGCAATTTTGAAAATCATTCCCTTAAGAGGGTGAAATAGGGGTTGGAAGTTTGTAGGTATATGAATTGTGTCGTTTTCAAAGATAGACACGTTTAATTTCATACAAGGGTTATTAGTAAGAAATAAATAAGACGTATTTCCGAGATTTTAGAAATCTACTCTCTAAGGGGGTGCTATAGGGGTTGAAAGTTTGTATGGGAAGTTCGGTATTTTCAATGATTGACACATGAAATTTTGTATACGGGTTTCAGGATAGAAATAAATAAAGATGTATTTCAGCTATTTTAAAAATCATACCCCTAAGACAGTGAAATAGGGGTTGGAAGTTTGTAGGTACATGAATTGTGTCGTTTTCAAAGATAGACACATTTAATTTCATACAAGGGTTATTAGTTAGAAATAAATAAGATGTATTTCCGTGATTTTAGCCTTTTAGGAATCTACCCTCTAGGGGGGTGAAATAGGGGCTGAAATAGTTGGTATGTGAAGTTCGGTATTCTCAAAGATAGACAGATGAAAAGATAAGTAGATAAGATAACGCCCATCTAAGACATATCTATAATGACGACCCCCGTGGTCGAGTGGCTTTCACTCCGGTTTTTAAGGTGTCGCCAGCTCAAAGGTCCCAGGTTCGATCCCCGGACAGGTCCATGTAGAAAATAACTTTTATAAATTGTCTTGAGTCTGGGTGTTTATGGTATCTTCACTGTCTCAGATTCCATAACACAAATGCTTTTGCTACTTACTTTACGTTAATTATTATTTTAACGCCATAATATTTTATGAAAAATTTTATTCATACTCCTTACTTTGAAAATCACAGAATACATCCATCTACCTTTAATACTACTCTTTATTTTACGCGCGAGCGAAGCCGCGGGCAACAGCTAGTTATAAAATATAATGCTCTGGCCTTGATAATATTACTAGCTGATCCAACAAACGTTTTCAAAATTCAATAACAGCAAGAAAATCCTAAACATAATATAATAAAAACTAGTTTCTATTTATTTTATTAACTTGATGTCTTTGGTCACAACTCGACGCTTCGGTCCAAACCAGCGCTCAGAAATTTGCATACATGTGCATAATAAAAAGAAAAAAAACAAGTCTTTTCAAAATTCCCCAGACACTCTTACAGAGCCATACGGTAGTAAAAAATAAAAAAAACATCCTATCTTATCCAGTGGCGGCAATTTACTCCAATTTTTCGCGCTAGATATAAAATCTTTTAGCATTTAAACGGCAGCCAGGAACGCTTTTACGAATATAGTACGATAACTGTGTGATAGAGTTGTCTGTCTGTGATGAAAATGAAGGATTTTTATGCATATTTTTTCTATACTAATCGAATAACTTTTGAATAAGTAACTTCATTTTTCAAATTGATTGATTGAAGTGATGTTCTTTTGTTCAATTTGGGGATTTACAAGTGAGTTTACTTACTACTTACATAATTCACGTTTTTCACGCGAATTATGCCTTTATGATATAATAAATACTTAATTCGTTTCAAGTAACTGAAGTTGTTATTATTAGAGACAAAATTATGTTGGAGGTTTCATTTGACGTTTTAGTAATTTGAATACATAACAGCAGTAATTATTTAAAGTTTATATTCTTGACTTGACAGAATATAATTATAATCATGTATCCAACAAATATTATAATTGCTTTTTTTGTCAAATACTACCTGAGGCGAATTTGCAGCAAAGCGATGCAAAAACTGAATAATACTTTTTATTTCACAAACAAAATCCTCATTTCAATCAAAACACGAGAATTATAATAATATTATCAACGGCTTCGTTTCCGAATAATATTCCATCCAATACGTCAATACAAACCAGCGAACCAAATAATATCACCGAGACGAGTGAAACCGCGCTTCAAGCACGTATCTTACAGCGGCTGTATTATGCGAAATCTTCCGTAAAATTGACGTTTCAAGTCTTCTAGGTTCCTATCCTTTGCTTAATAGAAAATTTAAAATCCACCCTTGCTTTTATAAAGGGTGGCGCTGTAGGCGTTTTTTAGTATCGTTAAAACTGTTAATGGGTTTTTCGTTGGTGTTTTGTTTTTTATGAGTTATGGAGTGGTTGATTAGGATGGAAGAGAGTTCATGATTTTTTGAAGTAGCGGTTACTTTATGGCTGTGGCGTTGGATTTGCGATAATGTGGTTGCGAGTTCGAATTCCACCTATTATGCCACTCGTAACACAAGCAAAGTAGCTGAGCACGAGAGTTTAACAAGAATACTAGTAATGTGCAAACCACATTGCTAATAAACTTTGAAATTTATCTTATTTATCTTCATACTTGCATAAAGCAGCTTCAGAGCACTTACAGAACTGTGTGAAGAAACTAAGCACTACGCCTACCTACTTTCCTTACATTATACCCGTCACCCAAGACGAATCGACGTACCATAGCAGTCCGAACGTTGGCAAATTACTCCGATCAATTTCTGTACCGTACCCCCGGGATTTGCAACCGTTGCAATCTTCGACTTGTCATTGTCATGCTGAGGTCTGCGAGATTGACAAGGGAATCACTATCTGGTTACTGTGGTCCCTGTTATTTGGGACCATTAATTTTTGGACTGAGATTCAGTATTGTTATGTTTCGGTACTACATGCAATACCTAAGCTTAATGATACTTGAGTCATTCGTCATAAAAAACATTGAGAGAAAAAAGCAAATATAACTGCGACACTTAAATTTTTAAAGTTCAAATCGAGGGTGAAAAGCCACTTGCTAAGTCATCAAAAATACATTCTAACTCAACGTCTCCGAGACACGTAACCCAGACAATGACTAGCCAGTCTCCTTTCGGTTTACATGCACATCTATCGGCAGCAACATCAAACGGTACTAACCAGCAATTTATATCCATCAAACTCGAAACAGCAAAGTTACCTACAATAGCTCAGAATGCAAGCCATAATGCAACAATAACTCTTTGGTGCTCACGTCGGCAGCTCGCGTTTCGCATGACAAAACCTCGTGGCATTCTAATAAATTTCTAAATCGACATAAGTCGTTTCGTATTCACTGTGGCGACGGGGATTCGCGAACACAATAAGATCATGTTACAAAGGACCGTGTTTTGCATATCTGTGGAGATCGTTGGTAGGAGCCGGTGTTTGTCGTACGATGTTTTGCTCCCAACGAATGCTGGTTTTTTCGCTTTTTTCTTCATTGCATGGCTGCAGTTTTCGCGGTTTATTTAAGCTTTGTATCATCTAAGAAACACGTTTGTGAAAATTTTCATCAAGGCACTACATGTTTTGAAATAATAATTTCGTAACATAGATTCAGACAATTTTTTTATACGATATTTAAATCATTGTTTATTTTATTATAAACCCATCTTAATATATATAAATTACGCGTCACGTTGTTTGTCCGTGATGGACTTCTAAACTACTTAACCGATTTTAATCAAATTTGCGCAACATTTGAAAGATAAGGAAAGCATGCATTTCAATAATATAAAAAAAAATGAGATAGTGAAACCCTAAATTAAGTTTTATTTTTGGACGTTTAACAGCGCTTTAGGAGCCCAGATAATCCTGAGAAAAGCTGGAAGATTCCGAAGTTATTATTTTCTGTAATGAGGAAACAGGGGATCTTGAGATGGCAGTGTTCGCATTCGCTGTGTCATCACCTCCCCTATTGCTATGGGGCCTTCAGAGGGCGAGGGATTATAACTGAGGGATTTCACGCTAGCAGATGAGTTGCATCCACATATAATGGCACACCATTCTACATCAGCGAATCGTTTAGAGATTATTTCCCGCTCTCATAAGCAATACGAGAAGAAATCATTTGTCATACCTTCATAATTTACTCACTTTCAAACTATTTTATTGCTTGATTATACTAAAATGATTTCACCGGATCTTACAGGTGTCTTCCTGTGACCACGGCCGATACAAGCCGGTTGAAATATCCAAGCCTTAAAAGGTTTGCCTTAAAAATTTGTAGTATAACCTCTATGTTTAGTTTCCCATACTAACTGATCCATAAATTTTGAGTTGGTAAGCCTATGATTGACCCCAAAAATCTTTGTCAAACCAAAGCTGAAAAACGGTTGTACCCCAATTTAACCCTGCACTCGCTGCCACTGATTCCGTACCTCAAATATACCTAGTAAACGCTCTCACTACGACACAGTACGCCGAAGTTGCTCCATAAAAGCTCTTTTGCCTCTCCACCTTTTCCTTTGGCATTTTGTGCCCGGTATATTTTTTCTTTTTAATTTTTTTTTCAGCTAGTTATTTACGAAATATGGTTAGCTTATTTAGTAATAATGCTGTAACGAGTGAATGAGGTAAAATTTGAGTTAAAATTGTGCTTTGTTTTGAGTCGACTTGTGCTTGTAGCTTTATCGTTTTTAACAAAGAATACATGGTTTATTTTCATGGTTAGCTCTAAAAAGCATACGAAATATTTAAAAAAAATGTACTACGACCTACTTTTTTCTTCATTGAAGACGGTCTAAAATATTTGGTAGAATAAAGTATACGAAAGCTAATATTGTTTTTCACAATTAATTGCTGATTTAGTATTCATATAATATAATATCAGTTTGTTTTTATAACAAGGCAATAATTATGCTCTAAGTAAAACTGATATAGATTTATCTAACAATAGTACCTAATAGTCCGACCACAATATTTTTTATTTGATACACGCGTCTATAATACTACTTGAGTTTTTAAAATAAATTACAAGGTTCTGACGTCATCAGACATCTAAACACTAACTCAAATTCAAACACACCAGAGATCCCTTTTTAAAGTACTATTTTATGCGTTTGTTTTATACACCATAAACTATTCCTATTTGTAAGTAAATCCGATCGTAAAACAGTTATAAAACTATGTGTCAGCTATACATACATCATGTATATATAGCTATAGTATTTGATATACCGAATCATTGGAAAAATATTGTGTCTTATATATCAATGTATGAATTATCGGTTGGTAAGATGAAAATTCATGAAACACCAAAGTTACCAAATTAAAAATATGATATTTGTGTTTTAAAAATTTGTAGAGTAACGTGAAACGAAATAGCGACTCGTAAAACCAGCTAATCAAGCACTTAACTACCGCAAAAATTCAGTAACATCTATAGAAAAAAATCCATCGTAAGCAAGTTCATAAGTTAATTAACGACAAACGAACGTTGATAACTTAATTCAATAAAATTACGAAGAAATTGCACCAACTAAAATTTTACTTACTCTATAAATTGCTAAGAAAACACAAATTACTCAACGCAAACAATTCTAAGCGAGCATTGTGAGGTATGAAAGAGGTGTTCGCCTCTGATTGAATAAAGAAAATAGCTGACTCAGCCTTGCCACCTTCTACAATAGGTAACAAAAGAGGTCTGGGAACGAGGACAAATGTTTGCTCCTGTGTCTAGCGTTTGGCATTTTCTAACTGGCTTTTGGCATTTCCCTACGATTGGTGCACGTACGCTAGTTTGGTATTTTCTTATTAGGTAAAATGGTTTTACCTTAGAAAAATGTCTTGGTAATAGCTAGATTTGTACAGAAGATGACTTTTACAGGCAGGCATATTTTTCTGGTTCGAAAAAAATAACTCCCCCTTTTTTTAAAGATTACTAGCAATGTGGGTCGCACATTACTAGTAATATTGTTAACCCCTCGTGCTAAAATGCTTGTGTTGTTCACGTCGGTAGTGTAATGGGTGGGATTCAAACCCACATGATCGCAAGTCTGACTCCCTAGCCGTTAGGTTACCGCTGCTTCATTACTAACTTTTCAAGAATTCCATAACCCCTTCTCCTTAGAAGGAATTGCGGGTTTACTAACATCAATAACCACGGCAAAATTATAAAATTGACTATTGTCATACTAAGTACAGAAACAAAAACCAAAACTCTAGCATATTGCACTATCAAAACAATCGTAAGGGTACATTAATTAACAAAAAAAAATTACGTACAAAAAGTCACTGTAAAAATATTTGGTAAGGTGCGAACGGCATCGAATTAGTTCAGTGTTGAGCCATCACCCAAAGAAAAAAATCTTCAAATGTTCGGCCTACTGAAGCATTTAAGGCATCCATATTCAACAGATATTACCCCAAGGAATTTCCCATTGTGAAACATCAATTATGCATGATATATTGCCTATTGAAGAGGGTTTGTAGGTTACATTCTTCTGTAAATTAATTGAATTTCTTTTATCATACTTTGTAAAGGACGTATAATTTTAGTGATTAATTTATATTTTGTAATTGATAGCTTTTTTTTTATTAAGATTGATTTTCTCATAAAATATCTAATTGTTTGAATTTTGTCTCATTTGTTGGATATTGTCGCTAAGAATTTTTTTATCATCTAACCTCAATTATAAAAAACAATTGTGATGATGTTACCTTTTTTTTATTAAAGCTTATTAGCAATGTGAGTCGCACATAACTAGTATTCCTGTTAACCCCTCGTACTAAGTTAAATACTTGTGTAGTGGGTTCACGCTAGAAGTGCTATGGGTGAGATTCGAACCGGCAACCAAATGATCGCAAGACCGACGCCCTAACTTTAGAACTATTTGTTTACCTAAATATTAGTCACAGAATAAGTCTGACATTATCATTAACAATCCAACCAACCCAACGACGTAAGATATTAGATTGGATCGTGTCAATATGAACTTTGTTTAAATAGGAACGCTACAGTGGTGGTAAATGTCAGGAGTTAATTACCACTGTCCTGCCCTTTGTCTTGGATCGGTTCACACTGTAGGTGTCGGGAACCTATACCGTTAGTTAACTTGACGGAAATGTTATTCATTTGATTTAATAGCTGAAGCAGGTTTAGTCTAAATGTCAGGGAAGGAATCTCACGAAAATGAACGCGAAAGTTTGTGAGAGTGTATGTATTTTTGTTACCTCTTCCCGTTCAAACGGCTGGATAAAGTTTGATATAATTTGGTATGGAGGTAACAGACCCTGTATTAAGACATAGGCTAACCCAAAAGTTATCAGATAAACCGTGGAAGAAACCGCAGGCCGCGGCTATCTTAAAATATTTAACTACTTTATTAATTTGGTGACTTAAATATTTAGGACTATTATAACAATTGTTTATTATGCGAAAACTTTTGGTAGCAAGCAATGATTAAAATAATTATACACACTGAGAATTTCAATCAGACCTATCCCAATTCTAGAAATTACAGGATACCAGAACATACAAATAGCAATTACTAACCAAGAATCAAAGACTAATATGGGATATCTTGGCGTCCTAGCGGTTCAATGATTGGATACTTATGCCCAAGGTTTTTGTTAATGTTGATGTTGATAAGTCTACTTGAGTGAAGCCGGTTTTCGTTTCAAACAGAAGAGGCCTGTGCCCAGCAGTGGAACATTGGCCGGTATTATAAGGACCAATACGTAAAAATTAAACCGTGGACACACGATAAAACTAATCGCCGAAACAACAGCACTAATGCCTCGGCGACCGCATTCGGACGCGGATTTATGTCGACGAGACACGCTTGGAATTCGGCCGAAACGGACAGGGACGAAAAACGTCTAGCGATAAGTGCGGAACCCGCCACTAGTTTGCATAAGGTTTTTTGGCACTGTTTATGGGTACTGTCAGGATGGATTGGATTTTATTATATACGATGCCTTTTTGGGAAGTGCTCGTGAAAAAATTAATTACGTGGGATTTTTTGGGAGATAAGTCGCGAGTTTGGGGATATTTAGTAGATTTAACACTATAAGGGGCTTAGTATGCTTTATATTATGTTATTATATTATTATCTCTTTGCAGTCCCATCTACTCAAACTAGACTCTAAAATAAGGTATTTTAGGTTTAATTTCCAACGATCAGTTATATATGTATAATCGTTAACATTAGAAAAATACATTCCATACTGGCAATAACATGAACTAATTATATTCCTTTATATCAGACTCTAAAAAAACAAATCTTAACTAACGTAAAGAAATAATAGCAAAAACAGTATCTTGTTATTATCAGTCATGCACGGAGAGATGTTCACAAAGTAAAATTAAACTGTGATCATTTTCAGGGAATGTGTCTGGCAAATCGGTTTTACATTAAAGGTATCCTAAGTTTCGAAGTAATCTGGACTAGACATCAATTCGGCGCCTTTATTCAAACAGTGTCTCAGAAACTCCGGTCTTTCACAGAAAACATTAGTAACCCTCTTTCATAGAATTCCTTCTTTAACTTTTTTTTTCGAACATACCATTGTTTGTTCATGCAATCTGAATCCGTAATCAGAAATCCGATATTTTAGAACTTTGACCTATGAAGGTGGAAAATGTCGTGGCGCAATGTTAGAATGTCTGCAACATCGGTTGTGATTGTATTTTTATTGGGGTAAAGGGTTGTCAGTACCTATCATGTGCTTAGTAGCGATATTGAATGGGAGGTATTGCGTGTGACAAAGAGCTTAGATTATTTTGATTTTAGCTTTGAGTATAGTTTTGCATTCTTGTTTATATTTTTCATTAAACTAATAATAGTTTTGTATGTTAAAGAGAGTCTAGTACCTAGGTTTTAACCGGAGCTGGGACCAGGACCAGACAAAAATTATTACTGTTTAAGAAACAAATTAAGTCAGAATACCTACCTGTGAATGCAATAAAATAGATATTTATTATGTAATATTATTTTATAAGTTAATATTATTTATAGACTCTTTTCTAATTGAGATGTCAGATAAAATTATACTTCCAACCACGTAGCTACAGTGAATTTTTTGAAATTCAAACCTTTTATTTTTACAAAGGTAGCCGCAGTACGTGAAACTCGTACAAATTTACATTCAACACGACACGAAAATTCGAAACCCAATAACACAGAACAAAATAAACAACGTTAAAGTGTCGCAAAATAGTGTTGGACACCGTTCGCGGACTGTGAAATCGTAGCCGCCTGTGGGACCGCTCTCGGCAACCGTGTCGCGACACTGATAGTGTCTGACACTGTAGACGGGACACCTGCACAAATTGCAAGCAGCCACGCCCGCGGCACGTGCCTAGTGTAATTTATTCGTGTTTATGTATTGTGTTTGTTTTTGGTAATGTGTTTTACATCAGCCGTGGCAACGCATCTCGTATCGCTGAAACAAATTTTCTCTTTCATCATTTTAATCTCTATATTACTCTACATTTCTTAAACCATGGCTATAATAATGGCCATATAATATTAATTTTAATAAAGCCATTCTAATGGTTAAACGCTATGCTTAAAATAATGATCAATAGAAGCGCCGGCAGCCTAATGGCTAGGGCGTCGGACTTGCGATCATGCGGTTGCGGATTCGAATCCCACCCATTACACTACCGGCGTGAACCCACTCGTAACACAAGCATCTCAGCTTTAACACGAGGGGTTAACGAGATTACTAGTAATGTGCGACCCACATTGCTAGTAATTAAGAAAAAAAAAAACAACAACTTACTATTTTATAGACACAGTAACTTAAAAAAACATTTCAATGTTAAGTAAATATTATTTTTCAATTAAGTACAGAAAGAGCGAACATCGTAAAAGTCTTACAGATTATTCTAAAATTATAAAGATAAATAAAGCTTCCTTGTAACATTCTAAGAACCATAATGTATTCAGATTTGACTTTGTAATATTATCTCAGACTAAAAGAAAACTCATTGCGGTATATTTTCAAAGAAATATAACTTTCAAAACTGAAAAGACGGTAAAATAATGTCCTACTGTAAGCTTTAGTTAGATAACGCTTACGCTTATTTCAGGCCTTACAAAAATATCTAACGTTAAAAGTATATACGTACATAATTGCAGTCAATAATTTCGTTTATCATCCTGTAGGATTCAGAATATAATACTTAATTGTATAAAAAATAAGCTTACGATTCCTTACAATCAGTTCATCTCGGGGTCAATTTTTCACATACTTTGACTTATTAATTTGAACTAAGTCAATATCTTAATTTTTCAGTACAACATTGTTACGGTTAGGTTGTACCGTAGACCCCAAATACATAAACTGAGAATAAGCAATGCCGATATTTGCCTCAATAAACAATTTCAAAAAGAAACATTGGAAGTTATACAATATTTATTTAATTAATCTTAAAAAAATCTCATAATCTTGATACTGTTAACCTTACGATCTGATTTAATATACATAAATACACTTTTTAAAAGGCATCCCTTTTTGGTCCTCTGTAAGGCGCCATCTCTTCGAAAACGTTGTCGACGGGCATAGAAGCAGTTAGCTTAGAGTTTCCCCGCCAGAGGTGACACCTACCGACGTTTCGGGAACTACGACGGCCGCCCGCCCTGCTCGAACCGCCCAACGTTTTAGTACCGCGAATCACCCATAGATGGCGTTGATGTATTTTGTGTAATACTAGTAAGATAATTTTGTTGAACTAGTCGGTATATTAAATTTAGTCAATGATAACATGGGTAAAATATTTTATAAAAAAATAAGAATAAGAAAAAAAGAGACCATAATTATTGTTTGTTAACAAATTTACTCTAATCGTAAAAAATAAGAATTTTAGAAACGAAAATCCCTTTTTATCAAGAATTTGGTTGTTGATATTTGGTATCGCGCAGGAATCCATCTCACGATCTTAGAGTGAAGTCTACCACCATCGTACCTTGTTTTATTGAATTTATTTAATGGTTATAAAAAAAATATAGATTATTTTTTATGTATGTGTTATAGAGATAGAGATTAGTTAAATAAATATCTACATTTTTTACTTTATTTCCACATTTTTCACGCGTATTTTTTATTTTAAATAGAGGTGGTATAATATATTGTCAGTATTTAATAGAAGCCTAATTGTGCTGAAACCAACTACCATAAATAAAAAAATATTTAAAATGTTTTGCACGATGTTGTCGCACTATCATGATGCTTGTTTTTCTCAATTTATAAGTACTATTTTTAAACCTACTAAAAACCGTAAATTAAGATTGTAAATTATTTTTTTATTAAACCCATCTTCATTCTCAAACCTTATTTCAAATTTAATCTTATTTCAAAACACAACAAATAGAAAGACCTTAAGACCATCAAGATAGTTACATTAAAAGCAAAACATTACAAGCGAACAAAAAGGCGTACCTAGCTATCATTCAGTAGGGCCGTTTTATAACGAAACGGGAGCCCACGGCAAAGGAGATCTCGATAAATAATGTCCAATAAACAGCGATAGCAATGTTTATTTGTTGTTCAACTCGTAATGAGGACTTTGAGATCGGGGTGCGTGGTGCAAGTTATAAGATTCCAGAGATTGGGAAATAAATGTATTTTTATTATTATTTTTGACACCTACGTTAATAATTATTATTATTTTAAAGGAATATACTTGAATATAGAGTAAAGTTCGCTTTGTAAATAATATAGTTTAGCGTAGTTTGGCATTTTACTATATAGAACTTTTCATCAAAGTGTATTATATACGTAAACTACTATGTTTATGTAATACCCTATATAAACAATTCTTTGCCTAAAAGGTGATTCAACATTCTAATAAATACCCTGTAAGTGAGTTTTTTTAAGGAAATTACTACTCTTCTGTAGATGTTTAATAATTATAAGACAAAATGAGACTTGTTAATTAAACTGACATGGATTGTCGTCTAGCGCAAATTAAGTAAAAATTACTTCAAGAACTATTTACAGTATATAATTTTATTATTGAAATGCAGAACACACGTAATGTGTATGTCATTTTCTAGACACCTTATGCTCTATCTCCTGTAACAAGCAACAACAATAAAAAAACGAAATAGCAAAACGTTCCTTACTTGTACCACGCGCCAGGAGCTCGGCGGATACCAAGGCAACTGGCATCACCAATGGCAACAGCTCGCCACCCCAGTATCTATGGAAACACCCCCCACTTCAAGTCTTTATGAACCTCGAGGTTCTATAACGAATAAATTTAATAACAGGCGAAGGCAACTATGCCGTGAATTCGCGAATAACCATTGAACTGAGAAGCCTCTCTATGAGTTTGTTTTAATTGAAAAGTTTTGACATTACAATCAGTTAAGGAGTTTAGTAGGTTAGGCTATATAGTTACAAAATAGGTTAGCGTTGCATTTATTTTTAGAGTTTTTGAAGCCTTGTTTGGTGTTTCGACGTTGAGTAAGGCTTTTTATCATAATGTGTGATCAATAACATAGTTTTCATGCTTTCTTTGGAAAAACGTATTCTTTGCTTATCAGCATGCTTGGCTTCACAATATGCTCCTTAACTCTCTATGTTCTTGATGCGGTAATTCTAGTCCAGAAAAAATGTGTAAAACGTTTAAATTTTTTAACTTTCTTGAAAGAAATATGAAAGCAAATATACAAGAAACTTAAAAAATCAGTTTCCATTAATTTTAATACGAAAATGTCTACATTTTTGTAGATGTTAAACTAGTTTATGCTATCAGTTAAGAGCATAGATATATTATTTATGCTATGCTCTTAAGTGTTTCATGAAAGCCTATCTATAAATCCCGCACTCTCGGTAGCAGGTCTGAAGTGCCTTAAGGCTAAGGGGCTAAGGCATTTAGAAACATCCATTAAGGACCCATTTAGGTGCCCCCGTATAGTTTAGGGCACCGTAATAAAATTGTAAACGAAACAACGCTCCCCTTTACTGGCGAAACTTTTCATAATTGAGTTGTAAATATTATTTGATCATTAATATTTGAGGTTCGTGTGTACAAGTACCTTGTGGATGTCTTTTTACCTTTATAACTATACTGGTTGTTGCTCGTGGCTTCGCTTGCGCGTAGGTATCAGTAAATACATTTATTACAATAAATATAGCCTACTCGTATGTTAATCAGGGATAAAGAAACATTATAAAAATAAAATATTTTTTTGAAATGGGTAAGAAGTTTTTGTGTTTATTCGTTACAAACATACAAATATTTTCTCTTTGTAATATTATAGGAATAAAAGTACATAATAAATTCATTATAAAACATGTTTGTAACATTAAAAGTATGTTTAGAAATACCGATGGTACAATTTGATAACCGTTATTGTAATATCAAACTCGTGTGTGTACGTTGTATATACTTTAAATATTATGCCTTAATAATGTAATCAGGTGAACGCACTTTCATTATACCATATAATATAGAAGTCTTCGTGATTCACCCATCGTTCAGGTCGATATTTTACCAATCGGAAATAATAACCTAACATTAGGTAGGGGAGAACCCGATGTATCATACAGATGATAAAATAAACCAAAAATTTGGACGCATAAAATTCAAATAAAGCCAGTTTTACATGAATTACTCTAGGGAAGCATCCGTGTATGAAGTAAAGAATGATATTGTATGCATTTTGCATGAGAGAGGTATTATCGGATATGGCAAAGTATTTGAATATTCCGAAATGGGTATTACTGAGGTTTTTCGAATGTAACTCGATTGAATCGTCAGACGTTTTTTTATGAATATTTTTGAAATGTAAAATTGAAATTTTACATGCATTTTGGAAGCCGACCCCAACATAGCTTGGTAAAGGCTAGGCAGATAATGATGATAGTTAACATTTTAGATTCTCTGAATAATTACAAAATGTATGTTTTAGTTACTCGTATAAATGCTTCTGTAATGTGCTAATGCTTCTGTCTAATACGATAAATTCTCATGTTTTACGTCCAGCAGGGCTAGCATGCGTCCACGATAAAATTGTCGTGGTATTTTATCGAGTCTTACTTGTCAAAATATCGTATTGTCTTCGGCCCTAACATGGCTAGCTTGTGCGCGTCGTTAGAACCAGCCATTGCCATAGGCAGCCATGATAGAACCGAAGACAAAACGTTAAAACGAAGATATTTTGACGAGTAGGTAGATTCGGTAAAATGCAATGACAAAATTTAATCGTGGCGCTTATGCTAGTCTTGCAGGATGGAAATTATAGTTTATAATGCCAACTGTCCCTAAAACACCTCTAAAAGCTATAGCAAAACTTACGCTGGTTTTGATTTGTTTTTGAGGAAGATAAGATAGGAAGGAAGTTAAACGATTTTCCTAAAAAAATATCTGATATTAATCTACCTCAGAAAAAAAAAACTTTCACGTATTCCATGAAACAGTAGTATCCCCCCAACAACTCTACATACAGTTCACGTGATCCAGCTATATGTTAACCAATATGTCATCGGGTTCGAACCACGGGACAAAAGCATTCTTCGCTATTATGCGACCGGTAATATTTGCCGAAACTATTTCGCTATATTTTTGAACGCACAAAAACTATACTGTAGGTTTTGAAGATATGAAATTAAAGGATGGTTAGCATACATTGTTTCCATCCCATAGCTTTGTATTTTTTTATCAAAAGTATGCTGTTTTTCTTTGTATAATACAAAGAAAAACAGTATACTTTGAATGATAACGCTTTTAGAAGTACTTGAAAGAAAATTTCAATTTTTATTCTGCTTATCATTCTTTAAAGAATTTACAAACATAATTACATACACACCAAAATTGATTGATAATGGCTAACAAGCATCAAAAAATTCATCATAATCTTTGCCATTATCGGGAAACGTACCCAGAAGGCTGGCAGCATAGCCACGTTGAATAGCAATGCTAACTCTGTGTGTAATTTTTTGCTAATTTATTAGCTTTTGGAAATGTCGTGGTAGCCGAACGTGGTAGTAGAACGAATTTTCGTGCACAAGGTTGCAGGTTCGAACCCACTACAGACAAGTACCAATGCAACATTTTCAAAGTTCTTGGGTGAAGGAAAACTTCGTGAGAAAACTTAGATTCCAAAAATTGTAATCTGGAATCGCCTATCCGCAGGGAGCCAGCACGGTGATCAATGCTCGTTCCTTCTGTATATGAGAAGAGTCTTGTGCCCAGCAGTGGGACATATAAAGGCCGGTTTTACAATAACAGTAGGTACCTTTTTCCGTAGGTAATCTTTTTGACCAAAAACAAAAGTCCTGGTTATGAAGATTGCGTTTTTAACTATACTACAGTTTTTTATTTCGTAAGAAACTTTTCATTTCCTTTTATAAAACGACTGTATTGGTGTAGATACAAAAAAAGATTATGTATCCACCCCGTATCTTATCGAGGGGGAACAAAATCCTAAACAAACAGTCTATCGACCGAAGTGCTATATATATACATTCAACCAAAATCTTAATTTATCTAAGACACTTAAAAGTTGGCGACGATCACACCGCTTCACTCGCGAAGTTTGTCAATGTTTGAAGGATAGCGATCGAGAGATTATTTTGCTATACACTTTATGTAATAGATATTGAAGTTAATAAATACTTGGGATAGAAGAGGAGTGGTGGGATGAGATTTAAATGATTTATCGTTACACAAGCTGATTTTAATGAAATTCGGTCTAACGTAATGTTTTCCTAAAAGCTGTTCGTTACTTGATCGATGGTGAAAGAAGTTAAAAGGAGTTTTTGGTACTTAGGTACAATAATTACTTACAGATTTCTGTGATGTCACGTAATCTGTGCCTATGCAACTTACTTTTTGAAAATCATTCAATCAAATAATAGGTACACAGTCAGTAATACCTACACAGTCATAATTATTATGACATAGGACATTATATTTCGTTATTTGAAGCGGCGGTAGCTAGGCTAGGGCGTCGGACTTGAGATCATGTGGTCGCGGGTTCAAATCCCGCCCATTGCACTACCGACGTGAACCCACTCGTGACACAAGCATATACGAGGGGTTAACAAGAATATTAGTAATGTGGGACCCATATGATTGCTAGTAGGCTTTATTTAAAAAAAACATAAAGTAGATACAAAAAAGTAGGTAAATACACAAGGTGAACATGGTACTAGGTATTTTCCGCCAGTCTAACTTAGGATCATCATTGAAGAAGGTACACAAGCCGAACAACAAATAAAAAAAAGTAATATAATAAATCATTTCTATTCATTCAGATCAAAACTGACCATCCTAAATTCATCTCTGTAAAAGTTTATGGAAGTATCTCATTAAGTTAAATATTCCGTCCACAGTGAACTTAGATTGGCGCAGGTTTGATTACTACCAAGTCTTGATAGGCAATTTCCTGCCCTTTGTACAGGGTTTCCTCTATCCTTCTCTGAGAATATTACGAATAAATTTTAACATTTCGTTGTATGTTTTTGATGTCCCCCTACGTTTGTTTTGTAAGGGTTATTATTTGGTGTATGTTCAAATATATTTGGTTTTTTAATTCATTGGTGGAGATACATAAATAATGAAGTTTTAAATTTCTACATATTTTATTAAAAAGATAATTATGCATTTTATTTATATCGATGTGTATAATTATGATATGCACTGCAACTGATTGACGTGAGTTAACAACAATGATAACTTACTGAAAAACCACTCGTAAAATAGACATAATTTTTTTTTTCCCATACTTTACCTTCATCGTTTCTGATGGTACTAGCTTAGGTTAAATGAAAGTTCTTATAACTATTCCTTAGCTTCTTCAATTCTCAATAATATTTATGTTCTATTTAACGCAGGTACCAAATTGATGGAACAAAACAAAGCGTAGCGAAATCAGTCTTACTCATTCAATTCTTATTATGGTAGCCCCGAAAAGGGGTAACTTAATCCGATGTGGTAAATGTAAAAACAGTGTAGAGCTTCTACCTACAGTCAAGGGTTGAGTGTGATCATTTATAATGTCAAGATGACACTCTATTACCCCAACCCCCCTTCAACCCTCTCTACCCCTACCTGAATTGTTCCTCATGTTGTTTTTTGTAGATAGGTATGCTGAGATTTAAATTAAGTTTGTCTTAAGACTTGGTGCAAAAGACGTTCATTTTTTAGTGACATTTTCGAATGGTGACTAACTTCAGCTACTCCAATTAAGTCTGCGTAGCCTTTGTCAAAAAATAAGTTATAAATCAATACATAATATAACTTATTAATCTGAAGTCGTGGGAACTACTGGTTTGATGGAATTGAAAAATTCTTTCAGCTTTAGATATCCTATTTATCTAGAAAGGCTATAGGTAACTTCACAGCAGACACGCGAGCAAAGCCGCGCGCAAAGCTTACAATTGAGAATACGAGTAATTAGACAAGATTACTATCTAATCTATGAATTTGACTCGAATGTTCATAGTGGGGAAATGGTCTATCAGTTGTTGAATGCAGGTGAAATCATAAATCATGAATGCATCAATCAATCATAAAACAAAGCATCCATTAGATTTCATGAACGATATGAACATTACATATTTTAAACTCATTATAATAATACTGGCCTATAAACGTTCCACTGCTGGGCACAGCCCTCTTCCCATATAGAAAAGCAATGAGCATTGATCACCACAGTTGCTGGTTGGTGAATTCAGAAACCAATTTTTTGGAATCCAGGTCTCCTGACGATGTTGTCCTTATACGGTTAAAATATTACAAAAGTCATAAAGTATTTTAATGTAATACTTAAATATTTTTAAACCGTTTCGAAAGTCAAAAAGCTGGAGTCAAATAGTAACGTAATTTTTCACCAAAAAGGTTTCAATGCGAGTCTGCACTATATTTTCAGTGGGCGATTTGTGTAAGTTTCAGACATTGCATTTTTGCTATAATATCATTTGTAAAAGTCAAATGCGTCGTTACATTCGGTACTCAGTTCTATTTCATTGTGGAAAATGAAAATAAAATCGGATTTTTAGCTTCTTCGTTAGTTCTTGTGAAATTCTTGTTGTTTGGGTGGAAATTTAGTTTCGTAATGCTTTGTTTGTTTTCAATTGCATGATTCTAAAGACCTATTGTAAGAACAATTGACAAAAGTCACTTTTATAATTCTGTTATTTTGTATATTTTGTGCTTACTTTCTAACCAGCTTCCATCCACATTCAACATCAAACAAATTTTTCAAGCACACAATAATTATACATGTCATGTTGATTTCAGTTACTTTCCTTAAATGTATGAAATTGTATACACAACACATATTTCTCCTCTGAGCCCCAGTTACCAACCCAATTAGAACATAATTTACGTATGTCATTACACGAATACCAGCACAATAAAACGTGCCAGAATTTCTTCCTAAGCTGAAACCTTTATGTATAACAAAATATTAGCCACAATATTCTACTTTACGTAGCAAGGGAACATAAATAGGCGTGTATTGACATGTTTGTACAAGATATTCAAAGAACAGGCACAAACAACGTAACACACTTCATATACAGAAGGTCAATAATTATGATAGGTGCCGATTCCGGGATAATATCTCATGATGTAAGCTGTTTCTTTAACATCCCATTGCTGGGCACAGGCCATCCCTTTTTTCTTCCAAAACTCCCTATTTTATGCGATTTCTGGCCACGAGCTGAAGCTGGTTGCTTTTTGAAAAGCTGTGGCTTTTAAATGGGAATGAAAAAATAAATTTAGACGGTCCTGTCGCAGATTATAAGTTTTGCTTCAAAAGAAATTAAATCTAATCAGAATCATAATTTAACAGAATTTCAATCTTCAAGATAGTATATACCTACAATTTTTTTAAATATTCATCAGTATAAGTCTCTCAGGTATTTTTATACGAGTTATCACTCAGAAATAAATATTTACCTGCTTAGCAATTAAGCGTACATTACTTACTATATTTTTTATGAAACACTTTCTATTACTATAAGGATTTTTTTGGACATTTTCGCGAGTTGATCTTCTGATGTTTTCCTTTATAGTACTATGTACAGGTAGGAACAAGGTTAGGCGATTATGGTGGCACGTAGGTTACTCCTTAACGAGGGGGGAGCTCTTGTTGTGTGTAATACGAATTAAAGGAAAAATTTATGAAGATTATTACAACTTATAGGTCCGCAAGTTGCGCATTACTATAAGAAGATTACAGGATTTTGTAGTATTTTTAAGTTTGTTTTGTATAGTGTTGATATTTTTTCACAACACTTACGGTAGAATTGGTCTTCATTTTTCATGCAATAACATTTGAAATAAACTAGCGCATATTATTTTAATGATTTATTCATTCATATTTAAAAGGTTTTTTTTTGGGTAAGTTAATAAACCATTTGTGATTTAACAGTACAATACAAAAACTATAGTAAACAAACAATTTGCCTGTAGACAAAAATCAGCATTAGACAAATAGCCAATTGCTATAATAGCAAACAAACTCTATCTCCACACGTAATTATAAAGAAGATTCGAGTGGCTCATTAGTGAGGTCTTCAATGTTACGGAGATATATGATACGCATGATACTTTATACGCCTAATAATGTTTCACACCAATATACTGTTTTTACCATCAATATCAATAGAGATTAGTACACGTGTATTTTTTCTAATGAAAAGTCAACATATCGTTTTACGTAGTTTAATTATTTTTTAGAGGGGCTCATGGCTAATAGTAAGCCGCCGATATACGAAAAGTTAAGCTGCACTCACCGCGGTTGGTTCATCGATGGGTGACCACTCCGCACGTTAAGATATGTACTGTCATACGCTGTTTTTTGACAGTCGTTAAGTAATTACAGTTCTAATAATGGAATACTGTATTACCCAGTAAAATGAATTGAGGGGTTAGTTAAGCAGAGTTTTATTGTAAAATAAGGTATTCTCGAAAGACTGAATGATTTTTTTTCTTTTTTTCTAACTTTCTACCCCCACATAGCTTAGGAAAAGGCTAGGCTGGTGAAATCTCGGAAATAAAGTCAACCTATTAACTAACTTACCCTATGAATTGGTATTATTATCAATCGGATTTAGTCCGTCCAATACGCATTTCCATTTACGATATTACAATTTTAAAGCAAATCCAATCTTGATACTCGGTAATAACACAATTTTCAGTAATTAAGTAAGTATGCCATCAAAATTATGTAGTGTAGTGTGTAATATAAGACGATACTAATTGCAAGTCAAGTATTATTTCGGTGGGATATCGTTGATATGAAAATCATTAATTAGCTGTTCTCCGGTTACTCTTTGATGAGGACTCGCTTGTGTGGGTGAGGTTTGTATGTGTGTGCTCGTAGGCTCGTGGTTGGTTGGAAAGAGTATGAATAAATATGTGATGATTTAAGGATGTTTAAAACGATACTTAAAAAACGGTGATATGATAATTTCCCAAAAATAATTACAAACGAGTCGAGTTATCTTTTAATATTCTGTTTACCTTTTTAGTATGTGTTGCGACTGTTGCGAGCCTCTGCGATAATTTGAAATTTTACAATCTTATCATTAAAATACAATACCAAACTTTTATATTCATAATAATATTAGAAATGCGATTACTATATTTTTCTTTGTATCTGATTACGGCTACACAGCAGAGCCGATTTTGATGAATCTTAGTATGAGATAAGCTTGGATCCCAAGAATGGAAATCCAATCCATTCTTCCATATCCGATTTTGATGAAACTTGATATAGGTCCTAAGGAGAGGCATTAGTTACTTTTTACCCCGATATCCGACACCCTTGCTGTCGGAGCCGCGGGCAAAAACTTACTTACCTGAGAATTATAATCTTACTCATCTTGTACGTCTTGTATCATGTATCACTTAATGTTTTTGTTATTATTATTCTCTCTGTATTTTGCTATATATTCCTTCCTTATGATATTATTGATTGTTACAGGTAAGTCATCTCATTCTACACCTGCTGCTAACATTTCATGGTATTTTGTCTTTGATATGCTAAACGGCTGCGCGATATTTAGTTTAAGAAATCGATTCACCAAACAAAAGACGACGGTTAAGTCCACGCTACCACCAAGACGTCAAAAACAATAGCCGCTAATGCCACCTCGGAGGTCCACGAACGCATAAATAACAACAACCCATTCATCAGCATTGAATCGGCATCGCATACCCGTGGGAATAATTAATGAGCCCTTGATATGATTAAGCCACCACAATGCTGTATCATCAACGTCATCGCTACACACATACGTACATACACACGCATATATATACAATCGCGCGTAGGTGTATATCCATGCAGGTAATGCGATTAGTGACGTCATATGACATGAATATGTCTTTGATTTATTCATGTCAAATATTTTGTTGATTAGCCGTTGACGTGGTTTGAGTGTTTATGCTTTGAAGCTGGAATTAATTATTGTTCAGTTGGTATGGGGTTAATTAAATTCTGATGGCTGGAATAGGGAAGCGGCATGATTTTGTAAACGAACATTTGCAGTTCAGTTATTTTATAATAATTACATGCAAATCTAAATGCCATCAAATACATAACTTAAAAAAACCGAGTTTTGCAACTGAGTTCTTCTACCTATTCCATGTGCGTTAAGTTGTGTGATTCATGTTTGTAATACCAAGACGGTGAATTTATTCAGTCCCTACGTATAGGTCCAACTGTTTTAAGTTATTACACAATTAGCTAACCTATCAACACCTTATATTTACCATATCAATATTAAAAATCTTTATGATTTAAATAAATAGATTGACTTGGCTGTCACACAAAACATTCTAATTTAATGTAATAATTTATTATGTATTCCTTGTTAGATACATTATTTTTTCATGCAGATTGAATGATAACTTAAAAATGTCAAATCACGAAAAAATTAATAAATCAGGAGTAGTAAAAACTTAACAAAATGCATTGCTGAATCCATTTTTTTAAAGTGCATAAATTATACCTCTTAATTTAAAATATCTGCCTAGCATAGTATTCCTAAAGGTTTCACCTTTACTGGCGATAACAGTCTACTAGTCTTATCGCTATAACTACAGTTCGGCTCAAAACAAATAGCTATACTAACAAGGATATACTCACTTATAGTCACTAGACCGGGTATAGACACAAATAGACATAATCGGAATTAGTCCGGCCAGCGAAGCGTGAAGTAGGTACAATATGAATGACCTTTGTCAATGGCACTGACGCCCTGCTACCAGATCCCGAATTATTTAACCCTAGGGCACTTTATAGTGTACGACTTTTATTATACATTGAAAGATTTATGACTACTATGTACTCTAGGTTTTCAACAGTAATTGAACTGGTGACTATCTTCTACTATATAAAAATAAGTCGGGTTTTCCTTCCTGACGCTATAACTCCAGAACGCACGAACCGATTTCCACGGTTTTGCATTTGTTGGAAAGGTCTCGGGCTCCGTGAGGTTTATAGTAAAGAAAATGTGTGAGTATCCCCCACGACAATAAGTAGTTGAGACCGCGGGCGGAGCTGCGGGAAACCGCTAGTTAACAAATAAATACAGTAAACAAAACCTTTTTTTTCGCTCTCGGTTTACATTTTAATTACGAGTAAAATAAGGTATTAACTTTAAATTTTTTCATCTATTTCGTGCACGGAGCTATGACACGGCCAGTGTAACCCGGCCGAAACGTCAAGCCTTAAAAGGTAAATGCATGAGTTCGCGTTAATTCCCGTGACGTAATTTTATTAAAATAAGGTAACTTGCTTTAGTATAATTTCAAGAATAAGGAGAAAACGATGTGACATTTGGTATATTATTGACTCTTGCTATAAAAATAAAACTATAATTACTAAAATTAATAAAATATATTGAAATGCTATGAAAATGAACAATGTATAAATGATTTCATGTTTAGATTTTTATCAATATTATTTGTTTATCTAAAAAATAACTAATAACATAATAAATGTTTGTATCGTAACACTGTCGTGTCGTAGTCGTGCGCAATAAAAGTCTTTCACCACCCCAGAGCGGACATCCGACTGTCTTTTGTCCGTACATTCGACTGTATAGTTAATTAAAACGAATATTGTTAGGGAAATATTGTGTCTAAACAATTAAGGTTTTGTTACCTTTGTAACGTTTGAAGTTAAAACGTAATAAATATTGTTTTAATTTAAGACAAAGGGATTTTCAATGTAAAGGTAGAGATCGTAGTAATAATTGTTAATGGTAACATTATAATTAATTTGAAAATAACTTGGTTTTTCGGTCATTTCGCATACACTTATAAAACACTGAAATTTATTTTATTGTTAAGTATTTTATAATATACATTCCAAGGAAGGGTAGAATATAAAATTTTGCAGCATTACCTTGTGTTGTCCTAAGATGTTATTAATAAAGTTTCTTCTGATGTATTACAGTAAGTAATACAAGCTGTTACTCGCGGTTTCACCTGCTTGTTGGATATCGTAGCAAAATTACTAAAATTACCTTTTTTGGGATCCAAGCTTTCATACAAAATTACACCAAATCAGTTCAATGATAGAGCCAGATATACGCATTACAGACGGACAGAGTTTTTTTCGTATCTATAATATCGGTATGGATGTAAAATGTGAATACTAAGTACTTACTTTTTTTTCAAGTTTACTAGCAATATGGTCGACACTTAACTAGCATTTATAAACCTCTCGTTCTAAGCTACTCGTTAATGCTTGTGTTACTAGTGGGTTCACGTCGGTAGTGCAATGGGTGGGATTCGAATCGAAATCCGGGAACCACATGATCGCAAGTCCAATGCCCGAACCATGAGGCTACCACCGCTTATCGTTGATTATAACTGGAAAATATGTACTGAATTATCATCTTTTACATGCGAACGGAGTTACTAGATATTAAGTTACTGCGTTTGAGACACTGTGTATGTTTATTTGTTTCCTGTTCACTGAAGTATACTCAAGCAGCTTATATAACTCCAATAGGAGCATACTTAATACCCGCGGGATCTTCTACAGAATGTGTAGTACCCAATAATACCAATATTGTTTGAATTATTTTACTGTAACGCCACTTGAGACACGATTGAATATTTCCCAAATCAACTTACAAAGGAAATGGTTTGGAAATAAAATGTATGTAGCCTGATTGAATTTGTGTGCAGTGAATTGACAAATTGGTGGTTGATTTGATGTACAGTAATTCTGAACAAATAGGTCAGAATATTATTGAACATTGCCACAACAGTTTGGTTCCCCAACAGACGAAGGCCACGTGGAAGACCCAGGCGGAGATGGACGGACGAACTGGACGCCTTTAACAAGGAGTGGCCTCAATTGGCCCTTCAGAGAGAAAAATGGAAGGAAGAAAGGGAGGCCTTTGCCCTGCAGTGGGACAGTTCAGGCTCAAAATAAAATAATAAATAATAATAAATATTGTTGGTTACTTGGAAATACAAGGCGTTGAAGCGTTCATTTGAATCATGTCTTGGACATAGATTTTATATTTACTTGTAAAATATTCAAAGAGTGTCAGGTTTTCGGAAATTATAGTTTTGACTTAACGTGCTTTCCGAGGTACGGGGGGTTAAATGTATAATAGCTTTTTATGTTTCATACGGAGGATATTTCTATTGCAATATCGTTTAATAAAATTAAACTCCGTTTCTTAAAAACATTTTATTATGGATAAAAATTGTTGGATATGTTTATAACAATATTTATTAGTCCAAAATCATTTTACGTATATAAATCTAACGGGTCTGATAAATCCAACATAATTTTATTAAAACAGAAATAAAATATTATAAAATCTGAAGTAAAATATTCTACATATTTAATAACATTGGAGGGAAAATAGTTTTGAGCCAGTAATATTGCAGTTTGCCGCTTCGACAAACTGCAACAATCAGGAATACCTGAACCATCTAGCTCTAACCTATATTGATCATCGGCTCCATCAAGCATATATATTATCTTTGGCCTCTACCTCCTCGGTGTTTGAGGATACCATTCCGAGAGGGCGATTGCATAGAGCTATACTTAACGAATGCTCTATTTACGCATTTATTTTAATAATTTGTGAGACATTTGTCTGAACAGTTCTGCTACTTTCTGCAAGGTGATTGTATTTTTGATGTTTTAATTGAATTTGTCCTTGACGTAAAATGTGTAATAAAAAGATTTTTTATGACGATAACGATTTGGTTGCAATATTGACCCGTATCATCAAAGGAAATAAATTATACTAAAGAAAAATTTCTCCCGTAGTCTTTAAACTGATTACAAACTGCTCGTATAAATGCTTGTTTAGTGCCTCACGTTTCTTAATACGTATTTACTGAGGCGTGGTATTAAATAAAAAAAACATCTGTTAGAACGATGCCGGCGAAACTCAAGCTTCATAATAAAAACTGCAACCCATAGCTTTCCCCAACAAATGGCTTGCATGTGATCTCTTTGTGTGGTCCAAGATATAAGCGATTGATCTATGAACTAAATACCTTAAAGATATGGTTTAAAGATATGGTGCACATTATTAACTATCTAGAAAAATATGATGGAAAATTAGTTTAAGACTAACCACACGTTATTTGGAAATGAACTTACATAAAATTCTTCCGTCAGTGACGAACGGTACCTTTTCGTCGAAATTAAAATCAAGAAGTTTACATTGTTTTTTACCCTAGTCCAATACAGTTTTTTCATGTAGCCTGTGCTGTCCCACTTCTGGATAAAGGCCTTCCCCAAGTCCTTCCATTTAACCTTATCCTGCGCCTCCTCGAACCAGCCCTCACAGTATGCGTCTAGATCATACAAATTGCTGGTGTTTTATTTTGGTCACGAAAAAGTTTACATTAATTGTAAGAAATATAACCCATGCAGTCTATATAACTCGCCGAAAAAACATTCTGCAAACGCTATCGCTTATGTCTTGTACCATCGACACAGCGTTTATGTAAAAGAATGTCGCGGTAGATTGCACTTCTTGCCTCATAGTATCTAGGCAGAGCGCCAAACCACGTACGTTATGTGTCTTCATCTTGCATCTAAGCAAGATTGTTTAATGTCATCGAGATTTTATCGTGTGTTTACATGTTTTCGTATAATATTCTTGCAATTGGAATAATATTTTTACAAGATATATTTCGAATAGGTAATATTTTTCTATCTTAGGAGCATCTTGATGGTATGTCGTGGTATAGGCATGTGATGCGGAGGAATGAGGATCATGTAAGGAAGGTTTTGAGCATGAATGTGGATGGGTATAGGGGAAGGGGACGACCAAAGAAACGATGGATGGATTGTGTGAAAGTCGATATGGCAAGAAAGAATGTTACTTGTGAGATGACGACAGATAGAAGAGTATGGAAGAAGAAAACATGCTGCGCCGACCCCAAATAAAATTGGGATAAGGGCAGGAGGATGATGATGATGATGAGGAGCATCTTGATTTAACTGCTCTTTAAATGCTAAAGTACTACGCAATACTATGTAAATTTTTTTGAAATGAAATTTTGATACAAGGAATTACGAGTTTTGAGATTAATTTTGTCGGTCAAGCTTCATACCTGGTTGACACATGTGTCTTTTTAGTTTTTTACTCCGTATTAATATTATTAGTACGGAGTAAAAAAACAAAAAGACAAGGAAACATAATATTCAAATTGATTAAAAATTAGTCATGATAAGGTTAATTTTCACGATAAATATATAATAGCTAATGATCCATTTGCAAATATTTTGTATTTAATTAATATTTTATTCAGTAAAAAATCCTGTTGAACAAATAAAATTCCTAGCGCACCTTACAGGAATCTGGGAAGCTTTTTAAAAATGATTTAAAAAGAAAGATAAGAAGATCTTTAAAGCTTATTTCTTATAAAGCAATTCTCTTGGAGGTATCGTATAACTCCATCGAGGGATGTCATATAAATTCACGTTGAGCATAAGTTGAGTTTTAATTTAGCTTGAACGAGAGTTTGAGAGGCATCGGGTTCAACTTACTCTGAAATTAAACGTAGTTATGTTAAGTTTGTAATGGAAGTCTGTCTCGCTGCTTATTGTTTTGAATTTGTACGTTTGCCTTCTAAGGCTAGGTCTTACATTGTTGCTCTGGATATATAAAGTCACCTACTCCGTTATTGATATTAGTTTGTAAATTATTTTGCAATTTTAGTCGCTTTTGTAATACTAGCGTAACGATCTCTTCAAATTTTCTGAGTTTTAGTCAAATCATGATCAATAATAAGCGCTCAATACTGTTTTAATTAATCATGAATGGACTGAAATTATATGCAATTTTTTTTTTCAAAAGAGTATTAAGAAGCACTTTACATGTGTTTTTGAAAATGTGTAAGTACCTAAAGTTCTTTTTAATACACAACATAAGGTAACTTTTCAATGCTTAAAAACATTTACATAACGGAGAATCAAACACTGTATCTCAGCTTTTCCACCTACATACAAATAAAGCGATAAACAGAATTAATAAAGCTATTATACTTGGGGTTTGTTCCGAAAGGGTTTAATTATAAAGTCGAGTGTGTTAATATTTAACGTTGTCGACCTCTCGTTAGCCATTAAACAAACAAGACTGTCTCACCGGGACCCGAATGTGTTACAGCTGGTTCCCACTTGTCGGGTGTCGGATCCGAATATTAATCGGAGGTCGGCGCCTTTGTTCACACTTCGGATAATAATCGGTTGTCGGCCGCGGCCGAAGCTAGTGCCAATTTTAAGCACTCTACGCGAGGTGACTGTGGACGATGGACGTCGACGAAGCTCTTGTTGTTATGTATTATTATTTACGAAGAAAACAAAGAAAGAGAGCGAAGGAAAGAAAATATTGGGTGCACCCAATCCTGAGGGATCGATTTAGTTTGGGAACATTCCAGAACTTAAAACAGAATTGAGGAGTGACGAAATTAAGTTTTTCAATTATTTTAGGATGTCAATATCTACATTCAACGATCTACTGGCTCAAATATCAGTGAATATAAACTAGGACTATAAACTAAGGGGAAGCGGGGGAGGAGAGTCGGCCCCGACACCCGACAAAATGTGAACAGCGCTATTCTTACTTAAAGGCGAGCGAGATCCGACACGTTTTTTTTCCGGTCGTAGAGGGCTGGCAAAACACCCGACATTTACTGTCGGCGCCGACACAAAATCGGTTTCCGATAAGTGTGAATAGCTTCATATAAAATGCTCTGCTACTACAACCTCCGATTAATATTCGGATCCGACACCCGACAAGTGGGAACCAGCTCTTACCTCGTTATTTTACGTTACTGAGATATCAAGATAAACTTATATTAAAAATGTATGTAGATACATTTTAATATTGCAATTAAACTGTGTCGTTGGTTAAGTGGTTAGTTTATAAGACTTATGTTTATAAGTTCACTGTTTTGGATTCCACAAAACTTAGGTAAACATAGATACCATGCTTGCAATAGTCAATATGTCATGTTTATTAAACATCGATGTAGCAACAAATTATTCTAACAGGCCTTTAAAATAATACATTATCATAAAATGAAAAATTATCACTATGAAAACTATGACATTATTGTGGTTTTTAGTTAGGGGGTGTAGTTTTGTTATTTTGTCTTTAAATAATTGAAAAAACCACATTTAAGTACTTACATTATAAAATCGTCAGCTTATCATCAGCATAATTAAAACATACTTACTTCAAAACAATGGTAAAAGCTAAAGAATAAAAAGTAAACGCATCTTAGAACTTTTTAAATAATTATGAATTCGATGGTAGGTTCTTTGAAATACTGTGGATGGGTATATAAGCAGAGGGAGACCGAAAATGAGATGGATGGATTGTGTGAAAGATGATATGAGAAAGAAAGGAGTGGATACCGCGATGACGAGTAATAGAGAGGAATGGAAGGAAAATACGCATTGCGCCGACCCCATATAAATGGGATAAGGGCAGGAAGAAGAAGAAGAAGGTAGGTTCTTTGAAAAAGAGGCTGTTAAGAGCTAAAAGAAAATATTTCAAAGAAACTGAATTAATTATTTATGTAAAGCACTTAATTTATTTAGGAGGAGACTCATGATATTCATAAATGAGTTAGTTGCAAGTGCATTTATAACCAAATGAAAAAAAAAGTATTTGACTCTTTTTCTAATCTTCAAGTTATTTTAGCCTGTCTGGCCTATTGGTCTAGAGCTTAGTGATCCTGACTGCTAGGCCGGTGGTCGTTGGTTTGATTCCCACCCAGGACAAATCTTGGTGTGTTGAGCATGATCATATTTTGTTCTATGTCTGGGTGTAATTTATCTATATTATGTCATGTATTTAGAAATATATAAGTATGTTTATCAGTTGTATGGTCCCCATAGTAAAGGCTCTGCCTAGTTTAGGATCAGATGACGGTGTGTTAGGTGTCCCGAAATATAATATTATATTAAGTATTATTCTTGAGCTAGCTTGTTTTAGCAAGCTAAATCAAAAATATGTCCTTGAATGAACCTAACCTAACCTTGAAGTGAATTACATACTACTTATTATATTAAAACTTTTAGTCTGAAAATGTGACATCCTTGAGCTTGATATTGCATAGTAAGTTGTTAAATAAAACTTATAAGTAAATTGTATCCACTTAAAGCCTAAGAGAAAGCTTTTCTTTGAAGAAAGGCATCGGTTTTTTCTTTAATCAACTGTACAGTGTCCAATACGTGCGCGCGCACAATAATACAATACTATTCCAAGCACAGCCAATATCCTTTCTTCTACTACATATAATATTACCGTTTAATATGGCGTTAGATACTTTGCCAGCACTCCAACAATACAAGACAATGCCAACCATTCGGCGGTATCTCCGCCCAGCCGTCGGCAACTGAAAATTTTCCGCAATATCAACAAGTGAAGGAGAAATACAAATATCAGTAGATCTACAACATATTATATACAATTATATGTAAATACATACATAACATAAACAACAGAGCATCGAAAACTAGAGTAGTGACCTCTCCATAGTTGAAGTCAAAGAGTTTTGGTCCAATTACTCGCGCGCGACAGTTTCCTTTTGTTTCTCAGCAACGTTGTTAGAACTAGGCCTTCTGATTTTCTTATGATACGCTCTGTAGGCGTAAAGATGCAACGAGATGGCTGGCATCCTGCCACGCCACGCCTAGCATCCACCATTGGTTAATATAGTTAACCAATTGACAAGCACTTGGATGCTATTGGTTGATACATGCAGGTCACCTGTGCGAAATTAGGTCACTAGGTGGCGGGAGGCTTGAAAAATTGTTTGCGAAGCTCCGGGTCAGTGGGGAAACTGCCGTGTATTTTAATAATGTGCTGCACCTGATATGTTGATGCATTTGTTCTGGGGTCAGATTGAGCTATGGACTCAGATAACACCGTTGGTAGCTGCATACAACTTGATATTAACATGATCAAAACAGACCGTGATCCTTGCTCGATTCTTTATAGACTTACAGAACCTAGGTAGGTTGGTAGGTATACAGAATCCAGTCAAGACGATATATCCTAGAATATTAGACAACCCAATATACATATTTTGTTACAGTGACCCACTGAGATTTGCTCTTTGAGAGATATGAAACAGGCTTTTCCAAACATTAATTCACAAAAATAATAATGTCTTAGTAATGCAAACCTCAAAAGCCATATTGAATTGAATACAACATTGATTTATGTGGAAAATATACTTAATAAAAAATAAATTATGAGGGAAAATATTGATTAAAAAAATAATTGACTTATAATTATGTCATCGAATACGGCTCTTCAACTTAAAAATAATTTATTTGCATAAATAACGTACATAAGGTTGATACATTTGATTTGGTAGTGGCAGTGCTATTGGTGTGCTTATTATTTTCAATAAATTGTATAAAATTATTTATTTTTTCTGCCTTTAATTTCAGCGTGCAATTATAATCATCTCTATAATCAAGACACTAGTAAGGTACCCCATTTACTTCTTTAAAACTCTGAACTCAATCAGAAGTCGATGTGTGATTTGAGTGATTTGAGATCTCGAACCGATTTGAATGCCGACGGCGGCCAATCACGCGGATATCCGTATAAGCCGTAACAATCCTAGTTTTAGTGTATTCATGAAAAATTATTAATAATTTTTAACCTGTTAGTTGTGTTATGTGATGGCGACTATGACACCTGCAAAGTCGTTGAAACTTCTTGAATTAAAAATAAAATGTAAAAGTCTTATTTCATTTCGCAACAATAATTATTATTTAGTGTAGTTACGCTTCTTACTTGCCCCATAACACCAAAGGTAAATAACTTCAATTGATTATAAAGATAATTGATAATATTATCTTGTATTGTGTAAAGAATTTAAAATTTTGAATAACTCAACTTAAAAAAAACTGAAAAAATATTACTGTTTGTCGAGAGGAAAATTTTTGACTTAAATATTATATGGAACTAATTCGTCACCTTTTAGTCATAGAAATTATTATTGAGACAATTAAAACATCCTATATCCTAGAAAACGGCATAAACGGCACCGGTTATCCATGTCCTACAAATAGCCGAGTGACCCAATTCCTACGTGACCCGTAGTATCCTACAGACCTCTTATCAGTCGTACCTAGTGCTTCGAATATTGTTGTATTTTATGATCCCTTCTACCGACGACGCACTGTGTCACGTTCTGGGAATTATTCCTGTTCTTGGAATACAAGCAAACGGATATGATCCTTTGAATCGTGCTGCTAAATAACAATGCATTTATAAGAAAATTCCACGAGTGTATTTTGTGTAAATGATTTTATATTTGTATCTTTGAACTGGATTAAAAGAGCAGTAATAATGCGACTCAGTTCTGAGAAGCATAGTAATATGATTTTTTGCTGCTGCAAAATATTGTGAATAATTGAATTATTTCAAGAACCTTTTTCAGAATAGATATTTTGATTCTGGTTGAATCATGACAAAAAGCTAGAGTTCTATTAAGCTTTATTGTATGCCCTTTGATTTTATTTTTATTTGTATTTATTTAATTTAGAATATTTTATACATTTTTTAAACTATGATACTAATATCCCAGATAAAAAAAAAAACTTGAAAATGATAAGAAATTCATTTCTTTTTTTTATATTTTTAACCATTTACTTATTTATTTAATATTCCTTTTATTATTTTATAATATGGTCATTAAATCCTTAAGATAAAAGTTCGTTTGACAAAATGAACGAAGCTCGAGATATTATAAGGCAGTAAAGTTCAGAATTAATTGCCAAAAACAACACAATCTGGTCAAAACAAAACCTGACCCTGAAGTCACAGACTTGAATAATTCAAACACGAAAATACGGATATCATTAGTATGACAAACAGGTTTCTGTGTATAGAATTAGTCTGTGTATCGATCGCCTCCTAATTGGAATCTGGAACCAATTATCTTCGTACTGTATTGTCAGTACTAACATTTTAAGATCTTGTATTTCTGTTACGGTGAAACTGGCGGATGAATTATAAGAATTAAAAAATCTTAAGTTTTGTTGATTTCAAAATGATTGTTTTAATAAGCTTTTACAAACTAATTTCATGTAATTTTTGCATAAATGTAATGTTCAAAACTCGTTTCTTGAATTCAAAATTGATTTCTTTTAACTTTTTAGTTATCACAATCATGGTACAAAATAATAAAATAATCCTAAAGGTTTAACCCGAATCTTCTCCTTGAGGTCGAATCATACAAAACATAATTTTCATGTACCTTGCTATTTTTCTACTTCATCAAACTACTGGTTAGTACCTGGATCTTGTTTTTCGATTTATTTTTACACAATATATAATTATAATAATATATATTTTTCTTGTGATGCCCTTCAAAACATCTAAGACTTTTCATAAAACAGTTTCTTGGAAGTTACGTCGAAGCGACGGTGCGTCGATGTGTTTACGAAAGCATGGATCGTTTAGACATAGTTAGTGAGTGTGTTCATGTGGAACTCGACGGCTTGTTATCTGATCACCCTACTATAGGATCTAGAATATAATCTTATGAGTTGAGGCAGTGAGAGTGAAAATCGTGATAGATCTTGATAAATAAAATAAAATTGGACAATGCCATTGTAGACTATTTTTTTATATAAAAATTATCTTCTTTTTTTTATTATATTATGTTGAAAAAATAGGATAATATTTTGATAGTACCATTTCATTTGTTTTTGTATGCACTGTATTATCTCATTTCATTACACTTATGACTCATTTTATTAAGTAAAGATTCTTGTAGAAAATTAGAACGAAAAGAGTTTACAATTATATGCAATTCAATTCACTACACATTTTCACTTTCACTCAACAAGCTATTTTCTCATCACTTTTCCACAAACTTCGTAAACAAATGGTAATGATTTGCAAACTGCGAGTTAGATATTTTCAGCGTTTCATTATTCGGTGCGACCCAGTGAGCGATGCCTCTCAGATATTGCGACACTAAAAGGAAATACCTGACTAACTTGACAGTAACGATTATAAACTTTAACCTTCGCTTGTTAGCAATTTGTAATTGTTGGAGTTCTTCGTTTGTGCATTTATATTTTATTTGACTTAACAGGTCACTTTTTGCAAAACGTAAATGCAAAACGATATATTTCCTTGACTAGTTTTTTATTTGAGAATCATAATCGTATTCATGAACCGAACTTTTTGTTCTGGTCACAGGATAACGTGTGAACGGCTGGACCAATTTCGATAAATCTATTGTTTGTTAATTTAAAGAGAAGGATATTAAAAATAAAAGACAACGTAACGAATGTAACTTTTATAGTGATTGGCATAACTGTTAATTGCTTGAAACGACGTCTGTCAGCTCAGCTAGTTTAATAATAAATTAATGTCTCCAAATTATTACTATTTATAATTATAAATTATCATATTATAATCGGAAACATTTAATAAACTTTTACATCAAAAACATCTATCAACGCAAAAAATATGGTCTGAATAAATAATTAAAAAACGAGAACGTAAACAGAAGAACCACGTGTCGTGCCTACATTTACTCCACAAGAGTATTCAATTTCATCATGTATGAAAATGATAATTAAAACGGTAAAGGCAGCATTTACCGTCCACGATTAATTGAGGTACCTCGACATGAGTTGGCTATTGATTTCCTGTCACCTACATGATCGGTTACCGTCCGTATTAATTGTTTCGATGCTTTGTGCTCCTGGTCTTGTAATCCTCTAATAATTGCATACGTATTATTGTGTTGTGTTTTGTCTGCAGCTGTCTGCTGTCTGTATTGAGCTATTGAAGCCTAGTCTAGCCGAATTCAGCGAAGTAAGATTTTTGAAATATTTTTCGATCGATTTCATTGTATTTGGTTTGGAGATTGTTTTTTAGGGTTCCGTACCTCAAAAGGTAAAAACGGAACCCTTATAGGATCACTTTGTTGTCCGTCTGTCTGTCTGTCTGTCTGTCTGTCAAGACCTTTTTTCTCAGGAACGCGTGGAGGTATCAAGCTGAAATTCATATCAAATACTCAAGTCTATGGTCTCTTGGAGCTGTGAAAAAATCAAACTTCTAAGTCAACGCGATCAAAAGATACTCCCGTTTATGCCGCAAATTTTCGACACTCGCAAGGGAATCAAAACCTACAGGGTACTTCCCGTGAACTCAGAATCTTGAAATTTGGTATGAAGCAACGTCTTATAGCAGAGATATAGGAAAAATTGCGAAAAGTATACATTTTTAGTTATATCATATAATAAAAATATTTTTAATAATTTTAAACTTACTACATTTCATTTAGCAATAAAAATACCATAACTTTTACTTATATACCTACAGGTTTGTACGGAACCGTCGGTGCGCGAGTCTGACTCGCACTTGGCCGGTTTTTTTATTTGTATATGGGTTTGTCTATATTTATCAATAATAATATGTAAATATGTATACAGGATTAATTTAAAAGGAGTGCGTTCATTCTACGTGGTAATCAGGTGCATAAAACTGAACAACTTTTCTCAAGAAACAGGTCGAACTCATATCATCTTTTCATACAAACATAAGTCACGTGACCTGTCACATTGTATAAAAAGTTCATTTTCCCTTTTAAGATTTCCACCTATGTTTCTTGGGAAAAGATGTTCGATTTTATGCACCTGATTACCTCGTTGAATATACGCAACTTTTTAAATTAATCCTGTATATTATGTTAATATATATCTATAAAACCTATACTTGTTTGAAGATGATGTTCCGAACTCTTATTCGTGCGCTTAACAAACAAAGTCAACATTAAAATCAGTATTGACTACGCAAAGTACACCATTGGCAAAATAAAATATAGTATTCTATATATTACACAATTCTTTTCATAAAACTATCGAAGCCTAACTAACCAACACGATATTGAAGCTTATTGATAATATTGTGTGTGCAATACTATTATAAGCCGACAACCAGCATTCAATTACACAAATTCCCTGTCTGTTTACCAAATAGTAAAATGTTCATATGCACACTTAATAATATTGATAATCTTAGAAAATATGTAAAGATATTTTTTGTGACCTGACTCATGCATAGGAAATAGACATGATTAATAAACTGGTTTAATAAAAGTTCAAAAAAAAATTGTGCTAGGATTTACATTACAGCTTCCTGTTCCATTTTGAATAAGAGTAGCGTAGTTGCTTATAAATCCATTTACAAAAAAACACTAGAAACAAAACAATCACTTCTGAAAAATAAAACAAAATTTTCCCAATAAAAAGCTCGTCTCATTTCCACCTTGTTTATTCCCATCTGAATGGGAATCCGTACACATGTCTCGGCTACGTTTCCGCGCCGGTGGGCCGAGCCCACGACAGGCCGAGGCCGAGAAACGAAGCCGAGAGACGAGGCCGACAAAACCAATACCCACTATTCATATCGAGTGGAAAACATTGGTGTGACGTAATCCTCACCTGCTTATTTTAGTTTTTTTCTTTTTATAAACTGTCTTTTGTTTAAAGTATACCTACTCAGGTAAAAATAATTACTCAGTTTTAAGTAACGGAGTAATTAAGTTTATAGCATGTTATAAACAGGTTACTTAAGTTTAAAACTATTTTATTTACCGTCTTAGCAGTTCTCGTTTCCTAAAGATATAAAAAAATATATTTATGTTTTTATAGGCATTCCGCTATTCGGCATGGACCGACTCAATTTTTTTATGTAACCTAGTTATTGTCCCACTGCTGGGCAAATGTCTTCCCCGCTTGGCTGACCTTTCGGTCTTTCCAATAAATTAAGGACCATGAAATTCGGTCTACCCGCTTTCGAGTGTTATGTTACAAACCCAATTTTTTTTTTAATTAAAAAGATTCTAAATTACATAATTATCTTACTGCTTGATTATATAATGTGCTTTATAACTCACAGGTAAGTTTTGAAAAAGCACAAATCACAAAAAAAACTTCAAACTTTTATCAACATTGACGAGATTTATAACTAACAATTTGTTAATTATAATTTACCAGATATTTCCTGTCCATAAGTCAAAACACGGGTAATTAGTATTACCAATACAACTCCAACGAGGAACTTACCAACTTTATCAATCATGAAATGATCCCAAAATGTTTTAGAACAGACAGTGTATATATTCAAAATGAAAAAGCAATTATAATAAAAGCCTAACTAGCAATAAAACTGTAATATCACAATCACACCGTAGCCACGAAATTCGTTTAATCTCGATTATCTCTCGGTACTAAGCGAGGCTGCGACCCCGTCGTTCGTTCTCCCATAATCCACATTAAGAGCCACAAGCCGCAGTAATGCCCCTTTTGTCCTGTTTCTTTCTTATCTCACTGCAAAATTTGTCTAGGCGATGCTGTAAAATTGTCTAAAAGTGAACGCCTGTTACACCGGAGTGTAATTGGTAATTTATTTTGTTGTTTATCTCGTTTTATTTTTATTCCCAAGTTAAATAGTTTAGTTGCTGTATCTAATAAACACATATTTTCATTAATTCTGAAACAATTATTTTACCTTTTTATTACGTTGAAACCTTGTCGCATAACATTTTGGCTACAGACATATAATATATTTTTCATATTCTTGTTTAACTTACGAAGCGTTAGATTTTCATTAATTTCCATAACTTTACCTTATTGCAAATCATTTTTAACTCTACAACATAATCTCTATTGTCTTTTAAAATATTTCAGTACATTGTAAGAGGCAGCCACTTTAAGTGGCAGATACCTACGGGGTCCTCACGATTTATTTCCGCCAAGCTGCACCGGCCTTTATTGCTGCGCTTGTTAAAAACGACTCACTGTTCTTATTTTATTTTTAACTAATGAGAATCGCTATATAAACAGATTTGTCAGAAGAAAAAAGACTTCGTGGTTGCGACATAAATACTTTTTTAATTATAAGTACTTTTTTAATTCTTCATTTACAAAGTGAATGCAAAAAAACAATAACGTATAAAGGTTTGAATAAAAAAATAGCACTTAAACTGGAAAAATACACTCAAATTAATTAGGTAATTAAATATTGATATATTTTTGAGAATACAAATCTTCTTCTTTCCTTCTTTTTATAGGTTAATTTTGGGTTCATTATGGCATTATTCAAAGAACTTAAATCCACCACCTTTACATTAACAAACCGTAATAAATCCTAACTGCGCCCTTAGCTTCAAACTCTCAATAATCACGCGCGCAAAACATTAATTATCACAACCAATATTCGCAACACTAATGCACTCTAATTAGAAAATGAAGCTCTGCATTTACTTTACCTTATAAGAGCGATTCTTTGTTTTTTTATAGTTACATTATAATTGTTGATGCATCGGCCTTTGATGGATTTATTTAATCCTATTAACGTATTAACAATCGGATTGCAAAGCTATTATTTGTAGTAGGATAGTATTATTTTCATTACTATTTTATTATAAGTAGGTTTATAATAAAACAAAATGTTATATCTCAAAATGTGTGGCAGGTACTTTCAACCTATAATCTTTTAATTGTAATCACGCAAAAACGGTTAATGGATTTGGGTGAAATTTGGCATGCATTTAGCCTTTGACATGGAAAAGAACATAGGCTACCTTTTATCCTGATTCTTTAAGCAGTTCCCGAGGGAAAATTTAAAATTGTTTACGAGCTAAGCCGCGGGCAGACAACTTTGAATTTTGGTATAAAAAATATAATCAGATATGTTAACATCCAAAAAATCAAGCTAGTATTTCGTAAAAGTGGTTTGTAGTGAAAACTAATAACTTCAATGATTCTTAACTAACGAATAGAATAGAAATTCAATCTCAATCCTTCATAGAAACTAGAAGAACAACTCTACAAATAAATCTGAAGTACCCTAAACGAAACGAGATTAAAACATAAAAATTTGTTTACGTAGCTCAGAAAACTTGATAGAAAAATACAAATTGGTTGTAAACATCTGAAGCTTGGCATTTCTTCATTACTTTCTATTATTTCTTTAACACCAAAGGTGTTGTTTTTCTCGCCTTTGCAATAACATCATTATTAAAATCGAATTCAATAATGGTCAGATCGAATCAACTGTAAACAACCAACAAAGGTAATATTTTGTTTGAAATTTCAAAGGAACTGGTAATTAATCATAAAGGTAGGAAACATAAATCAGGTTTTTAATCATGGGGGATTCGCCGCCCTCTCGCTTTCTTACAGATATTAGGTACCTTTAATTTTTCTTTGTGAATGATCACAGATGTGGATAATAACATTAAACTATTTTAAAACCAAAATTAATTAGGTACCTATCGATATAATGACCTGCAGGTGTGCAAAAAGTAAAAATACTATGTTATTAAAATTTATGTTATCAACATACATTAGATATTAATTATTGTATAGTATAAATAAAATCATTATCATCTGCCTAGCCGTTTCCCAATTAATGTTGGGGTTGGCTACCAATCTTCCCGGATTTAGCTGAATACCGTATAGAGTAAATAATATAAAGGAAGAGTAAGTGATTTATCACTTATCAAGGGGTTTTATTAGTCAAATTCTTTTTCTTAAATAATAATATCTTGGGACAGCTCACACATGGCCATCTGATCTCAAACTAGACAGAGCCTATGCAACCAACAAATTTCTAAATACATACATATTATAGATAATTATATAAATAAAACCCAGACACAGAACAAAATTATCGTGCTCATCACACAAAGATTTGTCCTGGGTGGGAATCGAACCCACGACCTCCGGCTTAGCAATCAGGGTCACTAACCACTAGACCAACAGGCCAGTCAAAAAATATAACGTAAATAATTTAGAGTACTACTTCCATTAAAATACGTACTATTATATTGTATACATCATACTTACGCCGATAGTTACAAAACAAATATAAAAACACTTTCGCATTTCATTATTCAGGGAACATCAAATTGAATGAAATGAAATGTTGAAATTCGAGTATCATAATTTGATTGCACTCTGTTGGGGTTTTATTTTAGTTACTAATTCGTATTGGTATTCCTGCCTGCATTTTAGTTGGAATGGGATAGCCCGCAATCAAAGTCCTTTCGCGTTGTATTGTTGTATAAAAAACCATGGTATGATTTTGTTTGAATTTTATTGCAGAATTCTTTTTTATTTTGTTACTTTGTGATATTTTGTGAATCATTTTTGAATAAGTTTATTTTGTAAAATATATTACAGTGTAGCTTTTACATCACAGTGAATAAAATAATATTGAAAATGGTCATTGCTGTTGGCACATTCGCTTTGTTCATGATGGCACGTACTGTTGTGGTTCGATAAATTCAATGTATAATTACTGCATGTAGGTGTTAGTTAGAGGATCTTTCTTACTTTACAATTTCACATAATAATGCTAAGCAATAAAAAAGTTTGGTTTATTAGCAGTAAACGCGCACATTTAAACCAACACTGACTTGACTGCACGGATAGCCGAGTGGTATAGGTCATCACGCCAATTACCACTGTGCGCGCAAAAAGCATTTGTGAGATCCACAAATGCTTGTTTAAGGTGTTCTTTGTGCATGTGATTTGAATGTTTGTGAAACCCCCGCGACATAAGGATTAAATTCCATACTGCGGGCGTCGTTTATTCAAAAAAAATAAAAATAAAGAAAAAAATAAAAATAAAAGACTTTCTACAAAACAGAAGACAATCCTTAAATCTACACATACACACAACATTCGTCATAAAAACCTTCGCTATTCATAACCAACAACAATACAATCAAGACAAAAAAGCGAACAGTAAAAAGCACTAAGACGTATATAAGTCGCCTTCAGAAAAATCGCTGCGATTAATACCAGGGGAGCGACTGCAGCATCATATTTTTCATCATTATGTTCTCATTAAACGAGGCTACGTCAGGAAATCGGATCACGAAAAAAGGAAAGATAATTCTGTCTGGATGTCTAGTTGTGTATTCAATCTGTTTGCTGTTCATTGTATTTTGTTTTGTGTGATGCTGTTTTATTTCTGGTATCCAGGTTTCTAAATGATTTTACTTTTGTAAAATTTGTGAGTGTATAAATTTGTGAATAGAATAATATAATGAAAAGTTAATTTAGGATTTAGTGTAAAAGACTGAAGATAGGTTACTGAATTATAAAGTAATCATACAGTAATTTATTGTATTAATAAAACTGCCCTACACTTAGTTAACAATATTGCTACCTTAGGATAATAATGTCAGATTTAAAATAGCATATTATTTGGCAGTTTTATGTTAATAGTATTTAACCTTTTTTATGCTTGTTTTATCGGTTAATATGGGTAATTATACTGTTTTTTGTTTAAACGTATACAAATTTTGTGGTAGCTTAGCAGTTCAATGACCGGATTCGCATACACATGGTTGCAGGATTGAACCCAGGCAAGTACCAATGTGACTTATTTCAAAGTTTTTGTACGTTGTTAATCATTCTAAGACATCATTAACAAACGATGAAGGAAAACACCGTGAGGAAATATGGATAAAAAAGGGGATCTGAAATCGCCAACCCGCAATGAGCAAGCGTGGTGATCAATGCTCATTCCTTCTCTATATGGAAAGAGGCCTGTCCCCACCAGGGACGTTTAAATCATTTTATTGCAAGTACACAAAACAGATAACAACTATATAAATAACATAAAAAGCTCATTTCCTTTACAATAATGAAACAGTGAAAACTTGTGGAATAGTTTTGGAGCGCAGTCTTCACGAAAATTACCCCCTTGATTGCTGCCAAGATAAATTATTCGTGTCTGAAGACGAAGCTGGTATATTGTCTGGATGGATGAGACAAGTACTTAAACCATGAATACAAAATACATTGGATATGAATATGCTTTACGACTATGGAAATTATTTACATAGATGGTCGTTTAGATATTTGAAAGATGGTTTCAAATAAAGCGGACTTTTAAATCATTCCGTAATTTTATTAATGAATTTTTAATATGTATTTTTCAATAAAGGTCAGAAAAAATCTATAGAAAGAAATATATTTTTTTCTAACCCTAATTACTAAAAAACAAAGAACTGATTCTATATCTGATCATAATCAATTTATGTCTTATTGTTAAATTATAAAAACTACAAATACTGGTTTACAACTATTTTATTTTGTATACGGCGACTGATTGAAGTAACTCTGCTACCATATAAAATCCAAAAAATAATGTTTTTTTAATTAATACGTAAACTCCAGGCTACGCTCAGGTAAGAAGCCATATCAATCCACACTACATCTTAGACCGCTTGTTATAAATGTGAGGGGCTAAAAAGGTGTCGCCTTGAATCCAGACCGCGTCTGCAGTCAACTGATAAATATACTTCTAAGACTCGCTCAATTTATATTAATATACGTATTCTTATATGTCTAAACGTTGATGGGAGCTTGTCACTCATAATCCGTAGTTTTTCGTTTGCTTGAATTGTTGGGGGATCAATGTTTGTTAAATATCTTCAGTAAGGTGGGAAATATGTGTCAATCTATAACCATTGATAGATAACCAGAAGGAAGAACAGGAAAATAATTAGGTAGGTACTAAACTGTAGTTTTCGTGTAGGAATAATTGTTAAATAGAATAAGACGTGATGAAAAACGTGATGATATTTAATTTGTTAATGCTTTATTAAATGCTTATAATGCAAAATATAATATTTTTACTTACGGATATATTTCTCCACGTTTTTTTACATAAATTCTAATGAGTAATATTTTAGAATTCCTATATCCAAAAACTTCCCCTTGACACTAAATTTCATTCACACTAACACGAAAATTATGTATGGTATAATATCATACTCCCTTGACTGCCTTAGGTCCTCGAGCAAAAATTCGCAACATCCCAAACATATTGAAACAGTTTCATAATGTTTTAAAACTCAAAGAGTTTTCTAAGTTACGGTGGAGGGTAAGGCCAAGTATACACTAGAGATGTACGAGAATTCGTAGCGAAGATGTGAAGTTGAGCGGTGTTAAGATGTGTAGCTGACTCTCTTTAGCTGAGTCATATATGCAATCACATTTCTTTGAATCTATTTCGCATACAGACCACTGAAAGTTTCCTGTGGTTTCGCAAATACCTATTCTCATCTTTACCTCACGACGATCAATTCTCGCTTCTTCATGTACAACGCCCCCCTCTTGGAAGAAAAAAACGTTCTTTAGCGGTAGACTCATGGAAACTAAGATCCTGGATAGGTCTTATAGGTAGAGACATACAATCCTCGTTCTCGTCGTTCCTTTAAAAACCTAACTACATTAATTGTCTGTTCCTCCAGATCTGTGCTAAAGTAATTTATTGGCAGGACTCTTTCTCGCGCACCTCTTACCTTGCCTCGCTCATCTCCAACCGATACATCGCCTTAGGTAGTTCGCAGTCCTCGTCATATGGCTACAAGTGGAGTGAGAGCACCAATAGTGTCCTACAAGGCTTTGACGTCACGTATCTCATATGGCCTTACCCGATATTGTTGGAGCGAAGCGGTTACTTCCCTCTATTTATTTTCTGCCTGTATATTAAAGTGGTAGGTAGCGTTTTTAATGAAATGATGTTGATATAGCTTCCTGTTTGCTGAGTAAATGGTGGAAGGAAATGGCTTGCTAAGAGCTTTAAGTTTTTCTTAATAGAACAAATACAATTTCATTGCATTCAATTTATTTAAGAACAACCACAGAATGAAAAAGAAGTCGTTAATTGTTTCCACTAAAGATTTGTTTTATTTTATTTAGTCGAATAGAAAATGAAATATTAATGATGGTATATTTTTATTGGATTACTAATAAAAACGATAAACTATGTGATTCCTTGTAATGAAAGTTCGTTGTAATTGCTATTTAGAAACTAGGAACACCCAAACGTTACCTACCTGCCTAAACACAGGCCGTCGAATCCAAGCCTCATCAAATTCAAATCAAACTATACATAATAATCCGACATCACTTACATGCATACGTTGCGGACGGTTTATCCAAAACAGAGGCAGTGTATGCAAATTGCATGCATACATAGCACCCTGGATTCGGGTTCAGATTGTAAATTGCCCGGCTGATCTAAATATTGACTGTGACCTCCCGTAGGGTGCAACTTCATCGATGCGTAATTATTGGTAAAATATTTAGGGTTAAGCGATATTGTATTAAACCATCCGTGCTTTGAATTTCATTTTACGGGATTTTATTTTGATTAGATAAATGTTATATTGATTGATACGGGTTTGTTTTAAAAACTCTAGAACATGAATTTAATAAATAAATTACATTTATTGTTTCCAGTGTGTAATGTAGAAGTATAACTCTAAAAAATTTGCTAGGTATTTAACAACCGTAAAATTTAAACCAATGTAATACAAAATGAATGTTACGTAATAAGTGTTATTGTTTACAAAATTAAGCAAAAGTAAAGGTATAATATTCAGGGTTAATTCTAAGAAGGCGCAAAATAAATACAGATTAATTTTCACGCAGAATTTATTGAATACAATTATTTATCATGCCAAAACAAAACACAAACTTCAACGTAACAAAACCTAACCAAGATCACAGTACTATACATAATTGCAAAAATTAACAATTCAATAGAATTCTTACGATCACAATATTGAGTAAAATAACACTTAATTTTGAATAACAAAGCTTTATACCTAACTTAATTAAGCCAATTGATGAATGTTTATGTTCAAATTGAATTATTCTGAACATTTTAATTGAGTACACGTGGCATATTAATTTGTTTACGGTTCACCGCCATTTTGTCTTAAAACCACACATAATCTACCTCCTTACTCTAAATAAGTCAATGTACTTTGTATAAAGACAAATTGCACGACAATTTTGCTGTTAAAAAATTAAAAACACTAGATACTATATAATAAAAAGTATAATACGTAAGTACTTGATTAATATATTTGGGTCTACACAAAGTGCGTAACAAAAATGAGTATTCTAACTCCAAAGTATAAAACATTTTCGAATTCAACATAATTCTTAATGATTTAAAATGATTTTCGATTTTATTTTGAATTATGTTGAAATTGAAAATAAAAATTAAGTGCTTTCTACATTTATTAGCAAACTAGTTGAGTACACATGATTCGTATGTTGGTACCATGTATTTTATATTGATGAAGGCGTCCGGCCCTCCGTATCTCTCCAATATTTGCAATGTGTCCTCTATTAGGTCGGCCACATTCTCTCCTCGTGTCGTCGTGTGATCGATGCCGGAGCCAATATTACCTGGCACAACAAAAAAGAAGATTATTCTTCTTCTTCTGCCTAGCCTTTTCCCAATCTAAGTTGAAGTCGGCTTCCAGCTTTCAGCTTCCTTTATATAGACGCGTAAAAGTCCTTGTGGGAAAAATTCAATGTTAAAATTCGAAACCACTTTTGACACCCGAGAAAGTTTTTGGCGATAATTCAACCATCTAAAGTACTGTCAGGCCACTAGTTATAATTAAATATCGGAAAAAAGTTGTGACGCAAACTTCACACCGCAAAATATTGAGTTTATTTTTGTCGCCATTGAGCATTGAAATTGAACCATAAAATTAATTAACTCTAAAATATTTGCTTTTTATTAAAATCTGCATCTGGTTATTTGATTGAGTGTGAAATATGTTTTCAGAATCTCATCACGATTGGAATATGGATATTGAAAATGATTTTACTTTTTTCAGTATATTGAGTGCCGATGAAATGTATGATAACGTTTTTTATTACTTTTAAAGCTCTCTAGTTTAATAATTTATCATTTTCATTTTACTGGACTTTGATTGGTTTTTGAAACAGATTGTAAAAAAAAAAAATATGTGCTCTAATGTTCGTATGTGATTTCCAATTGAAATTATTTGGTCGTAGTATTTCTCCTTTTTATAAAGATTACTAGCAATATGGGTCACACATTACTAGTAATCTCGTTAACCCCTCGTGATAAGCTAAGGTGCTTGTGTTACCAGTGGGTTTACGTCGGTAGTGTAATGGGTGGGATTCGAACCCGCAACCACATGATCGCAAGTCTGACGCCCTAGCCATTAGGCTACCGCCGCTTTAAATTGAAATAGATTTTCACACATTATATAATTAAAGTTTCAAATCGTGAAATTGCAAAATGTGAAATATTTTCCGCTTAATAAAACTCAGAAACACATTCTTAAAAATAAAAAATCTCTCTCATTTTTTTCAGCAACAGCTTCCAATTTCGAAACCTAATTACGTCTCCACACCCGATTTGCGTCGTTCGACGTCATCAATCATTTTCACCTCATAATTGACACGTAAAGGGCCGAGAAGATATTGTTTTCAGCCTAATAGACTTGTCGGGGCATCCGAGCAGATTAATTACATGTGGTTGTGAAATTTGGGGGAGTGTGTGGTGTGGGCCGCAACGACGCCGCCGTTGACACCGCCGCATTGTTGCCGAGTTCGTCTCGGCTTTATGTTCTAGATGCTTTTCAACATTCTTGACAAGCGGTTTTAAGTGATGAAAATATCTACATTAACTCACATTTAAAAAGAGTTCTGTGATGTAACAATAAGCTAAAATTTCATATATTAAAAACATACTAAAGAATAAGTTTTTAACTAAGCGACAATAGGAAACATGAGATTTTCTTCTGTCTGGGTGTAAAATTATCTACAATAATAATAATAATAATATCTTGGGACAGCTCAGTTACTTGCATACCATAATGCAGGTTCTGCCTTGTTTAAATTGTCCCAAGAAGATATTATTATTTAAGAATTAAGGGATGAAGTGAAAGCCTATGATTTAAGTTTTTAGGAGAATGTTAAATGAACTCACGGTTTCTATCCTTGAATAGGTTGAGTATAGGTAGCATCTGCCTGTAGTAGGGCACGAGGGCTTCGCCGACCCTGTCACAGCCTGTCACTAGCATCTGAATGCATTTGAGCGCGTGGCACAGTACAGTGGGACGTTTTGTTGCAAGTGCATCTGTTGGAACAAGGAATTTAGTTAATAATAATATAATAACAACTACTACTGCAACTATAATATAAACAAATACTTGTTTATTTAAACTCTATAGCTTAATATACCAAATTGTGTCTTGCTTTTTAAATGATTGAGTAAATGGTAAAATAATATTGGATTTTGCTCAAACCAGAAAGGTAAAAAACCATTGGAGACAACGATTGCTGAATGTAAATATAATCTATACAAATCATGACAATTATATATAATTCGTTGGTACTTGAGAATCATACACTTATGAGACTTAACGACAATCTTAAGTACTTCATACTATATCATATTTTGAAGCGGCGCGGCGGCGGTAGCCTAATGGCTAGGGCCTCGGACTTGCGATCATGTGGTTGCCGGTTCGAATCCCACCCATTACACTACCGACGTGAACCCACTCGTAACACAAGCATCTTAGCCTAATGTGCGACCCACATTGCTAGTAATCTTGTTTTAAAGAAAAAACAATACACTATTAAATTTCTACTCCATTAATAAAATTAAGTAACAGAGTTTTTTGTTTGAACGCTCTAATATCTGTAACTACTAGTTGGATCTGCAAAAAAAAACACTTATTCAACTGGTAGTTACAGACGTTTTACTTTGATATCCCAATTCCCTACACAGCTTAAAGGCTATTTATCTGTCATCACGTTTCTTGCTTTGATAAAAAACAAAGACAAATGAAAACACAAGGCACAGGAATAAAACGTTAAACACTATTCACATAATAATATTATTTGCAACAGATTATCAAATAGGTACGGCAAGATAATGCAGCTTGTTCTTATATACAAAGGACGTACAACGAACTTGCACCAATCCTTACAACGGTAAAGGGGCCTGATCAAGCAAACCTTAGTAAAGAATTAATGCAGACTACAAAATGCAGTATGAAAAATGTAATGTCGTGCCGAGAGGAGTATCGTATAAAAGTGCACTGGAAATTTAAATTACTTTCAGACGGGGAGCACTCTGTGGCGATGAAAATGCTTATAAGTTATTATCTGCCTGTAGTGTATTTTCTAGCTTGAACTGTATGCGTTTGAAACGTTTTCAAGTTACCGGTAATTTGTTTACAACAGTTTAAATTCTGTTAAATTGTAAGCGTAGTTGAGAGCATTTGTTAGAGAGGAACAAAGGCAACTCAAAAGTTCGTTATAAGAATAAGAGCTTTATAACTGTACCATACAAAATCAATCACGTTTCCATTAATAAATATATAAAAATATATAAATTGGATCAATTAAACGCTAACTTTCATTTTAATTACATTCTGCAAAAATCATTTTTTTACAATTAAAGCTGACTTTGAATGTGGATTAACAAAAAAAAACAAGTAGTACATACGAAATATAAGTTAAAGGTAAAGAAAGTAGTGATAAACTTACTCTTAATCGGTATGATTAGTTGAGGCACGACGGGCAAGACTTTGTAGGAACCCTTGGTTATCAGGTCATGGATCCCTCTCTCGACGATGAAGTTGAACGGGTAGCTAGTCTCGGAAAGACCGTCGAAGAACATTGGCAGGTAGTGGTGGAAATCCAATTTTTCTATCGGCACCTGTCATGATTAACAAAAAATAATACATTATTGACTTTTACAATTCCACGGATTTTAACTATATAATCTAATCAGATTATTTCAAATCTTGGAAAATATCCTATACTAAAAGCAGCCTGTAAATACAGCAGTATTTATCTAAAAACTAATAAGAATAGTAGGTATTTATAAAATTATTCATTTGAATGCTGAAGTGCCTTCTTCTTTATACAAACGAATATTTCGAACCGGTTTTATATTAGTGCAACGTGTGTAATATTGTTATAGATGAGCTCTTGGCTTATCTTCAAAACAAAATCTCAGTGGCTGACGAGGACACATTAGTGAAAATCTGTGCCTCGTCTTTTTCGAGTGATCAAATCGGTAATTCATATAAGCTGCTGCTGGAGTCCCTGCCATCTGATCTACGAAAAGCAAGTCGAAAAGGAAAGGGAAAGGAAAATCGGATTTTGTCCGACATACTAGGTCTCCTCAAAGGAACAGATCCGGATGTAATGCCGATTTTTGTGGCTAGGGACCTGGATAAATTACCACCCTTAACTATCGACCATCTGGATATTACAAAGTTCCTTAAGGACTTGGCGATTGTAAGGTCTGAGATCAACGCGCTGAAATCTTCATGTGTGACTCTAGATCAAATAGAAGACATTAAAAAACAATTGGTGAGTGTTCAAGATGTGTCGCTGCCCTTGAACGTAGAAACCATTAACACAAAAAGAAGTGCATATCTTGACTGCAGTTCAATAAGTGTACTGGATGCGCAAAATGCAGATAAAATCGAAAGTGAAACAAATACCAACGAGCCCCAAAACGATTTAGCTGTATTTCATAGCAATACAAATATTTTTTTAGATGAGGGTAGAAGTCAACCGTTACCGAATCAAACAAGTAACGACCGATATGTTGTGAACAGCGTTGACGTAGAACGAGCAGACGACCCGAGTGTAGTTAGTAGTGGGGTCGCTGTGACTCAGCGACCGCTAACTGTAAACAAACCGGTCGATCAGATGACGAATGCATTAGCGATGCAAAACAGATCATATGCAAACGTTGTACAGTTAGATAACGACGGCGCTGGGTGGACTGTAGTTCGTCGTAGAAGAATACCTAACTATCGTCTAAAGGGTAAAGAGGGAAGAGCCATGACTGCATTAGATGAAAAGTTTAGAGCGGCTGAAAGAAAATTACCGATCTTTATAACAAACGTTCACAAGAATACTTCGGAGTGTGATATCGTAAATTATATAGAAAAGAAAACACAAGAAAGGGTATCATTAGAGCAAATCTCTATTAAGCGCGAGTGTGAGCACAATGCTTACAGATTTTATGTATCGGTCCACAAGTTACCTCTTTACTTAGATGAGAAGCTATGGCCACAAGGTATTGTCTTTCGAAGATTTGTTAATTTTAGACCTAAACGTAATGTGAAGCCGAAGCCGGCATAGATAATATTTTAGTAAATAAATAATGGATCTACAAACATATAAGTTTATTAGTTACAATTGTAAGAGTGCAAAACGTTCTTTACATTGCATTCGCGATCTCTGTAAAACAAGCGACCTAATTGCGCTTCAAGAAACGTGGTTGTTACCAGATGAGATACCTATACTTGATACCATAAGTGACGACTTCAGTACAACGGGAGTCTCAGCAGTAGATGTATCTGCAGGCATCTTATATGGCCGTCCTCACGGAGGAGTCGCACTGTTATGGAGGCGAAGTGTTTTTCAAGACGTGTCGGTCATCCAGTGTGAAAACCCTCGTATATGTGCAATTAAAATAATGACAAATGATAAACCTTTTTTAGTGTTTAGTGTTTATATGCCGGTGGACGTTCCTGCAAATTTGATGGATTTCACTGACGTCTTAAGCTCAGTAAGTGCTGTCATTGATAATTGTGGCGTTGACTGTGTATATGTATTAGGTGACTTTAACGCGCATCCTAATGAGCGGTTTTTTAAAGAACTTATGGACTTTTGCGCTGAAGATAAATGGCTATGTATTGATATAGATAAGTTAGGTTTGACGTCTGATACTTATACATTTTTAAGTGAGTCTCACGGGTCGAAACGGTGGTTAGACCACTGTATAGTGACCGAAACTGCTGCAAAAACTGTAGAATATGTAAATGTGTTGCATAACGTAATGTGGTCAGATCATTTCCCACTAGTTATATATTGTAATTTAGGTTTTATTTCACGCAAAACATTTCAATGTATAAATGTTAGTCGTAATGAGGCCTTGTGGGGGGAAAGATCACCTCAACAAATTCACACTTATCGAAATGAATGTCATAGGAGGTTGCGCCTTATAGATTTTCCGCAGGAACTAAGTAATTGTTGTGATAGGATGTGCAATGACGTCTCACATAGTCTCATTATAGACGAATTATATGTAAAAATTGTACAGGCTCTGACACATGCTGCTTTAGTGGGTCGAGAGAGCAGAAAAAGAGGAAAAAGAAAAGTTGTTATTGGCTGGAACAAACATGTTGCTGATGCTCACAGGCGGGCCAAGCATAAATTCTTGCTTTGGAATTGGTACGGGAAACCTTGTTTTGGAAAAATTTTCGATGATATGTGTCAGACCAAAAAAGTGTTTAAGTCGCGCCTTAAATGGTGCCAAGACCATGATACTCAAATAAAAATGGACATTTTGACATCTCACCATACAACGAACGATTTCCGATCCTTTTGGAAAAATACAAATAAGTTAAAATGTAGGCCTGGGCTGCCTGTGTGTGTCGGTGGTGAGTCGGAGCCCAAAGACATTGCCAATATTTTCAAACAGCAGTTTTACATTCAATCGCCATTGGGACCGTCTCGGACTGTGCTTAGTGTTGGGGTCGGCATGGAGCCGGAGATTAAATTTACTGCCAAAGAAATCGCCCAAACTATTAATACAATGACTAAGGGTAAGTCTCCGGGCCATGACGGCCTTAGTATTGAGCATTTGCGTTACGCGGGTCCTCATCTGCCGAGAACGCTGGCTATGCTTTTTTCTTTTTGCCTGTCACACAGCTACTTGCCTAAAGAAATGTTGAAAACTGTAGTGGTACCTGTATTAAAAAACAAAACAGGCGATGCCACCGATAAAGGCAACTATAGACCAATATCGTTAGCCACTGCCGTCTCTAAGGTGCTTGACGGCTTGCTTGATACACAGTTAGGCCGATATGTTGAACTCCATGACAACCAATTTGGTTTTCGCTCTGGCCTTTCAACGGAGAGTGCTGTTCTGTGTCTTAAGCATGCTGTCAACTACTATACGAAACGTAAAACGTCTGTCTATTGCTGCTTTCTCGACCTTTCAAGAGCATTTGATTTGGTTTCCTATGATATACTGTGGCAGAAGCTTGGAAAGACACAGTTACCAAAAGCAGTTATAAATATTCTACAGTATTGGTATGGAAACCAAATTAATTGTGTAAAGTGGGCGGGTGCTATGTCAGACGCATATGGTTTGGAATGCGGAGTGAGACAAGGTGGTCTGACGTCGCCAATGCTTTTCAACCTGTATATAGATGAATTGATCGGTGAGCTCAGCAGGGTCAAAGTTGGATGCCATATAGACGGAATTTGTCTAAATAATATTAGCTACGCTGATGACATGGCGTTGCTGAGCGCGTCACCATGCGGTTTGCGAAAACTTATTACTATATGTGAAAAGTATGCTGATGGTCACGGCCTGATTTACAATGTAAAAAAGAGTGAGATAATGGTTTTTGAGGCCCGGGGTAAATATCATAATGTAATTCCACTAGTCTTTCTTAACGGAGTCCCGTTGAAGAGAGTCTTTCATTTTAAATATTTGGGGCATATTTTGACACCTGACCTCAGGGACGATGCTGACTTGGATAGAGAGCGGAGGGCATTGTCAGTGAGAGCGAACATGCTGGCTCGCAGATTTGCAAAATGCTCTAAACAAGTAAAGATCACTCTTTTTAGAGCTTACTGCACATCTTTCTACACATGCAGTCTGTGGGCTAGATATACTCAAAAGTCTTACAATGCCCTCCGTATCCAATATAACAATGCGTTTAGAGTGCTGATGGGACTGCCTCGTTTTTGTAGCGCATCAGGGATGTTTGCTGAAGCGCGTGTGGATTGTTTTTACACCACGCTGCGCAAGCGGTGTGCGTCCCTGGTGCGCAGGGTAAGGTTCAGCTCGAACAGCGTTCTAGCGATGATAACGGACCGGTTAGACTGTAGGTATATCAATCATTGCTGTGCAACCTCTCATGGAATGGTGCAACAGGGATTAGGCAGGCAAAACCTTTAATCATGTTTTCTATAATTTACTAACATAGCATATAAGTGTGTATTACTAACAATGAGTCTTGGTTACTTGAAATAAAGATGATTATTATTATCATCCAATAAATCTAAGGTTTACTTCACTTTACTACCCTCTCATATAAATAGAGCGTAAAATTGATTAAATTCCATATTCCCTAGACTGGAAAATATTCCGATTCTACGGGTAATACTTACCTACTATATTTCCGAGAATCAGAAATTAAAGGCTCAAAGATCTCATCAAACTCGGTATAAAAATGATATTCGATTTGCTCGAGTTTAGAAAATCTTTATGTAAGCGAGGAATAATAACAGTCTAGGAGTAATATTTCCTTATTGAATCAGCGATACCAAGATTATATAAAAGCATTTTAATATATTATGTTTGCTTGACCTGTATAGCATAATTTTGAAAAGCTATACTATTATTTTTATTACAAATACACCATTTGAAGAAACAATCATCATCAAACGTGTACTAATAATATAAATGGTCTAAGATCCCTAATACAACGACCTTCACCGAGATGCTTATTTGATGAAACGTATTTTATATTTAATTTAATATGTCAATAAATATAATCCATATGGGTTGCCTAGCAAATTTCAGTCCAGATTATGTTTAATTAATAATTAAAAAAATATTTTTTTTTAAAAATTGCAACGGTATGCTTATTAGATAAATTCTATACCAATCGAAAGTATGAAGCCCATAGAATATGCAAACGTTAGGTTGCCTATTCTTTTCCGGTCACAACTATCGGGTTGCCAGGTATAAACAGGTAAATTAGTACTAGCATTTTGCAACGGTCTGTTTATTGAATGAAATTGAAATGAAATTAAAGATTATTTTATTCTGAACACGGTGGTATAGGGTTGCCTGCGAAAAATCAGTCCAGAATTGCGGTTGTCGAATTTTAAAAAGTAAAATATTGCTCCCGAACTGCATACATTACCGTGTTAGTAGTTCGGGAGCAAACTTTCAGGGCTATCTTGTGTTAGTTTAGTTCTTTTTGTTTTAATAAATATAAAATAATTTTATTAAAATGGGTGCCAAGAAACCAAGATGGCGTCGACGACAATTTGCAATTTTTTCTTCATGGGTGTCATTTTCATGGTTCCCAAGGTCGCTAAAAACGGTTATGGGGTCGAAATTAGAACCAAAGATGGCGCCGAGGAAAAATTGCAAATTTTTCATCATGGGTGTCATTTTCGTGGTTCATGGGGTCGCTTAAAACGATTATGGGGTCGAAATTAGAATCCAAGATGGCGCCGAGAAAAATATGCATTTTTTGTGATTAGTGTTATTTTTAAGATTTACGAGGTCGCTCAAAATAAAAATGTGGTCTAGCTTTCGCGGAAATGTCTATCGCGCAAGTGTTCCTGATCCAAGATGAAGGACATTTCTCTAAATGAAATTACATGTGTTCGTCTCAATCTCAATCTAGAATTGTATATTTTTGCATGTGAGACCATAGACGAAGCACATTTGCATAATAGTTACTGTTTTACAAATTGTGTATCTCGCTATTGTAACAATATTTTTTTATTTATTTTAGATAAACATTATTATTAAATAATAACTATTAAGTTAATATTAAGTTAAAGTTAATGTTGATCAAAAAAAAAATCGATTTTTTTTATTATATATTTTTTTAAATTTATTTTTGATCAACGTTATTATTAAATAATAATTATTAAATAATGTTGATAAAAATAAATTTAAATAAATATTGTTATTTTGAGACAACCCTGGCTGTTGCGACAATTTCTACACACTGTCGGCATTTACAAGGAGATCAAAGGCGTCGTCCTACTGTATGTTTTTATACTGTGATGATGCATAGTATATACGAGTCTATCGCTATCCTTTTCTTTTCCAAGCCCAAATAGCATGCGCACTCTCTTTCTTTAAGTGCGCCCACTTAAAGAAAGAGAGTGCAATTCTGGACTGGTTTTTCGCAGACAACCCTATACCACCGTGTTCAGAATAAAATAATCTTTAATTTCATTTAAATTTCATTCAATAAATAAAATAAATAAATAAAAATATTTTATTTTCAAGCATCACACGGCTCATAGTGCGTTAGTACAATTGCTTAAGAACTATGTTAGTAATTACAAAATATAATAATTTACCTAAAAAAAATAAAAAAAAAATATATAAAAAATAATATAAACAGACCGTTGCAAAATGCTAGTACAGATTTACCTGTTTATACCTGGCAACCCGATAATTGTGACCGGAAAAGAATAGGCAACCTAACGTTTGCATATTCTATGGGCTTCATACTTTCGATTGGTATAGAATCTATCTAACAATCATACCGGTGAAATGTTTAAAAAAATATTTTTTTTATTTTCAGCGACCTCGCAAATCTTAAAAATAACACTAATCACAAAAAAAACATATTGCTCTCGGCGCCATCTTTGGTTCTAATTTCGACCCCATAATCGTTTTTAGCGACCTTGGGAACCATGAAAATGACACCCATGAAGAAAAAATTGCAAATTGTCGTCGACGCCATCTTGGTTTCTTGGCACCCATTTTAATAAAATTATTTTATATTTATTAAAACAAAAAGAACTAAACTAACACAAGATAGCCCTGAAAGTTTGCTCCCGAACTACTAACACGGTAATGTATGCAGTTCGGGAGCAATATTTTACTTTTTAAAATTCGACAACCGCAATTCTGGACTGATTTTTCGCAGGCAACCCTATACCACCGTGTTCAGAATAAAATAATCTTTAATTTCATTTCAATTTCATTCAATAAACAGACCGTTGCAAAATGCTAGTACTAATTTACCTGTTTATACCTGGCAACCCGATAGTTGTGACCGGAAAAGAATAGGCAACCTAACGTTTGCATATTCTATGGGCTTCATACTTTCGATTGGTATAGAATTTATCTAATAAGCATACCGTTGCAATTTTTAAAAAAAAATATTTTTTTAATTATTAATTAAACATAATCTGGACTGAAATTTGCTAGGCAACCCATATGGATTATATTTATTGACATATTAAATTAAATATAAAATACGTTTCATCAAATAAGCATCTCGGTGAAGGTCGTTGTATTAGGGATCTTATACTAAAATAAATGTACCCAATAATAATAAAACTACATAAATAATTTTGACGCTTGTTATGTCAACGTTAAGGTTGATACTTAGTTTTTCATAATTTCATGAAGGCAGGATATTGAGTACCTATCTACACAATAATTAATTCTGAGTAGGCATCACCTACGCGCAATTACATAAAGTACCAAAAAAGTCAATGTACTTTTGATAATTGGCACTAATAACACTATTTGGCCCGATTACTTTTTATTTCCTATTCTGCTTTTCCTATTCAAAAAATTAAAATGCTGATGAAATTATTCAACATGATTGTATAATTTTACGACACTTCAACACAGATCTGATATTTCGTCTCTTATAATATTAAGTCTTTCAATAACTTTCAAGGTTTAAGGCCATACAGTTATTGGAAGACTTCGTTTCGTCGTTTGTTCACTTAAAGAAATAAAGCAAGGTAATTCCTTAACCTTCCAGGCCAGACGCTTGCCAAAATTTGTGAACTCGATGCAGACTGGAAACTCTCCTCGCTGGTAACACTTCCTGAACATGGTTGGACGAAGTGGTAGAGGGTCGAAGACGCCGCATTTTGGGGGTGGTACCACTCTGGTGTTCTTTTGCAAAGCTGTCAAGAGATGGAAAACCGGTTATACGACTCAACTTTCCTTATTTCTTTGGTATAAGCCCGTTGTGAGAAGCGTCGCGATAGCCTAATCAGACGTAGCTGTTACTCAACAGATGTATTAATCAACAAGCTTAAAATATGAAGTACTCCTATTAATAATCTACTTGTTGTTTACCAAACATGAGAAGATAGAAATACCTGGTGTCTTAAAATTTCGTACAAAGTAAAAAAGAAATTTAAGAAGATAGTATAATACTGCATTGGACAAGAAAATGCTTATAATAATCAGATCCTACGTCGTGTACGAATAAATACTTTATGGATAAAGACACCGACCGCGTGTTACCTACTAAATGATTATCATAGTAACCTACTGCCCCAAATTAGTCCCAAACACGCGTTCAAAATTCATGTCCTCTGTTTGAGTTCGATTTTATTGAAAACCGTTGGATTTTTTGTAGTAAGCTTGTTGATGTATTGGCAAGCTGTTGCTGAGCTGTTGTGTATATATTGAATAGCCCTTGAACGGAACTATGAATGGCAGCTTATTTATATACAAAAGAACACTACAGTTATAGCAATACTATCATAGGAAATGATTGAACTTACCTTGTATGGTAAACGCAGGTACCACCCTGGCTTTTTTCGTCTTGTATCCATAAGGATAGTTGGGACTCGGTTTCTTCAAAGAGTTCCGAAATTCTCTTCCACATTCTTCAGGAGTACATGCCGGTAACAACACCATCTTTATTAACTCACCAATAAAAAAAAATCAAAAAATCATGCTACCTTCCCCAACGACGATAAGTAAATGATCAAATAATATCGATCTAAAATGTTGACACAAGTAATAAAATAACTAAAGTAAATTTGTTCTAGACAGCGGCCCGAATCTGATTGTTTATTTTGCAACATGATCGTTGCTAGGCAACCGGTCGCCTATCGATTGGTCGACAGTAGCGCCGCCGGCGGACATTGTGAGAGTCTTGTGTGTAGATAGGAAGCTTTATTGCGTACGTGCCCGCTGACTCTGTTTAATTTGTTGACATAAATGGTGAGGGCACTCGGGCGATGTAGTGGTGTTTTAAAAATAACTTGAAGATATTAATCGAGGTTGTCGCTTGTCTGGACAAATATTGGGTTTGTGTTGAGGGTGTGGGTCAAGAATTTTGCTATTTACCTTTTCGATGTAATTACTTTATCGACGGTAATGTTTGTAAAAGAGAAAATACTGGTTAATACAATAGGTTCTTATATTATCAAACCGATTAGATAACAAAGTTTAGTTGCTCAAACATAGACCTTCAGTAAACCTTTGGTTATAAATAAAATGAAAGCAAACAACGTTCCATTTCAATCCAATTAAGCGAAAATAAATATCCTAGATAAATTGCGAATTCACAAGCGTATGTGCTGCCAACGTTAGGCTGGGTCCACGCCACAGAATTATATTAGCGATGGATTTTTTTATTACATTTTAATATGAGGTATTTCCACAATATCTCTCTATTCGAGGCAAATCTTTTGAATTTTGATCAGTATTTCTTTTATGTGGGCCAGAGAAAAATGCTCTTTGATTTTTTCACATCGAGAAACTTTAGGGATTCTCTATCGACCAATTGATATAATAGGTTGTGGCATGTTTTTTATTTGTAAAGAAATGGGAATTCGATCACACTTAAGTATGATTTGTATTTAAGAAACAGGTAATTAAAAGTTATTTGTAAATAAATTTAATATGAGAAAAAGAAAAAAAGACGTATTTATTTAAAGCAAGGAAGAGACGCATATAAGAGAAATATAAAGCGATATATTTTTAGCATTGTTACTACAGAATGAGTCTTAGAAATATGCAGTAGATTAATTTAAAAATTTGGTAATGGTAAAGAGTCGATACCCAAAAAAATAATTGAACTTTGATCAGACGGTAATATACCTAATATTACTAGGTAGATTAAACCTATCCGAATAATACAAAAATATTAAGCATATTTTTCCATATAAATGGGGTCTTTTAAGCCAGATCACAAGTGTCATCACCAACCATATTACACCTGAAATATTTACTTTATTACTTTGTTCGGTTGTTTGCTATTAATTATCGTTATTCATAATGCCCGCGTAATTAATTGTGTCCACTTGATTATTATATTAAGTTCATAATATTTACGTAATTACCAATTGTTATTGGCCTGGTAGCAAATGAAATAATATAATGATGGTGTATTTTTAAACAAAAAATTTGCAGTAATTTTCGATGCTTCTCGTTTTGTTTAATATTTAAAAATATATTTAATGCTTTGTAGTATTTTGCTCTGAAATAGTATCGAAATAAAGTCGAATTTTGTACTCTATATAGGATAATTTTTATGGAGTGCGTATATTCTACGAGGAATCCACTTATATTTGTTTAAAAAATTGATTTTCAATTTAAATATTTCGACCTATGTTTCTTGGGAAAAGTTGTTCAGTTTTATGCAGCTGATTACCTCGTTGAATATACGCACTCCATAAAAATAATCCTGTATATAAATCTAAGTATGGTGTTGATATCATAAGTAAGTATATAAAATAAGATATAAGATTACCAACAAGAAAACATCAAATAATATTTTACGCTAACCTGGCCATTTAAATTATGGCCCACGTTTGCCAGTCGCGTCTGCAAGACGCGACCAATGAGGCATAATATAACGCTGTCATAACTATAAATCTATGCTACTTCCCCAGCTAGCACATAAAAAAGCAGTTTAGCGTTACGAATGAGCTATATTATCTATATAGTCATAGTAACACATTATCCTTATTTTTTATGGCGACGTGGTCACATGAATGTAAGCGTTGGGGCTATTGCGTACGTCTGACTTCGTAAATATGAGCTGATTTAGTCGAAAACCTTAAAAATAATAGGATTCATATTAGTTTAGTTCTTCGAAGAAGGAACCGTTACAAATAATTATAAATAAAAACAAATGGCAAATCGATTTATAGGTATTTTTATGGAAGCTACAAGCATTAACCCATAAAATATTTTATCAATAACCGGTTTAAAACAAAAGCCAATACTGCTTAACTCAAATAACCGTCACGCGAGACAATAGTAAAACCGTATAACGCCATTAAGAACATTACGATCTTTTAAATCACCCGCCTGCAACCGCCATCAAAACCGTTATTTTAGTGTCGTGTGTTCAACGGCTTCGAACAGAGATTTCGCGGCAAATTGAATGTCGGGCGACACAAGCGTTCGATATTTAAAATTTAATATTGCATCAGCTGCCAGGAGCATTATGAAAATTTTTATGCCGCGGAGTTTACAATGAACCTACGTGGTGAAGTTTGGATCAGTTTTCAATATGTTCGACCTGTTTTTGGCGTTTTAAACGTTATAACATAGAATAATAACTTATTATTCTATGCGTTATAATACCTATTGTCTATTATTTTACTCAATAATTTAGATAAAATATGTTTTGTATTTTCATTTATAGGATTTTCAATATTTGTGTCATAATAATGTATAATCTAAACCAGCTCAAAGGTAAAATTCTATTCAATGTTCTTTAAACCACAGAAAATTCATACATTTGTGGTTTTGCTCTATACAGGATTTTGAAAGGCTTGAGTGAAGAGAATTTTATTCAAGGTAACACAACTAGTCTTCTTGGTTCTCCTTAGGTACTCGATTTCAAACGAAATAAGCTTGTTACATCCAGGCACTCTGCATTGTATGGTTTTCCCAGGATACGTAGATACCACGAAATACTTTAAAGAGTACCTCCTTTATACACTTACGAGCTCTACTGCTTTGAAAATATATGTTTAATTTTGTTATTTTTAGTAGATGTTGTAAAATACGAAATACCATTTTCTCATAAAAAAATACTTCCAAATCAATGCGTGACTTTTTCTTCTCAAGTGGTGACAACCAAAGAAAATAAACAATAGATGGATTTTGTGACACACATTATGGTTAGAAAGGATGTTACTTGTAAGATGGCGTCAGATAGAGAAGTATGGAGAAATACTTGCTGCGCCGAACCCACATGACATTGGGATAACGGCAGGAGGTTGATGATTTACTGTTATAAACAAATAGTAGTGTAATTAAATCAGCTCAAGACTTCAAAGTTACCATAGCGTTATATCATCAATTTTTTCACATTACTTTACCAATATTCCATAAATTACTCCTTGAAACTAAATAGAACTTGCTCTCTGCTCAAGTGGGGACGCGTGTTTCAGCTATCCATAAAACCGCTGGTCCCACGGGGCTCGAACGATTACTGTTGAATTAACTAAAGGCTGTCGTTCAGTCCATTTTCTTAATTTGTGAATTAACTAAGAGCTTTTGTAAGAATTGGATAGTTTGCGGAGTTTCTTCTACAGAATTAAGACTACTTATCTAAACTAGAAAAGTTAATTTTAGTAGGACCATTACAAATAAGGAGGAATCTTATTTTTTATTGTTACTATGACAATAATTATGTTATTACAAATGACAGAAATTGCGCAAGAATTTTTCTTCCCTGATCGGAAAAAAAACTACATAGTACGTTTTAAATGAACCTGTTCTATCCATCAGCAAAAAGGCTCGAGTATGTATCGAAAACCCGACTCCTTCATAAAACCCTCAATATAGAAAGAAAGAAACATACTAAGTGAGCGGTCACCCACGACTACCCGCAAAACACGTAGCAATTGACCGAAACAGAACCTGCGAAAAGGATATAAAGAAAAATCTTTAAAAGGATCCTTCTATTCATCACATCTCGCAAAAATTTATACGGACTTCCCGAATGTGGGACGGATTCGGGAACATCAATTGAAAACTGTTGCAACCGTACCTTTTAAAATTTCCTAGAGTCGTTAGTTCGTTGTTTTGTAGGTACTTTTTAAACCAAAGCAATGAACTTTGAAATAAAACTACTTTGAAAGGATTCTATGGCGGTTTATTTTGATTTTAGTTCCCGACGTTTCATTTTGCGTAGGTCGGAACACAAACGATTAAAATTACGATAAAATAAATTATAAAAATATGAAGGTAGAACGAGCAACATATCTTGTCAAGACGAATACCATCTCAGTCTGCCCGTGACCATGACACCTGCAAAGGTGTTGAAACGTCGGGAACTAAAATCAAAATAAACCGCGATAGAATCCGTTTAAAGTAGTTTTATTACAATGTCTAATATTCGCGTAAACCTTAGAAAACAATACAAAGCAATGAATATTGAAAGTAACATTTCAATATTTTTTGCGTTCAAAACTCTGGTAAATCAAGAAATAAATCTGAACAAGGTCTTCTTTTTTAAAAATGAAAAAGAGCGGGCTCGTATCATAACTCAACGCAAAACATGTGACGTCGCCTCAGTGTAAAAATAAGTTTGCCCGTTGAATAAACTTAACTTGAAATAAAAACATAGTCCGTCCCTGTGGGTGAGGTAAGAATGTTAACTGCGGTAAACTGTGAAGGCGAAGTGTGGAGAAATAACGTCAGCAACATTTTACCAAGACAGCCGAACGCATCCGAACCTTGCCGATCTTAGACCTGATCGAATTCGGAAGCTGAATTATCATGGGGTAAGGTTTAAAATTCGTATTTATTTTGAGTGGAAATTAAGTGAAAATAACTTAGAAATAGTTGAAAATGTATAATTCAAGTAATTATGGAATATTTATTCTGATAAGCCAATTTCATGTTTTTTTTAAGGAACTGCTCGCTTCGAGCCTAAAAAATCAATCAAATAAGGTGCAAAGCATACAAAATAGTTTAGGGTATGTATGAAAGCTGAGGTTATAAAATCAGTTACAATTTTATAACTCAATACCTAACAAAATGTAATATTCCTATCTACAGAAAACAAACAAACAAAAAATATTATATTCCTACAAAAAAGCTCAGTCACGGCATCAGCATTATTACTTTTCCTCTATAAAACACAATAATAACTGTTCGGCAGTCCATTCGGGTGCCTTCCAAAAAGATGAATAAAATTGAAGCCGTCGGCTTTCCGCCGATACCTGCGATTTTTTCGTTTCACACCACAACCTGCAAGGTAGGCAGATTCTGGCAATTTAAAAAAACGATTCACGAGTGCGCCAGTCAATTTATTCTTGTTAAAATTATTGTAAATTTAGTATAGTATGGTATGATACACAAATTTTTGTTTTCGCGAATACTTGGATTGAATTTTTGTTAAGTAGGAGAATTTATCTTTTTGGCACTACTAAAATGATCAACGTTATATACTGAAACTTCAATCAGTTTAGATTCGCCATTACTTCTCATGCTGTCTCTGTCATTTTAATTATCTCTGTAATTAAAATGTAAAATAGCGATAGATATACATTTAAGAACGTGTTAAAGAAAATTTTCTATTCAGTATTCAGAGGTTCAAAATTATATGTATTTTAAAATAGATCCCAATGAATGCAAACAAGTTTACATAATATTATATCAACAAAAAAATAAGACATATAAACGAACCTGAAATTGTAGTCTGAAGAAATACTACCCACACGTAGGATGTAATCTTTGCCTTTGTGACTTAGTTACAATTGTGTTATTAATATTGTTCCATTATTTTCAGCGTTAGAAACAAGTTATTTCGAATTATATTATTTACAATAAAATACAAAACATTATAATTCGAAGTTGATTTCTATGTAGGCTAATAATTATAATTATCACTCAATGTCACTTAACTACAATCCGATTTTAATCAGATTACTAATGTGACACCCATCTATGGCAATTTAATTACCATCAGGGATAGTAATAGAGGCTAGTTAATTTCTAATTAGAGTAATAATGCTAAGGTATTTAGCTAGACTAGACTGATAGAAACATGTAATCTGATTTCTAGGTATCACATTTCTGAAATCTATTATATAAAATTCTTGTGATTTTTGTTCCCGACATTTCAACACCTTTGACATGGTCAAGGCTGAGATGGTGTCTTGTCCGGACCAAAACCATCTCAGTCTGCCCGTCTAACCCGGCTAAATTCAAAATAAACCGATATACGAGTAGAATCCGTTTAAAAGTAGTTATTTCAATACTTGATCTTTATTATTATTTAATCAATTTTCTTTGAGACAAGGCGCTGCTGTGGAGTTTGTTGCGCTGTTTCTTTTCCATAGCAACTGCGAATCAGGATGCCGTCTAGGTATAACTTGACTTCCAAAAAGTGTTACATAGGAGCGTAATTTGAAAGTTATTTTTTCTTTTGATTTGGTGATATTCGAACCCGCGTCCACGTGATCATAAATCCGATGCCCGAGGCTTTAGGCTATCGTCGCTATGTTAGTGACAAAGCTAATCAATGTTCTAATAGATGACTAAATTAGTTTTAATAATTTTTCATTTTTTGATATTCCGATCTCGCTCCCTTCTCAATACTTCTCTCCTTGCACAATTGTATGAAAAAGGTTTTTAACAAAAGTGGCAGCGATTAATGGCAAGTTTTAATAATGTCACTTTAGTGCCAGGCTAGACTTACTTAATTAACGTTAGCCACCATGACTAACCCCGCAACTACATTTGCCAACAACTAACATAAAATTAGAAATTCTTATCCTTTTTAAATCCATGTCGTCGTAACGTCCCATAAAAACCACAAAAGCTGTTAATATGTACATATATAAATAACAAAGTCTTAGTACATAAACTAGGTATATCGTCTGGCTAGATTTACGACTGGCTAAGTACCCGCCTTGGTCTCACGTTCGTACCATAAAACAGTTTCAAGTTGAAAGACACGGGAACGGAATGGGTATACGCTATACGTCTTACTGCCTCTGAATAGTTGAGACATTGGTGGTAAGATTTTTATTGCTCGAATCGTTTAGGTTAATTTTAGGACGGTTTTTAGATTTAAGACTGAGTTATTCAGATGTTTTAAAGTTCAAATATTTTTTTCTATTGGGTTTTTCATACTTAAAATTTAGCCTAATGGCTAGGCTAATGGCTAGGGCATTGGATTTGCGATCATGTGGTGTGAGGTGAACCCACTCGTAACACAAGCATCTTAGCTTAGAACGAGGGGTAAACGAAATCTTTATAAAAAAAATTACTAGCCATTATGCCGTTAGTGTTTCTTTACATATTTTATATTATACTGAAGTCACGTTACAACGATTGCATAATTGTAATTTTCTATGTAAGCAATATAAATAGTATCTAGCCTCAACTACGAGCTTGTTTAAGCAAAGCAAATTTAAGGAGAATTCCTAGAAGTAACAGAAAGTTAATAAATCTATTCAAAATAGACAAACATGCTGATTAACAATCAACCCTGAATATCAAATAAATAACACTTAATTTAAGTGAATTACCACATGCTGTTCTTAAACAAACCCAATTGATAAAGGTAAAATGAAAATTACTAATTAGCTATTTACCTACCCAGGGGTTCAGAGATATTCTAATGAATGTTCTTTATGTAAGGTAACATAATAAATGCCGGATCTGAAAGCGCACTAACGATGCTCAAGTTATTGCTACGGTATCATACACACGGCGAAGTGAAATGATTCCTAGAATTATTATGACGTCGCCAGTTTGGCGGGCCACGTATTCCCAATGATTGTCAATTGTTTTCTGTTGGTTGATACGATTATAGAGTCTGCTCACGGGTTTGCTTGTCCCCTAGGGCGAAAATGGTTGTGACACGATCCATGGTGATTGAGAAAAAAACTAATGTTAACAAATCGAATTTAAGTGTTGATAGCCTAATGCTTAGGGCTTAGGTCTTGGGTTCATGTAGTCGCGGGTTCGAATCCCACCCATTTCACTACCGACGTGAACTCACTAGTAACACAAGCAGGGCCGTGTGTCTCAAACAAATTTCGCGAAAACGCGGTACTAAAACCTGAATTCAGCATCACTATGTGTATACACACAAACATATATAACATCTTGACAAGTGTGCTATCAAAATGTGTGCTAAATAGAAATGGAGTTACAGAGAAATAACTATATGTTTAGCTCTAACCAAATACATTTTTAAAGAAAGGGAAATCCTTATGAATGCGCATAAAGACTTATTAACTAAACATAAAATGAAAAGACAGTAGAAAAAACAACAAAATAAATAATCTTTAATTATAAAGAAGAAAGATTTGTACTTTTGTGTGTGTGTATGTTTGTAATGAATAAACTCAAAAACAAAAGTGCCGATTTCAAAAATTATTTCACCATTAGAAAGCTACACTCACCGTGAGTAATATGGGCAATATTTATTACAAAAAAATTAGGAGTCATGGGTAACAGCTAGTAGCTTATAATTTTAACATTACACGCCAGTGAGTGTGACAATAAGGTATTCACTCAGCCTACTCTGGGTCTGACTACCATCACAATACACAACAGATTTTCATCTACTTCATGATTACCGCTGGTAACGTCACAAAGATGAAGGTATTATAATTATAATTATTAAAAAGTAAAACAAATGCCATTTAAATAAATGTGGTGAAATATAGTACAAACGACAACGTTTGTTGTCAGAAACGAACTTGGATTCGTAATATTTTTTTTGTGGTACTATTCTGGTCCCATTCCCGTTTTTATAGGTTGATACTCTTGTGTTATTATTTATTTCCTGGAAAAATGAAATAGAGATTCTGTGTACTACTCTCTGTATAAAAACTTTATGTTTGTATATTTTATTTACTGTAGGTTTTATAATTGTGATAATAGACTTGTTTGTTATTTCGTGTATTTGAAATTTAAGACATCACACGATTTTGTTGTTTTTCATTAATTTTATACCAAATATATAATTTTTAATATCATTTTTTTTATGTGACTAAGTGTAAGCCGGTTTGACCAATAATAAAAACGGTTGGTCCGTGGATGGGTGACCATTTGTAAACATAAATATGCTGTCCACATTTATTGAACTCACAGAAGACTTTCTTAAAAAACTACTTCCATCTCTTCTGCATGATTGGTACTGCTAAAATGTGGTTATAAACAAAACCAGTACATTCTAGTACATCATTTGTTTCTTGGGGCGCTGGGCTCCCCGTCCTTACAATTACAATGATATGCAAACTGTTCACAATCACGACGGGAGTCATTTAAAACCTACAGTACATGAAAAATACTAGAAAAGACTCCTACTTAATAATATTTATTATACTTTTAAATTTGTCTTAGATTTTCTTTTATATTATATTATTATCTTCTTAATTGTGTTATGATTTTAATAAAATAGTCATTGCGTTAAATTCAGACTCTCATTAAGTGGCAATATTTAATGCAATGCGAGGTATTAGAAATAATAGATCTTAAATCTGAAACTAGGCGGACATTGCCAAAAAAAGAATTAATAAAATTGTTGCACGAACATGCAAATAAATTATGAAATCGTTGTACAAAAGGCTTTCTATCTAATCTACTACGAAAAATTGAAAAAAAAAAATAGGAAATATATTTCTAGAAAAATTAAATTTATGGTTAAGGTTGAATTTCATAAAAAGCAAAGAAGGAAAGACAAAAAAAAGCATAAAAAATAATGTATGTCACATCTAGTAACCATCTTACACAAGTCTCACAGACTACGTAGGTATCTTGAGCTCTCTTGGAACACGCTAATAAGCTCGTAATAAATGACTCGACGCCAGCAAAATATTCAGTGTGTGCTACCGAATGTTAAAATTATAATTATAACAATCCTAGCTACACGAATAATTATTATTTGCTTCGCTCATTAGCGTTTCAGTTTTTGAGGTTAACTTCAATTTGCATTCAGCTAAATTTGTAAATTGTTTACATAGTTCGAATTGGGATTTGAATTACAGACTATGTTATTTTGCGGTATAGAAAATGATGCTTTAAATATGGGTCTTTATCGTAAATTATTTGAGTCTGATTTATTAATATGATACTTAAATTATTAATTGACTAGCTGCGCTTCTCGGAGCTACCCGAGTTTTATCAGATAACTTAGTTTTTACGGGATAAACGTTTTAGTCCAGGATGTCAACTACCTCTATGCCAAATTTGATTAAAATTGGTCCAGCCTTTAGAGCGTGAAGAGGTAACGAGCATACATACACACTCACAAGCTCTTGCCTTTATAATATTTGTGTAATTGTTATAACTACATAAAGGTTATTTATACAAAGAGTTTTAATTAACTCTTGTCAGAAATTTAATAATATGTTGTGTTTAATTGTGACGAGTTTCCAACGATATTATGTGTACAACTTTGTCCTTACTTATTGGTTGGTTTATCAAAATTATGATAATTCATTTCGTACCATTAAGTACGTAAAATATAATATTGTCATGATTTAGGTTTTAAACAACAAACATAATATATTTGTCCTTGATCGTGCTTATAACTTCTGTCCAAAATTGAGTTATTTTTTATAAAACTCAACTTAATAAGCCTGTATTCTCAAATTGACTTATTGACTTTTAACGTAGAATTCAATAATAGAAAACGTAATTTAACGAAGTTTCCTTTTAAAAAGAAAACAAAGGACTTTGAAAATATTTTTTCCCCAAACAATAAAGAAGGCTAATATTTTTTTTCATTGTTCACAGGTAAGTTCCAAGAATTAGATGTTTGAGTTGGAAGGAATGAACACAGGATCGGAGAATTTCTTTTAGAAGCCGGTAAAAGTATAAATGGGGTATTTTTTAAATAATAAAAGGATAGAAGAAAAATACGGTATACTAAACTGCTTCGAACAAACGCTAAGAAAAACACAAAAAAAAAGAAAGTTTTAGTACAAGGGTATGGATGGATAAATCTACTTTTATTTGTGTAAAATTACATAATGTCAATAGTCAGGCGATTTGTTTTATTGAACTCTTTTTAAAATCTTAAAAGCTTTCATTAATCAAAACTATGTTGATTAATATTTAGGGTTCCGCAGTTCCGAGGTTCTTTAGACAGCATTAGCAAGGACCCACGGGCGTTTGTATGACGTACGGAATCCACAAATCCGGTATGATAGATTGTAGTAAATGTATTTTCCGTGCATTTTGGCATCTATATTGTGGTTGCAAGCTCTGTTCGCAAATCTTCCGGAATAGATCACAATACACTTGTCCTCTAAAGATGTATTCGAGGCGAGATCATTATGTTTACCCATACATGGTAATATTCTACAATGCTTTATCGTTGATTTTATTTGGTACTAGTGGGTTTTGAACGAAGCTCACATTCGTCGTTAAATAAAAGAGCCGGTCCGAGTAAATGATATAATATAATATATTTCCGTAAACTCATATAAAATAATAGTATCTATCTAAAAACAAGCTTGTGAAAAAACCATGTAAAAACAATTGAATTGACATCACGTTGACATTACATATTTTTTTAAGAGTAAATGGCATCTTGATAACCAAAAAGTATTTATGTGTAAAATCCCTGAACAGCCTGGCTTCGCACGGGTAGGTACATTAAAACCTTCATCTTGAATCACTATATTTATCTTTTTTTTGAAAACTGCATTTGTATCCGTTGCGTAGTTTTTAAAGAATTAAGCGTAGGTACATACATTTGACTGGCCTATTTGTCTAGTGGTTAGTGAACCTGACAGAGGTCGTGGGTTCAATTCCCACCCAGGACAAATTTTTGTGTGATGAGCATGATCATTTGTTCTGTTTCTGGGTGTAATTTATGTATTATGTTTGTATTAAGAAATGTATAAGTATGTTTATCAGTTGTCTGGTCACCATAGTACAGGTTCTGCCTAGTTTGGTCTATTAATTATCTGTCTGCCTTATTTGGTGTATCTAAAGATAACGAACGATGTTTTGGTTACAACAAAACTCATGGTTGAGTAGACATCTTAAAGATGCGCAAACACAGTAATGCTCAATAAACCCTTTTAAAGATTCTCATAATTTAAAAGAAAAACGTCTGGACGACGGTCCGTTTTAAATTAATATTATTTATTGACAAACAGGCTATCATAGCCATTCATTACATAACAGTTACAAACATTTCGTTTTATTATGATAACACAAAAATGGCTAACGTAAAATTGCACCACATTCTCGAATATACACTAGATTACGTCCCGCGATTTTGTCCCAGACTGGCGGTTGATAAATTAACGCTGTATACCGGCAGACAACTAATATGAAGTTAGGAAGGAGTTTAGGAGTTATACCTAGTATAAATTAAGGAGTAATATGGATTCAATATTAGCATGAAATTATAGTTCATGTCCATGTATATTATGACGAGAATTGAATGGATTGAAGGAAACGTTTTGATCTGAAAAACATAGTCAGGTTTATATGCGTCAATTTAATACTTTTTATAGTATAAAAAAAGTAACATAATCTTTTCAGCATTTTATTCCGTGCTCAGAACTATTTTTTCGCTAGCCAACAAGAAACATTCTCATAAAAAACAGCAATTTAATTATCTTTATTAACAGTAAGCCAAAAAGAAAAAGCACATACACGTCTCTAAAGTATTATAAAACCTGCAACTCTAACCCCTGGAGTTTCAGAATCGGTGACGAAGCTAATCCTCAAAACGATAGCCATAACAAAGCGGTTATGTACCCACTCAATACCGCCACGGAGCGCATAAAAAGCGCCTAACGGCAATATATGGGTTTCACAGCATCCATTAAACAGATGAAAGTATGAACTCAGGGATTATCCACTTAATGCAACTGGGGCTTATGTAGTGGTGCATGCGATGAGCGTCAGCGAGGCACCTTTGATAGGCAAAACACACGTAACACTTACTTAAATTATCAATCAGGCATTTTAAGATACTTTAGTATCTTTTTCGACAACCTCCGTGGTCGAGTTGCGTACACACCGGTTTTCAAGGTGTCACCAGCTTTGAGGTCCCGGTCTCGCTCCCCGGATGAGTAAAAAAAAATGATTCTATAACACAGATGCTTTAGCTACTTACTTTATATATTTGGAGTAATGTATGTGATGTTGTCCACATTTATTTTTAGTCAAAGCGTAGCAATCCCTTTTGTTAGAAATAACTGCTACTCGTATTATTTAATCATTTTTACAAAAGGATATTATTTGCAAACATTGCCTATGGTTATCAGGATACTAGACTGCAAACTAAAAACTGGACAACTCAGTTATAATTATTGTTATCTTTTAATAAATGATTTTACGAATAATTATGTACTTACTTTTTTTGTACCAAAAACTTCCTATATTCTAATGCAATGTAATAAAAAAATATATAAAATTCTCGCTCTTTTTTATATCTTGGGCCGGTCATGTGAAAGTTTTGCCGTATGTTCTCCTGAGCTGTAAAAGTGACTCAGTAATTTATCGGCCATGAAGAAAGTTCGCCTTTAAGGTTCAGACTTCTGCAATCTTACCTGGACAGCAACCTCGGGGTAACCGCGGGTTTAATGACACAGTCTTAAAAACAACTTAGAACAACTTATATGATTTTTTACTTGACTTGCTTTAGAAGGATTGTTGGGATTCTGTTTGTTTATTTTTGTTGGTGTTGCGTGCTCCGGGCTATCAGGAGGAATCGGTGTCCCCGTGGGATCAGAACCGGTATGGCTTAAAGTCACGTACTGTGTTTTGTACAAATTGAAGCCATGAATTAGATTTAGCCTCGGAAATAGTGTTGATGACTGACCGGTTTGTTTTGGTTGTGAATTAAAACTAAGAACTACATCACTTATGAATTTTCAATTCATTTCCAATGATCACTATCTAATAAAATAGGTATTATACTTATCAAGAGGTATACTGTAATGTGCTTTATAGTATTTTGGTAATTATAAAATATTGAAATTCAGTCATTTTTCTGTAACCTTATCATTTCAGTTTAAACTATGACGAACTTAGTTAAAAAACAAAGCAAAAAAACCAACAATTCAGAAATAACAGTGTCACAAAGATACCAATGAATATTTACTTCAACAATTGCCTAATACGGAGTAACAAACAAAGTTGCTCTTATATTTCACTTTAAAAACTATAATACCAACACACCTCAGCCATTCTCCCCGACTCCACCTTCGGGCGACACTTTTTACTTGTGCCGAGTACCTTGACAGTAACAGGTGAAGTTGTGTTATAAAATCTCGTACAAAACGAGCTATGTACAACTTACAAGTATATTAACATCTTAATGAACTGTAAAGCATTTGATCTACTAAGTTTATATTGCAATCTTTGTGAAATGAGTTTATTTAGAGTTCACTAGTGTACTTTGGAATGGTTAACAAGTTTAGTCAAAATATTTAAGAAGTTGTCTGCTTTGACAGCAACTTATAATTATTTAAAGATAAACATGTAAGTAGTTGTAATTTGCTAACATCAAATTGTCTGTTTATTTTACGCTCTTGATATCAAAATCAACTTCGGATGAGAATAAATTACTTTGATTATGTAAAAGTCGTGAGTTATTGACGCTCTTAAAACCTTTCATGATCACAAATATTAATGAATAACACCGGCCAATCGTCCCACTGCTGGACACCTCTTTCACGTATAGAGAAGAAAATACCATAAAACTGTTTTCAATCATTTTCGAGTATACCTACTATACTATATTATATACTATACTAGTGGTGTGAGCAAAAGTAGAACATTCTTTATTGAGCCTTTTAAAGAAACCATCCAATGATTTATAAAGAGGGTATTTACAATAATAGAAAAGAGGCCTCGAAATAAAAAACAAACGGCTAAAAACAAGTCGTTAAAAAATAGAATTGAAAAACAATCTAAAAATAAACATTAATAATACATTTTAATCCCATTAGGTAGAGATCTCCTTGAGTACACGACACCGAGTTAATTAGGGGGGAAAAAATAAGCCTACAGCATCTCCCATTGTTTTTGTAACCCAAGTAAGGATTACCGTATTTAATTAAACGCTATCATGCCGGTATCAGGTTCGGATAAACGGTAATTAATCGTGTTTTCTTGTCAAGGTAAAAACGTTTTTGATCCGCCAGATCAAAGCTGAGATCAACTTTAAGTATTTCTGTAATGGAAACATTATGTTTAAATCAAAAATAATAATGGTCTTCTTGTTCCGGGATTTGGAGATTTACATCACATTGGCAAGGTATATTGTTTTATGTCAACTTATTATAACTATTTATGGTTTGTTATTTAACTTCAATTTTCATTTTTTTTATGATACGGACATCTATGTCATTATTCACACAAAAACTAATTGAAATCATCTGAATAAGAAATGTATTTTTTTATACATTTTTGTTTGTAATTATTATAGATCTCAAAAGTTTAACATAAATATGTTTTTTATAGTTAGAAAAGGGTAGTAATAAAAGCTCCGACAAAAAAATAAGAATTCTTACTGCCTAAAATACTTACTTTCCGACTACTTTCATCCGAATAAAAATGACGAAACGACCGAATCAGATACTAAAATCTTCGAAAAATAAACATAACTGTTTATTGCTATAATACTTTTCTACCAGCTTAAATTACGTTCTACTGAAAATTATGTTTTGGCATTTTTATCTTTACTTGCCGACTATTAAATCATAAATTACCTTTCACATTTCATAGACTTGGTGCTAATTTAACTACAACGTTATAATGAAAATACTATTCAGAGTGGTTATACAGAAACTAATAAAAAATATAAAAATGTACTTGTAATAATACCTTTTATGGTATAAATCCAAATAGTTGAAGTAAACATGAATGATTGTAAACCCCCTAACCTATCTGTAATGGAAAAGTAAAAACATAGCGAGTCGCTTCTGGCACTCGCCGGCCGCTGCCGCGGCACGCTCGCTTCGCTCGCTCGGCTCGTGCGGGGGGGTCGCAGTTCTAACCTAACCTAACCTACTGAGTCGAATTTGACACTTAAACCTATCTGCAATGGGCAAGTAGGACAATAATATATCGACCCGAAAACCCCTGTGGGTATACCAAATTTCATAAAAATCGTTTCAACCGTTTCCGAGATTCCAATTATAAAAAAATCTACTTACAAGAGTAGTTTAGTAATAATTCAAGAAATTGAGAGCATGGAAATCGATCGAATCAATCGCGCGGGCCGAACAGTTTAGGTATTTTCATAAATACTGAGAGGTAAAAAATATATTTTATAACCAACAATAGAAATTAAAATAGTTCATGCAAGTCGTAAAAATGTGAATATTTTGGTTATGGCCACGTGGTTCGACTGCATAGTTCGATCGATCGGACTACGTGAACTTTTAGTTCCAGTTGTTTCGATTAATCGAACCACGTGTTTTTGAGATTCCTGATAGTTCGATCGATCGGACTACGTGAACTTTTTTTTCCAGTTGGTTCGATTAATCGAACCACGTGTTTTTGAGATTCCTGATAGTTCGATCGATCGGACTAAGTAAACTTTTTTTCCAGTTGGTTCGATTAATCGATCCATATATTCTTGAGACTCTTAATAGTTCGATCGAATAGACTTTGGCAACTTTTTGTCAGAAGGTCACCTGTCTAGCCTTTTCACAAGCTATGTTGTGGTCGGCTTCCAGTATTACCGGGTTAAGCTAAATACAGCATTTTACATGAAACGATTGCCGGACTGACCTCCACAAACCATTTTTCCACATAGTATCCCATAATATGACTGTTTGAGGAAGTATAATGACTTAACGACAATCTAAGAATACTGTATGCCAGTCGGGACTCGGGACCAACTTACTTTTACATGGACAAAGACAAAAACACAATATTAAGAATTTCTGGTTTTATTAAAAAAAATGAGTATAACTTAAAAAAAAAACTGACTAAATATTTATGGCCGTCAAACTATTTACCTACAAAAAAAGAACCCTTCCAAGCTAATCGCTCTAAAAATAATCTTACGTCTATACTGTTATTATTGAGCATCATGTTGGTCTTCACAATAAATTCATCTCGTTTGATGGATTCTTTTCGCCGTTTCTCCAATAGTCCACCATTCATTCTTAATATATTATAATCAGAATCTCTTTTCAATACTGTTAAACTTTTTATGAAATTTGGCGATCTTTTGCCAACAAGTTCATTTATTTTGCCATGCCATCCTTCCAGGCAATTATTTGTACGGAGAAGTTCGCCGAATACGGACCACTTTTTTATAAATTCGTCACTCTTAAGCCACTGCCGTTCCATATATTTCTTAAAAGATAACATATTTGCGTCATCAGTTGACATATCATCTATGACATATTGCCAACCATTTCTTATTAAATGAGAAGGTAATAAAGCTAACATTGTGGTCACAGCTACAATTCGCTTTTGGCTTTGAGCTTTAGTGATTTTACACCGATGCGCATATCTCCACAAAGCTTTGGCATAATGATAAAAACAGCCTTTAGCTACAGCCTGTGGCAAGACTTTTTCTATAGCCTTCATTATCGCAGCCTCGTAGTCGGTCATAAAACGTAATGGATTAAATCCAGGTAACTGCGATAAAATCATCTCCAGCAATGCTACATAGCTTTCAGTGTTTTTGTTAGACATGAATACATAAATCAATGGGACAACGTTTATGCTATTCAGAGAAGAACCCACATCACCATGTATAACATATAACTGCTGAAACGGTGGCGGGCAGCTGTGAAATGTTCCGTCTCCAAAATATACGTTAATAGAGGATATCTTTTTTCTCGCTTCTTCAGAACAAAAAGCAATGATGCGTGTTTCATCATGACAATAGTCCCCCAGCAAAAAGTCTTCAAATTCCGGTGGAACCTCTACCTCCATAGGATCTTTAAAAGTTAGCTTTGGTATGTTGTGTGCATTTTTTCGGATATTAAAAAGACTACTTTTTACCGAACTATACGTCGGTATTTTGGTAATTAAATCTATACCTGAGTTCTTTAAAGGAATTACATGATCGTCGTAAATACTTTTCATGGGTACTAAGCTTTCCGACGCAGCCTTTTTCATCAAATAAATTTGTTTGTCGATATCATTTTTAGTTACGTCAGGAATACAGGAGTGCTCGTTTGTATTAGTTATCAGTGAATCCTGTTAAAGAAAAATATACATACACGTAAATATTTATTTTTATAAGATACTAGCGACTCGCCCCGGCTTCGCACGGGTGGACATTTATTTCTTCATAGATGTGCACCCCCCTCCCCTGCGGTTTCGCCATGCTAGTCGTGCGACACATCGGCCGGCGGCCATCATTCATTTTAATACCAATTACAATTTTAAATTCGTAATATCTCTTGAATGAATTGTCCGATTGGAATAAAATAAAAAGTAATTTATAGCTATTGAAACAATCTTGCTCAGTAATTAGTTTATTTGGATAAGGATTAGTATTTGACGATAATATGATCAATAAACATCGGCTAATAATTTTAATTACTTTTATTCTATGGAAAAGTGGTTATAATGGCTAAAATATAAATGTTTGGTTTATACTATCACGGAGTTTTTTGTAGGCATTATTGAGTTCTACAACTTTTCTATAGAAGTCAACCATACATCTCTAACCATTTAGGCAGCGTTCGCGAGAATCGTTAACGTACGGCAGTTTTTTCGTCGACTTACTCCACAATTTTCACTACCACGAAAAATCCTATTTATTTTCCGGGATAAAATATAGCCTATACGGATTCGGAAGAATCCCTCTAAGTAATGGTAAAAGAAATTTTGAAATCGGTCCAGTAGTTTTTGAGCCTATTCAATACAAACATACAAAAATACAAAGGTTTCCTCTTTATAATATTAGTATAGATAAAAAGAAAAGAAAAAAATGCTTGTTTTGAAGTCAACTATAAGTTTATAAACACATATTTATTTACATAGATTATCAAAAGTACCAAGATACTTACTTTTAAAGTTATAGATCCACGACATTTATCAACCTTTTTATTACGGCAAATCCATAAACATGAACCGTTTTTAAAACATTTGTTACGGTAAAACTGGTGACCATTATACAATAGTACAATTCCGCGTTTTCGATGGACATAAAATAATTCGTCTTGCGACATAGTAACTATTCAATACACGTTAAATGTATCTTAAGACAAAAGAAAAAAAAACGATTATCTTAGGGCGGATTTTTCCAGCGTCAGATAACATTCGAAGAATATTTCTGAAATAATTATATTATTGACAGTTTTTCATACAATATCTGTCAATAATCAATTTCATTCCTCGAATAAAAAATAACTGACTGTCGAAAATCAGCTATCATTGTTATTTTATTATTACTTTCTGAGGAGTTTTGATAACCTATTGCAAAGAGGTTGACTATCGGACTACGGCATTCAATCGAACCAGGTGAACTAGTTATCGTGGTTCAACCATGGAGTCGGACTACCTGGTCCCAAGTTTAAGTAGTTCGCCTGGTGAGATTCTAAAATCGAACCAAATGGAAAAATAAATTCACGTAGTCCGATCGATCGAACTATGCGGTCGAACCACGTGGCCATAACCAATATTTTGACTAAAGCTCTGTTGTCGGTAACTTAGTAATTTTGTCGGAGGTTCAGTATTTTATTCAGAAGTTTAGTTTTGTAGTTCGAAGTTCAATTTTATTTTAGGAGATATGTAATTTTAACGTGCTCTTATTTGTTTGTTAAATATAATTTTTCTTTTCGGTATGTTTTGGGTTTTTTTGTCGGTAATTCATTATAACGCTAGTTAATTAGAATAATAGTCGGCCACAGATCGCTGGAGATATATTTTTTTTTTCGGAACCATTATTATTTCCCGTTAGAAAACTGTCGGTAGGTACAATGCTTATGAACAATACAACTTTACGTTTGAAAAACAATAATTTAAAACCTTCTTGCCTTTGGAAAACGATCGTTTAGGTACTATATACGTATAGTACTTGTATACTAGTATGCAGGGGCTCTTACTTAGAGTGAAAATAGAACATTTATAGCGCAGTGCTCTTAGTGGGGCGGCCAGTGAGCTATAACACTGCACTCACTTTCAACGTGACTTTGACCCGACTAATGTTTTAACATGGTAAAAGGAAACGTTCTTTAGATCTAGAGAAATAGTATAGAAATAATATTCGTAGGTACAAGTAAATACAACGCTATGAAAATAAATTAGCCATTCAAAAAATCACAATGAATTTAAAACCTAATTTCATGACAGATATATTTCCTTTTACGGGTTCCCCTGAATTTTCCTCATCATTATACGAAATGATATCCCAAATATGAAATTTCATAACAAGAGCAAATCATAACGGAAGCCACACATCGATACATAAAGCCTTTAAATGCCCGCCAACAGGCGAACACAATTACGAACATTACGCGTCAATCACAAGCAAAAGTTTCCTTCAAAAACCTCGGGAGTTTCGCGCAATCACAAACATTGAAAGAGGCGTCGTCATAGCAACCGATGGTGGTATGCGCAGCCGCGCCAGCTGAAGACTCCGCCCCTATGACAGCCTGTTGCTTGCCGTATCTGCCGGACGCCAGTCACCTTTCAGCATTCATGGACCCACATCCAAAACAATATCTATCCGATAAACACTAATTTCAAATGAAATAAGAGTCAAAGTTCTATAGCAAAAATTTTAATAGTAAAAATAATAAGTCAATTTCAAATGTGCTAAAGTTGAACTTTAAAACTTGTACGTGAAGTTTACCACGCTGTCCCGTTTCTACTCGCGTGTCGGCGTGCCTGCGTCTCGCTCGCGCGTTCATGAAGGCTGGCGACATCAGGTATCTAAATGACATTATGTTGATAAGAAAATCCCTCAGAAAATCCCGACGAAAACTGGAGCACCAAATAAATTCATACCTTGTTTTTTTAAATGTTATTTTCACATTTATAATTTACGTCAAACCGCACGGGAAATGTAAATTATAAGTAGGTATTATTTTATAAATAAGTTAATGAGGACTTTATGTATAGTTACTTACAATTTTAATTGTTTCACATCGGTATTCATAATTATTATTCGCCAATAGTTAAAAAACCTACATAATTATGCTTATATACAAAAATCGTTTCAGCATCAATCACGGAACAGACTTCCTGATCCGTTACTAAAACAGTTACTGGTAATACTGGTTAAAACAGTTCTGATAGAAGTTCTAAAAGCAAATGCAATACAAACAACGTATCCTTTCGCCCACATGTACAAAACAAACTTACAAGAATGTAAGGAATGTTTTGTTCCTAAAACTGCTAAGAGATGGCGCTGTTAGTCTGTACTCTACTCTCCGTAACAAATTGAACTAACACATCATAATAGTGAAGCTCAAAGTTGTATTTAAAATGTACTAGTAAAAAAGTTTTTATGATATTCTAGAATAATTAAGCACTCTATTTATATATCAGTGTTATTCTTATTAAATGAAATTTACTGATGAAGATAAATTGAAAGGTAATAAAATGTGTATGAATATTTTGTGCAAATCTAACATGTATTTAATATTTAAATTATATAAACAAGGCCTTACGCTAAGAAAATAAACCAACAACGTAAATAGAAATCCTTACATCCAGCATAACACCCTCGAGGCATTCTCAAGACGATCAACTAACACCTAATAAGAACAGTAAGCTCCTTATACAATATGAGACAGAGAAAATTACGCCATCCGTCTGCCTTGTACATGCAAATTAGATTGTTTGCGGACATGACGTATAAATCGGCCCTCTCAGTGCGTTGGTACTTCAAAGTCTTGTAACATGTATTATAATCGCCTATATTTACTTATGGCTTATACTTACGACTCCTAAAGGGTTTGATTGGGGTGATTATGGAGTTTTTTTTTTGCGTTACTGATGAATTTCAGTATTATAATGCAGTTTTAATTTTATTTTTTGTTAATAAAACGACGCCCGCACTAAGGAATTTAATTTTTGTGTCTCGAGAGTTTCACCAGCATTCAAATCACATGCACAAAGAACACCCAGACTTGGATCAAGCATTTGTGGAGCATACAAAATTAAATGATTGTCTCATGCGGGGATCGAACCCGCAGCACGCCGCGCACAGTGGTTATTATCGTGGTTACCTATATACATTATACAACTCGGCTGTCCGTGCAGTCTAATCAATTAAATGTATCGAATTTATGACAAATAAAATTACATGTTCTGGGGATCGTGGCTAATTGTGAATCTTACGGTTAGACCGATAACAAAGGTTTAAGCCGCGCTTGTTGAGGCTGGTCCGTGGTTGGGTGACCATTTGTAAACATACCGAGACCCCTCCGTGCCTCGGCAAGCACTTTAAGCCATTGGTCCCGGCTGTCAAACGGTGATCTTTCACAGTCGTTAAGTCATTACAATTCGGACAACCAGTCTTACTACTAGGATATTGTGTTACCCAGTAAAATGGGTGGTGGTGGTCAGATTGGCAGTTGCTCTTAAAAAAAACGGTATTCAGCTAATTCCAGTAACTGGAAGCTGACCCCATCATAGCTTGGGAAATGGCTAGGCAGATGATGAGATACCTATTAAAACTAAATAAATTAAACATGCAATATGTAACAGACCCTTTTTGTTAGATAACAATCATACTGACATACGATAGGTACTCGTACTTAAAGCGTTATTTTTCTTTCTGTTTATGGTGCATTGAAGATAATGCTTGTTTGTTTTGATTTCTTTAAATTGAATGTTTGCTATGGTTTTCCGTATTCCAACTCCAATAACCAGCGTCCCTGACGCATTTTTGTTAATTTTACATGCCCCTTTTTTATATAGGTCACTTTTGATAATTCATTCCACACAAGTACTAGAAGTACTATTTAGCACAATCGAATCGTTATATCAGCACAAAGGCTTCGGATTTTGATAATTTAATATATCACCACCAACAACAAGTTTTGTTTTAAAATTAATTGTACCTAAAAGAAATTTAATACGCAGTTCAAGTTACAAGTAGACAACCCTAACTTTTATGACAAATCGTATTCTGATTAATCCAGAATACTTATAAGAAGCCTGTAATCCGAATAGACACGGATTGTTCCCGAAACCTGTCTAAACAATGTCAAACAAGTTCTTCGAACTGTTTCAATCAAACGGTCCGCAGTTTCTGACAATTAATTAAAATCTGAATGGGACTGTAACAAAGTACAATACAAATTGTATCGATTTACTGAGACTTGTTGAGGTAGAGAAAATTTGTTCAAAGTATAATGTTACTGGATTATAATTACTGGAAGCCATCTTTGCTGTTAGTTTAAAACGTAAGAAGTGTGACAACACGAGTTTTGTGTTAGTTGTTTGTAATAATATCACCTGTCGCTTATAAAGTTTCCGTTAGGGTTTGGGTGAGAACTCTCAAGTGAAATGAACAGAATTTATAAAATCCCCATAATATATTAAACATTCTCTTCGCTGACAAAACTTTTAATGTCCCTTGTTTTGGTAAACCTGAAACGTTCGTTGTTTTGTCAATTGTCTTTTTATTTCCTAGCGCCATTTTTAGGGTTAACATACAAGGAATTTCAAAATTTTATGATGGCAATAAATTACCCTTGATCGTTTTTCTTGATGCAATAGACCACGGGATTTGCCGAAACTTTTCGGCAGCATAGTTAAGAAGCAGCATTGGTGCAGTCGTGTAATCTAGCAAGTTTAATTTGAGTGGGGGTCTGAATAAAACCGGGTCCCATCCCCACATTGTGGAATGGCAAAAGTTAGCTTGTTTATTCTCACTTTAGAGGTAGTATAGCACGCAAATGTTAGGTGTGGAATAGCGGCTGACTTATTGCTTTAAAGCGGCGCCGAGAATGGGATGCTAATGTGTACTTTTAACTTTTTTAACGTATTGTATGCATTTTAGTGTGTTATTCGCTGTTAGTATCAAGTTTTTATTTATAAGCATCATTGGGATTTTTGGATTTGAAAATGTTATAACGGGTACTATAGCTTGATATTATAGGCGTAAGTAATCGTTGTTGCAGGATCTATTATGAAAGCGCTTACGCGTAACATAACTTTTATTTTAAATAGGGCTCGAAATTTTTAATTTACATTACAAAACACATTACATAATATATCTTGACCAGTATCATTTTAACAACATTTTATTTTAATAGATAGATGTATACATTCTAAATGAAAACACACTATTTGAACCTCTACGATTAAGTAACAGTGAAAGCGTTCGAAACAGAGTTTGGACCCAAATTTGATTCGTGAGACTTACCTAAGGCTTTCGCTAGGAAATCAATTTGGGCCGCAACTATGTCATGATCGTAATACTGCTGCAGATTCGTGCAATCAAACTAATGAGATGAGTTCTGGCCTATCCCTATTGAGCCTTATTGGTGGACCCGAGGCCCGAAACTTGCATAGTTTCGAAACTCCTTGTTTGTGCTTCAAAATTATAATAAACAAATTTAATGATATAAACTCCTTTTTAAAGTAATTTTAAATGTGACTCTAATGGCCGTTCTACAAAATTCTGATTTGAAGTTTCAGTAAATTTCTAACATGCCGATAGTTTGGAAAAAATACCTATCCTTCGGCACCAAATGTTTAATGAAAAAAATAATTTTCAATTTTTAATATTTCAGCCTATTTTTACAAACCTTCCAGAAATACAACAATCCAAATTCTCGCTAATTCAATAGAAAACAAACTTAAAAGTTAGGTACTCTTAACACACGCTATCTACAAAACAAAACACAAATTCGTTGGAAAATAAACAAACGCCCGTAGTTTTCCCTTCAGAGATTACTTAGTAGCTAATGTAATTAGTGTTGATATCGCTTAGATTACTTCGAGCGGTAACATCATTAATTGCATCGGTGCCCCTCGATGCTCAATGCAGCTCTAACACGCAATTATTAATGTCATTTACTACAAGTATAGATTCTGATGTGGTTGGACTATGGTTGTAATAGGTACATGATTATAGTGATGACACGTGATAATGGTTTTGTAATAAGCGGAATAGTTAGAATGAAATTTTCGAAGATTGATAATGCTTTTTTGTGGACTTATTAATCCATTACTCTTTTATAACCCCTAAACCGCAGAACGCAGGTATAACAAGTGTAGAAGTAAGAAAGGAAACCTCACAAAGCTCTACATCTGTTTTGCCTCCTGTGCCATAAAACATACAGCCAAATTGACTTTTGTGTTGCCACCAACAATGCTGCAGATGTTTGAGCTCCCCAAATTTAAAAGATTGTCAAGCGACACAAAGATGAAAATAAACCATTAATTTTTTTATTCTTTAAAAAGAAAATAAAGCACTTTGAGGTATCATTTAACGCTGGCTACTAAAAAAAGTTTGAAACTGCCACACCACTTAAAGACTTACCGTATGTAAATCATAATAAACTTGGAATACCCGAAACACCAAAATGTTACTTACTAAACAAATGCCAACAGAACAAGCCAAAAGTCATCGCTCAATAAATAACAAAACAAAAACCAGTTGTTTAAAAACAAAACTTTCCATTTTGGCTCAAAAACACTATGTCCCGAAAGGATTTAAGTCCGATTTCATTCACAGCGCTACGGATGTACGGAGTTTAAACTTCATTTCCTAGAAAGGATATTGGGGATTAAAAGTTTTCTAGCCCTAATCCATTGAGACAGCCGGTTTGTTGGGCGCGGAGTCGGACGAGCCAAATCTAGGGATCTAAGAATCCTCGACATGGAATTTCGGTTTTATTGTTCAGACCCTAAATTGGATTTTATGTCGATGATTTCTGCTGCCATCTCTGATTTCTTATTTATGTTCAACTTTAATTAGTTCGAATTACACGAGTTACGATTCACTGTACGTTTTGTTTTAATTTGATCTGAGCTTGACATTAATTGGGTAGGTCCTACTTATGTTTCGTTAAGAAATTAATAATGAATGACCAAGTTTATTTAACAGTATTCAAGCAACAATTGATCTGCTAGGGAGTCTGTTGCGCCGTTTCTTCTCCACAGGTAGAGCACTTAGGAAACGGTCAAGGGTAGGCGAATCAGGATGATGACTTTGTATATCTTGGCTTCCAAAATTCAAAAAGTATAGTAGTCTTATTTGAAATATGTTTTTTATAGTACTAGACTATTGTAAAACAATTTGGTTCCAATATTGAGATTATTTATTTCATTCATTAACCTAAGCATAAGTTTATAATCACTTTATTTTATTCGATGTCTTTTATGAAAAAAGAATTTAAAAGTTACAATCAGAGATGACACACTAATGAAATTAAATTAAAAAGGAACACCCGTCACAGGTAACCGATTACGTAACAACAAAAGGCAAAATTAATTCCGAGCAAACGAGATAAATTCAAGTTTTATTTTAAAACAAAACTCTCGAACAATTTTGGGAATTGGCGGCGCGATTAAGATTCATTATGCCTGTAAAGTTTTATCTTGAGCGCCGAGAACCAGCTTGAGAACTTGTTCAACAGCAATAAAGCATTTTGGCAGATTTTGAAGTGGTTGGGAGATTAAATGTGCATTACGCGTCGACTGCGACAGATGTAGGAACGGTCGGGTCCCGCAAGGCACCGTTCTGGGCCGCGTACAATATACGCGTTTGTTACAAATATACCTAACGTTGTTACCGTCAGCTTGTATAGAAAACATGAAACTTTTATTGCTTTTTTATAATCAATAGACCAATATACGAAAAATGTAATATTAATTGTGTAAATAATTCATAAACATTTTTTTCATTAGAAAGAATAGTGTGTTTAATGCTAAATTATTCAGATTATAACATATCAAATTGTATTCCAACGGAATTTAATATTAGTAAATATTAATTTCACGGACTGAACTTTACATTGGTTTCGAAAATGCGAATGGAAATATCAGAGTTCCTGACTTAAAAACGTTGATATGAAATAAAACGCTCATGAAACCTGTTCAAAACTGTAATCGAAACCAGTCAAAAAGCGTTACGAGATTCGTGAAACTCTACGTGAAATTTTAATCAACGTAACAGATATGAGTTAAAAGGGGCATTTAATTATACCGGGTGTATTTGTTTAACTAGCTGAATCCCGTGACTTAACTTACGTGGCTTATGGAATTGGGTTGTTTGACTAACGAGGATATTTGCAATTTACTTGAAGGATAAGTTTGAACCATATCATCATTATAATTATTATAAATGTAAACGTTGAGTTCTGAGTATAGTGAGCGAGAAAATATATGAAAACTGTTGCTGCTAAATTATTATGAGTGTATTGAATGATATATTTTTTTTATGAGTTCGACTCGCGACACCACCGCCGGCGTGTCAGCTCATGATTAAGGACTCCTATTGAGTCTGAAACTAGTCGGGCGATCCCGAGAATGCGCGTGAGTAAGCCGTTGAATCGTTAATCTAAAAACAAGAAAAAGTTTTTATCACATCCCTTTACATCTATTACCTACTACTTACTTTTTTCAGAATTTTAAACGTTGAAATAAAACACGATCAAGCCCATAAACTACAGTTTTATATAAAGGCATAAATAATTGTAAAAATTCAGATTAAAACATATTTTCAGCTATCCTATAAATACGTAAAAGTTTTTTTATTTCGCTGTATTAATGGATGATGTGTTTACTTAATCGTGCCATGGTTGAACGGGTTTGGGTGAATCTCGCTACAGAGTAAAATATACGGGTTAAATTAATATACATGATGTTTATCAGTACCGAATGTAGAATTTTTGTAGACACGTGTAACATTGCGTTTAGTACCAAGACTTTCTTCTCTGCTTTTTTAAACCAGTGTTCCAATAAATGGTATTTTTTATGAGATTTTAGTTTATATGGATTTAGGTTGTTTGAAGACATATTATAAGACTTTGACTTTGGGTGTTTGCAACAGGATTGACGTTTATAATCGACTGTAACAACTGTCAAGTTCAACGTTCTAGTGCGACATTAGGTTATTAATTATAAATATATACTTTCACTGAGTGTGTAGAAATTAAACCTTTTAAATTTAAAAAGACAACAAATTCGGGTTCGCTACAACTCTAGAACTGCTGGACCGATTTTCATGGTTTTGTTTTGGATTTGTCTTCGTCCCGTACAGCAGAATAACTATCAATGCATAAATTATTATTTTTTACAAAATCATTCGGCGATGGGAAGTACTAACGCGGATGAAGTGCGTGGAATTAAAAAAATATACACCTTACAATTCTCAGTTCACGTCAAAGTAAATATGAAAATGTTTGTTACATTACAGGCTGGTTAACCATACAATGAGATAGACTGACAGGTCTGTCTGAAGCGGCAGCCTGCAATGAAACTGACAAAACCATGCCCGCATTGCCCGGAGAGTAATTGTCTTTTAATAAGCATATTTATGATAATGGAAATATTTGTGACTTTGTGATACTTTGTGAAAAAATTAGGTCAATGCAGGTGTGACATACATTCATAATGTATAGAAGTTTTTTTTTAATATTTCCGTGCTATGATAGTTCAACGCAAATAATTTAGTTTGAATACGTAAATTATTGATTTATTTTATGTTTCATCAATTATTTCTGTATTTCTAACTAGTTTTTCGTGACTTTAAATAAGTAAAACATTTCTATGTTGACGACTGTAACTTTTACCCCACCAATGGGGCAAGTGTAATTAAGCACTTTCGATGTTATTTTCTTTATTATTGTCTGTGGCAAATACTGAATTTTGACCCTAAAAACTTTAAACTTTCAAATTTCTTAAATATATTTCTTGTTTATGTCATAATGTACTGGTTACCGTATAAAATTAACGCAAAGTATGTGTATGTTAAAACATTATCTATAGACCGATGTTAGTGGTTTTCTAAATCGGATCAAAACGCTGACCCTTCTAAATTTACGCTAGACTAAGTAGAAACTAAACGGAATCATAAACGCGAGAAACCTAAGCATACAAAATCACTCAAGCTTCACTTCTTTACATCTAAATTTCAATCCAGGAAACTTGTTCACCGCAACATAAATCTAAGATGGCTGTCACTGACGACATAATAACCTATTCACGACAAAAACTATAAATCTACCACAAAAAAAAACAAAAATATCCGTACACATGACAAATGCACCGGTTTCGTCCCTTTTTCATTTACACGATGTAGGTACACATTGGAATAGAAAACTAAATAAAGTTACTCCGATACCCCTCTGGAGTCCACGTCAGTTTTAGACAAATAAGGAAGGAAGGAGAATTTTCCGTTTCGAAAGACGCGGTGCCGGAGAGGGTGGAAAAAATGGATGGTGAATGTTTTCTTGGTAATGGAGTGGTTCTGTAGTTCTGGACGTTTTTCTGTTTTTGGAAATAAATTGGGTTACGGGACTCCAGTTGAAATGTAAGCGGAATGTTTGGGGTGCTGACGTGTCTTATTTTTGTTTTTCAAATGCTGTTTACTTTATAGTGTTGTGGAATGTAAATGTTTGAGAAGGAGTTATAATTAGTAAATTAATTATTTTATTGCAATAATTATACTGCAACTAGTCATGACGTATGCTGTCAACGTGTAGTGAATTGTAGAATATTCCGTTATATTAATATTTCCATTTATTATTATGAAACTGTAGAATTTTGTTTATTTGAATTTAAACGTTTTTAGAAATCAAAACTGGACTCTACAAACGAGACGTCACAGTCCCCGAAGAGGTTTTATTATTAAGTTAGACCGGTCAAGGAGAGCGTACTCCAGACGGTTGGATGTAGTGCATTGCAGCCTTCCTACACTATGTACAAAACTGTAGTATAGTGAAACGAGCATTGTATGCCGCTCAAAGCGGGCGCCCTTTACTCGGGATAATAACGTTATGTAAGCTGAAATTTTCGTAAGGAACAGTTGCAAAAATCGTGGTGCTCTTGTTAGGTAACTACGAAATTTGCTTCCATACGAATCTCGGCCAAAAATATCCGTTTGAATATTTTAAGGACTATTTCAATGGTAATTTGAAAGGAGAAGTTTTTTAAATACTTGACCAACTTGTGAAAATAAGTGGAACGAAGGAAATAAGTATGCAAAGTCAAAACATTAAAATAATTCTGGTTATTTGTAGAAACTTTGTTGCAGAGTTGGATGAATAAAGAATGTATATCGAATATTAGTAAAAGAATTATGTATCCGTACAAATTTTGAATTAATTGCTGTCAACAATAACGCAAATCAACCTTTAATGAAGAAATGTAAATGTCTACCTGTGTTATAAAGATCTTGATGTGATTAAGACATAATTGCTTTCAATATCAAGGATCAATACATCTGAAATAAAAACATTTTGATGTTGATTTTGATTTTGAAATAATTTTAAAACATTCGTTACACAACTGCTTTTAATTAAATATTTCTCACTCTCTTTCTCCAAGTAAAAATGTATGAACAACACAAACATTTTCACTACAAATAAATCAAGGGCCAACGTTATTTTCGGTCGCAAAACACGAGGCTTCCAGCGCAGCAATCACTGTCACAATGGCCACCCAAAATCTGATTAATTCATCTAACGAACTCTATTATTTATCGCTAAGCATTCATTAAATTCGACACGGCCCGCTGACAGTGACGGCAGGCTCAGACCATTCGCTGTACTGTGGTCAGCCCGTTCTCTATCATAATTATCTGTAGAATGCCTGCTGATATTAATTTTGGACGTAATATTGTGTACAGAATTAATTATTTTGGGATATGTTATCGGAAATAGTCGTTACATTATAATTATAATTACATGCAGAACTGTTTAACGTAAAAGTAAAGTTTTTTATTGTTTTGGTATATTTTCATTATGTATATGGTATATACATTCCTATCAATACGATTATAAATTATTAATCAACAATATCACATTTCACACTAATATTTATAAAAGGCTAAAGTTTGTGGGCGTGTAAATATTTGTTACCTCTTCACGGTCAAACGGCTCTGCCAATTTAAATGAAATTCAGTATGGATGTAGCTGACACCTTGGATTAACACATAGGTTATTTTTTATCCCGGATAAAAATCTGAGAAACCGCGGGTAGGGGATTTATCTGATAAAACGCCGGTAGTGGGTGGAATTTCTAAAAACCTTGTTATGTACAATTGATTTTAATGTATTTCATGTTCAGTACAAACTGTCCTTGATACATATGAGTAGTATCTAATGTAACTGTGCTATTGTTATTTTAATTGGTGAAAACTTAAATTACAGATTTATTTAGATATCTAGAAGAATCTGTGTTCAGATTCAGTAAGTTCATAACAATCATTTCGTTTCTTTCAAAAGTAAAAAAACTTCATTTATTGATTTATCACTTTTACCCCACTAAACTGTACCTTGGATTAATAACTCTATTACAAAGAAAAGCGTATCACAATCTACATCTATCACAAATCTGTTTACTATAAAAGGAAAAATGCAAACAGTAACTTTATCTTCCCTTTAACCCTTTTGTCATAAACGTGTACCTTCGCAAATGGTATTAACACAGCAACTCTCAATTCAAGCGCTCCTTAATCCCAGAAACGTGTTTCTTTAAAGATCCTTTTGACAGGAGATTATCATCTGCCTATTCAGCCTTGCAAGTGTTTGAATAAATAGATACAGACAAGATTTTATGTTATACGAATAGAAATATTTTATGTAATGAAATGAAAAATTAGTATTTTCCGTTTATATTATAGTTGTAATGTTTGTTTGGGCTATTAATCGAATTAATTTAACCTCGTACTTACAGTTTATTGATAACTATCGTGTCTCGAATACTGAAACGAAAAATAACTTTAACATGTTCCTAAATGTCTATCTGTCGCTACTTCACATGTTAATATGACAGAGACAGCATGAGACTTTACAGTATATATAAACTGATTGGCGTGTCTGTATTCAGCTCATACATAGTCTAAGATACTTCCGTTTTTAATCTTATTTTGTGGTTATTGGCAAAGTGCTTAAGACAATACTTAATTTTTCACAAAACCAAATAAATATCCATTACGATAATAAATTAGGATATTTTTTTAAATATTTGATGCTATTGTTTTGTTTTAAAACACACAAAAAAAACGATTTTTACAGTTATATTACCCGAAAAGTGCTGAACATAAATTCAACCATTAACAAGTTACGAATTGAAGTTATTTAATTTCATAATAAATATTCATAAGTACTTCGTCAAGATAATTTAAAACTACATGCGACATAATCGTGTTACAGCAAGTTGCGAGTTGCGCTAACCGCACAAAACGCCGTAAGTCACGGCCGACACCTGCTACTGTCGGAACCAATTACAGTAACATTGCTTCGGTGATGCGCGAGACACACTGCTCTCGTGGTCGGGGAACGAAATAGGTTCTTTGTAATTAAAGAAAATTGTGAACGGTTTTGATTAAAAATTCTATTGAACTGTTAAAAAGAAGTTTTAAAATTAATGATGCAAATTTTAAGGTTGATCAAATTTTTTTTTGCATGGACTCTTTATTATTTTTTTATGACCACTTTATTCATAATTATATTTTTTGGCTTTTTAAATTATTATTCTTTTATTAATCTGAAGCTTTTCTCAGGTAATGTGACTCGTATGGTTTTCGCAAAGGTAATTTTTATTTATGGTCTAGATATGACCATAATAACGAACGAGATTCCGTTCCACGAAACTTTGATATTTAATAAACCTAAATTTAAGAATCGTGATAACGACTTTTTAAAAAATCGTTCAAGAACGACATACCATTTTTTCTAAACCTTACTTGCTATGTGGGTCGCACATCACTAGTATACTTGTTAACCCCTCGTGCTTAACTAAATAGCTTGAGTTACGAGTGGGTTAACGTCAGTAGTCAATGGGTGAGATTCGAACCCGCGGCCACATGATCGCAAGTCCGACGCTCTAGCCTAGTCACTCAAAGACGGTGAGTCGACCTTGAATAGCGGTGTCATACCGGTGTGAAGGCCGGTTCGATAGCGGCTAGGCTACCGCCATTTTGAAATCGTATTCGAAATTTCAAACCGCCCAACATGTTTGTCAACCTCGTTGTATGTATTATTTAGTTAATCCGGCGCACGTAAATCATCGTTCCAACTTAAAACACACAAATAACAAGTTTGATACAGCGCTCGCAGTCGGCGCCAAGTTAACGTTAATTTGCATACATTATCATCTCAGGTGTACAGACGCGCCAACGTCGACTCGACTTTCAGATATATGTTCCATTGTACAGTCACGTAACATCTTCAAGTTAATGAATTTTTGGGACATTTTTTTATTGATATTAAACGATTTTATAGGGTAAATAGTACTACAAGTATAATTATTAACTAGTTGTGTGTTTGATTAGGTATGTTTAATAAAAAATTCAGAGTTTCGTTAAAAAAAACAAAACTATCAAAGTTACTACCTACTCAACACATTACTCGGAGGTGGTGAACGAGGCTCTTAGTCACGTCAACACAATATATTTTTTATCTATTTATATAAAACACAGTCGTTTTTGTAACAACAATTTTTTTTTTAAATTATATCTCGAGAACGGGTGGACCGATTTTCATGATCTTTGCTTTGTTTGTTTGGCTTCAATTACTCATCTATACATTTATCCCAAATAGCAGAATTAATGTTAAAACAATGGAATATTGACTAAAAATGGATTTACGGGAACAGAGAAACCGTTTTTTTAGTTCTTCTTTTCCTCTTCTTGGTTTCTTGTGCGTCAAAACCGTGGGGCAGTAAATAATATATTTATTCAGGTTATATAATAATATTTATTATTTATATTTATGTACATTGTATAAATAATACATAACGTCGACACTATATCAAATTGAGCAGTAGTTTCTTTCTTCGTCCTTCAGAACACCACAAAAAAAACACATTAATTTTGTTTATTAATCTAAATAAAAATGAAAAAAAATTAATGTGGCAATACTAATATTTCGACAAAAAAATGCTTTTTAGAAAATATATTTTGGTATAAATTATATTATTATATTAAAAGTAACTGACAAAATCACGGCGTACGTTATGAATGTCCAAATCGGATCTCATTACATTAGCATTCTGTGCCCCAAAACCTGATCACGAGAACCTTTTTCATAAACCAAATTACAGTGGAAGGGTTGCCTCGAATATTTGAAATCAAACAATTATTTTACGTAAATTGCATTTCCTTTGCGCTAACAATTCTAAATTAAAGCCAAAGATACACTGGCGGGGTTAAAAGGACGAAGTAGGATGAGGGAACAATTTCCGCGAATCTCCTGATCAATTAATTAGGAAGCCTTCTAAATTGAACACGCCATTTTTAAATTAAGGGTGCGGTGCCCGGCTATTGGAAGGTAGGAGGCCTGAGGATCATCCAGCAGTTCATTAGGAAAAGAGAATGAATTATCGAGCATCAAATGATACTCCATAATATAATACCATTCAGGGAGCATGCAAGGTTTGCAATATTAATTAAAAAACTCCACATAATACGACACAAATCATTATTTTTCTATACTAATATTATAAAGAGGAAAGCTTTGATTGTTTGTTAGTTTGTTTGTTTGCATTGAATAGGCTCCGAAACTAGTTTGAGATATAAAAGGATATAACATTACTTACGATAACATGCTTAGTAAAAACCTATTTTACTCGTACCATAGTATCAACTCGAAAACAAAGAAGTCGACCAACAGTTGTTTTAATTGTTTTAAACAACAGCTATCTATTATTAAAATAATATTACATGATGTCAACAATACCTACTCGATTCTATTCATAAATACGCCTTACCGATACATCTCTCCCTTAAATACATCGGAGGCACTGCAGGTATTAAATACTAGACGTTGTTCTTAGCACCCGCTAAGAACAGTAATATATAGCGGGCAGTGATCAAGTGGGCCCCGTCTGACCTGTAAGTAATATGTTACCGGTTGTGGCGGATACCCGGTGAGACGTGTCCTGCCCGGGTATCGAAATAAAATGTTGGTTCTCCGAATGGTACAGGTCGTATAGGCAGGGACAGTTAGGGTTATTTCCACTTATATTATAAGAGTCCCGTGGTCGAGTGGCGTACACACCGGTTTTCAAGTTTCGATCCCCGGACGGGTCAAAGTAGAAAAATTTACTTTTATATTGTCTCGGGTCTGGGTGTTTCTGATACCTTCGTTGTCTTTGATTCCATAACACAAGTGAATTTGCTGCTTACATTGGATTCAGAGCAATGTATGTGATGTGGTCCACATTTATTGTCTTAATATTTTGGTCAGATCACCTACTTGTCAAAAGCACAACACTTAATTTCAATGAAATAATTCTTTTACTGCATACTATTAGTAGCATACTAATGTCGTATGGTCTAGCGTTTCAATGACCGGATTCGCATGCACATGGTAGCAGGTTCGAATCCAGGCAGGTACCGATGGACTTTTCCAAAGTTATATGTTTTTTCTTAATCATTCTAAGACATTATTGACAAACGGTGAATTTATTGGAACAGACCTCATCATATTGGAGGTATCAGATCAATATAATTAACATACATATCGGAATAATGTTTTCATGGATTGAATAGGGTTTCTCGTATGTATATATATAATATGTATGTAATATTGTTCCATGACGCTTAACATAGACTTATTTCTTCACGACAACCTGTAAAAAAAACGCGTTTAAAGTGTAACACATACAAATAATATATAGTACGAATATTATGTAGCAGTAGTACAAAAGTACAGGGTGTTTTTCGCATTTTAACCCGTTCGGTAACCAAGCGAACAAAGGGTCTTTAAAAAAAATATTAAAAAAAAAAATTCATTTCATTAAATAAAGGAACGTTTCCTTCGAGCACAATTTCCTACCTCCATTATTTAGAATAATTTTCTTTCAGGTGAAAATAAAAAAAATCCATCCTGTACCTATACAAAAATACGACAAATATCAGTCGTACAATTTCAATCAACCAGTCAACTCAGAACTACAAGCAATACATTCTGTTGCCCCGGATTAACTGACATGTGTATGATACGGTGCAGCGTCGAGTTGCTGAAATATGTCTCGGTCATCTGTTAATAACGTTCCGGGATATCTGGTTCTGAATCTGATCTACAATATTGATGCCTTACTCAAGGCAATATATTGAGTTGTTGGACAGCTGCTTAGAGAAACTGGTTTGACTACTAAGTTGGAATCATCGTCAAATAATCAGCTTCTACGCTGAGATTGGGACTCCCAGTTGCTGAGACGCTAGTTGAGCCTCCAAACAGCTTTAAAATATATATTTAATTATTATTTTTTTGTATTGTTTGTATAACTCTATAATATCTGGACTTATCTACTACTGCTAGACATAAGTCTCTATACCTAAGCTACATTTTTAATGGTAAAAAGCTTTACGATAATACAATTATAAAGATTTGAATTTCCGAAATCACATCCAAAATTCTTACAATTTAATAATAAGTCAAAACAAACTTCAACAATCTATCATCTCAAACAAAATAACTAAACAAAAAGCCAGCTGCACTCATTCTTAAATATTATTTTGAAAATATTTTCGTAAATAAAATTCTGATATCGTTCATGAAACAAAGTCTTGCTGAATATTCGCTGAACTGTCTTATATAATACTGCATACATCCTGTATATATATACATCCTGTTGATTTTTCATCTAACAAACAAACAACTTTATGCTGCACGTCTACCGACAGACGCTGTAAGATGGATAGGGGACAAAATACAAACAAATTTTCTGAATATATTATGAATATTAAATCTATTTGAAATTTTTCTCATTTTCATAAAATTCGTAGTGTAGCTTACAAGTTTACCGATGGCGGTCTCCTTTTTTTAATGGAACAAATGCGTTTTTTTCTAGAGTTATGTGGATTTGTTTTTATGATTTGATTTAGAAATTTTCTGTAATCACAGAAAGATTTCTTAATCCAAATAACAATCTGCCAATTTCAGAAACTTTACTAGTTTTATTTATAGGTACTTTTAAAGTTTCTTTACCAATTTTATAAAGTTGAAGAGTTCTTTTGTTTGGTTAAACGCGATAATCTCAGTTACAACTGATCCGGCTCGAAAAATTCTTTGAGTTATATCAAATCAAATCAAATTCTATTTGTATATAGGTAGATAGCCTATTTATCGAGAAAGTCTTTATAAAAGCTACTTTTCACCGCAAATACCGACGCGCGCGCGGGTGGAGCTGCAATCAAAAGTATTCAGAAGTATATAGCTAAGTATAGTTTATCTAAAATACAAAACGTTAAGTTTTAATAAAGACTCCTTAAACGATAAACTGAAAATAATGTTTTGATTTAAATCTAAGAACCTTAATGCCTACTCATACGAATATTATCGTGAAGATACTTAACGTGTATGGTGTACAGCGACTTGCGAACCACTTGGCCCGTGTTTCTACCTCATTCTAACTTGTAATTTGTTGCGAAACGCAATTATAACGGGGCGCTCGACGGCTAATAGCCGACCGAAATTTTGCGACTCATAGACCCAAGTCTTAAATGTTCAACTTTAAATAAAATATGGAGCGTTTAGTGTTCGAATTTATAAAATGAAACGTTACGAGAAGCAAATTAAAATCATACAAGAGAATAAATAGGATAGGCTCAGTCAACGTGTAATCTGAAAGAAAAATGAACATAAAAATATTTGGGCCATAATTTTTGTTCAGCAAACCAAATATTCGTAGCTCAAGTTTACCAACCAACCAACCTGAAATATTACGAACGGTCTTATACAACTTAAAAGTATCTATTTCCCCGAAAGCCACTGCCATAAAGACAAACGGAGCAAAGACAGACATAAATTAGATTAAATCACTTCACACACCATTAGCAAAAACCTTTCTTTGTTTGCGTGCTCAGAGGAAAATGATCCTTATGTCCATTCCACTGGTATGTAGGTTTGGACATATTTGCTTGATGTTTTTGCGGGGCGTCTGGTTACCTTTGTATGGGGATCATGGTGAAGGTAACAGCAAACAATTAATCAACTATGATGAAGGTGTGATAAGACAAGAGTTAATGAATTCTTCTATGCATTGTGATGGGTTGTGTATAAATATCATGAAAACAAGGGGAGTGAGACATAGAAAATATTATATGATACGGTAGAGTAAGCCTCAGAATTGAAAATGTTATACGAAATGTTTTATGCTCATAATTATTTATTTAAACGTGTCGTGTTAGCCTATTGGTTCAATGGGCAAGATTTCCACTACAGACAAGTACCAATGTGCCTTTTTCAAAGTTATATGTACTTACTTAATAATTCTAGAGTAATCATTGACAATCGGTGAAGGAAAACATCGTGAGGAAAACTGGACCTCAAAAATTGGAATCTGAAATCGCCAACAAACAGTGAGCCAGCGTGGTGATCAATGCTCGTTCCTTCTCTATAATATGAGAAGAGGCTTGTGCTCAGCAATGGGGTATTTAAAAGCCGATATTATTATTATTTATTTAATCAAATAAATCAGCTCACTAAGTTTGTTGTAAACCTTATGTGTTTTCTATATTAAGGACTTTTTAAATCAATTAATCGACAGACAGATAGCTGTAATTATTGTTAATAACAAAAAGACACGAACGACGACAAAGACAACGCCATCTTTTGTTAAAACAAAAAGAATAACACCGTCACAAATATTCAGAAAACGATCATTTGGACTAAGCATTACATTGCAGCGGTCATAATCCTTAAATTTTATATCCAAGTCTCGTTCAACAGCTGTGCCCGAAATGAAGACATTTGCCGTTAAACCAATGTACATCGCCCTCGCCTAATGTGCTGTAACATAGTCAATTGTTTGTTCTTTTACCTGCGATCTTGGTACAAGGCTAATTAAAATAGAGGATAGTATTTGCTCTGAGGGAATAGGTTAAGGACTAAATAACGCTTGATTGGTTTATTGAGCCAAAGGTACATAATATATGTGTATTTAAGCATATAAAAAAACTTATTTGAAAAAATCCACCTTTTTTTTGTTTAGACATGGACCTTCCATTTCGAACCAAATACCACATACTAATACATTTTTCTAATCAAATCTATCTTAAAAGATGTTTACTTTGTTCACCTGCAAGGTAAAGTCAGCAACAAATGTTGATAAACACAATCAGTTTTACAAAGCAACTAACTCTCTTTTGTTGCTGACTGCGACTTACTCATATTTCCAAACTACTTCAAAAATTTCAATAATACTCTACTTCAATCCTGCGATATCGGCGTCCAACTATACACATAGAACTTCAATTAAATTTCCCCACAACAACAAATCAATGGAGCCGACCGCAGCAACCGACCGTTTGACGCGGCAACCACTTGCCATTTCCGTGACAACCGCACACAATCCTTCGTGGACCACAAGCTTAGCCTCACCACAACTGTTTTATCCCGTAATTTGTCCATAATGATGTTCTGGTTGCGACGGATACCGCGATATTGAATGTATGTATGTATGTATGTACCCGTGTATGGAAATCGTAGTCGAGATGTAAGCTTGAGATTGGATACCGATAATTGTATGGGATTGGTTATACAACGTGTGGGATAAGACGCCGTTTGATAGGATTATCTTTAGTTTGATGTTGATAGTGTTAACTGATGACGTGTTAATACTATTTTATAAAGAATTAATAAAAATATTACGGATATAAGAGAAACGGGTCGTTATTTAATTTACCATGATAAAAAATACTATAATAATAAATGACAAAAAAAAAATTACTAGAAAAAATAAGAGAAATAATTGGCAAAACCAGATTTTAGATGTATCCTATAGTCTTGAATTATTGTCACATCACGGAATCAATAATTATTTTCTCATACAGAATGTATGAGAAAGTAATTCTCATATATCTGAAAAAACTATGTTACTTGGACAATTCGAAGCAAGTTTTTTGTTTCACAATCCATCAACTCGGCAATAAATCTGTTTCGTGGCTAACTGAGACATTATTAAAAACCGGCGCAGCCCGCTGACCTGTCCTCTGTGACCTATCAATATCGGAGACACCTACCGTAGCGTCATATTTCGCACGCGTTACAATAAACGTCCAAATCATAAGAACGGAGCGGGAGCGATTTATTTTTTTTGTAAAATATATTTTTTTCATGTTGTTAGGTGATACCTACTTGTTTCAAGTTTGTTACGGCCAGTTATTTTTATAAAATACATATTAGGTTTTTTGTTTTTATAGTTGAGTTTGAAAACGAAGTATAAGATCTGTTTGTTTTTACTTATGTAAGCATAATATCGTAAGACCAATTGGTACACGTCGTTACTATTTTAATTACTAACAATTTGAATAGCTTTATTATATAATCCCAAGTTAATTATGTGATGTGCAATTTTTTTAAATAAAATATTTAATATTAATATCTGTTGGTTTTTTACCATTTCTTTTAAGCATACTCTAGTTATCAAAGGCGCTTTCAAAGGAGATTCTGGATGTTGTATCTCTTTGAATCAAAACATGGTACATATTGGAACCCGAGTTAATTACGAGCAAAACCAACAGTTCTAGCATAAAATTAATTTCAAAATTCTGCCATCTCTCTCTTTTTACCGAATAGCTTTTACCATCGATCTCGCTCTATCTTCCTAACCTTGTACCAACCACCAACTTTCCACAGGACACGTTCTGATGCGATACATCAGCGTACTATTGGCACGGTCGCACCCTCCCCCCTCTCACCAGACCACCCCCCTTTCCCCTCCCATTTGCATGTAAATTGAATAACGACGACGTAGCACAGCCTTGGCCAGCGAGAAACGAACGCTTCGCAGTTTGTCCTTTCAAGATGTCACATGTAACGTTTTGGCTGATGCCCGGGTATAAAATGTTGATCAGGGTGGTTTTATACTTGCACAGATCAATATATAGATGACATTGAAATCTGAATACATTACCGGGTATTTTTTTTATTTACTCAAACCAAACTGGTTATAGTTTTAAAGCTGGGACGATAAGTATCAAAATATTCTTCTGCTTAAAAATAGTTTATCTAAGAATATGCTCAAAATTAAAAACTTATTTCAATGTTTTTTTTTGAGGGGAGTTTTTGTTTCATAAAGTAGTTTTTTTTTCATAATAAGATAAAATGCATAATATCGTTTCAATATCAGAACTATCGTAAAACTAGAATAGCATTAACAAATTAATAGTCTACGAATGTTATAGAACGCAGCTACCAGTGCTACGACGTAGAAGTGCTACATTTCAATCGCTATTCTAAAACAGTAAAACCGTTATTTTGAAGTGGTCTACGTGGATGCTACGATAACATAGACGGTATGTCTACGACGTCTTGGAGCATCGCTACGAATATTAATAAATTGGTACGATTATTACGTCGTTCATATTTTTCAATTGTTTTATTCAGACGTTTCACGAGTGCATACAAATTCTGATAAAATGTGTAAATTTTGTGCTTGTTTTTTCGATTTTATTGTATATTTTAGTCGAGTTGAGTTTAAAAACAATGTATAAGATCAGTTTGTTTTCACTTATGTAAGCAAAATATCGTTTAGGACCATTCGGTACTCGACGTTACTATTTGAGTCACAAACAAACGAAAAAGCCAACATTAATATCATTACCGTTTTCACTCCTTATATTACGATTACGCGTTATAAACACTATTGAGTACTATAAAGTGGAATGCCTGTAGGAAATTAAATGTCTTTTCAAATACACAAACTATGTTACATAACACAAATATTTAGAATTTAAAAATAATGACGAACGTATTAAAACAGTTCCTAACGTAACACAAAACGTATTCACCGAAACTACGTATTTCGTACTTAAGGTCCACGAATCCGAGTGTACGTGTGAAAATATGAAATAATCGCATTACAAGTTGGGACGTCTGTGGCACTATTACAGCACTTGGGTGCGTTAAGAGCATTACCCGGCTCTCTAAATAATGTATTGTGTGAGCATTAAATGATGACCGACGTGTGCAGGTATCACGGGGTTGTGTGAAGGGGAAATATTGTTGTTGCCTTACTAAGAAAATGGTTTTGTGTGCTGTAAAGTGTATCTTCAGATATATCTGTGATATTATTATGAATTTTTTTAAGTAGGTAAATGTAAATGTAATAAAGCGTGTTTGAAACTGTAATCTTAATTTTTTTATTTTATTTCAGGTAAGTGTTCAACATTTAATATGGTAAAAGATCGGGCTCGTAAGGCGTTGTCTTGTAAGTTATTTTCATTACTATGATAATTCTTGTTCATTATTTATTTTGTTAAAAAACAAAAATATAAAATATATTTATAAGGGTTCGAGCAAAACATCAAAAGGCTTTGTATTATTTATTCAATGCTTGGATGAACCACAACCCGTGCCACGTATTATTATTAACACAACCTCAAAACATATTGTTATGAGACATCATTACCATATCTCACATAATGTCTATTCTCTATTCATAAGCATCTTCCAAAACCAACCTCGCGAACAGTGCACGAAAATTTAATTTACAAAAATGTTCACCACATATTTTTTGAACGAAATTCAGTAAAAAGCTAAACGTACATTCAGTAGTCTGACAAAAACGTGAGCGTAACTACCCTAACGAGTGTAAATCTCATCCTTTAATTTAATGAGCTCTAAAACACAGGCTCAGTTGAAAACAAAAGGGTGTTGAACGTCCTTCCCCGTCTTCATTAGGAAATCTTTCTTACAAGCGTCTCAGATCTTGTCTCGGTTGGCTTTTCAAAAGATGCGCACATGTGTTGCGAATTTCGTGTAATTTCCTTCAACAAAGCCTTTAGGGTTATGTCTTGAGACAGTCGAGCTTGTAAAAAGCGCTATTCAGTAGAATCGTAATGGTATTGAGCAATTGGCTTGAAAGGTCGTATGACATTTGAAATATATTACTTTACTTGCGGATAAAATAAAATAATATACATGTATACACCTAAAAATATATCTAATTAAAATTTATAACTTGGCGTCAAAATATTCATCCGCATCACCATCAACCGGAAGAGTGCCCAAAGGCTGGCTGCACTGCCACGTTGTATGACTTATTCTCTGTCACGGGTAAAAGCCAACCCTTTGCAGATATCTTTTTTATATTAGTTGGATTAGTCCGTTCAGTCATTCAAAACTAATTAGATTTAAGAATACGTACAGAAATCATGAAATGTTCTTTCGTGTTTTTTTGCGTATATTTCAAGCATTTTGAATCTAAGCAAAGTTCAACTCTTATAAAATATAATTCATATAAATATATTTTATAAGAGTTGATAACGAGTTTGTTGCAATAAACCAAATCCTAAAAACATTTTAGTACTAACCGTCAGTACGAAATTCTCTGGCACTATAGTCTGAGTTCTCACGTACAGAAATTGCCGTTTAATGCCGGATCAGTGCCGGATTTAAGGTGCATCTATCTAAACCTTGCCTGATTTATTCCTGACGTATGCACTCGCAATAGGGATGCTAGAGAGAAACCATGATTCTGAGACAGAATGGACTGAAAATTGTATTGTATTTCCTTTGTCTGGATGCAAATTTTCGGTGCTCGTTAAAAAATCTGGCTAAAACGAATACATGCAACGAAATAAAGTTACAACTATACCAGAAGTAATTTTAGTAATTAAGGTTTATAGATATAATGTTTTTATATACACACTCAAAAATTCGGAACTTCTGGAAGTAACATTTTTGTTTCTGAAGATTTTGAATGATTGATTTTGCCCAAATATTTTGAAGCATCGTAAACTGTACAAGTAAATAATCATGGTATCCCTAAACAAGCAGATTTCGCTCGTCCGATGCTTTGATAAGATTTAATGAAGTAGTTTGCTTGTCTTGTTTGAGAGAATATGCAAATTGTTTACAGTATGTCACTGTTGCAATGTGCCTTGGATCATTTGGTAAGCGGTTCGAAAACAAGATTACGGTTTTGGGACCCTAATGGTGGATAATTTGTGTTCGACTTAAATTATTTACGGAACGCGAGATCTTAAGTGAAATAGGTTTAGTATTACATAGAGGTAAAGCGTTTTTTTTCATGGATTTTATGTAGTTAACATAGGTGGTCAAAAAATTAGGTGATCGCTTAAGTAATTACAATATGTCGCATTGAAAATTTGACAATGTTTGGATGTTAAAGTAATGCTAGTTACATAATTATCAGCTATCCACGAGGAGGCAAACTCATATAACATTCATAGTATTTGTTAGATATACTGTCAAAATAACACATATTTAATTATACGTTACTTTAATAATGATTGATTAAAAGTGGATGTGGAAATGGAAGTGACCAAGTAACAGTTATATTTAGAATGACATCATACATATTAATACACTCAAGCATGATAACTATATTCAATGATGGCACTTTAATAACAGAGGTAAAGTAAATGTCCTTATAATTACAACTTCCTGAAATTATACTGGTCAATTACATAAAAACCCTTTTACTGCTCCCTTTATTTTCTTCACAATAACCTTTACGTTGAAAATTAAAACAGCCTTTGTTATTAAACTTAATTACGTATCATAAATGTCATAAAAGAACAATATATTATTAGGATGTTCCTTTTTATATTCCGGGAACAACAGAGGCAATAGTCAAGCTTTTATCGAAAAACACGGTGTTTTCTGAACTTTGATGATAACGTGAGGACAATATACCTGGGCCTCAATTCTCCTATTTTATAAACCGTCCGATGGCAGTGTAATGATCGTAGTTTCGATTGATTTTGGCACATTTGGAGGCATTTAAAAGCATTTAATCTGTGAAATCTTGTATGTCATAGTATCTTAGCACGATTGCCAATAATTTGGTAATCCCTTACTGACATTTCAACTTAATGGGCTTTTTTTTTTTACAAAATCGTCGACATTACGATCATTACACTGCCATCGGACGGTTTAAAAATAGGAGAATTGGGCCCCTGTTCAATAAATTCTGAATAAAATACATGGTCATTCACTGAAAAATTATTTCTTCGTTCATGCGCCTTTCTAAAAAAGGACATGAAAGACTGAACTAAGTTCTAGAATAGCGTAAAATATTGTAGTTTTTTTAAAACTAATTATTAATATGATATAAAAATATATATTATTTTTTTGTTTATAAATTCACTATATATATTCTTATTAAGGTTAGCAAAAGTTAATAATATAAATAGGTCTTGTACACATCGTTTTATGCAAAGCTACCTTAAATATTTGCTATAATGCACATACGTCATGTCGCCTCGACGCACGCGACTGACGATGGCGTTGTGTTACCTTCCCTTAATTGACTCTAACTAATTGTACCGGCCGGTGAACATGGACACATCTATTATACAAGTTGATACTTGATTTACAACATGTAGTCGATTATAAATCAAACCGAGAATATCGATATTGGTCAGGTTAGAGAATCAGTTGCTTAACGATACAAACTTCTCAAAAGACTGAATAATGTGTCAAAATAGCTATAGTGCCACACTTATCTGACACGCTGAAGGCATCGCTGTTGTTGAATTTAGTGTATCAACTAGTAGAATTAAAAAAGAAGTCGAAATAAAAACAAAAGTTGAATTTTCGTAGTTTTTAGGGTAAAATAATGCCCTCGTCCACATCCAAGGAGTAAATACCTAATTATTTTATATTTAAGCTACACAAAACGAAATTAATAAAATAATATTAGTGCCAGGGGGCTTATGTAATATAATCATAGTAATATTATTATATTCGTTCTAGATTTAGCCACTGGGTCAGATAGGTCTGTGTATATATCGATTCAGCTGCGATAAAAGAAATACTGATCTAGTTTTCGAACGTACGCGTTCTAAACAAACTAATTACTAAGTAACAACCTCCAGTTCACACCCAAAGCTATTTCTTAACACACCCAAATGGAATAACACCTTATCACGATTGCTATTTAGAAGCGACGATAGAAATGACAGGAGAATAAAATGCAGCGAACAAATTAAGTCCATTAGTTGGCTAACGAACGTATATTCATTAATATAGCAGGTTAGACTAATTCATCACACACGACACTTCAATAAAATTAACAATGATGAATGGAAAAATTGTTCGTGAGTTCCATCAATCATGAAAGTTTGTGACGTATGTAGGTAGCGGGGTTTTTACAATTAGCGGCACGTCGCTGTGTGACATCACTTTTATGATAATGGGAATCTTCTTTTTGAAGTGAAGTTCAAATTTATCATGCTTTAAAAAAAAATACTTTAAGAAGTAGTTATTATATTTGGATATGTTCTTTGTTCCGGTGATAAGACGGCTTACGAAATGTGTTTAGGATGATTCGTTTCCTTATGATACAAAATGGTTTCTAGATTTTCATTTTGGACCTCAATCATTTTTGACACTAGTGGGTTAGTTCCACTACATCATGTTAATTTTTTTCTCGATTCATTAAATTTTTATACTGGGTTTATTATTTTATTCTTCTTATTTATTATTCATCCATCCAAATTATCTTGCAACTACTCCTACAAAATAAATTATTATTAATTACACGTCATCACCAGGGAATCGTTTATCCTCTTTATCTCACCATCTAAACACCTGCCACTAACGGCCTGGTTATTGTTGGATGCTGCTTTTTAATCATCTCCGTTGACACTGCGATAATTTGGGATCCTTTCATAGGCTGGGCGTCTTGCCGACACATCAATTTCAACATTTGGCTTGATAAAGACATCAAGCTTCATTGTATTATTATGTATTGTGTTTCCCAAAAAGAAACGGTTATTTTTGCGTTATGCTTTTACAGTACATACAAAAAGAAAGAAAATAACTAGCAAAAGAAAATTGCTCAGCTAACGCTGTACCTTTACATTACTATACAATACAGCTCTCGATAATCATATTCAATTAAAAAACGGATGATATTCTGCTTCTTTGAAAAGCATACCGAAGCTTTACTATTGAAGTAAAACAAACCTCTTTAATAAATATTCAACTCCATCTAATACAATACGTACAGCTCGACAAACAATTATGAATACAGCGCACAACTTTTATTTCGCATTTAAAAATTAATATGAAAAGAATGTCACGCCGTGTGTTGGCCTCTAGCTATAATTGAAGTAGACTGCGCATACGAGGAGTATGTAAAGTTTTATTTCAGTTTCCCTTTGCAAGTGAACTTATTTGTGCGGAATGTCCACTCGGTACATTTGCACAAACGTTCCCGTATGCCCGCTGGGTGGAAGGTATTAGTTAAGTCTTCGATATAATATCACTGGATATTCTAAGAAGTTTTATTTTAAATTATCCTTGCTTTTACAAAAATAAATTGCTTTTTACTAAGCCAGTAGTTACTGTTATAATTTAGTGAATCAATTGAAGATATTTTTTTGTTTATTTGTATAATTTTTTTTTGTTTGTTGTCAGGTAGGTTAGTTTCAGTAGAAGTAGACTAGATTTATTATAAATGCAAATAAACGTTCATTTACTACTAGTAGACATAATTTATGTAGAGTATTTAGTCAGTGTTTAAGATTGTATTACCAAAAGCGTGCGACACTAAAATATGAACCGTCTATACCGCCGCCTTTGCGACTGCTAATTATGCAATGCGTTCGCCCCGATGATTTCCCATAGGAACGGTGTCCTGCACTGTTTTAATCATATACTCGGAATGGGAAGAGATTGCATCTGAACAAATAACTGGCGTGTTCCGGTTTGAACCGGATCGCTGTGTAATTTACTGTTACGTTTGTTGTTCGCTGTTTGAACTTTTCCCCCCGCCCCCCGTCATCCCCACCAGTTTGTTTTTCGGTATGTATTTAAAGTTGATTTCGCGGACTTCATTTCAGTTTCAACGTTGTTTGTGCGATGTACTTGTTCAATTCAGTTTGATAGCGTCTTCCTTGTTGACTGTTGTTTTCGTCGATTTACCTGATGAAATCGAGTCGGGATTTGAATATTCTTGCGTGGGTCGGTATAGCTACTACCTATTTACCTTACTGCATCGAAGAAGATAGATTTTGCATATTCTTAACTAAGTCGAATTCTGTGTGATATCTCAAGGTTTGCATTTTCTCTGCCAACTAAATAATATGCAAAGTATTTTATAGCTAACCCGGTGACATTTTGTAACTTTTAACTTCACATTCTTATGAACTAAACAATAATTTAAATAATGATATAATACCTACAATAAATATTGCAATTTCGTTGATAAATCAAAACTCTTCAAACTTTTACGACAAGTGCTTGAAGCATTGAATAAATAATAATATCTTGGGACAACTCAATAATAGTATATACGTATTGATGGCCACCGGAGATTTAAAAGAACTGGAAACGTGAAACATGTTAACGGCCTTAACTGGTTTTTATGGCCTTTTTCCTGATGGAGTCTGCTACTGAAACTTTTGTTCGACACCTGATGTTATGTCTTTAAGAGAAAAGTGTAACTTTGATTTTGAATTCATAGGGAATTTTGTAACCATGTAATTTTAAAACCGTGAGGAGAATTTGAATAAGATTTTATAATTTGACTTAATAGTTGACATTACAACAGTTTAAAAAACAACAGGATGCTAAGTGGAAAACAATACACATCTAAAATAACCTATATTTGGAGTAGGTCATATCTATGTCGTAGAGTTTCGCGGAGTGGACGTTCATGTCATAATTTTTTTTTTCTGTTTAGTTTTTCCCATGCTATTGTGAGGTCAGCTTGCTGCCTTACTGGATTCAGCTGAATATAGTTTTTGAAAAGAAGCCGCAGCATAACCCATTTGAATGGGTAATACAGTATCCCTTCGTAAGACTGAATGTCGGACTGGTAATGACTTAATGACTGCCAAAGATCGAAGTATGACTGTTGGGTCCAACGGCTTAACATGCTGTCAATGGCATGTCCTTCCAATACATCTCATAATTATGTTATCTAAATAGAAAAGCAATTGGAAATGTTGTATAATATGGTTATGTAAAAAATACATTATAAATCTTTGCCAAACAAAATATCTAAAAGTAAACAGCTCTTGTAAGTGTCCCAAACAACGTCGGATAACAGAATAATAAATCACTACGGCAATCATTCTGAGCAGATAGACTGGACCCTTACAGGCTGAAATCTAGGACGAAATAGTAACTTTATACAGTTAGGTGAATAGCCCGTGATTTATAATGAGGCCTTGTAATCCCTTCGTGAAAGGAAACGGAATATGAACTTAGGTTTGGCACTAGTTAGGCTTTCGTTGAAAGGTTGTTACAATTTTGAAGCAATATTTGAGGAACAGTTGAAATCAGTGAAGGTTAGGTTATTACAAGGTTTGAAAACCCTGAATGAAATAAATTAAAATAAATGTTGAAAAACCTTTTTAGATGAGGTAGAAAACATACCTGTATAAATAATATTTAATTGTTTCTTTACATACTTCTTTTTTTTTCAAATGAATATATTACAAAATTCCGTTTCCATTTTTTATATCTACGTATTTCCTTGAGTCTCACGTGTTCTCAAAATACACCATAACGGCAAATACACGGCAAAAATGATAAACTTCGCCGTGGAGTTTGTATGTTTGTCTTGACAACTGAAACTAATCTTGTCACTTTATGGAGTTTCAACGTAGTTTTATCTGATGTTATGTGACATATTAATATGTGCTTCTCTATTTTTTGCGCCATCTAATATTGAAAAATATATTTATGAGGGGTCACTCTACTTGCTTATTTATTTTTGCTATTTTTCTTACATTTATTTTCCGCGCCAAAAGTACGACCTACTTAGATAATTTTGAAGCTAGCCGTTATTGTAATGCTAACTTAAGCAACTGAAAAATTTCTAACGTAAATAGTAGGTTAAGCAATCATAGGTACATGACGTAACATCATTTTCATACACAATTTTCCAACATTTTTTTTTGTAACCTAATTATTGTCCCACTGCTGGGCAAATGTCTTCCCGTTTGGCTCCAGATTTTTCGGTCTTGAGCTACTTACTGGTCACCAATCACTCAAGAAGCGATCGTTGTCATCCCGCCATCGTCTCCTCGGCCTGCCTCGTTTGCAAGTTCCGGCATCAGGAACCCATTCAGTAGCTATTTTAGCCCGCCTATCCGGAGTCATGCGGCTAACGTGACTAGCCCAGATCCATTAAGCTTAGCTGCTTATAATACCGGCCTATAAATGTCCCACTGCTGGGCACAGGCCTCTTCCCATATTGAGAAGGAATGAGCATTGATCACCACGCTTGCTCATTGCGGGTTGGCGATTTCAAATTCCAATTTTTGGAATCCAGGTTTCCTCACGATGTTTTCCTTCACCGTTTGTCAATGGTGTCTTAGGAATAATTAAGAAAGTACATATAACTTTGAAAAATACACATTGGTACTTGCCCGGGTTCGAACCTGCAGCCATGTGCATACGAATCCGGTCTTTGAAGCGCTAGGCCACCACGACAAGCTTAGCTGCTTGAATGCCTAAATCTATTATTTCTTCAACCATAAATCTTAAAAAAACATCACGGCGTAAGTTAATTATTTGCTTAAACATAATAATACGAGTACTGTTCCAGTCGGCTAAAAACTACCTAACCTAACCTTTGTCATGCACAAAACACATCACAACCGAGTTATTATCGGGCGGTAGCTAATAAATAAGCAAATAAAGTGACGCTCATTAATATTCATGGCTGTATTACCGGCGACGTGTCTGTTCGTCACAACACTGCGACTGATTCCAAGCTTTACGATTATTTTCAGGATTTGTTTTGTAGAACGGAAAGTTGTTCAATTAGTTCTTTGGTATATATTAAGTTATATTTTATCTGAATAAAGAGTTTCATAATAAATAGTTCTTTTTCTTAAAAAAAATGCTGATTTTTAGGGTTCCGTACCTCAAAAGGACCAAAAATGGAATCCTTATAACGATCAGTTTGTTTTCCTTTTGTCTGAGCATCCGTCCGTCCGTCCGTCTGAGTATTCAATGAGCTTCGATTCACACTTTGAAACACCGGTTCTTTTTTAACAATTTTTAATATTACTTACGCGGTACGTAATCGATTAGAATTATAACAGAAACCAAAATCTTAAAAAGTTTGTCCGGTTATTTATGTCCATGTGCAACGGTTTCAGCAACGCCTATATACATACATACACTCACACATGTAAAAAAATATATATAAATATATAATATAACTTTTTAGTCCCCAGGTTTCCAAAAAAATAACATGGAATCTTAAATCGTTCTAAACTCACAAAACTTTACGATAATCTATCTAACTTTTGACTTCATATGTTAAATATTTTAATGTGAATGACTATCATAATATGCATGACAAAATCTGTTTTCTACCTCAAACAAAATATGTATAAAAAGGAAAATTAATGTACAGAGTCTTTGGGTAATTTTACGTATCCATCATCGTTACAGTACCGCGGTGATGCTCTTAACTAGGTTAGGGAAACAATTTTGTATGGGATTTGTTTTATCCCGAGATTTTGATGATGGAAATGTTTTAAGGAGCTATTTTTTAACGTTTTCTGATTACAGGAACATCACTTTGATTACATTAATAAAATCAATATTATTTTCTTACAAAAGAAATATGGTAAAAAAGTTGGATACTGAACACGTCACGTCTTTCAAAGCTAATAAACTTATATTTAATTTTATAAATCTATTTTCACGGATTCTATAGCGGTATATTGTTTAATTTTTGAAGTTCTTTTCTTGAAGTTTCATCGTATTTGCAGGTCAGGTTGCCTTCGTGTATAAAATTAAAGGCGCTGTTATTGTTTGATCTTCCCATTGTTTTGCATACCACTTACATAAACTGATTAATTATTTACGTATTTAACTGCTACATAATTATACCAAAGAGGCGCGTTTGAGTTGTTACAGTAATACTTAATAGAAAATAGTTCTGATTCCTCTGTACGCAAACTAAACTAAATTTAAACCATTGCTATCTTTTACTAACATAAAGCGTGAGAAAGGGACGGCAACAGATAACAACTAACTTAGAATGGTCAAACTAGTTTTCGCCTTGCACATCACTGTGTTTTTAGAGGGTACGTTTTAACTTTGTTTTTAGTTCCGACTAAAATTCCATATTTACTATCTAAATTACAGATAATTATGAGAATTTTAGTCGGAACTAAATTTGACAGTTCTAATTTACTTCTGTTTTTTACTTGTGTTTTTTCTAAATATATTATGTACAAGTGAAAAAGATACCGATGGACTTAAATTAGCTTAGTACGTGTTTAACAGAATCGGGACCAATGAGCGTGCTGACAACTTTAAAATGCAAAACCAAAAATCGTTTGAACAGAACTGCATACCAAGAGATAACAAGTAAGCTGTCTTAGTTCACGTACACACATTAAGCACAATGTTAAATCTAGTAAGTAGTCTAGCTGGTATCGCCGCCAAACCAACTTAGAAAGTTTATTCGCAAATTGACTTCACGTATTCGCTTTAGGTGCAGTTTCTTTCATCCGAGCTCAGCTTTTGTTGTGGCGGAAGTTGTAAGCGATCACGAGTTGACAACTGCCGTCCTTTCTACTGGCCTTTTCTCTTTGTTTAATAATCTCTTTGTTTAAAAAAAATAATCAAAATGATATAGATAATATTTGGAATGTCTTAGGTTGAAAAGGTAAATAACATTTTTGTCTTAAAATTATTTATATTTGCAAAAATATATAAAAATAGCCTAAATTAAATTTTTTGAGAAGCAGGTTTAATCATATAACATCTTTTATTTAATCATTATTTTCATGTTATGCATTTAAATGTACCTATATAAAACAAAAGTAGGTATATATAATTGAATACGAATACATAAACCATGATTTATCTACATAACCTAACTTTATCAAATCCAACAAATACGGTTGTCAAATTTAATTAATTAGTTTGAGGTATCAATTAATTATACATTGAAAACTAACCATAATGATTCGGATTAGGTTGGAAATTTTGGATTTATTAATAATATGTTAAAATTTGTATGCAATTTATATAAAGCAATGTTTATATTACAAAATCGTGAAGTACCTAGTTATTTATTAGTTACTCTTATTATGGTGTGTTTAATTATTATGAACTAGCTAATGCCCGCAGTTCCACCAGCTTGGATTAGCCAATATATACAAAAACTAGACAAATTATATACTAAAACCTTCCTCGGGAACCACTCTATCTATTGGTGAAAATCGGTGCAGTTGTTTTTGAGTTTATCGCGAACAGATAGACAAACGCCGCGGAAGACTGTGTTTTGAAATATGTAACTAGTGACGAAAACCCTTCGAATCTAATTCTAGACGTTCGTTTGACGACATTACAAAGAATCAAATATACAAATTTTCATTCATATTATTAGAAGTGTGATATATTTAGATCTCGCCATCTCTTGTAACCCAAAATCAAAGCATTAGGTTGTATTAAGAAATACGAAAACTAAGCAGAATGGCATTCTAAAGAGTTCTGCATCACAACTTTGTTTTGCATGAGTTTACCCGTTTGCCGGTTTTAAAATCTTTTCGCGACTTGAATGCATTAAAGTATTTAGGTAACTTGTTTGTTGTTTCTCTCTATCTGTAAGGGAAACAATGTATTCAATCGTTTGTATGTTTTATACTATTTTTAAGAAAATTTGGGTGTTTCATATGGATATTTGAATTTAAACTGCTGTGTTTGTTTGTTGTAACAGTTCTTTAATAGTTTTTGGTAATATAACTTTTTACATTTGTGTCGGCTTAGGTATTTTTTATCAACCCATGACACAAAGAATTTTGAGCTCTAAGAAAATTAAATATGATTCATTATTGCACAAAGTTTCATGTTTGTGCAATTATTATGAAGCATAAAGTTAAGATTTTAACAAATATATAGCATTATTGCTAAATAAAAGAAAATAATTTGTTCTCAATTTTAAATAAAATATTTTTCTTTTGTTTTTGAACGTGAAAATGCATTTTTATGCACATGTAATTTTGTTTCATTACTTTTTAAACTGACTTCGACAGTTTAAAAAGTAATAGTGGTAGTGAAAATATTATGAGGTTATACTCTATGCCCTTGTATAAAATAGTTTACAAAGAAATATTTCTTTTTCATCACATTAATGTTTCGTTCACGGGCTTTTAATTTACTTCGTAATAAAAATAAATTCATTACAACTTCTATCTTCATAAAGCACATAGTGACAAATTACTGAACTATAAATGCTGGATATCTAAAGCCCACCAATGGGCCAGTAAATGTCTTATTAAGTGACTCTATTTCCCTTAACTTGCTCTTACAACTAGCGGAAGGCGATAAAAATGTTTTATGCTTTCCTCCCATTTGCATAACTTTTAGCAGCTGCTAAAATGGGTTAGCACATTTAGTTATAACACGACTTGATTGCTTGAAAATTTGAAGCAATGTTAATAAAGATTTATTTTCAAATAATAAGTATTATATTATTATGGACTTGGATTTTATTTAGTTTGTTGCGTCAGGTTTCTGTCTCAAACGTCAGGCATTTTATTTGACTTTAATATTTGAAGGAAATGTTTATGAATCACGGACGAAAATTAAGACTGAAGTGGAGCGGTAATCGCTTACAAACAGGCCTCCTTTTCAAACTTAAATCCTATTTAATCTTAAAAGATTTGTCGCAATAAAAGTTATAATACATAATTATGATAAAACATGAACATCCAACTGACAATTAACGTCCGCAATGTTCTCTCAACAAATAACATTTGCACGAGAAAACGAAACTCTACTCTCACGCACGACACATAAATTTGTTACAACTGATTACCAAGTTTGTTGGGACTTGTCATCGCAACTCTTCCACCTTGGCTGGTGGGGGGAGGGAATTTTTTCATTGTTAACGTTATATCTGGCGAGGTTTGGCATCGGAGTTCATGAGCGCCGCGCACGCCGCGCCCGCTACGTGATCCGAATACAACTTCTCATATTCATCGCTTTAAAGCAACACCGAGGTGTGAGAGGGACGCGGCTATACGAGCGACACGGTGCCACCTTTCGGCGAGATTTCGTGACCTCTCAGCGGCTTCAGTCCGCAGAAATATGGACGGTAATAACATAAATCCCTTTGGCATATAAAACACTAAACGCCCCCTGAAGTGTCCCATGGTTTTTACGACGCGAATTCTCGAACGTTGTAAAATATTCGAGCGTTTATGAAAATTGTTGGAATTTTCAAATTAATTATGATTGTATTAATGCGACGCTTTATGGAGGTTTATTTGATTTTATTTGAACAATATACTATTCATAGTTAATTTTATATTATTAAAATTTAAGCTCAAACTAATTCCTATCTATTTTTTAAGCTCCCTTTAATAGTTTTGTACTACAATTACTTATCACAATCGTCATAAATTCAATATAGATAAATTTATTCTAAACAAGAAAATGTTTCACTGTATCGCGAAGTTTTTCAGACACATTACTCGTTGATTTCCGATGATCGTCGGAACACGTATGACGAATGACGTGTGACGTGCCTCATTCGTATGCGTCGCGTTCTCACCGCCTAATCATAAATAAGGCAAGCTCGCGCCCTTTGACGCCGCTGCTCATTTTTGGGCTTTGAAATTTTGCTCAATTCATCATACGTATGTTTGATATAATAATATAATTGGGTGAATTGTTCGGTTTATGGAATTAGAATTGTGATTCTGTTCTACATAAGAATCCAATTCGATTTAACTACTTTCTGGTTTACTTTTAATTTTATCGCCTCTGTAGATATAACTCATACAGTAATGCCTCTTAATAAACATAAAAAGTTTGTCATTCACGTTTCGTTTTAAAGAACTGGTATTACGATTTTGAGTACAATACAATAGATATTGTAATATTAACAATTTGGTCAAACAAATCTTTTCAAAAAACACTACCATGAAATGACAGATTTTTATATTGAAGAATATAGAGTTAGTGTCTCAAAAAACGGGCCACATTTCAGTTCATGTACCATAAACGTTCAGCTGATGGTACATAAAGTTTCGGTCCGGTGCCGACGACACATAAAATCTGAATAAGTAAATGATAGGGGATAGTGGATACTTGATTGATTCATGCGGGCTTGCCGCAAAGTATAGGCGTCAGCGAGTTTTCGAAATATGGTAAGTAAAGTTCGTAGGAGCTTCAATTGCGCAATTTTTATTTTTTTGATATTTTTTAAACAGAATAAATTTAAGTAGTAATATGTTCCCTTACCTTGGTTAATTTTCCATTGTTTTAAATATTCATTCTGCGATTCTAGACGGAGACGAATCCAACATAATAAGGATCATGAAAATCGATGCAGCTGTACTCGAATTGTAAGTCTTTCATTTCTGTTTTTTTTTTCTTCAGGAAAAACCCGACTTTGTTATAGGTATATATATATTTATTTAAATTGTATGTCAATAATAGTAGACACAGTACCCTTTAATTTGCATAACCGAAAAAAACATTATTTTAAAAAGAAAACGTCTTGTTTTATTTAATCTTACAAATAAATTATAACAGAAACTTGTATTCTCCTAGTTTTTTCCCCCACGATTAGTTAACCTACTTTGCATTACCCGAAAACGTACAAAAGAGAGAATCATTATTAATTTTATGAGAATAGCGGACATAATGAAGATTCCCGCTCGTATCTTATGACTTGCTCCATCAAACCCCCGATAGTATTGTTTATGTGACGGACGAGTTACGACATTTACGATCTGCGGAATGGTGTATTTGCAATTTATAAGGTATTTCTTGTACGCGACTTTGTGTCTTACGCGCTACACTAACGGTGCACTTTGCATAAAACTGGCAACACTCGGTAATTTAAGACTGATTGATAAATGTTGACGAATTCATTAGCATAAAAGTTTTAGTGGACGAAATCTGTGCTTTGATGTTGATGTGAGGAAATAAGGAACTATAATATACATAAATTGATTAGAAAACTGAAACAGACAAGGTTGTTGTAAATAAATGAGTTATTTATTAAAATTGAACTCTGAACTGCTGTAAATAAGGTACTTTTTTAAGGTTTTGTACGAGCTCTTATAATTTTGTAAATAAAATTTGGATCAAATTATAAACTTGACTCACCTATACTACAACATTTTATGCGAATACTGGTGAGGCAAGAATAATGTTTGTTCCTATTTTTCTATTTCAATGTGCGTTTTACTAACATAGTTTATAAGTGTTCTGTAATTAACCATGGATCTCTGTTGTCTGATAAATAAATGAATTAAATTAAATTAAATTAACCAATTATCTTCCTCCGGACTTAAGAATAAAAATGACCATTGATATTGGTCCATCAAAATCTTTCATATAATCAGGTTTAGAATTTTAAATAGGTAAACATTCGTACATTTAATAACTGAAATATTACTATTTTACTACTTTAGCTTTATTGTTGATCTCGTGGTGGTTGTTGATCTCGTGGTGGCCTAGCGGTTCAATGACCGGATTCGTGTGCACATGGTTACGAGTTCGAAACCAGACAAGAACCAAAGTTTTCAAAGAACATGTATTTTCTTAATTTTTCTAAAACTCTATTGACAGTGGAAGAAAACATCGCGAGGAAACGTGGATTCCAAAAATGGAACCTGAAAGCGCCAATCCGCAATGAACAAGCATTGTGATCAATGCTCATTCCTTCTCTATATGGGAAGAGGTGCCCAGTAGTGGGACGTTTATTAAGATAATTATTTCACTATCTATTTTTTGCGATGGATTTACTGTTTTCAATATTTATTCGTAACAATGACTTTCTTTAGATGCCATAAAATTTCGTTCGACATAAAACTCGAAATTCCAAATTAATCACAGCCTTTTATAGCAGACGTTCAATCTGCATCTTCTAAAATAACGATTTATTTCCCTCAAAAAAGGTTTACCTTCGAAGATAGCTCATTAAAGCAGTTCTGGACGGCCGTAAAACCTTTACAAAATTTTCATTACGGCAGTATCAAGGGAATAATGATCGGACCTACGTTTAAATGGCATTATCTCACTCTTGGAAGACATAATCTGACTCCTTCAATGCATAAAGAACTGTGAACGTCAGATATCATCTAATTGAAGTTGAAGTAATGGTGGCAGGGAGGTAGGACCATAGGGGTGTTTAATAGACGATTTCTTATATAGGCACTAAAATATACCTAAGTGTGTCTAGGTGTGTAGTGAGGATACATAGACAATAGGAGTGTGAACTAAGTTTTTTTTTCGTCTACCAGGTAGTTTATTGAAAAGTATTGGACACGTAATTTTTCACTTTTCACGTGTTCAAAACATTACGGAGATATATTGAGTTGAAATATCACATGACGTCACGCCTTGGAAAAAATTTACCGAGCCATGATGTAGTAAGCCCCACTCCCCAACTTCAATGCGTTTTAACTAAGTCATTATTTGTAAATTTGATAAAACGAAAAATATGGGTGTATTTTTTTTATTACCTAAGTAACGGACTAAATAGAATTACGTTTTATTTATCCAGTCAACATGCATATTTATTCTAGCAAGGTCGAGAGAAAGATTAAATGATTAAGCTTGAACATCAATCATTTTTAAAATATTATGCAAGGTCGACGAAGATCGAGTTCAAATTTCCTAAAATAGAATATATGTTATAACTCTAACACTTGTTAAATTTTACACAACACATCTACACATTTCCAATTTCAATAAAATTTCATGATGAATTTTACAAGGATAGCAATGTTTTTTTTAATAATGAACTCTTAATGTCAGTTTTTAAAGCTTACATTAACTGCACTTCGATAAATCACATACAAAAACATCGATGCATTTCAGACATTATTAAACGAAGCGTTGGCCATTAACGTAGTACGTACGAGAGCTCTTTTCAAGCGTAAATTATTTAAATTTACCTAGCAACAATTATTATTGGAGGATGGAATATAAATACGCGACTGTGCAGGATCTCAAAAATAATTTAAAAACCGCTTACAATAAAAAAATATGATATTTTATTTCGATCGTGTAATTTCATGTTCGATCTTTCTAAAATAGAGAATTAAGTTATAATGCTCAAAGTTAGATTCTTTTTATTGAAAGAAAAAAAATCGTGGTCACAATCAAATTTAAAAAGTTTTTATTTCATATAAACCTCAAGAAACGTTATATACCTACCTACTAATCTAATGATTCTAGGTGCACTACGCGCAGGTCAAAAATCAAGGAAAAAAATCATAATATTAAAATAAACAAAGTCAGCTAAATAAATCTGTCGGCATTGAACAACTTTATCAATACAAAAACTGCTCCAATACAAAACCTATAATAAAATCATAACTTGCTGAAAATCGAATCATACATAGCATAAAAACAGCTGAACAGTGATAAAAAAAAATATGTGTGTGTACCAGAGTACACAGGTAAGAAGTGAAACTTCTTTATTTTCTAATCGTTTTTTGTTTTATTTTTAAATTATTATTTAATTTATATTTTTTATTGTTTTTAGAATTAATAATGTTCACTAGATTTACAGTCATATTTATTAATACTTGCTAATTTTAACAGATTTATATACATTCACTGATACTTACAATCAAAAAGTGAGGTTAACCTCAAATAAATATTAAAATCATGCTCATACGTGTTGAATTTATAAAACGAAATATATAATCACTCTCACTTTTCTTGTTAATTCACTTAAATTTGAACAAGTCTTTTTATTTTATCACTTTCAAATTAATATATTGTTATTCTTTTTTCAAACCAAACTTCAAAACTAATATATTGTTGTTATTATTATCATATATTACATTATATTCTTTACGTCACTATACTAAACTTCGATAAAAAAAGCAACATGGCGCGTAACCGAAAAACGTGACGATTTTCATCACGTGACTTTCTCCCATACGTCGATAAAGAAGTTTCACTTCAATAAAGTATAAGACGTTAGAAATATTTTTTCAAAGTCACATAATTATAAAACTCAAACAAAAATGTGTACTAAAAGCTGGTCACTGGTATGACGTGAATTGTTTGGGAATAAGGGAGGACTCTCAAGAATTTCATATCACAAACAAATTTCTGTTGTCATAATGAATTCGCAAGCCGAAGACGATCGGACCAGCCTGGATGTTTCAAATATTTCTCGTTTTTAGAAGGTGCGTGCGTCATCTTTTAAATAGCTTTGATATTGTTTGGATATTTAATACAAAATTGATTGATGGATATGTAAAAAAAGACAACGGTATAAAATAATAATATGATATATACTTAAATAACGCATTTCTTTCAAAAGATAAATGAAACACTACAATAAATAAATATTGACTGGTTTCATAAATAACTCCAACACAAACGGTTTTTTTTATATTCGTAGGAATCAAACAATTTAAACACAAAAATTTAATTTTCGTTCACTGAAGATGAAAATTAGACTGACTTTATTAAAACATCTAGTTTATTAAGACCTCGCAGTTGTCATAAAGCTACCCTAATAAAAAAAAACAGAAAACCCCAAAAATAGTTTAACTAAATCGAATATCATCCGAAGGTCCTAGTTAAATATTAAATACGACCTATTTACAACTGGACCCACGATCCTAATATCAAGAGCCTTGGGCCACACTCGTAGGAATCAATGAGACTACCCTTGCCGGATGTATGCCTATGGGGTAAATAAAGGCAGTTTCCTGTGACAAATATTAAAGCCTTCTAGGTTGTAAGTAAAATATGTTTGGAGAAGTAGAGAGGTTCTCGTTTTCATTTCTTAGCATGATACTTTTATTTAGGGGCAATTTTTTTCCGAAATTCGTTGCAAATAAATTATACAACCATTTCTTGGATAATTTATTATTTTTTCTGCAGAATGAGTGTCATATACAAATAAAACGCAACAGGTCTGAACCGCGTACGTAATATTATAAGGTACAATTACTTATTTTTCCGACGTTTCTGACAACTTGCAAAGGCCATGGTCACGGGTACACTGATGACAGCTCAGCTGGAGCCCGTCGCCTTTAATTTGTATGATGTATAAAAACCGCGAAAATCTAAAATCTTAAATAAGTGATATAGTACAGAAAAATTTAAGCCCATGACTATAAATTCACAGGATAGCAATTATTTAGAAGACAAAACAGTCGCATGAACTTTAAACAGATGATTAAAAAACCTTTAGTTATTATTTCAGCGACAATACAGAATTACCTGTTTTACAAAATGTGTTTTTTTTTAACAGTAAATACATCAAAAAAGTCTGTCAAAAAGTTTACAACGTAATTCAATTATCTACACCCTTGATCACATTAACTCAGTTTGCATAGGTAGAATGTCTTCAAGAGTGCAAACATACGTTTTCTATGTAAGTTTAAATATTTGCCGTCGGGTGGCACTATACAAATAGATGCGTTAGTCTCCTCTTTGAGGCGTGCCTTCTGTCACTGTATACAGAATGTTGATGCTTCTCGTTTATTTGATTTTTATTACAGGGAAATGCAGTTTGCCCTTTTTGAATGTTTGTGTGATGAATGTAGATGGTTTTGTAAGATTTTGATTTAAAATGAATTAAACACATTTGCTTGAAACACACAGGTTGCTTGAGAAAACAAAATATAATTAATATTAAGAGTAATCAACACTAATATTATAAAGAGGAAAGATTTGTATTTTTGTGTGTATGTTTGTAATGAATAAACTCAAAAACTACTGAGCCGATTTTAAAAATTCTTTCACCATTAGAAAGCTATTTTCACTCTGAGTAAATAAGCTTTTTACTAAAAAATTAGGTACCGCGGGGAACAGCTAGTTAGTAATATATTTGTAGAATCTATTTTTTGTGTGTATCGTCCACTGTTTCGTTTGTTGTTTTTCATGATCTCAAAGCCTTCATGTTACATACCTACATATTAAATGCAACAACAGTTTAAGTTATCAATTGACATTTAGTACGAACAGTCAAAGATCACCGGAAACAATCACATAAATCCATAGTACGCGTACAGAAAAAAAAACAATTACTCACCCACAATTCTGATGATTTGTGAACAGGGTGGCGCAGAAAAATGAAAATCTTCTCACAACGAGGCACGGGCGATACAAATTGTAACACCTGACAAAACTGCCATGATTTATTAGCTGAGCTAGAATCAGCAGCGCGGATAAAACCGCCGCATTTCACCGCCAACGAGGCCCGAAACTCGAGCGATTCGGTAACAAGCCATTGTTGAAGTCTATTGACATTAGCGTCACTTGTTTTGACTGTATCATTATAGATATGGATAATTTTTATAGTTGCGAAACTTCGAAATATTATAATTATACAGGATTATTTTTTATGCAGTGCGTATATTCAACGATGTTATCAGATGCAGGAAACCGAACAACTTTTTCCACGGAACATAAGTCGAAATCTTAAAATAATAAATCAATTTTTCATACAAACATAAGTCACTGTATGAAAATTTCCTTTTCAATTTTAAGGTTTTGACCTACGTTCCTTGGGGAAAGTTGTTCAGTTTTATGCACCTGATTACCTCGTAGAATATACGCACTCCATAAAAAATAATCGTGTATAAAAACAAAAATAATTTATGTAAATGGTAACATAATAAATTGTAGAATACACAATTTAAAATAAACATTAAAGAAATTTACTGAATGTCAACAAAATGCTTCATCATCATGAATGACAAAACTTTGAAAAGAGGTCAAACTAATACATCTTCATCGAATCGTAGAGACAGTTTAGACTTTTGACAACTCGACTACTGACTACTGTCTACTTGTTACAATTATTTAAACACTTCTTCAACTGGGGTCTTATTCCCTAAGTCTAAGCGGTTAACATGTTGTTACGTGTAGGGTTAAGAGAGGCTTTATGTCTTTCGAATAACTATATTAAAAAAAAAACTGTTAAATGGCCTAAAACGTAAAATCGAAAACTACTACTAGATTTGGCGCCCCGTATTTCTTGAACTATAATATTTACGTTATGCCACGTTATGTTTTGTTTGTACTTTGAGAATAAGACCCCTGAACCAAGGCTTCCTACAATACCGTTCGCGATCAAATAGTCAAACAAAATTTATGTTCCCTCCCAGCGGGGATTAAAATATTAAAACTGCTGAGGTGTTTTCGCAACAATTTTTATTTATGGCCCGAACAATTGCACGGTTTTACATTAAAAAAGCCAAAAAGATGATTTGTTATTCGCAAAATGTAGTGGAAATATTGCGGTGTAAACTTATTCGACGTCCAATGAGAGGGGATAATTATATTGCAGACGCGATAACACTGTTGATGTTATAAAATAACATATATAACTTTTGACGACCTTCGTGGTCGAGTGGTGTACACACCGGTTTTCAAGGTGTTGCCAGCTCTGAGGTCTCGGGTTCGATCCCCGAGCGGGTCATTTGTTGCACCTTCGTTGTCTCTGATTCCATAACATAAGCTAGCTATTTAATTTGGATTCGGAGCAATTTATGTGATGGTGTCCACATTTATTATTATTTGTTTATTATCACATTGATGTCTTCTCAATACAAACCATAATATATTATGTTTTTTTGACAAATTACTTGTTAACATAACCACCTGATGGTCAACACAGTTTTTTTAAAGTAATAATCTATAGAGGACGGTTGATAGCGGTTGAGTCTAAACGTTTTGTTTGTTATTATTGAGTTATGTACACTAATTACTTTAATATTAATGTAACTATAAAAACATGATCCAATTTTAAACGCTGTGTTCAATTTTAAGTACTTGTTTACATCTTTATAGATACGCTTATAAATATATAGTGTATACAAAACAGAGGGAAGGCCAAAGAGGGCTCATTTCAATCTAAACTTGTTATTTATTTTGTTGGATAGTTGATGTTTATTTAATAGGAAAAGTTGTCGGTCAACGGAGGCACCCGTGCAGGTCAGAAATGCTATTTATTATTATTTGAATTTCAAAATTCATCAGCTTTTGTGGGTTGTTGATCTTATACCGTAAAGCCCGAGTTTCAATTTATGACGAATTAAATAAAATATTTTCATAACTCGTGTATTTACGTTAGTAAAATTGTAAAAAAAACCTTTGTTTACATATTATTAGTGTGCATTTTAATAAAATCAGTGTGATTGATATTTCCTGACGTCTAGATCAGATTCAAACTCCAAATATACCTTCCACTCATAACATTATTGGGGCTTCAATACAGTCCAATAATTATACTTAATAACTTTAAAAGACATGTCACCATATAATATTGTTATGGTGCGTAAACCATTACGACTTATTACGACAATGTGTATCGTCACCATACTTAAGTACAGCGAACACGCAAAACAGTTATAATAATTAAAGCACTTATGTGAATATGCTTATATTATGAATGATAAAAGCGTACAATGATAGTTATATTAAAATAATATATTATCATTACTTTAATCCCACCCCCTCTTTGGGTTTAAAAATAGTAATTAACAATTCTTTTTACTTTCTAGTAAGGCACTGACGAAATAACAATCAAATAAAATTAAATAAAAAAAACTTGATGTGTAAATCTTAAACTCTGAAAATGTTGTTAAAAGCTTTTAAAAACAATAAAATTGTCAAGCAAAAAAACACAACAACCAATAATTGCATGAATAAGTTTAATATCCGAAATTCAACACGTGTCACGGTGATATTAATAAATATGAGAGAGCTATCTCCGAATTGATTGACGGATAAAAACTTATTAACATAATAATTAACAACAATGCCCAATTTACTTCAAACTACACGTGGGTTTCTTGAATCACTCAAATCGCATACACAGAGTTTCCGTAGCACTGTGCGCATCCTACTTACTTTAAGATCGAATCCAAAGCAAGTCGTGCAAAGGAAATTGATATTTTCATCTATACAGGAATATTTTTATGGAGTGCGTAGGTATGTACCTAATTACCTCGTTGAATATTGTATTTCTCCATGTACCTCCGTACCTGCTACATCGATATTCCTGCAGTCATTTATTTCTACACAGTTATTTTCCAAAATATTACTTCTGTCAAAATTAGTCATCTTCGACCTTATTCTCAACCACATATTTAATTAATTAAAACAGAAAATCAGCAAGATAATTAAAGCATTCATATTAAAACATTGTCTTATTTCTTAACTAAATACGTCATGTTTAAATTGAATAAATGTTTTTGAATTACCTGAGTGTGGTTTGTGGAGAGCGCTTTGTTTTGCTTGTAGCTCGTTGGCTCCGCTGTTAAGACCGAACTTTCTGTCACCGGCGTATTCAGGTTGGGTTGCTAAATAAGCGAGTTTGAGGCACAATGATTAATTAAGTACGTTTATTTTCTCTGTGTTTTTGAAGTGCCTGGTAAATATGGTGTTTTTTTTTAAGAAATCAGTATAGTATGTTAGTAGCAGTTAGTAATCAGTAGCAGTTAATGTGGCCAACTACTGGGCACATCAAATTTAAATAATTTTTGAAAAAGTATACCATCGACTCGAAAAGAAAAATAATATAGTATCGAGGTTAAAATGAAGTCGCTTCTGCTTATAGTTTCGGTCTAAGAACTGGAAAAATTACAACCAGTTGATAGGTTGACCAATACGAAATTCCAGCGCTGGAATGCCACTGGATAATTGTGAACCTGTACTGGAATATATTACTCCAGTGATCAAACCAGTCCAGTTGATGGATTGACGGTCTTTCATCATTCTAGCGCCACTGGAATAGTGTAAATGGTCAATCCAGTGCATATTACTATTTCAATAATGTCGACTATATGATCCAGTCCAGCATTGGTCTGGATTCTTCGCTGGATTACTGAACTGGAATAATTTGAAACGGACATAAAACTTTTTAGATCTCATTTCTCAATATTTATTTATATCATTAATATTTTGCTGCCTATATATGACATCAGCAGCAGTGTTCTTCTAAAGAACTCAAAGTAAGTTGCGGTCACCAACCTGCTTGCCCAGCGTGGTGACTAGGAAAACACCTTAATGATGGCCCGCTACAACAATCAGCTCCCAAATGCAAGACAGGGTGTTGTGGCGCAATATGGAAGACGCAAATCCAGCAGTGGACTTCGATAAGCTGAGTTGATTAATTAATTGATATTACATCAAAGTAAAATATTATTAATTGAGTATACCCAAATCAAATTGAATGACGCGTCATATTTATGGCAAGCATCAGCTGCTGGAATCATCATTAGCAGCGTAAACAGCAGTTCCTATGAATTCTTACTAAGTGATTGATAACAGTATGCGGATTCATAATCAGGGAGCAGGAAGAGGATGAATTATTATAAAAAAAAAACATATTTAAAAAAAAAAAAAAAAAGAAAATTTCTACTGGATGTATTTCTTACTCAGTTCCTAATATACTATTTAGGATCAGCACAATAGGAATGCGGACTACGTACTAAAAAGTAAAAATCTATTTAGCCTTTAAGTTACCTCCATAATAAAAAAATATTAGACACGTATTTTTTTTTCAAAGCAATTTACTTTGACAATGATAAGTCACGTCATCATTGCTCGTTCCTTCTCTATATGAGAAGAGGCCTTTGCCCAGTAGTGGGACATTTATAGGCCGGTATTATTATAAGGCGCGTCAAAGTTCAGGAGCCGCTTGTGACGTCAGTATTTGGCAAAATTAGTATCCACAAGAGACGTGGCGAGTCAAACTTAAATGGAATTCGCTGTATCTAAGTAGGTATTCTTACTTCGAATAAACAAAAAAATACGTGTCTAATATTTTTTATTTATCTAAAAAACAGACAATGAAAAAAAATTGTCTACATCCATATTTGCATTATTTTGTCTTTCATGCGTTATTTTTTTTTTTTTTTTTGCCCACTTTTCTCTTATTCATTGCTTCCGTAGGTACTTTTATTAAACCTTTATTTATTCACCATTCCCCGGGAATATCTCCAATAAGTTGTGGACCTCGTTTTGATCTCGTCGTAGTTTGCATACTTTATTTGTCATGCTTCTATCAATTTCATTCATTAACACAAAATCCACCTTCGCTTGTTCTTTTTATCCAGCCTTTTCTTCTTGCCCTTTGTACTACAGTCGGACATTCCTCATCTCTGTTTTTTATTTTTAAATAGATATTAAAAGCTATACCGTGTTCTAAAAACGTCATTGAAGCTAATTACTTTCATACTATAAGCGGCGGTAGCCTAATGGCTAGGGCGTCGGACTTGCGATCATGTGGTTGCGGCTTCGAATCCCACCCATTACACAAACATCTTAGCTTAGCATTAGGGCTTTAAAAAAATAGCTTTTCTAGGTTTCTAATCATATAAAGAAGGCGACAATTGTTAATGACTATAGTCTTACTTAAGTGAAGGTACATGAATTATATTTAAAAAAAAACTTTTTTTATGGAATCAGAGACAACGAAGATACCACAAACACCCAGTCCCGAAAAAATTTAGAAAAGTGTTTTTTTTTTCTACATTGACCCGTCCGGAGATCGAACTCGGGCCCCCAGAGCTGGCAACACCTTGAAAATTGGTGTGTACGCTTTTCGACCACGGAAGTCGTAAATTTTTTATGTATGACAATGCATCAATATTTCTATTGTAGTCAAAATCTCAATCCCACGTGGTCTTGATCCGCGTTCTGTGTAACCCGCCACACTCGATGCGACCGCCGCTAGCGGTGTTGTGAATTAATTTTCAACTTTGACGCGAAATAAATCACGCGGCCCGCATCTTGATTAGTTGTGGTGTTGCCATTTTAAATCGATTTCACGTTTTTATTAACGTATTTTTTTATTACTTAATTGAATTTTTATATAACGTTGTTTCTGATCGCTGGATAATTGGATGTTGTTTGGTTTTATGAATTGAGTTGGACTCGAGAAGTTAGCAAGGCAGAAACGAATTCTCAATTAATATCTATTAATAGCGATTTCTAGCTATTTTATTAAAAAAAACTAATCAAAACAACTAAACCTTTAATTTAATCAATTTTAAACAAAATTAACACAATAATAATTTTAGACCTAATATACTTTGGGATTTTAATAACGATTTTATACAATACAAAACAAGAACGATGTTAACACGACGAATGCTGAAGACGAAGTAAGGGGCGATCACTGGCCGCACTCTGCTTTTATAGGGGATGCCGCTTGGTAGGTGAAGCGTGTCGTTATCCCGCTAATACGGCCTCTCCTGACGTGTGGTTGCCCTCAACCACATTGTCCAGATGATGGTTCTTGTTCGCTGCAGTCACGATCTTCGGTAAGTGGACTCTGGTGATGCGAAGGGCTCACGCCTTCACTGGCTGCATCAATAATTGAGGGACCCTGGTCTTCGCAGCTGGTTGCACTGGTAGATGGAACTGCGAGACCATTCTCTTCAGCTAGAAATGAGAGAATGACATTCATTAGTAATATTCATATTATTTAATCTAAAAACATGTATGTTGTAATTAAATACAACACATCTTTCAAATAAGCTGAGACAGTGGCACCCAGTTAGCATGTCTTGGCAGAGCTATCGCTCAATGCCCTTATAAACAGACAGAGGCACCCAGTTAGCATGTCTCGGCAGAGCTATCGCTCAATGCCCTTATAAACAGACAGAGGCACCCAGTTAGCATGTCTCGGCAGAGCTATCGCTCAATGCCCTTATAAACAGACAGTGGCACCCAGTTAGCATGTCTCGGCAGAGCCATCGCTCAATGCCCTTATAAACAGACAGTGGCACCCAGTTAGCATGTCTCGGCAGAGCCATCGCTCAATGCCCTCATCACCACTATGCATGTACCCATGACTCTTTCAGTCCATGTAATCAAACACTACACATTAGATTACATTATCTACATAACTATGCATAATTTAGACAGTAAAGTAAATAGACAACTCTTCTTACTATCGAAAAATGTGGCGCACGACTCGGGGGTCCACTCTCCTCGCCAGGCGACCATGTGCTCGGCGGCAGCCTGAGTGATTTTACCATACGAACCATTAAGCAACTGCAGTTCGTATCGATCATGTGGAAGGATTTTCACCACACGATATGGTCCTCGCATCCCTGAGTCCAGCTTGCCTGTAACCTGAGAGGTTTTTATTACAAACACGTTGTCATCAAGATTAAATGAACGTTTGACCTTACGATTCTTATTAACGTATTCATCTTGTTTACGTCTATTTTGATCAAGCAGTTCGCTAGCTCGCTGTCTTTGTAACTCTCTTATCGCCTCGCGATTCGGTCGCACGTCATCAATGGCAACATCGCGAATAAGAGATCTTATGACTGGCGTGACTGCTTCGACACCAATAAGCAATTGTAAAGGTGAGACCTGAGTGGTCTTGTGTTTAGTGCAGTTAATAACAAGTTGCATTCTCCATAAGGAGTCAGACCATTTACTCTCTGGTTTAGACGCCTCTATGCGTAACATATTGAGCAGAGTGCGACAATAGCGCTCGACCTGACCGTTCTCGCTGTGCATTTCGGGTGTTACAAAATGAATTTCGCTACCCATATCAGTAACCAGGTCCTGAAAACTTGCACTCTCAAACATTCGTCCTCTATCGCACACAATAAGTTTGGGAGCGCCGAATAAAGAAACGGCATTTGAAAACATTTGTACTAATTCATTAGAATCTTGTTTTTTAATCGCATAAAATAAACAATACTTAGAGTAAGCATCTACCATAAGCAGTACATACTTTTTATCATTTGAGATAGGAAGCGGACCTAATACATCCATGTGAACCGTGTTAAAGGGAGTATCTGGCTTATGCCATGACGAAATCGGGTAATGGGGAGCCCTAGGAACTTTCTTGGATGAAAGGCAAATCAAACAATGACTTACATATTTCCTTACAAAGGCATAAAGCCCTGGAAACCAAAAATGACGCAGAATAAGGTCAATGGTCTTATCGGCACATATATGATCATGCTGATCATGAAAAACCCTTAGCAGACTTAATCGGTGTCCTTTAGGAATGAAACATAATAACCTTGACTCCTGGCCCGTAGGGGTGTATTTATAGTACAGCAAATCGTTACGAACAACATACCGGGAAGAGTCTAACTCATTATTATTGACTTTCTCAATTAACGTACGAGTTTCCTCATCCGCTGATTGAGCAATCTGTGCCCAGTTTTTCGGCCTAGTTATTTGGAGTACATCAACAGGATTTCGACTTAGGTAATCAGCGTGTTGCATCATAACGCCCTTTCTATATTCTATAGTGAAGTTGAAATCCTGCATGTATATCCACCAACGCGCGACACGCGGTAAAAGGTCTTTCTTACGTTCCGTCAGTTTAAGCGCGTTACAGTCAGTCACGATTTTAAACGAAATACCCAACAAATAGTGGCGAAAGTGTTGTAAGGCTTTGACAATAGCAAGCGTCTCAAGTTCATAAGAATGATATCGCGGCTCGGCTCCTTGTGTAGTTTTACTAAAATACGCTACAACTCGCCGTTTACTATTCTCATGCACTTGAATAAGAACTGCGCCGTAACCGATGGAACTCGCGTCCGTATGCAACTCGGTTGGCAACAACGGATCAAATATAGCAAGCACGGGCTCGTTCGTAAGACACTGAATTAGGTATTTACGTGAATTTTCTTGCTCTTCGCCCCAGTGGAATTTAACGTTACCCCGAGTTAAACTAGCAATCGGAACTGTCCTAGATGCATAATTGGGTATATAACGACGAAAATACCCTGCCAAACCGAGCAGCTGTCGAACTTGTTTTACATTAGTGGGCACAGAGGAGTTAATTAAAACCTTAATTTTTTGTTCGCTCGGTCTAACCTGACCTTTAGATATAGTGCGACCTAGGTACTCAACCTCTGTAGCCACAAACGTACTTTTTTTCAAGTTAATAGAAAAACCAGCTGACGTAAGAATTTTTAATACCTCGCGTACGTTCTCAATCGCTTCATCAATCGAGGCGGCTAGTATCAACACATCATCAATAAATGTAAGAACTTTACCAGACTCTATTAGTGTTTTAAGCGTATTTGTGATAATGCGCTGATACACGACCGGCGCGTTCGCGAGTCCAAAAGGCATTTTCAAAAATTCGTAGTGACCTTCCGGGGTCACGAAGGCGGTCTTTGCTACAGATTCGCTATCCAATTTTATTTGATAGAAGCCTGTTGCCATATCTAAACAGCTAAAGAATTTACTGCTACCAAGGCGATCAATATGATCTTCTATCAAGGGCAATGGATAGCGATCTTTCACAGTAACCGCGTTTAACGCGCGGAAATCTACGCACATACGATCCTTTCCGTCTTTTTTCTTGACTAGAATAATCGGACTTGCGTATGGGGATTTGGACTCACGGATTATCTTTTTGTCTAGCAAATCTTTAACGATATCACGTACCTTTAGCTTTTCGTCGATTGAAAGTCTGTACGGCCTATAACAAATCGGTGTCTCACTCGTCAACTCAATCCGCATACTACCAGTTGTAACGGTTGTTAAAGCAGTCCCAACAATAAAGAATCCCTTAAATTGATTAACGACTGACATTAATTTTTCACGATCGCTACCCTCAAGCGGCGTGTTAACTATAAACTGATCATTTGAGTTGATAAGCAATACACTATGACCAACTAAACTAGGGACTCGAGTAATACGTTGCTCACTGTTTGCACGAATGTACATCACCCCGTCACGGTTCAAAACATCTGTTCCTATTAGTACCGGAACGTTTAGGCATTTCGGGGGAACAACAAAAAGATCTACCTCCAATGTGATGTCACTAAATTCTATAATTAATGTTACGCGGCTATTACACTCAACGTTTTGATCGCCTATGCCACGTAATACCTGATATGTGGGTAGTCGGGTGCACTTAAAATATTTTAGCACCGACTCCGAAATAAGTGAAACGCGCGATCCGCTATCTATCAATACGTCGGTAGGTATACCCTGTATTACGGCCGTTGTGATATCGCTGTCGGTTGACGCGCCTTTCAACTCGGAACAAAAATTAACGTTGTTTTTATTACGCTGTTCAGATCTTATCTTACTAAAACATACAGAGGCGTCATGGCCTGACTTTTTACAAAATGAGCATGGCTCATTTGATTTCTTTTCGGTCGGATTATCAGTTTTCGATTGTTTAGGGCACAAGCGCTGTGTATGACCTACCCTACCGCAAGAAAAACACTTTATTTCGCGATTTTTATCATTAAGTGGACGTTTTCGAGAGTTTCGATCAAACTGTTTACTTTGAAAAGGTTTTACAGGGGGTGCCGACGGGTTGGCATTTGGTTTAGTATAAATCGAAAAGAATTCAACAAGATCTTTGGTAGTTAAATGAGCGTTAGTCGCAGCGGCACGTATTTGTGCATCAGTTACCCCACGTATGACAATCGCAACTGTTAAATCATCGCTTAACCCTTTAACAATATTTAATCTCAATACGGAACGTCTAGCATATTCTGCATACGTGGAATATTTATCTGAATTAGTACTCATGACATCAAACAATATATTTGCGACATCGATTCTCCGTGAGCAAAGCGGTTTAAATTCGATCTTAAAATTGGACCACGTGCGGTCGTTTGTAACCCAGTCATTTAACCAACTACGGGCATCTCCCTTTAAGCAGTTGGCGATCCGGGATAAACACTCGTTGTCATCCCATCTATTAATTTCACGCCCCCGTTCAACCTCTTCACACCAAGAATCGATATCATGTGTACTAGGATCAAAATTTGAAATATAGTAATGGTTGGATCTGACCTTGGTTAACGCACTCAATGCTCCGATGAGGCGATCCGTAGCGTCCAGTGACGTCGAAGTACTTGCGAGCGATTCCCCAACGACCCTGGCGTTCGACTCAGGCACTGCTGGTTGTGGCTGCGGCGAAGGCGCGATGATCTGCCCATGCGCCACAACGGCACGTGCATCCGGAGTCGTAGGCGCCGGCACGGTGCTAGTTGCGGGTAGACTGGTGTTTTCTAGCGCGGTAAGGCGCGCCAGAATAGCTCCAAGAGTTTCTTGGAGGTCGATTGCATCATTTTGATCACGCCTATTTCTACCTCTATTACGAGTGGTAGCTCTTTCGGACATTATTTAAGAGAAAAACAAAAAACTGTTCGCACAAAACAGATAGATAAGATAGGCTATGGAGCCTATCCCACTTCTGATAATAGCGATTTCTAGCTATTTTATTAAAAAAAACTAATCAAAACAACTAAACCTTTAATTTAATCAATTTTAAACAAAATTAACACAATAATAATTTTAGACCTAATATACTTTGGGATTTTAATAACGATTTTATACAATACAAAACAAGAACGATGTTAACACGACGAATGCTGAAGACGAAGTAAGGGGCGATCACTGGCCGCACTCTGCTTTTATAGGGGATGCCGCTTGGTAGGTGAAGCGTGTCGTTATCCCGCTAATACTATATATATAAAAATGAAACCCGTTTTCCGTTGTCACGACATCACGCGTGAAAGGCTGGACCGATTTCGCGAATTCTTTTTTTGTCGTGTTTGTTATTATCAGGAGAAGGTTCTTATGAAGGAAAAAAAATAAAAAAGGTTCGCGAAACATTAAAAATTAAAGAAAACTTAACGACCAAACTATTTAATTTTCTAATGTAAACTATAAAGCGTATGACATTTGTATGTTAGTTGTTTGACATGACAACGTCTGTCAGGTCAGCTAGTAATATTATAAATCAGCATTCTTTACTATTACCTAATATTTTTTATTATTAGAACTAAGATTTCTAAATTAGGAAGCGTAATGGAATACATAAGTAAAGTATAAATAAAAGTTTCATAATTTCAAGTCTTATCCAAGTTTCGTATTGCCTTACGATCGCTTAACTACTTATCCAAATTATTCTACATTAGATTATTGTCTGATAGCGATATCTTCTCTCGAATCGTCTGAACTAGAGACATAATCTCCCAGCTAAAGTTCGCCGGCTTCCAATGTCTCTCCGATATAACTTATATTTCGATCAGACGCTTAATAACTGAAGGTATCAGAAGATATGTGCTTGTGCAGATATATTATGCTTATGTAGTTTTAATAATACTTTTTTTAGAATTATAGAATAATGAAGCGGCTTGCGCTTCGGACTTGCAGTTTTTAGCCGGTTCAAAACCCACCCATTGCACTATCGACGTGAAAGGTTCACGTCGATAGTGCAATAGGTGGGTTTAGTCTATACTACTGATATTCTAAACCCTCGTTTAGAATACTAGTAATGTTCAACCCACACAATACAATGAAATTTGTCTTTTTTTCTCATAATTTCTGATAGGTACTTTTTTTATTTATTTATTACTATATGCACTGTTTGGTACATAGGTGAACTTAATGATTGAAGACATTCTCTACCAGTTGGTCTTAAGGTGATTTAGAGACAGGAAAGTGGTAGATAGTGGTAGACTTTTTCTGTTATTTTTTTGTCTTTGAATAATTAAACCAAAAGTAATTTAGATTGTACTTTATGTTTATCTCATTTAGAGGATTCTTGACCGGAATTATATCATTGTTATGTAAACATGTACATAAAAACGAAAAGAATCTACATAAAAAGTTTCCTTGAAATTAACTCACTGAATAGGGTTGAATACTTTTTAATTAAAACTCTAAGACCTATACAATACTGTATTACTATTCATATTTTTCAATTGTTTGTTAAAAATATTGGTAATGAAAAATAAACCTTAAAACAAAGACAAAAGCATTATTTTAATGAGAAGCAAGTAAAGCATCTACTGACACCTAACCCGTTGGCTGCAGCAATAAAGCGGGCACAATAAGCAATATCGCCTGATATACAGCGACTATAACTTCCAGTTATTTATCGAGTGATACAAATATAACCAATACAAGTTTGTTCAAGATAACTTGCTGGGTTTTCACTTTTTGCTTTACAAATTTATAATATTTTTTTCTTTGTTTGATTGATTTTGAATGATCAAAATTTTCATCCTGTGATTCACAAAATTGATATTAAAATTCTGATGGTTTTCATAAGGGCTTTTGATTATGAATATACCTTACGGTATAATTCATTCATGTTTATAAGAACATCACAATGTTGATAACCAGTCTTACTGGAATACTATATTATATACAGTCGCTCAATGTAAAATACGGCTTTCAGCTAAATCCGGTAAGACTGGAAGCCGACCCTAACATAGCTTTGGAAAAGGCTAGGCAGATGACGATGAAGAACATCAGACATACACAATATCATGATCCAGAAATGAGTTTTCAAACGTTTCAAACGTTGAATTTTAGGGTTGCTTAAGACAAAAAATAGAAAACGCAACTACGAAAAAAAAACCACTGGTATTTTCGAGCAGGAACTGGGTGCAATTCAGTATGACAGTCAATAACTTGAGAGAGTTTACGGAAGGTAATTGAGATATGTCTAGGCGAACAACCCAATACGGTCAATATCGAAGTATTTTGTGGGTAGTACGAAAAATTGGCAGAGTGCTAAGTAGAGTAGTTGTGTTATTTATTGTTCGCTGTAATAGTATGATGTGGCTGGTCAGAAAAGTCAGAAGGCAGACGGGGAAGAATTTTCCCCAACTGTGGGACACTGAACAGAGTTACTAAAAAAAAATGGAAAATGTTATTACAGGGTTTCAAATACCTATTAAGGTTTATAATATTATAATTATTGCGTTACATTGTCTTTGATACATTAATAGAACTGAGAAATAATAAATGAAATGATGAAAGAAATCAATCTAGAAGTGGCCTATATCATTCACTTTTGCAGATAACTGAATTAATTCTGTATTTTTTCTTTTTATTTGGTTATTAATTATAATCTTTATAAGGGTGATAATTTTTCCTATCTTATCCAACGAACTAACTTTAAACGTCAATACCTAACCTTCCTACAACTTGCATCTAACTCGAAGCATCTCATATTTATGAGAACAGACCATACCGTTTTTCTTTAAGCACCAAACTTTTTGCTTCGTAATGTGATATTGTTTTATGTTTTGGAAAATCGGAGGTCTTGAACGTTTATTGTTATTGATATAATTCTAGATTTTAGGAACGTTAAACTTAATGGTATATCGAATTTCTCGATGATAGAACGATTGTTTTATTGAATCGTTTGTTTTTGATTTGGTTTTTATTTTATTATTCATTTTGGCGCTGATTTTTTGAAAAAAACATGAATATTCCTTCGTAGAGATTGATCAACCAAGAAATTAACGGTTATTTACTTTTTTTAATTGTGGCTTCATTGTGACCTGTGCATCCAAAAATACAATATCATTGAAAGTATGTACAGCGTAATTTATATCTGTATGTAATCAAAAGAATGTTACCATATTATTATGTATTTCGTCAGCTAAAGACAAAGAGTAGGTATAGACGAAAAAATAAAATTAACCAAGTCGATAAAAACAACTATGTAACATCGGCGACTCACAACCGACATGACACCGTAACCACTCACACTAACGTTAACAAAAATTAAAACAAGAAAAGGAAAAGGAACCGAACACCGTAAAAATCTAATACACTTAAAGCCGGCAGTACATTTTAATATGTGTCACCAACGTTCCCGGCCTGCCTACGGCACGGCTGTCGGCCTTCGGCCCTCGGCTTTCGTCCTCGGCGCCCGCGTCGGCCTGAACAATTGTTATTCAATACCACTTCATGAAATATGTATTTATTGTGTGCCCACGGGAGATCTCTGTAAATTCATACCTATATTGGAATTACACTGAATGTGTAACTTTGTTTTAGGCTTAGGCTCGGTGAAGTGGTATTAAAAATGGCTGCGCTTTTTATTTGATTGTTTGGAAACGTAGTGAGCACTCTTTGGTAATGATATAACATTTTACAAATCAATAGACAGGGATCCGTATGCATAAAATGAACATGTCTAAAATAGTATTGAAAGAAATGCACATCTTCAAATGACGTATCTAGTAGTTAATCAAGAATAGTAGGTAGATAATCAATATTACGAAAACACACTCCTATTCCGATGCATAAACAAACGTGCTCCTTGCCTACATTCACTAACACTCCTCGAATCGTTATTAAAACAATTTCCTAAAACGCCCGTTCCTCATTACGTGCGACTACCTATATTGTTTGGTATAATTGTTTATGATTTATTATGCGTAGTGAACGCAACTTTCAATATATCACCGGCACTGCGATCTTAATTCTTGGGACGCCCTCCTGTGTCCCGCGTGTGGTCCAAGAGATAAAAGGTAGCGTTTTTTATAAATATACTGGCAAATGAATATTTAAAGTAGAGATATTGACAAGCTTTTTGTGCTAGTACGTTGGCAGAGCTCCATTTTAAGTAGATGATCATAATGATTAAAAGAACAGGTTTATAATTTTGTAAGAAATTGTTATTAAATAATTGCAAGGTGTTTAAAATATTTAAATTTGGCTTACGGCATACACTGCCGCAAGATTTTTTTCAGAAATATTTATAAAGTAGAAAATATAATTGTGTTTCTTTATTTACAGGTAAGTCTCCAGTTTACGATCACATCCACAATATGTTATTTGCGTGAGTATAATAAACAGTACTGACGACGACGCCAGTACCGTTTACTCGCTTCCAGCCGTCCCTCACACCGTAGCGTAAGGCTTCAAGCAAATGCTTATTTATGTTCGAGTCACAATGAACTTGTCCCGTTCTCAATTCGTTTCCCAGCATTAGTACGTGCCATTGTCCCACACAATAGTCGGTGCATTTTACTCTTGAGATTTAAATAGGCCCCGCTGATGGCGTCGTTAATGCGATCGAGTTGTTTACGCGGCGTCCACTTGGCTCGCTTCGGTGACGATTTGTTTTAATGAAGCAATGTCTTGATTTTAATTGAGGTTTCAGGTATATGCAGATTTTTCGTATATATTATGTAGGAAATCTCAAAACAAGCATAAATAAAAAAAACTGAATAATTGAAATGTATCCGAGTACACACAAAACGTAAAAAATATCAAGTCCACTAGACGTCAAAATACATTAAAAAATTATATTACTGTATACACCTGGAAATCACAACTCCCTAAGGATAAAAGAAAAGAGGGTAGATGCCAGTTGACAGACGGTCATCGTAACCTTGAAGGTCGAATTTGTAAGTTTTAGAAATGTTTCAACTGACTCCCATGTGGCAACAAAGAAATTAAACTAAGTTTGTGATTTTTTGTTTGAAGTGCTTTTGTTGACACTTCTGATTTGTCATCAAAATTTCACTGTTTTATATTAATTGAACAAACAAAAATAGTTTAAGAAAAAAACAGAAATGGACGTAACGGTGCCAATGTTATTTAAACCGTAATTTATAAAAATAATTGTTATTGACGATCCTGACTTTATTAAAAACCACAAAAATTACTGAAACACTAAATCAAACCAACGTAACACAAAACAAAACACTATTCAACTAAGGTACACTCAACCAATAAATTATATTAGGTACGCATCAGCATGCAATATGTTACTTGTCTTCAGCAAATTGCCACTAAGGCGCCAATTACACCGTACACCGAGCGTCGAACGCTCGACTAAACACCGAGTTATGTTGGGTAATTCGAGAAGACTCCTTTCATCGAGTGCATCGCGCGGAACATCGGCCCGCAATAGTCGTGCACTTCCATTAACCGTGGATGGCGAGACGTCACACTGTGGTGTAATGCCACTTATTTTAGGTATCGATCTGGTTTGAACGTAGACTTTAGTGAATCGCTGTTGAAAACTATTGTTCTGAAATAATGGGAGATATAAAACATTAAAATATTGTCTTAAATAAAATTCGATAATGTAATATTTATTATGATGTACGGATTTTCTGTATGAATATATTACAGTAAATTAAATAAAGAAAATTAAGAAATAAAAGGTTTTCAATATAATAAGTGGTAAAATAATTAAATATCATTGCTATATAAAATAGTATTCAAATAAGTTTACTTTGAATCTGCTTTAAATAAATTGAAATAAAACAGTAGAGTCTGTTCATTGATATTCTGAAATCGATTCCTAATTTTGTTTTGAATAATTCATGCAGGTGAAGTTCAATTGAATGAAATGAATTAATTTTAACTGACGGATAGATCTAAAACATTTTGTAAAACATTGGTGGATTATTGACTTTTTATGAATCATTGCCTATATTATTAACATGGTTCATGAACATTTTTAATCTCCACAACGGGCTTTAATTTTAATTGGTCTTTTGATTATTTCAATTACATACTTCTAATCTATATAAATAAAAAGACAAGGCCTGACTGACTGACTGACTGACTGACTGACTGACTGACTGACTCATCAACGCCCAGCCCAAACCCGTGAACCTAGAAAGCTGAAATTTTGCACAGAGGTTTCCTTTATAATGTAGACAAGGAATAAGGAAGGATTTTTTGAAATTCAACCCCTAAGGGTGTTAAATAGGGGATGAAAGTTTGTATGGAAAATCGTCATTTTTGAAGTTTAAACCATGAAACTTGATGGTTACCATTCTGGTAAAAAAATTAAAATCGACGTGTTTCAGTATTTTTCGAAAATCAATCCCTAAGGGACTTAAATAGGGGATGAAAGTTTGTATGGAAAATCGACATTTTTGTAGTGTAAACCATAAAAATTGGTAGATAACAATTTAGTAAAAAATTAAAAACGACGTGTTTCATTATTTTTCGAAAATCGACCCCTAAGGGACTTAAATAGAGTATGAAAGTTTGTATGGAAAATCGTCATTTTATAGTTTAAACCATAAAAATTTGTGGTTACCATTCTGGTAAAAAATTAAAAACCACGTGTTTCAGTATTTTTCGAAATTCAACCCCTAAAGGAGTTAAAAGGGGTTGAAAGTTTGTATGGGAAGTTTGGTATTTTCAAAGATAGACACATGAAATTTCGTAAACGGGTTTCTCGATAGAAATAAATGAAGACGTATTTCAGCGATTTTGAAAATCTACCCCCTAAGAGGGTAAAATAGGGGATGGAAGTTTGTAGGTATATGAATTGTGTAGTTTTCATAGATAGGCACATTAAATTTCATAGGATTATGAGTAAGAAATAAATAAGACGTATTCCCGAGATTTTAGAAATCTACCCTCAAAGGAGGTGCAATAGTGGTTGGAAGATTTTTTAGGAAGTTCGTCATTTTCAAAGAGAGAGATAAGATTTGGTTTCATGAGATTTGGTATACGGGTTTTTGGTTAGAAATAAATGAAAACATATTTTAGCGATTTTAGAAATCTACGCCTTAAGATGGTTAAATAGGGGTTGCAAGGTATTATATTGTGGACTTTATTTTTAAAGATAAGGCCATGCCTTTCATATACGGGTTTCTGGATCGATACAAATAAATGACCATCTAAAACATATCTTTACGATGACATCCGTGTTCGAGTGGCGTCCACAACGGTTTTCAAGGTGTCGGGTCCAGACCAGCTCTGAGGTCCCGGGTTCGATCCCCGGACGGGTCGATGTAGAAAATCACTTTTCTACATTATGTCGAGTCTGGGTGTTAGTGGTACTTTCGTTGTTTCTGATTCCATAACACAAGAGCTTTAGCTACTTTCTTTGAATTCGGAGCAATGTATGTGATTCTTCTTCATCTTTTCGTGTCAATGGTTTTCAAGTTTCGTCTGACCAAAAAGCTGCCACCATTTTAAAAGTTTATCCAAACTCAATGTATGTGATGTTTTCCACATTATCTTATTATTATCTTAACGCCATAATCTTTTATGAAAAATATAATTGCTCCTTACTTTGAAAATCACAGAAAACATCTATCTATCCTTTACTACTTACTACTCTTAACTTTACGCGCGTGCGAAGCCGCGAGCAACAGCTAGTATAATATAAAATTCTTCCAAAAAACCTTCTTTACACTGAAATGATTTCCATAGAAGTTTTAGCAAAATCAAAATATTTTTATTTTAAATAGACCTTTTCAGACAGTTTCCAAACGTTAAATGACTCTAATTGCACGGTCCTAAAATATCATTAATATGAAGAAGAACCGCTTATTATTTATATTTCAATCTACAAAAAATGGTTTCGCTCTGTAATTTCATATTACCTACTTACGTACCGACCAGAACATATTATTAAACCCAACAACACAGTCCTTCAATCAATCAACGATCCAACATTTAATTGAATTCCAAATCCTATTTACACTGCAATTACAGTACGGTGTAAAACAATCCGCCATTAAGTGAAGAAGACACAATTCGGAGCATCGCACGAACAAAGACCAGTCCCAGGTGCCACCAATAGCCGATCTAATTAAACGTGGAAAAGAACCAGAGCGTTTTAAGTGAATTAAAACGGTTTTCATTGCGCTCGCTACGGTGTTAGTTGGGATTTACGTTTTAAGAAATGGAGCATTGGTTAATGGAGGTGTTGAAGGTTGAGCGGTATTAACGAGTGGTGTAGTTAGGAGTAGAATATTTCCTTAAAATTTCTGACTAAGTGTGGTTTTATTGTAAAAAAAAAAGAAAATCTAAGTGTTTAAAACCATCAAGATACTACCTAGACCATCTAAATACTTTGAAAATATTTTATTTTAGTTAACACATATAACTGAACAACTTTTCCTTTTCAGTTATATGCACCTGATTACCTCGTAGAATATTATATTATTTTTATTTATTTTTATTTATTTACTCTTAGATATTAACTCCATAAAAAATAATCATGTATTCTCTTCAACATTTATAGTCAAAATGTCAATCATTCTAAAGATAGACCAGTACCATAAATAAACTTTACCTTAATATTGAGATAATAAAAATTTCGTACCAAAACATGACAATATTTTGAATAATTTTAGTGACAGGCAGTATAAGCACCTAACGAAACGTGTCAATTTATAACATAGAAATAATCGCATCGCTGAAACGTGAACATTGGCAAGTAATGACTTCTGGTGGATCATGAATATTGATGGCGTGACGTGTTTATGTACGAAATTGATGGGAAAACAATATTATAGTTCACTGGCTCTGTATAATGTTATCGAGGGTCAATAGTTGTTTTAGTTACACGTGTTAAACACTACACTGGTGTTTTATAAAGTGTCATTTAGAGTTATTTGTGGAGAACTCGTTGTTAAATATAAGCCCTACGGTTTGATCGATAATAAAGGTTATGACGCGCTCACCGCGGCAGTGGATGGGTGACCATTTATAAATGAATAATGAGAGAGAATGAGATAGTTTGAAAAGCCATCTAAATGTAGTCCAATTTTTTGTCTTACCCGTCCTGAACGCTAACAAGTTAAGTATTTACACGTTCATATAATGGCGGCCTATAAATGTCCCACTGCTGGGCACAGACCTCTTCCCATATAGCATCACCACACTGACTCACTGCGCGTTTGCGATTTCAGATTCCAATTTTTGGAATCCAGGTTTCTTGACGATGTTTTCCTCCACCATTTGTTAAAGGTGTCTTAGAATATTTAAGAAAGTACATATAACTTTGAAAAGTCACATTGGTACTTTCCCGGTTGGCCGGGTCTCCGCCTGGAACCATGTGCGTACAAATCCGGTCATTGAACCACTAGGCCACCACGACTTATTCTCATAATAATTACACGTTCATGAATATACAAATGAAAACTTAAGTGTTAGGTTTTACTTTACGTGTAATAGGTATTTACTTTATCGCCCGCTTGCGTTTGGTTTTGTCGATCACTCAAACCTGTCAAACTGTTTTGAGCAGTTCATGAGCGAGCAACAAACATCAAGAAGTTGCTTGTAGCAGTTGGTGTGTGTGGGGCCTTACAAAATTTGACATTCAATTTTTTAAACTTTTACTGGGTAGTATTCTATTGTAGCAATATTACGAGAACCTTGATTACAAAACATTATAACATTAAGAAAACTAACACAATATAACACAGATTTGTTAAATAATAAACCCCTTGGTATTAACTTTATCCAGCTTTTGTTTACTTTGGTAATCCTTTGCTTCTGGTGGGGGCAGTCTGGCCAACGGCTACTGTTTGGTACACGTCATGTGGCTACGGCGGAGTGGTAATACAACTTGAGGTTTAAAAAAAGATGTTTAGTGGAAATAAGGCTGGTGAGATCTAAAAACTCAAAAATGATCAGTGTCATAAGACAAAAGCTCGTACATTTAGCACAACATGATGTCTTGGAGTTAAATGAGATATAATTTTAACACCAAGCATTATTATAATTTACTAATGAAATCCTCCGTTTTCTTCATGAACACATCAAGCTCAAATTTAAACTCGTGACGTCCTAAGCAGCGCTCTCAAAAAACGACAACACCGTCATCCAACTTGATCACAAAACTTATGAAATAACCAATAAGGATAATAATTCCTTATCAGCTCTTAACTCGTACCAAGCAGCAAAGACCGTCCAGAAACGCGACCTTTCCTCTAATTAGAGAACACGAAAGCCCCATGTAGCCGCCGGCGATGGCCGAACAGTTTTTTAATTTGATCTAGACTATTCTAGACGATGCACGCTTTTTATCAAAGTCACTGCTTTTTTATTTCTTACTAGCTGTTGCCCGCGGCTTCGCTCGCGCGTAAAATAAAGAGTAGTATTAAAGGTAGATGGATGTATTCTGTGATTTTCAAAGTAAGGAGTATGAATAAAATTTTTCATAAAATATTATGGCGTTAAAATAATAATTAACGTAAAGTACATAAGTAGCAAAAGCATTTGTGTTATGGAATCTGAGACAACGAAGATACCATAAACACCCAGGCTCAAGACAATTTATAAAAGTTATTTTCTACATGGACCTGTCCGGGGATCGAACCTGGGACCTTAGAGCTGGCGACACCTTAAAAACCGGAGTGAAAGCCACTCGACCACGGGGGTCGTCATTATAGATATGTCTTAGATGGGCGTTATCTTATCTACTTATCTTTTCATCTGTCTATCTTTGAGAATACCGAACTTCACATACCAACTATTTCAGCCCCTATTTCACCCCCTTAGAGACCCAGATTCCTAAAAGGCTAAAATCACGGAAGTACATCTTATTTATTTCTAACTAATAACCCTTGTTGAGTATGAAATTAAATGTGTCTATCTTTGAAAACGACACAATTCATGTACCTACAAACTTCCAACCCCTATTTCACTGTCTTAGGGGTATGATTTTTAAAATCGCTGAAATACATCTTTATTTATTTCTATCCTGAAACCCGTATACAAAATTTCATGTGTCAATCATTGAAAATACCGAACTTCCCATACAAACTTTCAACCCCTATTTCACCCCCTTAGGGGATACATTTCCAAAAGAAAAATAGCCTATAGTCCTCAATAAGTGGACTATCTAACAGTGAAAGAATTTTTCAGATCGGATCAGTACTTCCTGAGATTAGCGCGTTCAAACAAACAAAAAAACAAACAAACTCTTCAGCTTTATAATATTAGTAGGTATAGATAATAATGACCAGATCAAAAGCTGGAACATGCGCTATATCCTGTAAGTATATTTATTTATGCCAGCTTAGCAGTTTGCCATCAGATCTCGTCACACACAGGCATTAATCAGTAGTGGATGCGAGATTCAAATACCGTCCGTTCAGTTTAATAAAGACAAAAATATGAATAAAGTAACCTTGATGACCTAGCTGTACCCGCGACGTTGTTCGTGCTGATCAGTCGTAATAGGTATGTATGTGAAAAATATTTTTGACTGACTGAATCACTGAATGCGCTTTAGATGGCTCAAGTCGCCTGATACGGGTATTTGACAATTTGGTTTCTTTTATGTAAGTCGCAGAAATTGCGGGATTTAGATGATGGACTTATCAACTAACTGACTATGAACTTCACCTGTTTAACAGTAAAGTGTGATTGTAAAAACTTTATGCATTTTTGTTTGTCTCGATCAGGCATCAAAAATTACATGAGCAGCAAGCTATCTAAAAAATTAGCCATGTAAAAAATTACAAACTAAAAAATAATACAAAACACAAAAAGGGTTAGCTCGATATATTCGTACTTCTGTAAGAAAGTCGGTTCTAGAAATAAAAAACAAAATATGTAGTAACATCAGGATTTGAACACGCAGCAAGATATTTCACATTTCCTATCGTATAACCACCGAGCTGTTTAATACTACTGTAAGCATCTTAAATAGTTATTCATACTTCAATAAACTGATCGCTATGGCAACGTTATTTTCGCCATGGTTACTTTTTTGTTTATATGTCAAAGATTACGTGTACAGATGAATGGAGATTATGTAAATTTAGAGTTTGATCCCTATTTAATATGGACGACCATATTGATGAGAGCTCATCCTAAATTGGACTTTGTGTCGCCGATATCGCTTTCTATTGATTCAAATGTACATAACTTTTTTGTTTATGAACCGATTTCGATGAAACCAAAACTAAGTAATACCTCAAGTTACGTATAATTTTTGTATATAAACATTGTCTGCATGGGATTCATAGATTTTACGTGATGTGCGCACAAACAAACATATAAACAGACAAACAGACAAACAGACAAAAATTTCAAAAGTGATGGAAATGGGTTCTGTTAGTTATCTTTTCACACGCTGGCTATTTTTTTTTTTCAATTTCTTCAATGTACAAAAATGACTTTTCTACAGATTTATTATATGTATATTTCTTATGAAAAAGTCCTGATGTTATTTATATTTTTCAGTTTTGTATTTCAAATTGCGGATGGGAATCCAGATAATTATGTTGCAAGTTAGGAAAGAGAATATTCAGATACAACGGTACTTATGGTCGAAATTAGTGGCCACTTTTATCTTCATGTTTGTATCTTCATGATAGCTTTTCCTCGGAAACTTCACCTGGAAAACCTTACATAGAAACTTACTAAAGTCCCACTGATAGGCATAGACCTCTTCCCATACAGAGAAAGAAAGAGCATTGATCGCCACGCGTGCTAGATTGATCAAACCACAATTTAATTTAAAATCAAACACAAACCTAACAACTCTCGTTCAATACTCGCTGCTAATCCCTTTGATCTGTCACAAAACAGTCTACAAATTCGACAAATCCGCTATTTCGGACAATTCTGATACCATGACTGTCACCCCTCCATACAGTGGAACTTCAAATCTGCTTTGCCTCGCTCACTTGACCGTAAGCGTGACATCGATGCGGCGCGCGGCGCATCAAAGACTCATACACGTCATTGCAATTGTATTACTAGCTCGCAAACAGGCAAATGTTAATCAAGTCCAATCAAATGCAAGCCCTTTTACCTGTACGTGGATGTGCAAACTAAAATTGCGTTTAGGTTTGAGAGGAGATTGTCTGTATTTATCGGGTTGACGCTCAACGTAACTGGTATAGACCGCTTTATGCTAGACAGTGTCATTTTCTTTATAAAAAAAAACAACTGGTGTTCTAACATTGTTTGTTACATAATATACTAATATTATAAAGAGGAAAGATTTGATTGTTTGTTTGTTTTCATTGAATAGGGCTTGAAACTACTGAACCGATTTGAAAAAAGTTCCACTGTTAGGTAGCTACACTATCGGTGAGTAACATAAGCTGAAAAAAAATATAGGGACCGCGGGAAGAGCCACAGGCAACAGCTATGAAATAAAGTAAGGATTTTGTGGTCAAGAAATAATATGATAATAATCGATTTAAAATCAATTACTAACTATTAATAACTCAAATTCGTAAAGAAGATTCCACTATAAGCCTAACAAAAGTATTAAATTATCTTGAATGGTTAATTATTCATTACTTTATCTAATATATTTAATACAGAACATTAGCTACTTAGTAACGCCCCAAAACTCAATGTTCATTAGAAAAATTCAAAAAAACGTCACAAAATTACTTTCGGCAGCTTTTCGATGGACATGATTAAGATTAGCCAGATTCATTATTCAGATTAAGTGTGGCGAAATGTTGACAAATTGAATTTGATTCGCTCGCGTCAAAGACTGGGACCGTAATTGGTTTAGTGTTCAATGAGGTTAGCGTAAATAGTAACGGTATTCGCAAGGATTTCGGTGTCAAATACTGTGTGACAACTGGGCTCGGTTACGGGCCGTTGTTTTATTTAAATTTCAGATTTATACTATGTTTGTTATAATGTTACTAGCTGTCCCGGCAAACGTTATTCTGCATATTAAAAAAATCGAGAGAAGGCCACCCCTATCACTTAGGGGTATGAAAAATAGATGTTGGCCGATATTCAGACCTATTCCATATGCACACAAAATTTCATACAAATCGGTCCAGTCTTTTCGGAGGAGTTTGATAACAAACATTGCGACACAAGAACCCTTATTTTAGATGTATAAGAGTATGTAACTTTTTTTTAAATACTGAAGCAGATCTCCAAATTATCTTCCTAAATACCTAATATCTTGTATTTCAATTAATTAACTGATCTAATCACCTGAAGAATACTGAGAATATTAGTCACATATCTGATTACATGATCAAAAACTTTAAATTCCATTTTCTTATATTTATCAAAGATTTTGATAATGTTGTTCTAAACATAAAGACCCTTTGTTCATTCAACCCTCAAAACTATCGAGAAATCTACACACAAAAACGTCGAACATTGTTTTTGTAACAGCCATAAAAGTGACCGTCCTATCAGATACATGTACCCGTATTATTTGACTGGACAAATCGATAAAAACAGAATGTACCGTTCGGAGATAATAAAAAAGTTGAATGATACTATGACCGCCCTATCGGAAAATAGAAGTGGATCTTTAGTTCTTCGAGTCGCCAGTAACAATGTCGTCGTACTGTCGCGGCCGGAAGCGATATGTTTCATATAAAAATATATTATTGTTCAACTCCTTCGCTGGACAATATCGTTTGATTTTTGTGAAACGTTCACTTGTTATTATATCTTTTCGATATTTCTTTAAGTTTTACAAAAAAAAAATTGTTTGTTACTACGAGTTTATAATATAACTGTAAGCTTCATGATTACATATTTCTGAGTATTTACTTTAATTATTAAATTGAAAGAATTTATTTCCATAGTATTTAATTAAATGAAATAGATGAGATTTCAAGTGTGAATAATAGTAGTTAGTAAAATATGCTTTTTAGTTCATTAGGAAAATTAGCAACTTTTTCATATGCTCTTATAAAGCGCTTCACTTATTATTTTAAATACTTTAGAAAAACTTCAAAAAGTCAAATACTTTTCGAAAATATATAATATCATAAATTTATCAATAAAGTTGAGTAGACTTTTGGACCCTGACAGTACTTTTGAGGGTTCCCGCTGCCCGCCCGGAGTAAATCCGAACTCGGCCGAATTCCCGCGAGCCCTCACTCGAGTTCGACAAACGACACGGGATACTACAGCACCAATAACTACGAATGCCCACTTAAACTGCATTAATATGCAGGTGCGTTTAACTACAGATGACTAGTCCTTGATAGCTAGCTTGTATTTAAAAGTGGAATTAAAAGTAAATCTTTACATCGTTCAAAACGAAGTCCTGCAGTAACATTTAGATCTTATAAACTACGCGACAGATCTTAATGCAGTTTTCAGTTATAGACTGAGTGATTCAAGAGTAAGTAGTTAGCCGTAGTTTTCGCGTATAATTGTAGTTATTTTTACTGTGCTACTAGTGCGAAACCATAAATAAGGTCTTTGAAAAGATTCAGAATAGAACACTTAGTTAAAATAATATAAATGTCCTAAGTATTTCATTCTAATTGGAATCATTGTCATAGTCCCTTTTTTCATAATTAAGTCGTAAGAGAAGTAAGAGAGAAGCAAGGAAATCCCGAGATTTGTTTTAGAATGACCTTATACTCTATTATTATAATAACTTCCGTGAGACGAATTCATAATTATTTAAGGATTCAACGGTTCGGGACTCAAGCTCATGATTAAGGACTCCTATTGAGTCTGAAACTAGTCGGGCGATCCCGAGAATGCGCGTGAGTAAGCCGTTGAATCCTTAAATAACCTTATACTCTTTTTATCATATAGTTATTATATACTCTTACAAATGAGGCTACTTTGATTCAGTTAACACTTGAGCCCAGGAATCGATGGAGTCATTCCCTTCTCCAAAAATTACATTTTTCTTTCATAACATTTTTGTGTAATATTGCCTTGCACTAACTTTCTAACTCTCTCTCACCAGCTGTACTCTCATAACTGGGACCTATACCTATACAGACAATAAATACCTTAAAAAGAAAATAAAAAGAACAATATAATTGAGCATTTCTCCCAATTTCCCTCATCACTAAGATCGCATAATACAATACAACTCTAAAACCTTTGTTTATTTACGGCGGGTGCAGTGAGGCCGGCTTTACCCTCCGCGCCACGGATTATGTATTTTATCCAGAATCTCTTACCGATGTCTCTGTGTAATTGTGGATTACCCCCACTCATGTTTCCATTTGTCCCCGTTTTGTAAGATGTTTTTATTACGATTCTCTTTGATTTCATGTTTGTGTTTTTGGTAATTTGCATGGGTGCAATAGTTGCCTAAGAGGTAATTTAGAAATTACAAGGATATGAGTTGTTTGGAAAACCTTTATTGATTATGATGAACAATTTATTACTGTAAAATTTTATTGTAATTTATTAATCTAAATTACAATAAAATTTTACAGTACCTACCTATAAATCCTTGATCGATTTTTATGTTTAGGCAAAACTTAATTGAAGTAATCTAAGTAAATCTAAAAACGTTTTCTACAATTTTATTTCACGCAAAAGTCCTTTTTCGTTATATACGAAAATACGCATCAAATACGTAACATCTATTTCAGACCAAAAATCCAGTAAAATCGATTACCTCCATCAAACAACTTCAGTTCGCGAACATCCAAAATTTCCATTAAATATCATCAAACAAATTTCAGATACAAATTCCGTTTATACCACGCTGAAATAATTTCAATCCACGAAGCAAATATTTAAAGAGACCACGTAATGTGTGCCGTGCCGAAGTAACTTAGATACCGCACTGTTGGTAAGCAACTTACTCCACTATAGAGAGAATTATTAACTGGTGTGTCTAGTTGAAGCCCGGCTTTAGCCCTTCAGGTGTGTGTTGAAAGTCGAAATTTTAATTGGTAAATAGCAAACTTTGGTAGCTTAGCGAACGTTTATAAATATTTATTGGTACTTTTGATTCTGTGTTTATCGCTGGAATTTTGATGTAAATGTTTTGGCGATTAGTTTTATAATTAACTTTTAATGTGTATTATGATGTGATCTATGCAAAACAAACTTTATTTAGAACATTTTGACTTTTGTTATACTTTAGTAAAGGTAGTACAAACTACAGTAATTATTCATAGATTACAAATAAACATATCAAATAATACTTCAACTTAAGAGATTTATAGTAAAACTCAAGATTCACACAGAAAGGCAGTTATTTAAAAAAATCTTGCATCGCAAAAACTACTTTTCACTTTGCGGATAAGGTTGAATTTTCGAAAATAATGTTCGTTTTAAAACTGTCATTAATTAATTAGGTTCGGCTGAGACTTTTGTCCGCGAAATAAAGTTCTTTCCTAAATTAATGTTTACCTATCATCAATACTTTTAAAACATGATGATTTAATGATTTATTTCGACACTTTCGTGCAAAGCTATACTAAAATAAAAGTAGCATTACCTAACGGCCTATAAATAATCCCACTGCTGGGCACAGGCCTCTTCCTATAGAAAGATGGAATGAGCATTGATCACCACGCTTGCTCATTGTGGGTTGGCGATTTCAGATTCCAATTTTTGGAATCCTAATTTCTTTACGATGTTTTCATTCACCGTTTGTCAATGGTGTCTTAGAATCATTAAGGATGTAGGTACATATAACTTTGAAATCGTCACATTGGTCATTGAACCGCTAAGCCATCAGGAATGTTCCTCTTTTAACCTAGAAATGTTAATATAATATGACATCGTTAGTTATGAGTAAAACTGATTAATTCCGCCAGGAAAATGTGCGGTATGTCAACTTCGTAATAAGTACGAAAATGATGCATAATATTGCTTCGTTTAATTTTTTTTCTATTAAAAAATAATCTTTGAAGTTCTTTTTTTTACTTGAATACCGAAAATATACTTTTAAAGTAATGAGTAAAAGGACGAAATTTGCTTTTAATATCACCGTTTTTTCGTTTACATATTAGGTATATATAACTAATTCTAATTGAACTTTAACTAAAACAAATTTGTTAAGAATCATTAACATTATTTGTTTACATTGTACGATACAAAAGACTATCTACGTTCTTATTCACGCCTTGAGGATACCAAGTCGTCCAGATAAACGAAGTATTGCAAGAATTTTCAGTTCACTTACTGTCCATCTGTACGTATCGTTGAAGGGATGGGGGAGGGGCGCGGGCTGCGGGGTGGGCCACCCGGGCTCACACGCGACATTGGTCAAAGTCGAATAATGCCACGACTGGAACTTTTTGATAGGTCCGCCGGTAAATGCAGTCAGACATCGGTCAGATTATTGTACCTCTCATTCGAGAAGGCACAACCGAATAGTCAAAGGATCCCTTTGATACAGCTCAGCTTTGTCGTCTAAATACGTAAATCTAATTACATATATGATATAATTATATTAATGCGAGGAGGCCGTGCTTAAACCGTGTGGAAGATATTTTTCGTAATTTAATACATTACAGGATTATCATTTGATGGATGATTGCGTAATCCTCGAATAATTCATGTTTTTGATCACACGAAGTTTAATTCTGTTCAAGTTCTACCTTTACAAACAAGGGTCGAATTTATTGGAGTGCGGTTCCTGAACCAAACTTCATTTCGAATTAAAAGTACACAGAACTTTAACACCACGAAATAAAGGGGACTTGTAAACGAAGATTGGAACCAAGAAACGTGTAAGATTTAAACAAAGGCGAACACCGTTTTAAAAGTCGGTTTGTTCTAACAAACCTGAACTACCCTCAAAGTGGGTTTTAGCGGAAATGAATAGGAGCGTATTGTCAAGCACGAACACTCGACTTCGCCTATCGCTGACAAAGCTTTATTTGCTGTTTTTCACAAATAGTTGGAAGAGCCTCCCCCAGGAGCGGAACGCCGCGAACAGGGGATGGCGTCGTCTTACTCAACAGGGAACTTGTAAGGTGCGCAAAAGTTGTGCCTCTAATGTGAATAAGGAAAGCTAAAGTATGTGATATAATTTAAGTATGTACAACAAATAAAACAACATCTTAATATTGTTTGTTATTTTAGGAATAGAATACAAATCACTTCTCTATGGTAAGCCTGTGTAGGTAATTATAACTAGTAAATTTCTTCGTAGACCATAAGTCAATGTACAATTAACAAAGTGAATGACAAAATCTATTTATTATTATTGAATATCATGATCATTATAAATTTTAAAGAAACAAATAATTAAAGAACATAATACGTTTATTACTCTTAACATTCTTCATAATATCATTATGAAAATACAAATATTGTTTTTGCTACGTAACAAAATAATCAAGTCCATAAAAACAGGTAAGATAAGGTTAAACTACTTGTACCCTTACCTTACAAAAAAACTCATTTTTCCATTACTCGCTTCTGAAATTGAAAAGACGAGCTTTGCAGAAAGTGCCGAACAACTTGGGACTTTGAAGGTTCGCCTTGTGTAAATAAGAGCGGAAGCCTTAGGAGGCCGAAGGAGGTTGGAGGAGGCCGGAGGGGGGCAGAGCGGTCGCGAGCAGAAAGCCCGGCGAATAAAGCCTTCAAAAACTATTTAAAGAGGCTTCGAAGGCAATTGGCACGGGACTACACTGATGGCAGTAGATACTATGACATCACAGAAAAGTGTTCACGGAATATTCTGGAACGTTCTTGAACAAAATAATGATGGCACATGCATCTGTTAAGTGTATTCCTAGAGCAATAAGGGAGAGTGGACCGTTTTCAAAAGCTCGACTTTGACTATATTTAGGAATTTACTCGTAAATGTATTGCGCTGCGTCGTGGTCAGAATATTAATAAAGCTAAGTAGTTTTCCATCATGTTAAGGCTACAACTTTAAGAACTATAAAGATTTTTCTTTTCCATAGTTGTCACGTTTTTCTTTGAGCGTTTCATAGAAATTTATATTTTCTACACACTGTCATCTCTTTTCCTGGTGTATTTCTCCTTTTGCAGGTCTGCTAGAAGAAATTTCTTTAAGAAATAGGCGGTACTTTTGTACTCTTTTACTATTATTTTGTGTCCTGCAAATACTTGTGTGTCCATACATTGTTAATAATAATAAAAATATTGTTTGTTTACATAGAGGTCACAGCATGAATTAGTATCCTCCATAAAACCTTATCGATCAAAGTTCAGTTCAATCATCTCAACAACCGACCAAGAGGGTTAATCGTCATATTGAAAATAATAACTCCATCAGCGATGGATGCAATATTCAGCGCAAAGCGTAAACCAGCGGAACTTCCTGTTTGTAGCGGAGTGCGGAAATTCAATTATCCGACGATAAAAGTGCGGGGCGGACGGTAGTGATGCCAAGTTCCCGGAGTGCCCCGGGACATCCTGGCTTTTGATACAAATATTAATAAAATATTTTTGCTCATGATTCTTTTAGAAATAATCAGGCTCTTTTTAATGCTGAGGATCTAGCTCCTGTTTTCTTTTCTTAGTATTATAGAACAAACCATCTCTTATTATAAGTCTGGATCCAATAATTATGTCTCGAGTTTATAAAAAAAATATTTAGTATGTCCAACTTGTTTACTTGGAACTTACTTGTCTTCAAGATTTGATATTCATGAATCATAGTAGGTAGTATGAATCCCGCAGCATATGCCAGCGGGCAGCACTAGCGAGGCCGTTGAGGGCGGGTAGGGGCGGACTACTCGCGCCCAGAGACGTGCCGCCTGAACTTGATTTTTTGCGATTTTACTCTCATCACATAGCATTTCAAGTTTCTTGGCACGAAAATTTATTTTACATGGACAGTTTATGGTTAAGTTGCTTATTATTTTAGCGATTGCCTATCTTACATCCTTCGATTGTATTCTTTTTCTGGCTCGATAGAATTACTCTTCTACCTACATCTGATTAGTTTCATCTTTTCGTAAAATCGCCTTTATTAAGAAAATAACGGGTTACTAACATTATTAAATAATTTTGCGCCTTCTTGTCGGTTGCATCAAAGTTTTATCAAAAAATATCAATATTGCCGAAACAATTTTGATACATTCATCATATTAGTGGATATGAATTCAGCTGCAATATAAAATTGTATGTCACGATAAAAGCCGATATGAAAAGTTTCATAAGCCGAAGCAATACCTCCGTTTACTGTACATTGCTGGAATAAAAAGCGATGTTTCATGCTCAGTAGTAAATAATAAGCCGATAAAAGGCGTGTATATAAAATTGTTAGAGTTCGATAGCAGAGTGATAATGGAACTTTTATTGCTCGAGTTATTCCGGATTACTCTTCATACGTTCTACATGGAAATTGGGAGTCATTATGCTTATGAGTTTGCATGTATGAATGAATATTTCAAATGCTTTTTTATGTATATTCGCGTTCTCATTTTTCTAATATGCATAACTTAATTTTATTCATACTAACATTATTGTCATGGTCTGAAGAAATACAAACCTGATTCCAATTTATTTCTGGCTTTTTTATCAAATCTTAGCAATGACTACTACCTACTTATATCATCTAATAACTTTTCACTGGTTTTGATTCAAGTCTTGGCTTGAATGGAGTGGGTATGAGATTCGATCAAAACTGCCCCGTCAGATCAAACATAAGCATCCATCAATGAATTTATATTACCTCGTTAGGGATGTTATTCCTCAGTTGATCTCAAAACGACATAAAAACGCGAATCTATCAGCTGCGTACCTCATAAAAGTCATCCATAGAGAATGGATGGTCTATTTTCATGGTTTTTCCTTACGAGGCCGTGGAAAATGCTATCATAATGGTAGTAGTTATGACTGTGTTTGATTAAATTAGAAGACTATTCATTTATAAACAGTTTAGGTATACTAAACAGCGCTCAAATTTTATATCCAGGCTTAAAGATGATAAAGAGGAAGATAATTCAGTCTGACCATTGACCACCACTGAGGATAAACTGAATACCAGCTGTGTGCATCAGAGTTATAAATATAAATCCTACGTAAGCCAAATAGGAATTAACCAAAAACGTGAATTCAGTACACTTTCAAAATTTTCCAGCACCCACAGTAATTGAATATAAAAAGCCGCTGGAAGCTTCAAAACGAACTTTGACACTTGGCGAGTTTGTTTTTATTTTGGTCGTCCGGCACGTAAGGTCGATAAATTTCATGGTGCTTATGTGGACGTCAGAGGCATTACTCTTGGGCCCTCGAGACTCCTTCACCAAATTGGCCGGTCACGCCTTCTAGGTGGTGCTTTTGAGCCACTCTTGATGGCGTACTTTTTGGTTTTATCGCTTGACAAATCTCTGTTGTGGTTATTCTGTGACTTTTGAGATATTATGTTTTAGTTACTTTGTGCTAGTGAATTTTATGAACGTAGTTCAGAGAATTCATTCAGTCTAAAATTTCGTTTATTTTGTATTCAATTAAAAGATGAACCTGTGATAAAAGGTTTTCTAGGAACGAATGGTAAAATTCTGTCCGCACATAAAAAGGATTCCATGGAAATTTTAAAAACGTCCGAAAAATATAATATTATTTACCTTGTAATTTGTTAAATGTGTTTTTTTTTTATTTACAAGTTATGTAGGTTGTACATTACTAGTAATCTTGTTAACCCTTCTGATAAGTAAATGCCTGTGTTATAAGTTTGATAACGTCGATTGTTCAATGGGTGGGATTGGAACCAGCAACTACATGACCACAAGTCTGACGTCCGAGCAAATAGTTTACCGCCACTTTAAAAAAATATATATCTAAAAGAACAGTCCAAAATATTCAGTCTACCAAAAAGCTTGAGAGTGCTAAAACATTCCACCTTCAGTGAAAATTCGCTTAAATCTGAACTAACAAGTTGAACTCTGCTCAGCACCGCTTAAGCTAAGCCGGTTTCGAGCAGGTACGAGTTCATCACAAGCTTTTGACTCGCAAAACTATTTGCTAAGTACGTCTGCCGATTGTCAGGGCCCGAGTGTCGCCTATTACGAGCGGGAGGCACTTCCAAGAGGCCAATTTCGTAAAACATTTGAAGTTATGCCGAGTAAAGTTTTGATAGGATCTGTAATACTGTTTTATAAGTTTTAAAAAGGAAAAGCGACCAGAAGTATATTTATATACGTATATATTTATATTGATGCTTCTAAACGTAGATTTATTTGTATCTGTTTCGTTAGCCGACTTTAAGAACCTCTGTTTAATTAAAGGCTTTTAATAACTTTTAATACAACTTTAAATAATGTACAAAAGACAAATCCAACAAGAGTTATAGCAAACAGCTAACTCCATTCAACTTTCTGCCATTCGAATACCGAAGAAACAAATTAATAAGCAAATACTAATTTTAATTAAAAATCTCATTTTAATCTTTTAGTACAAAAGCTATTATAAATGCAGTTGCTTTGATAATCTCTTTGTTAAATCAAAGCAAAAAAATTCTCATAAAATGTATTAATCACATTGTTTGTTCATTTTAATCTGCTCATTACTCGTCAGCCAATTTGCTGCTTTATGCTCAGTCATCCCTCAACATTTAATTACAAAAGCCTTCAAGTATTAGAATGACAGGAGTACACTGAGCGAACTCGGGGCGACGGGAGCTCATGCATTAAGAATACGTCATGCCTGTACAATTTTACGACAGACTTTTATTGAGTTCAGGAGAAACGACAGGTGAGTTATGGTATCTCATTAAACACGTCTTCGATTTTTTTGGGAATGATGGGGTTCCGATTTACGGATTAAATAATAAATAAATAAATAAATAAATGTGGACAACATCACATACATCGCTCCGAATCCAAAGTAAGTAGCTAAAGCTATGTGTTATGGAATCAGAGACAACGAAGGTACCACAAACACCCAGACCCGACACAATGTAGAAAAGTGTTTTTCTACATTGACCCGTCCGGGGATCGAACCCGGGACCTCAGAGCTAGCGACATCTTGAAAACCGGTGTGTACGCCACTCGACCACGGAGGTCGTCAAATTGGATCAACGTCAACGGATTTTTGACTATCTTGATAAAATGTGGTATTAAGTTCATAAAATGAAAATATGAGAGTACTGTTGGAAGAGCTAACGTTATACTTTTGTTCACTATAGGTCATGCAAGGTTTGCAAATAAATACAATTGTTTCGTTTAATTAACAAAACTAAGGCATCTTACAGCCGATCATCTACCCAAATATTTAGAGTAACACCTTAAATACCTACATGCCTACGTTTGATTCTTTTATCATTAGATAATTGAAACTATTGAATAGAACACCTGCCTTCCCAGTTCCTGCCATTTGAGGTTTCCAAATAAACAGCGAAAAATAATCTAATTCAAAAACCGTCTCCATAAAAAAGTCTCAGGATTCCAGAAAATGAAAGTCTGGGCGATGTGAGAGTAAAACGAATCAAAATTAAAGGAGTCGTTGGCAGAACATAGTTTGTGAATGAAGAGGCGGTATAAAAACAAATTCCGGTCACTGCGTTCTCGACCAAAATGCAAAACCGTTGCATTTCTGAACATATAAGAATTTTGTAGCTTTATTAACGTTACTTCTTGCAAGAATAAAAACTCAACGGAGAGGATAAGGAATCTATGTATTTTGTATGTATTTTTATGACTCTTCGTTATAAAACAAAACTAATCCAAAACTGAATGGAAAATTATAAGTCTATTTGTATTTCTCTGAAATCAGATAAAAAAGCTAAAATCGATTTTGCTATCTCAAAATCTTATTTAAAATAGACACGCTATCATCCTTGTGGTTTTATTAACATAAAAATATATCTACGAACCTCGAAAATTTCCTAACCCAATAACACAAATCCTAAAAACAATTCAACTAAAGTTGCTCAAAATGACACAAAATAAGTCTAAATCTAAACTCTATTTACTCTGGCTTATTAGTCTTACAGGAATTCAGTAGATCGCTAAGTTAGTTGCGGGTCAAATTATGAATCTCAATATTACAAAAGGGGACGTCCTGAGCCCGGGGCACGGCGCCCAATCGAATATTTATGAGGGAAATTCACAGATGATAAAACTTGAGTACGGCCGAGCTTTGCCACTGTAATAAGCGGATGTTTTATTTGCTGTTCGTCTTTACTTATTTTTTAAATCGTCTGCGTTTCTTATTAGTTTTTAGATAATATGTTTTGAAGGCTAAATGGTAATAAAATTTGCCCTTGCAATTTTTGTTCTTAACTTTTGGTCATAGTTAATTGTAATTAGTTTGTAGCAAATATTAAGATGTCATAGCAAAATGTTTGTTGGTTCTCCTCAAAGTTAATTGCATTGCATGCATTTATTAAATCCGCATTAATTTTATAAACAAACAAAATAAACCGAAAAGTATAATTATGATACAAGTAAAACCTCTAATCTTTTATTATCTCTCTATTTGATATAAACACACTCAAATGTGTTGTAGAATTAAAAACTTTTCTGTAGCCTCTGAGTATGAAAAAAAATGAACATAATATTTTTTGCATATTTTTCTTTCTCTGACTTAATTCTATTACTTTAAAACATTGTACACAACAAAAAGAGTTTAGATATTCCATATCACTGATTTAATATTACCATTCCCAAAATATAAAAATCTCCTTATTTGATTTTCGAGAGTAACTCACAAAAAGCTTTGTCATTATCCTTTTTCTTCAATTAACTCGCCTTTTTCTGTCGCTGCAAATATATCCAGACAACAAAAAAAGGAAAAAAGTGGGAATGTAATAAATGTCTCAAATATGTGCAATATCTCGCTGGTCATAAAGTGAGGCTTATTTACATAAAGGTGAACGCGACGTGACGATTGTTTTGTCCTTATATTGGGCTCTGTTTAGCCCTTGATACTGCAAATGGAAGGGGCTTCGCTTTGGACGTTTTATGGTGTTTAAAAGCCTTAAAGGGTCAGGTGTATTTGTTAATATCTATTTTATGTACCTGCAGCATTATCCAGATACTTTTGTTACGTAAACTTTGTAATTAGGTATGTAAGCACAATGTATATTACTCATTAAATAAGTTTAAGGTATTATGTAACAGGAGAGCTGGTTCAAGATAGCTTACAATCAAGTATTGAATTTTGCTAATATCAAAAATAATTACGCTTAATAAACGCAGTCTCCAAAACTACGTCCACACCACATCTAGAAAATCAACATCTTTTATTTTTAAACCCAGCTCGCGTCCACCAAATAGGTTCGTAAGGTTTCAGTGGTTTCGAAACCGGCCCGTTCACCATAGCAATAATCATTTATCGGAGCCGCGTTACCGGTATACGTGATGCGGTTCCGTATAGCGGCTTTGAGAGAATCGACTTTTGTCGAGACCTCTTTCAAAGCCTGCCGTTTACTGCCAAAACGGTTTAGTGTTTCAATAGCTGTCTTTGTTTATGACGTTTTTGCGATATTTCGTTTGACCCGTTCTGTTAGAATGTATGGTTTTGGTATGATATTTAATCCAGTTTTGGCTGCTATGGCTATGCTTTTATTTTAGCCACCGAAAAAATATATCATATTTTTTTTAATTGATCATATTATATACTTTGTAGTAAATCAGAAGATATACAATAAAACAGAAATAACAAACAAAACTATAAATTTTTTGGACAGTATGAAGGAAGAACAAAGTAGTAAACACTAATAGTATGTATTAGATAGATATCCTTTGCAGTTCAAACATTTTAGTGAGCAATACGTGCCGTATTCATAAATTAGGTATGTAACAGCATACAAAAAGAAAATTTTCCTGTTTTTCCGAGCTAATTAACTGAAATAGCAAGCGCAAAACAAACTTAAATCCATTGAAGCAAACCCAACATAAATCCAGTCGGTAATTCTTAAATCACAACCCTTTTCACCGCAATAATCCATAAAAAATATAATTCCAACTGCGCAACACTTCACAAGTTGTAAATAGAAACAAATGGGAAATTACAAGTGGAGTGTTCCTTATTAGCGCGGTTTCATGTCCGGGGTGCGTGGGGGTACAGAAGGGGAAAGGGGAGTGGGGGAGGGCAGGCGGGGAGTATCTAATCGGGTTAGTATGTACGCGTGTTTACGCTGTCGCACATACAACGCTTGACTTGCATTTCAGTTCAAATGTGAACGTGTTAAGAGATAATTACTCACTCATTCGTTCGTTTGATTGTACGAGTATATTCTTGTAATCTTCCTTTGTGAATTAGGTTGCGATCGCTTAATTAGGTCGATGTTGATCTGGGTGTGTAAGGGCATCGGATGGCGGGAATTGGTTTCAAAGATTTTGGCCGTGCAAAGCACCCTAATACTTACATATTATAGTGCTATGGAACAATGGTAGTGAAATGCCCCTGAACATAAACGTATTCCATTCATAAATATTTTTATATTATAGAATTATAATAAAACTATAATAAAACGTAATAGTTGCTATTAAAACAGTGGGAATTTAAAACTTACGATTATTAAGAAACTGCAACCAAATTAGAAAATTAGGTTGCATCCTCACATCCTCGTCTGCAAAACGTTTTGGACTCATTCATAAAACGCTTGTTAGAATTGGATGCACAAATATAGGTAGTGTTACAGTTCATGCCTTGCATATGACCGCATAATTTCCCCTCGCCTCCATACTGCACGTATTTGCTAACCGAATCTCAGAATTCATGCGAGCTTTCAATATGGTTACCAAATATTTGTGAATTAAGAATATTGCAGTAACTAATTTCTATGTTATCTAGTGCTTGCACGGTATGACATGGTGTGTTTTTAAAAATATTCATAGACATTGATTTCACGATAGGAAGTTAATTATTTCAAAGTTTATTTAAGTATCATAATACCGGCCTATAAATGTCCCACTGCTGGATACAGTCCTCTTCCCATATAGAGAAGGAATGAGCACTGATCACCACGCTTGCTCATTGCGGGTTGGCGATTTCAGCTTCCAATTTTTTGGAATCCAGGTTTCCTCACAATGTTTTCCTTCACCGTTTGTCAGTGGTGTCTTAGAATAATTAAGAATATACATATAACTTTGAAAAAGTCACATTGGTACTTGACCGGGCTGGAACTTGCAACCATGTGCATAAGAATCCGGTCATTAAACCGCTAGGCACCATGACTTCCGATATGAAACTTAATGATTAAAATTTCATGTCATGAAGTAATTCCATATTCCATATTATTATTTTCATTCGAATTTTCCTTGTATACTTTTTTTTTGCAACAAAATTCAATGCACTTATTTAAGTCACAGTTCATCATAAAGCCGGCAGCTATACATTGCTGGCTACATATAGCGAACACTGTCCTCTTAGTGTAAAGTACCCTATGTAAACAGCGACGTAAAGCGTAATAGTTTCCGCTTTCCTGTTGAAACTTTGCGGGCAGGAAATTCGATCAGGCCATGATTAAAGTGAGAGAGATTTTATTAGGATACTTTTCGTTCTTGTTTCTATGCAGCGCTAAGTTAGCAATTTATATTTTGACTTTAATTTTCTTTGTTGAACTTTTTGGACAATGTATTGTGTAATTCTTTGAATATGTAAGTGCTCGAGTTGTTATTTTTTGAAAAAGTGATATTTTTATTAACTGTTGTATATTTTCATTGATTCAAAGCAATATATACAAAATCTAATTTTCGTATTCGACATAATCATTTTTATTTTGTGCGAATATTTGTTTTTGTCAATATTTTATTTTGTAACATCGAAATAATTAATATCAATGAAAGTTTGTTTTTTAATCGTCAACTTTTTTTTTTTTATTCACCATATTTTTTTATTACTATCATCAAGACGTCACTTAAAGATCCAGAATCAGAAAGATTAAATGAAAAAAATAGAATAATGTTTCAAAAATTATACCTACGATTCTAATAATACCGTTACATGTAAAGTAAGACTGTACCTCTTATTGTGATTTAGTTTAGACCATAATTCCAACTTTGGACTCCCAATGGTGGAAACTATGAGCTGAATAAACGGATACTAATATTCTAATATGACCTATAAATTCAATTATTGCGGAACTGCACTAAATTATTGCGCTCGCGTTATCTCCCTTTGGGGTGTTACATATTTAAGAAATGATAATGAAATCCGCATTGCCAGTACCTACTTATATACGTATATATACCCTACATAAATAAATAATGCTCAACGATATGTTATTATGTGCTTAAAACAAAAGAATCGAGTATGTAAAATAATAAAAAAAGCAGGGGATAAAATAATAATAATGATTCTAAGACACCATTGATGCTTTGAAGGAAAACATCGCAAGAAATCGCTAACGTGTATTGAACAAGCATGGTAATCAATTGTGTTCCTTTTCTATATAGGAAAAGGATTTTGCTTAATTTTGATTTATTATAATAATAATTCCTTTGACAAGAAAAGGAACAAAAATCCCAACTGTATTTTGAAGTCCGAAATAATGATAATTCCGTATATTTATATAATAATAATAATAATATATAATTTCAATGCCCGATTCTCAGAATTAATTTCTGAAAAGTAAAATCTTTTGTTAAATATAAAAGTGCATGAATCTATAGTTTATTTCTTTTCCATTCATGTTCCTAATATCACAGACAGGAGAATTGTTCAAAATGATCAATACACGAACAGTCCGTATGTTTGTTTTTTTTTTCAAATGTACGTCGTTTTGTAATGTCTCTTCAACTGAAGGCTGTTCATTCTTTTTATCTCTTTGGAGCGAAAACAAAAACCTTACTTTGTCTGACAAATCCCGAATGTACGTACTCATTTCATTAGTGATATTTTTGCTATAGATGTATGTAACTGCCTTATTCTGTGTAGCTTGTTTGAACAGTTTCGTACTTGAATATTATGCTAACTTATCTTTAGATTTATTAAATTGGTAAGTAGATAGTTGCCATGACGACGAAATTTCGTTATTTTGAAGTAGGATTTTCTATCCTCTTTCATGGACGTAATTTATCAATTAAATAAACAAGGTTGTGATATCTCCCGGCGATGATAATCTAGAAACTGTTTTCTTCTTTAAATATCAGCCTCACAGATTTTTATGTTTTTGACGTTATACTTCTTTAGGCTCGTTATGAAAAAAATATAAGAGTGAAATTTTAACATGCGCATCTTAAAATTTCACTCTCATACGCGCATCATTGTATGTATAACTACTCACGCGCGTATATAAGAACACGCACCCATTATTTTTCACTTGTAGTGTACATACATTGAGACTTCAATTTAAAAAATGTTACTGCATTACGATAACTACAGAATAAATTCCTTTTTTTTTGCGCAAGAATAAAATATAATTAGTAAACATTTTATTTAAAAGGTAGATAAACTTAAGTACTTAAAATAAAAATACACAAATTGTAAGCAGAATGCGATAAACAAACACAATCAATACACACAAACGACGATAAGTAGATGGAAAATTCTTACCTAACTAGTAAACAGAGGTAAGCAACCTTCTAATATGAAATGAAGAATCTCTCGCGTTCTTTGCAAAATATAAACCAGGGCAGTTAAGTGTATCAAACGATTGCGTAATTCTAAACACTGATATACTTATTTAGAAATACAACCGCCACACGGCAAGTACCCCCGTGTATCGAGTTGGCGCGAGTTCACAAAATTCCAGCCGCGTGAAGCATGTCGCACCTAACTTAATTAAATTCTATTATACTGAGAGCGAAGATAAATAACTCGCGCCGGTTAGACACCCCTGAACAACTTGGAGAGTTGAAATTTAGAAAGAATGAAGTAATTTCTTTTGTGGAGGGCGTAGTTCAAATGGAACGAGACGTAATTGTTGGTACTCGTCCCCGAGATGTGGAATTTTGATAGTGCTTTTTTAATGTTCATTTGTTCGGCTTTTAAATTGTGAAAGAAACATTCATGGTATTCTTTAATTCTTCTCAATTATGACCTTTTTCGCATATAAAAACTAAAACTATTCAGGTTAACATAAAATATAGATTTCCTTAAACAAACAAACTTAGCACAAAAATAAGGTAAAATATGGTTTATTTTATATTAATTTATTTTCATTTATTTATTTAAACAAATTAAAATAGAGAGGTGTTCCTTAATTCTAAACTCGCCATACTTTTACAAATTGAAATATTGTACCGTACTAAAACCAAAAATCTAATCATCAAAACAATCAATCAATCGTGTGTGAGATGTCCCAAGATTATTATTATTATATATTTATTATTACTTTATGATATTCATTATTCTTAACAAGCTTCCTAACGCCATAATAATTATACCCACTCAATTCAAAACAACATACCTACAAATATCAGCACATTACAATTCAGAATGAGCGCTTTTAAATAGTGTAAAGTGAGTTACGTATGCACGTAGCCCACGCTTCGTGTGTCCCACAGTTAAATGCAATTATCTGTATTACGGCGGAATGATGGCTGTCTTCCCCTGCCTCTGCAGAACTACTGACTTTAAACTGAATAAGGATGTAGGTCTCAGAACAATGTGAAGGCTGCTTTAGATATTTTGTCGATGATTTGAATTAGAAGTTTATATTTTAATAATGTTTTCTAAGGTTTATGCGAATGCGAAAAAGACCTTGTAAAAAAAAATCCTTTTTAACGGATTCTATGGGGTTTAATTTGGTTTAAGTTTCAACGCCTTTGCAGGTGTCATGGTCACGAGCCGGCCATGACAGTTGCATTTTATAATTTTAAGTTACCCTTTTAACAAGAACTTCTTGGATGTGGGAACCGAAAGACAGATATGGCAGATCAAAAAATATGACAGTAATGATTATAGTTGGTCGCTTTTTAGGTGTATCTGGAACAATAAATATGGTGTTAAACAATTAAGAAAATCTGTTACGTCTTTCTTATTTGTTTTACAATGTTCTTGCTTGAAAAAAAAAAATATTTTCAAAATATGATTATTTTACATTGTTTTTGGTATCCTAGTTAATAGTATAGGTATTCGTAACGTAAATAAAGTAAAAAATCGAACAATCATAGCATTAATTTTTCCTACCAAATTATCAAAAACTTGAAATTGCACCGTACGAATAACAAAAGAAATTCGACTGATCCCGGTTCATTACAAACGAATCTAGATAGCAAAGTTTTTACTGAGAACCTCAATGCACCTATACCTTCTTATGCAATTGTCCATTTGCCGTCACAAATAAAGGAAACTCTTTCAAACTCACAAGATTTTATCTGCTCAAGTCTCGATATTACTGTCTGGAAGTCAGTGTTAAATGTTTGTGACGGGAGGGTATATAAAAGCATAAAGGGTGCTGCTGCCTCCTCACAATATCCGTTGCAGCAACTAAACTATTCTCTTTAAATGTTTTGTTCTTAGATTGGATAGAAACACGCGATCTTGAAAATTTGTCGTCGGTTGTATGGGACAACGGAACTGTTTGTTTGGGGATACCTTTAATTTAGCTGTTTCATTTGGGATTTTGGCAACGAAATTCAACTTATAGGAAGTCGGTATATATATTAGTAAGTTCATTGTTTTGTTCAGCCGGTAATTGCTAAAAATGTTTGTAATATCGTTGAGAAAAATAAATACTTTGTTTTGCAATCTAATGATTTACGAGTAGGTGTTTTTTAAACATTGTATTCTGAGGTTTACGCGAATGTTAGACAAAGAAATAAAAAAGGAGAAATTTTAATATCTTACTAAGAAATCTTATTACCACTTAGTTGATTTTTTTATTAAAGAAAGGGACGTCAACTTGTTTTTTTAAACGTTGACAAAAAACTCGCTGAAAATACTCACATAACTGTATAAGAAATTGTATAAAAACAAGCTCCTAAATTCCTTAACAAGAACGAACATCTACTACTTTGTCTAAAGAAACGTAACACGACATTACAAAAAAACGTTGAAAAACAAAAGGGGTGTCGAATCTCGAAGCTTATATCCAATATTGAGGAGAAAAAGTCCGATAAAGTACGTAAAGGTAATCCAATCCGTTTGGGCGGCATTCGAACTCGGATAGAGTAGATTAAGAACAGTTGTTAGTTCAGAACCTCTCACAGCCCTCACGAGCTCCTTGATTGAATCAAATAAATCCATAATCTTATCTACCAATGTAACTAAACTCAGAAATATGGAATTTTACAGATCTCAACAAAATCGAGATCAAAATGCTTTTATCGTTCAAGTATTTGAATTTCTTTCGGGCTTATCGTACTTGGACGAATATTCTAACAGATATCCCGAAAAATCGTTTCTGATCGCAGAGTAAGCATACTGACCCAGAGCCCAAACACGTTTATGTGAATTTGTTGCTAGTACAAATTATTAAAATAAATATTTTTGATTTTGTACATGAGGAATGTATCGAATATCTTTCTTATAGCATTATCTTTTCAAAAACTCAAAAATTCACTAACTTATTTGCCTACATCTTTTTTCAACCCATTATGTCAAAATCCAAACAAAAGTTAAACTAAATAACCATTGGAAAGTTGCTTTAAATTCTGATTCTCTCTACTGAAGTAATCTGTATTTATATAACTTTAACGCGTGTAAAATCGTAATGCTTTAAGCTGAATATGGAACTATAAGCAACATGTAAACCAGTTATCTCAGTTTCGAAAACCCATTAATAAACCAGAAATATGGTAATATAACAAAGTTCGAGGGATTTACCTAAATCCGGTTCCCAATATCGCCCACAAATTATATTGGAAACTTTCAACTGTGAATTTCATACATTTTTGTTCTAAATACCGTGTGTTACTCGCAAGCAGGGTCGTGTCAGTATGTTTTTGGCAGCTCCAAATGAGTAATAGTAAACTGGAGACCCATTCGTAAAACTTCCTTTTGTTTTGTATTGAAAATTTGTTATTGAATAAAGGTGCTACGGCAACAGAAAAGAATTTCTATGTAGAATGACAGCTTGATGGATTGACCCTGATTAAGTTATTTATAACAAAGTTCCGAACAGAAAGGCGGCGAAAATAAATATGGCAGAAATTTGCATTCGTAAAGTTGTAACAGGTAATTGTGCGAATGTTACAGGAGCAACGTTTGTCTTACAAGTTTTGGAAATTTGTGAAAAGTTGGATGGTGGAGCGTCTGTGTAATGCCTTGGGAACGAGATATTTTTTTTTCCCTAACATGATAAAGTTTTTGAGAAAGCTTTTGTTCGCGTGCCTTACAAGGTAGTGTAATAGATTTTAAAGGAAATATTAGCTACGTAGGGAACTCAATTGATGCCTTTTTCTTAAAACTACACTCGCGAGCAAAAGTATGGAATCACTTACTTGAAATTTGCTTCGCGCAATCTGAGTACTAAATTATTCTGCTAATATTAATAAAAATGGTACCATTTTAAAGATTAAACTGTTACCTTTAAATTGATACCAAATTCATTAAAATCACACCAGTATTTAAGGAGCTATCCTGGATTAAGTGAAGGAGTTAAGGAAAACCTAAGGATAATGAAAAAATAATGAATGAAGAAAACAACAAAAATTGTGTAACAAAAACTTTAATTGGCTTTAAAATTAATTTTCAATATTTTGTGTTCCCTCCCCTCGCCCTTATAACTGCTCGAAGACGGTTCTTCATTGATCGAATCAGCTTCCGAATTGATTCTTGCGGGATACCTTCCCACTCCTCTATCAAAGCCGATTTCAGCTCATCTACACTTGAAGGAGCAGGATTTCTTGATCGGACCCTCCTCTTCAATTCATCCCACATGTGCTCAATGGGATTTAAGTCCGGGCTGAGCGCTGGCCAGTCCATTGTGGCGATACCGACTTCTTCGAGGTATTCAGTTGTGGCACGGGCAGTGTGACAACGAGCGTTATCGTGCATAAGGAGGAAGTCATCACCGATATATCCCGCGTAAGAAAGGACATGGTCCTGCAGAATATCGGTAATGTAGCGGTCTGAAGTTAGACCGCCTCCTCTTCCCCCGCCAGGCACGAAAACCAGCTCCGTTTTACCGTCGAAGGAAATGCCGGCCCACATCATACAAGAACCACCGCCATACGCCACTGTCTCAGCAAAACAACACTGTGCATATCGTTCCCCAGGCCGCCTGTAGACCCGACCTCTTCGGTCGCTGCCATGCAAACACATTCTGCTCTCGTCGGAGAACAGGACACGCTTCCATTGCTCAACCTCCCAATCAAGATGAGAGCGAGCAAATTGAAGACGTGCTTGTCGGTGGCTTGCCGTCAGTTTCGGGCCTGTGGCTGGCCTTTTTGGAGTTAAATCAGCTTGCATGGAGTCCGGCCGGAACTCGTGTACCGTGCGCACGCGCTTTCTAAGTCCGGCTGTGTGAATAGTGTGAGAATGGCTTCCGATGTCGTTAAATGTAATACGTGCAATATAGTCATAAATGAGGTGCTTGCATTCATACAAAACAAAATGGATGTGATGGATAACGTGAGCTTAATCCACATTTGCATTAGTGCATTTTCGGAGGAGGACATAGTCACGGCCAAGGATCTTTTGTTTGATTCGGTCAAAACAGACAAGCGCAAGATACAAAGGAAGAAAGGTGGCAAATCTCAAAGGGATGTTGAAGATATAATCTGTCTAATGAATCAGATTAATCAAGATGAAATACCAATTTTTGTTGCGCGTAACCTGAGCAAACTACCCCCAGTAACATTTGATCATGTCGACGTTACGCGGCTGTTAAAAGATATTGTGTTGTTACAACAGGAAGTTTCTACAATAAAACAAACTTACGCAAAGTTGGAGGACTTAAGTGTCGTGAAGAATGAAGTGGCAATGTTTGTTAACTCGGAAATAATGAAGCCGCGGGAGTTTAGAAAAATAACTGAGGGTAGTTCGTCTGAAGAGCGAAGTGACCAGAGTGAGCAGTCCGTTTTATTACAGACTCCCCCAAACACGTCTATGTCCATAAAAAATGGTTTGAGGTGTGATCAGCTGAGTCAAGTAAATATTATAACAGGTACAGAAAAAACAGCGGAGGAATGCGGGTCTCACTCGGCAACTGATAAGCAAGTACAAAACATAGTCGCCCATCCGAGGATGAAATCCTTCGCTGAAACGCTGAGTGATGGAGGAGTTTGGAAAAATGAAAATAAAGACGAAAATTGGCAGTTAGTTCAAAGGAAGAGATTGAAAAACAGATTTCAAAGTGAGAAGGGTGAGGCAAGAGTTGAGTTGGACGGTAACTTCAGAGCAGCGGATACGAGAATCTCGCTGTTTATAAATAATGTTTCTAAAAACACGTCTGCTGATGATATTTCCAGCTATATTCTAAATAAGACTCAAGTGCAGGTCTCTTTGGAAAAGTTACCCATGAAAATCGAGAAAGACTATGATGCCTACAAGATAACTGTACCAAAGAGTAAATTGAATATATTTATGGATGCGAGACTATGGCCCGATGGAATATCGTTTAGACGCTTTGTTTACTTTTCGAAGCGAAATATGTTAGTGAACAAAGACCGTCAATGAGTACAAAGCTAGTGACGTTTAATTGTAAATCGCTTAAGAGGAGTATTGAGGGTGTTCGGGCGTTATGTGGATCAGCAGACATTGTAGCATTGCAAGAGACCTGGTTATTGCCATATGATATTTCTCTGTTGGGTACAATTGATTCTAACTTTTGTTACACTGGGACATCAGCGGTTGACATCTCGGCGGGCTTACTTCACGGCAGGCCCTATGGCGGAGTTGCCTTGCTTTGGAGACAAAGCCTGTTTCAAACAGTATCTGTAGTGGAGTGCAACTGTGTGCGGTTATCTGCCATTAAAATAGTGATGTCTCAAAAATCGATTCTGGTGTTTAGTGCGTATATGCCAACTAACTGTGCAGAAAACTTGAGTGAGTTTACGGAGTGCCTAAGCCGAATTAACGCCATTATTGAGGAACAAAAGGTAGAAGCTTGTTATATTCTAGGTGACTTTAATTCTCATCCAAATGAATTATTTTGTAATGAGTTGCATCAATTTTGTTTAGAGCAAGACTGGAAATGTGCCGATATTGAGTTTTTGGGTATGAATTCTGACACTTTTACTTTTATTAGTGAAGCTCATAACTGTAAAAGATGGCTTGACCACTGTGTGGTTACTGAGTCAGCGGGGAGGTCAATAGTTGGAATGAATGTAAGGTACGATGTTTTGTGGTCTGACCATTTTCCTTTGTGTGTTTACTGTGATTTTGATATCATTAAACCGAAAGTATTTTTAAATAATAAGGGGCATAATAAAATTGTATGGGGAAATAGGCATACTGAACAGATAACTAATTATACTACAATATGCAATGATATGTTAAAATATATAGACTTTCCTGACCAATTTCGTGATTGTGCTGATAAAAATTGTCGTAATTTAGAGCACCGAGTGGTTATTGATAATATGTATGAGCGAATAATAACAATATTGAGCGATGCGGCCCGTGATAGTTATTGTAAACCTCAATGTAAAAGAAAGGGAGGTTATATCAGGGGTTGGAATAGACATGTTAGTGGCACACATAGAGAGGCTAGACTTTGTTTTCAAATGTGGTTGGAGGCAGGCAAGCCTCTAACTGGACTGCTTTATAATAACATGGTGCAATCTAGGAAGCAATTTAAATCAAAGTTAAAATGGTGCCAAGATAACCAGGAACAAATTGTAATGGATAGGTTAGCCAGTCTTCATAGCGCACATGATTTTAAAGGTTTTTGGAAATGTACTAATAACTTGAACCCTGGGTCTGGCTTTCCTGTTAGTGTGGACGGTCGCACTGATAAGGTTGAAATTGCTAACATGTTTAAAGACTTTTTCACTGTAGTTTCACCACTGGGTTGGTCGTCGTCCGTTGACAGTGCCACTGAGCTATCTTCCACAGAACTCTTGACTATAAGGTATTCAGCCAAGGAAGTTAAAAATGTAATAACACGTATGAAGCGTGGAAAGTCTCCAGGACACGACGGCCTCAGTGTGGAACACTTAAAGTACGCGGGAGTTCACTTGCCCAGAGTTTTGACTATGTTTTTTAATTTTTGTATATCGCATGCTTATCTGCCGAAGGATTTAATGAGGACTGTCGTTGTTCCTATTGTGAAAAATAAAAGTAAGGATATATCTGATAAGGAAAACTACAGGCCTATCTCTTTAGCCACCATTGTGGCTAAAGTTTTTGATTGTTTACTAAATAATAACTTGAAAAACAATGTTAAACTACATGATGCGCAGCATGGCTTTAGGGAAGGTCTTTCTACCGAAACGGCAATTTTATGTCTTAAGAAAACTGTTAGGTATTACACTGACAACCAAACACCCGTTTTTGCCTGTTTCTTGGACATGTCAAAGGCCTTCGACATGGTTTCCTATGACAAGTTGTGGTCTAAGCTATGTAATAATAATATTTCACCTGAATTAATAGGCGTGTTTAAATTTTGGTACACTCATCAAGTTAACTGTGTAAAATGGGCTAACGTACTGTCAGATGAGTATGTCATGCAATGTGGAGTTAGGCAGGGTGGGTTAACCTCCCCTACCTTGTTTAACATCTATATAAATGACCTGGTTGTCGAGCTCAGCAGCGTGCATGCTGGCTGTTACATAGATGGAGTAGCGTTTAATAACATAAGTTACGCTGATGATATGGCGCTGCTGAGTCCGTCAATGGCAGGTCTCTTGAAACTAATTAAAGTTTGTGAGTGTTATGCTGAGGGGCATGGTTTAAGGTATAATACGAAAAAAAGTGAGGTTCTAATATTTCGGGCCGCTAACAAGGGCGCAGTAAACTACCCAGCTGTCACTTTAAATGGTAGTATCTTGAACCGTGTTCATCAGTTTAAATATTTGGGACATATTGTGACTGATGACTTAAGGGACAATCTAGATATTGAGAGGGAACGGAGAGCGCTGGCGGTAAGGTGTAACATGTTGGTGCGAAGGTTTTCACGCTGTTCAGGTGCAGTCAAAGTGACACTTTTTAAAGCTTACTGTCAAATATTTTACACGTGTAGCCTTTGGACAAATTATACACTTAAATCCGTCAGTGCTCTTCGAGTCCAGTACAACAATGCATTCAGGATGCTGTTGGGGCTGCCACGCTTCTGTAGCGCTTCTGGTATGTTTGCGGACGCGCAAACTGATTGCTTCGCTGCGATCAGACGCAAGCGCGCAGCGTCTTTATTGCACAGAGTGCGTGCCAGCTCTAATAGTCTCCTGAATGTCATTGCTCTTAAACTTGATTGTCCCATTGTACACGTTTTGAGTCAACTACACGTACCTAAGTTGACTCAAACATATAATTACTAACATAGTTTTAAGTAAGGTTACTAATATTCTTTTGTACATACATATTTTATGGAATCTTTTTCTGAAATAAATGAATTATTATTATTATATTATAAGTCTTCGACGAACTGTCCACTCGCTGGCAGCTACTCCACGAACATTTCGGAGCTCCTGTTGGACGTCGACACCAGTCAAATGTCGATTTCGAAGAGAGGTTGACACGATAAAACGATCATCCCTCTCCGATGTGCACCGGCGCCGTCCAGATCTTGGTCTCGAGATAAAGCCACCAGTCTCCCGAAAGCGTTTATAAACTTTTGAGACACAGGACTGGCTTATGTGGAGCTGTCGTGCGACAGCCCTCTGGCTGAGCCCTTCTCGCAATAGGGCGACGATTTGGGCGGCTTCTGTAGGTGTAGTATCCATTGTCGTCCAAATTCAAGGGTCAAAATTAGCGGAGATGTGTACCGGTCAACGTTTGAAAGCAGACTGATAAAGAAAATCCGATAACACGTGCTTTTATAGGGGGTCAATAGGGCGCAAGTTGTGACCTATCAAACATATCTTTTTCCTTACTTCTTGACATAATCCAGGATAGCTCCTTAAATACTGGTGTGATTTTAATGAATTTGGTATCAATTTAAAGGTGACAGTATAAACTTTAAAATGGTACCATTTTTATTAATATTAGCAGAATAATTTAGTACTCAGATTGCGCGACGCAAATTTCAAGTAAGTGATTCCATACTTTTGCTCGCGAGTGTAGTTGATGTATTTATTTAAAATGTTGTATGACTAATGTATTTTTTTACTTTGTTTCAGGTAAGTATCTTGCTAAATATGTGGAAATAGCTGATAACGATTTGTGAGTAAATAGCATATTAAAAAAAAAACGTCATTTTCTTTAAAGATTTTAGAATAAAAACTCGGTGCAACAATTCATCCACGAACGAAATTCTTTTCAAAATTAAAACTATGGATACAACAAAGGAGTGACAAGCATTCGAAATGGACCTTCGCGAGCACTCTTTATCAGCAGACAAAGAAGTCTGCTCTTGCAATTGATGGTCTCTACCATTCACTAGCGCGATCGTAGAAACAAAACATTCTGCAGATGTTCGTGAGCCTTCTGTAGAAAATATTCTGCAACACTTGATATTAATTCACTCTGTGGCATCTATATTGTTATTGGTTTTTCATGCTCCTCGCCAGAGCTATGCTTTCCCATTAATATTTTCATAAAGGAATTTATTAAAAGATGTAATGTGTTTGAATTAAAGCTATAAAATGTTTTATGCTTTAACAGACTTGTAAGATATATCTTGATAATTTAACAGGCAGACAATCTTGAAAACAAGGCATAAATGAAAATGTAGATTTAAGTCGTTATCATTTTGAAGATGTAGTATAAATGCTCAGTTTATTTCTAATTAACTTTACTCGAATTACGACTTACTTCATCTAAATAAACATCTTTAATGATAACTCTAAATTCAATAACGAAAACGTAGCTGTCCCTCTTTTGAAACAGAATTATCAAAGCTTCTGTCTATAGTGGGTTCAGTTCGAAAGTATCGTGTTTCAAGTGTTTTCGTCAGACCTGGTAGGAATTAGAGTATCTATCAAATTTTGAAAACTCCTGGTAATTATACCGGTAATTACCTCGTGATTATAAGTTTTGATGTCAACTCAGGTGCAAAACGAATTAAGCTTCGTAATAAGGTAGGAAATTGCTTTTCCATCTATTCCAAGTCCGTTCATGTGATACCTCTCCCGGGAATCAGCATGAGTTTTGTGTACGCAAAAGTTATAATGAGTAATATTTTTATCAAAGGAAAGTTTTATGATATCGAAGATCGCTATTTCATCAACTAGTCTCCGAACAGGTGATTATTAAAAATGTTCTTACTTTGATGTTGTGATTTGTTTTATAAGAAGATGTACTTTCCTGAGTTTGGAATTTGTCATTTTTATTTTACCATACTTCAGAATTTCAAGGTGGTTTTATTAAAGCTTGTTCAGAGAATAAATGTTATTCGTATACTTTATTGATATCTACAAAAGTAGAATGTTAAGTGAATTAGCCAATAATCCAGTTCTATGAGTTAGAGCTAGACTTAATAAAGAATGTTTTGGATCAAATAAAAGGATTTTCTCGTCTACCTACTCACTTTCGTTGTACTACGAAAAGTAAATAGGTACTTGTACTTTGTTTAAGTAAAAGAAGATTTTGCGCACACATTTCATTATCCAGTAATACATATTCTATTGAAGATCGTCTTTGAGAAATTGAGTCGATTTTAATATAATGAAAAACAAAGAAAACTAATTAAATTCTACAAAATCAAATTTCTTTAATGGCTTAGAAACTTTGCTTTTTCTTTATAAATTAAAGTTGATTGATTACAAAAACAGTATTATGTAAAATTTCATCAGAAAAGTCCATCAAAAAGCCATTATGTCTACACTGAAACATCTGAAGCCATAATAAAGTTAAGAAGAGAAACAAGAAGAAACCTAGTACCTGAGAATGTTGTCTGAACATGCACGCTGTTCGGACATGTCCATATGTCTTCCCCAATTCGATAGTGACAGGAACAGGTGTCAGGCGTGTAGGGAACCAGCCGAGCGTAACAAGACACGTCCATACAAACGATTTGTATATTCCCGAATCGAAATGTACGGAGAATGTTCGCCGTTTTATTTTTATTGTTATCTGAGCCTTAGTGAAGTAAAGAAAGTTTTATTGTTAGAGTTGTTTTCAAGTCTTGCAGGTCTAAGTTGAAGACGTGAATGTATTTAGTTCACATTATGTGTCTTTGAATGCTTTTAAGATTGGGTATGTTTTTTACTACACCTGACAAAAAAGCACTTTGTTTATGTTGAAAATAATTGAATTTGTAAACGGGAGGTACCTCAACTGAGGTTGCAAGACATAAAGTTCATGAACAATAACATTTTGACTTTGAGTCAACCGTTTTAATAAACTCGAAAAAGTTAACGATATATATAGATATCAACAAAAAAACTCTGGGAATGCCATATTATGCAGTGCGCACGTGTAATATTTATTTATTCCCTGGATGTGAAGATATTTTTAAACGGAAAAAGGACAGTCCCAGTGCAATGTAGTTTATTTTGTACATTATTTAATTTTGTTAGAAACATTATTAAACACTAGTGTACCTTGGTTACCGCGGAAAAATTAACCTATGTAGCTTTACTCGATAAACGAGCTATCTAAAACTGAAAGTTTTTCAAATCGGATCAGCGATGCCTGAGATTACCGCGTTCAAACACACAAACAATTATGTCAACTTTATAAAACTAGTATTGACAATGTCAGTTATATAAAAAAATTGGAAAATAATTCATATTTGAGATCTATTTAAAGTAGGTACCTATCTCTAACATGTTTTTTAGATTCTTCAACCTTATAAAAGCAGTATTAAATTAGAGATAAATTAAAAGTACCTATAACCTAATACAATGTTTCTTAGGTGTTATGTCAATATTTATCAAAAACAAATATTTACAATGGATTTCCTTGTTGCGTCTTCGGCACCGAATCCAAGAACGTATTTTAATTCTTTCCGAATCGAAAATCCAAAATTAAATATTTTAACAATTTTACCACACGTCCTTAACGAAATACAACAACTTTGCTGAAATAAAAATCGCTGTACAATAATTAAAATAGCTATTTCTGAGCAAAGTGAAACCCGTCGGACATTCGTGTCAAATGCACGGCGCGGCTCAATTAAAAACATAATTGAGTATTTGGGCGAGGAAGGGCGGGTACGGGGAGCTGTAAAGTGAAATGACACTTGTATTCTTGAAGTTTAATTATTTAGTACGCGATTGGTTGCTGTGCTGGAATGTCTCGAAAGCTTCCTCGGGTTTAATTGCGTTTGCAATCTCAATTTTGACTGCGAATGTCGATTATATTTGGGGTTTGATCTCCTGATTTATTCACCTTGAATGTTCGCTCTAATTTGCGAGTTTGGTTTCTTGGTATTATAGGTATTTGGATTTGGACCATTAAATAACAAGTGACCTGTTATTACAGTTCGTATAATTTTTATGTTAACACTGTAACGTGGGTATATTCTGAAAATAGTAAGTATATCTTTATATATTATAATAATACCTACTACAAGATAGATAGATACATAAATCCTTTTTATAGTACAGAAAGAAGCACATAACAAAGAAAATAAAAAAGAAGAAATACTCAAAAATAAACAAAACAACATCAGCGTTATAATAACCAAGAAGATAAAATAAAAAATAACATTAGCCGCTTTACTAAAAATGGATTTAGCTCTACATAAATACAACATGACGCTTTACAGTTGTACCTACCTACCGTGTACTAATTTCCCATTAACTTTGGCAGGGGTGCGTAAACGCCTATCAGAAACCTGTACAAATAATCTCTGATATCACTAACAGAACTGTTTTTGCTTACTCTGCCCAAAGTTGAATACTCTTCATTATTAAATCTTGCCTAAATATTATCTCAGTGTTTTGTGTATCTGCTATGGTTTTGTTGAATTTTGAGCAATTTGATTTTCTTATATTAAAATATTGTAATGATTTGAAGACTTTAAAATGAATATTATTATCATTATTGGTGATGATTAATGATATGATTTTGACGATCTCCGTGGTCGAGTGGCGTACACACCGGTTTTCATGGTTTCGCAGTTTTCATGGTGTAGCTCTGTAGGTCACGGATTCGATCCCCAAACAAATCAAAAACATTATCTCGTGTCTGGGTGTTTGTGGTACCTTCGTTGTCTCTGATTCCTTAACACAAGTGCAGCTTTAGCTACTTACTTTGGATTCGGAGCTATTTATATAATGTTGTCCACATTTATTTATCTCTTCAAACTGTCAATATTATTATTCGCTTCATATTCGTTATCTTCGACGTTAAGCCGTTGGTCACGACTGTCATACGGTGATCTTTTTTATCAGTCGTTAAGTCATTACAATTCTGACAACCAGTCTTACTATGGGATACTGTATTACCCAGTAAAATGGGTTCTGGAGGTCAGATAGGCAGTCGCTCCATGGAAAATATAGTATTCAGTTAAATCCGGTAAGACTGGAAGCCAACCCCAACATGGCTTGGGAAAAGGCTAGGCAGAAGAAGGCACAATTGATTCTATAGATTTATTCTAATACAAAAACCAGAAAATACATTTATTTCCACTTTTACGCGTAAAAAACAAGCGCCGTTAACATGTAACCCTATAATCATCGGGATCACTTTAATCCCATTATAACCAATGACATTTAATTTTAATAAACAAGCGACAAATCAAACAGTAACAACCATTAAATATCAGATACAAACGCACTGCACAGCGGGTTTCTATGCAAATTTCATTTGGCCGTAATCCACTCAGCGAGATTGGTCTTGATTGATAGGCGCAAATTGGAAATAGGCTGTAGCTGAACGCCCGCTGGCAACGGGCGACAAACGGTGAGCAGCAAAAAGCCGCATCGGCAGGGTTATTGAGTTACGCACTGGACTGATATAATTTTTGTCTAATGGGTGATTAGGATCGATTTGGATGCCATATTGGTTTTTAGGTCGGGTTCCGTGCCAGCTATTTTTAGACACAAACTGTTACTGCCATTTTGATTTAACGCTGTTCGTTGTACTTCCTGTTTTGTGTCCCAAGATAAAGATATTTATTGAAAAACAACTATTTTGCTACAATCGACCATATAATTTACTATCAATTGTAGGTTAGAAGCGGCGGTAGCCTATTGGCTAGGGCGTCGGACTCGCGATCATGACGTGGTTGCGGGTTCGAATCCTACCCATTACACTACCGACGTGAACCCACTCGTAACACAAGCATCTTAGCTCAGCACGAGGGGTTAACAAGATTACTAGTAATGTGCGACCCACGTTGCTAGTAATCTTTATAAAAAAAAAGCATATAATTTAATCGTGTAGTCGTAAGTCTCTATGCAAATAATGTAAACAAATATTTGACGTTACTCTATGAGCACTATTGATGTCAAATCTTGTTTACATGATTGGCGTAGCGTGTCAATTACGACTATAGGTAAGACATGAATGTAAATACAAAAGTAAGTTAATTAAAAAAAAATCTGTTTCCAATTTCAATAATCAGTAATTGTGACTTGACACTTTATAGTCTTTCTAAAACTTGTAATTCGAACTAAATTTTGACATACCACATTATTATTATGGGATAAAAAAAAACGTTTTTACATATTTTTTTTACTAAATACACGTGAATCTGACACTCTACCGGTCAAACCGGAACAAACAAGGCGCTACAGCCGGAGGCGACAACATGACAAACAGAATTCACCGAATACAGCACCCTCTATAACACAAAGTACTACACGCTACAAAAAGCGTGCGTTAACATCGTTATTAGAGGAAATTTTAATTAAGCCACGTAAATTGCGTTTCGATGTAAACATAATTTTCTATGTTATTAATTTTTTTATGAAACCTGTGCATGCATGTAGGAATATATTAATACTTTGTTACCTACTTGATGACATATTAAATACCTACGTAATATTTTTATTTCTTTATCGCAATCAAGTTCAGTCCATTTAACATCGATTCTTCCAACGGTCGACAGATAAGCAGAAAATGTTCATAATATTGTTTTTCCTTCAATATGAAAAATACAGTCTTAGTTAATAATACTTTTCTACTATTTACAACCAATAAAACCACCCATAAAAGCACTTTAAATAAACTCATCAGAATAACTAATTTCAATACACACTCTTTCAAATATTACAAGTGCTAAGTTACAAAGAAAAATAAACTATAAATTTGAGCGTTAAAGTATAGTTTAGTTTGTTTACATAACTGTTATCAGTGTTCATATATCGTAGGGTAACATTAAGCCTTCAACACGAATTCGTTATTAGTTATAACACCATTTTTATAGCTTTAATTGAAGTTGACACCATTTGCCGTGTTTTACAGTGGGCTTTATTTGTTTTTTCCATTGTGGAATCCAGCCGTATGAATTATTTGGTTTAACTTGAGTTTCATGTTACATTTCAATTTATGTTTTTTTTTTCTTTTTACGGATTTTTACAACAAATCTTGTTTTTCTGTTTCAAATTACTGAATGACTCTTTTTTTTTTATAAAATGTTTTAATTTATTTTGCTTTTACTAAAATAAAACCTTTGGCACAGTTCCTATCGCGGGCCTGCTGGTAGAGATTTATAATAAACAGAACCTTTTTACATTTGTTGATGCATTGATTTAAGACCTTGTGTGTAATTGTATCGAAATATAAAAATTCTAATAGCTATGAATTTCTTGCGAGAATTTTAGACAAATGCATACTTTTGTATACCCCAAAGTCTTGTTCAGTTTAAACTTAAAATAAGTGGTTAAATATTCCAACAGCCATCTTTGTACTACGGAATCGATAAACGCAAGTTAGTATGGGCCGTAGCGGACGCTTATTAGAAATTTCCGAGACAAGTAGGTATTCGATTAGTTAAATGCTTCAAGTTCAAAGGTTTCCACTAGAACCGAGTTCTCTGTACTATATACAGGAAATTTCGACGCAGTCTTAGTGTCGTTTGTTTTGGGACGAACTTAAAAGTGGAAGCGATGAATGATGATTTATACTGGAAGTCCCAGTTATTATATCGAAGGTTTTTTTTTCTTTGAACGTATATTTCAGTCATTATGTTAAGTCTTGTATGTGATTGTAAAAATATTATTGCTATATTATTTTTATGATTTTAAGTGGATTTTATAATATGCACATTTTATTTATATTATTTAACTAATATTACTGTTACAGATAGAGTGATTACTTAATATTTTAATATATATTTTAATTTATTAATTTATTTTTATGTACAACACATGTAATATACACATATGATCTGGAATGGATTGAAATAAATGATTTGAATTTGAATATATTCGTCCCGTTCCCCGCAAAAGGAAATGAAGAAGCACTCTGGTGGTTTTGGGCTTCCAGGGTGGAACTAGACCAAGAGAATTTCCAAGAGTAAGAAACCGGTACTGAATTGTATGTAGGTACATTAATAATTTGATTATTTAACGTATTCCAAACTTGTCCTGTAAACTAATAGTTCTCAAATTGCATAAGTCTTAATTCCTGGATAATATGTTCTGTTTAAACATACAGTGTTATATACTACTAAGTATACTAAGACACAGATTATATGCAATTATCCCCAACATTCGTCCGCTAACCGTCCACTACCCGCTCGCTACCCGCCCGCTACCCACCCGCTACCCGCCCGCTACCCGCCCGCTACCCGCTCGCTACTTGGTGTCACATACAAGCTACAATCCTAAGACAATTGTGCAACTACAGAGCATCTTGAGGTCAATGGGAGCAACGACTCTCGCCCAACACCCAACACTGTAGCTTTGTTTTCGACCATAACAGTTACGATTAAAGACTGCGGCCAGGATCAAAGGACCATTCTTAAAAGGAAACTGTTATATTGAAGCTGTATTACTTTATTACACGAACATGTTGAGATGATGTTCGTTATTGAGTTTTTAGTTATCACGATTTTTCTATATTGTTAGGTTTGTATATTGTTATGTCTTTTTCTGCTTTTATTAGGTACATTTTCTCGGAACAAAATGTTACGTTTCGTTATCTTGCAAATTATATTTTACGACGTGTTTCACTTATCCACTATTGTAAAGTCATGGATGAAATTCAATAAAACTGAACACAGGAAATGTCTTGGAAAAATATTTTTTCGTTACCATTCAAGCTTTAGGAACTACTATGATTTATTTTAGACTTGCCATTGTTATAATATTTCTTATCTAATCGTATCTCATTAAAAATCAAAACGCCAACTAAATCCAAGCTATTCGTAACAGAATCCAACTGTTTTTGTCCCTATTACAGACAATGCCTTTTAATTAACATTAATCTCAATTGGCGAGGAAACGATTAAGTTGTTTGAAAAATAAACGTTGGAGTAACATCATTTGTATTAAGATTGGGAAACAGAAGATCATCAATAGATAATCTAAGACAGTTATTTTTACTTTCCTAAATGGAGAAAGATTTTACTCTAGCTATTTTGCGTATATTTCGTAAAATAGATTTTCAAAGATTTCGCGTTCGACTAATTCTTTTTCAACTTCTAACGATTGCAACTCAATGTAGTCTTGGATTTTAGTGAATTGATCTAGCAATTTTTCGGCTTTATTGCAGCGTTCTTCTAAGGCTATCTTTTGAAAACTTGTTAATTGCGCGCCTTTTAACGAGGTTGAAATTGAATCCGAATATAATCATGTTCCTAAGAGTAATCTTCTAGTACTGTCTTGTGTCTTATAGACAGATATTATACAGATAAACAGATTAAGTACTTTATACGCAGCTCCATATACAAGCTTTCATTGCTACAATTCAATCCCCTTAAACATCCCATTACCTATTAGTCTCTCACTTCGTCCGCGCCACCGTTCATTATTTTTCATTTCTCAAGTCGGTATTGTAAGTCTGCAAACCAGTCCCGTGTATAACACACTTTTAAACATCAACGATAAATTTAAATATAAAAAATCGATGGATGCCTTCGGCAGCACTGGGCCAAGCTTCCTGAGAAATGCAACTCTGTACTTTGAATCTATTGCCACTCCCATTTCTGTTCAGTATTAGTGAACTTAAAAATATCCGTCGGCCCGTTTAACGAATAGAAATCCATTGTTTCAGCATAGTGTGCGAGCGGACTAAATCACACACAATTTAACTCAACAAAAGTAACTTTACTGTTAACATTCTAGAGTTATATCGCTAAGCCCAGGGTTAATTGAACAGGGTGGAAAATTATACAAACTTTCACGCTAACATTTATGCTTACAGACGTGTTAGACGGCCCGTCCCGTGCTCATAGCGAGTCAATATTAATAGAGGATCTGTCAATTATTAATGTTTAGTGATGCTTAAAATCGCGACCTATCGATAAGGATTATTAACAACAGATTAAGTGTGTTCCAGTGTTTGGGTTGTAAGGTCGATTTTGATGTTTAAAGTTCTGCTAATATTTGTGCTTGGATTATGTTCACGCTTATTTTTCGTGTAATTGTTTTTTTTAACCTAAATAACCATTGCAACTTTGTCTAGTGGAAGTAATAATATGATTTTTCATATCATATATGTGGACTTTTTTTCTTACCCCACTTTAGAACTAACCTCTCATTGTCAACTAATTTTCAATAAGTAAAAAATATTCATATCATAGTTAATAGTAGCAATATTTTGTATGCAAATATTGTCACACCCCTAATTACTCCTTGTAGATAAGAATATACTGTAATTTATATTGTTTTAATAAACGTGATAAAATCCATTATGATCACGATATCTTTACTAACTCCTGGACAACAAAGACATTTTTCAAATAGAAAGCTTCGCGTTCATATTTGAAGGTAGTATGCAGTTGGGGCGTGTAAGGGCTTAATATTGCATACATGATAGGGTTGTTAGCACGACGCTCCGACACCCAAATAACCTGTTCCTCACAGCTCGTTATTAAGCGCACCTTATTTTGGAGCAGCGTTCGAGGTGTTTACTGACAATCGCGTTATCTGCTCAACTTCTGTTCATTAAAACTATGATGGTTGATGGTATGTCGCACAGAATTTGACTTATCATTTATTTAAATTTTTGAGTTACATAGGTATTTTGTTTGCTTAAAAAAGCGTTAATTTTGTTGACGACATGGCAAAAAAACGAATATTGATAATGGTTTTACAGTGAACGCCGACTACAGTCAAGGCGATATTCGTATACCTGGGTCTGATAAAAAAAAATCAGCATTAAGAAATTCGGTGTGACAAAGCACCAGACAACTAACAGTATAGCTAGCATTCAACAGAACAGTCCCCAACCCAACGATCCAATGCAAATTAATTCTCGAAATACATTGAAACATAAAACTTATTGGAATTACGGAATTACTAACCTTTGATGTGACGGCAGGCATGAATTTCGGACATGAAAATACCTACTAGATTAGGTGATATTGGTCCAAAACCCACGTTTGTACGTACATAGTATTGTTTGCGTTTACCTAGGGTACGTTCGAATGTAAACATTTAATATCGGTTGCAAGCGAGAGGCCGGCCTATAGACGGAATGGATGGGCCTCTGTCAACAATTTGATGTTACGCATTTTAACATATAGATCAATTTATTTATAACAGCTAGTAGAGGTATAGGTTTTGAGTTGGGATAGGCAATTGAAAAAAAAATGTGTAAAGATTGGAATTTTGATGAGATTAAACTTAGGTATAAACGTAGTTTGTTGTTGTATTTTAATATCAATAATTCAAGTATTGTTTTCATGACTATAACGTATTCACCCATTAATTAAAGATTGAAGAAGCATCTCATTTTCAAATCCAGGGCCACCTAAAAAAACAAAAGAAACAAACCTTTTGAACTTCAAATATAAGCTGTTACGTTGATTCAAAGACTTTGAAGCCTAGGGACCAAAACAAAGATACAGTAACTAACTACAAAAAACTCTCTGATATCCCCTAAGTACTCCCCAGCCGAAACCGCTGTAATAAATCATAAAATAATATAGCAAAACAGACAACTACAAAGTTAAACACTTTCACCTGGACGAAAGCGGTTGTTTCTACAGACGTGACGAAAATTCTTATAGTCACTATGATTAATGACGTCACTGAGACGCCCCTAACTTACACAAACCTGCCAGCTTGGTTTTCTTGACATAATAAATACAGTTTATAGTTTTTGGAGGTTCAAAGATAAGATTTGGAAATTTTGTGGTTTTTTACCTAAATGATAAACAGTTGTGCGGTGTTCTTTATAGATCAAGATTTAAAAAGCTCAGGACTGGCAGTGTGTGACACGTTACTAGTATTCTTCTTAACCCCTCGTGTTTAGCTTACTTTTTGTGTTACGAGTAGATTCATATCAGTAACACAATGAATGGGTTTCAACCGATAACCACGTCTTCATCGCAAGTCCGACCCCCTAGTCTAGGCTACTCATATTAGTAACTAGATACAGCATTTTGAGATGTAAAATGACACCGACGACTTGTCAGAGTACGTGCATTAAGTATTCAAAACCAATTCCAAATTCCCATAAATCAATACACAAATAGGTAGACAAGCATACAAACACCAGAATTCCATATGATACGTAACATTTACAAATACTCAAGTCAACTGAATGGAGAAATGTTGCCAGCTTTGATGTATCAAAGTAAATTCTATTTCCGTTCCACCATTTTGGATAATTATTATGTTTTGTGTGTTGCCAACGTATGTTTGTAATTTGAATTTCTTTTGATGATGACACAAATGTGATATTATTGAGGAGTTTTAATGATGATGCATTTAAATTGACTGATGTTGAATGGCTCTCTCAGAACGTTTATTTTTATTTTATGTGGGTGTGACTTATATCATAATTTCCTTCACTACAAATCCTGCAATAATTGCAAAACAAATCGAACGAGTGCGAGTTGGACGCGCCCACCAAGGGTTCCGTACATTTTTATTTATTTAAATACAAATTTATAGTTTCCAGTACTGTCTAGACTTTAGTTATAGTATAAGACCACATTACTTGCCAATTTTCAGTTACCATCGGAAAGTATACTTTTAAATTTTGATTCCTTATAGTGTCGAAATATATTTTTTTGCGGTATATACGGCCGACGACGGTACAACGGTAGGTGTATTTTTAACGTTAAGTTAGATGTTTAATTTTTTCAAAACTTCATGGGACTGTTAGTAGCACTAAATATATGGTTTTATTCTCAACTCGATACGTCCACGAGTTCCCGAGATAAAGAGTCTTGACTGACAGAAGGATGGGCAGACGGACAGATAGACCGACAGCAAAGTGATCCTATGAGGGATAGTTATTTTCAGGTACGAAACACTAAAAAGATACAAATTCCTAAATCTGTTATCGTTTTGATTCCTTTCTAATTTATGTAATTTGTTTGTTTCAGTACATAACGTACTGCAACTCCCGCGTTAATGCTTTGAAACAATCACGAAATAAGTACATCCAGCACAGAGGTTCCTTACATCAAATAAGTGGCATTTATTTCTCACTTCAAAATTCAGCATATCAAAACAACCACGGCCCAACAATAACACAACCTGAAGATATTAACACTGGGAAAAACATTGGAAAAACGCCCATATAGCGCTCAAACACCAATATAGCATATTCTTTTGAGTGCAAAACTTGGGCAAACGTTTGCGTTAGGATTGGAGCGTTTCAAGCGGTCTGAAATCCGTTCGTTTCATGCGAGATCACGCGCCGTTGCGTATCGCCCGCGGGTGTGATCTTTACAGGGCTGCCACGCCGGTGTTGCTGTTGGATTTGTCAGTGTGTTTTGGGTGGAGAATACAAGATTTTGTGTACAGGTGGAAGGTGCTATCGGATTTTACGTCAAATCCGCTTTAAGCAATTTCTTTTGTAATGTGACGTAATTTTTTTTTGGTACTCATTTTATGGATTGCTTTGTATTTAATTACACGTTACGAATTTATTAAACGTTTTCCTGATTATGTAACTTTCTTCGGATTGTACTACTATAACAAATTTAGCGCCTGTAGTTTAGGATTTAATATACCTACCTATTTTTAACTTTATGTGTGGGACGTGTCAACCCTATACTTCGAACAGTATTTTATGGGGCACACACTTTTACGTTAATGGTTTTTTGTTAGATGTTCGGTTTGATACTCCGTTTTTTTTAAACTAGCAGGTTGTAAAAATTTTAAGGGAAAAACATTTTGAAAATCTCTTTTTTCGTTTTGCTCGGACTAACAAGATATAAAAGGTAAATATTTTTGATGGGATTTGTTTTGAATGAATGGAAAGACACGAAAAATTGTAAGGAAAATACCGAAATATTCTGCAACCCTAAATAAAAATAGAACATCGGGACAAAAAATATCGGGCTTATTTTTTTTTGGTGCCTATTTTAGATCCCACTGCTGGGCAAAGGCCTCCCTTTCAGTTTTCCAAACCTCTGTCTTTGGCGATTTCTGGCGACGCGCGCCCCGTATATCTGACGAGATCATCACACCACCTTTATACTTTCACAAACATTTCCACCATCTTAAAAAACAATAACATAATTATCTCTCAAGAAGCAACTTTACTGTAAATACCTTTGACTTCGCAGCGATGAAATCTGTAATTATTGAGCAATAACTTGTGTGGTACAAACTTCACCTATACAGAACTTTGCTTATGTATAACTGGAAGTTTAAATTTGTTGTTATTCATCACTGCCGCTGCTACATTACGAGGTTCATATTTGAACTTAATTAACTTGAATTTTGGTATCATAAACGATGAAGTTGTGAGCTAGAGGCTAAGTATCTCCCGTACCTAAATACAAATTATCTTTTGGTATAAGGTTAGTTTTAAACATATTTCTTCGATCATTATTATTTTGTTTAAGAAATATCAATTTGACGTATCAGCTAAATTATTTTTTACCAACTTTTTTTTAATCTGTATATTTCCAAAATTTCTAGTTCGTTTTATTCAACCTTTGATTATATCTTCAGCAATTTTTATTACCGTTCACATAACGTTCAGTTAAAACCTGTGTGTGCATGCATGAACACACGGTCCTCATGATTCTGTACATAGAGTTTTACAACCATTTTTATTTTAGTGTTACGGCCCAAAATATTATCCCTACAATGACGAGTTTCGCATTGAAATCCCATATCAAGTGACCCCTGTAATGGCCCCGCTTACGATGTCATAAAAAGGTGATCGCTTCTTTTTTTCAATATTTTCGGCTTACAGGCTTACTGAAAGCAATAAAGTTTGAGAAATTAATTATAAATTTGGATTTATTTTGTCAGGGTCCATCCGGGGTTATTTGATGGCTGAAGGATGAGAACTTTCGGGGTTGGTGACGTAATATTATATAGTTGCTGAAACTAAAGGGTGGAAGCCCTTTTCAAACTTAGTTACATGAAAATATTCGTGCATTTCACAATGAGTAAATAAATACAGGATTTCAACGAGGTAGTCAGGTGCATAAATTGAAAATGAATCATCATACAAAATGACAGGTCACATGACTTATGTTCGGATATATTTAACTGTATCGAAGAAGAATAAAGAGTTTATTATGTTGTTCAAAGCGGAAATATCCTTGGCACTAAGTCTTTATTATAAAGCAATTCGTGTTTTGCGTACAGTTGTTAATCGAATAATAAAAACGTATAAAGGTACAAGCGTAAATACAAACGCCCATTGAGAAATATTTATGTAAATTAAGTTCAGCAATACCTTTCAACCTTAAAATACTTATTTATAAACTGAACAAGAGAATCAAAGTAGATTTACACAAAAGAATTTACAAATTGTGGCAAAAAATGTGACAATACTAAGTTCCGAAAACATTGTTTTTCAATATGATCATTACGTTGGTTTCTTAATTTGGCCTTGCCTTAAAACTTTTGTTATGTTACGATAACCTTGCTTATTGTTATTTAGGGAATTACAAAATTAGTTATTTTTCGTTTTACTAACTGGTTACTTAAATAATACTCATTTAATTAATACAACTATAATTTGCACGATTTTGATTGTATGGCCGTATACTGAAACGTCAATTAGTTTGAAGTCGCCGTTAAGTATCATGCTGTCTCTGTCACTTTAAGGTGTAAAGCAGCGACCGATAGACATTTGAACGTGTTAAAATTAATCAGCGTTTTAGTATTCGGGGGTAACACAAATGAATTAAATCCACACTTAAAAATAAATGATGCATTGTTCTGTGATTTGTTTCGAAAGCCATCAAAAGATGATAGAAACAAAATGTTCCGAGGATATCTTGAAAACGGTCTCATTACACGTTTAGTGTTTGTCGAAACATTTCAATCTGACGAAGTTTGCTTTAGCCGGCTGTGGCCACTTGGAAAGCGACGATAAAGAAGATTATTAGAATATAAGTTATTGCTAGGATGTCATAATTCAATTCAATATCGTATATCAATTTTCTAGGTTGTGGAGGTCAGATAGGCAGTCGCTCTATGTAAAATACGGTATTCAGCTAAATCCGGTAAGACTGGAAGCCGACCCCAACATAGCTTGGGAAAAGGCTAGGCAGAAGAAGATATCAATTTTCTTGGTTGATGTGCAGTTTGGTTGATAACTGCTGTAATTCATTGAGTTGGTCAATTCAATATACCACTGTTCCGCGCTGTTAAATAAAAAAAAGCATTTCATCACACTTAGTAGGTATCTGATTACAATTACATTGCATTGAGGCTAAACATGTAAGGTTTTAATTAAATAAAAAAAATAATGAATTTTCCGACGAAAAGGTAAAAACATGAATAAAAAACTCCACTTCAAATTCACAGTTAATCTGAAATCCTTTCTGGCAAGTCCTATACCAAATCAAAATTATTATCTGGGAATATTTTTACACATTCATCCATAATCGACATTTAAAGACCAATCCCAGAGCTATAAGGCAATACGTAATATACCTACAATAACAGCCAAAAGTATGAATAACAAAACAATCCATAAGTATACATTGATGTTATCCGCCCTATAGACAATAAAAACAGTAATACATATCATAATCGCCAATCTCCTGGCCATATTCCTCTCCGCTTTATTTACTTAATATTTTCGCGAAAGGGCTCACTCGCATGTTAGATAATAAATATCCCGTTATATCCAGGGCACTTTCAGCCTGATATACTGGACCTGCTTTTGGTAGAGTTTTGGTTACTATATGGAATAATAATTACTGGATTATTGAGTAGTTTTGGGTTGATATTTTGGTAGCTGTTTTCAGTAATGGAGTTTGAAATGAGTTAATTTTACAGGATTATTTGCACACTAGCAAACTCGCAGGAGTAGATAACTAACATAATTAGGAACAACATTATTTTGTTCTACGAATTTTGATAATTCGTCCTGAAAAAAAAACTAACTAATAGGTTGCCTGGAAGAAATTGCCGTATGCAATAAGACCGCCCTTTGTACCACTTCTTTTGCAGTTTTTTTGTTTTTATTTATGTTTTAAATTTTACGGTGTGCAATAAAGAATATATTATTAATTATCAAAAGTTGTAGGATAATATTGTGGTTGCTTATTATATAAGTTATCTACTCCTGAAAGGTTACTGTGTTTTACAAGTAACCCTGTATAGGTATCTGGTATGGCTTTATAATGAAGCAGATTTTGATTTAAGACAAAAGGCTGCATGACTTACGAAATACGATTCCAATATTATTAAATATTGGTACCGAAATTGGAATAGCGTCGGTGATAAAACGATCGGTGCTTAAAAATTGCTGCCGACAAATATATTATATTCATACTCTCAGCGATTATTTGATGCAATTCCCAGATCATTATTCGTAACAAATGACTGCCTTACAAAAACAATATATCACGAAAAATAAAACACGTAGGAACTTTATTCGTACAGGTTCAAACTTTTAAAATCAATATCTACAAAAACAATGTAACCCTTCTACGGTCAGACCACAAATAAAACGATAACCTTGTAAAGATATATCTGTGAAATTTCTCACGGGACGTAGTACTGTTGTAATTTGATTATAAATTCATTAACTCTCCGCGCGAGCCCGGGGGAATAATTTAGTGCAATTCACACGGCCGAACACCTCCGTGGTAACGGTCTTTTTAACCGGGTTTTAGAGACCTTTGAATTATGGTAACTCTTTTCATGGTGTGAAATATGCGGGAAGTATTATCGAATTATACTGCCAGTAATATTTTTTGAAACGATTAGTATTACTTTTACTCCGCAGAGCGCAATGTAGTTTTTTTTTATTTATAAGGTTCTAGTTTATAATTTTAAAACATAATTATGTTCAAGGCAATACATAGGTAAGTAACTATCATCCCATAGAGGAGAAAACCTAGAATGTTTTCTAAGAGTAGATTTAATAATGATGACCAATAATCGTTAATCTTTTTAATTGCTTTTATCACAAAAAACTAAATAAAGGTATTATAACTACGAAAGTGTAAAACATCAGAAAAACATACGAAACTATATAACGTACCTACTGAGGATTATAAACAGAACAAACGGAAAAATTGTGAATGTTTTGGTAAAACAGAATGTATGCGAGTAAAGCTTACAGATTTTTTACAATTTGCGAACACAGCACTCATAAACAAAGAATCAGAACAGAATACTAGAAATGCCAGTAAAGTATTAATATTTTAACCTTTGTGAGTAGCAAAATATACTAGAAAACATTCCTACTGGGAACAAGATTTTTAATACACTCTGAACATAGACTTCCATTTACCATCCACAGTAAAAATAATTAGATATTCCCAGATTAGGATGCCTTAAAGTGACAACGAACAAAAACCAGTAACTTCTACTCTATTTTCCACCAAAAGCTACATTTGATTCGAATGTGTTCCTATGCTGTAGGAGAACACATTCCTGTCGCATCCAGCTGCGTCCAATCACAGTCATGTTTACTCGCTACCGTATCTAGCAATTTACCATCCGAGACCCAGTATCGACATCCACCGCTCGCCACAGCGCAATCATCAAATATTTGCATTCCACTGAAAAAGTAATATGATTATTAATTTACTGTCGATTCATCGGTACGCTGGTTCGATTCCGTTCAATAAACGCTTCAGATATTCACTGTATGCAAAACCTGTGAATTTAGTTTGTGATTTCGAATGGAAAATATTTCGAATAAAGTTTAGTTATTCTTGTTTTTTCGTTTCGAGGATGCTCGGTATTGCTATGTTTTTGTTTTCTTTTGATGCGATTCTGTTGAATTAACTTTTACTTGAAAATCAGTTTACAACGTGTTTTATTTTTTATGGCAAAAAATACTTTTAGTCGAAGTTATTTAGCTCGGAATAATTTTCATGTCAACTTATTTATTAGGAAAGGAAGGAAACCAAATAATATAAAATCAATCTTAGTGCTGCTTTCACGAAAATCGCCTTCCATAACAAACATTTACAACAAATGTAACTGTCACACAAACTCACAAAATGTACACATTAGTATTAAGCTACGTAGCACACAATAATATTGCATCCCAAGTCCAACCAAACTAAACAGAGTTACATAGATACAGACAGGCCACAGTAACCGACTGTGTACTCCCTCAGTTTGATTACCGTAAGACCGAGCGTTCCAACTTTCTAAGCATTTCAAGTGCTACTGCCACCATGAGCCCGATAAATTATGGCATACTATCTGAAGATCTTGATATCGTCAAGCTAAATTTAATTTAATGGTTTCTTGAATAGAGTCTATATTTTATTGCAGACTGGTGGAAATTCATACAAAAATAAAATTTAATATTTTTTTATTTAGAACAGCATTTTACGAAATTTAATATGAAACTATTTAATCGTTGCAATGTTTATTTCGGTTTAAAGACATTTATTTACTCAAAAAGAACAAATACAGTTCACTTACATTGAGCATGGTTATTTGCCCCTGGTAGGTGCCCCATCCCATATTAGAGTAAAGTTCTCAACAAGGCCACTGCGTGTTGGACCTGTGTCCCCGCGTCAGCCTTTCAAAGGACCGGGTTTCTTCTTCTGAAGTTATCCCGTGATAAAAGAGAGATAATTATAATATCTTGGGAACCCTCACACACCGCAATCTGATCCCAAACTAGCCAGGGCCTTTACTACGGTAACCAGACAACTGATAAACATACTAATATATTTCTAAATACATTTATGCACACAATCACAGAACAAATTAATGATGATGCTCGTCGCAAAAAACCATTTGTCCTGAGTGAAAATCAAACCCACGACCTCCGGTTTAGTAGTCAGGGTCCTACCTTACCACTACGCCAACAGGCAAGTTAAATAGGAGCGTGTATAAATATTTATAATGAAAATGCATGTAGGCAAGTTATCCTAAGTTATCCGACGAATAAAGAGAACGTACTGCATCCAGTACTTATATTTATTGCTAGTCGTAAATAGCAGTTGAGTAGAAAGAATTTCTATGGTGTAGGAAGTAAGTACCTAATAAAATCGGAGATAACAGTTCTGAAGACAGTCGGTCCCAGGTTCAAATCCAACTCCCTTGGGTACTATAAAAGAGATATATCAGCTGGTTGACAACGTCATCTTGAAAGCAGGTTTTCTTAAAGCATAATGACATGACGATACTAAAAGAGACTTTTTTATGTATCCTTGAAAGACTGAAAATACAATTATTTATTAAAATATAGAATTATACGTACAGTTCTACTTAGCATTATCGGTGGTTAGAATTTTTTTCACTTATCGGTTCCTGTTAAGCTGTCACAAATATGTCATATAGGTAATTATGATTATGACTATGCTTCGATCCTAAGGACATAGAATAGAATAATTCTATTCTATGTCCTTAGGATCGAAGCTTACCACCTACCTAGTTTCATAAAAATCGGTTCAGCAGTTTAGCCATGAAATCAGACCGACATACAGAATTAATTTTGCAAAAAATCTTTCACCATTAATTACAAAGCTAAATTCACCTTGAGTTAACACAGGCTATGTTTTTTTACTAAAAATAGTTACGCGGGGAACAGTTAGTTAAGTAATATGATGGGATTTAAAACTTCTGAACCCACCAATTCAAAGCCAGACTTGTGAAAAGTTAACCAGCTGATACAATGTTATTCACAAATCAATAAAATATATAAATAAAGCATGAGCACCAAAAATCATGATATCTGCGAACGTTCACAACAATCCGACAGTTTATCCGACTATTAAAATATATTTCAACCGTTTTGTATCACGATAAGTTGCGATCGGAAAATATTCTACAATCCTACATATCGGCAATCACTTATCGTTCGGGTCAAGTTTTGAGCGAATAGCGAGAGCTTTTACAAAATGAAAACGACTCCACCTGGGAATAAGTCCTGCAGGTTTTATTCCACGGGGGATTTCTTCTTCTTTAAGTGCCACTCCAATTAATGATGGTCGGCTACCAGTTGCTGGAATCTATTTCTCTTATCACGGGGATTTCACAAACGTTTAAATCACATACAATTAACTCATCGAGGCTTGGAAACAACATTTGTTGTAATAATACAAATTAAAATAAAATAAAGATAAGTAAACTCATAAAATATGAAGAACACTGAAAATAACTTCTCAGAAGAATCACATTTCCATCGTCATACAAAACAAATGCTATCGACGGCGATGAGCCTGTCGCACAATTATTGCTTTATCGTATCCAACAACAGTGAACGCACAAACTTAAAACACTCATGCCTATGATCCCCACATTACATAGTCGGAATTACGTCCCGAACAACGGGACAATAGCATTTGGAATCCCGCCAACATCAATACCAACATTTATACGCACCACGTGAATAACGTATCCAAAAAAATTATATGAATTCCTCAATAATTACATTTAATTAAAATGAGTTTCCATAATTTGGTATCGCATCATTATTTTGTTATTACGTTTGGGATTTTGATATTGTTTCGGTTAAGGGATTATGGATCGTATTGTTTTATGATGTACTAATAATTGTGGGACCAAACCCAAGCACGATGTAGTTTAATGAAGTCCTTTCAACAGTGATTATTGGAAACTAACATGTCGGTCGAGTTTAGCGTAACCAATAGAATCGACCTTTAGTATAATACATAATATATCATATGAAAATTGTAAGCATTGTCTTGTTTTATTTTTTATTTGCTTTATGAGATAAGTATAAAACTATTACAAAAATTGACCATGTAAATAGTTTCGATACTTTTAATCATGCTTATGACACGACCAACGAATAATTCTAAATCTCTTAGTATATTATTTCAGAAGGCTCCGGTTTCGTATTCTTCGATGTTGAAGGTTGTCACATCCCCGTAGATACAGATTATCTCTTACGATAGTCCATATCAGAAGACAGATGACATAACAATTATTAAGTTCTATTTATATATAGGTACCTATAATTCCTTTCTTTGAATTATCTCATTGAACTATGTAAAACTGGATCACAAATACTAGTGACATGGCAAACATGACAGTAAAATTTTATTTGCATCAATAAAAAATATAATATCAAAGATCCGATGTTTGTTCCTCGTGACCTGGTTAAGATTCATCCTGGATTTTGTTTAAAATAAATTATATGTATGAAGATATCAAAGAAACTGCAATTTCAAACAGATATTAAAATGCTCAAAATTACGTAGTAAAGATTTATATGATTTGCGACCTGTTCATTAATACTAGAGTAATTGAGGTGGAAAGGTTATGTCGAAAGTAAGCTTAGTTAAGAACCATAATTGCATAAGCAACTCGATTTAGACTTTGTGGTTCGGACATTACTAGTATTCTTGTTAATTCATGCCAAGCCAAATTGCTTGTGTTATGGGTGTTTCGTTAGTGGTGCAATGGGTGGGATTCAAACCCGCAACCACACGATCGCTAGTCTGACGCCCCAGCCATTAAGGCTACGGTTACTACTAATGCTCCTTCAAAAACTATTTTTGAAATATGGATACTTATTTTGTTTACTCGGTACTTTTTTATTCTCAAATATATTCAAAAAATTTTACACAATATCGCAGCAACAGCAATATCCGTAGAATGACTAATTCCATTCGAAAATTGAATACAGAATACAAAATGTTTGAATTGTATCTATTCAAATCACGATATACTCAGCACATGAACGAACATATAAAGAACATTGTTCAGTATATGATATACCGTTTATGAGGGACTTAAGTGCACTATTGTCGTTTTCGTCTTCAGTTTATTGCTGAAGCTATAAAAATGCATCGAACGATGCGGTTCTGTATCTGTGGTTTATTCTTTAAGATAAGTAGGGATATATTTTGTGGTAGTCCTTTATTATTTTACACTTAATTATTCTCTTAGAGTCTGCCCGTGACCATGACAACTGCAAGGCGTTGAAACTTCGAGAACTAAAATCGAAATAAACCGCGATAGAATCCGTTTAAAAATAATTTTATTTAATTTTTTTACTCTCATAATTGTATATCCTTAGCAAAATCTAAGCTTCTTAGTACACCTTTAGTTTCTCATCTTGTTTATTTATCTTAAAAACCTATGTGTTTGCATTTAATATCTCCATAGATTACAGAAATTCTAGTGTCAATCCCAATGTAAATAGGTAAAATAATTTACTCGGAATATCTAGGAATCAATTCATGTATGTTCTAGAAGACAAATAGATCATTGCAATACTCGTACGTAAATACCTTTCAATCAACGTATCAAGCGTACGAGCGCGAACATAGCACGAACAAAATTTAATTCAGCGAGCATGCACGCGATATTCGAACGACATACAAATACCAATGTGAAACATTCGAACAAACTAAGGTTTCCAACTACGAATTGTTGAGACACAGTGTTCGTATTTTGAAACTGTATGAAGACACGGTGTTGGAGAAGTTAGCACTAAATTTGTGAGTTTGTGTGTTAAGATAGTAGCGTTGCCGGTCGCTCGTCACTGGGAGTAAGAAAAGTGAGGGCGGCACACTCGCCCGCATACAAATAGTTTACAAATGGCATGTTGTCTGTGCGGCGTGGCAGCGACACTGCAACGATGTGCAGTGCAAGTTACAAACGAAGCGGATGAAGATAATCAGTAAAACAAAAATTAAAGTTTTGATTTATTAATATTACTTATTTTTAGCGTCAATAATTTGAATGATGACAAAGCTTTTTGAAGTTAATATACAAAAGTTATAATGGATGTATGAATAAATTAATTATTAAAAATGCACAAGTTTGAATCAAAATAGTATTCAATGAAAGTTGTATAGAAAAAAAAATGTTTTACCTTAATAAAATATTTTAAGATGAACTTTGATTTGAAGAACCTTTAGCAACGTAAAATACACTTGTTGGTTATTTGTTCTAAAGAAATTTCAGCGAACGTCTAAAAAACAACAATAGCTGATATGAAATCGCCAAGATCTTTTTCTTTAAATCAGTAAGTAGCACATTGCTCGCGACGACGCTGGTCGCGTTTAGTCGGGATAACTCGGAGAATTTTTAAATTATCAACACTAAGTAGGTAACGTATGGGTGTATTGAACCAGCTTGCGACTGCTGCTGTGAATCACGGTCTCTACATTGCTGTTGTATCACGGCTTAGAAACCTTCTAATTCTGTAAACGTTTACAATAATTCTGTAATTGCTCTACAGTCACGAAAATCTTCTTAAGTTCTTGATCAGATTTAAATTATATTTTATTTTCCTGTTTTTGTCCTCTCTCATACAATAGAGACTATTGAGCGCAATTAAATTATACTTGCTGCACACACCCACAGTTTACCAAATAACTAAATTTTCCGGTCGATATTCCTAATAAAATGTTTTATATTATTTGTGTAATTAATTTTTACACACCATTTAACTAGGGCCATTTAACTAGGGCCAAAAATTTTATTTTTAAATAATTTGAATACAGTATAATAATATAACTTTACTTTACACATTTATTTCCTAAATAAAATTAACAGTAACAAACAGGCATGGTCACTCACACAAGATTGAACAGAACTAAAGCAATAGAAATAAAAAAGGTTTTAATCCTGTTTAGCGGAGTCTGGAAGGCGTCTGCGGGACTAAAAGTCAGGTGCGATGTAAAAGAAAACTCATTACTTCTTATTCACCGTCGACGTTGGATAGTGCTTGTATTGATGCTATATCTTTGTCGATACTCGATAAAATATACTCGAGTAATAACGTTGAGTAACGTTTTAGTTTGATTTGTTAAATCTCTGTCGATATTTTCGATGTTTCCTTTTTCCTGGTATTCGGTGTTGATTGTTACAAAGTAAATTAAAAAATAATTGTACAACATAAAAATAAGAAATGAGAAATACGATAGTGGATCTAACCAAAACCTATCAATACTTACAAACCAACATAAATAATATACCAACGAAACAGGAAAGATGCAATTTATGAAAAAAATACAAGCAATTTTATTGACCTATTAACGAAAATGTGTATCGATACATAATCAATAATTAACATTATGAATCCCTATGTAAATCACGACAATTATAGTGATAAAAACTCATAAAAATAAACTACTACTAATACCTATATTCCAAAATCAAAATTCACGCGATTCACATATCATTTGTTTTTTTTTTATTAATTTGTCAATTAATGTTTGTTCTTTTTTCACTTTTAAATAAATTTATGTTTTTATTGATACTAATATCAAAGCATTTATTATTTAACACGAAATTTTCTATCGACAGCACCGCAGCAGTAAGGGGTTACAGCAATAAATTTTAAAAGTAACACATCAGTATGCCAGCGTCGTTTCGTCGTCTACACATTGAATGGGACAAAGCAAGATGTATTGTAGCTACATATGAGCAGCACGTTACGGAGCCAAGCTACCGAAAATCGATGCTTAATGGGGATTTTGCCGTTTCATTCTAAACTCGAAATGAGTACGATGTGTCTGTAAAGGTCTAATGAGGTCAATTATTTTGAACATGGCACAATTATCTAAGTACCTTTTTAGGTGGGCAATGTAATTATTTTATTTAAATTTATATAACACACGTTTTACACATGTAGTAAATTAAAAGTATTTTTTTTTTATTTATGTAGGTATTATGTTTTGCGTAAATATTAATTTTATTCCTATATGTTATTAATTAGCATTAAGTTACATTGGCGCTATTTTTAATTAAAAACCTTTTTAAGGCTCGGCAGGTAGTTATTTTTTTTTAACTTGTATCTTTAATAATTTAAGCTATAAAAGAAAATAAAAGAAATACTCAGGGACCCCTTTTGTTTAAGTATTAAAGAAAAAAAATGTATTAACTAAACCAAAGTTATATAAAACCGTCTTTATCATATTGCCTAGAAGTAACAACTACCTCTGTCATCCCAGTTAGTAAACCGAGACGTCGTAATGTACACCTGAACTACAATGGAACAAACAATGCATTACACCTAATTATACTAATTGCATTCGCACTGACTTGCCTACATGCACCCATACACCGTATATCACAGATCAATGATCCATTTTCATTATAATACATAGGTAAACATTATTTGACCTTGTGTTTACTAAGGTGTTATGTAGTTAATAATTATTATAACACAAGTAAATATAAAAACTTTTATTTGCCTTTTTTGCACTTTGTATTTTTAGACGCTAACACTAGTGTTCTGTTTCGGCGTCGCTGGGTCAGTCGCGGGGCGCGCTTCGCATCGGCGTCGCGGGCGCTTCCTGCCCCCGCGCATCTCTCTCCCCCCGCGGTGGCCATGCGCTGCGTCGGTGGAAGCTTGTGGCGGGGCGCGCTTGGTCACGTTGGTGCGTCTCCGCACCCCGCGCCCTTCTTCTCCCCGCTATAGCGGATATATGTATTATTCGTCGTGAACACCTTGTAAGAATTATTAAAATTACTACAAGGGTAAAATTATTAATAAGGTACGTGAATCAGCTGGAGTTTCTCAAATGAAAAAAAAAACATACGCTTCAAAAAAGAGAGCACCAATTTTACAATATTCCAAAAGTCAAAATGTATTCATTTGAATTCATCTCTAATGATGAAAAAAATTCTTGTTATTACCCAAACAAGTTGTAACCCTAACATAGTTCAGAAAAGAATCACCACAACAAACCTCCAACAGCTAAAATCAAAAGACGACCCATCCTCAAATCTACACGCTACTCAACTTTTGCTCGATCACAGAGACTAAGGCACTCCACTGCATCTTTCAGTTTCCAATGTAAAATTTTTGGAAATGTAACAAAATATCCAAATTAGATTTATTCGCGATCCTAATACGCTCTGTGGAGTGTTCAGGTGATTTGGGAGTGCGGCCTACAGATTCAATTTACTTGCGACCCTTGGGAGATGGTTTCGACGAAAACTTAAAATGCCTGGATATGCTTTAAAATTTAGTTCAGACTGGAAATTGTCCTAAACATAGACATGTCATATTAACAGTGACTAGTCTATTTGTAGTTTCGCTGCTGAGAAATATGTGTGCAAAATGTTGTCTTACTTAGAAATAGAAACACATAACGTGAGTGATGTGTGTGTGGGACATATATGTCCCTGTGAAGATAAAAACCATAGGTAAAACAAATCACTATTATGCCACTGTTATTCTATACAAAATTCTTGCACCACATACGAAAAATTGATATTATAATTACCTTGTGAGTACATTGTATGACAATTTCCGACACTGTCAAGATTGTGAGATTTTAGATAAAACCCTGGCAACAGAATCTTCGGGTACGCACCCTATACCTCGGGGCGCTTCCCCCCATTACTTCTATAACATCAATTTATGATACTCAACTGTACTTTTTTATTATTCATGATAATACACATTACATTAGCGTGTTTTTGTTTCAAACATCCACTGTCGTTCGCATTTTATGTCTTAAGAGACTTTTTGGCCGTTTATTTTATTTTTTATGTTGCATTCGTGATACTTTGAGCATAGCTTTTAATACGGGTCTTTGAAAAATATTTTTTCATAGCCACAATGCTTTCAGGATCACGTCATCATAATTGTGATCTGTTTTTTGCATAATGGCGTGAGTTATTCTCGTATTACTTTTTAAATAGTTTTTTTTCAGGTTAAATTTTTGAATATCAAGAGGTATTTGTCGAGACGCTTTTTTTAATTTTTACATGCAAAGCCCTAAACTGAACATGAAATCTTCAACCAAATTGACATTTACTTTACAGAGTTTAAATGTATGTAAAACCTTTCATCGTGGCCTCTCAAGTCAAAGCTGTGACCCGATTCGGCTTGTCTTTTGACCCTTGCTCAACATTATACAAATCCTCCTTACATCCACTCTCTGTATTTATTTGCGTGTCTTGACCTACAATTTTATACGGTATCTTAGGGGTATCTTAGTATATGTACATAAATTTGCTACAAGCTCCGCTTCGAAAAATGCGACAGTACGGGAGCTAGGGAACTGAATCTTGATTTTCCGGGAAATGTGGAAATAAAAAGGATACATCTTGTGGTCAAAGATATGAACAAGATCCCGTTAATCAAATAACTGATAGGTAAAAACACTTTGAAGCACGATCAAAATATGATGAATAATAAAAAATATGTGTACAGCCTCAATTACAAAAAGGCCGAAGGAAGGACCTTTGGCCTTCAATGGAACAGTTTGGCTAGAATAAAATAATGGTAGTAAATAATAATAAAGCCTCAGAGTAAAATTAATACACCTGAACTTCCAACATCATACATGAAAAGTGGCGTCGCATGACACCAACCTCCTATTAAGTGCACGAGAAAGTCTACACAATAATTACGTAATCCAACTGACTTGTAATTAAGCGCTGCAACACTAACTACATCAATTATCACGTGGATAGTCGCTTCATTATTACAAACTACGAAACTACGCACAGGACATGACGACTTGTAATTAATTGCCAATTAAGTTTGACCTTTACTCGAAATGAAAATTCTGGAGTTTTAGTTTGAACGCACCGTCTAGATCTTGTTAACGGGGTTAGGGGGACGACGAATGTTAATATGCTAAATAATTATTCGATAAATAAAGAAAGCAATAGAAATCAATTTGTATCGGCATAGCATGATATTTTTTAATGGCACTAAAGTACCTACATCGTCTATGTGAGCATATTAAGAAATTTTATGGAATTTAATTTATTTTGAAGTTTGAAGTTTGCAGTATATAATATTATATAAACAAATGTCTCATAATTATTATTTTCATCCACAAACTTACCTCAAATATCTTCTAAAAATAAATCTAAAAATATCTTACAAATAACCTCACCCACACAAGTGGCTCTATACAAACTGCCTGGAACACCCCTCTTACTAATACCACTGTAAACGTATACATTGTGTACATAGAAGCCTTCAATACTGTAGATTGTAATTATTGGGCCTTAATTGATTTGCTTTGTATGTGGATTACCAATTAATTAGCGTATAATGTTAGACAAGGGCATCCGGCAGCCGCAACTTGTACAGCCAGATCTATAACCAAACAAGAATAAAAATGTAGATGACGTAACAGGAAAGGTCAGGAAGGATCAATATAAATTTTCTGATTGTCAGTGAAACTGCTGTGACAGAAATTGAGAATATGTAATGGGAAGTGAATTCTTCACTTAAGATTAACAATACCATCGTAAATTATAAAATGTATTTTGGAATTCTGACGGACGCAAACCGTTCCTTAAGGCACAATCAGCCATGAACATCAACATGACTTAACAATTAACGAACACCTTAAATAATAATCTGATATTCCAAACTCGTAATCATAGCTAAGCCTGAACCTGATTCTGCCGTCATCTGAGCATCGTTTTAAGAGCCGATCGCTTAACTCCCTGAATTATATATCAGGATGTCTTCGGTGGCCAGGACTCCGTCAACTAATTGTAACTCTGTGAATGCAAATCCAATTTCTCTGCTGGTGAGGTGCAAGACACCTCGGGCGGGTGGTTAATTTAGACAACCCTACCGGATCCAATCAACCGTTGAATCTTCGTCGGAATTGTAACAATATTGTTTTAGGGTTGCCTGCTTATAAAAACCAGAGAATAGGAAAAAACGGGGCCGCATGGTCATCTGAATAATTTACGTTTTCTACGATTTCGATTTATTGAGGATTTCATATTGAAGATTTATAATTATGATCTCGGTAAAGACATTTTCGTTTCGCGGCTAAAGTAAAACGTGAAAGAACTGATTGATTTTCTTAATTCATGAGTTCAAACGTTGCAAAATTACAATATTCTATCGTAAGTACTACGAGTATAACATAATATCTACATAATCTACCAATCAGTCACGATGAGAGGGGATTATAGCTAATTGTAAGTCGTACAATTTAACCCATAATAAATAATAAACTTTATTGCTGTTAAACTTAGCCTATGTTTACAATTTTATAACAAGATGAAACGCGTCGAAAAAAAAATTTTGCAATAAATTTATGATGGTAGTATATTTCAAAGTTATTGGCTAGTATTCTACCGAAGTTTATCATACTTCAAAAAAGTCACATTGGTACTTGCCTGTAGTGGTTTCAAACCTGCAGCCTTGTACACGAAAATCTGTTCATTGAATCGCTAGGCCACCATGACACAATTGTTTGATATATATAATTATATATATATATTGTTTGATAGTCAATAATTAAACAAGCAATGTTTTCAAAATCATCGATATCCCCAAATAATTATGATCAAAAATATCTTTGTTTCGTCCAGCTATTGTTTTATGTATACAATGTTATATCGGATTCAGAGAAATACTTTTGTACCGTCCAATGGTTCACAGCGTTTTACTACACGTTCACGTATGGAAATATTAAACATTATTATTTCGAATTCGATGGCACATAAAGGGAACAAATTCCATTCACTACCGCACCTCGAAATTGGTTCCCAAAATAATCCAGCAGTCGTCATTGTTCGGTTGGAGTTCCATGGAAAGCATGGGTTCCATAGATACAGGCACAGTTAGACACAGTTTAATTTAAGCTTCAAACGTGTTGAACCATAAGGCGATTTTGTAAACGGGTGACTCGTTTTTCAACAAAATAAAATAAATATCGTGTAGGACTGTAGGTATACTATATTTTACTCGAAGCTTTTGTATCACAATCGTACCGTATGATAAAAGAAATTGAACTTTTGCGTCGAATCTTTTATGTATCGTTACAAATTTTCATGCAGACTGAGCAATCATCTAAGTTGAAGATTGTCGAGGTAATAAGTTTTGAGTAACTCATTTCAACATTTTCTTTTTATAAGCTTATTATCAAGTAACATTTTACTTGATACGTTTACAGCTTAAAATCTTGTAAACTTGTTACAGATATGGTCTAAGTCCTGTATAGTAACTCGTACTTAATTTAAGGATCTCATTCAACTATTCGCAGAGTTTGGCCCAGTTCCCGAATCCCATCACAACTTGTTTCGTAAATTCAAAGTATGTTTTTAATATGTTCTCCGTATTCATACAAACAACTGAGATGGAAATTTGAATAGAATTATTCCGTCGAGTATTAAAAACTTGGTGAACATAAGCGGTCACAGTTCGTTGAGTTTCATCACAATGTGTCGATGTTTGTAATCGAATACGACTTTGTTCGAACGTGAGAAGCGGACGGCGTGTCCAGTTTGTCTTGTTTTTAAGTTTCCCTTCCTGTATTTATGTGTTTGATTCGATAAGAGGATTTGTGAGTCTGTAGACGAACTCTCCTCTTTTATTATTCAAATTTTGTTTGTAAGAAATATGTAAAAAATATTTATATTTTGTTTTGAGATTAATTCACTTGATTGTGTACCCAGAGAAGGAAGTTACATTGTAAATAAAATGTATATCGGCATTCGATAAAATTGTTCATTCAACTTAAACATTGGATTCTTTTGTATCGTATAAAACCATTGTCATTGTATGTTATAATGCTCGCTTACGATAAACAACTATATGTTAAATATGTCTTTTGTCTATTTCTTTGTGATCCGTGGCCATGTAAATCCCATAGTGCTTATGAATAGAGCTCAATTAGAAATGAAGATTGACAAGCTTTTACCTTATAACAATAGAGATACAAAAGATACGTAAGTGTGAAGAAATGTGACTGCGTGGGTGGACGTCCATTATTGGTTAACATCAGGTAACAAATAAAGCAAAACACTGGTGTAACATTACTAGTAAACTAGCGGATAACACTACAGTACTCATTGAAATTATCCTTGCTTTAATCGTGTTAACATGTGCGGTAATGTTCAAAATACATTTAGGTTGATACGAAATTATTGAGTAAACATATTTTTATTTCTGCTCTCCTATAATAATTATATTTTTCTTTTTCTCAACTACAATGTTTCTAACTCGTATTCCAAATGTGAAAGTTTGCATGTATTGCCTTTTCACGCGAAAATGTACTTACAAATTTGAAATCATTGGTCACAAATAATTTAACACGAATTATTATGCAATACTTTTCAGTTTGTTGTTTATGTTGAAAATTTAAGCATTTTCTGTAGTCTGCACTGATCATGTCTCGAGAATACTATAGTAATAAATAAAAATACATTTCAAACAAACCTTTTCCGATACCAGACATACATTTAACATTAGCATTTGTAAAATTACCGTCATCGTTTTTTTCTCCTTGAAAAAACAAGTCACAAAACTCGCAAAAAGCTGCCACTGCATCGACAATCAACCCACTATCTCCAAGTATATCAGCAAGAAAATCCAAGTATGTTCCTCAGAATGAATGGGAGCTAAGACTTCTCGAAGCCACTAATCCGACGAGGCGTCAACATGATTAGATTGTGAGTAATTTTATAGCAAATTCGCGCTCGGAGAACCACTGTAGGGGAAGACGGAATCGACATGAATTTTACATGAATCTATCCGTGTGACAAGCTTCGTCATTCATTTTCTGCGGTTCCTAAAATGTTGTTAGCGAGCCGATTGTTTAGGTACACAAACACCTTCACAAAGTCGTTAAAGACGCTCTTACATAAAATACATAATCAATTAAATACTTGAAGTTTATTTTTACAGTTCCTTTTTCCTTGTTTTTTTTTTAATAATAATTACATAATTTTATTTTAGCCTATGGCCCATCAGTGTGACAACATAGGCTGAGGAAAAAATAATGTTATTTAGAAAATTGCAAATACTTTCTACTTCGTCTATTCTTAAAATTATTGGAGCTTTTGATTCTAAACTTTTTGTCTTCATTTAGAATAATATAAAAATGAAACCCGTTTTCCGTTGTCACGACATAGCATGAAAACGGCTGAACGGATTTTGATCTTGAAATGTTCGTGGAGGTCCAGGGAAGGTTTAAAAGGTGTAAAACATAAACAATTAGTAAAAAAAACTGTTCTTAAACTCGGGAATTACCTTAATTAATTTACTTTTGACAGAACGAAGTCTGTCCGGGCAGCTAGTTTAGAATAATAATAATAGGTACTAATTTTCGCAGTGGCTTGCTTTACTGAAAAGATCTCTTTTTGTTCCCATTTGAGATCTTACCTGTAGAAATATGTTTGAGAATAATATCAGTATCTTTCTTACACCCGTAAATACCTTATGCATTCCATTTCACACGATCCTCTTAGTTTTTCCTGCAACTCGATTTCTTTGTTACAGATGATTTATGCTGATACTTAAGCATTTTCCAGTATTCAACATTACTCATTCTTTCTTTGGAGCTCATTCAAATTCTCGCTTAGTTTTTATAAAAGAACTTTATAAATTGCAGTCCCATAGATATCAAATGGACAGAAGTTATACCTTAGTGTTCTTTGAACATTGTTTACTCGTTCAAAACAAAATTTTAATGCAGATGAAATAAATGAAGTGAACAAACATTTAACTTAATTGAGCCAAGTTAAGTCTATAAAATGTTCTAAAACTTCTTTTCATTTTGTCAACTTTTTCTTTATTCTATTCAACATTGCTCAGCTATAGTTTAAACAAAGGCGTTACAAATTGGGTGTAACAAAAAGTTTGCTCACTAATTAAAAATTAACGAGCCGAATAAAATTACGGTAACCATTTTTTATCAAATAGCTGTCTACGGATTTTCAGAGACCACGTTCCAAATAAATTCTTAATAAACTTTATAGGGAACATTCACATTCCGGGCAAAATATTAAAATTTCAAACGCAAAAAACCACTTGGCTCATTTATATTATATTTTGACTAGTAAAAAAAAAGTGGAATCAAAAAGCGGGGTAAATTCTTTAATTTTCTTAAGAAATTCTTTTTAGGAGGAAGTTCGAATTATTCGTTAATAAAGTCTCGGTACTAGGCGTTGGGGGTGAGAATTCCTTTGATGCGAATGAAATATTGCCAACTAGGTGGCAGGGACCAATCCTCGCGCGGATGACGGGCAAAATCCGAGCCTACAAATAAAATGAATTTGCCCCGGAGCAACAGTAGAAAATTGGAAATGTCATTTTCGCCCTTTTTTTAATGTTTGCGGTGGCATGGCGGGGCACCCGACGCGATAGGATTACCGCCGGCACGGCTCGCCCCTAGCGACGCGAGCATACCGATTTTTACCTGCCACATTCGTTTGACACAAATCGATTGTCGAAAATAACGTAGCAATTGGTAATTTTTGAGAAATACGCCGCTTATTCCTCTATACACACTCGTACATTATTTCTGTGAAAGCTTTAGCCTAGAGGGTTTGGAGAACGTAATCTGTAAAAACTGTGCACCTACAATACTTCTAATACCATCATGAGCAATGTTTAGGTCATATTATTATAATCGAAAATGCATGCAGTTTTGTAGACATAGATGTTAATAAGTTTCCCAATGCTGAGTCAACTAAATCTGAATCAAAACTTTCATACATAAACAGCCCACCGACGATAATAATAACGTCTTGTCTGCGCAGTCTGATATCCTTTAATAACACAAGTGACGGTACACAAAACAAATTCAATTCAATATTTCACAGGAACAAAATTATTATTCTTTATTATGCTCATCAAAGTATTCCGTTCTACCTCGAGGTTTTACCACAAGAGTGAAAGAGACGCATAATATTCCTTCCAATGCAAAGAGGAAGTGCATTGCAACGGAAACGAGACGGGAACGATGGAAGCGGCAATTTGCGGAGTCTCCGGGCAATGTTGTGACTCGCCGGTGATGTATGAGAACAACTTCGCTCATTGAAATACCTTTGCGCTAGATGTTAATTTATTTCATGTAATAAGGCAGAATAGTGCCTTAAAAAGCCCCACTAGGCATACCTTTTAAATTGCTCCTTAAAATTGGTAGGTCTGAAAACGTTTTCTCTTTGTAAGTACATTTCGTTGTTTCGGATCTTTAAGAGCGAAGCGCTTTCATCTGAATGACGTCTACCTTTACTTTTGATTGCTAATGTCCTTAGCAATTGAACAGGGATTAGATTTAAAGTATAATTGAGATTTCATTTATTTAGAGCGAATAAATTAAGATTGTTGACATAGTGTACACTAAAACGTTTTAGCTTATATTTTTCATTATATTTTGTGTAATTTTAACGATTTACTCTTCACTGTCTAATAACTTTTATTTCATTGTTTCAGGTACGTCATCAAATTCTACTTAATGGAAATCCTCACGATCATTTATCAAGCGTCTAATATCCATACATAAGAACCACAAGTCACCATAAAATCGTGCCAAGAGTCCTTCGTGATTACCCCAAAAATTTGTCCACTCATACACGAATGAACTGAACAAAATTGATCGTGGCAAGATAACTGAGCGGTTTGGCCAACGAAAACACGAATCCTAAGCCTCGTATCAAAGCAACAGGTCCTTACGTTAGAAAAATATTTTTATCCGCGTGTAATGTATCACTCTGTGCCAAGGCGTGAGCGACCGATTTGGTAGTGTTGTTAATTTGTGGTTCTATCTCGACATCGATTGCAGAAACTGTATTTTATGGTTAAAAACTGCATTAAATAAATACGTAAATTTTCATTCATACTAAAATACTCGTTGAACACATAATGATCAAACATTGCATAAGGATTATGTCTAACACAACATAAATATTCCTTAAGTAGTCCCACACCAGAAACTAAATAAGGACACTGGAATAATCTTTCTACATCAAAATATATGTTCCAAACACACAAAGACACCAAACGTTCCACAAGTAACAAGAAAACATGGCCACAAATTCTGAACCATTCATCATTATATTTTTCCGAATCCAGAAATTCACGCGAACGAGTCTTCGGAATCTAGTAACAAATATATCCGTTATTTATGTCTCACGTTTGGCTGTGATATAAGGATTTTATTGGCACACCCTCTATCTGTTACCTCTCGTTTAATTGAATTGCTAAGTTTGATTGGTCGATCGAACGAACCCCTGATTTGCATGCAAAATTTAGGCCCCTTTTAAGAATGCGAATTTTGCGATTAATTAAATTTATTAATGGTTTTATTGTAATTTATCGGGACAGCGATGAGGTTTTTTGGTCAATCATTAGCGAGTAATGAGTTTAAGAAAGTCTTAATTAGATTTATGTTAGTTAAACATGGAACCACTGGAGTTTATTGAAATTCTTTGGAATTCAAACAGTTTTACTGTACAGGAGCGCCTTATGATAGCTGTTTGTAAATATGAAATGCATTCGTGACGTCGTTTACGTATTGACTGAGCACTTACTGTCTATTTAAAGGGCAAACGTCTGTCGTTCTACAACACAAATGACACAGGTGACCTACTTTGACCGGACTATAACGACAAACTCGATAATATGTACTCGATATATTTATCGATAGGATCACATCACTAAACAACGAAGGGCACTATTACGAATGAGATTTCTACTACACATCTTATTCGCGAATGTTGCGAGTCATTCTATTATTATATTTGAACAAAGAGAACAAGCCATGTGCATGTGTGGGTGACTCTTACCATGTGCCGCAGATTTGGCTTACGTCATGCCGATATATTGGACCTGAATGGGGAAAGTGTGTTCTTATTATGATTGTGATTTTTTTTGTTGAGTGTGTGTGAATAAGTCACTTTTATGTACGACAAGATGATGGGACGCAACGGAGATTAAGATAAAATGTTGAGATTTTGGGGGATGCTTTGGTACAGCACGTCAATTCTGTAAAAGTCAAACAACAACTCGCATCTCACTTCATTGTTCACTCCACGTTCACTCTCACTTCGCATAATTTTCAAATTTCGAGTGCGAACTCAAACGTCATCTCATATTTAGGCCCGAGTTTTTCAACTACATGATAATCATTGATTACGTAACCGTTCTGTTAGCATTAAACCGATGTTCAACCCAACCGCGTTTTTTTTTGAGTTCACCATTTATTTCTAACCAACGGTTTGCTAACCAAACTGTTTTGAATGAGTGAGTCCAAAATTACCAAATGCTGGAATGGTTTATCATTATTTTGTGAATGTTGAATGACTTAATGGTCACGTCAATCAATTTTCATTGTCAAACTCTGTGATCAAATCATCTAACTCAATTCATAATTTTTTCGTGTCGTGTTTGTTATCTTTTATTTAATATATATCAGTGATATGGAAGATAAGCGTAAACGTACTTTGAATTTCACCAGTGGCGAGAAATCTGTACTTACGGCACTCGTAATAAAATACAGCGATATAATAGAAAATAACAAATCGGACGCTAAAGCAAATGCCGAAAAAGCAAGAGGTTGGAAGGATCTGGTTGACGATTTTAATGCTCTTAGTACTCACTGCAAACTTTCTCTTGAGAGCTTCAAATCAAATCAAATCAATATTTATTTTTTATAGCTTATAGACTTGCTGGGAGAATAACAAAATAAAAACTTCATGTCAGGAAGCATAAACCAATGGCTAAACTGAGTTGGCTACATCGTTTAAGATAATCATTCGAATACAGTACATAATCAATGGTTAGTGAATGGTGAACAGCAAAATATTGTTAAACAGCCGTTCATGGTTCAAACATTTGTTTAAAATTTAACCATCTGTTGGTGAACTTGGGTCCAAATCTCACGGTTAATTTAGTTCAACACGCTGACACGCTCGCAAGTGTAGCGCTAGTGTATCAACCGAGTTTATAGAATGCCAATCAAGAAATTCACGGCGGGTTCAGATTCGAATTTTAGAACGACGTCTTACAGAATCAACAGGCAGATTTGTGTTGTGGTAGAGTATGACTAGGGTGAGTAGTTTATATGGTTTAATCTGTTTATTAAGGAACCATGTCGCGAAAAATAATAAAATGATTTTGTTTATTTGGATACCACTAATAGATAGCGGTGGTGGTAAAATTTAAGAAGGCTGGATTCGTTTCGCGCAGCCAAGAAAAATATATATTTGTTGGTTCCAACCACGCTCACTTTAACTAAGCGATTTTGGGAGATCGATAGTTTTAAAAAAACTCTTATATTGATTTCTTTATTTTCCGTGATTTTAAAGACATGGGTCATAGACGTACACCATTCTGTTGATAAAACTACTATTTGGACGTATTTTGGTAACAATATTGTAAAGCATAATTTTGTTTCAGATGGTAAGGGCCAGAGTGAATAAGATGAGGAGTAGAAGACATAGACCGACCTCTAAGGTTGAACAAATGGGGTGTTACCACGAAACAATCAGTCTGTTAATGTGATACTTTTTTCATATAAAATGCCGCAAATTTATCTATACGGTAAAAGCAGTGTTGCTGTTGTTGAATTTAGTGTTTTAACTCAATAGTATTTTTGTTGTCTTAAAACCCTCGCCCAAATTGACAAGGTCCAAATTAATTCTTTATTTTATATTTATGCTATAAAAAATAAACAATAATATAGTACAGTAATAAAGTACAAGAATTAGTTTCAGATTTGACCACCGAGTCAGATGAGTTTTTGGCACTATAGTAAAATAGTGAGTTAAGGAAACGTAAAGACCGCTTTTTGGTAACACCCTAAGTTTTTTCTTAAAAGTCGGTTATGGAAGTAGGTTGCATGGTTTTTAGGTAGATTTTATCAATCGAAATTTGGGAAAATATTATTGCTATAGCTTTTCTTTATGATGTAGAATTTAGCTTTGAAAATAAACAATTATAATATTAACGCTGTCCCCACTACTATATAGAGATTTGTTTGCAGCTGTAGATTAACTGAAATATTGTATTATATAGGTATTTAAACATCCGTACTGACTAAAGTATTATTATTGTGTGGTTACACTTTGTTTTTGCACGCCATCACGTGGAAGAATATGATTGATCTTTTTTTCTACCAACTATCTTATGTACCTACTCATGTTCTTGCAAATAAATGATTATTATTATTATTAAAGTCTAGACAAATATTTGTGACAATGTTTATACAATAACCCAAATATTAACTTCTTTTTATTCTGCCTAGCCTTTTTCCCAAGTTAATTTGGGGTCGGCTATCAGTCTTACCGAATTTAAGCTAAATTCTTTATTTTACATGGAGCGACTGCTTTTTTGACCTCCACAACCCATTGCTGGGTAATACAGTATCCCATAATATGACTGGTTGTTAGAATCGTAATGACTCTAGGCACAATTATCTATAGATTAAAATTAACTAACTGCTTAAATCTTCTGTCTTGACTAATGTAATGCCCTTGTCTAACTTGAAGTCAGTTGCGTTGACGAGCCCTTAAGCTACAAGTATGTACACGTCAAAATAAAAGACAATCAAGGAATATTATCACAGAAAATGTATTCTGAGAAATCTTTGTACCATCCAGTAAATTAAGCTCAAAACAAACACATTCCTAACCTTTGATAGCGCAAAGACCCGTTATACCCTAATTGAATTGAAAAAAAAATGCTTCTGGATTTAAAATTTAGTCTTTTTTTTTTGTTCTATTCGCTTTGATGGTTCAAAATTCGAAATAAATTGCTTTTTCATTCTGATTGTAACCCTTTTAATTTGATTGACACTTTGTTTTACCCTTAACGGGTGCACGGGAACTGGGTGTATCGCGTATCGACGATTTTAATCCCTTCGAAGCAGGTAGGTAATATCCAGATTAATATTGGTCGGAGTGCTATTGGCTGCATGAGTTTATACAAAATAAACCAGTTTGTACGGTTTGTTTGATTCAATTGCTTTCGTTAAGCTTTCTGCACTTTTTTGCTCCCATATTAATAGCGTAGTGCAGTGATTTTTCGTACTAGTACTACTAGTTTTGATCGGTAACAAAGATTACCGGCCACGAAACCAGTTCTCGGTAAGACTTATTGACTTCATTGCAAAAAATCGCTTCGTTTATTTGCTATGGGAAATAATATAAAAAAAATATTTGCGATAAGATGTTTAACGTTAATATTTGCTTAAGTATAATAATAATAATAAAAAACAACTTAAATAGTTTTACTAATATTTTAAATGAAAGTAATTTTATCAGTCTGTTTTTATTTGTTTGTTACACATTTGCTGTTAAAATGCTGAACTGTTTCTCATGAAGTGGTCACTTTTCTCACTTTAACCAAAATCGTCGCGGGCGGAGCCACTGGAAAAAGTTAGTTTTATATATCAGAGAAAAAATAAGGTAATTTTTATGTTAAAAACAACAGATAACAAGAAATCGTAAAGTACGATTTTTTATTATAAATATTATATCGTATACCATTTATATTGCACGAGCAATAACAAAGTTCCTTAAAATATCTGTCAAGGAATATAAACTCAAACAATACCTTATTAAGCCCCCAAACCATAGATCCCCTTGTGATCTGAGCTTTCAAAATTATTAAAGCCTCATTTTACACAAAAAGAAATGAACTCCAACATTGAGTGAGTGTAAAATGACTCAATCCGAGGGCTCGGTTCAGATTAAAAGTGAAAACGGAAACGAAACGCAAACACTGAAATACCATTAAGTCATTGGACGCCAGACGGTGCTAACTTTTAATTTTACCAGAATAATACTGTCAAGTTTAAATCTTTGGATTTCGGAGGAAACGGCCCGGCTTTGTAAAAGAATTTTGATTTAAGAGAAAAGAGTTGATTAAAAAATGTTTTACGAAGTACAGTTATTTAGATGAGTGTTATCTTTGAATAAATACAGGGTTCGGAAATTATTCTTTGGTGTAGAAGGAGATTCTTTTCTTAGAAGAAAGAAATATTAACATAAAAATATCGTAATTACACGAAAAATTAAAGTTCAACGAGATTATCAAACATCGTACGAACACAAACGGCCTTATTACAAAAAGAGGATCAACTAAAATACAAAGTTTGAACATCTTAGCCTAGACAAGGTACATTTCTACAAGCGTTAACGATGATAGAAATCGCTTAAATGACATTAAATGTATGGAAATGACATTTCTCTTTGATAAGTCACGTGATTTGGACTTGTCACTTTCATACATTTGATCTATGTGATCAGTGATAACAATTGTAGAAATGAACCTTGTCCAAGGGGGCTCATAATGTCAAAATTTTGCATAGACTATCCTTACCCACCTAGAAAAGTGTAATTTTCTCAAATATTTGGAAATGACTGCTCGTAGACACGTGACTTATCGAGAGTTGTATTTTTTGGGACAAGTCCGCTACACGTGGCCAGGATCTACAATGATAGCCAATGAATACCACCGAGACAGTGAAGCTCGGTGTTTCCCAGGGAAACAATTAAATGTCTTGGAACGAATTGGAAAAATAGTATCCACTCCCCTCGACTGTAAACGGGAGACATAATGGAAATTAAGACCAAAAATAAAGAAGACATGAGCTACTAAGTTAATCCCAGTTGCCCAGCAACACAGATATTTTTTCAAAGAAAGATATCCTTGTAAATAATAATATTTTAGAAATGTAATTTGTCTACGGGCAGAACATAGTCCTAGATCATAGCAAACTTCTCGGATCACACCAACCCCTAACTCCACAAATCACATCATAATACCCCCATGAAAACTGATAGGGCAGTTCACCATACAATATTATTTTACTTAAGAGTACACAGTCTCAGTGCGTGATAACAGACCGCTAATAAAGATAATGCCTTTTTCTACTATAATTCTTAGATCAACCAGTAAGAGTGTTTCGAGGTCTCGTAACTTCGACCCTAATAAACGTTTCTAGCCTCGTAAAGAACCCTAGCAACATTAACTAGTTATAGACATGGATATGTGTAATGTAATTAAAATTGAATAAAAATGCTAGTACTCATTGATTATACATTTATGTAAACAAAAACCGGCCTCAAAGTGCCCACGCAATTTTATTTTGTCATTCTTGCTAAAAATATTCAACTATTTTTATTTAAGAACCAAACTACTATATTGATTTTGATAAATTTTTTATAGGCCATCTCTGAGGTGTACCCTACTGATGACAAAATGTCTAAGTTTTATCTACAATAGAGGGAGATATCGCGAAACGAACATACAGAAAAAAAAACAAACAGTTGAAATTGAGAACTTGGGTATGTTTTTTTTTAAATCGTTAGAAAGATATTTTTTCTAAAATAGCATAAAAAGGCCTCGTATTTTGTAATTAACGTCTCTGTATACCAATACATTTTCTCTGTCAAGAGTAGACTTCAATGGCGTACCAACACACTAGTGATTTGTAAATATCCTACCAAAAGACTTGACTTTTCAAGTATGTACATATGAAATCATAATTTAAAATTAGTTCATATTTTATTTAAGAACCCTGAAATTCACTCCAATAACTTGGTCATAGTGGTCATGAATTTCAGTTGTAAGTAGTTAGTTGATAATGAAGAAGACGAATAATTCCTGGATTATATTTATATATTTATTTTATAGTCCTCCTTATCGGTTTCGATAACGGCGACCCATGACAGTTCATCTCCTAGCGTGAGCCCTGATGTGACTGGCTAGATTATTATATATATTCCTGGATTATTGTAATCTACTAAGTATAGATCAAAACGAAAACATAATTATATCATACATCGTACGGTCGGTTAAAAAAGGACCGGAATCGAATAAAGAAAAACTGACGTGACTAATGAGTGGACCGTTTTGATGGGTATTGAGGAAAAATAGGCGGCGGGAATAAGTAATGTTTTTGTTAGTAGCTCGTAGGTTTTTTATTGCTTCTGAAGTTTAGGTGTGATTTGAGTTATACGCAGGATAAAACCTTTTTTCGGTGAAGTGATTAGTATCTGCGAATAAATGCTTTGAAATAAGCACAAAACTCGATATTTATCTTAATATACCACTGTTAATTTTAAAGGTAATATTGATTAAATGAATCATTAGCGAATTCTTTAGAAACTATAAATGGGTGAAAATACTTTCAAGTCACCAATAATTCAATCTACATGCTAACAAGAACGTAACACGTTCATAACATAATCATGTATGTATAACATAATTATATTCTGAAACGAAGTTAGTTTTAAGCTTATTTTTTCCATCCTCGAAATAAACTTCTAACGTTAATTTTAAACCGGTAAAATGTCCCTACATCCACCTCGATATTATAATTACCGGATCGCCATTAATGTCATTAAAATGTAGCGCGCCATAAAAAATCTAATTAAAAAAAATCCCCGTACGAGAGGCGATTGAATTTGTGGCGCACGATTACATTAACAAGTAGTAAAGAACATTTCCGGACGGAACTAGTCTAGAGCGGTCTTAACCGGTTTAGGGCGGACGAAGCCGGCTCGCGTCGGTTCTATAGTTTGTTGTAATAGTGTTGTGTAGGAGTGGACTTAATCGCGTTCCGTGGTTTCAGAACGTGGCGCCGAAATGTGGACCTGAGATCCGAGGGTTGCTAGAGGTATACTGTTTGTTTTGTTAGTATATTGGCAAGCTTTAAAAGTATGTAACATCATTAATTATGTAGGTACTATAAATTTATCAAAATACGAAACTTTTCTTCCAAATTTTATCCTGTGTGAAAACCAAAATATCATGTACCTAGTTTGTAGATACCCTTTTGAATGAATAAGTCCCACAATATTATCAGATCAAATTATTTTACATTACTCAAACTAACAACACGTTAACACCAATAGAATATTTCTACCAGCAAAATATTCCAATCATCGAAATAATCCAAGCGCAATAAAAAATCTGATTCAATACATTGCATTCACGGGCACGTATAAACAATTACCGAAATACAATCCCAAATAATTATATATTACAATCGATTGCAATAAAACAGGGCGCATAATAACACTGAAACGTCAATAAGCAGACGTCACTGATACACATCTGTGCACATTAACATGGCATGTAGTAATGAAGGACAACCTAGTTAGAGGGGACGCCAGCCGGAACAATTACATCTTCGCACCGACCGAGACGCCAAATGATACGCTCCGCTGTATTGTTTACAATGCACTGCAGTGTACCAAGGCTTTGTTAGAACATCTTCTTTTTTATAATCGTACTGGTATCGCATTTAAAAAGAAATTAAAAACGTTCTTGATAAAAAAAAAAATTATAGTATCGAAAACTATTTATCAGAACACACTGACATGTGAATTTAATTATGTGACTTATTAGTATATTTACTTTTATTTGAATTATGTATTATTATTTATTAAAGCTATTTGACATTACTGTTTTATATTGTGTTATATTGAATTAAAATTGTGTGACTAGAAATGTGAACAATTTAATTAATATTATATTTTGATTTGCATGCCTCAAGGTGTAATATGGTGGAACTGTTTCTAATTACAACAACTTTATATATGTACCCATATTAGCAAATAAATGAATTATGAATTATTATGAATTATGAATTATGGTTGATAAATAGTGACAAAGTTTTTTTGCAATCTATTCTATTGTCAAAATCTCTTTTCATATAAATCAAAATTTTAGTGTATGAGATGGTCGATAAATTGAAATTAAGCCGATACATGAGCTTTAAATTTACAATAACTCGATTAAACCCGATATGAACTGCTTTTATACAATAACAATTCCATATTTCTTGAGTAAAGTTGTGTATAACACCGGATTAAATGTTAATGAAATATATTGCTATAAATATATCTATTTGAAATAGCAATTTTATTTAAATGTGCTGTTAAAGACACTTTTAGAAAAACTACATCATGATAACAAAACATATCAAATCAGTTGTCATTTGCAATAATAAAGTATAAAGATAAATTTACCAATACTTAAGGACACCGTAATAAAAGAAATCAGCAGCTGAACCATGAAAAACAGTAAATCTAAAATTCTCCGTGAAAACTTAAACCACGAATAAAGGAAACCACTCACTCGACTCACAATAATACTTAAACCTGTTTTATCGACTGTATTTGGCACAGTCGATAAAACAGTTGCATACCAGAAGTGTACTTAAAAATACTGTACGCTCGTTTTATTTACCTCGAGTACCTCGGTACACGTGATTTAGCACAATATATCCGTCCGGATCGCGAGGGTCCCGTGCGGAATCAATTTTGCTCGTTCACTCAAGCGTTTTAACTTGATCGGGTTACTGTTCTGCCACTATGAAAGATTCGCAGGGAATGTATTAAGTGAATGAATTTGAAGCGTAATAATCGTAAGTTTTATACGTATTTGGTAGGTTTTTTTATTATTTTTTCTTATTCAATGTGTTTACGAGAACTAGTTCTGTCATCATGTAGCAAATTTTAATGATTTAATAACTAACAAATACACAAAAAAAAAGTTTTCTCAAAAAGTAAATTTGGATATTTTTAGAAGTTGTATTACATATTTGATGATTAATCAAACGCTAGGTGGAAAACATAACATTATTATTAATTTATTGACATAATATATACACCTAGCCTTACCTATCTTTTCCTTTTCCTAATATGTATAAAAAACACACTAAAAAGCAAATAAAGTGAAAAAAATGGTTGCCTGTAAAGTCGGTTTTACGGGCGAAGATTTTACGTGACAACGTCTTTTTCTCGGTAGAATATTTATTGTAATGAATATAATTAAATTGCACAATAGGAACAAGGAATTGAATGAAAATAAGAATTGCACAAATTTTAACTATAGAAATATATTTTGTTTACTAAAACATTGTACATGTAAACTTAAACTTAACTAATTCCTATTTGAGTGATTTTGTTGAGCAAGGCATTCGGCGGGCCTCTCTCTCGTTCGGTGACTCATCGTAACGTTACCGAGCGTTACACTTTTTCATAAGTGACTCCCAGCCGCAACCTAATTTAAGACGTTGTCACGTCAAAAATCTAGCCTGGTACACACTGTCCAGGTCACAATTTTGCCTGGACTCTGTAAGATCGTCCGTGATTCTATTATAAGGTTCGCTAAGCAAATTTTCGGTGAGGGGACAAATTTGTAAATTCTCGACCAGAAATCCACAGCTGGTTTTGCGTCACTGGATTAAAGACACATATTTCGGTGTTGGACGATGTCACTGTTCATAATTTAATTGGTAAGGTTGGTTGATATCTCAGAGACCAATTTTGAGGTACTGATTTGGGTCAACATTTTAGGTTAATACTATGAAATAAAGAATGATTCCTCAAAAATCCTACTGTAACTAATTTATATTTTTCTTCTTTCATATGTTAAGAAAACCTTGATATTTTTATAGCTTTCAAATATGAAGCCTAAAGTTTAAATCGTGCCAGTTTTTGTAATCCTTTTCTGTTACGTTCGTTCCTGTTCAGTTATTATAGATTTATACGTAAACACTTAAAAAAAGTACCTATAAAATATCACACCTCATTGCTTTCACAAAAACATGTACACCCATAAACCTTAGCACTTACACTACATAAAAATTACAACGTCATACGGCAAAAACAATAAACCCAACGTTAAGTTTGACGGCGAAAAAAATGTAATATAACTCCAACATTAGCGTCATAATAATAAAACCGTTCTTTCCCTGCAACACAGTCTGATTCCCGCTTCCTTTATTAGCAGACATCCGTAGCTTTACACTGACGACCTTTTTATTTCCGGCTATCCGTCCCCTGACGACGTTTTTGCTATATTTTTTAAACACACCTCCGACGTAAAATAATTTTCGACGTAAACATTTTAGGGTTAATAAAGATTCGGCTGCGTTCAGCGGGTAGACGCAATTATGTGCGGTTAAAATTTAGCTCGGACCTATATCGGATATGGTGTGAAAGTTTTTAGTGATGTCAGCCAAAGGGGCTTTTGGTTTTTAGTCTTATCACTAAAAACGCATATAAAAATAATGAACAGTCAGCAAAAAAAGTATGTCGACACAATCAGATTTACAAAGCACTTGAACTTCTAAAATTCCAAAAAAACGAATGTAGGCAAAGTGCATTAAGCGTTCATGATAAGATTATTTATTCGCAGTAGCAACTCTGTGTATGGAGTTTAAATTGTGTTTTAGCTCAAACTGTTATTACTCAAGCTATCAATAAACCAAATATTTAATATACAATACTTTTATTGCTGACTGTAGATACTATAGATTTTTCTTTTTAATAAATTAAGATAATAATAACAAAAAACGAAACGACCTTCTAACACTCACAGCACTCAGTCCACCGTAATTTAATATTCCCATCATAATTTCATAACATAAACATAGTTACTCCTCGTCCTTATTATAATAACAACCACTAGGGCCAACATATAAATATACAGTATATTATATACACAACAACTAAAATAAAATAATTAATAGTTAATTACGGAGTATTGCTTAACTTTTACTTTTTTAATTATTCTAAGACACTAGATTTCAAAAACTGGAATCTGAAATCGCTAACCTGCAATGAGTAGCGTAGTGGTCTCAATGAGCACTGTATTGGGTGGCGTTCAGTAGTATCCATTTTTTGGAATTGAGATTATCTCACAATATTTCCCTTCACCATTTGTCAATAACATTTGTCTTTAGAATAGTTAAGAAAGTACATAAATATTAATAAATAGCTGCTTTCTGCCACTCCGTCCGCGGTACCAAATTTTTGAGTAAAAAATATAGCCTATCATGTTACTCAGGGTGAATGTAGCTTTCTAATAGTGAAAAAATGATGAAATCGGCACAGTAGTTTTTAGAAAATTCATCACAAACATACTAATACTACATTTATACTAAGTTAATAATATTAGTGTAGATGTAGATATAACTTTGAAAAAGTCACATTGATATTTGACTGTGTTCAAACTGCAACCATGTGCATACGAATCTGGTCTTAAATTACTATTATTATTACTAAGTAACATATTTTACACAAATTCATTAAAATCCACGTCAGCTGAGAATTTCTAATGAGTTGATGAAATTCATTGGAATGATAATGAATTCCCAAAACCATTACAGAGTAAGCAGAATAAATGGTATTATATTAATTTTATCAGTCAATACGCTCCCCATAATGCCTCTACATATGGTGCAGGTTTTTATGGTCAAAGCATGTCTTTAATAACATTGGATACTGTTATGACGTGTCAAGGGGATGCAGTACAGGCTCTCTGACGTGTGGAACCGATTGTATCTATATTATGTTTTAACAGTATCTGTAACACAAAGTCAAGAGTATCAGGTAAACTGGATTTCCCCTTTGTATATACTGGTGACCAGTAAATGTTAAAGCCACATTGTCATCCATGTTCTATCTAAGTCAGTAAAACAGGAATAATTTTTAATATGAATTTTAACTTACAAAAACAAACTGGGACCTTATTCAATAAGTCAAAACGCTTAACGTGCTACGAGTAGGGTTAAGTATGGCTTTATCTCATTCGACTTACTGTATTTTTAAGTAAAAAATCTTTTAAATGGCCTAAAACGTATACTAACACTACCAGAGACTGTCAGAACCCAAAAAAGATTTGGCAACCCGGGATTCATGCTCTAAATTCTGCGTCGTGCCACGTTATGTTTTGTTGTTCTTAGAGAATAACCCTCCTGGTGGATGGGTGACCATTTATAAACATACCGAGAATATATACATATACCAACTCGTTAGTATTTCTGAAAGCACGTTAATTCGTTGGTTTTCATTGTTTTACAATCAATTTCGAATCAACTAGACTTAATAATATAAAAAATATTGAATTACCCAGTACTATGGGTTTTGGAGGTCAGATAGGCAGTCGATCTTTATAAAATACGGTATTCAGCTGATTCCGGTAAGACTGGAAGCCGATTTCAACATAGCATGGGAAAGGTTAGGCAGACGATAATGAATATATAACATGTTGGATTACGCAAAACCTTTGTTATTTATTAAAAAGGTCACATAACCACCAGTGACGCGGGAAATAGCGTTCACCGCGAAACACCAATGATTTACGTGAACACTGTCAACAGTCCTTAAAGGGAGAGTATGCCACAAAACGAGAATAGCCCTTAAATTATCATCTTCATTCAGAGACTGCTGACTACATACCTAAGGAATACTTCATCTCGCAGCAGAAATAGCCCATAACTCTGAAATCTTGCGGCGTTTCATTGCCTCCATAAAAGTCTTTATGCAAAATGCGTACCTACTGTAATACTAACGCCTATTCTAACGAATTCCTATCAGACACGGCCATGAATTATAGTGATGGCCAGCGTTTAATGAAAAAATATCGACTACACATTTTACCATTTTACATAGTTCTGTTTATTGTAGGCGAAGAGTTCGGAATACACAAGTTATAAGTTTCAAACATCAAGAAAGTAAAGGAATACTTTCAAACTTGCTATAGGTGTAAAGTTACTCATATTACTATGTAACTAATTTCGCTATATTATGCGGAATTTACGCATTTTACATAAATTTTTATCTACTGTTTTGTTGAAGTTGTATTTCCGATGAAAGCTAAGATGCATATTCAAACAAAAGTAAAAACAACCCTCGAAAAAAATTTAACGGAATGTTTAGAAAATTTGACGTATATATTTATCTAATTCAATTAAAAGTCGTAGGTATATATAAAAGTAACGACCACAACTTTAATCGAAAAACACACAGCACTATCCAATATCAATTTTAGACCGAGTTATTGCCGGTAATTGTACGTATTGAAAAGGAACGTAAAGTTTGTCGAAGGCGGTCTTGATTCAAATATAAAGGCACCGAAGCCCTGGAGGTACCATTTCTTTAGATGGAAATTTTCAAAACGAATTCACCTTTACACAGATTTAAATGGTTTGCTATGCTGTTTATAGCTCGGACTTAGTGAAAGCCAGTTCTAAGCTGATTTTTGTAAAGGCAGAATAACCGAAGTATTATTTCAATTTCAGGTTGTTTACCTAGCAATCGATTTTTATTTGAGAAAGGCTGTTTGGCAATATTAAACATCGTCTTACACAAAAAACCTTGATGACTTTTGTAAGAAACATTAGGCATGTATCTTACAAAAATCATCAAGGTTTTTTGTGTAAGACGATGTTTAATAACCAAACCATTTTTAAATAACCAAATAAGGTAATATTCTGTTCGGAAACTTGGTATCTTTCAAACATATGACCTTGTGATCTAAAAATAACGTCGTGAATTCGTTTAACTATAATTTTAGTGAGACAGAATTGCCAACCTAAAACTAATCCTGTAATACAAGTCAGCGTAAATCAACCGCATACCAAAAAGGTATATCTTCAAACGTTGGGACGACCCAACGAGGCCCACAATCAAATCGCTATATTGAAATCTTGTACCACAAACTAAGATCCGCGTACCCGAATAAGGTCGGCAGTTGAATCCACTCTGGCCGGATTACCATAATTGATATTAATGTACTAGGGAAGGTTTAATTAAACTGGACAAAGTAAGATGCGAGCACTCGTAAATTCAGTTGAGTATATGGAGCATTTCGCACGTCCCCTGATGGCTTTTATTTTAGTTTATATCGCATTGTGTGGCTTCATGGATGTTGAGGAAAAATTAGGACTTATCTGTTCTTGATTAGCTGAGCTTTGGTTGACATTTTGGGTGGAACTCAAATAATCGTGAACTTCTAATTTGATACGTAAAACACAAACAATAAAATATACCATCAAAAACTTTGGAGAGACGTTAAATTCTCTAAAACAGTTATAAACATGGATTACCTATTGAAAATGTTGACATTTGTAAAAACTTTGTTTTGGAAACTACTCTTTTAATACACACCAGACCTTACCATATTGAAGGCTTATATTTAGTAAAAACCCGTACACAAATATGATAGATCGGCTAGCTCTGTCTTCGTTACGATGATAACAGTGATCTGTGAATATCAACGCTTTTAAATACAACTTTTAAATAATGATTGATTTGGTACAATAAACTTGCGTATATTCTTTCATTATTTTCATAGGTAGAGTTCCAGCTTAGTATGTGTAAAATAATATCATGATATCGTTATAAGTTAAAAACGGCCTATTCTAAAAACCAATATATCCAAAGTAACTTTTGTAGTTGAGTTTTAAATCAATTTAGTGTTGAACTATATAATATAGCTATATAGGTTCTTACTATAAAAGTATATATAACTATGTTTATACTAACCTATTTTAGATAGATTAGATATTAAAAGTAATTATAAAATAATTAAAAGGTTTTGGCCTAAACACTTACAATAAATACTGCAGCATCAAATAATTTAAACTAGTAAAATAATGACGAAAATTGTATAGCTGAAAATTCAATGTAAGTTACTTATACAACTGTATTTCGGAGCAGCAAACTAAAGGGGAGCGAGTTTTTCCGATGGCCACGTATCGGCGAGCCGTCACGTTTCGCTCGCAACAATTAAATCTTTCTGTTTCCATGTGAGGCACGATTCACACGGCATCCATGATAGAATTCCGCGCGGTTACACCTACCGTTGGAGAGGGAATAATCAAATGACTGTATGTAATCTTTTTTTTTGTCATTTGTTTTTTTTAATTATTGTTTTAAAGAAATAAGAACATAATATTATTATAGTCAATACAGTTGTAAATCTTTATTATAAAGATGACGTGTGTATATTTGTTCACTCTTCATGGTAAACGGCTTGACCGATTTTGATAAAATTTGGCATGGAGATGACCCTAGATTAACACATAGACTACTTAATCCCAAAAAAATTTATATATTATCAGATTTTTCTTCTATTCTAAAATTTCATTCTAATTTACTATATAAGGCGTGGGTAACACCGCGGAGCGCAGCTAGTTATCAATAAAAACCTCTTTTTCTAGCGAAATCGGATCGAAACTCAGTCGATTGCTAAAATATATTAATTTAAAACTAAAAATAATTATTGTACACAAACTCACTAGAAACTACTAAACGACTAGTTTACACTACCTACTATTATAATGAGAAAAGATTTGTATGTTTGTAACGAATACAATGCTACTTTATCTCTGAGTAAAATAGTCTATGTTTATAACTAGAAAAAAAAAACGCGGTTGGAGCCGCTGGAAATTGCTAGTAAGTTATACGAGTACCTTAGTCATTACAGTGATGTAAAATCATGATATTAATACTTAAATTCATTCATCACATATTCGCATGCTTATCCAACTTTAAATCTGCAAGGGTACAAATAAATAAATACAGCATATCTTGTATTGTTTTTACAAAAAATCATATTGGACGCTTGTTTTATTTTCTATACATTAATTTGCTCTACTGGGTACAGTCGTGTTCAAATATAATTGCACATGTCTCAAGGGATTTGCTAACTAAACGAAAGCACTGCAATACGACACGTGTAAACATTTATATTTTATTTTTAATTTAAATTAGAAATTTTATGCGCGGAAACATTTATTTTATTTGCCCACGGGAGTGAAGTTAGGTCGTGTGTAATGTAAACTTTACATTTGAATCCATGTCACCTTTATAGATTCATATGAATGTAGTTTTGAAACAGTGGTAGAATAATGGCTACGGCGTCGGACTTGCGATCTAGTTTAGGTTCGAATCCTACCTATTGCGCTACCGACAAGCCCACTCGTAACACAAGCAATTTAGCTTAGCACTAGGGGTTATTATACATACTACTAAAGTGCAAACAACATTGTTATTAACCTTAAAAAAAAACTGTTTTTATTCGTAATAATATTTTCAAATTAAGTTTAAGTAAAAAAATAAGCAAGCTTTTAAAAAATGTATTGTACAGCAACATGAGTACGAGGAAGGGGCACTAAAAGGTTCCACTCAGGGTTTTTAAAATCCACCTTGACGTCCTAAAAACGATTTCCCTTGTTTTAAACCCTAATACTTACGAAAATACCAATATTTCCCGCATTACTCTTCTAGTCATTTACCAATACAATCGCATTACCACGAAGGTACCGGTAGCAACACACCAGCGTTTTGCTCCACACACACTCCAGTACACTATCCCTTTATTACTCTATCCTATACTATAAAGTAAAAGTAGGAATAGTACACAAGTCCATATACACGAAATGGCACGGGAAAGGTGAATTGGGTAACCCCACGACTGCCGGCAGTGAATAAATGCGTCAAATAAAAATGAAGTTGATATGCGATGTCAAATAAATGCGACAAACAAAAAGTTTTATTTGCGATGTTTTTTGCGACGTATGTACACACTTGTACTGCGGACGTACGAGTTATATTTTTGTGTTTGTTTCGTGAAATAGGTAAATACGTTAGTGTATCGTAAAATTGTTTTCGAAATTTCCTGTAGAGAATGATAGAGATCCATCGATGGTATTTTTTGCATTCTGTGCTTTCAGCCAAAAACGCAGCAAAAGTGAATTCGTAAAAATATTTCATCCGTGTTATTGTTGTATAAAACCACAATTACTTAGATTCTATAGGATATCTCGATATCATCAACTGTGATCGGTAACTTTTATGCTTGTATGTAGAATTTTCGAACGTTCCACTTCATTTAAAAAAAAATGATCATAAGATATATGACGAGATTCAAACTGTACTTTTGAAAGCCTAGGAAGCCAACAAGACAACTTAGTAATTAGAATTAATATACATTGATTTCGAAAACAACAAAACAGTCAATATATTAAAGATAACAAAAGCTTTTGAGGGACTCATAACGAAAGAACTTTTGAGAGCTTACTTACAATATTTAAAGTTATAACACGACAAAAAAGGCGACGAATACAAAAAATCCAAATCACAAAAAGTCGTTTTGCAATACAAACTTTCAAGTACTATTAAGAAAAAATTAAAACAAGTTTTTAACTCCTAATTAAGTTAGCTGTAAAATGTTTCGCGAACTTGTGCGAGCAACAATGATACAAGTTTCCAAGTGGCGCTTCTTGATTTTCTAGCTTGTTGGTTTTCGTTGGAAAAAGTTTTATTACAAAACATTAATTACATTTAAAATCAAACATGACATGTTTCTTGTTGCTGTTTGTTGTGTACCAGTTTATAGTTTACTTTGTTCTGTTTTCAGGGGTTTAGTATATTATGAGATAACATACTTTTCAACTAATAATAATATACTTTTCATAATATCGTTTTTTTTTCAATAAACTTGTACAATGTGTGTTACTGGCACATATTGAAATTTCTCCCTTTAAATTACTAATAAAATATGATTTTTTTAATCGTCAAGTTGCAAAAGAATTTCCTTGATATATTCAGACTTATATAAGCAATTTTTCGTCTTATGCATTATTTTTAATACTATAATATTAATACTTTTCATTTAAATGTCCATAGACTAACGATAATCCTTCAGGAACATTCCAGCGGGTCTGGAGGTAATTGGTATAATAACGCGGGTGACAGTGATATGCAATCCGCCTTAGGGCTAGAATGGCCACCACCTAATAGCCTCAGAGGGAACCAGTCGACAGTGAAAATGATTCTTGATGGTCATGTGATGTTTTGATTCTATGCTGATGACTTGGATGAACACATAATGAGGCTCAACTTTCCGTCTATAATATTCATTCAGGTGCTCTCTTCAAATTATATTAAGTTTATTTGCAGTTTGGATATCTGTATATCCTTTACGTATTTGGCAATCATAGTATGAAAGATAATCAATATCTATGGAAAAATAAAATACGTTCTTGATATCAATGAAAAAAAAGTTCACTTTTGGTATAAAAAAAATACCATCATAGTCGAAGACAAACCATGCACTCCAAATCCACATAAAAAATGTCCACAGATCCCGAAAAGAGCTTACTTTTATTTTTTTAATCAATGGTACAATAACTACAATTAATAAAAGAGTAGAACTCTTCTACCTTTTCACTGCTTTACTTTTCAACTGCAGGAGTCAGTACGGCCTGATTCCAAACAGTACAAACGTGCTTACGTTCACAGTAACACAATCAGAAACGGCCGGAAGGCACTAGTTTTTTCCCCTTATTCTCGTAAAAGCCGCCAGCTCCGTAGGAAGCACTTATATATTTCGTTTCCTGGGACGTTTGAAATATGTCTTTATTGATACCGCCAGATTTTCATATTGCAGTTGCATTGTTATACGAATTCCGTTGGTTAGAGTTAAAGGTCGCATTTATAATGGTATTTCTGCATATTGCTGTACATCTCTTTATCCAGATTCAATCACATAAATAATTATTAAATTTTGGTCATTTTTAAAACATAATGAAAGTAAACAGTTTTTAAAGCATCACTTAATTATTACGTAAAAAATAAATATAATATAAAATTTAGATTGCTCACATGATACAAAATTACGTCACGAAAGTAAAAAATGAAAAACATAATTTACATAGTGTAAGTGTATATCTCCGAAACAACTTCCAATATAATTCTTATAATAGGTTAGTTTTGTAGCAAGATATACGATGTGTACCGGCGTCGGGTCGACCGCAATGATCGGCCCAGTTCCTGAGTTATTCAGTGGCCCGTCTACCTTCCTTGTAAAAAAATACAGCGTTTCAATTTGTTCCGCCGGAAGAAAACATTCAGATGTCCGCTACTCAAGACGTATTTTTTCTATTTTTGCATTAACTATGTCCTTCTAACGACTTGATTTTTATTCGTAGCGGTCTACGGTTACGCCGTAGCATGCTACGATAGTGCATTGTTTGCTACGGATTCAGATTATGTTTCGTTATTCGTTTGGTTAATGTAAAATTTTTTTAGTTTCGTTAAGTTGTTAACTTAACAATTGAATTTATAAGGTAAGTTAAGGATTCAGTTTATTTTTCGATTTCAAGTGGTTTTAGGTATGGGTTTTTGAAGTCAGAGATTTTTTTATTAAATGTAAGCATATAAATAATTAGCTTTTTGCAAATAACTTAAATCTAATCCAAACATGGTATGTCAGTGCATGTCTTTACTTATTATATTTTACTTACATCTCATAACCAAACTAAAACGCAAATCGAATACATACAAATAATTATAGAATACAAAAATAAAACTCGAACATTCAAAGGATATCTTTAGAAATACATTTCGTATCGGCAACATGTGACATAATAAAACAGGTTTACCTTTAAAATATACGGTGTAGAGCGTTTCATTTCAGATGCAGTCGATATCCAATCCACGACGGAAACTAGCTCGCAGATTTCTTTGACACACAGGAAATCATCTTTTCAAGTACACGAAGATACTGTTATGTTTTTGATTTGTTATAATTTTACTCTACTTTTTTGCCTTTTGAAACACAGATTGGAGGATTCGTTACAGTTTGTTTGACTCAAAGAGAAAGTTGGAATATTTTTGTCAGCGATATGTGGATTTCCAATTTTTGTTGACATGAGTCAGTAACAAGTTTTTAACGAAACAGTGTACTGTTAGATTAGGAATCAAAATACAATTCCATTTGAAATGACAGATTTATATTATATTTATTTATATAAAAAAAATATATGAAACCTCTAACTGCACTATTTTGTACCTTATTTACAAAAAAGTAATGTATAACAAAAATATTTAAATTTAAAAAGACTTCACAAGCCAAAAAAAGGTCCTACAAAAATAATAAAAAAAAGTTAAAATTACCACAATCACAAACAAAAATATCTAAAAAACAACACGTGAAAATCCAATTGCAATAAGTCTCACGTAACAGATTGATTGTCAAAAGTTGTTCTTGAGGCAAAGAGTTTTATAGAAGACGAGTGGTAGAATAAAATCATGCGAACGCTCCGTCGGGCCTTAGGGACCGCTTACTGGCCTAGCCAGGGTTAATGCATAAGTAATGGTGGCGTGCGGGCTTAGGCCTCGGGTACATTAGGACAGTTCGGTTTGGCATGGCGAATGAGTTTTGAGTGCAGCCGACTAAATATTCATGTGAGAACGTAGAGTTTAAATTGTGCTGGAATTTAAGGTTCTTATTGTATTTTTTGGGTTTTTTTATTGATTTATTTGTTTGTTATAGTCTTGTCCTATTCATTCTTATTTGTTCTTAAATCTTCGTGACTATTTGGGTTATTTATTCGTAATTTTTTTGTGAGTCGCGATTTATTTTAATATTTTTTATACCCGTCGACGAGTTTTTTTTATACAAAATTAAGTCTAAACAATGTGTAAGTTTACAGAAACTGCCGTCTTAAGTGTGTACCGCTCATAACTCTAGTAATGTAAACTAGACCTTATAGACAACCTTTTAAGAAAATTTTCCCCTAACGGGACGCTTCTACCATGAATGCCGCCTTCGTGTGGTTCAATTACATTATGATAGATGGGGAAGAGCCTCTTAAGAATAATTTAGTTTTTCTTAAACTTTATGTAATCAGTTCCAAAACGTGTTCATTGTTTCAGATACTTCTTAAACAGTGCTACCAAATTTATTCAGATTTTTTATTACTTAACTCGCAAATACAGCATTCTTAAAGCATCATATACCTAGGTACTGGAAAATTAAATCCGTTCTACTTCGGCGTCGCATAAAACAGTAAAATACCATTTAAATTTCATAGTTAACCTTGAATCTCTTTATTAAAATAAAATTCAAGACTACAACCCTAAAAAGCCACGTGTTGGCCATTCGTACCCACATCAACAAAACCGCGACGCCGCGACAACTCCGCGCAAGCCGGCGTTATTCCCGACTTCATTTCCTTTCAGTGATGGATGGTACTGTATCTTCAATGAGATTTATAATGGCGTGTCACATTCCTGCGCGTGATGTGAAGACGCAGATTGATGCTGAATTCACGTTCTGTAAAACTTTCAGTTACGTTGGGATTAGTTGGAAATTTTGAATTTGTGGGAACTGTTATGACTGTTGGTGTAGGGTTAGAAGTGTGTTTGATCTATTATAGTTGCCCTGTATTTCCGTTTTCAAAGTCTATATATATAAAAATGAAACCCGTTTTCCGTTGTCATGGCATCACGCGTGAACGGCTGGACCAATTTCGTTCATTCTTTTTTTGTCGTGTTGTTTATTATCAGGAGAAGGTTCTTATGGAGAAAAAAAATAAAAAAGTTGCGCGAAAATTTAAAAAAAGTTAAAGAAAAGTTCATGACCATATTAACTTTTCTCATTTAACCTTTATAGCCTTTGACATATCTGTTACTTATTTGACATGACAACGTCTGTCAGGTCAGCTAGTTCTTAAGAAGAACGTGATATATATTTCAAATTCTCTCAGTGTACAGTGTTATGCTTTCCCATTTCTACCTTTCCAACTATACTCCATACTTTATTTGTTCTTCATGGCATCATGGAGAACAAATAAATTATGGAGTGCATACACAAACTATGCATGTCAACAGCAAATTTTATATTTTCTATTTAGTTACTACTTAGTTACTGTATATTACTACTACTACTACTGTATATATGTTCTATTTAGTTACTGTATAAATATTTCCAGTTATATATTTCATATAGCTTTTATCATAGCCATGAACTACAAATTCAATATATCCATGCAGTCATCGACAAACAATGTATATCAGGGTCATATTTGATACTCGGTATAATGGATTATTGACGTCATCACATGTATAGATAATAGAAAACATTACCTTGGACCAATACTGTCAACTATATTAAAAAAACTGTCACCTTTAATAAATATAACACAATATGTAATCTAGACATACAAACATTAAATCTAGCCTTCATTCAATTAACAAAAGCGCTATACAAAGTAACAGACAGAATCAGATAAGAAAAAATTGTACCATAGAAATCATGAACTGTAATGAAAAATAATATTTCACTGAAAATAGTTATAAAGAATATGCTTTAGTGTAAGTTTAGTGTTCAAAATCTAAAATCTCCATAATTATAAAAAGATCCTAAACTTATTCTCACTGTACTTGGCAAAGAAAATCATCTTTTGATACAAACATAAGTCACGTGACCTGTCACTTTGTATGAAAAGTTCATTTTCCCTTTAAGATTTCGACCTATGTTCCTTGGGGAAAGTGGTTCAGTTTTATTCACCTGATTACCTCATTGAATATACGCACTCATTTTAAATTAATCATGTAATAAAAAAAACTCGAAAAACAATCTTAATTTAAATTATTATTACTTTATAATACCATCTAAAAACGTAGTCGACTAAACACCGTCAATTGTTTCACTATACTTTTTACCACAAGACGCCTCGGCCGGTGGTAACGCAAAACATTAATTTTCTTAATGGAGTAAGGCTCTCGGTAAGCTTGGCGACAGAAAACGAATGTTGTAGGAAAGTCACGAGGTGTCTCCGTGCGTAAATACCGACTGTTGCTCAGCTGTTGTAGGGTTATCAAGTGTTATTTTTAGTTCCTGATTATTTTGAGCAAATTGCGTTTTTAGTAATTGTTGTTAAAGCACTTAAAGGAAAAGGTTCTGTCGGGAATTTCAGTTCAAAATTCAGTTAATTTTATTTTACTTAAAGAGCTAACCTTCATGGAAAACGAAAATGCTTGTTTTAATCTTTCCCAATAATCCGTATATCAACTAGTTCTATTAAATAAATGAATTTCAATACGATTCGTCATTCACCAAATTGTTCACAAATTCAATAAAATAATAATGTGTTTGTTTGTTTATTACATCGTAATTTTAAATTTCGTTCCAATTCGAAATCAATTTCCATCTATTCTTTAAAAAGTAATAAGAAATATTGAATATCAGATCTAAGGTAAGGCAGCCCTACAGCTTCCCTCCCCCACGCCCCGCTAAAGCCCACGCTCTTAATTAATTAAAATGCAGACCGCTGACTATAGTAAGTTTAATTCATCTCCGTGTGCTTATGATTGCCACTTTTGATTTGCGTTTACAGAAGACAGATTAGATATTTTTATTTAATTTTTTTTAATGAAGGAACAGAATATTTTTACTTTTATTTGCCGGCGGCTAGTCTTTCGCGTTTCTCTTCGTTTTGTATTTTTGCATTTCTTCAGTTCAGTTCCTGGGAGCTTTTGGAATGGGTATTAATTAATTTGATAACTGTCGTTATGAGAGTTCTTTTAAGGAATATTCTGTGTTGCACTGGTCTGCTTGTGAGAATTTAATGAAATGACGCTCGAAGGATGTTTCTGTTTCATTAGCGACGGGGGTATTTTGTATCAATCTTCGCAAGGCACAGATATGTGAAATGAAATGAAATGAAATAATTTTTTTTTTCGAGTAGACCTTTACAGGCTCTTTCAAAACGTTAATGACGCTAGTTGCGCAGTTCCAAGGTGTCATTCCTATGGAGAAGAACCGGCAAGAAACTCCATAGGTTACTCTTTTAAAAAATGGTTATGAGTATACAATTTAAATAATATTGAGTAAATAAATGCAGGGTCTTTCCTGGACTGGCCTTTTTAAGAAAGAACCAGATCGATCTGTGCCTTGCGAATATTACTTATATAAAACATAGTAGGGTTTGTTACAATACATATAACTAGAGAACAATGGGACCGATAGTCGTGATCTGTGATTTGTATAATTCCGTCCCGAATCACAGAATAAATATTAAAAACAATGTAAAATTGACTAATAAAATGATATTAACGGTAACGAAACAACTGACGCGGGAGAATCCGCGGGGCACAGTTAGTAATTTATAAGGATAATAAGGCTGTTATGTTTTATACTGACACTTTTTAGACAGAATGGGTCCTCTGAAATATATTGAGTTGTTGTAAACTTTTTTGTTCATGAAGCAAGTTAGTTAGCTTAATATAACCGTCATCAATAAAAGTAGTTCTTGCCAAAGAAGGACTTTTAAAATACTAATAATTCTATAGACGTTTAAGTAACAATAATATTAACGTCACAATACCAAGGTATTCAAAACTGAACCAATAAGGAAACATGAACTAGCAACCACTAACTATTTGCAACTTAACTTTAACATGGAGCACTTAAAATCCACAACGACTTTGCATTTTAAAAGGGAAACGACAAAAGCAAAGGCACACAAACACATTTATAATTCCATCTCAAAGCTCAAAGAAATAACGTCCCCAAGATCCGTGACGCAAACACTAAACGCCCTGAAATCAGTACATAATGAACCACGTATCCGAGTTGCCCAAGAGTAGAAAAGTTCAGAAGGTTTAGGGTTGAAAAAGACGAGGCTCGTGGCTAAGAATAAGTCATACGGTAAGACCGATAATAAAGGATCGTCACGGTTGGTCCGTGGTTGGGTGACCATTCGTAAATATACCGACACCCCTCGTAAAGCAGTGCCTCGGAAAGTACGTTAAGCCGTTAGTCCCGACTATCATACTTCGATATTTTTGACATTTGTTATGTCATTACTTATGTCATTTTGACAACCAGTTTTAATATAGGATACTGTGTTACCCAGTATAATGTGGAGTTCAGATAGGCAGTTGCTCCTTATAAAATACGGTATTAAGTTAACTGACTGACAGAATGGAGGCTGCCCCTGACATAGCTTGGGAAAGGCTTGAGGCTGGATTGATAATATATGAAAATACTGCTACGACGGTTGTTTAATGAAGGACCATATTATAATTAAAAAATAATTTGATGAGAATTTTAAGTATGTCTTAAATATAATGGTATCATAAATGTAGTTATGGCAACAAAAAACGATTGAAAGTAATTATGAAAATAAGTAACATTTCAACATAACTTTCAACTTCATACTTTTTACATTCCCCTGATAATGATTAAGTAGTCGAATAACTAATCAAACTCCATTTAAAACTTTAATCTTTGACAGGCCTCACAGAATTCCTTCATGTTCGGAATGGATCTTCTGCACATGTTCATTGTTTCTTGATTTGCATTAGAAATGCGCACCAAGTTTAAGGCCTCTGCGCAAATTGTATCCTGTGTTTCTCGTTCTCGCGGCGTTTGTCAAAAGAATGAGTCTTTTTACCTGGTAACGCGGATTTACGTTGAGACTAAAAGTGAATATTAATTCTTTGCAACGACCTAAGACGTAAAATAATAATAATAAATAATAATAATAATAAAAATGTTTATTTGTACATAAAACAACACCTCAAATTCATAGAATAATATAAAGGGTAGGTATAAATATTTTTTCATAAGACTAACAAACAATTTCGATTTAAGTTGGGTTTGAGATATTAATGGACATGCGTCATTCACTTAATCAGCCCATTATCCAAAAAATCTGAATAAGAGATAGCCCTTCAAGTGCATTTTTGTGCAAAGATATCCCCCAATCTGCTCCTGGCATCACTGTTCTGAAGTATCCCAATCGAGATAGGCCAAAAAGACATAAGACAAACAATTATTTAAGTATCTTGATTCCCACCTATCACATCCCTGCCTCTACTAGGCTTTCGTTTCATGATCGACACGAAACATAAGCCACGTCCAGAAACCATGTTTCGGTAGCATCCTTGCAAAGCACGGAAAACCGGAAAGCGACACACTACTTGAAACATATACGAGGAAACAGAACGTTGAATGTAGTAGATAATGCGAGTACGGTAAGAAAAGTTTGCGGTTTAAATGTTCGCTTTAGACATAGTTACGAAAAAACCTGCTTCTCTCTTTTATTGGCTTTAATTGATATGGTGCCGTGATGGCTAGGCGATTACGTGAACAAGCATGGTGATTACGTAAGAAATAAAACATTCTATGATCGACATGGAGTACAATTATAATACAAGTACCTAATATTGACAAACAGTATCGTTCTTACGTTTTTTATTATCAAATATAACATAAATAGTTACGTATTTTAATATATCATTATCTGATTTAGCAATAAGTCTTCTATAGCTTCACCACTCTCCAAAAAAGGCTAGAATAAACCCAAGTCTTTCAACCGAATTTCTCTCGACTTTCGCAAACTCGAAAACCTAGAAACTCACAAAGCATACAACTAACGAGGTCATAAAATATTCCTATGATATAAACAGACATTTAAAGTGACGTAAAATCTTTTCAACGTCGGACCAAACAAAGTCCGGGTAACAATCATGACCAGTGACAGCTATTGTGAGACCTGGACTTCAGACTTCGGAGTGTAAAATAAAGCTTGTGGGTAATGCAAGCCGGTGGAGTCGGAGCTTGCTATTTCCTTTGAGTTGAGTGTACGGTGGTAAGAGGTAGCGTTGTTAATGATAGCTGTGGTTGAATGTATGGAGATGGTTATCCGTTTTTTTTATCCTACGACAGAGGGTTATAAATTTGACTTGATGGTTGCTTAAATTTGTCGATTCGATTCGGGATAAAGCTTAAGATATTTGTTATACATTCATATTTCACGGCTATTTCTTAACTATTTTTTGTCCATATGATATTTAATTAAATTCTTTTCGGTCTATTTAATTTACACCTTCGGAAACCCACACTTTCTCAGAAATTTCATTCAGTGTTAAATTTCCCTTAAATCCCACTTGAAAGAAAAAAGAAAGAAAATTGTATTTTCTAGCACATACACACAATTATATTGGAACCAAAGATAGTTGTTACATTTTTAGTTTTATTATGTACAGTCACCAGCAAAAGTAGATGATGATTTGAGTTTAAAACTTTTGGAGTCAAAACTGATCACGAATATATTATGGCAACTGTACTAGTAGTAAATGTTTGGTATAATTTACAATCACAAACTTTTGAATCACTCCGACGCCACACAGTTCGACGCGAACTCCGTTCATTACTATTGAATTTTTTATTTTGATCATATTACTAAATGGACTGACAGCTCAGCATTAATGTCATGTAGTAGTGTAACTACTACTCAACACTGATTTTCAGCTGCAGCCCAGGGTGCCATGCTCGAAACTATGATTCAGCTTTTAAATTGCATTATAAGCACTTAACTTATATTAAACGTAACCATATTGAATAGTACTTTTTTTTTTAGTAAGGTAAATAATATTACTACATTTCAGTCTTACCAATACACAGTTATTTGTGAGCCGCGTCGCTCATCACCCAGCTTCACGTACTATGCACGCTCGCCACCACCGGAGAGAGCAAAGATTTGTAACAGCAAATGCGTTTAATAGATAAAAAGGCTCGTTTTATTCTACCCCTATATTTTATTCAAACTGCCAAGAGTGCTACAACGAACGCTCCCTAATGATTTTTTTGAAGGTGCCTTTAAGTGATACGCTTAGGATTTTGAGATGCCCCTAAATATTCATCTTATTTATTTTATTTCTTCAAGTGAATTATATAGTTACGTGTGTTTGTAAGTGAATTTAATAAGTATTTAATACAGAAAATTCATGATAATATAATACATGAAGTAATTTAAAATGGTGCAAAAAGTTTGTGGCATTCTCTGTTATATTACAATTATTATAATATTTTTTGCACAATAGTGTAAAATTATAATTGATTACAGATATACTAATGCTCTTTTCTGATTTAAAAGCTAACATCTACAAAAATCAGACAAAAATATAGTACGAATAACACAATTACAACGCAGTGACACCTTTCAAGCGAATCGAACACCAATTGAATTGTCCACGCCACTGTGCACTGGAACTGTATTTAATCCAACAGAATATAAATAGTAAAAGACAGATGTCCGAAGCTATTAGACTGTCCATTACACACGTGGACGACCATTATGTACTGGACTGAGTCTGGATTCTGTGAGCCAATAAACCAAATCCTGTTGCACTTAATAACTTGACGCGAGCCACCTAGATGGCTTTCAGATCAGGATAAATCCTTTTAAAGCTAAAAGCAGTGATGTGTGTATATGCTATGAGCTTCAACAATGAGAAATGTGTTGCAATTATTATTTAACAGAATTATAATTATGTTTGTACCTATTAAAATCTATTGTATGTCATTTATACTGTAGGTATATTAGAAAAGGATAAATTTTAGCACTCGGCCAGTGACGTCTATTATATAGCTTAGTTGGTAAAGCAACTGGTGCGTTAAACCAGTAGTCACAGCTTCGAGTCAAACTTCAGCTTCGAACAAAATGTACCACATGAATGCGTTGTAGATCAATAAGAATAAATGTAGTTATGTTAATATTAAAGCTTATATTCTTCTCATTAAAAATGACCATTTTTTCATAATTTTTTTCTGGCCAATAACGTTCCACGCCTAAGGCCTTATACACTTTGTATTTTTTTATAATTTATGTAAATAAAATAGATTGTAAAAGTGCACTCTAGAAAACACAGACAAGCTTAAAGCTTATAAAAATCCAACAAAATGAGCACTTCTACCTTTTAGCCACGTCTATTTTAATAATAGTGCTAATAAAAATGTTAAGAAAATGAAATACCCTGGAGGCGTTCCAGCAAACAAATACAAATCTAAATTAAAATAATTTCAAGCTTGTAGTTGAAGCAGTTTACAGCAGTGCCGACACTCTGTATGTAATATTGTATGGTGCAAAGCTTTCGCCTGATTAGATATTTGTTTTCCACTATTTTCCTGTACCGCTGTGGGATGCAAAAAATATAAACAGCGGTGAACTGTCTTAAATTTGATTAAATTGTGGATGCATTTTCAGTTTGTTGTACCTTGTTTGTGTGGGATAAATGCACCGCAATGATTTTGTGTCTTTGAGATTGTAAGGTACGTTCTTTTGTTTTAAGTACTTGATTACAACTAGAAACTTATACCTACGTATTATTATGTATTACAAAACGAAGTCACAAACTAAGTTAAATCGCAGATCGTCTACATCATCTTTCTCATCAGCCTAGCCTTTTGCCAATCTATTTTGGAGTCGGCTTGCAGTATTACCAAATTTAGTTGAATACAGTATTGACGTGGATCCGTTGCCTAACAGCTGACCCCAACAACTCATTTTACTCGGTAACACAGTAATCCAATAGTAAGACTGGTTGTCAGAGTTTAGTGAGTTAACGATTGTCAAAGATCATATATGACAGTCGGGACCTGCGTCTTAACGTGCTTTCCGAGGTACGGAGAGGTGTCGGTATATTTACAATGACCTTCCTCACAGATAACTCCACAGCTTGATTCCAAATTAAATGGCCAGTTTCTGTTGTAGGTCAAGCATTGTATGGTGTTATAGTGAAGGTATTATGTAATAATGACGGGCATGTTGGTCTAGTGGTTAGTAACCCTGACTGCTAAGCCGGAGGTCGTATTTCCACCCAGGACAAATATTTGTTTGATGAGCATGATCATTTGTTCTGTGTCAGGGTGTAATTTATCTATAATATGTATGTATTTATGAATATGTAAGTAAGTTTTGTCTGGTTGCCATAATACAGGCTCTGTCTAGTTTGGGATCAGATGGCCGTATGTGGGCTGTCCTAAGATATATTATATTAATATTATGTATTTATGTTTTTATTTTTCAAATATAAATTATTTTTTCGTGTGATAATCACCAAAAGCTTTTCCTAGAATTCAATAAATATGCATAAGAAGGCTGTAAGTAACAAAACAGACACTGTTTACATCTCTGCTTAACTAAGGAGTCTAAAATTTATCCCTCAATAGATACAGCCCATTTCGATTACATCGCAGCTCATTTTAAAACAATATCTTATGAGCAACAAAAGCGCTTCAGCCAGCCATTCAGAGAGCAGTCATAAATTAGCTTCCGCTGTGAAGTTCTTTACGGTGCCGCTTGAAGCGCTGCAGGGACATAAAGCCCGCTATGCCTGTGAGGCTCGATCTTAATTACGTCACGTACCGAGGATTTAGCCAAGTTTCAACTAAGCTCGGCCTATATGGGAGGGCGCAAACATCACGCGCCCGTTTCTTTCAAAGATATGCGTTAAGCCCCTCAACAACTGGTCGTAATCCCAAGACGCTTGTTTGACGCTCGATATATTAAAAGTTCAAGTTTTATAGTAATTTGATGGGGATCATGTTTGGTTCAGTGATTTGGCTTTAGATAGCAACTTAAGGATACCTTAGTAACAGTATAAATGTTATAATAACAATCGTATCATATACCGATCAGAAGACATAATTTAGTATTATCTCTATAAATAAACCATTATCAATCAAAAGAAAATTTCTTCAACTATTAGGTTAACATACATTTTGAGCTTTAAACATTTCAATTATTTACTCCTATACTGATATAAAATACACTGTACAATAACAAACACAAACTAACACACGTGTCGTCACTCAATATTTCTTGAACACTCATATTTTCCGCGTCCATCACTTAAGTCCAGTAATTGTTGTCGATAAAACAACATATAGCGTGGCAGGTACATTATTTGGTGTCACCCCCCCCCCCTCTTCCCCCTTGAACCCTACCTCACCCCCTCGTCAACGCTTTGTTATTTGCCATCACATTGTTAGCAAGTTGTTGCGATGACAGGACTGACATCTTTTTATTTCCAATTTTATTTGTGTAACTCGTTACACAAACGAAAACAATAAATTGATGGACAATAGCCTAGCGTTGGTTGTAGTTTCATATGCTTTATTGTATATTTAATGGAAAATTTATATAGTTGACAAATAATAGTTCTTCATATTCACACAATATTGTAATTATACCAGATAACTGCTTTACAAGCCATCATCTCTTAGAACACAATTGCCAAGATTCAAATTTGCTTAGCTTTTTATAAATAAAAATATAGTCTTTCTACGGAACCCTCGGTGGGCGAGACCGACTCGCACTTGTTTGGTTTTTCTTTATGATCATACTCCTTTTGCATGCTTGCAAATCAGAGTCATATTTCTAAATCCATCTTTTAATTCTACCAATATGAATATGCATAAAGATGTTACCAACGTTTTCAGAACGCTTTACTATCATCCAACTCTCTAAATCACTCAAAGCATTCCAGACAAGGGTAATCTTCAACATTAACAAACACAACCAATCTCGAGTCTCCATTAGATGATACGGGCATGTCATTTGGGGTCCCTAGAGGGCGCCACTAGTACTACCCACTACCCAACAGTTAATCTCCGTTAACTTTAAATTGACGATAACATTCCCAAGAGTAAACGTCATCAGTAATTACTGACGTAGTCTTTGGGGACTGCTTATCGTTTATGGGTTTATGGTGGATTCTTTGTGTTTTAAAACAAGAGGAACTGTAAATACATTTAATTGACATTAGTAGGCTATTCTGGTTATATAAGACTTCAAATAGGACAGAATTTGAAAAGAAATGAATTTTCAGATATTTCTCCTATGTTAGATTTCAAGCAAGTATCAATAACATCACTACATATATACATACTGAATCAAAGTCCTCTGCCACGTCCGTCTGCCTATCTGCTCGCGATAAACTCAAAAACTACTGCACAGAGCGGTTCTCGAGGAAGCTTTTAGTATATAATTTGTCAAGTTTTGGATACATTGGCTACTTGATATCGACGCGGGTGAAGCCGCGGGTATCCCCTCGTATTTAACAATGAATGATAATTAATACGTGTGTGAGAGTTGAGTTCAAGTGTAACAATCCTTCTATAGATAATTCCACAATGTTATTTTCTTAAAATTTTGGAACTTGATCATTGTTAAGGAACCTTTAACAATAATTATCTACAATCCAATTATATTGCTATTTTATCATCATAAATTGACAATAATTACTCAAGGCATCATTAAATTGAAGTAAATACAAGTAACAAATACTCACTTCAACTCAAATTTTACTAGGTTAATGGAACAAGTAACACTTTGATTTTCATTTATCCTCAAATCGTAAATTACAGATGCACGAGTACGCCGTGTTTACATGGCAATCCAACGAAGCCGAAAACTGATTTTATTGTAAATAAAATGCCACTTAAAATGTAATAAAAGGCACGGTTTAATGAAGTGCCTACCGCGCTGTACCAAACCTATTAACATTTAATAATTGTTTCCCATTTTGTTTTACTTGGGAACAAAATGATTTCATTTACGGCCGCCCCGATCTGTTTGACGAATACTTTGTATTATTTCTTTAATGCACGCTCCACGGGTCGTTTACTCAGTAAATTTTAATTTAAGGTTTATACCGAGCCAAGTTCTCGTTCAGTGAGATTGTGTCGAGTCACGGTGACTCTTGAGCAAGAGCTTAAAGATACTCATTATACTGTTGTCAAGTATTCGAGGCATGGAAGTTGTAACTTATGTTCGGTAATATGAACAAATAGTTCAGTCAAATATTAAATGTTTAATAAAGATTTTACATGTTTGATGTAATACGTAAATTAGGAATTATCAATGAAATCAAGGAACAGAGATTTCACGAGAGCTTTGCTATTAGCTTATGCTTTTTTGCGAGTTAAAACAAAATGAAACATGCATTGAGATAGGTATATTAAATGTTCAAAACAAAATACTATATAGTGCTTCCTGTATCGCTGTGATGTAACTGAGTTTCACAAAAACAAAACAAAACCGTTCTGGTAGCCTTTCAAACTGCACCACTATCCCTATATCACGACCACTCACTTCTGTATCGATCGCCAATGCCCCAAAAACACGCTGAAAATTTGCTCTCACACGTGCTTTTAAAGAACGAAAGATACTATAAAATTGGCGCGTAATCTAGTTACTACGGAGCGCTGTAATGTCAAATTGTGAATCAGTCTCCGTCAAAGAGGCACGGTATGGACACACAAATCCAATTTGCCTGTTTCGACTTTCACAGGCTAAATGCTTGAGCCAATTAAGCGATGCGTAAAGTGCGTTCGGTGCCCTTTTCAACCCTTTTTTGATCAGCAATATCATGGCTCCGTGTGGTCGGGGGGACAACTATTTGGGTCCAGTGAACAGGATGAAAGTGGACCCGGAATGCCAACTTCGAAGCTTAATTACGTGCCACAGGTTTGTGTAATATTCGTTTGATATGAGATGAATGTGTCCATGTGTCTGTCGGGAATTTACGGATGGTGTGATTTCACAAAAAAGTTTCTCATTCATAAAAGTTTATGTTTTGATCACTTTACGATCCAAACCTTCTTTTAAACAAACTCGTCAAGCTTTATTTTTGCATTCTCTTATCTTTCAGCTACGTAAGTTATTTTATCGACTACAAAAATAAAGAAAGAGTATAAAATCTGCATAATAATTATGCTACTTTCCGCAATAATTCACGTTCTCCAGAATCAACAAACTTGGAAGCAGAAAACTGATATAACATATACGCTTCTATAAAACTGAAATTAATAAACTCTAATTACTTTTTCCAAGACCACAGCTATATCGGTCTGACCTACATACCAGTGATTACACAAACCCGTGAAATTGAGCATTAGTTTGAAACGTATCTGTAGACAGAGTTTTATTCAAATATTGAACAAGATAAACTACGCTCGACTATCGGTAATGTTGATTGACTCGGTTAAGTTCAACAAAGGGGATCGTCCAATTAAATCTGTCGGTGCTGGAACGATGCGGATGCTGCCGTTTGATTGGCTAATTGTCGGAGATAACTTTGTTTTCAAAAAGTTTGATGGTAGTAAACTATTCTGTTATAGTGGAATTGTTTGCTCCAGTTATCTAAGATTTTGGAACAAAGGTAAAATAGATAATGCCTCAAGGGCTCTTCTTGTTCTTCCTGCCCTGTTTCCAACTATTAACGTTAGCATTATGTACGAGTACCTATATTGTTTACTATCCATAATCAACACTGGTTTTCTTTTTGCATGCAATTTATTATTCCAATTTTTATCAATAGAAATATCTTTGAGAAAATTTGCCAATGAGCTTAAGTTTTGTAAAAAAATATTGTTGACAACTAAAATTACAATGCGTATAATATATAGACGACATCCGTGGTCGAGTGGCGTACACACCGGTTTTCAAGGTGTTGCTAACTCTGAGGTCCCAGGTTCGATCTCCGGACGGGTCAATATAGAAAAAAATACTTTTCTACATTGTCCCGGTTCTAGGTGTTGTGGTACCTTCATTGTCTCTGATTCCATGACACAAGTGCTTTAGCTACTTACTTTGGATTCGGAGCAATGTATGTGATGTTGTCCACATTTACTTATTTATATATTCAACATAGAATAAACATATCCTTTAAATAAACCTGCCTAAATCAAACAGGCGAGGCAATATCCATTCATTTGCAGATCATTTGCAATTTTGCACCCACCTTTTCCGCGTCACAAAATGACTTTCATTAACATACGTGTTTTCACACCGGTGCGTGGGTGCATATTGGCCGGGTGCAAACTGCGGGTGCATTGTCGCACCCACTCGCCCGTCACCGCTTGTGTACACGGCACTGTTATTCAACGGTTCGCGTGACGTCACTGTTAAATTAAAGAATGACGTTCACAGGTCTTTTAGTCATGCGATTTTTCATTTGCATGGATTCAATCAACCCTTCAGCTACCGTTAATTTGATAGCTGAATTTAATTAAACTTTGCTTCTGATGTCATTGATTTTAACAAGATCTTTGTTTTTGTTTCAGGTATGCATTATTATCAACATACTGCCCAACGTCACAAAATTCCATTTGGTAAAGTAGAAATATTTACATAATAGGATCAGACCATCTGGATAGAAATTACCAAAAAAAAAACTTAGCTTTATCGAAACGAAAGTAAGACTCATGTTTCGATTAAAGTAAGTCTTCCATAAAATACTAGATCAAACCAAATGGGTCAACTCAATTGAGTAACAATAACACGAAACACTAAAACAAAAAAGAAAAAGTCAACTGCAAAAATAAATTTATCCTAAAGCTAAACGAACTACGAAAACATTGAATGAAACGATTATGCTGATAGAAAAACTCCACATTTCATACAAATCGCACCGTGAATGGCCCGAAAGCGATACTAAATCATTACGAAGAACTCCCCTCATAAAGACAGAAACAATTATTGCTTGTTAAAGAGCCTCTCGAGCTGAGGGAAATAATAAAGAAATTGTTCCCTCACTATCGCGAACACTCGCTTCGATCGCTTTATTACTGCCATAAATGCTACGATTGCTTTTCGCAGATATTAAAATTGAATGTTTGGTAGCAAGAGCTTTATTTAATGAAGCACCGATAAAGGTTTAGGTGGTATTTGATCACAATTATATGGAACCCTTTTGATTCCTGATTTTAAGTTCTCAAACGTTCATTTCACTTGCAGACACTGACATTTTTTTCGGGGAAATTCATTGCCTTGCTTCACAAGCCTGTCTCATTTTCAATCTGGTAGCAAACTTAAAATTTGGACATTTTAAAATGAATTCACGGAATATTTTGATAAGTAGATAGAATGGTTGGTCTTGACAATGTCATTATGGTTCAGTAAAGCACCTTTATGCAAACGACGTTTATGATTAAAAATAAGTTCGCGATCAGCTAGTGCTGGTAGAGGTTGCAAAAGGCGAGCTCGGCCTAATAATTTCCTATTTGAGAGCTGGTTAAAGGTGAAAGAGGAAGCGGGGGTTAGAGAGGCAACAAACGATAATTATAACCTTTTATCGTTTTACTTAGGTGACATTATTGTTTTTGCAAGTAATTTTGTACATTAAATTTTAGGGATTTTTATTTTAACTGTATTGAAAGTCGGCTGATATACGTGAAAACTGATTCTGAAAAGAGTGTAAATATAATTAAAAAAAAAACTTTCTGTCAATCAATCTAATGATTATATTTAGCATAGTTTCTAATTGATAGCTAAAATAGTGGCAGTACATATTTTTTTAAGACGTGTCAAGCACAACCGTCCTACAAAATACCAACAACAGAAAATTTGAAAAACTTTATATAAAACCAATCTAAACTCTTCTAAACTGGTCAACTCGCTTCCTATTTGTACTTGTACCGCTCTACTTGGTGGGATGGTGTTTTGACAGGGGACCCTAATCCAAGCCGCTCCGCAGGGCGGCACAGTGCGCATGACGTTTTTCAATTATAACTATTCACTATATAACACTTTTGCGACTACCTGTACCTACTACGCTACTGTTCCAAACGAATGGTTAGTTTTTACGAATTTATTGTTGGAAACTAAAACTGCTGTGCTCGCCTGTACAGTTTTTACTGGCTCTGTTTTTGTCTATGTTCTCTATTGATCGAGTTTACCTTAACTTTATGCCTACAATCATTGACAAAGTAATTAAAATACAATCAATGATTTCATAAAGTCGTATGGCTCTATACATAATTTTAAAGCTTTTTATAATTATTACTCAAAAAAAATCTATTTTGTGGCGAGAATATCGTTCGAAACACACCACGTAAATAACAGTTCTACGTATAATAGTATCTACATCGGCTTATGTAGTTAAGTTGATGCCTGGAAGCAAACTTTAATAGCCACACCATTTCGACTAGAGATGAATTTAATACCAAGTATAAACTTACATTTAAAAATTAAATATCATAATTATGTTTATGACTGTCATCCAAAAACACGTCCCTTTTCCCCTCTCCTCCTCTCGTCAATGTTCATGGTTTCACACAGTACTATAGGATATTATTATAAGTAGATACTCAGAGACGAACCAAACTCTCGGTACACTTCGGATCAATTTCCAAAGTTTTACTTCGATCTTTACTTTCGTGGGGCGTGTGTACACTGGAGGAGAATTGTTCAGAATTATTCGAGAATTGGGTCGTGGAATAACATTGTTTAATATTTTAATGTTTGGTTTGTTATTAAAATTGTTTGGGATAGGTAAAGTATAATGTTTTAAAATATAAATTAATGGTATAAATGGACTTTCTTTATTTTTTATTCATGATAAATTTTATTTGTTTAACGAAACAAGATTTGGAATAAAAGTAATTAATCAATGAACTTAGATCCTGGTCACGCCATTTGCGCAATAACTGTTTTCTCGTAAAATAATAACGTGCTGTTAACAACTTTAAGGTATGATGAGTATAAAGAAAAATCAATCAATGTGATTTAAGTAAAAAATATATAACCCGCCTCCTGGCGCAGTCCAGTAATAATGCACTTAACACGATATTTTAGTCGGCCGTCTAGACAAAGTTACGTCAGCACACCAAATTTTTAGACAGAACTAATACAGGCCTTATTTGATTACTGAAATGTCTTATAGATCCCATTCTGATAAACTTGATTAATTAAATTCATCCTACCAATTTTGTACAAGTAATCATTATTAAAGTTTTAGTAACATTCAAATTTGGTTCTTTCAGTCATTCAAACTTCTTTGAATTTATATTGCTATTTCCAATGTAAGAGTCTGACATTTTTGTAGCTTATTGAATTAAGGTAATTCCATAGTAAAATATAGGTCATAAATTATTATGAGTATAGCAATTTCTTTCCGTGTACCGCCTATTTACAAAATTTAAAATTAAACCGAACTACATCCAAATAAAAACAATAAATGAACTATCAAACAATTTTTTTCCTTAACACGTTTGAACGTGACACTTTAATTACTAGCAGATCAAATCATTAAATTAACAAAACAGCAAATTAAGTAGATTTCATAAAAACATCATAAAATTATTTTTTTTAATATTCCCTATGTCACTTGTCACGTCGACCGCGACTCTTCTCAAGCGACAGTGTACACCCAGCTTTATAATCAAACGTTGAGCCTGTACGGAACTTAACCATCCACTTTATTAGCAAACTTGGCTATGAGTACAGTCTTTCAGTAATTAGACTGGATTATTTTCGGGCGAATGCGTCTCAATCTTGTTTACAAGTCATTAGAATATTACAGAAAGTATTTTATTTGGTTTTTGATACTTTTGACGTTGGCTTTGCATGTCGTTTGAATCTTACTTTCCGGCTATTTACGTTTTTTTAAAGAATTTTCTATGAATGCAGTGTAGGAATATGTTAAATTTTATTATTCTACATATGTAAGTTTCGATACACAAAGTAACGTATTTTATTTAACATTGCCATTAATACAAACCACACATCTACAATAAAAAAATTGTTTTCTTTATATGGAAAAGATATTATACCTTTCAGAAAAACAGGAGAACCAATAGTCAGATCTGAGCCAAAAAACGGAAAAATTCTTCAAACATGATCATATTGTGTCACAATACATTTACATAATCATCATACCAGTTAATCTGAATACAAGTTTACCAAATATCAACAAGAGATTATGATAATTTATTTGCCGTAAAATAAATTATGTCCCGCACCTTAGAGGTGACAGCGTGACAATGGTAACAATAGGCCTTCGCCAGATAGGTCTATGTCATCCCTTTTTTAAGGGCTTTGTGATACAAGCGATGATTAATGTCGGAAAAGTGAGTGGAAAATATCAACAGTAAACGGTGGATTATACAAGTGAGTTATTAATTATTTATGGCTTTGCGATATTACTGTTGTTTGTTTGAATATTATTTTACAGCTTTTTTTTTGTTTTGTTAAAAATTTAAAACACCTGCGTGGTCAGAATATTTATGGTTGTGGATTTTGAACACATGTGTGTGTTACCTGAAAATCTAAAATTCAATAAATAAAACAAAATCGAATCTTCTCAAACAACGTCAAAATAATTTTCTCATGTAATCAACTTATTTATATTCAGACGACATTAAATTATACATGAATCAAATCAGAATACATAAAAGTGTGAAAATGTCGCAGCGTGAACGTGTATTGTGCGATATTTCACGGCATGGAGAGACGTGTCGCGCGCACGCCTCGCGCGAGTGTGCACGAGGGCTTAGCAAACACGTCGCGCCGCGAAACAGCATCGAGTGTTTCTCGATACGTGTGCACCTACCCTAATACATGACGCGCAAACACGAATTTGAACGGTGATGGTATGTTTTAGCTGGATTATGTTACACATAAAATCGCACCTTTCAGCGCAGGATTTTGGTTGAGACTATTGAAATCTCTTTTGAAATTTAAGCGTGATATTTTAGTGACAAATCTCTTAAACTCTTAGGCATAAGCTTTACAATTTATATCAACATCTGTGTTCCTATGTGCTTATTTGCAGAGGCATCCGGTACTCTATTAAGTAGATTTAAGGGTCAGACGGAGATTTGTCACATTATATTACGCAGGCTGCTAACAGGCCGTGCCAAATGGGCGTTGCGTTGAAATTGGCTTAAGTTGGCCTCAGAGAGACAAACATGGAATGCTATGGTACATTGTCAGTTCACTGCTGCCATCATCCGATGCATTAAGCTTTAAAGCATCAGAGCCTTTCAATTTTGCGTAAGCCGGTAGGGTTAATTAAGAGATGTGGATTAAGTTTTATGGAGTCTGCGTGTAATATACTGACTATGGATTCATTATTTGCCATTCTCGTAAAAGCGTTGAACTATACAAGTGTTTATTGATGCAGTTACTATGTATTTGTAGCTAATACTGTTTGGAGAAATCAAACATAGACACAAATCTAGCTACAACAATTTTAGTTGAAATATTTTTCGCTCGATGTTTTTTTCTTTATTAAAGTGTAAGTAAGAAAAACTATTCTACTTGAGGTACTTTACAAAAAAGTTTGTCAGCTCTAAAAGTACTCGTAACATATTTGAATGTACTAATACCGACCTAAATAAAATGTGTAAAGTGTCTTCGTAGTAAATAGCTGTAACACGGTCGTGTCTATTGTATGCTTAGGTATTGAATTTGTTGAATATTTCGGCTTGTTCCGACCAACTTTGCTGGCTCCTAACTCTGTACCAAGTTTTATTAGGATACTTGTAAAATTTCCGCCTATTTTATTGGAAGTGCTTTCGCCTGATTAAATAAGATGAATTTATTGACTTAGACACAGCCGAGAGTGCCCGAGAATTCTGATAACTGGGTGTATAGGTAAGTTTTTCAGTTTTTAATTTACTTTCGATTTTGTTACTTGGTTAAGAATTTTAATTAAATTGTTTCTTGCGTTTTAATTTGGGGTTATCGGATTTCACTTGTTTGAGTTATTTTTAAATGTTACGTCGCTTATTGTTAACTTTGTTACTTTTTTATGATATCTAATTTTTGTGACATATTCGCTGATTTTTTTGCAATGGTTATGTAATTATTTTTATTGATAAAGATTATGTAATTTGGTCTCGTAACTTGGCCGTCTCAATGGATTAATATCAACAAAAATCCAATTTTCCAGGAAGATCTCGTCTCAATTTCTTGGTAGAATGTTATGATATTGTTTTAGCAAATTCCATCAATTATAATGAAGTATAAGAAAAAAAGTATAACAGTAACTAATATTTACACTACAGAATGTATTTACTTCTAAACTTACACGATGAAGTTATTACAATATGCAATGCTTTCAAAACAACACACTAAGTTCTAAACATCGAAGGAACCTCGTTGACGGATTCTAGCTTCACACTACACCTCGCACTCAACTTCTATGAACGTTAACTAAATATGAACCACACATGCATCAAAACTGTGAGTCTTAACACTAAGTTTTAAGAAGATTTGCCAACGCTCGGACCATGTTTAAGTGCCTTGCAAAACACAACCCAAATACTTACAGAAAACTGATGTAGCCAAATGTTTATGTGTTTAATCAGATTATCTCACCACTCACTACTCGCGACTACTAAACACTAGGAAAAAAATGTATATTGGTTTTATTTTTTCAAGTCGTAAAGTTTAAGGGCTGATTTGACCAAAGTCAAATAACTTTCATACGTAGAATATAATGGTGTGACATTTTCTGTTTTTAAATACGTCATAAATGCAATATTTATCCAAAGTATGAGTCTAAACGGGGAATAAAATTTTGATAAAATCCACCCTAAGACATTACGTAAATGAAAAACATTTAGTTTTTGCTTTAACATACTATATGTATTAATTTATATTTAAGAGTTAGTAGTAACGGCATTTTTTTTATATTTTGAAAAGTATGTTGTTTTGAGTGGAATTTCTGTTTACTATTGTATTGTAAAATACACGGCATAACTATCCATTGCGCAATACCGTCCATTTTGATATTTCATTCAATAGTAACGATGCAAATGGTGAAATATTTTGAGAGAGCGCATTATGCGCGGAATAAGTCAACAATACCACAACATGAATGCTCGCAGTTAGAACAAAACAACTCAGAGAATTCACAGAGGTTTTATTTTAAGAATATTACCTTAATATATATTTTTTATAAGATGATATTATAATAGAAAAGTTTTTACTCGTAATTGAGTAAGAAATCCATTGTATTCTCAGTAGATATCATCACAATTTGTAAAGTATAAACCTAAACAATTAACCTCTAAATATAATTTTCACAGCGAAAATGACAACAGACTGATTAAATAAATTTATTCATTAAAAAGTTGGCAAAGGAGATGAAAAAAAAACTTTCTAATTGTACGAATGAGGTACTAATTATTCAAACAATTACGTTAGCAACTTAGGTTGGGCAAGTTAACATTTTTTTCGCCTTCATTTGCCAACGGCCCCGAAGAAAACTCTTAATCACGGAACTTAGATAACAAATGCCTTTCAACTTAGGAGCACAACAGTTTTTTTTTTCTTTGATGAAAAGAACGAATCCTGTATTTAAAATTCTAGGGAGTTATTTTTTTATTTTATAAGTAACTTATTTGCATTCTGGTTTGTAATTAAAGAGGGGAACGAGTGCCAAGGGCGAATGAAATTGGATGGACCTTGGATCTGAGTTTGGTTGGTAGAAGAGTTATGATATTCAGCTCACAAGAAAGTTGCCGTTATAATTTTAGATATTTTTTTTACATAGTAAGTACCTTATGATATTGTAATCAGAATTTAACTAATTCAGAATTTCTATTTTCGAAACTCAATGTGTCAGAAATTAATTCTCACATAATTTTAAACAATACGCTATTTTTTATTGAAATATCTTAACTCATTTCAAATTTGCAAATTCTGCGCTCGAAAAAATATCAATGAACTGAAGTTATTCTAAAACTTCCATTCGCCACAAAAATGGGAGTACCAAATTACCATAGATTGAGTTGAGAAATTCATACTCGCGTAGCAAGCGGACGTATGAAGTAATGAAATAAATGTCTTAATCTTTGAAATTTATTCATTGCAGCCGCCCGTTGCTCGGTAACGGGGTAGACTGCGCTTTTTTAGGTTGTAGGCCATCTGCTTTTAGGTGTAGTGTATTATAAATGTTTGTGGGATGAGGCTTCTTATAATATTGTTGTGATTCATATCGTTTAAAAGAGTAATTTAAAAACTATTTTTTTTTAAATCTAAGGTCGACTGGCAGAGAATGCCTTTTGGCATTAAGTCCACCTATGAACTCTGTGCATAAAGTATTAAATAAATAAATAAAGAAATAATTTAAAGCAGAAAACAATTTTATTTTAATATAAACACTTTTTTTGTTAACTAAACGCCCATAGTCGTAATAAGATATCTATATAGATATATCACAATTTAATGTATATACAAAACTCCTGGAAACCAATAACCTTATTACATTAAAGTCAATGACGTTTTACAAGTACAGCCACAAACTGAACTCACTTCTCAAAAACTTAAGGCTCAAAATCGAATAACGAACCAACTTCAACCGGCTCATTCTCCTCAGCAGCATAAAGAAACCTCAACTATTCATAGTCCACTTGTCAAAACTCCATGAAGTTATTACGAGCATGTCAATAAGAAGCCTTGGCATAAATAGGCAAGGAGCAGGCATGGCCAGTAAGTAATGAGCACAGTAAACGTATAGTGTGACAAAGGTGTGTCCCTAATTGATTGCTCGCCGCGCCTTCCCTCCATACAATTGCGACCAACGTTTTACAGGCATTGCTTTTTCTGTGCTTACTTGAATGTACTGAATTTGCATGTTTTATTTTGCTTGAGTTTATTTTTATGTTGCCTTGATACAATTTATTAAGGTTTTACGTTCATATTAAGTGGTTTAAATGGGGTAATGGAATATTTTCAGGAACCATAATTTTACGTATTTACTTTAATTTCATCTTTATAAATAATCAAATTAAACTTTAAAAAAAAAAACTAAAGTTTTTTTTTTTAAAGATTACTGGCAATGTGGGTCGCACATTACTAGTAATCTCGTTAACCCCTCGTGCTAAGCTAAGATGCTTGTGTTACGAGTGGGTTCACGTCGGTAGTGTAATGGGTGAGATTCGAACCCGCAACCACATGATCGCAAGTCCGACGCCCTAGCCAGTAGGCTACCGCCGCTTGCATTGAAAGAGCTTTTTGTTAGATTGACCGCGTTTATATAGGAAAACCAGGTAAAATGAAAAAAAAAACAGCAGGTATAAGATATATCACTCATTCCTGAGGAACAGTATTGAATGGGGTAATTATGTTAAAAAAATTATTTAGATATATATACTACGCAAAACAAAAAAATCTGGTGAAGTCGCTGGAGATAGCTAGTAAGATGTATGATATAGTAACAAAGTCCAGATTTTTAAATCAATTTAAGAATAAAAATCTAAGAAAACAATGCATTGACGTTTTATAATGGTTTCAGACCCTTTCCAGAACTTCATTACATCACTATCACAAAAACATGTCTTAAGTATTTGAATTACGAATCAACTAATGAAGCAATATTTCACGTCCTAATTCCTATGTGAATCTAACTCAGAATTTCCTGGAAATTTGAACAGCATGCACTCAGGGCCATTAGCAAGGTATTGGCTTAAAGTTATAGATGCACTTACAGGTAGTATTATAATCCTTTTGGTAGAGTTCATAACGCAAGGTAAATGTATTTCAATAACATGCTGATATTGGCTGGATACATGTTGCTAAGTTCTGATTTTAAGGTTGATATTAATGTTTGAGAGAATGTTTAAAGCGGAGATACTGTGTAATGTTACTTTCCTTTGACGTTATTTGAAGCACGTCCTCGAATAACGTCCCATTGATAATTCTGACGGTGTGTTCTTTTCCAATAACAATGCGTATGTAAGGTATCTGATCTACTCGTATTTAATGAATGTAATAATTCGCAAGTCAAATTAAATATTTAATTGATTAAATAATAATATATAATACCGGCCTATAAACGTCCCACTGCTGGGCACAGGCCTCTTCCCATATAGAGAAGGGATGAGCATTGATCACCACGCTTGCTCATTGCGGGTTGGCGATTTCATTTCAATATTTTGGAATCCAGGTTTCCTCAAAATGTTTTCCTTCACCGTTTGTCAATGATGTCTTAGAATGATTAAGAAAGTACATATAACTTTGAAAAAGTCACATTGGTACTTGCCTGGGTACGAACCTGCAACCATGTGCATGCGAATTCGGTCATTGAACCGCTAGGCCACCACGACATTAAATATTTGTCCAAAATTATTAAATTTATCGTTTTTATGAGCAGACCACGGCAATTTTAAATTAAAACAATTTTCTTACATCCGTTCGCTCTGTTAACAGCAAAATCAGTCTAAAAATATAGATTGTCGGAATCAGCTGATAAAACCAATAATGAATCCTCTAACCATCATGACTCATCATTTCCGATCAGATTGAATGACGAATCATATTTTGATCCCCACAATGCTGTAGTGTTGAAGAATTTCACGCACGGCCGCGCTCGCTGCGTCGCGGTACTGAACTGCGCACGTATACATTCTATAGGACTTAATCCCCATCGGTTCTCTGCAGTCACGTTACGAAAACAATGCTGCACGGTCTTAGGCTCAGGCTTCGAAATAGGCGGACCAACAATGGACCGCCACAGATAGGCGCAGATCTATTGGCCTCGTTTATTGAAAATGTGGGTAATAGTTTATTGAGGTGGAACAAGGGATTAAATTGGGTTATGGGATAGCTGGAAATTCTAGTATGGATTTTAGACTACCGATTATAAATATTTGTAGTTGCTTTGATTATTGTAGCATAGGTAAATAGGTAGTGTTTTGGACGATAGATTTTTTTTTAAGTATTTGTAAACTTGGATTGTATTGGTAAAGAATGACAAAATTTAAAGCAATAACGACACATCATGGTATCTGCTAATATCACTACATTAATGATAGATTTTTAAGTAACACTTATCGCTTCAGATTACCTTTTGAGAGTATATTTAAAAAAGTCTTTATTTTAATGACTTTTAATTAATTATACTCTACTTTACATTTTTAATGGTAAAGTGATGGACTGATGGTCAGCCATCATAATTAAAAATATTGATATAACTTTTTTTTATTAGTATATGTTTACTAGCTGTGCCCCGCGCTTTCACCCGCATTAGATGTCTCCGTTCCCGTAAACTTAAAATAAATAAATTTTCTAAAATAAAAGTATCCTTACTTACTCATTACTACATCAGCTATCGGCTAGTGAAAATTGGTCAAAAAATTAGATAAAATTAAAAAAAAAAAAAATTTGGTATATTATGTACCGTAGGTATGTAGTACGTCAATAATAATTATGCATTTATGTAGTAAAAAAGCGGTTATTTTAATATTACAAACGGACCAAACAATTTGATTTATCTGTATAGATTTCGTCGTCTTCCTGGCCATACCAAAGTAGTTGGGAGGGCACAGAGCATGGTAATGGCAGTGACACATCCGGTGTGCAACGCGTGTGACCTGCGCTAATCTAATTATGCACCAATGAACTTGCACATTTGCATAATTGTTTAATTGGTAATGATATCTTAGAACATATCAATTTAAACAACAGGACTTACAATTTAACCTTATATTTTAATCAATAATCACTACACAGCATTCAACAACGTCGCTTCCCGGTGTCCGTTCCTATTTATGCTTAGATATTAAAACTTCGCAAAGGAATTTGATGCGGTTTATAACTTCTTTTTTTAAGAGGACCTGCCACGGTTTCACACGTGTATTATACATAAAAATGTATAATAATAATATTTTGGGACAAGCTCACACACGGCCATCTGATCCCAAACTAGGCAGAGCCTGTACTATGGCAACCAGACAACTGATAAACATACTTATATATTTCTAAATATATAAGTATGTTTATTTACAGATTAATATTACAGATAAATAACACTCAGATACAGAAAATGATCGTGCTCATCACACAAACATTTGTCCTGGGTGGGAATCGAACCAACGACCTCTGGCTTAGCAGTCAGGGTCGCTAACCACTAGACCAACAGGCCAGTCAATATAAAATAATAAATATAAATACACGTGCCAAGCCGAGGGACAAATTTGTTTGGCTAGCTTAAACTTTAAGAAAAGGGCATATCTACATTCACTATTATTTATTTGACTACGACACGGGCAAAACTACCATTTAAATAAATAAGTACCTCTCAATTATATCACATATTTCGCTGTCAATTAGTATAATATTGTATCATAAAATATAGATTACCAGGTCGTGAGTACGTTGGCCGAAACCAATCAAATTATGTAGATACCAATGGGTATCAAATTAACATAATTTATTAATTGTTTACGACACTTGAATTAGTGACATGTGAAGGATAATTTTATTAGTTTGTGGTCAAGCACATACAAATATGTAATAATTATTATATAAAGTGATGATAACTGCATTACTGATTCAGTTTATTATTCCTGGTATTAAAGTAGAAAAAGGATTATTGTGGTTAATTATTTATTCCATTAACAAATTCTGTTTAAATTTATTGATTATTTATATACAATTTTATATGATTTTTTTATTAATTAATAGTTTACGTTATAAGTTTTTGTACCAAATTTCAGCTTTATTCAAATAATCTCATATGGAATGGATCGGTACTACCTTAAATATAACTAACTAAAAAAATCCGCTTTTCAAATGAAAAAGTAATATTTAACGAGAGTTGAAAGCCGTAAATAAATAGCAGGTCTGTTGATATTTGGAACAGTGACTGAGAGCCAATATTTCACATGTCTGTCAGAATGTCCCATGTTTACTGTTTTCAACAAAATTTTTTGCTGTATTCCGATATTAGAATTCGGAAAACTAGTGAGTTTTTAAATTCAAAGCGGAATAAAACTGTTTTGATTGTGTAATCATTCGGTACGAACCTATATTATGAATTTGAAAATATTTTTGACCCGGCTACAGATATATCAAAAAATTTTAATATTTTTTACAATTTATTTATTTATTCTGAATGCACACATTTAAACGGTTCAATGGTGGATTTAATGTCTCAGATTTCCTCAATCAATTAACCAAGGGTGGTGTAAAGTAGTATACTAAAACATTAAGTGTGGTACGATTGTTGTATGTTATAAAAAAGACGCTAAGTACTTTTACCAATAATATAATTATTATGTTAAAGGCAGCCATAATTAACAGTTGTATTAAAATTAAATCTGTTTTGATTTTATTCACAAATGCAGAACAAAGAAAAGTGCCAGTATTGAATTTGCAAAAATGTATCGAGAGTTTTTGTTTTCATTAATTGCGTTACATCGTAAGCTATGACGTATTCTATTTTGCTTTTACAACATTAACTATTTTCAATGAATCGATATTGACGTCACTAAAATATAACATAATTCATAAACGTACACTCAACAGCAAAAGTAGATGATGAATTGAGTTTATAACTTTTGGTGTCAAAACTGATCAGGAATATAATTATGGCAACTGTACTAGTAGAAAATGTTAGGTTTAATTTACAATCACATACTTTGGAATCACTTCGACGCCACACAGTTCTGACGCGAACTCAGTTCATTTGTATTGAATTTCTGATTTTGATCATCTACTTTTGCTGTTGACTGTATATTATAATGTCATGTAGTCAGCCATAACCAAAGTGAAAGCACGTATTATAATGAAGCTGAAATTATTACGTTATTTTATTTAAAATGATAAGTTTAACGCAAAAATAGAAGAAGAATTACCAAGCGCTACTTTTTAACAACTTATTAATATGACATAAAGTATCTACAACATAAAAGTCTAACAAAGTAGCCACAGCCCGTGTATTTATAAACAATATTCCATACAATTTTAATTAAATACAGCAAAAACTAGTTTCCATTGTCTAAGCAGAGTGCTTGGTACAGAACTTTCTATACGTGAGCAAATCCGATTTTCTCATACGTTATGTTTTAAAAAACTGTTCTGTAGACACAAAACGAGTATCAAGGATTTTTTTAATAGACTTTGTAGGGGACAGTTCGGAGTTTCAGCTTTGTACGCTGTCGAGTTTTGTTTTTCATTTGAGGATATCACTAATGTATTGTGGTACTAATTATTCTATTGGAGAATGCTTATTTGTTTATGTCTGCTTTTCTGTTGGATTGAGGTCTTAAATTATGATGCGTAAGTAGAAAAAAGATATGTTGATTTGAGATTTGATTCACGGGTTTGAGTATAATATTAAAATTGAAAGTTTTACAGCAAATTCTTAAAAAAAAAATTTTTTTTAATTGATTTTCTTAGGTGGTTTAAAGGCTCAAAATGTAGAAATTATGAAATCTTTTAGGCGTTAGTACCTAATCTACCTGATTTAAAAATAGATTCTTATCCATAATAGGATAGGCAGTTAAAGGATTTCCTGTCTGTTTATGATTGAAGTAAGTGTTTGGAAAGCATATATTATTTAAATAAATTTGTTTTTTTACATAAAATTAAATAAATTTTCAGATTCTACATCATAAATTCCATATTATTCCTAATGTCAAAAGTTCTTCACTTATCGAAACCTATGGCATATCTTGTTTATATTCAAAGTGTAAATTTCCGAACCGTTGAATAACGCAGTACATACAAACATCTATTTATCGTTTACAATGTTCTGTTATTAATATTAATGTTTACCTTCGCACAACATAAACAAATGATTACAGAAGTTTGGCTTGCGAGCGGTTAGAAGTTACATGGATAACAAGAATATACTTATATCGAATACAAGCTAGGCCTCGCGGTTTCACGCGCCTTGATTTCCTCACAAAGCGTAGTTGTGTTTAAGAGAAATTATTTATCAAATGCAAAAAAAGGTATTTTTTAAATTGGTTTGGTCATTTCGAAGGTTTACGAGACGCCAAAACTCGTTAACTTTATTATATTAGTATAGATTGCAGAATGTATATTTTATTATTAATAATAATAAATGTATTTGTATGAACTCAGGTTCCCAAGAAAATATTTAACTTGAGTTACGGGTATCAGCAATTAGTACTTAGTTCTTAACGCCGACTACTAGTTGTGTTTTTTATTGAAATAACGCGATGTCAAGATGAAGTTTATTTAAAATGTATTTTTTTCTGGACTTGTGTTTAAGTTATTGTAGTTAATTCTTTAAATTTAAACATTTATAAATACGAACGGAAATAACTGTTAGGTAGGGATGGGATACTAAAATTAATATAACTTTTTATGGCATCTTTGTTTACCACAAAGTTAGAGTCTTTGAGCGTAATTATTGAGGACCTTTCTTCGAATAATAAATCTTGTTACTTCATCATGAAGTTTTGTACCAAGTTGTATTACGCCATGAAACCCCAGCTCGTCCTTCATATAAAAAACAAACCAAACCGACTCAGTCCTTACATTATTTCGACGCATGACATATGGCTCATATCAGCAATAATCCTTTTATAGTTCCATATATCCTGAGGCCTAGCATAAACCTGGAAAAACTCACGTCGTAATAATAGACTTTATTATCAGGACACAAAGTCCCTTTTTGGCCACTGAGCATAAATGAATTGCTCGTATCTTCGTATTTTATAGGCATTCTGCTTGTCCTGTGTTTTAGAAGAAAGGTTAATTGAATTTGAGTTTTATGGTATCTCTAACTGACAGTAAAAAAACTTTACGTGGACTTTTTGGAGGGGACTTGATTAAAACAAATGAATTACTATTCATTCTTACTGAAGTTCTCAACTCCGAATGTCAGAAAAGAATGATTGTTCAAGGGCTTGGTCTTTTGATGTTTTATTTGACTGTGATTGTACCATCTTTTTTAGGAGCACTCTTAAGAATATTTTGATACATGTTATTTGAGACTAGAATTTATTGAACATATGATAAGTAGTAGTGTTGACATATAAGCGTTTAACACACACTTGACAATCATATTAAACAATACCTTTTTAGTTTGGCTATTTACGTAAACAATTCAATTTGTGTTTCAAAATTAAGACATAAAAATACAAGTAAAAACTGATCAAAATAAAGTTAAACACTATCTTAAATAAAACCTATAATTATAATCAACGAACCAGCTGAACTGAAGGTGCATCGAGCGCCAAAACTTTGGACGATGCAACAACAAACTACAAAATCTACGTACATGCACGTACATTGATTTGATTTTTGTTATTGCCCAAAATGTATCCAATTCCAAAAATGTAATTTCTAAAAGGTCAATACTGAAATCGACAGCAAACGTCGAAGAGTTTAAGTAAGTGGTAAAGAGTATTCTCCAAGTTGATAAGCTGAAGCGATTTTCAATTGCAATGCTTTCCAATCGACACTGATGGAAAAGAAGTTCTGAGTTGGTTTCTAGTGTTTACGAATTTTTATACAAAATTGCATTTTTAAATCGCTAATTAATAAAATATATTGACAAGTAAACTTAAAAATATCATTAATTAGAGAGTTCTTCTCTGTTTCATTAAGAAATATAATTTCCCAAGATGCATGGTTATAATCAAATTACATAACGGGGAATAACGCGAACTCGCCTTTAAAGTCTTAACGGTGCAATCGAGTTGCACCTGCCGTGGTCGCAAAGACAATCAGTCTGCTTGCGTCCTCTATCGGGCTGAAAGAACAAGTTTTAATTTTTTATTTAGCCGTTATTGTCCCACTCTGTACGGGCTATTGCTGTTTCGTGCCATTTTTTATCGTACTCATCCAATTCGTTCGTCCACCTCATTCGGAGTCTAAAGAAAGAACAAGTTACTTCGTTTATATCTTCGCATTTTTGAGATCCGCTATCACATAAGACTTGGACCACAGGCTTAATTGGTTTCATTTTCGAGTGAACAGGTCTGGTCCAGCGTGACACGGCGGACTTCCGACTTCTGAAACGGCAAGTACCATCAATGCCAATTATAGACCTTATACCCTTGTAATAAGGATTAACTGGTCTTAATTTAATGGCTTGAGGTGAACAGAATCTGCCTCGTATGAGGTTCCTATTAACTTTTTTTCGCTGATAATCGAAATTTGGAGAAGTGCGTTTCGGATCCCCTATTTTACTACTACTGGCTGAACTTTTAGTTGACGATTTCTTTGTCGGTCCTTTTGATTCGCAACCTTATATTCTTATTTTCTTGTGTAGCAAGAACTTTATTGCGTCGTCGTACCCTTATCAAAGTATCTTTCCCAATCCCTTAAACTACGCCTACTACGTACGGATTCTTCCGACGTTTCCATTCAAACCTATTGGCAATCAAATTACAGCTTTTCAAACCAATTAAGCCTCGTCACTAATACTCAAGTAATTTTCTTCTTTACAAAACGCATTGAATTCTTACAATCCCAGCTTAATATTTCAAAAGGGGATTACAAATTAAATGATTAAAACAGAAGCCGTTCAGTGAAATAGAAGCCTTTGGCTATCAATATCAATCATACTAAATTATGACAGGACGTCAAGTGATTTTCAGTTGAAATTTGACATTAATAGTTGAACGAAGCCTTGCATTGGCCTGATTTATGAACTTAAGGGGTCACCTTGCAGCGTTCAATAGCTAGCTTTGGCTAAAGGGCACTTTCTCATAATGGCTGGGTTTGGCTGTCAATCACGGTATTGCGGGCAGCCAATACTTTTAAGACAAGTTTAAGAAATATATATAGGACGTTACAATTCTGCCCGTAAAGTCGAACATTCATTTATGAATGAAAAATAGAATACTATTAAAGAAGACAATTATTAGGTAAAATAGGTACGTAGGCTTTTCTGTTAAATAATCTGGTTCCTTGACATGACAGCTTACTAGGGTTGATAAAATTTTTGGCTTTGATAATTAATTATATTTTTACGGGGTATTTTGTAACACGTTGTATAGCGCTGTCGTATAGTAAGTATATAATGACATTGTGGTTAATGGCCAACACATTGTTCTCTTTTACGTAGTCAACCCTTATAATAATTTAGTACCTAAGTATATTCGTATAGTTGTCGAACTACACGTTAGTAGGAGGCTTGTAGATATCTATTTTTTTTTTAAAGATTACTAACAATGTGGGTCGCACATTACTAGTATTCTTGTTAACCCCTCGTGCTAAGCTAAATGCTTGTGTTACGAGTGGGTTCACGTCGGTAGTGTAATGGGTGGGATCCGAACCCGCAACGACATGATCGCAAATCCGACACCTATCGGCTGCCGCCGCAATTACTTATTTTTCAGCTACTCAAATCTCTCAGCGTCCAACATACATAAGTTTGGGTATTTTATTATTGTAATTAAAGAATTGAATGTAATTTTGCTGTTTTGACTGGCCTGATTGTCTAGCGGTTAGACACCCTGACTTCTAAACCGGAGGTCGTAGGTTCGATTCTCACCCAGGACAAATCTTTGTGTGATGAACACAATCATTTGTTCTCTGTCTGGGTGTTATTTATCATTAATGTGTATGTATTTAAATATATAATTATGTTTATCAGTTATCTGTTTGCCATAGTACAGGCTCTTCTAAGTTTGAGATCAGTTGGCCATGTGTGAGTTGTTCCAAGATATTAATATATATTCATTGTCTGAGTCTGATAAAATTAAGTAACAAAACCGGTAAACATGAAGTAAATTCGCAATACTTGTAAATCGTAGCGTCAATTTAGCAGGTTTTTAGTGAAGAGAAATTTTCTAAAGGCGAGTCCGACCAAATAAGTGTCGTACATTTCGCCAAGTACTGTTGAACTAATTTTCTTCGGCTTCCTTTTGGCTCTGCTATTTTAAAGGTCTTCTGTGGTCCACGGCATTTCTACTTTTAAGTTGAGTTGTATTAATGACCGAGTTTCCATCGTTTCTTGTTTTATGAGAATTAGATTGCATACAATTTTGAAACTAATTTTATGTTTTCATGGATGAGTTTATAATATATTTTCAGAATTACCTACTCTTGGGCAGAAATGAATATTATATTATTGTCAATCAAAATGCATTGGACTAAAATTAGTCAAACGGAATTTACAATATGACATGATAACGTTCAAAGCGTGTATATTATGAGTCAATAATATTCCACGAATGTCAGTAATATATTATAGTTCGATGCCATCTCTAAATATTAATAACCGAGATACAGGTAAAATTACATAAATCGCATTGACGCGTTACCATGGTAACCGCTCGGGATCCCGGTAAACCTAAATTAATCCCTCCGTATGAGCACAAAGGTGAACTTAATTATCGTATCTGCTAGTGACTGTAGTCGCTAGCGCGATGATTAGATGCGATAGATGTGGTGAGCTTGAATATAGGTGTCTTATTGCGAATAGGTTCTATTCAATATGATTACTTATTACTATTTCGATATTCGGGAAAAAAAACTGTTCTTTTCTTATATCAAAGTGCGTGTTTTCTGAAAGAATAATAGAAATCGACTTGACTTTTTCATCTTAGCCAAATTACCCATAAAATAAATGTATTATTTTGTTAATATAAATTTATAATTCCTCTTTTTTTAGTCTTTTCGCCTACATCCCAACGTCGTGCCGCAAGCTTTTGCGGACGACACGACACGGGAAATAACAGCAAACCTCTATCTTCACATTTCTGATTAATAATAGTTTTCAACTAATGTACTAACCAAACACCTGTATTCACAGGTAAACCTAAGCCAATTAAATGATCAGACTCGATCGCAGACTCCATAATGCTTGGTTCATACGTCACAACACCAGTTAATACGCGCCGCGGTCGAATGATTACTATAAGCACCCTTTACGAACTATCTTGTGCTCCGGTTTGATCTGCAAAACTCACTCCTAATCCAATTAGCAAAGGTATTGTGGTGTGAATGAGGAGTGAAAGCGGGCTTAGTACTGTATGTGAGGCACGGTTAATACGTTAGGAGTATTGGAATTACATGAAAAGCTAAGCCTAGGAATGTAGTATTAGGCTTTAGTGTACTTTGTAAAAGTACATTATGTGTTTAGAAAACAGTGTTTTAGGGTTATAACCCTTAATAACTGTGTATAACTTATTTCTAATTACATTTATTTAGGGTTATTACTTGTTACTCGTGGTTCAATGACCGGATTTGTATGCATATGGTTGCAGGTTTGACCCCACGTACCAATGTGACTTTTTGAAACTTATATGTACTTTCTTAATAATTCTAAGACATCATTGACAAACGGTGAAGGAAATCATCTTGAGGAAACCGGGATTCTAAAATCGTCAACCCGCAATCAAATGAGCAAGCGTGGTGATCAATGCTCGTTCCTTCTCTACATGGGAAGAGGCCTGTTCCCAGCAGTGGGACATTTATAGGATGGTAGTATTATTTTTATACTTGTTACGTTAAGCCTAATCTTTCTACTTCTTATTCAAACTTATACTGTCGGTGAGTAAAGGGGTATCCTTTACTCACCGACAGTATACGTTTGATATTTTAGACTAAACGATTATGCCGAATGTACGATTGCCGAGAATTCTATATCGTGGAAGAACAAGTCATATTATTTTATAGCTTTTTCACCTCTTTTGGTATATTTAGCTCAAAAGATAGCTTGATTATTCATTATTATTGATTTGAGCCAGAACTAATCACGGCAATGCTAAAATCTTCTCTTAATTTTATTTTCCATTAAAATAGAATAAGACTTATTTTATTGTTCAGCTGAAGTGCTGCTTACTCTCCAAACGCAATGATGCTTGAAGATACAAACAATGAAAAAAGTTATAACGTAGATGTCATATAAAAGTGTCGTGGCCCCATTTTGAGCCACCAAAATGAGTATGAGAAATATAAAAAATACGTCTCTGTTGGCTCTTACTAAGGGCATAAAGTGTTACTATTACAATAAAAAACTACTCTACTAAGTAGGTACATAGTTAAATTTTTACGTTACAGCGGGCGAACAAGTGAAAATCTCTGTATACTTTGCAAATAATAAGATGAATATAGAAAGTGTAAAAAAAACAAAACACTGTCTGCTCTATACTTCTCCCTTATTTTGTACTTTTAAAACAAAAGAAAGTTTAATAGAAGGAACAAGAAGCGTAAATGAAAATTATCATATCTATTGTCAATGAGATTGTTCGTACACCACACGAACACGGATTAGTAACAAATAAGGATTAGCAAGTTCCAACCCGTTTCGTCACTAAAATACTACAATGCGGCCCATTTCGTCAATTAAATAGTTTTAATGAAATCACGAAAGTTTGTCGGCAGTTAAAGGCACAGACACACTCGCTCTCAGTTCCGCGGCCATTTTAATTTATCTTTATTTTAATATAACGCTCATTCAGCATGTGTGCTCAGTGCCGACTTCAATGCGAAATTGCTTTTCCGGTTATAATATATGGTGACAGAGTCTTGTCTCCAGTTTTGGTTACGTTATTTTAGTCAGCTTAATGAGTAAGGTGTATTTAATTTAATTATACTAACGAAGTGTTTTGATTTTGTATGTAGCAAATTCATTAGTAAAGTTTAAATTTATCATTAGATTATTTAAACTTTAGATAATAATAAATTATCATGATAATTATTGTGTTATCAGAACTATACACAAATGTCAAGTCTGTAAAAGTATATACGTAAATTAATATTGGTCCAGGATCGCCTAGTCAAATGGAGTCCATATCAAAACCTAATCTTTTCTTAAATTCAAGAAAACTATCGTAACCATCTTCCTTTTGTACATAATTTTTGACACAAATTTTATTTTAACGTATAATTGTATTTTTGCTTTGAATTGTTTGTTTACCTCTCACAATACCAAACAAAGAATTCATTTAATATTTCCTCTGCACTCTAGCCCCCAAGATACAAGGCCTTGGCTTAGTATGGGGACCACTGTTAACAACCATGCACACTTTAACCTTTGATATACCTACTCTTAATTCAGTCCTAAAAAAGATGTAAGACAAGTAATAAATGTTATTCTTTATTCTTATTTTTATCATTATCATTATCATCGGCCTTAGATAACCTGCTAGTAGGTAAACAGCCTCCTCCTTTATACAAGACAAACTATCTCTTACTACTCACATATTATATACTCGCCTATGTTTATAGGTATATCATCATCACATCCATTAATGTCGTCCGAATCTTCATAATTAAATCGATGGTATTTATTGTATCGATAGCTTTTCCAACCCTTACACTTACTCTAAGCAATGAAACTATAACATTGTGAACCTCCAACGAAACATTTCTCGGTGTTGACATGGTTTTTCCGCTTTCAAGCGATCTGGTAATTATATTTTATAGTTGGTCTCTGGGCAATTCTTCCTCCCTTTATTGCTTTACGGCGGGTCGTTAAAATGTTTAATGTATCTACCTGTTTTCAGGAAGTTACTTTTAAAGTACTGCGAGCATTGTTGTGCTTATCGATGTGAATTCAAACGGTCTTCCATTGGGAAGTTAATGATTTAAATGAAGTTAATACCTGTGTATATTCAGGCGTATTTTGAAACGAATATTGATAGGCAAAAGAGGGATCCACCATAGCTTTCTGAATATGGACCTTATAAAAAATAACTTCGTTTAAAAAGGTTTTTAACTTTATAAAATTAATCAAATAGTTAGCCTATGGCCAAATTCTAAAACGTCAATCAGTTTGAAGCCAGCGTCAAGTCTCATGCTGTCTCTGTCACTTTAAGGTGAAAAATAGCGACAGATAATAATAATCTCCAGACCGAATTTCGGTCTCGGAATTCGAATCTCTAATTTTTTTTCGCCCGTCCCGGGAATAGAACCCGGGACCTCGTGCACGGTAGTCGCGCTTGCGACCACTAGACCAACGAGGCAGTCGACAGATAAACATTTAAGAACGTGTCAAAGTTAATAAGCGTTTTAGTATTCGGGGACTAGTCAATTAAAGATTAGTCATTAGTCATTACTAGCTGGATATAGGTCAATAATTAAGTCACTTAACTATATTTTGTACATAATATTTTCCACGTAACAAAATAATTCAATTAGCATTCTTTACATAATAATAACTTAGAAAAACTAACGCTTAGCAGTCACGTGAACGTTGTAAACACCTTCGAAAACAGCTGTAATAGGTACAGTTAATAATAAATTAGATGTTATTACATTGTTCATTGCGCACTTAAGTTTCATAAGCATTGTTTTAAAAGTTTTTTCATTTTCAACTTACATGGCCGCGGTACCCTCTAGGGCGTCGGACATCCGATTGTGTGGTTGCCGGTTTGAATCCCACCCATTGCACTACCGACATTTTCCCATTCGTAACACAAGCATTTAGTTGAGCACGAGGGGTTATTACCTAGTATTGCATCTACATATATTTATGATAGCATAATTAATATGTTAAGTCTAAACTTTATTATATCACTACCATTTATTTTGATGTTAATTTCCGAGGTTTCAACACCTTTGCAGGTGTCATGGTCACGGGCATCCATTTAAAAAGTAGTTTTTCTGTCTAATATTCGCGTAAATCTTTGAAAATTTTACTAAAATTTATGTTTTACAAAAACACCAAAGTTTAAAACAACTTTCACAGGTCTTGAAAACTTTTAACTTACGTGTCGTTTTTATATGAAACGTTAGTGAGACATCAACACCTGCCTACCTCTTCAAATTTGTCAGCATGTAGGCGCGATAAACGAGAAAGATCTATCCCGTCGGAGCTTGTTAAAAGTTACCCTAGTTGGCCATAAAAAAAGTTTTAATGACCTACAGATAGGCAAACACGATCAAAGAGATATTTATTTGTTAAAGCAAATTAGTGTATCTATTAAGTATAAGAATTTATAACTTTAAATTTTTTGTACTTAGTACATAAAAATCTTTTTTTTACATTACTAAAAATTATAATGAAAAAATATAGCGTGATTTTGTTTTTTTTTTTCAAAAAGCTACAATTATAAGGTTTTGTTTTTTTTTTGCTTAAAAAACCAAACTATTCTGACATAAAGACTCGAAAAGATTGTCACTGCAACAAAAACGGGAAAGAAACAACTTTTTTCGTTTATTCACGTTTCAAATATCACGATAAACTCCTCACTACATTCCATTCGGAAACTTAATACCTACATTATGAATGACCGACTTAAGGGTCTAAGGGGTCAATTAAACGTACCTTAAATTAGATCCGACTGAGTTACGTTTTTTCCTTACCGATATTAAAGGGGAGTGCCGTGTTTCTATATAAACCTTAGCGCTGAGTAATGCGCGCCATTATTCTGCCGACCTCCGTACTTTAGGAGGGAATGTGTTTTATTAAAATTTATAAACATAATTCTGTAGTGTCTGGTTGCTTATCGTGTGTGAATGCACATAAAAAGAAATGGTTTTACGTTTCTTTTGTTTTTGGAATGAACAATTTTTAATGGAATACTTGCATTAATGAATAGACATCATTGATACAGAAAAATCAAAGTCACTTTCAGGTGTGAAGTGGCGACAGATATACATTTTAGAATGTGTTAAAGTTAACTATCGTTTCAGTATTCCGTATAATTTAAACCTTATTTGCCCGTCTAATTTAACTTTAAATTTAAAGCGCAATAAACAATTAAACTTAAGGTCATTGTATAAATGGCCTTTAAATCAATAACAATTAAAATCAAATTAAATCAATTTAAAATTCTGATTAAATTTTGTAATCTCTGCAACAGTATTTATTGTACAGCCAGTGACAGTTCCACTTAATCTTCAACGAAAACTTCTTTAACTAGAATACAATAGTGGCTGTATCATCACGATTCAGTCGCCAGACCGTCAGCTGGAGCCGCAGCACCACCTGCCAGACGACGCCTGCATCGCAATGAGATGAATATCTGAATGCCGAGTGATAGATGATCTTTACACATGTTTCGGTTCAAACGCTCACTTAATGTTTGTGACTTCTGACGGAACGGAAATTGAGATGAAGCCACAACTAGTTGTAACGATGGAATAGTCTGGCATTGTCTTCACGAAGTCAGCAAACATAGGTAGAATTCAATGCTAGGTCTTCATCTGTATGTGAGCGTTTGCTGTACAGTAGAACAGTAATAAAATCGTACACAGAAAATAGGATCTATATTATTAACCTTTGTTTTAAAATTGATGATTAATTTTATATGTACTTTACACTTAAGATTCGTAAGGTTGTGACTTAACAATATAAAATGTGAGTTACATTTCATGTGTCATTCAATAATATCATACTTGAATGAAAAAAATATAGCAGTAGTAAAAAAATGAGATTCTTTAGTAGTTAAATCACATTTAAGTTTGCAAGTATAAGCAGCCTTATTCCTACTTTAAATTGATTTTTAAATAATTGATACCATGAGAAACTAAAATAAGGTTAAAACTTTAAGTTCTAAGATTCAAATTGAATTGAGTTTGACAAAACGAACTAGTAAGTAATTTATTATTTGAATAATGTATTATTCAGTTAATCATCTTAAAACATGTTTTATTTCTATAGATACACAAAAATCAAAATAACAAATGCGTTATTTCGTAAGAATACCTTTTTGATCCACTATTCATATACTTTCCAAAATTTTCTTCAAATATCAAAATACTTTTCCAAAGATATTAATACAAAAAGTAAATTTCGGTTATTCCGTATACCTACTACAAAACTGACTGCCTCTTTGGACTAACGGTCACAAGCGCGACTGCCGTGCACGAGGTCTCGGGTTCAATTCCCGGGTCGGGCGAAAAATATTAACTGAGTTTCGAAATTCTCAGTACCGCTTGGAGTCAGGAAGTATGGCGGTGTTTACACCCCCGTGCCTCCGGTCGTGTCGGCCAACCGTCCCATCGGACTATGAAAGTGAAGGAACAGTGAGTGCACCTGTATTTGCGCACACACTTGTGCACTATAATATCTCCTGCGTAAATGGCTGATCTCACTGGAGATTGGCCGCCGAGGCCGAAATTCGGTCTGGAGATTATTATCATTACACTACAAAAAATGTTAAAGAACAGGCAACTTATGACAAATTGACATAATCAAAATAACCTACTCAATACTTTTATTGCATTCCTTAAGTATACATTACAGGACCTAAAAATAAATTCAGAGAACCAGTTTAAAGTAAAACAAAAACCTCTACTGTCTACACTTGTACCAGTAATCCGAATTACAAACAACCAGAAACTCACATTTAGTCCACCCTTTCGCTTGCACCTCTCAAATTATATTTACACTGGTGTAACACTACCTCGCATATTCAAGTTATTGCCGTCATAGCATAGTAACCTATTTCTCAGTTCCACTAAGATCGTAACTGACACATTTTAAGAGTACGTTTTCCTCTTTGCAAATCAGGGAGATGCAAGTCCTGTCCTTATTACTATTTTGTTGTCATTTTATATGTATTCTAAAACTTTTGTTTTATGTCTTTGAAAAGTTTAGTTTTGAGTGATTCTCTTTTGTTTATGAGTTTGTTGACGCAGCAATTCCTTGATTGATTTGAAAAGGAAATCATAAAGAGGCTGGTTTATTTAATGCTATACATTTCTCAGTGTGTAAAGATTTTTTGTGTTTCACAATATGGCCGATGTTTATGAGTAGGAAGGATAAAGAGTGAAAAGTTTTTATTATTTATCTTTGACTATCATTATCAGTTTCTCGTAACTTATTATTTGTTATTATTATTTATTAATTCATTACTATTAGAACCAGTACCTACAATAATATCGTGGGAACCAAACATAGTCCCACAAAAATGCTCAGAATACTAAAGAAGAAGTTAGTACTTCTTAAAATCTGTCTTTATTCCAAAACAAGTTTTTAAATAGGTTTTTAAAACTAATGTCAATAAAAGGCAGTATATTTAGCTAAATACCAAAACTCTAGAGACAAACGTAAAGCTAACGAAACAAGATTTATTCATTTTTAAGGTTCCAAATCTCAAAAGGAAAAAAACGGAACCATTAGAAGATCACTTTGTTGTCCGTCTCTTCGTCTATCCATCCGTCTGTCCGTGCGTTATATTTTTACCACTGAGTAATTCTTTGCAAAAATAAAATGTACACATTAGATAAATAACGTCATCTAAAAATCACATCAAGCAGACGTCCAAGTGGTATTAATATTATTTATGGTACTCGTTTATTTGAGCGATATATTTTATTGCTATGCATTATTATATGTTAGTGCCAGTAAAATCTGCTTGTTATATGATCACTTCTACAAGTATTGTTAATAGCGAAAAAACTTTTAAGCAGATGGAACCGTGTTGTATCCTTAAAACAAGCCATCATTAATTCATTATATTAATTTATTTGAAGAAATCCTAATGTAACGCTTCTTTAAAAAAAAATAAAAATATTAAAAAAAAAACTAAGTTTTCAAAGCAAATTAAACAAAAGAAAGAAACCCCGCGCTTTTTTTTATCCTGTTTTGTTTCTACAAAAACTTTTTTGTTAATTTGTAACAAAATCTTAGGATATAACAAAATAAAACCCCCGTGAGAACCCCGTTATCCCCGTATATATTAATATTGGCAAACGACAAGTTGACAACCTTCCAAAAAATATATATCTATGTTTGTTTTCGTTGTCTTCTCAAACGCTACGCAAACAGAATCTGCGTTACTCCAAGGTGGGACAGGGGTTGAATCATATAAATAAAAAATCTTCAAGAATGAATCAAGTTGTACTTTTATTATATTTCTTCACAAACTCTATAAATAATGATAAGATAAAAACAAAAGGTCCAACCGTCTGACAACGTAAATAATGCGTTATCAGTACACACGGAAGACGTGGTAGTGGCACACGCGCCGGTCGAGCGGCCGATACGGACGAAGACACGATGATTTATTTAAAGCAACGCGAAGATCTCTTATCTGCCACCTAGCGTTATCTTATTGCGTGTTTCCTAAATAATTAATGCAATATAGGGCATCGATTGTGAGGTGACGGGCGGGTGCGGGGCGGGCACAGGGGCGCGGGGGTGCGCGCGGCGCACGCACGCGATTGGCTGTCAAGCCTGCGTGAGTGCGTACCTCCCCGCGTGCGTATGCCTTCGCCCGCCCGTGTTCAGTCGTCTTCCGAACTCCGTGAGAGACGGACGTGCCGCATCGCGCTACAAGTGACGTACGAAAGCCGCGACCGCGCGTCTATCCGCTCCCTCCCATCAATAACCTACACCAAGTTTAATTTTCAACTGGGACTAATTCATCTGTCCATATGGTTCATCTCGTAGATATTTTTCGTTCGGCGAAAGTTGAATATCCGCATCCGCCGCCTGTTATTGTGAGTAAACATCTAATTTGCATTATAAAAATATATTTAAAAGTGAGTTTATTTTTGTTTTGTATTGTTTTTATTTATTTATTTTATTTTTGTTTTCAGATTAAGGTTTGCGGCCTAAAGTTCAGTTGTTTAAAAGTCGAGTTTTAAACAGTTAAAGTGCTATTAATATTAAAAATTGTACTAAAGTCATATGTTTGTTGTTTATTTTTTTGACTCTTTATCCTTGTTTGTTTTATTTCAAAACTAACCATTTTTTTTTTTAAACTAGCCAAATTTATAAACAGAGTTTTTAAGTAAATATATTTTTTCAAAATATTGAGTGTTTGTTTTAAATTTTTTGAGACAGTGATGAAAGTTACAAACAACCTAGGTATTTATTTTAACGATAGTCTAAAAATTTAAACAACACAAAATTAAGTAAGACGTCCTTTATTTTCGATGTGCTTCAACTTATATTAAATCAAAAATACAAAATTTACTAATTAATTTTCTAAAATCAAAATAAAGTCCTAAGACCTACCCGTCTAAGTTATTTTTAAAAATCACTAGTGAAGCAAACGTTTTAAAAACAATCGCCTCTCGTCTTTAAATCTTTATAAGTTCAGAGATCTTAGCGATAACGTTTAAGATGTTACTGTCATCAAGCAGCCTGATAGGATACTTTACTTTTATTACAGAGATTTAGATTCAAATCCAGATTTAATAAGTCTCAATAGAATAAAAACTTTTGAATTCGAATGGTTGTTAATGAAAACAACTTTTATAATTCGTAAAGATAGTAAAAATCTAAATACGAATATTCCAAGAAAAATCATCGATTGTTTTTTTTTCGCGTTAAATATTTAATTCATTTTTGAAAATAAGTATACTTGAAGTGGTTTCAAAATAATGATAATTGTTTCATGATTACAGTTTAAAACCCAGTATTATTATGTATAGCTTTATTACAGTACAATTAGTAAAAGTATAGTGTTCATTCATTTTTTATCTAAAATGACACAGTTTTCAAGCACCGTCCATTTTTTATTAATATAGTCTCCCTTTCATTAAATTCCTAAATTAGTGTTCAAATAGTGTTTAAAACTAGGTCAGATTAAATATTATTATTAATTAAAGTGAATAATATTTTCGCAAAAAAAAAAATACGAAGCTGACTTCCACCGAAAATGCAAAACTCAACCTCATTTCGAAAAGAGATTTTTGTATTTAGTTAAATTTTCAACATTTTCTTCACCATACTTAAAAAGTGAGAGGGGGTTGTTAATTTCTGCGACGAAAACAAGGACAAATTAATGCAATTTCACACTGTTCTTGCATACACCGATCGTATTAACATTCAGTTCATGCGTGCAGTTGGAGAGCTCTATGAACGAGCTTTCATAGTGACCGTGCCCTTAATTTTGTATTGTGGAACAAATGCAGGACGTGGGACGCTTTGAGGAAAAGTTCGAATGTGACTTTCATCTGTGTTCATATTGTGTGGAACGAAATTAATTTTGCTGTGGGATGTTAAATAGATTTGAGTGCGTGATGGTTGTTTGTTTTTGTGCAAGTGGCCCAGTGTTTTGTTCGTGTAAGAATTATAGACTAAAGAATCAGAATCAGAATCTTAATTATTTGCAAAAAATACTGTAACAATTGGATGTAAAATGCTAAAATGTATGTTATTCAAATACGAAGTGTAAAACCGTTATAGTAATAGATAATCTCGGGATAGGTTCACAGTAGCAGGTATAACATAATTCAGGACTTATCAGCAGCTGATACGAGAAACATCAATAAACTATCAACGTATACCAGCGCTAACATCCAAAACAAAAGAGTCGAACCTTCCATAAGTCCAGTTACTCCAACTCCATATATTCTCATACTGGGTTACGAACGACAACGCGTTATGGATTCCAAACTGTTCCCTATCACATAAGCAGGACATAAAAAGTTTTATCAGGGGCCCGCGCAGTAGCCGCCCAAAACTTGTAAAAGATATAGATATATCCTTTCTATGCCCCATTACCTTCTCGGGCCAGCTTCATTTTTTCACCAAACTTTTGGGTTAACGATTTGTCCAGTAGTATTGGAATTATTTCATTTAGTAATGTTTGTTGATCTGTTGACGAAATTTCTCGTTTCACATGCTTCTGATTACTTAATTTTGTAAATATATGACTGGCCTAAAATATTTTGCTCATCTACGGTTGTACTGGTGCTAAATCTTGATTTAGTTGTAAGTAGAAACCATTTACTTATCTATTAACCCTTATCAGGTTCGTTCGAAATCAATTTAAAGATTTTTAAATTTATATTGGTAATATCAATTTAGCTTTTAATTAAATCAAATGATGAAGTTGTGCAGTGTTTTTTTATATTTTAAAGCTATTGAAAAAATCGTAACATACTTACACATAAAAAATCATAAAATACTTTAAATAGATTCTAGCAAAATAAATTGCTAGGTTAGCGGTCATTGGAGGTTAAGTTTAATCTGTGGCTTACGAGCAAGTAAGATTGGCAGACAGACTTTTAATTTTGTAATCCTGCATCAAAAAGATGGCATTAATACCTAGGTGTTTGTATTTCACAAGGTGCCTTTGACGCGCCCTTTAGTCTGTTCCTCTGAATTACAATATAATATCTTATAATATCTTGGGACAATTCACACCTGGTCATCTGATCCCAAATAAGGCAGAGCCTGTACTATGGCAACCAGACAACTGATAAACAGGCTTATATATATTTATAAATACAAACATATAATAGATAAATTACACCCAGAACCGGAACCAATGGTCGTGCAATCGAACCCACGTATCCGGCTTTGCAGTCAGGGTCACTAACCAATGGACCAACTGGACCGTCACAACATAAGGTGACAAGACCTGAATAAGCTCTTTTCCTCAGATTATCGAATTTGATTCGCGATCAGTTCAACTATACCTCAGTCGCGAATTCTGCGTATTTCTATGTTAACTTAACGAGAACGTTAGCTTCATATGAAATTATGTTGAAGTAATGTATTTGAGTTTCGTTGATATGAAATTTGTACAGGCTTTCAATAACAAACGAAAGAACAACAGTTATTTTGATTATCTGTTATACCTTTATCAATATACATAGAAACTATTAATTAAATTAGTATTTTATTTTATACAACATGTTTCGTTTCTAGTTTCTTAAAAAAATATTTACGTCAATTTCTTGTAAGTAATGAAAATTTGATAAATTAGGTAATCATAATAATATTCGTCAAAAGTAAACCCCCAAACATCATAACACGTTTATTTTAACTGACAATCATTACTGTCACTTAATGGTCACGTCCATTAGATAGTCCAAAATAATCTCACGATTCATTTGCGTTTGTTTGCGCCCCGTTGCCTAGCAACGAGGTGTCATCATGACAATATGTCAGTGTCCATTGACAGCTGACCACGTGACCAGGGAATTTATTCAAGCCGACAGCCGCCCACAATGAAATGTTTTCCTGAGACTGTTTCGTGAATATTTTTTGTATTTTTTGTGTAGCTGGTTCAGGTTGATAAATTATTATTGAAACGTCACAGTTGTTTGTTTAATTTAATCATTTCCCGTGGATTGCTGTGTTTTTTCCGCGCTTGATTTATTGCGTCGGCAATTATGAAACGAGATTCGCGAACTACAACAAATTCTACGTTATAATTTAGAACTTTGTAACAATTAAATAATGGAATAACAGTATTGGACTTTAAATTGAAACAAGTGAAACGCGGACTGTGTTTAAACATTAGGTAACAGTACTAACAGTGGCAACATTTTCGGGAACAAAACGAAGTCTAAAAGCTTCAAATTATCGCCCTATTGTAACTATGGCAAATTATTCGTGGACAGATAGGCATCTATACACTCGCGGACACCAGCTAATTGTACGTCGCGTGTGACGACCCTGTTCGAAATGGGAGCGGACACACCATGATAGACGAATAGTTCGATTTTAAATTAATGATGTCATAATTTTAATGTACGATGGAATAGGGATATAATTGGGGTGAATAGTAAAATTGTTGTTGATTTATAACTTAAGGAGCTCAATTGCATTTCATTTGTTTACTACTGGATTCATAAGTTTGTTAAGTGCTTCTTCTTAGCTTCTTCTGCTTAGCATTCTTTATATCAAAATTATTTAATTTTCTAAAATTAAGAAACTTAAAATAAACAACCAAAATAACTGGCAGCATATAAAACGAGTAATACCCAACAGCTGTAAAACAAATTTATGAGACATTTTATGTCTCTTTTTGTACTCACGATTTATTTTACGTCCGTCGATGTCCTGAAGATGTCCCGCCAATGTCTCACGAATGTCCCTTGAATGTCCCACTGGCGTACTCAGTGCCGTCAATTACGAATCCAAAATTGTAAGGCGACCTAATGATGCCTCTAAGCTTTGATAAAGTTTACGCTATAACTTGTATTGTGTGAGAATAATATAGATGTTATCTATACAATTATTACCATAGCACCCTAAATTATAGTGGTTGAGTGACACACAGACAATGGCCGTAAACTTTAGGGCCCATTGATTAGTAGATAGGTTTTTTTTTATAATAGTGATGTGTAATTAAGATTGGTATTGACGGTTAATGGTAATGATGTTATTTCGATTCGAATAATGTAATTGAACAAAGTGTAGTTGAAAACATTATGTCTGATGGTTTTTTTTTTGTTACATAGAATATTTAGATGGGTCTATACCTAGACCTACGTTCGTAAGAATAGTTAGTTAGGTATTACGTTATTTTATGAAGAAGTAAGTATTTAATAATAATAACAGTAAAATATATTTTTATTATATTTTAACAAATGAACAGGAATATATGTGTACATGCGTAACTTTTACATATAATAATATATCTAAAATCCTAAACACATAAGCAGATATACATACGCCTACTTCAACTACCAGCATCTACTTCTAATATTTCTTCGTAATACAAACTCCAAAAACAACTAGCCAGAAAAAGAACGTAAACAAAATCCCCTTAGTACCTAATGACCTACATTCACAAAGCCCAAAAAGTACAAAACAAATAAAAAAATATGTTTCATGTCCATACCTAAAGTTATAGAGGCGTTGAGTACGTCGCCCCGCCCACTGCATAGCGCATATAATTTCGTCTCTTTCTCACAACGCTTACTAATTCAGGGTATAAACGTCCACCTAAGTATATATATATCTTGGGACAATTTTGCATACAGTCATTACTTAATGGACTACACACTACAGGGGTATCGTCACAAAACTAGAGTTAAATTCTAAGTAAATAATATCATGAAACTGGATCACTTGTTATTGATATATTCCAAAATGGTTTTTATTCTTGTAGATGTTTACCGGCTTTTTGTTTTGGCTCAGTCATCATCATCTGCCTAGCCTTTTCCCAAGCTATGTTGGGTTCGGCTTTCAGTCTTACAGGATTCAGCTGAATGCTGAATACCGTATTTATTATATTGTTCTGACTCGCCACCAACGGCTTAACATACTTTCTTGAGGCACGGAGTCGGAGGGTCTCGGTTATTTACAAATGGTCACCCATCCACGGACCAACCGCGGCGAGCGCGGCTTGACCTTAATTGTTGGTCAAACCGTACGGCTTGCACTTAGCCATGAGACCCTCTAAGAAACAAAACATTTTGTGAAAATGAATAATAGTAGCCTACAACGGATTGTTTAGTTTCTCGGACAGAATATTGGTAAAAATGGGTCCTTTGACTGGCTGAGGACTGATACGATATTAAAGTTACTTTTGTGTTTTGATGCAGAACATGGAGTTTAATTATGAAATATAATTGATTCCGAAATATATCATTATGTGTAATTTTATATTGTATTGAGTGTTAGATTTATCTATAGGTACTTATATAGAATTTAACTTGAGGAATTATTAATTTTAATTATATTTGTGTGTGCTTACAGGGTCGAGCAGTGTAAATACTTTTGACATTGACTTTGACTTTGAGTAGGTAATGTACTTACTAAACGAAAGCTGTCTATTAAATATGATCAGATGTAGACAAAAGAATCAAATTTTCAATCGGAAAACTACTTTTTTATTTCAACTACCTTCCAACCTAAACTTTAAAACTTTATAGTTTTTACAAGCTTTTATTTTAGTGCTTTAGTAGGTAATATGCGTTTCGCAGGACGTGGACAATGTCGTAACTAAGTTATAGCTAAAGGCTAGGTTATGGCGGTTAGAGTTACGACTTCTAAACAGGGTGTGGGACAGTTCTCTACATTTTGATAGATCTGCTTTACAAAAATATATAACAAATCCTCAAGTTTCCATTATAACCTAAAACAAATGATAATTTAATAGTTATGTTATTAAACTCTGATTTTTTTCTGCAAAGTACGATCTAAAAAACTTTTTTGCGTAAAAAAAGGTTACCTTAATACAATTACCCACTTTCTTCAATAACTCAAGACAAAAGCAGTTCGAAAAACAAATGTAATTCTCAGGGTGTCAAATAATTCTCAGTTTAACTTTATGAATTCGGAACACGATCACCCTCGCAAGTGTTATAAATGTAAGTGCCCGTAAAAACTGTTCTCCAAATCCCACCAATGTAAACAAACGTTGGTGAATCGAATGTTGGTGACAAATCGTTGGCCATATTGTGTGGTGTGATGTTGGTAGATGTTTTTGATGACGCGTTCTGTATTAATCTTACTTTTGTTTTATTATTTATATAATATGTAAACTTTAATCTTAATGTTTTGATACTGTATTACCTAGTAAAATAGGTTGTGGAGGTCAGTCGCTTCATGTCAAATAGCCTCTCGGGTGGCTAGGAGAAATATCATGCGTCATACATAGTACGCTCCATATCACATTGTTTAGCATTCAACCGTTTTTGTTGACGGTTGCGTTCGGGAATTCCGAGAAAATTATCGCGCCACTTCAATTGTATTTTAAAATATGTTTTTGTTAGACAACATGCATTTTGATTGTGTTGTTTTACTTGTACGTTTCATTTTATTTGTAATATATAAATTATATTTAGAATAAATTCTAAAGATTTCTCTCTGTAATCCAACTTGTAATATGATACCTTATCAGCAGATTTTTTACAAGGTCATTCATATAAAACTATAAATATTAAACGAAACACTTCTTACAACTGAATCTTTGTTTTTGTAAAGTATTTGAACCACACTTTAACATAAACCGATAACCAAGGCCACTTGAGTCGCCGAGTTCGTAGAATTGAAGCTCACAGACGACCCTTTTTTTTGTGCGGTACTCGGGTTACGTCATAATTTGTCGTAATGTAAACAATGTGCCGAGATAATATAAACATAGTCGGAGACGTGTTTTTGTTATGGATTTGCATGTTACAATGTATTGTAATGAAAACAAAACCTATACTTTGTTTGATTATGTTTTGATTTCAAATATTTTTAGGGTTTAGTACAAGAAACCGGAAAAAACGTGTTCCGTATTTGGAATAATATTAATTAATATTTATGAAGGTAGAATTACCCCGAATTATTTAAAATATGATACCTTCATTCATGACGAATCGATTGATATACGTTTCTTATATACCCACATAATTTTTTTTGGAAAAAAATATATTTTAATGTGCGGGGGGCGTTTTCACGGGGACCACCCGCGGGGGGCCCGCCATCAGTGCAATTTTGAAAAAAAATGGCGTCAGCACCGGAGAGGTTAAGGTATTCAGCTAAATCCGGTTAGACCGGAAACCGGTCCCAAGATAGCTTAGGAAAAGGCTATGCAGACGATATAATACGTTAACTTTAAGATACGGATATGCAGTATTAAAGATTAGGTCTCAATAATTATTTTTTAATGAAAAAAACACAGGCTGTCAAACGTATCTAAGCCTACACAAAAAGTAAAAATTAATTAATGTAATTTCTACCCGAACACAGAAATGCAAATTAACTTTAACAATTTCATAAATATCTGTCGCTTAACTTAACAGATTAAAATTGATTGACGTTTCCGTATACCATTACACAAATAAAATACAGAAACTTTCTTTGGAGGAACTACACTGTACATTCCCGGCCACTCAAAACCAGTATCGCATACTCATGAAAACTAAAATTAGACTGTAAACATCTGTATTACTCTAGCAGTAGACATAAAACAAAACTGTCTCGTCGCCATTCACACCACACTGCATATGCTCTGCGCCTTACAAATACGTTTGAGCACAAACTCCGAATATTCGATGGCCGTACACGTCTGGCCACATTCCTGTCGCTACACCACATTATGGGAAAAAGATGGACACTTGTGTAAATCGTTCATAATTTTGAATGTTTGCTACAAATTTTAACTGCACCAAGTAACTATTTGTCAAACTGAACTGTTCTAAAGGGAGTTTTTGTAGCAAACTTAATTGTGTAGAGTTTTGTTTTTTTTTCTACATATTAAATCGAACAAATTCTAATACGAAGAAGGTACGCTTTTAAATTTTATAAGAAAATGTAGACTTTTCTGTGCACTTCACTGTAAACGTTTTATTATTTTGTTTGTTTGCGACAATATTAACAGCAAAAAGTAAAAATGTGTCAAAGTGAGCTAGTTTCAAAGAGAGCTTTTATATCAAACTAATATTCTAGAGTTAATATTTTTTCCTACATAGTTAATAGAACCAAATTAATAATGATTATTTAAACTTTGTGACAAAAAGATGCACTCTTCTGTGTGCACTGCAGTGTAAACGTTCGGTAATTTCGAGTGTTTGTGACAGAATATTAAAAACATAAAGTAACGATGTCAAAGTGACTTGTTTTAACATGACTTTTTAGGTTTTTGTATGAAACAAGTTATTAAGTTTTTGCTAAATAATATTTTGAATAAAGCTTAGTACTTCCACTGTGCAACTAATAAGATACACTATGATCATCTTCCTGCTCTTCACCTATTTATCAATCAGCGCAATGCGGATATTACAAGCTTCTATTCAACTCTACTACTTGCCATAGCAGCAATTTTTTTCTCATGTTATCTGAAAAATATTTAGCCGTATTCATATTCATATTCATATATTTATTTGCATTCCATAATGTTACAATAGATGTTAAAGAGGCTTAAAGCTAGGTACAATATTATGGACCCTGTTAGGGCACAGCAAAAGAAGGCATTACAAAATTTATATTACTTACATAATTATTTTAATATTAGATAAAATAGATTTTTTACACTACAAGTTACAATTATATAGGATTTTTTATTTTTATTTATTAACTTTAGAATATTTAGGTATGTAATAATTATGAAATTAAACTATATTTTTATCTTCTAGGTACTCATTGACGCTATAGTAACATTTACGTATAAGAAGTTTTTTTAGTTTGTTTGTAAATTGATGTATCTTTTTTTCATCGTGACATAATTATAAAATGTTCTACCTGCATCCTAAAATATTTCCTATTTTTTATTTAGCCTTTCAATAAAATAATATACGTTTTTAAATGTTTCATTACAAAGGTGTACAAACGTGACTCGTAACACAAGTATATAGCTTTGTAGGTATGAGGGGTTAACAAGAATACTAGTAATGTGCCACCCACATTCTTAGTTGGCTTTTAAAAAAAATACATAATTATGAACAAATATAAATCTAATCAAAACTTGCTATAAATAATTTAATTCAAATAAATTAATCTCCATCAGTTCTAATATCAGTAATACTTTTATCCACAACAAAATCTCCACAAATAAAGTTATATTAAGAACTATTTACACTTATAAAGTAATAAAATAAACTTCCAAAGTGAAAGTCGAATAAAGTCAAAAGTCTACTCACATGACCGAAGTTTTAGAAATATGAGTCACTCAGTGAAGATACACTCTAACTATAGATTTTAATAAATGTCTCACTGAACAAACTTCGTTTAATATATAAATCTGGTTTAGTGGGAATTTTATTTACGGTTATATCATTGCGACGTTATACAAAATATAGTTTATAATTATTTACAAAAATTTACGAATAAAGCGGTAATAGCCTAATATCTAGTGCGTCGGACTAGCGATCATGTGGTTGCCGATCCGAATCTTAACCATTGTACTACCGATATGAACCCACTTGTAACATTAAGTTTAGCACGAAGGGTTGACAAGAACAGTTAGATTTTAAATAAAAATAAAAAACATGAAGAAATTATGCTAAAGTATTTTCGAAATATAATTTGAAGTTCCAAATATTTTTTCCGACGCAAACGTTTCCTTCTAGACACGCGAATATTAGACATTGAAATAAAGCTTTTCAGGTGTCATGGTCACATAGTCTGCCCGTGACCATGACACCTGCAAAGGTGTTGAAAGTTTGAAACGTCGGGAACTACAATCAAAATAAACCGCGATAGAATCCGTTTAAAAGTAGTTTTATTTTAGCGTAATAAAGTTTACCTTTATTCAATATTTATCTCTACATTCTTATTGGACACACAAATAAAGAGCAACATTTTGCCATCCAATAAGTAAAAACCAAAAGTTGTCAGCACTCACTTTACTGCAGCTTCTTTCCATAACACAAGGAATATAAACCAAAGTTTATTAATTAGGAACTAAATCCCCAACACGATCTAGAAAACAAAAAAGACAATTTAATATAATACCCGTCAAATTCCCGTCTACACTAATCCGATGCAATTAAGAGTAGGCTGGTGGCCGTAAGCCTGCATTCAGTATCCAGTTAATTATGCGAGCCCGTCAACACGGCCGTTTATTTTAGAATACATTAACGCAAAATTAACATTTATTGGGATAAAATACAATGCAGGAGCAGTAATGGTGATGAAATTATCACTAACTACGACTATTGTGGACATTTTCTAATGTGGGCTTAGTTGTTGATTGACTGGCTGCGAGAAATAGCTATTTTGTTATTTTTTTATTTTGTAGACCGTGTGGTTTACTTACCATTTTCGTTAAAAACTATTATTACATGATGTGCATAGTACCTACCTGTATCCTACTTTCCTAGTAAATGATTGTCATAACTTGTTCATCTTACTCTTACACATAAATGTAGAAATAAACTGACTTTAATTGTACGAAATTATAAAATACGCAATGTCGTTATACATTCTTGATAAAGTTCTCCAATTATATCGATTTCCAAACATACAGTAGTTGACTGAATCAAATTTGATGAAAATAATTTTAAAATCGATTTACCAGAGATATCGCGTAACAAACAAAGATTTCTAATGTTATAGTGTGAAGAATTGCATTATAGTTACAGTATGAGTATGAAGCATTCAACATGACGGGATTCAGATAATTATTAAACCTTATAATTATTTCTCTGCGAAACAAAAAAAAATGATATATCACTTTTAACTTTTAGAATGTCACACGCTACCTTGTTTGGGATGAAATTTTTAGTCACCTAGTCGGAGGGTTAACAGCACCGTGATATCAAACAAATCAGACTATACAAAATAATCCTTAACCATCATATAATAATAATAATAATAATAATAATAAATGTTTTTATTTCTCTTTTTAGAGATAATAATAATAATAATAATAAATGTTTTTATTTCTTATATATTTATCTGATAATTCAACAATATGATGAATACTTTTTATACGTTGTTACAGATGAACCGGGCGATACAGGTGAAACCGGCGGACAACGAAAATAGAGGAGGTAACTAATGTTTTTATAACGCTGTGAAGAAATAGTAGAAGCTTTACAATTAGCATTAAAAATACACTAATAATATTTTCATTACCTGTATTTATAAGCTCTAATTATAGAATTTATTCATATAAGAACAATACTCCACACTGTTCCCATACAAACACTTTTAATTAACAAATACATTATTTTGTAGTAACATAAATTTTTTCTCACCAAGTACTTTAAATATTAAAATATTTTGTCTAATATTCAAACCTTAATTAAACATCTTAAGCAACTACATATTTTGCTCTGCGATTTTTGATAACTCGTTAGTTTTTTTTTTTTCATAATAAATTTAGTAAATATTAAATTTAGCGCTCTAACGTTTGAGTATGAAAAAAAACCTACGAATTATTAAAAGTCGAAGAACAAATCTTGATATAAGTTATCTACTCCTGCGTGGTTTCAGGTGTTTTATAAATAACCCTGTGTGGTGACACCTTGTAATTAGTATTTCTTCTCATACATTTCCTATACAAAATATAAAACAATAATTATTTATTATCTATTAAGATCTTCTTGTATATTTTTCACTCGACCTTTCCACTCCACGGCTCTAAGTTTTTAATGCTAGGCAACAAAGAGGATTGCCGACAACGGGCTTCAACACAATCTGTTTCAAGCACAATAACTTTATAGAATAACAAAGTGTATCCTTGAAAAATAATAATTAAACAACTTAACATTTGCTTAGAAAGTCTGGACGCAGAAAGCATGAAACGCAAAAGAATTACTTGAGAAGTTCAAAAGCTTCCATATAGAAAATGATTTAAATTGAAAATTTTGTAAAACGTATTCAAATTAAACAAAAATAAAAAGTTTCACGATTTTGGATTACTAAATTAAAATACTGGACAAATTCCGAATAAAAAAAATATTTGTTGCGAATTATAATTAGCAACAAATACTGGCATATTTTTACATACATGTCCCACTGGCCTGTTACTACACTCCGCGTTAAAATCAATGGAGATATTGTGTCAACTATTTATTTCGAAGAAGTTAAGTAAAAACGAAAAAAGGACATAAAAATAGTAATAAAATGTTATTCAATGTTTAATTACAATTGACAGAGTAATTAGATAAAAAACAATTTATCATTTCCAAACAAGCCTGTGTGGTCTTTAAGACCGAACATTAACAGCTTCATTACAAAATGCACGTCAGCATTTTACCGGTTAACTTCATGAAATACGAACTAATAATTTATGAAGTAAAGCTTTTTGATCGTGACTCCGGCATTATCGAGTTGAGTAATCCGCTTTCAGATTTAAATGGCGTGTTGTTTACTTTTTAATGAAGACCTGGTCATTATTGTCATTAACTGGAAAAACAGTTTAACATCATGCGATACCTTTTACGACTAATTTGAAAGCTTTGATCTTTGTTAAATATAAATTTAAATGACGTTTATCCCACCATTTTCAAAGAGTATGTCGAAATTTATAATGTGTTTCTGAATTGAAAAAGCCTTGCTATCTCAAGATTTATATGACATGGATACAACATTATTTCTATAATACAACCTCAACCATAAATCGGGCCACGAGTCTTTCGAACCCCAAAACTGTCGAAAATCTATTTCAGAATGTATTCCAATTTCGATTCACTTAACATTTCAAAGGGGCCTTATTACGTCATGAAATTATTATTTAGCACGTCAAAATGAATGACAGGTACATTGATGGCGGGCGGTCGTCGGTGTTAAAAATGTATGGACGTAATGCTCTTACCTTTCCGAGGACAATTAGGGCGCAAATTGACGGCTCCTTTACGAAATGCTGTGTTGTAATTCGTATTTCTCTTTTTTAGGGATTTTGGGGCAGTTCTAGGTAGCAATCTCTGCATTACAGAGGCTTTTAGACAATTTTTTGAACAAAAATTGAAGTCATTATTAAACGTCTATCGTTGTAGTGTAGGTAGGTATAATTCCAAAACTTTTAAAAACTCATTACTTTGGGGTAATTTCTTCATTATAGTTAGTACCACTGGCTCTTTCAATAAAATATTAATTTAATATTCAATAAACTTTTCTTTGAACTCAAATAAATAAACGCGGAAGAAAATATATTTAATTTCATCACTTAAATATGGTATACAATATACAAAATAATTTGACTTACAAAATTAGTCATGATACAGATTATGTACCAAATAATAACAAGTTACTTAATTTCCAAATTACAAGTCTTGTAATTTAATTTTGGGGTCTGAATGACCCAAAGAGGTTGGGTAAGGTTAATAATTCACAGTTGGTGGCCATCGTCAAATACATCCCTAATCCCGAAGGAAATTATTGAAACTTAAACAGAGAATGAGTTAGTGACGGGTTGAGTGATTCGAACTTGAACGTTATCGATTCATGTACGTGTATGGAGATAGTATGTTTGAGGACATCTGAAACTGTTATGTGTTTATAATTATGTGCTAACTGCCGCAGTACGGACTAATTACTTGTTAATTGTTGTAAATGTCAGAAGTTGGACGTGTAGGAATGTTGATGTGTTTGTTAGACCGTGAAACATGACATGACAGGGTGCGGATTACATGGTGTAACTATCTCATTGCAGGACACTGTCACTGTCAAATATAGAGGAATAATTACTAGTAAACGTTTACCGAGATTTGATTATTGATAGTTAATTTCGATTGGTGTTCTATAATTTTACCGGTAGGTACGTAGCTGAGGTTTTTAAAACTTAATGAAAATTACCATCTTAAACGTTTGTTTCTTTAAGTAACTAGGCGGAAATAGAAAACTCCGTCATCATTTGGTAAACGACACAAAGTCCTGGATAAATATCAAGGCCTCAAACCTTCAAAATAAAGAAGGTGGTATGTGATAAAATCAACTTAGTTGCTAGATATTTAACATAGCATTTAAGATAGGATTTCATTTAAGATAGGTAAAAATATAAATTAAGATACCTATATCAGCAATCTACAATCATAAACCAAAGCCGATGGTAATTTCAGTCTAGTTTGATTATACATATATTGTACTCGCCAAGTGTTTAAGTCACTGTCTTTTTATTTTATTACTTTTAATTCGCTTAAGCCGTAACACAACAAATAATAAAACAAATTGGTACTCTAAAAATATCAGTCCTAATTAAATAAACATGATAAGAGAAACACTACATTTAACGTGCCACTAAACAGCATAATCCACACGGGTGTAAAATAAAAAACAATTATGTAACATCACGTAACATTACTGATTCGTATCAACGAAATTTAATTTACCTAACATGGCAGTAACGTGAACACAACAGTGAGGGAATTGCCGACGACAAATATAACTAATTGATGTCGGCACTCATTAGAATTATGTTGTTAATATGAACACGCGACGAAAATGCTTTCGAACTGCTAAACAGTTTTTCGTGGAAATGTTTAGCTTTAATTAGTGTGAGGAAGTTTTTGGTGTCTTTTATTTTTTTTTTTATGTTTTCAAAATCAGATAAGTGAACATTATATGATTTTATAAAGAAAAAAAATATCCATCTTCAATAGGGTTTGAAATCATAAACGTTACAGCAAACATAAAATTTTAGACTAACGTATCGTCAGTAATGTCATTTATTAAATGGATTTAATAAATAACAGAAAAATAAAACGGCTACATGACGTAAAGACAAAGGCTAAATATCTAATAAAAAACTTCTACTATTCGAGTACCAACATTTTAGAAACACAAATCTTAAAGCGATGAAACTTGTAGTCTACGCTTCATTTCATTGTTAATACGGTAAACATACTAAGATTTATGTTTGCGAAATTCTTCAAACAAATCTTCAGACTTGACTATCAGATGGCAAACTTGTAGAAATTGCGAAGTTCCTCCGTAAACGTTCTGTGAAAATCATCTTTTCCATTCAACGTTTCGTTTTACACTCCAAAAACTTTATCTCATATTCGTTTAGCATCACACAAAGCGAAACATGATTAATTTGAGACTTAAATCTTTGTAAAACCGACACTCGCGTTACAAACAAACCGAAATATATTTCAGATGAATGCACTAAGGAGTGAGAAAGATAGAGCTATCTGGTTCTTTGATTGTAGAGAGAGACAGATGTAGTTGGACACGGTATGGAATCTGTGCGGTTTCCATTCGGAAGACTGGTGCGGTTGAGGAGGCCTTAAAATTAAGGTCAACGCCGATTGGAGGATTTTAAGCGTACGACTTTTTATTATGATCGCTCTTATACCTACTGAATATTTCGGCTTTTTTGTTACCTATTTAACTCTGATAAGCTGCAAATCCAGGTAAATTACGTTGAATTAAAAAATAGGTTAATAGTGGATAAATAACAATTTGTAGACCCCCCGTGCCTCAAAAAGGATCCTGGGCAGTAATTAATTCGTTACAATAGTGATGACGAGTCTTATCTTGGGTTACTTTATTACCACGTTGAATTGGTTGTGGGAAAAGGCTAGGTAGATGACGTTAATATTTATTACTAACTCTTCTTTAATAACGATAATTCATTTAAGATTGGAATTCTTATGTTATTAACTTACTGGCTTTAGGTTCAAACCAACACTATTATGATCATCGGAATCACGTAGTTTTTCTCGTTCAACAAAATTTTAAGGAAAAGAACCACATAATTAGCGTTTCCTTATATTAGCTACCCTAAATATTAATTGGTACACAATTGTAATATTATTATTGACATATTGCAACCAATCTTGATACCAACAGCATCAAAACCAGACGGCCATTCAAAGTCACACAAAATCAATGTCGCCTCGACATTTAATTTTAGTCGTAAAATCGCTACTACTATTACGTCGGTATGGCTGAGCCCTAAGCGTACTGGCGCCAGAGCCGCATTCAACTGAGCATGCCTATTAAATGCTTCAAGCAATTAACATCTGGTGCACGTACGTGCCCTCGCCATTATTGCCCCGTTAAATAGTTATTTAAATTCAACTCTGTACAGTCTTAATGATAATAGTTTGTGCCGGATTGGCGCCAAGTGATTTTGTATGTTCCAGGAAGCGGAGATTTTTCTTGTTTAAAATTCTCTGTGGTTGCGCCTTAACTTAATGCTGTAGGCTAATTTATTTAAAATTAATTGTATTTACATAACTAAATGGGGAAGGGAAACGTTTCTTATGGTCCTCAATATGCCTTTTTTAGAGAGAGATTATAGGTAATATATTTTATGATGAGTTAAATTCGTTTTATTCTACTTCATTTGCTTTTTGATATACCTACGTTATAGTATACGTTACAGGTGAAAATTGAAATTTATAAGTAGGTATCACAAGCTTTAAAGGTAATTTGTTAAAACTACTTAGGGCAAAGACTAAAGATAATTATAGGTATTCGATATGAAATAACCATTAAAAATGTAACACGCAATCAACCAAAATTCACTTTGAAGCAAGCCACCGAATTGTGCGCACACAAAATTGTGTGTTGTGATCAATCATTTTGTAGAATGATTTGATTTAATTCTACATCGGGAATATTTGTTGGGCTTAGATGGGTTTCATACGAATTTCCACTGAAATCGTAACAAGATTTTGTTACGACTTGATTATTTTTCGATTTTGTTTTGTTTTTGACACATCATTTATTTGTTACTAATTCTACCAACATTAATTTCTTTGTCTAAGTATGCTTTATAAAAATAGTTCTTGACCATAATGTGTGACTCCCATGTTAAAGTGATTACTTATTCCGGTGCCATCATTAGTGTCAATAATTCCTCACGAAAACGATGTAACTTCACCCCTACTTTATGAAACGTTATCAAGGAAATGCTCTTGAATAAAATATGAAGTGCGTTCATAACAAACGGTATCATAATGACAACTATTTGTCTGTTTGCGTGTCCGATGTCGTTAAATGCCACTTTTGTGAATCTAAGCCTCATTACAAAAGAGCCTTTTAAGTAAAAATTAATAGACCCTTAACGTCCTTCACACTTGAGTTATGCTTACGTTTTTATTACCTTTCTAGTTTATGAAGCCATATAGTAATCTATGAAATTGAAATATATGACTGTTTCAGTTTTTTCGTTGGGTTCTAGATGAACGCAGGTGTAGGAGATCTATCTTCGGTAATGTCTTTTTGCCTTTTAGAGTTATATTTCTTGTCACTTAATTTTCTGTGACATTCATACATTCGCTCTAAAAATACTCTATTCTATAAATTATTATGGAATATTTTTTTACATCGCATCAGTTTTGAATTTTGATTATGTTCTTAGTAAATCATTATAATCAGTAAATTTTTACGATGGTTAAATTCTAATTATTTCTACATGAGCTTTAGTAATATTAATAATTAGGTTGAAATTCCCACCTCGGCAATATTTTAAAGGAGTTTCGTAAATAAAATCGTGATAGATAGTGATGTTCGTGGCGTGTTTTATTATCTACGAGCCGTGTTGTCTGTCAGCCGGAGTGACTGTCGCCATGACGTAGATAAATCGACTGCGCACCGCCGGAAGTAATGAGATTCCAACGGTTTTAATAGCGATTGGTTTTCCTTGTGATTTTCATTAGTACACTGTTCTTGCACCAGGTAGAAGACAGTATAATGACGTCATCGATATCGATCTCATTTAAACATCACTTTTCGTGTCGTCTCATCTTGCTTATACTACTATATTGATAATGCTGATGTAGTGAATACTTACATTAGCTGTGCATAGTAATGATAACGAAGCTACTGAAAAAAAAATCTTATAAAAATTTAAAATATTTTGAGCACCACTTGTCGCTTGTAACTTAAGCCCTGACAAAGTACCGATCATGCTATTTTCTAATTACCTATTACCATCAATCTACTAGTCGATAAAATAAAATAAACAAAGCCTTTACCTAAAACGACTCCTCGTTGTAGGTAATATAAAACATTATGCTGAAATATGAAGAGGCAACAAGACCTACCTTCTCAGAAAAGTTAACAGTCTTCCAAGATTTCGCAAGTTTTTAACAAGCCCCGTATCAGATTTCTATAAAACAAAACAACCGAGTAAAGTTCTAGGAATCTTACATCACCGCACTTTTAAACACAAATAAATCCCCAACGACAAAAATAAAAGCAAAGATAGATTATACTCTAATGCGAAACTTCCGCACTCCATCGACAAACTATAAATTCGCCATACGACTCCGCGAATTTTTCTTGTACCGCCCAAGTTCGAGTCGTAAATATTTTAAAGTAACTTCCGAAGGAAAAGTGACACCAAATGTTGACGCTTCTGCGGGAAACTTTGGAGGTGGCCATCGACAAAATAACCCTGTCGAAACTGAGATACCGAACTTGAAATATAAAAGTTTGCAACTGAAACTTTCCGAATGTGTTGTTTGTTTTCAAATGCATCTCGAGACCGCCTCCAGGGATGGGAGAGGATCCGCTTCCCTATTGTCATGCTTTCAGATTTCAGACTCAGCCTATAAGCAATTTATTCAACTCAGCTCGAAATTTCTCTCTTAAACACAAGTTTAATATTGTGACAGTTATTTATATACAAATCTTCTTTTCAAAAGTTTTAGCAGTATAATTGTTACTAACCAATGCCTTTAAGTTAATGCAAGTATAAATATTGTGTCTTCCCGTTTAGCGTATACGGTACTTAAACGTCTTATAGCATTTGGTAGGACAAAATGATTGACCCGGAAAAATATATAGCTTCCGTGTCCAAAATCCTCTGGGTCCCATATTCCGCATATTATATCCCAATTATAATTTTGTCCGGGAGGGGCCAGCCTGCCAACCCGACCGCTTGTTATCCACTCATAAATAGCTTAGCAAGGAAAGGTTCCGTAGCAATTCAATTTGGTTGGGTTCTTAATGCTTTTTAGTTCAACGTTTTTTGGCATAGGCTCCGAAACTTTTATTAAAGTGCCTTGTGTTCGTGTGTTACCAATAGATTATGAATGAAACAGAGCTAATCAAATGCTCACTTGTATTCAAAACAATAGTAGCTTCTTCTAATTGTTTGTGAACTTTCGCTTATTTTGATAAAATTTTGTAACTATGTTTATTAAAACATGTGATAATGTTTATGATCTTCTATTATATTCATTCCCGCTGCAATTACAAAATACTCACAGCAGACTCCTTAAACAAAGTCCTACTATATATTCGTAGTCCCGAAACTGCCTCACCGTTTCCTCAATTATTCTTTCTCCAGAAAAAAGGAAAAGTGAAAGACATAGCATTGAATGGGTGTAGACATGAGCACCAAGATACGTTGAATTATTTATACGAGGAGCCAGCACGTGCCTCTGGACTTATGAATGTACACATTTTAGCACTTATGACCTGTTAATAAATTATAAGTGGGAATCTCCCTCTGATGGTTAACTCTCACGGAACGTGCAAGCTGTCGACACTAGTGAGGTGGTCTTTGATATAATAAGATATTTTTTATCGTACCAATATTTTCCCCGTTTAATTTTTTCTCCGTTTACAAATACACACAGAAGGGTTAATGGTAAAAAAACGGTTGAATAATTTTAACGATAATGTTTTATTTACTCAATTACCCACAGCGCATCATTTATAAAATCATACATCATTAAATTATCTTCGGTACACAAATTATTGAACGAAACAAACTGTTACAATATGCTTCATTCTTTTTGAAAACTGTTTTACCCCAATTAACGTTAATTTTCAACTCGTATCTCCAATTATTACTTTATTAATAACAGTACAAATTTCACAATTAAATTCTGTTATTCGAAACGGAAACGAGTGAGGGTATTCAACATTCTGACACTCGAATATTCGATTATTCGACCATTAGTTTTCGCATCGGTACGTTACTCGGGTACAACACTTCCCTATAATTTGTGATTTATTCCTGCAACTCACGGAATGGTGCTTAAGAGAGAAACAGTTTTTGCAAGTTTCCATCATTGTGTACAGTTTTTGTAAGTACAACTTAAGTTCCTAAGAAATGACTTTTAGTTATTTTTTATGTTTGGCTTGGAGAACAATTTTCTGTAGTTTGTTCTATGCAAGTTCAACAGAAACATTACTTATGATTACAACTTACTTTGTCTTACTTTATTGAGGCTAAACCGCAGCTTAGATAGAGCAATATTTAACAACGTAGAACTTATGAAAGAAGCAATAGGTATGCTATATATATGCTTCATAATGTAAATGTTTTATATCACAGTACATTGTGTTTCATTCCTTTGCGAACGTTTTAATACTTTCAAAAATATGTAGTTATTTAAAAAATATATTTTAATACCCAGATATTGAGACCAATTATGATATTTGGGGCTAACTCACACACGGCCATCTGAACCCAAACTAGGCACTATAACCAGACAACTGATAAACATACTTATATATTTATAAATACATACTTGTCATAGATAAATTACACCCAGACAAAAAACAAATGATCATGCTCATTACACAAAGATTTGTCCTGGGTGGGAATTGAACCCTACACGATTGAACGACCTCCAGTTTAAAAGTCAGGGCCACTAACCACTAGATAAACAGGCCAGTCAATAAATATCTCAGTTTATTTACCAGAAATAATTACAAACTTGGCTGTGATTATATTTTTGTAGGTACCTAACTTGACTGCATGTGTAGCATTCAATATTTGTTTTCATTCCACATTGTTGTTTTTAGGCGTTATGTCACATAAAATTATGAGAATGATCATCGTGGACCCTTTCGGGCACGTCAAACTGAAAATAGAGATATTCTTATTCTTCTATATTTTCCATACATATTCAATTTGCATTATCGAATGTTCTTCACACATCACAGGCTGCAACATGTAACGCTCTGAAGACGAGCAATCGCTTGTTCACAACATTGTGACGTCCACGCCCATTACAAACGCGATTTATTGATGCTATTAACATTAAAATAATAATTCCAAACTTTATAGACTATAAAATCGCTTTAATATCTGCTCGTTTGATAAATAATTCAATTTGCGATGGAATTTTTGGTTACGCGGGAATTTATGCAATATTGTTGGTATTTATTATATGCTATCACATTTTTGGCTGGCACCGTATATCGTAGCAATATCGTGGCTTATATTGTAGTACCTATATATAATATTACTAAGACTGTTTATTTCTCAAAAGGCACTCAAAGTCTTAACTTTATACCTACATGATTACTGTCTCTTTTCGTGACACATTTTTTAAAAAGCTTACTGGTAATTTGGGCCGCACTATTATTCTTGTGAATTCCTCGTGTTAATCTAAAATACTTGTGGTTTTGAACTAGAACCACATTATGGAAGTCCGATGCCTTAGCCGGTGGCCTTAGTGGCTACCGCCACTTTACGTATTTATTAGTATACGTGATAAAAACGTCTATGCAAACCGGCCAAGTGCGAGTTGGACTCGAAGGGTTCCGTACCATCTATTAAAACGACAAAAAAAGACACGTCCGTTGTATGGGAGCCCCCTTAAACATTTTATTTTAGCGGCAATAGAAATACGTCATAATTATGTGATAATTTCATAAAAAAATTCATTTAACTATCACGGTTTATCAGATACAGCCTGGAGCCGAACTGACGGACGGACGGACTATGGGGTCTTAGTAACAGGATCGTGTTTTACCCTTTGGTTATGGAAGCCAAAAAATATTTCTACCTATAATATTTTTCTCTCACATATTCCGAAACTAAATCCTTAACGTTAACAGAAGGTCGTCTGTAAGGTTAATCATAAATACCAAGTTAATAAACCATTACGAAGCAACATCGAGCCGTCTTCTCGTCAGAATGTTCGAAACTTGTATCACTAATTCATAGGTGATCGATAAGGAATAGAAATGGCCGCTGTACCTCAATAATATATTGCAATGACATTTACCAACCTGACGTACAGAAGTACAATTTTATCTATCTATATAATATATCGAAATCGAAGAAATCGGTACAGTTGTTTAACAAATTTTCTTTTTTAATGTTGCTATTAAATAAAATTAATTTTTAGTGCTGTTTATATTACTGCTAGATTCATGAAGTACTTTATACATTTACTAGCTTTTAGCGCAGCTCCGCTCACGCCATTCTCGATAAATGAACTTTTAAGACAGATATTTTTAAAGCGGACCAATTCCTAATATTAGTGCGCTTAACCAAACTAACTCTTCATTATAATATTAGTATGGTTTGAATTGAAAGTTAAAAATAACAAATAACCATGACTATTTACACATACATTTAAATTAAATTTATAAAAACCACATACATTGTCCATATACATTTAAAAAAAGCAATAATAATTAAGAAAAACAACCTTCCTCTACCCTGAATCTCGTGGTTAAATCTAATCCCATACAAATGAGCCATCCACATACAAATGAAGCCATTAAAAAGCTAAGAACAGACAGTAGGATCGCGTCATTAAACAATCAATGATCGTTTTACCGTTCGAACCCGGGCCAGTCATTATCACCAGCTTGTGGGAACATTTAGATTGAATTTGTAGTTGTATTGATACAAGTTTTAAAAATAAAGCTGAAGATGATGGTTTGATTAGAACAGGTTTTTAAAATAATGGTTTCAGATAAATGGTGTATGTAACTCATTAATTATTAAATGTTTTTATAAGCATGTAAGAGTGAATTCGTACCATTAGGCTTCTACATATCTATTAAAAAAATCGATCTTAACGCCATCTATCGAGCCAACCGTTAAACTTTCACGGTATACACAAAAAACTGCAACACAAATTACATCCTTATTATTACAACATTATTTACCTCTAAACTCAATAATTAAACCATGACCTACTAGTAAGTACCACTATAAAGCTCTACAATGAGTGTAGGAGACTTTTAGCACGTACTCAAGCAGTTCAATTTATCAAAGTAACACTACTGCCTCGCTACATAAAGGAGGGTCAGAAAAAACGTCAAACGCTATTAGTATCTAAGTATTACATTCTTTTGCTGACCGTCTTCACCGAGTATTGATTGGTTTGAGTGAAATGAGTATTGCTTGTACATTTTTGTGGAAGAAGAATCAGATAATAATGTATTTCGGGTTAGATTCTTGTAGTAATAATTATTATTATGTAAGTAGTAGTTTTGGAATAACGTGTCTGAGAACATAACATGCAATCTTTAAATAAAGAGGCTTTAGTTAAGGATAAAAAATAAAGGCATTAATTGAATTTTCAATGACCGGACTCGCATGCACATGGTTGCAGGTTCGTACCCAGGCAAGCACGTGACTTTTTGAACGTTATATGTAAAGGGTGTCATTGCTCGTAAACTAGCGGGGTGAGGTAAGTGAGGAGTACCGTTCGATGCGCGTGATTTGCGGATTTGTCAGTCAGGATGAGTCACTGGTCAGGAGCGCACCGCGCGTTCGCGGTTGAGCAGTACTTAAAGTGCGGCGATTCACTGGTACGTGCGCGTAGCGCTTTTTGTACGCACTTCAATATTCGATCGAACGGTACCCTCCCCACTTACCTCACCCCGCTAGTTTACGAGCAATGACTATTTAAACTTGAAAATTTTCCGCTGGACACCCTTTACTTTCTTAATCACTTGAAACCTGGTTTCCAAACATGAATCTATCCGCAATGAGCAAGCGTGGCAATCAATGCCAATTCCTTCTCTAAATGGGAAGAGGCCTGTGCCCAGTAGTTAGACATTATTTTATAGGTCGGTATTATTTATTGTTATAAGGAATGGTAATACTGAGCAACAGTGATTTCAAACAGTATTGTTTTTCGTGTATTAATACTGAATGAAATTAAGGAAAGTACTGCAGTATGTAATTATGTTGTACTGAATAGAGCTTATCAATATGAACTCTGAAAAAAGCTCTTTACTTGAATGGTAAAAAAAAATTGTGACGTTTCGAGTGAGCAATATCTAGTATTTAAATAAATCCGAGCTGAACACATGGGATGACATGTTAGAAGTTAATGAAAGAGTTGTATTTAATTATCAGTATTCATACGATATCAACATGTTTATTTTTTACAAAATGATTACAGACTTTCAGTATCGCAATTAGACTGTAATTTTTAGTTTTGTATCTTTACTACTCACCAATATTATAAAGCTGAAGAGTGTTTGTTTTGTTGAATGCGCTAATCACAGGAATTACGGGTCCGTTTTGAAAAAATATTTCAGTGGTAAATAGCCCATTTATTGTGGAAGGCTATATACTATTTTTTGCCGTGATAACCGATCGACGCCAACTTGGAAGGACCCGCGAGCTAAAGGTAATGTGTGTAGAAACTTATTTTTTTTTATTGAAGCCTTCTCACACAGACCTGTTCGCTGATTTCTCGAGAACATATTAAGTAATTAAAATAAAATGAACTGTGCGAGCTCTCCATTCTCGCGCATCACGTGTTCTGTGCGGGAGGTAGAGTTTGCATTTGTTTTTTCGACCGTTTGAAGCAGTCAAAATGCTTTACGTAGACTGAGAGTCGCCATAGAAGTTACAATTCACCATACAGTCGCAACTACAAGCTGTCTATGTGCTCGCGGCTTGACTCACGAACAGCTTAAAAATCACCAATCCGCAATGAGCAAGAATGGTGATCAATGTTCGTTTCATCTCTACATGGTTAGGCTTGTACCCAGCTGTGGGATATTACAAGGTTATTCATGTTTTGGTTCTTGTCCTACCCCAAATTATTTGAGTTGTATTAAATCACTGTTTTTAAAGCTACCTTTTTGCTCTCTTTGGAAATAAATGGGAAATCATTTTTTAATATGAAAGGTAAAATGTCTGTAAAACAAGGAGTGTCTTTTATAGGGTAAGCTGAAAAGTTTAATTCTAAACCGAATAAGCCATTTCTTAACAATTTATATTGAAGAAAACAAAGTTTTCCTATTGATATTCATAATTTTAATTGACCTGGACTTTGTAACACGTCATTAATTTCTGAAACTTTTAATAGCTTTACAAATTATTTGTTAGCAAAAACAACAACAAAAAAACAATTTTTGGAAAAATGTATTCGAAAACCTAAGAAAAATAGTTAGTTAGTTCTGTACTTTGTTGAATAACGACTGCATCCCAAGTTATAAAAACATACTCTACAAACCTCTCCTCTCTCCGCATAATCATAACAAAAACATCAAAAATATATCCATCAAGCTCTGCCAGCGATTTACACCGGTAAGCGGCACCTAAATTAATCAACAGGGACAGCGGTCCACATCCGATGGGATAAGAGCTATACTCCAAAACTTTCCTTGCCTAATGATAGCTAAATGAAAATTGCTCCGACAAAATGGAACGATGACAGTTAATCACCAAGTCGCCAGGAAATATCGCTTCAAACCGCGAGCCCATTACGTGGAGTGGACACGAGTGATGTTCAAGTACCCAGATAAATAAAAGAGGTCCGTACGATTATTTCGCGACGATTATTTGGCTTTGATCGAATTTAGAACGAATAAAGTTAATGGTTCGTAAGTTCTTCGATGTTTGAATTACGAACGTCTTTAAATATGACGTTTTATGTAGTTCATTTTTGTTTTTACTACATTTGATGATGAGTATGATTTTGAAAATCACATTCTGTGTTTGAATATACGTATTTTTTTTTTAATTTAAGTTTCTTTGATATTGTGAAAGTCTAAAGTAACAACTAGCTTTTTAGCAAATTAATATTAGCCTATAGCCTTCCTCAAATAATGGGCCTATCTAACAGTGAACGAGTTTTTCAAATCGGCCCACTAGTTCCTGAGATTAGCGCGTTTGTTTAAAAATCTATACTTAGTAAGTATACTAAGTATAGATTTTGGTTCAACAACAGTCATCATTCAAATATTCTTCTACTAATAAATCTGACTCACCATACATAACCAACGTCACAGCGAACATTAAAAATTCAAGTTAGACGCCAAGTTCTAAACTCCCAAGTTACATGTAAAGGGATTTCCCGAAACCTTCGGTTTAATGACAAAACCGAACTTTGTCTAACCGTCTAAGTGTATCCAAGTGAGGCCACGCCTCCCGGCTTTGGCCAACATTCTTGTTCACTTTCGAATTGAAGGCCCAATAGTTTGGGAACATCTTGGACTAATGAGTCAGTGGTTTAGCCTTTTATTATCCGACTGAAGAGAAAATGAAATGTTACGTTTGTTTCCGCCCTACAGACTTGATGCGTAGCTGTGTAGTACTTTGACTCGGGATAACTTTGGCTACTTATATAATCTGATTCTATTTTGTTAATTTCGAGTCTAGTTTTCGTTGATAGTAGGTTCAGAATAGTTTTTTAAGGAATAATTATAAGGAAGAATCTTTTATCAAGTCAACGATGTGAACTTTAATTTCCTATTTTTTTTTGTTATTCTACTTCTAGAAATTGAGATTAATTTGTAATCTTTTTAAATTAATAGGAGAATAAACTATTTTTTATCTACAGCTGACTTTCAACAAAGAGGAAGTTCTATGTTCAACTATATATTTTTTATCGTAGTATTTTTTATAAGACGGGTCTGTTGGTCTAGTGGTTAGTGATCCTGAATGCTAAACCGAAGTTCGTGGGTTCGATTCCCACCCAGAACAAATCTTTGTGTGATGAGCACGATCATTTGATATCACTTACTTTTTATATGTAAGAAATATATAAAGTAACCGTCATGAGAAGCTATAAATTTTGTAAACAAGTGTTCAGGAGTTCACAACATTTGGACCAACAAAAAAAATGAATTTGTTTAAGATTTAATAAATTATTATCTCCAGGTATACCAATTAACCTAACCAATTACTTCACAATTTAAAACCTACTTCTAATATTAACCTTAAGTTTCCAAAGATTAGCGCGTTTGAACAAACAACTCTTTCTTTTTACTTATTATATATTTTAGATAAATTGTATTACGCACCTTTTGACGTTTTTTTCGTGGCGAATTTATTTCCTTAGATGTACTGGCTACTGGCTCCATTATACGTAATAACAAATAAAATTAACGCAACAATTAAAGTAACAACAATAAAAAAGTGATAACGAAACAATAACAAAATTAACAATAACAACCAGATCCGCGATATATGCAAAGCAATGAAACAAACTCGTACGCATTCGAAACTCGAATGATGCGTTTATTTCAAAATGGCGTCCCGATAGTTCACAATCCCTGCGACGGACGCGTTCCGGTACCAAGAAACACAAACGATAGCGCTTTGCGTCGTTAAAATATGATCCGACTAAATTAAATAGGTTGTTACTTTCATATAACCCGTCTATATTTCATGTCGATTGAATATGGTCAATTTATTATTATCTCGCAGTATAAAATGTTTACTTAGTAAAAGATGTTTGTTTACATAATTTATAGCTTCTCGTGACGGGTACTTTAAGTATGTTTATCAGTGGTCTGGTTGCCATAGTTCAGGCTCTGCCTAGTTTGTGATCACATGGCGGTGTGTGAGCTGTCCCTAGATATTATTATATTATTATTATATTATACTGCTGAAACATGATCTATGTACAAGCAGCAAAACTATAACATTATCTAAAACAGCCTGTAAGACATCTTCAAAGTAGTAATAGTGTTAGATACGTGGTCAGTCAAGCGAGTGAACGTCCAATGAATTAGAACCTCTTTGGTCTAAATATGGGTCGTCTTATGTTGTTATGTGGGTTCGGTTGTAAGCAACCAATTCGGTGGTTCCTAAGTAGTTGTTAACCACAATAATTTGAAATTTTGTTTTCATTCAGATTAAAAGATTTTTTTTTTATTTTTAATCATCTGTCCATTTTATTATAATTATCTATATATAAAAATGAAACCCGTTTTCCGTTGTCATGGCATCACGCGTGAACGGCTGGACCAATTTCGTTAATTCTTTTTTTGTCGTGTTGTTTATTATCAGGAGAAGGTTCTTATAGAGAAAAAAAATAAAAAAGTTGCGCGAAAATTTTAAAAAAATTAAAGAAAAGTTGATGATAATATTAACTTTTCTAATTTAACCTTTGACATATCTGTTAGTTATTTGACATGACAACGTCTGTCAGGTCAGCTAGTTTTAAATAAATATTTAATTTCAAACATACATATTCAATGTTCTAAGTGTATTCCAAATAAACGCTAAATTTATAAGCATTGCCTAACCTAAAGTAAGCAAAGCTGCTTCTTGGCGTAAGTTTAAACAAAACAACAATTTTAAATGACAAAAGTAACTATTAATGAATCTCTCTTACGAATGTCTTAGAATCATTTAAAAATTACATATAATTTAAAAAAGTCACATTCTTACTTGCCTAGGTTCTAACCAGTAACCAAGTGCTTAAAAAATCCGGCCATTAAACCGCTAGGCAACAACGAAATTTTAAAATAAATTAAAGTATTAAATTATGCTGCACAAATTCTATCAAAACAAAAACCTATTATAATTAAGGTAATCCCAAATCGCGTAACTGCTTCACCTATCTGAACTGCCTCAACTAGGCAGCGCTCGCGCCTCTAATCTGATAAGCGGATGAAAATCGGTTACAAAAAGGTCGCTCATTAGGTTTTAACGAGAGGGGTTCGTGTATGTATCGTTTAAAAGTTATATACGTTTGAACTATTATGGTTCCGGATACAAAGTTTTTGGGTTCGGTTAGAGGTGTGCGAAGTAGAGATTTAGTGCTATGATTTGGTATGGGAATGGTATCTTGGATAATGGCGGAATACGTAAGAACTTGAGAGCATTCTATTATAATGTTACTGAAAATACGCTGGTTTAAACTACTACAGACCAAAATAGTGTGTTATGTGAGAGTTATCATAAATATATTTAACCTTACTCAAAGAAAATATTAAAATCAGAGTGTAATTACCGTGGGAAGTAATGAGCATTGAACACCGCGCTTAATCATCGCTTGGCAATGTTAGATTTTTTTTAATAAAACAAACATTTTGGTGCTTGCCTGGATTCGAAAACCCTGCAAAATTCGACATACAGCCGATTTGTATGACTGTTAGTCCTAGTCACAAAAAAAAATTAAATTCCGATTATTTTATAATGATGTAATCCTACTAATATTATAAATGTGAAAGTGTAGATGTTTGGAGGTTTGTTACTCCATCACGCAAAAACGGCTGAACGGATTTAGATGGAATTTGGCATGCATGTAGCCTTTGACATGGAAAAGAACATAGGCCCTTTTATTCCGACTAGTGGTCGCACAGTCGTCGAAATTCGACCATAAAATAAATTTAAATTGTAAGTGACTTAATATACATTATTAAAATATAATATTCAAACATTATTAAGGTTCTACTGTCGAAAACTAATAGATGAAATTTAGCATGCATGTAGCCTTTGACATGGAAAAGAACATAGGCCCTTTTATTCCGATTCCTTAAGTAGTTCCCGAGGAAAAATTGAAAATTGTTAAAGAGCTAAGCCGCGGGCAGACAGCTTTGAAATTTGGTTTTTTCTCTATCACAGCATAAGCTATAACACGGGTAAAATTTCATTAAATGTTTCATTACTTGCACATTTTTTTTTTTAAACATTATTTCCTACCTATTTACAACATCGTTTTATGTGCATATATAACTACTTCAAAACGTTTTCTATTTTATCATAGGCGAATATAGAGTACATATTCATTAAATTGCGTTCCCTATTTTGTAACTAAAATAACGCTAACCAAATATTCCAATGCAAATATTTGCCAGGATTTATACATGGATTTCGCTGAAACAAAACTGTTTGAACCGGCACAAAAGATAAACGAATGCCTTTATTGCTATATCATAGTAATAAAACCCATTGAAATTTATTTTATATCTTTATTTAACTTCAAATCAAATTAAATCAAAATGTTTTTATTACTAGTAAAACTAACAGGCGCTTTAAAAACGTTATCTTTAAAACTAAATGACTCTAGGTGCGCTTCAGTCTTGCGATTGCTTATGTTATTTCAAATTCATGGATATATGGTACAAACAAAAGTTCAAAACATACAATCATTTAGCTTAGCACGACGGGTAAACAAGAATACTATTAATATGCGACCCACATTGCGTAACCACAGTACCTAAGTTTTAAAAACAAGAAAACAGTATTTTTATGTAACCGTATTTTACTTAAACTTTCAATGAATATAACGTTTCGATTCTCAAATTATTTGCTGAAAAAAAAAACGAGAAAATGATAATTACTTAAGGAACAACAATTAATTAAGGAAACTAATATAGGTACTCGAATTACGAAATAATCATAATTGTTTTATGAAATGACAAAAACACTTTCAACTACCTAGTTACCTAGTCCAGTTAATTTGAAACCAAATCGATAATGTACATTAACCATCAACCACATTTTTAGGTCGAACCGCAGGTACCTACATACTAACCCTACGCAGTTAAAGCGTACCATTTCGCGTGAAATTAATTGCATTGGCTCAATTTGGCTCGACCAGATCAAACCGGTGGAAACCGGTGGAAAGCGGACACCACCAATTATGACTATTAAACTTTACCACAGAATGTCTGGTGCCGACATTTGACGGGCCGTTCATGTTAATAAATTACTCTGATGTACACGTCAGGATGTTTGGGGAAAAAGTATTCCAATTAAATGCTCAGTTTGTAACTTAATAATCTGCCCCCTTAAGCAAGGTACATTTCTACAATCCTCGTTCATCGAATCGCTCAAATGTATGAAAGTTACAAGTCTTAGAACCAGTTTTTTGATCCCAAGTTAACTCAACCAATCATTAACTTGGCACTTGTGGAAAAAGAAACCTGTACTCTTGTTATTGATAGGTAGTACGAGGTCTCTTAAGGATGGTGTAGACTGCCATGATAGTTGAACGGTAACCCAAATAGATTCAAGTGGATTGTTGGAGCGGGTTATAACTGTACAGTGGCGCCCCCTAGCAGTAAACAAGCTATATAACTTCACATAAACTAAATAGAACCAATCTTGGAGAACTCGTCACACTAAAATTGCGCATTAAATTGTGAGCGAAAAGAGTTATATTAAAAAAAATGAAGTATTGACGAATAAAAATCATTTTGTTTAAAGCATTATCGATAATAATTATGTACAGTTATAAAAAAGAAATTATAATATAATTGGAGTAACTAAATCTTTACCTGAATATTGTTATCCTTATCCATGGATTTGTCTATATTGAAATCTAATCGGCATGCTTGTAATCCAATCGGTCAATCACAGAACCACTTACCTTCTCTATAATTATCTTGGTCGTAATACATAATTATAATAAGTAGCAGCGAATGCATCACCGATTCCTCCGGCTCGCTTCCCTCCCACCCCGGCACCGCCTTTGTCCTCAAGACACCTGCGCGACCTCCAATTATCAGTGTAATTGGCTATTCAAGTTGGCTCGATGGGGCGAGCACAGCATGCCTAATTAATGGAATCAACTGAACATTGAAATTTTCGCTCCAACGGTTTAAAGCTACCTATAACCAATTTGTAAAATTTACGCTCAAGCCGAAAATGAAGATTTTATCATGTTAACTGGGTTATGAGCTAGACAAGAGTTTGTGGGGAAAGGAATATTCTTGCATTTTCTCGCTACTTTCTAGAATATTATACAGAACTGAATAAAGCTGATGTGTGTGACTTTTCTACAATATAAGTATCTACGATATAATATATATTTCAATGTCAACAGAGTGAAACTCAGTCTGTGGCACCTCTAATAATATGACTCATTTGTAATTAACTAAATAAATAAATGTGGACAACATCACATACATTGCATTGAATCCAATGTAAGTAGCTAAAGCACTCGTGTTATGGAATCAGAGACAACAAAGGTACCACAAACACCCAGACCAGAGACAATATAGAAAAGTATTTTTTTCCACATTGACCCGTCCGGGGATCGAACCGAAATTATTATTTATTATATTTACTATATTTTTTTCTTTTTTAATATTTTTGTTTTTATGATGTGCGTCAGGTGTGTGCTCAAATACATGTTTTTTCTTTCTTTCTTATTTATCAAGATTCGTTAAGAAGCACGTATGATCAAAATAATTAAAAAGTACACATGATTTTTCCAAGACGACCTTGGTAGTACATATTATTTAGCCAAAAAGATAAAGGTCGTTTGAAAAAATCCTCCTTTTATGATACATAAAAATGTTATAGTCTTATAAAAACGGAGTGGTTTGGTCCGTTACCTGTCAGTTTAAGGACACTTTTAGAGCTCTAGATTTAAAATGATATAGGGACCTAAAACTGAAAAAACAAATCTCCTTTTTCTTCACAACGTTTACCTAACTTTACATAAATATATTACTGAAGAAAGTAATAAACGTACTAGGTGACTTTAAATGAAGCTTACTAGCTTGAGATATACTAAACAGCTGACATGACTAATAATATACTAAGTCAAGACGTTCTTTCATTATAGTACCGTATTTGAATTTCAAACACCCCAACGACTCTACAATAACACAACATTTTATTATAATAACCGAAATTAAATCAATACTTATAGTACAGAAACATCTTGACCGCTTTGTATGCTGCCAAAATACATTCAACAAAGCATATTCTATCTTCATTTTATGCAGGTCCGATCAATTTCCATTTCTCCCGAAAATAAAACAGGCTACGCTACCAATCAAGCCGCTAATGTTGCATGAAACCTATCAATAATATCGCTAACCCTCATAAATTCACGTTACAACGGAAATGTTATCCCTTGCAAGCAAACAATATGTTGTTATGATTGATTGGGGACGGTATTAGGGAAGGTGCGAGGTGCCTACCATCGTTTTTATGTGCTCTCAATGTAGTTAGAAAATTCGATTTCTGCAGTTATTGGAAATCAGCAATTTTTTAGATTCGCCGATAGATTAAGTGTCAGGAAAAAAATGTAATTTCGTCGGACAAACCTTGAAATAGACCTCTAGATTTTGGTCACCGAATTCGAAAACCTATTACGTCACAGATAAATGTAATGGAACGACTGTGAAATTGAGGTAAATAACACGCACTCTATACATTTCCATACGGTTTACAAATTCCCATAAGACAGAACATCATAACTGATTTACGTAAGCCAGCCAGCTTCGTAGGTATAATAACCAATCAATTCCCAGTACAAATTGGCGTCCATTCAGCGTATAATTAGTTTATTTATCGCGGTGTTAAGGGCCAACCTATAGTGTTGCATTAGCGCTTAATGAGGAGCGTTGTGGCTTCGGGAACGGGGCCGGCTCGACACGACTCGCCAGCATGCAGTGAGCTAAAGTACCCATAAACGAAACAACGAGCAGCATACACCGTACTGCAACGATGCTGCAATAACACCAAATGTTTCACTGATTCTATTACAGCAAATATTAAAACTCGTCACTTAGACAACAACGGTAATTAAAATATAATTCGAAATTGTAAGTGTGTTCCCTGATCTATAGCCTAAACGACAATGCTAATAACATTAACGATTTATAGGATTTTCGTCATACCTACTTTAATCTACAGAAGCAACAATGTTTAAAAATATCTTTTAATAGAGTCTAATTTTCAAATAAAGGTAATTTGACGAAAAAATATTTAACAAAATTATGTTTTACAATTTTGAACGCACTTCAAAAGAATAAATATTACTACTATTTCCCACGGCATGAGGTAATGTACGACACATTTAAAGCCTATTACAAAACAAGCCGAAGTCTATTCAGAAACGTGTATCGCAAGTTAAAAACAAAACAAGAACATATCTCGCATCGCTTGGCAACCTACTCACTTGAACTTAATGCTGTGAATTCTGGCTCCAACCCCACAATACCCAGTCGTACCAGATTTTCAGAAATGTCTAATTAGCCGCGTCGAGAGCATCCAATCGTAGGTGAATTTAATACGAGTCGAACGATTATGAATGTTATCGTACGAATCTGTTACACGGAGACAAGTGGACTTATCTGGTATTTGCGATGCGTATCAAAGACTCGTTGTTTTAAAAGCATAGGCTCAGTATTGTTTATAAATATGGCAATGATATCGTTGATTTTCAAAAGAGTTTTTAACGAGGAATATTTCTTGTGCACTTTTGGGTTTTTTTTGAAATGGGAAATATTTTTACATTTAACTTTTAAAATCAGATCTTCTTCTTTGCCTCTGCAACTAGTGGTAAGGTTGGTAGTCAGCTCCGAATATCTTTCCTATCTTTAGCAAGATTGAACAGCTCCGCAGCACTTATGATTCCTGTCCATTCCCGGATACGCAACCACGATTTTTTCCTGCGTCCAACTGATGTCTTGCTTATCAGATAATACAATATAAATAGGTATTTAAGCCATTAGTCTTTTATTTTCCTGTTAAACACTACTATACGCAACGTCGTCACGTAATAATAATATATAATTTCAATTCCCGTATTAAATACTCGTAGTAATTAAGTTTCATTTATTCTCAATTAAACTTTACAAATTAGCGTATGAAATTAAGACAAATGAATTTACATTTAATCCTTTTTCGGAGAAATTTATTCAGGTAGGGTCAGAATATGTAAAATGCTTTTAGCTGGTCCTTAGTAGACTCATATTATGAATAAGTGTTCTTGAATCAAAGATCTGATTAAAATTCTTCCAAAATACTTTTTCTTTTTTATCTATTCAAATATAAAAGCAATTGAGCAGTAATATAATCACCGAAAAATAAGTTACTTTATATCCCTTTGCTACGCATATTATACCTCCTCATTTTTCTTTTACTAGTCTCTCAAGGATCCATAAGCAAAAAAAAATCGTCTTCTGCTATTAAATTCATAAAAACAAACTATTCGTAATAGTCACAAAAAAATTATATTCATAATAATTATGATTTTGTAAAACGTCCACTTTAGTGCTCCTGTACTCAAGAATCTCGGTGAACGTAATCCTGAGAGACATGAATATGTTTTCAAATTAATTCGGGGATAATGTCTGAGAGATTTATTTTAAGGGTCACTTCTAGTCGTAAGTATAAAGGTACAATATGCATACGAGCTTCAGTAATTTGAAAAAGGTTGTTCATTTAAGGGTTATTACTGATTATGAAGGTGCCGTGAGTTCGGAACTGTGGTGATTTTATTATTGTAAGTAAACTTGCTGCGAACCTATTATAAATGTTTTGGTTTGCCTTGAAATGTGTTAAGTACCTATTAGCACCTATATTGGGTACCTACTCATACATTTGTCAAATAAAAAAATTAACTAATATTTATTTCTACACCTTGGATAAAGTAAACTAGACATTTTTATTTAAATTGTTTAGAAGTTGTTATTATTATTGTTTTCTTATTTTTATGCGTCACATGTGACTCGAATAAGCTTTTTCTTTCCTTTTTTTCAAATGCTGTTTAAAACTAAATACCAAATTAATGCATCTTCCTGCCCTATTAGCAGTTAGGATATCAAATATCAAACCTCAATTTTTTTACTTAAAACATAAGGTAACAAAAACCAACCTAAAAACACCAAAGAGCAAACACACATATCTTCTCGATAGCGGAGCTTACCTAGTGCGTGTGTCCGCAGCCTTATTATCAAGTCCGCTGTGAAATTATCTCAATTTAGGTGGTCATTAGCAGAGTCGCACGGGAGAGATATCCGGCTGGCCGGATATAAATCTGAATTTAATGACCGCTCGACCGGTTCTAATAATTCCGAAAATTTTGGAACAGACGGCACTGGTCCACAGTCGTAGCGTGCATTGTTTGGGAATTCTGTGCCCTTTAGTTTCGTAAATACCTGTTTGCAGTGTTGGGTTAAAGATAGCTAATTGGACTTTTGTTGTGTTGTACTGAAATGAAGGTGGGACAGTGTTGTTCCTCCGAGGGTTACTGTTTGAATGTATCTCTGAATGCACTCGCTAGTACTTAGTTAGGTTTAGTACTTTTATTTAATTATTCTTTTGTGATTTATAAACCAAGTTTTGAACGTTTGGATTATTATATTGTTTTTCCTTGGAGTACAATAAAAAGTATTTATCGTTATGATTATTACGTATTGTCAGAGACAGTGATGGTATATAGAAATCGTGGATTGTAAGGAAACTAAGTACTTAATGAATGCAGTATAATAGCTAGATAAAAAAAAATCATAAATTTATTAACACCAAACAGAAAAAAACTTTCTTTGCTTTGTAAATTAAGCCTTATGCTTTGCAGATAAGGTTGATTGAAAACTGTCACCACTTAGTTGTACCTGGATACAGTCTTGGGTTTTTTTTTTTAATTTAGAGAAGCATGCTTGTTGACTAGATTGTATCCAGAAGATTACTTTAACAAGAACTAAATCATTCTCAATTATTTAAGGATTCAACGGTTTACTCACGCGCATTCTCGGGATCGCCCGACTAGTTTGAGAATGCGCGTGAGTAAACCGATGAATCCTTAAATAATTATGAATTCGTCTCACGGAAGTTATTATAATAATAAATCATTCTCCTTCATACCAACAAAAATTTTCAAAATCTGGAATCATAACTGATCATAAATATTTTTCCGTACAACGGAACTAATAAACGTATCCACGTTGCAACGGTTAATGGTAAATAAAGTACCTACACATGTTTTCTTGACTGCAAATTCCCGAATTCCAACAAATGTTTGCGTTTAATTTGGCCGGGCACAATGCGGTTTTAGCCCGCAAAAGTGTTCAATAGTGTTTGAACAGTTGGTTTTTGGTTCTTTTACTTTTAAGTTCGTTCATTTCTCGGGAATTTAAGTTAAATATGACAGTATTCTGGCAAGAGTTGTATGAACTAGTCTATGCAGAAACAAGTACAGCCATTAGTTAGACATTTTTCCAAATAATATATGTATGTGATATAAATATAATTATAGTTATGCCTAGTGTATATTACATACGTATAACTTTTATACAGCTCATACAAAAGCACTTAGTTACTATTTACATTATTTAAAACACAAAATTAAGTAAAAAAAATTACATAAACACAAATAACGTGACTTATTCCATGCAACATCATAATGAAGATTAAATACATTATCAATACTAATAAATAACTGAGAAAACAAAACAAAACAAAAGAGTATTCATTCTTAGATATTAAAAGAAGAGAATTACACGAAATTATTATGCAAGAGTATAAAAGCAGCAATGTAGGTCGTACATTACTAGTATTCTTGTTAACCCCTCGTGCTAAGCTAAATGCTTGTGTTACGAGTGGGTTCACGTCGGAAGCGTAATGGGTGGGATTCGAACCCGCGACCACATGATCGCAAGTCCGATGCCCTAGCCATTAGGCTACCGCTTCACATATTTGAATGACTATCTCTCCTTAATCACCGAGTTACTGTGGAGCGGTGGAGTAAGTGTGTAGCATGTTCTTGTGTTCCAGGGGGCGACGGGCGGCGGCGCGCGTAGGCGGACTCAGGTAGCGTTTGTTGTGCGTGCCCTAGGCTGTACTGTTGTCACTGTCTATCAAATAGCGCGCGCAGTGAGCGAACGTATACGTCCAACCTCGTTGAGTAAGCCTTGCCAAAATAATATCGACTCATACGCAACTCAATTTTAAAGACCCTATATTTACATACTCAATGTTCAATTTCAACAATATTCTATATTTTAAAGGAAATATATATTTGTTCTAAAAAAAATTCGCAGCGTTGTCAGTTATAAAATGATGACTCCTGCGAGCGTAAAAAAATATATAGTATGGGTATAAAAGTAATTATAACGTCGTACTTGCTAAATAATTTTAATTTCAATAACGGTGATAAGCTTTATGTTATTTCTGTTACTTTATGGAAATTTTTTGCTGTTTAAATTAAGTTGCGTTTGTGTATTTGGAAACTAAAGTTATAAATTACAGTTAGATGTTTTTTTTTAGTATTATGGCAAGGCAAACTTGACAGTTGTGTTAAAGGTTCGACGTAGAACGCAAACACTCACTCTGCACCATTAGTTATCGTCGTGCTGTAAAAACTATTTTATTTTTTCTGTTTTCGTATTCATTTCGATGCGTAATTAGTGTGGATTTATGTTATTATTGTCATTAATTTAATTAAAAAGTTACGTCTTGAAAGCTGATTTCTGTAAAGAGCCCTTTGTCGCCCTAAATTTATGCCGCTCGTTTCAAAAAAAGAAGAACATAATTTGGTGACGCGTACTTCTATGCTCACACAGAAGTCTAAAAGTAACAAAGACCCCAGAGGGTTCCGTAGCCCCTAATCGATGTGTGACCCCTAATAATCTACGGGACCCTCGTCGATTCACCATTGCAACGTTTTAGTGTGCTAATTTTTGTGTTGACCTGAATTTGAATTTTGTTCGTTGTATTCATTAACTAAAACTGTGTGTTATGTGTTATCATAGAGCTGTTGTTGTTACATCACATGTGATGAGATATGGTGATGATGGTGATATAATCACATGTGATTTGTCGATGAAGGTGATGGGAGCGGGCGCGTGTAGTGGCGGCGGCTCACTCATCACCCTTTGATAGGGCGCTGTTTGGAGGAAATTTTGGAAACCATATTATGTGTGCATCCAGAAATAAGTTAATAGTATTTTTTAAATTCATTGAAAAACATAAGCCTTTAATAAAAGTTTCACAATATCGAATGTGCGTTCCGCAAATCAGGTACTTTTAATTACATACAGTAGTATAATTTAAAGTATCCAATTTGTGAATTTCTTTAATTTTTAATTGAAAAACAACAATTAATATATTTTCACTTTTTAATACAATTATTAAATAAATATATCAACAAACAAATTTCTCGATGCATTTCAAAATTGTAAACTCTCTCTAGGCTGTCTCTTCCTTGACTTAACATTGACAACAGTAGCAACTTAGTGCGCGCGCACACAGCGCTACAAACATCCACGTAAATGCGCATACATTTAAAAATAAAGGAACATAAAACTCTTCCATTTAAAAATACATATTTAACTGATTTACTCTAATATTCGCACAGAATTTTTAATAATAAATACTTTATGCAATGTTGATCTTGAATTGCGATACAAGTATGCACATTTACGTCAAACTCATTGATATTAAATCGTTGTGAAGCAAAAAATAAATCGTTGTAAAGCGAAAAACGACTTCTTAAATGTATCCAAACTATCCAAAACATGATTAACAAGTTGTTTTTCACACAAAATTAATAGGTACCGTGGTGTCAGCGGGAAACTGTCGCGCGATTGCGGTGCCACGTTATGTGGCGTTGTGTGAGCGCGCCATTACCCGAACGTTCCGCGCTACAGCGCCAGCGCCCTGTCATGACGCCGTCCGCACTCGCCCGGTCACTCGGGACGCTCCTGGTTACAATTGGCACCGAAGTCCAGTTTAAGCCCGCCGCTCCACGCACCACCGCTAGGCTTACTGTGGTGTGCCTCATTGTTTGACTGCGCTCTGTTGCTAGTGACGCTTACACAACGAACTGTAACTGTGTAACTGTACTTAGAGCTAAGTTTGATAATGTTTGAGTCAAGCGTGTTGAGTCCTAACATGTCGTAGACGTTTACCTACGACGTAGCCGCGTAGCATAACGTAGACTATTTCAACGCGTGAGTACTTTATAATTAAAAATCCGGTATTCAATCGTTTCAATTGAGAAAATAAGTGTAGTTACACTACATACATTTCATTTGAATGCCGATGAATTGATTGATATAAACTGCAAATATACAATCTCTTTTAATAAAACAATCCTATTCATATTTCGGGTAAATAAATCTCGATAACGCTTGGAACTCGAATGGCGATGTTTTAGTGGGTATACTAGCAAGGGAGCGCTTTATATGTGGTATAGGTAGATGGTAACCGTTTGTTTCTCACCACAGATCGGAAGCTGTTCGTGGGCATGCTCAGCAAGCAGCAATCAGAGGAGGATGTCCGCCAACTATTCACACCGTTCGGCACAATAGAGGAGTGCTCGATACTGCGGGGCCCGGACGGATCGAGTAAAGGTCAGTCTCTAACATTCTTACAGACCATAATGAATCTGTAAAGGCGGATACAAGTATTGCGAACATGCGCCGCGCACACCTCGCCACGCACGCAGTCCCTGTAAATCCACGAATATGAAAATCCACATTTTCCGAATAATGCGATGAGCGCTGTGCACTGCGCATGCCTCGCAAAGTCCGTATCCGCCTTTACAGTGTAGGTACGATTCGCTGCGTAACCCTGATTTATGAAAATCAACCTTACATCTTTGAAATAAAGACGGTTAATGACTGTGTAAGTCTGTAATTAAGTGTCTTAAGATAATATCTTAAAACTTAACATAATATTTCTAGAAATCTCACTATTGCCCTTTTTAGAATTCGATGTGACCATCTTATTTTATCAAAGTACAATTCTATTTTAATTTTGCCAAAACACAAGACGGTATATAAAACCTTTTAGGAAAAATGCCCGGGATTCAGTATCATCATAACAAATGTGGGTACCCAATGAATTATTTACGTAAACACCGTTAGGTTTAGGGAACCACCATATAAATACACCCTTGGAACTACTAAGTAGGGGTCAGTAGGTGTCCTGCAAAATATTACGGGGTTAGTTAATATTCGACATAAGATTGATTGATTGAAAAATGTGTTCAAAATCAACATATAATATAATGAGTATAGTACTTTGAGATATTGTGTAGACTTAAAATATTCATAAAGCTCATTAATGAGCAAACTTATGGCAAATCTGCGCACCAGACCCTTAGTGACGTCATTACACGTCAAAATGAAAAACTATTATTTGATTGGCAGTGTATGTATATCATCCTATTGACGTTGAAGGGTTAACAACATACTCAAATACATAAAAAACCTAATTTGAGCGAATCAACAAACCCGAAAAAGCAATATACAGCAAATTATTTATCGAGAAGGTTAAAATCCGTCACATTAGCCGAACGCCTGCGAACACCATAATACGTCATATTGGTGGACGCGACAGACCGGCTCGATGTAACTCCGATTTAATTCCGGCCCGACCAACAAAATTGTCGCATTTTAATTGAGTTTGAACAGTAAACTCGGGAACGACGCGGCGGTTTGTTAGTCGCCTAAGCGCCGCTGTCTTTATATACACATTAAGGCTTTTTACTCAACGTCATTATTGAACGATAAAGTTATTAACTACGGAGTACAGATGTAGAGAATTGCGCTGCAAATTGTTAATTCGAGTTAATAACGAACGCCTCAGCGAAAGCGATAAAGTAATTTTTTACGAGCATCGTCCGAACATTATCGTTAATGTTTTGACGTTATAAATTAAGTGGTATTTCGACCTCAATCTAAGGAGATTACTGAGTTTAAGAGTAATAGAATGTTAGGCTGTAAGGCAGCTCTTAATTTGTTTTACACGTCGACTTTTGTTTAAAAAGGGATTCTTTTTTATAGTAACACGTAACACCTAAATTTTATTTAGTGAAGTAGTAGGTACGTGGGAATAAAAGAAGCACATTGGAACCAGCTTATACAGAATCGGAAACGGACATTAGAAAAATATGATTATACAGAATGTTACAAAACTCGTAAAACCGAACATTAAAAATAAAAAAAACTATTAAAATAGACAATTATTAGGTAGAATAGGTACGTCGGCCATTATTCTGGTTCCCTGACATAACAGCTTACTAGGGTTGACAAAATTACAAACTAGGCAGAGCCTGTGTACTATGACAAACAGACAACTGATAAATATACTTATATATTTCTAAATACATGCATATTATAGATAAATAACACCTAGACTCAGAAAAAATGATCGTGCTCTGATGAACAGAACAAATCTTTATGTGATCACAATTTTTTTGTTCTGGGTGGGAATGGAACCCACGACCTCCGGCTTAGCATTCAGGGTCACTAACCACTAGACCAACAGGCCCGTCTAAAATTGAATGACAAGACAACACTAACATAACACTTTCGGCCGTTGTTTATATATTTTTTTATTCTTGATTTTATCAACAATTATTGAAAACTGTTTCTGTTAAGTAACACAAAGGGTTAATACTTTTATTTTTCTGCTTACTCTAAACTCATCTCTCAAGAGCACAATAATGAAACCTACTAAAAATACTAGCGTAATGTTTTGCTTCACCGAGTGTGATGCCCCTTAGATTATTCCTTTGCAAATGTAGTCTACGTCATTTAATTAGCGTAGCTTGCATGTTCTACTACAGTGTAATCAACATCTACTAAGAGTAGGAACCATTACAGTTACTGTATTAGTAATATGACAGTCGTTCAAACCTCGAAAGAGAAACCTTAAAAAAAGATCGGCTTGTTTTTAGGGTTGCGTAAATCAAAATGAAAAACGGAACCCTTATACCGTCTGTCTGCCTGTGAATCGGTTCGTCTGTCTGTCTGTCAGTCATTTTTTCTCGGTAACGCGTGGAAAAATCGAGTTGAAATTAAAACCTTGATGTTTTGAAGAAATCAAACTTTTAATTTAACATAAAAACGATACAGCCGTTTATACCACAAAAAAATATAAATGTTTCGACAGTCTCAAGGTAATCAAAATGGAAAGCGTACTTCTCGCTGACCTAGCACTTGGTTAAGTAATAAATACAATTAATATAGGGAAAAGTCTGAAAACTATATTTTTGTAATTTTAACACGAAAAAATATGTCTTTGTACGGAACTCCTCACCTAAACTTATACAACCTTTTGCTACGTTATCTTTTTCTTCTTGAGGAATGAGCGAAATGGGTACAGCGGTTTAGGCATATAAGCGTAACAGACATACAGTTACTTTCGCATTTATCATGTTAGCAAGGATATGAATAACATTGCTTTTGCAATGGTTTATTTTGTGTGCTCTGTTTACCTCATCGAAATATAGTCGAACTTAAATAAACGTATGTAAATTATACAACTTCCTAACTACATAAATTCACTATACAACCTCAACCGATATAAAAATCACGGGGTTTATTAACATTAAAATACAAGCATATTATTATAATTTATACAAGTATACAAGATTTATACAAGTTATACATTTATAGATAGTCTTTACAAGTATAAAGAGCCTACATCCTTAGCTAATTACGGGAGTTAATTACTCGCCTTCGTTATTCCAACAATAATAAAGTAGAAAACAGCCGAAGAAAACCTCCTTTGAATGCGAGTTTTATGAAATGTAAAGGTTTTGGAATCATACATTTTTTAAACTGTAATTTTAAGAAAATTAAGACGAAATTTTGTAACTGTTTTCCACTTCTTTTTTTTTTTTTTTTGTAAAAAAAAATATATATTTAAAAGTATGATTTGTGTTGATAAGCTATTTTACTTTAATACTTTTTAATTCGTTACATTATTATTTGCATACGTATTAAATAAAAACCGCAATCTTTAATCATCTCATAATAAAACTTGCTTAGTGGTTTACTCAGGTTTAATAAATACTTAATTTGTTCATATACCTTGTAATAATAATCTATCCAGCTTAAAATAAGCTTAACAAACAGCGTCCAACATAATAAAAACAGAACAGATAACAAATGAAACATTCAGCGCAAATCACGAAGATTCAGACACAACCTCGTTTGTATCAAAGCGAAGCAAAACTTAATATTAACTGCCTCAACTTTTTAACTCCCATTTCTCATTCAGCAAAGAAACAATGTAGGCCTAATATAGGGCACGGCTCTCTGTCGCTCGTTTATGAAATTTCCCGTCCCTTAAGTGACATAAAGCGTTTGTGTGAAGCACAACTAAAAATCTAATTTCACGAATAAAAACACAATTTTCATGTTCGCTGGTTAAATAGGGAATCAAATCACTGTTTTGGTCTAAAAAAAAAATGTACTAACGGTCAATAAAAGTGGTTTTAATATGCAATTGGCGTTATCTTCTAAGCTCACGTCGATTGGTGCCGGGGGCGTATAACGTGGCTCTTGTCGATAGTCGATGCCGAATTACGATAGCGGCTCTTACAATAGAGTATTAGGACGCTATAGATTTTTTTTATACAGGCTAACACACTGTTTAGATAATAAACTTTTATGATTATTTAAGATTTACATAAAACATCACTTGATTATTATTTTTCCATGACATAATTGTAAATATTTACTAAAATTTGAACATTTTCATTTTTATTTTATTATTATAAAAGTAAATTAAATACTTTTATAAAATATACATTTGCTGTGAATTTAAAAGTATGCAACATTACCATCAAAATTATACTGCAACAGAGTTGCAAGGGGAACTACAGCACTATATCTACTACTACTTTCCAGTTATATAATACCGGCAGACAAATGTCCCACTGCTGGGCACAGGCCTATTCCCATATACAGAAGGAATTAGCATTGATCACCACGCTTGCTTCATCGTTTGTCAATGGTGTCTTAGAATAATTAAGAAAGTACATGTAACTTTGAAAAAGTCACATTGATACTTGCCCGAGTTCAAACCTGCAACTATGTGCATATGAATTTGGTCATTAAACCGCTAGGCCACCACGAAAGTACTTTCCAGTTGTACCAGCTTTATTTTGAAATCACAGCCCTCAACCAATACAACCAACAACACAAAAATACTTAGGTATTCTGGCGACTGCGGTCAACTACCCGTCAATCGGATATCCGTCATAACTTTAGACGGTCTTGTTACTCTATATCGTTTAGCTTGTCGTAATAAGGTCGCCGGGTCACGGGAATGCCCCTCGTAAAAACAACCCGACTCTTTACTGTCCCGGTAATGACACTACCGTAAAATATCACCAATTTACTTCACACTTAGATTGACAAATACAAATAGTTTTATTTTTGAGTGTCAGTTTTTGTCAATACTAATAAAATAATAATAATTAATATCTTGGGACACAGCTCACACACGGCCATCTGATCCCAAACTAGGCAGAGCCTGTACTATGGTAACCGGACAACTGGTATAAATACTTATATATTTGTAAATACATTTACATATTATAGATAAATAACACCCAGACACAGAACAAATGATCATGCTCATCACATAAAGATTTGTCCTGGGTGGGAATCGAACCCACGACCTCCGGCTTAGCAGTCAGGGTCACTAACCACTAGACCAACAGGCCCGTCAAATATGAGATTTCTTGCGAAGAGAATAAAGTTGACAATAGATATGAAGAATCGATAAAAGTAATATGTATGTATACCTTAGGGAATGATGTGCATAATAATAAAATATACTATATTGTAGTGTGTGAACCAAACCCTCAAACCTCTGGTAATTACGTCAGCAACCACGCGACCACCGATGTGGTTTTGATTTGTGCAATTATAATGTACCGGTAAAAATAGGTCCATTCAATTCCAACCAGTATGTTAGGAGTTAAAAGAAAACCAAACTATCAAGTAAGTCAATGTTCGGGTTAAGGTCGTAACACTGCAATTTACATAGAAACCGTAACAACAATAAAAATTCAAAGAACACGCATTCCCAGCCCAAACATTAGAAAGGCCGTTTGATTTTATCCGCAGACAACATCAGTGTATAACGTTCACAATGTTACTATTCAAATGTAGATCCGAAGAACGGTTTCCGTAATATTAGGCAGCTTATAGAGGTCGCCAAAGCGGGGTATTACGCGAAAAATTTGCGCCTATACTGTAAAAACATAATAAAACGGGGTCTGTAAGAAAAAGCAAACCATTCTCGTCATTGCAAACGACCGCATTACGATCTATATGAGTCGAATAACCATCCGAATGCTGTCTGGAGATCAATACGCATGAAACGGATACATTCGCGAGGCCAGTGTTGATATTATTTTGGGGCATATTTTGCAACTGTTTTGTTCGATATTATTGTTAAATTATTTTTAAGCGATAAGTATTTGTAGATATGATGGTTGATGATTTAGGTATAGTTTTTATATCTCTCACTAATTAATGGGGTGGAAACGGTATAATTATGTTAAACTAAATGATAATCAATAATTAAATTCCTATTTTATGTATTACCTTTAGACAAAAATACAAATGGAAAACTAAATACTCAAAATACCTTCAAGAGCAAACCAATCATTCATAAATATATTTAATAAGAACGACGACCGTGAACCAAAAAATAAATCATACAATGATATAACATATCCTCTAATTGAAATCTCATTGCAAAAGTCCCTTACGAGAATTTTCCCAATTCCCTCCGACATCGTTCACATGACCCAAACATTGAATACATCAGCGACAGACCGAATTAACCTTGAAAATATCCAAAAAGGTTCTACGTCTAACCGTATCACATTATATATGGGTAATAGAATGCGTTACTATGTAAATCTGATGTTAGTTTACACACATATTTTTTTACTCAGAGACCTTTAACTTAGTGCAAATGATTTTAATAATACTAAACTCGTTTATCTCTTAATATTAAATTAATATTGAAGTCCGAGCATGCTGTACTTTTCGTGAATCAAAGTCACAAAAAAAATACAAGACAATGACACTGTGATTATAATTATTATGTTTTCTAACGCAAAATATACAGCCATTTAATTGGTTGTTTATATTAATAATACATTTTTATTCATGTAGTCAACGAAAACTTGCCTTTTTTACACAAGGGAACCAAATCACTATTAGCTTAGACAGCCCTAAAGTCCGCTTGATAAAAACTTACGAACCAAAACAAAAGCCAAAACTCATGGAACAACAAAATTGAAATCTCATTGGCCACGGGACGGTATTTGTGACGCAACGGTTCCCCGTATTTATTACTGACACACCTTATCTCGCATACTTTACGAGTCTATATTTCAGGGCCCTAGCAGTCGTGATTTTCGACAACCCTACTATAAAATGACGGCTTAAGTGTTGCCGAGGCGGGGCGCTGACTAAGTTTTTATTAGACCTTAATGTTTGAATATTTGTTTCTTGAAAGGAAAATAAAAGTGTAATTAGCTGGTGAAAATATCAAAAAGTCGCTTGGTTTTGTTTTTATTGAACTGTTACAACTTACAGGTAAACTATTCTTGATGTTTATAAACATTTTTTAAGGGATAATGTTTGAAGAATAGTTATTCTGATAGATTCCAGTTAATGGACAGCTATCATACAAGAAATAAATAAATGTGATGTACTTTCTTCATAAACCAAACAGTCTGAAGCTAAAATCATTCCATGCTCGTTCATAGCCGGGGCACCAATTAGATTGTCAACCCTAGATATAAACAAACAAGAACATCCTCTGCTATCCTTGAAGGATGATAAAACTGCGTCGCCAATTTGCTGACCAAGGTTTAAGATACTCATCGCCGATGGGCCCATAATAAAGCATTTCCCTGAATTGTTTCTCATTCCATGTGTGCAAGAATAAACTCAGCTGAATTATTATGTCCTTATCGCGATATCGCATCAGATACGTTGGATGTTGGATTTGTAGAGTAAACATTTTTATTGGCAAGTGTGACGTCACATATCTAATTTATTGAGGTACCATAATATCGTTTTGTGTCTCAATAAGTACCAAAGAAACATACACAAACTTTGTAGATAAAAGATGTGCAATAATAAAAACAACTTATAATAGATTAATCAGTTTTATTTCATAACTCCTTTTTTATTATCATTTATCATAAAGTTTTACAACCCATTTCCAAAAAATATAAATTCAACAACTTTACTGTGTAAACGTACCTTTAGACGTGGTGAGCCGAATAAAAAAAGTTTCAACGACGCACTAAGTAAAAAAGAATTTAAAATGAAAAATCCTTTTTTAAAATAAACTTTCGCTTTTTAAAATCACTTGGCAGCCGCTTGGCTTAAAAAAATAAGTGTAGGGTTCAGTAGAGGCGGCGCGGCCGAGCTGGCCGCACCGCATGTTATTTCGCTGCGGTCGATCTGCGGGCGGCGGCCGCAGCGCAAACGTCACGCGGCGTGACGGGCACGTGTTGCGGCCACATCACGTGACAGCGACGGAATTGCGTCCTGCAACTAATGAGCGTTTTGACGTCTTTCTGCGGGTCCGTCAACCCGCGTCCTTTGCTATGAGAAATGGGTCATGGTTTCTGTTCATATTATTTGTGTGAAACATTGTTGTTGACATATGACATGTTGATGATAGTTTTTACTAGTTTTTAGTGCTTTATAATGCTAAATAATTTATTTTCTTATTAAAAATAATACACTAATATAATATCCTAAGAGAGGCTCGTGGCTTAGGGTAAGCCGTACTGTTTGACCAACAATAAAGGTTAAGCCGCGCTCTTCGCAGTCGGTCCGTGGATGGGTGACCATTTGTAAACAAACCGAGACCCCTCCGTGCCTCGGAAAGCAGGTTAAAGCCGTTAGTCCTGACTGTCATACGGTGATCTTTGTCAGTCGTTAAGTCATTAAAAATCTGACAACCAGTCTTACTATGGGATACTGTATTACCCAGTAAAATGGTTTGTGGAGGTCAGAGAGGCAGTCGCTCCATGTAAAATATAGTTTTCAGCTAAATCCGGTAAGACTGGAAGCAGAAGAAGACACTAAAATAATATCCTTAATTTATCCTCCGCTGATTTAAATATGCTAGCTATTCCCTAATGTAGATTCTGAAATATAACCTGTCATATATCTTTATAAGCAACCTGAGTCGATTCTGTAGTCTCCACCCCCCCCCCCCCCTCGAGTAAATCTTCCTTTCCATTAGCTGAGAACGGCCATCAAATTGCCTATCAATCAATATCTTAGTCATTCAATTTAGTACCAACTAAAATCCTTCATTTTGATGAAAAAGATATTGCGTATCCTACTATTGAACTTAATTTGAATAATGTCATCGATGTATAAAAATCTAAGCAATTATTAATTTCTCCGGCGGCCATATCTCTCCGGCCGTATTTGCCATGGGAACCCCGACTGTTACATGAAACATTTGTCCCGAGGCAAGGGAAATGCTCAACTATGTGGAAAAAAAGAATTTTTGCGCTTTGTGCCCCGATCCTTAGATATGAAATACGTATTTAATTAAGCTTAATATTGTAGGGAAACGAAATTCTATGATAAAATTAACGAAATGATACCAGAGGATTTGTGAAGATACTTTGTTACTTATACTTGGTCTGGACAAAAAAGTAAATGGTAAATTAAAATGTTAATAAATTTTCTTTCACAAAGTTTAATTATGTTTTACATATTTTTAAACACCATGATTCTAATTATAATTATATCAATTGAAACTTAAAACACAGACATACTCAGGTGATGATGACATACTATGATGGATAACTTTACTTGGCACTTATAGAAAAAGCCTTGTTAGGCAACAATAGATTTGGTACTAACATTCTTCAAATTAACCCTTTGTTAATTAGACAAAGGTCAGAAGATGTCTAGTTTCAAAAATGATAGAGTTTGCCGAGGAAGATTAAACTGAGCTAGAATGGTTCAAAGGATATTTTAATTTATATTGGAATATCTGAAATCACAATTACCAGCTTAATTGCTACAGCAATTTGAAATTGATTAACAGCGGAAGGAATTTAATAATTATGCTTGTCTCAATCTAGAAATGGACGTATAATTTATATTTTGTAATAAAGTATCAGTGTATCGACAATAAAGGTAAATTTAACCCTAATTCAATTTTTATTTTATAATTAAGAAAAGGAACGTGAGAATTGTTCAGTATTTCCTACCCATTACAATGTTGCCTGTATTAAATATTGTGTATACCAATACCTACATTTAAAGACAATAAAAAAAAACGAGAATCATTTTTATTATTTCAAACTTGTCACAATATGTAAACAAGTCGAGTAACAATAACATACACATGTCATCAAACATCTTAAACAAACAACGGTACTTGATTAAGTTCTCTGTGAAGAGTCATAGTGCAAGCGATAGAGACTTATTATGTGTAATTACTAGCAATATCGCGGTAATGATGACCCGTAATCCAAGAGATATAGCACTCTTAATAGACTGAGAGACCACGCCGAGGGTTAAAAGGTGTTCAAAGAAAACCGTAATATACTATATTATACGATAATATTAGGTTGTACATGTAAATTCTATTGATAGTGTAAATTAAATTATGAAAAGAAACTAAAATACCGATTAGCCTACTAAACATAAAAATGGTTCGTAAGTCAAACTTTTCGTTAAGCAAAAGGAGAGGAGGACAAAAATACTTCAAAAATACAAATGTCAGTTTTGACAACTAAAAACATCCAACACTCTAAAAAAAAAGCTAAACGTTTTCCTTATTTAGTCATAAACTGCAACAGTCTTTGTGCCAAGCAAATAAATGATATAAATCCTCAATCGCCATCCAATTGCCCCCAACTTGAGTACACTCGAAGACAATTACACACTTCATTTAAAAAGAAACGCCAACAATGAGAACGTCAAAAGAAATGATTCACATTAATCGTACCCTCTTTAAAATACAAAACAACGACTGCCGGTCCTTAAGCGTCTTTCAGGCGAAAAACGTCTGCCGATTAATTCATGTCAGCATTCGGCGTGATACGGAAACAGCCGAGCGCGTCCGAAAGCGCGAGTCACGGTGACGCGAATAAACGTCACGCTGTAAGCTAAGTCACCGCCTATTTGAATTGATGGATTCAGAATACGGATGTATTGGTGTTATTGAATTTGTTAATGATGTTTTCATATTTTATTGTTGTTTATTTTTGCCTTTTTATCTTAATACTTGACTATATTTTTCAACAAAAATTGTGAGGACAGAGTACGAGATTCTTACTGAATACCATGACCTTCATGCTGAATACATAATTTTCTTGACATTTAATCTCCAATTACCTGACAAACTTAAAGTATTTACAGCTGTTTTTTTGTTCTCTCAAAACGCCTTTAATAAAATATTACCTAGAAACGACCCCAAGAAACAATATTCAATCCTAAAATAAAAATTAAATAATTATTTTATTAAATTCAAAATTTTAAGTGCAATAATAACTAACAAATCCCACAATACTATCATACAAATTGTAGGTACAACGCACCAACATACTGACACCCCTTATGACGTCACAGTAATGTATCTCAGAAGACGCCGCGACGCTAAGTATGTATTGTAATTATCACTCTGGAGGATGCTTGCCTTAAGTTTAATGAGCGCCTTTATTAAATGATCCTACGTTTTTGGTGAATGCTCGCTTATGTGACAATTGCTTAAGACAGTCTAAGTACCATATTAAAATGGATATAACAATGTATAGAGTTGTAAGTTGGTTAAATTTATCACCGTATTGTCTTGGTTAGTTTAAAGTTAATGATATGGTACTATCTATCAATATAATTTCATTTCGATCTGCCACTAAATCTAACATTGTCTGAAGCTTTTTACCATTATTTTATTGTCATTTAAAGTTATATTTTTAGGCATGGTTAGAATATTAAAACAGCCTAAATCTACTTAGCCACAATTTTCACCTTATTTATTTCACCGAAATGCACAAGAAACTATGATACTAAACAAATGAATAACCTTACACAATTCAACTTCAATAATGTTCGTTCATTACATTAAAGTACTAACTTTAATGTAATGTAGGTACTAACCTACATTATAAATTAAAAATAGCAGACGAATTAAGCAGTGCTATACGCGAACATTTAAAAACGTTGCTCGTCGGCAGTGATCCGTCACAGCACTCCTTCACTTGATCACCTCTCATTTTACCGCCTTATTACGCACCTTTCCAGGGCTGGCACATAATATTAATAAAAAAAAAATTTAATTTTAGAACACAATACATACACTTTCGAAGTGACCGATGAAAGTCGAAACATTTAAAAATAAAAGATAAAAATGCAATTTAAAAATAGAACAAAGATGTTTAATAAAATAATAATAGAAATCCTGATGTGCATTTAAAAACAAAAAACAAAATAGATCTTTTCCATAAATAGCATTCCAATTTATGAAACGATTAATTCAAATTTCAAATTGTAGAACACTTAACATCGTGCGGTAAATCTCAACCCTATACCGCCGCACGCCTCGCAATACCGTATTTCTGCTCATTAAGCGAACGACGAGACGAAATCATGACGTGTCGTGCTCAGAACAATTTGCGAGTTCCAACTGAGTGTTACGCTCAATTATTGAAAGCCATTTAACAGTGTTTTACATGAGAACACGTGTTTGTTGCTGATTGTTTCTTGTTTATATTTTTTACCACTGCAGTGAGAGGGTTAAATAATAGAATAGAAAAGTGTGAGTTAGTGATGACAAGGATTTAAACTATTTTATTCAACATTTAAAAATATAACCGGCTTTACTCAGGTAGACTTATCGGGGCAACTGCCCGCCTAGTTTTAAACCCGACCGGATATTCATGTGCTCATGACGCGACGGCGGTGTCTCGCAAAATCGATATACCTACCTATTTTATTCAAACATCTTATCTATTAAAAATAATAACAACTGTAAACCATTTTAAAACTTAGTTTTGATCTTTGATACTGTAATTCGAAATAATGCTTTAACAATCAATGCCTAATAAAATTATCCGAAGTGTTCTAACCAACAGTTATCCCAACCCACAAACGAGAAGAACAAAATTGGCAAATAAAATAAAAAACCCTTCCTAACCAAAACGAACCATAAACCAAGGTTAAGAAATACCAGCCACCAAAAAAAAAATTCAATACACTTGTTTGACTAAGAATATTGAATGAAGGACCCAAGTGAAGCGTAGTGGAAATTAATTAAGTTCCCCATAGCTGTGCCAAATAAAGAAAAATCGAGGAACGAGATTGGAACGAAGAATTTTAATAAAGTAGGATCACGTAAACATTGATGGTTGGTCCCTTCGAGCGTGACGGGACAACTGCCCCTAGTAATATACCTTAGTTTAATGACATATTTTGGTACATTCACGTCTGTTTTGGCTGAAGCAAGGCAGGCAGAATGAAGACACACTATTACTTTTTTTCTGAACTTTGTGTTATGACAGTTATGACTGGCTGCAAAGTTGATGTTCTATAGCTTTATAATTTTTAAATACTCATCAATTCACTTTGTTGACTAACCCTGAACCTACAATTTGAAATAAGACCTATTTTTTACATTCGCAAAAAGAGGTGTTTTCAATCTAGTTGAAAGATTTTTGTTTTTTATTACGTTGTCCAGTCTTTTTTGCTTATGTATATATACGATTTGCTTTTAAAATACAGCTTCTTTTGTTTTATGTTTCCTCCACCTAAAAACGTAAACAACTAATAATTACTAGTCAGGTCGAAGAATGCAGCGAGCGAGATGAAATTAATTGGGTCGGCTATTATTAACCCCACGGGCTATGTTATTGTTTCCCATGGTTGGGTGATAAACTATAGCCTTTTTGTATAGCCTCCCTTTTGTGTGGGCCGCGTGTGGCCTTTTGATAAAACTGCAATACGTCCTGCACGCATGTATTTATGCGGCTTCAATTATGTATTGGAGGGATTTTTGGATGTATGTAGTAGTAAAGGCTTAGTAAATTATAAATAACTAAAATATATATCGGAACGAGTTAAATTAAAAATATTATGTACGTCTAAAAGAAATAGTAATCATTTAAATAGTACTTCCATGATTTCGGTCAAGACTGTAAACTCGAATTTTTGCGTTTCATTTAAAATAAACTTCTAATCTTCTTAAAATTCTTAACTTCTTAACTTATCTTCCTAAGACAGCTGATCACATAGATGAGAATCGTCCCCTGTACTAAAGTGACACTGCATAAAATAACTCTTTTATTATTTATTACACGTAGCACATTAATTCAAAATAAAGTTGTATATTTTTTTCCGGTCACTCGATCTTCTTGATTTCATTATAATTGAGTCATGAGGCGCTGGCTGTTTCATAAAATACCGCTCCGTCACTAGTGACCGCTGATACTGACGCACAATATGGCGGCGAAAGACAATGGGGTAAACATCAATGGAACTGATTAAAACGTAAGGCTTCACCAAAATTATTAACAGTGAGAATTCTCGGTTAAGAGTTAATTTGGTCATCTGTTAGTTTATCACTGCAAATTCAGTTTATAGGCACTTACACAAAGAAATAGTAATCAGTTATGAAAGCAGACATTTTTATTAAAATTGAAATATAATAATAATAAACTTCACAAAATGAATCTACATTAAACTCTTATTTTCCATCAAGCAGCTGCTTTTTCTTAACGATAATTTTATTAGAAGAATAAAGATACATAGTGTTTGGATAGACAAGAAACAAAAACGTCAATTAAATCTATATATATAAAAATCAATTGCTGTTAGTGAGTCTCGCTAAAACTCGAGAACGGCTGAACCGATTTAGCTGATTTTGATCTTGAAATGTTCGTGGAGGTCCAGGGAAGGTTTAAAAGGTGAAAAACATAAAAAATATGTAAAAAAAAAAAAAGTGTTCCTAAACTCGGGAATTACCATAATTAATTTACTTTTGACAGAACGAAGTCTGTCCGGGCAGCTAGTATTCAATAAAAATTTGAGGGAACACAAAGTTTTTAAACAATGTGTTATCAAACTAGACATACTTACAAATTAATACTGGCTATGGATATTAACTTTCGCTATCAACAGTGTATGTTCGTACATAACTAATGAGCTATGACAGATGCGTGGATCGAGTGACTCCCCCCCTTCCCCGTACACAATACCCCGCTCCCCGCCGGCCTCGATGTGTCATCGTCGCTGCATCATTATGACGTACATTTGTATACCACCCGATATTACACGATGTCATGTGGATTAACTATGATACATTATAACACTGACATTGTCTAGCTACTGGTAGTGGTAGTACCAAAATAAAACTGGATCGCAATTTTGTAGGAAAGCAAGCGTTATACCGGCCTATAAACGTCCCACTGCTGGGCACAGGCCTCTTCCCATATAGAAATTGGATGAGCTTTGATCAAAGCAAGCATTATTCTGCTGTTTTTTTTTTAAATAATACTATGTTGAGAGATTGAAAATGATGCCCAAATATACAACATACTCGAGAATACACATAGTAGATATCTAGTTTAGGCAAATAAAGACTCATTTTTCAGAATGTCTTATTGCGCGTGCCACTAGCGCGTTCTATAAGTATTTAATTTAAAATAACTTTGAATTTGCTGCTAACGCGAGGTTAAGTTGACAATATTGTATGACAAACATAATAATTAAAACCTATAATTACTTCTAGCTACTAACTCTGAGTAAGTTTTTCATGCAAGTAGGTCAGAATCTACCAGTGTTGAATATACTATTATAATAATTGAAGCATTTTGTATAAACAATTTAAATCACACAAACTCGACCACCAGATTCAGAGACTTCTAAATCGCCACATAAAAAAAAACAAAAAAAGAAGTTAATAATTTGCAACTCTGTATTACCTCCACAATATCTCGTCACAGAACATTTAGAAGCAACAAAGCTTCCTTAATTATCATATTGTTGTATAAAATAGTCGTTAAAAGTCAGAAAGTCGATAACATTCAACTTGGGCCATTGTAAAAACAAGCCTCTTGAGAAAGTAAATAAAGCCGGGGTTACGGGAGCCACGTACCACTGTGCTCTGTTTACATTGTTTTATTGGGTGAAGTAACTCACCCAGTTGAAATGATTTCATTTTAATATGGGTTATTTTACATGAAAATTCACTGAACACAGCTGAAATCTCCTCATTGAAAATATCAGTGAGTAACAACAAAAAGTTGTGATTTTGATTTATTTTTTTACTGATCAATAATAATTCTTATTAAATATTCTGAGAGCATCATTATTTACTGTTAAAAACTGCGATAAGCTTTTGAACTTTGATAATAAACAATCATAAAAGTAAGTACCTAGCCAATAAAATGCTAAATATATTATCTTATCACATTCTGATGTGAAAATACATACTTACCTAATGAAATTCTCGAGTCGTTTGATATGACAATCACCTTAATAACTCGCCTACATCTATCGCTAGAACGCAGCACAATATTTCATGGAGACAAAAAATCTTCAGTTAGGTCACGTTGGTTCACTAATTTGCTCCCCGGGGCCGCTTCTGAAATCATGTCCGGAATTCACTATATTCGGACGGTAATTTTGCTAAATGAGAATCTCTTTACATATTTATTTAACATTACGAATGTATGTTACTTGAGAGTTTATTATTTGGTCAGTGTATGCATGAGATATGACATGAAATAGTTTTGTTTTTGTGTAGCATAAATTCCTGTTTCGTAAATGATAAAAAATACCATTAAATAATAGCGGAACATTAAAGTTACTCTTCGTATCGTCTCAAGATCCTAAATAAAAGATGACGATTTAAGCATGGATCCTAATATGTTTTCTGTAACTGTCCTACAGTAAGGCTATCTCAAACAAAGACATGAATACAGCATAAAAAGCGCTTCAAGAAACTTAACATAATATAAAGTACAACAAACATTTTTCTACCGCTTAGGCGATCTGAATTTCAGCGTAAAACAAAACACAAACATTACACTAAGCTGCTTATGTTCTTATCCCGTACGATAAGTTATAGTGAGTGTAGTTCACCGACAGATGACTGTCGCCCTATTTTGAACTTACCTGCGTAGGCTTAAATTAGGTTTTTCTTTACAGCTATCCACAAGAGTTTGCTAACTTTTGAATGGTGTGGATAGTTCTGAGAACAATATAAAATCACTTTCTAATGTTCTTCTTTTTTAACTCTTATCTAAATGAAAATGTTATTAAGCTCTCACTATAATAAGCGATAATTGTGTAAGGGCATGTAAATGTTTTTATTAATTGTTTCCAAAATAAATCTTACTCTTATTAAGATCATGCAAGAAATAAAAGACAAATTCATGATCAAAAAATTTTAAAGTACCTTTTACTTGCCTCAACTTTTATTTGTAGGATGGATAATAATTATTGTTACACACAATAATCGCCCTTTTCCTGCCGACGACCGCAAATAATCCAAACATTTCCCATATTTTTATTAATAATAAAGGCCAGTGATGACCAACAGCCGCCAACACAGACAAACAATCGAACTGACAATAATTGAAAGTTAACAATAACTGCATGTCGTAAACACGTGACAGTTAATACGTAACACGCAATGAACACCCCAATACTACCATAACGCTGAAATTTTACATCCATTACATTTCACGCCATTATTTTTAACGGCACATCTGATTTACGTAAACGACGCGTGGCGTGAGTAATAATACGCGGAAGAGTCGGCCGAATAAAAACAAAACCCCGGACAAAATAAAAAGGGAAGAGACATCGTGACGTTTATAAACAAAACTCAGTTTAAAAATGATGGTCCGGTGCGCATCACGCATGGCGTGGCGGGCGAGCGCGCGGAACGTTTTAATGTTCCCGGCGTTCCCGCAGCCGCACGCCAGCCCGGCCAGCACATGCCCCGGTAAACGTCTATGTGCGACGCCTAACTCCTTTCAAACAGCTCACGAATAGCCCGCTTTATCCAAAGTCGTCCTCGCGAATACCCGCTCTCTTTTGTTACGGATTGCCGCAGAAAACCACTCGGACGTTTTTGCTTTCTAATTTGTGTAGCATAAAACTGTCACGCGAGGACAGCTAGAACGGTTATTAGTGTCGTCGCTAATAAGAAGTAACAGCTCTCCCTTTATCGTCGGCTTTAATTCTTACGAATGCAAGGAATTTTCGGAGCTGACGCGACGGCCGAAATTAAAGATATGCGATTTCAACCGGTGCGATGACAGGGGGAGGGATAATTATGAAAAGTAGGGGAGGACCCTCGCCCACCGCTCGCGGTCAAAGATGAGTTTGCCGGTATAAAAAAATATTTTAATATAATATGGTGTTGCCGTGCTAAACGCTATCGGGACTGATAATCGCCGCCGAGCCTCTTTGAGCGCCTTAATGAAGTGTTCCGTGGAGAGAGATTATTATATTTTTATTAAAAGAGCCTGCGAGTTGATGAGAAAATTTATATTGTACTATCTCTTCGAAAGGAGCCTTCACTTTTATAGGAAAGTGTTCTCGAAAAAGAGAAACAATTAAGGGCCGTTACGCGAACAAAGCCAGTAACAACAATAAAAACGTTGGGAACTCAATCTTGCCCGACCGTTACCGGAGTTAAACGACCGATGCCGATTTCCGAACATCCGTTACAAAATTTCAATACGAGTCATTAACATAAAAAGGAAACAATAACCGTTTAAAATTTCGATTCGGTATTGCCTTTTTTTTATTGGTGAAAAATCGCAATTTGCGAGAGTAGAACGTACGAAATTTAAATTTGAATTTCCGCCGGCGGTCGGCGGCGCTCGGCTCGGACCCCTGTAATTAGAGGCTAATGAGAGCAACTGTACGTCTTTCTGTCCCGCTGTGACGCTCATTTTTCTGAGCATATTTTGTACCGTTTCGCTTTTATTACGTGACGACTGCTCGTCATAATGTTTGCGAGTTTTAATACTTGTATAGCTATAAAAAAACTCATTAACTTTTTGATCGTAACCATGAGGTAGTGTACTAATATTTGTTTTTCTGTTACATATTACGATGTTAAGCGCAAACTTCTTCCTTGGCCTTTGAGTACTTCATAATTTACTTGTGTGTTGACCTGAATATTTTTTCCATTACGGGAGTCTAACGGTTGAGTGTAATAGTCACTTTGAACTTTGATTATAACAGCGTTCTCAAAGACTTGCCAATAAATAGTAAACAGTTCTTTTTCTCTCAGGATCTACTTTTTCTGAGGTCGTTCTGTTTGATCAGGTGAATTTATATAGGTACCCGATCGCCCCACATTCTTTACACATTCTCGATTGCTTTTCCCTTGTCAATTTTCTGTGTGTGTCGTGCGTCTACACGAGATTGTTAGCGTATATAGAAGACAAGTATTTTAGTCGGTCTGAACATTTACTTAGTTTAATTATACATACAAATGAAGTTGTCAATATTCCCGCTGTACTAAAGAAAAGCAATTACGTAGGCAACAAAAACTAACTACTTTTGCTACACTGCCAGCTAGGACGGATACCTCGCGGGAATTTTTGACTAATTACACCTCTCGGCGTCTCCCGCTCCTGTGATCGTTCACTCGTTCATCCGTTCATTCAGAGGCGCTCTCCCCAGTTTTTCGTCGACAAGAAACTTTTGCCAATTAAGAGGCTGGCACAGCGTCGCAACTTCTCAGGGACTTTTGTTCGTCAACTAATTGTGACGTGTTATATATAAGACAAATTTTGGCTGCCTACACATTATCTCCTTTACGTATATCTGTGTGTTTCATTTTCTGTTCATTTGAAAGTGAAAGTTAAAGACGAGCATTAAGTACGTGAGAGATCTTTTAAACCACTTTCGTAGTAACCGAGTAAAAAATAAAATACTGACACGAATGTGACCTTTATAACACAAATACTTTAAAAAAATTGAGTCTTCTAAATGCCTCACTGCAGGGCAAGTATAGCAGAAGTATTAAAAGGAAAGAGAAGTGTTTCACTTCACAATTCAGATTAACTGCGGTGTCTTGGATACATTATTACCTCCATCTAAAGTCAGACATTTAAAAAAAACAGTAGGTACAACATGCCGCTCACGGCGAAGTATCATCTTAAGTTTTGACCTCCGGTATTCAAGGACAACAACTTAAACGTTGTTATATTATACAATATTCCAGCTGAGACATAAATACTCGCCATACAGAAATAGCCTAATAAAACGAAACTTGTTAATTTGTATTGTGAAAAACTAAAATATAAATTGCGTTAATTATTAAAGTTTAGACAGCTGTCATAAATCACTGAGTAATGAAACAGCATCGCAAGAACACTGAAATTCAATTAATATAATTTCAACTTTCGCTCCGAAGGGGCCCGAGTACGACTGTCGTTTGACTCGTTCTTGACATGTTATTTCAAGCCTATTAGTGTTGTATGTAGCGAGAATAGTATCACGGACCACTGGCTTAATGAGTCTATTGTATAAATGCCATAGAAGTTACACGAAACATTTTTGTGTCTGAAAAGAAGCGAACATTTTGTTTTAGGAATTGAAGGTCAAACGGTCAAAAAAAGATACGACAATTTTATTTGCATAAACGTTATACATTTACAAAATTTATATTCCATAACTATTATATACCTATTATTATACATTTCAATCATTTAATGAAGCCGTGGTGGCCTAGCGGTTACAAGTTCGAACCTAGGCCAGTACCAATGTGACTTTAAAGTTATGTGTTTTTTTTATTCATTCTAAGACATCATTGACAAACTGAAGGATAACATCGTGAGTAAAACTGGATTCCAAAAAAATGGAATCTGAAATCATTGAGCAAGTGATGATCAATGCTCATTCTTTCTCTATATGGGATGACGCTGTGCCCAGCAGTGGGACGTTTATAGGCTGTTATTATAAACGTATCATTGAGAAATTCCGTGACATTATAGTAGACCTTCTGTAACAAAAACCATTTAATTTCTGTAACAAAAAAAAAATAATTGTTTAGTATTCTTGCTTTTGAAAGTATTTAAAGGTTACCTATGGAAATCACTCCTACTGCAATCCCATCGTACTTTGAAATGTAGAAAATTGCGATTGATATAACTCTATCAATAAGTATAAAGTGAGCTATACAGGATTAATTTAAAAGGAATGCGTATATTCAACGAGGCAATCAGATGCATAAAACTGAAAAACTTTTCATAAATTTCAATTTCAAGATTGCGACCTATATTTCTTGGGAAAAGTTGTTCAGTTTTATTCACCTGATTACCTCGTTGAATAAATGCACTCATTATTAAATTACCCTGTATAGGTAAATGTTGTAAAACCTACCTACCTAGAAATCACAAGGCAACCAAACCGTCACCCAATCCACAAATAAAATCCATTTACACGTTAACCAATCACAATCAACGAATAACAATCGTTATCGCTTTGTAAATTACATATAAATTTACAGACCTGTGGTTGACCTCACATTTAAAGCTTTTAGCATCAATAGCAATGAGATACCAAACATAAAACATTTTCATTAACATTACTATACATTTTAATGCTTTCTATTTAAGTGCTCATTAAAAGGCAAAAATAAAATGGGAGCTATTAAGCCGTATCGGTTGGACGACAATAACGAAAGTGCTCTCCACTAATGATGTAGGATACGTGTATAATGATCACACAGATGTCACTTTATACTGGAAGCATTTTAAGCTTGATATGTTTACAAAAATAATTGTCGTTATTTTGTATTTTTTTTGTCTGTGATATTATGAAGTCACTTTTTTCTGTCGTCTATTCGAAAAACAACGACAGAACAAAAACTTAAAATTTCTGACGAATTAATTAAATTCGTCAATTCAATTTTTTTTTTTATTATTGAAAGTTTTTCTATTTAGTCATCATATCTGTTAGTACATAATATTAATATGTATGTTTGTTTATATTGTTTACTTAATACACCATTTATCGGTCTATTATAATGCCTACCGTGACCATATTGCACGTTATTTTTAGATATTACCAAAACTATACGAGAGTCAAAATCAAAGTTCACACAGTAACAACCACAAAATTAAAACAGCCGCAGCCAACACCTCAAACATAAAAAAATCCATCAATCTCTCTCTGACATACCGGACAATGCAAAACTGGGAACCGACCGCAGAACATCAATTTTGTCCAATTTCCGTGTCGTTCCATCAGATGCACTGCATGAACTACATCCATTGTGCGGGACACAACCACCGCTAATCCATTAGCAATGCGACTTTTACAACATGCTGATGCTGACTGAAACCCGAAAACGAGCTTTGTTCACATCAATAGTCAACTAGCGTATTGGGTATATCATCAGATACCGCGAATCTAAGGACAAAACGAATTGTTGAAACCAATACCAACAAGTACCAAATATTGGCCAATGAAAACATCACAATTTTTCCTTACCCGGTCGTAACATTATGTTCAAAATAGCTTGAACTAAGTCTTTTTCATTTTTATAATAATTAAAAAATAACATTTAAGTTAAAACGAATGATTACTTAATAGAAGTTCCCCTCTCCTACGGGTGTCGTAAAATATTATAAAACTATAGTATATTATATACTATTACGAGGGCAAGTCGCGCAACAACCTCCAAATTTTGTTGCGTGTCCAAAATAAACTTGTTACTTAAAATAAACTAAAACTTTTTTCTATATTTAGAATAAATTATTTCTCATTTATGTTTCAAACTTACATTTTGATTGTGACGTCAATCACATCGCAAAAGCAATAAATAAAAACTTTTTTAAAATATCCTCAACTTTTTGTTTGTTTAGTTAGATTTTAAGTACACCTTAAAGTGAACGAACGGATAACAGATTTAGACAAGTAGATTACATTACCTGACAGCTATGAGTATATAGTAAAGAATAATGTTTTAAACTACCCCCGCACTATTGAATTTAATCCTTATGTCGCAGGAGTTTCACAAACAATTTAATTACATGCACAAATAACACCCAGACTTGGAACAAGTATCTGTGGATCACACAAATGCTTGTCCCATGCGGGGATCGAACCCGCAGCATGTCGCGCACAGTAGTAATTAGCGTGGTGACCTATACCACTCGGCTATCCGTACAGTCAGTTGCATAGTTATATTTATTTGAATTTACTTTTTCCTGACGACTTTCAAAATATTCTCATAGTATACTACTTAACAAGTTCAAGCATCTGCAACTTCAACAGCAGGGGGTTATTCTCGCAGTCCAAACAAAACATAGCGTGGCGTAAAGTCACTGGGTAGTGTTTGTATATACACGTTTTAGGCCATTTAACAAATGTTTCACTTCAAGGATTAGTTAATCGCAAGAAATTAAGTCTCTCTGAACCCTGTATTTAACAGCACGTTAACCACTTGGAAATAGCGAATAGCGATACCCTGTACAGTTAAGAAATAAGTCAGAACTTAGAGAACAAACAACAGCCATTTTATTTTCCAAAAAAAGAAAAGAACGAACCTCTTTGAAATCTTTACATTTTAAAACAACAAATAACGTTTTACGTACGGAACGAATGAACGTACTACAATGTCAGCAGAATAATCCTTTGAAATTCATTAGTTCGTGAGAGACTCGTTCTGTACAAACAGGAGACGATCGTGTGAGCACCGTGTTTAGTATAAGCAAATCGAATGGTTTAGATGTGGTATCGGGTTCCTTGCACCTCATTAGGGGAACATGCACGAAAGAAAAACCCTGTTTACCTTTTTCGATAAATGTCGAGTGAACGACGCGATTGTGTCTTGTTTATTTAGTGATTCAAGGACTCTTTGGATCCTGAAGATAATGTTTTCTTCTTATAAAAAACTAGCTGTTCCCCGCGACTCCGCCCGCGGTATCTAATTTTTTATTGATTTTCCCTTCCTGCTTTTCTCTTGAAAATTTTCCTGAATTATCTTTACTATAAACCTCACGGAGCCCGAGACCTTCCCAACGAATACAAAACCGTGGAAATCGGTTCGTGCGTTCTGGAGTTATAGCGTCAGGAAGGAAAACCCGACTTATTTTTATATAGTAGATAGTCAGCATAATTTTATATCACAAGCCAAAACATGTTAAAGAAACCGTCAAATGTTAAGCAAAATAAATTCATCAACAATTTTAAAATACTTAGCTTAACTAAAATGCAATTCGTCTCAAGACGAAGAGGAAAAAAAATACACCGAGGCGAAAAGTTCATACACTACCAAGACACAGTAATCAGCGCAAAATATGGTCCGTCTCACGTACGAATCAGCGTGGGGAACGCGAAATAAAGTTTTGATGTAAAAAGTTCTTTTTATTTGCCGTGTTGAGAACAAACTTGGGTGGTGTGCTGTATGTGCTATGTGTATAAAAGTGTAATGATTTCTTTAACATAATTTTCGTGGATTTTGTGAGTGTTCTCTAAATTTTAAATGTTGAGTTTTATGTTTATTTTTGTCGTCGTCGCTTTGAGTTTTTCTTTTGTGATTTGGTGGTGAGTTTATTTACTTTTATTAATTTCGGTTTATGTTGAGCATGTTACGTATTTTATACTGTGTAACTGAAGTTAAGGCAAGGCAAGAAAATATAAGCTGAGGCCCTAAAACACAAAGTTATAAGGACGTCTTTTTATAAAAATAAAAATCTTTTTCCGCCCATAAATTATAATTTTATGTCGCCGTCGAATATGAAAACCCTCATTCGGCCATAAAACATCGATACGCTAATAGAATCTCCCGGTATTTAGGGCCCGTCCGCGCTGGAAACTTTTACCGGCGGGACGGCACGGGCGGGTTACCTCGCGCTCGAAGCCGCGGCTTGAATACAAACGAGGAAATCTTAACCCTCAATCTGCCGGATGCATGCGAGCTGCGATAAACGTCCCACGTGAACATTGATTTTTTAAATAAATTTTTAAAGCTTTTTGTTGGAAGACATTGTATGTTGAGGTAGGTAGAGAATGTTTTTATCTTTTACACTGTTTAGTATTCAGAATGTATTCTTACAATCTTTTCTTGTATAATTAAATCTTGCAAGCTTATTTCATAAAGTCGACATGTAAATGTTTAGTGGTTTTAATGTTATATATTAAAATTGCATTAACGTTGATAAAACTCAACAACATAAAATTTTACCGTTTATAAGCAAATTATTAACAAAATTAATCAAGCGGCACGGTAAATTAAACCACACCAATTAATTTATATTATGAAGTTAAATTATCTGAAAACCAACAATAATTTAATAGCAATTGATAAAATAATTCAGCAAAAATATATTTATTTGGTATAGTTTAATTTTGTCACTTTTTTGTAGAATATAATTATAGACATTTAACTGAAAATGTTGTTTGTTGTAATACAGTTATGTCTATGAATTATTTACAATCTTAATAAAAACTAAAATAATTAATCATATATATATACACACGAAGAAAAAAAAATAGACAAACATAACTAATTAAAATCTTAAAACTAAAAATGGCGTCAAAGTATTCATCCGCATCGCTGTCGACCGGGAGTGTGCCCACTAGGCTGGCTGCATTATAACTGTATATACTTTTTTGAATAAAAATAAAATACCCGTTTGTTGTTGTTAATAGCAATGTCACTTTCATGAATAAGTCTTCATATCTCATTTCTTTGTATACAAATACAACAGCCTTATTTAATACATAACAGATACGTGCAAAACTCAATAAATGTTCAGTTCAAGAAAAATGTAACAAAATTTTACGTCAACTGTTATAGATTTATAACCTAATACATGATAAAAGTACTTGATAAAATTTCTATAATAAATTATTATTTCAATCGATGAACTTATAGCTCACCCAATGGAATAATTCATCAAATAACATTCTTTACGTTACATAATATCAAAATCCCGCAACTGCTTGAAAAAAGAACAAAAGAAGTGAATTTCATTCTTGAAATGGTTGTTTAAAAGAGAAGATTTCGCCAACACGTCGGCGACACATGTCAGCCTCTCGATAGGATCTCGATCTGTGCGAAGACTTAATAAAATGACACTCTTAAAACTTTGCCCGCTTTAAGCGATAAGCGAACAGCGAGCTTCAGAGTTATGGAATATTTAATGAATCAACTCAGCCGCGGTCCACTGCTGGACATAGGCCTGTCCCAAGTTGTGCCATAAGACCCAGTCCTCCAGCTTCCACATCTAGTCCGACCCAGCTACCCTTTTCAGGTCATCGGTCCATCTGGCTGTAGCCGTCCTAAACTACGTTTGCCGATTCGCGGTCTCCACTCAAGGACTCGTCTGCTCCAACGACCATCAGTCCTTTGACAGACCCGACCAGCCCACTGCCACCTTAGCTTACTAACTGTGCAAGCTATGTCCAACCATCCGCTTCTTCTTTCTAATAATTGTTTATTTCGTAATTAATCCGAAGATACTACAGTAAGCGTGATGTACAACAGTGGCTCGGATTCGATTAACTTAGTATACAAATATGCCTACTTATTTTATATAGTAGTAGCCATATAACTATGTAGAGTTGTTTTAAAATTGTTGTAATTTTTTGGTAAATATTTCCTGATCCCCGCTTCAGGTCATGGCTCGTACCACACGAGAAGCGTTAACATGTGCCACCGAGTCTGTCTTGTGATCCCCAGATCTTTGTTACCCGAACATCTGTCGAGTATATTTTTTTCAACTTTATTGAGAATTCATCGGAATTCCGTGTTAACTCTTTTATGTATTTGTTTATTGGCTTATCGCTTTGTTATTGTTTCCCTTTTCTTCGTATTTTCATACAAGAATACGATAGAACTTATAAACTATATACTTTCTATCTTACAAAATGTTTCATTCCTTTAATTATTTCCACGCTATAAGCTTCGTGCTAGTAGCGATCGTGACGTAGATGTATCGTAGCACTTTCGTAGCGTGCTACGAAATTACGTAGACCGTTGTCTTCCAGTAAGTTAATTTCTAATGTGCCCGTTGGTGGTACATTATTGAAGGTAAACTGAACAATTTAATATTCTGAAAGCTTAGATACCTGCTCGGTTAGTCAACCGTTATAAACAGACATAAAGTGTATAAACTATTCCAATATACTAAGTTTCAAATGAATATGTCTAGGTTATAAAACTTTTCCGTTACCAGAATTGGAAATTGTTTCTCGATGACAATTAACAAGTGTAGTTGTTTGTATTTTAGAGGTATTACTTCGTTTCAATAACAGCAGCTATATTATTAATTCATTTTATATTCAGAACTAGCTTTAGCTCGCGACTTCGTCCGCGTGGAATCCATTGAGAAATAAACATTTTCAATTTACCACCCTTTTCTCCCCTTTGGGGGGGAATTTCCAAAAATCCTCTCTTAGTACTAGCCTACTCTTCCCAAAAAACACACATGCTAAATTTCAGCTCTTTACGATCAGTAGTTTCGGCTGTGCGTTGTCTGTCAGTCAGTAACGGAAGTGTTTTATATATATAGATTACTAGCTGTTTCCCGCAGCTCCGCCCGCGGTCTTATTTTTTTTTTAATGTAATTGAGAATTTTCTTTACTATAAACCTCACGGAGCCCGAGACCTTTCCAACGAATAAAAAACCGTGGAAATCGGTTCGTGCGTTCTGGAGTTATAGCGTCAGGAAGGAAAACCCGACTTATTTTTATATAGTAGATATATTTCCTTAACTTACTCAAAACATGAACAGGGCATGTACTTTCCTATTCATTTAACAAATAACGTCAACAGCATATTAACATTATACAATATTCAGTTACGACTCACGTATTGAAAACACAAAGCCATACGTAAGCCTCTAATGCAAAACTGTTCATGGCTCTTAACGTTCAATGTAAGCTTTCCATGGTCCATACACACATAGACCATACAAATGTATAGTCCATCTAATTTTATCACAAAGTTGTATAATTTCAATAAAACGTATTCAAATTAATCACTATGAATAGAAATTGTTTTGCGTCCGTCAAATTGCATTGCATTTAAACTAGTGTGAACTGGATTTACATTGATTCTACACAACGGTGCAATGACTTTTAGACTAACTCAGCTAACTGTAGCAATATTGTTTTAATTACTGAATGTATTTTTGACGACCTCCCTGGTCGAGAGGTGTACACACCGGTTTTCAAGGTGTTGCTAGCTCTGAGGTCCCTGTTTCGATCCCCGGACGGGTCAATGTCGAAAAATACACTTTTCTATATTTTCTCGGGTCTGAGTGTTTGTGGTTATTCTTTGTCTCTGATTCCATAACACAATTGCTTTAGCTACTTACATTGGATTCGGATCAATGTTAGTGATGTGTTTTTTTTATTTGAAATTAAATTTGATAGAGTTTTAGTATTGGAATATTATATTAATAACATAATAACACTTAGTTCTGATGTTTATATAGGGTGGGGTCTTTGAATGGGTTCATATAAATTATGTAACGAAGTTTTAATGCAATGTACTGAAATATCTTGTTTTAAATTCCGTGTGATGGCTGTTATTATATTTTAGATGAATGAAATTAGATAAGAGAAGTTTGAACTTCTAGTAAATGTATAATTAAATTAAAATATATTTTCTGAAAGTAAAGGATAATGGCTACAATAACCGTATGGTATCGAACGAAATTCATGTAGAGACATATTATTATATAGAAGATATATTGAATTGCTGGTATTACTTGAGATTGGTGTTTTAAGTTTAAAAACAACTTAGTATTTTATATTTAAATTTAATAAAATAAGGAAAGTTGATTTGATGTGTGGCACTAACGCCATCTCATTCTACTCATGCAATAAAGACACTCCTAAGGGGTTAATTAAAAACAAAATTGAAACAATTATCCCATTCTAAAATTATTATCAATTACCTATTGGTCACACAATACAGTGCAAAGCATAACCTCTCAAGTTACAATCTTAAACAATGAAAAACAAAACTTGCACGTCTGTACACAAAACAAGGCATAGTTTAAAACTTTATGTAAAGAAACAGCAGCCGCGTTAGTGTTTAAATAAGTTTCTCGGCGATGACGGGTATAACATATTTCAAACAATTTCAAAGTGTAATGTGCGAAAAATAAGGTGCTCATATCGTTCGTGCCCGGCTCTACCAAGTCGGGGCAAGCGTCGCGATATAGAGACTAGATGAGTATTGCTTTCGATATTTTATTCGACTTTAAAAGTACATACGTGAGAATAGAACGGTTTATATAACAACAGACTGTAGATATGAGTTTATTATCGTCATCATATTTTAACAGGAAAAAATATTCAGACTTGCCTATTATTATTTAACTAGCTAAGCCCGTGGTATTGCCCGCACAAGTAGGTCCCGTTCCTGCAAAACATATCTATCTACCACAGCCTTCTACCTCATTCAATTACTCACTTTACGTTTATCGAAAAAAAATATAGTTTTATTTTTAATTTTTTGAGGATTCAACGATTTACTCACGCGGTGGCGGCGTCAGCGTCAGCTCATGATTAAGGACTCCTATTGAGTCTGAAACTTGTCGGGTGATCCCGAGATTGCGCGTGAGTAAACCGTTGAATCCTCAAATAATTATTATGAATTCGTCTCACGGAAGTTATTATAATAATATAGTTTTATTTATAATTTTCTTTCTTACAGACCTTGACCTAACAATAATAAAATATTCATGTACATACATTTAGGTTATTCAATTTTTAGTATATAGATTCAACGCGTGTTATAAAGACCTTTTAATAAATTTACAGGTGACGTAACCAAAGATGCGAAAGGTCGAACTAACTACTTCTAACTCTAATATATGATTACAAACATAACTCCCGACGTTTTAAAAAAATAGCTAAATCATTATGAATTACAATTCTCATGACGCTATATCATAAATCCTCCTTACAAATTAAGACTCCTTGATTGTCCTTGACTAACTTTATCACCCGCACATAACAATTTATATCTTAAGAGAAATATATCGTCCTACACGGTATCGGTAGTAAATAAAACCTTATTCGATATCCTCTCGTTCATCCAAATTCAAATAAAACTCATGCCGTATCTAGATAATCTGCATCTTCGACCATCTGAGCTCCCTCTCTGTGCCAGCTAGATACAAGCTGATCCGTTTTGTTTCCTCAATGTACCCCCCTTACCCCACCTTACCCCAAGATATCGAGCTCAGAAAAGTTTGGAAAAATATCCTTTATTTATATACGATATTATATTGGAAACTTTATCAAGAACTTTTGGACTACGTTTTAATTTTTAATACTTTAAGATCGAGTTTCGGTTCGTGAGTTTGAATTTCTTTGATGTTTGTAATTCGATTCGGAATTTGATTTGGGTCTACCGTTTTATGAGAGACGGCTAAAAAGAGTTCCAAAACATATATTCAACTAATTTTTTTTTATATTATTCCCGTGTGTTACTGAAAAGACATAATAATATACTCTACAATTATAACGACACAATATTTACCTACGATATATAAAGACTTCAATTCCGGTAAGACTGGAAGCCGACCCCAACATAGCTTGGGAAAAGGCTAGGCAGATGGCATATAAAGACTTCAACAAAGAACCGCAATAACATCACCTTCCCCTAACACGCAATAAACATATTTTATTTGCAAATATAAAACATTTTCCGTCGCATAATTTAAATCTAAACGCCCCTCAGTAAAACGTTCGTTAAACCGGCGCTACTTTATAATCATGTACGTTCCAAGAACTAATTTAGTTATAAATGAGATCTTCAGCCTTTCTCGGCGTTGCGAACCCACAAAGCGCCTCGCGATTCGCTTCAAACAAACTCATTACAGTTCTCACGTAATTATAATAGTATGCTCGTTTGGTCTTTCGAAGATTTGTTATGTTGCGCGGTGTGAACGCTAGAAGATGCGCATTCGTGTTTCTTTACATTTTGTGATGTGTACTCGTCTGTATACACGGGGATTAACGAATAAATTTGTTAGGTAAGATGATTATAATATGTTTTTCTTATTTAAATTTATTTTGACACACACATATTTTATATCCCTGATAAGTAACTAAGTAACTAGGTCCGAGAAACCGCGGGGTACAGCTAGTATTACACGTACGTTAACTTTTTAATTTTCTTGAGCGTGTATTAAAACTGTTTTTATATCATAATGTATAAACCATACCCATGAAAGAGAAAATAAATGGTCCTGTTGAGATAACCAATTTAAGATTTCAGCCTAAAAGGTCCGTTTTAATAAAACAGCTAATGAATATTTTGAATAAAAATTACCATAATTATGTATTTTATTAAAGCTGATAGAATTAATTTTGTGATCATAATTTTAAAACTCTTGCTTTTGTTTGTATATTTAAACGTCACTTTTCAAATAAATTCATTTGTTTCGACGTCCATCCACTTTAACCCTCGGTCCGTCGCGTGGGGTCTTTAAAAGCCCGGGTGTTAGAAATATGTAAAATTAACACATTTAAAACTATCCGCGAGCTTTAGTACTTTAGGTATCCTCCGAAATTAGATTATAGTTACCGTGTATCGCCGCTAACTTCAGTTCGCGCGCCCGCGCCGTTAGATACAGATGCGTTTTGTACGCTCGGGCCTTCAAAGACCCCATGCGACGAACCGCGTAAGTAAAAATTAATTGAAAATGTATGATTAATTTATTTTTTTAACATGTTTTATTTTTATTTTCCATTGTATTAGATTTAAATTAAATTAAATTTTACTTAAAAATGTGTGGTGAACAGCAAAAACGTATTTTTGGTTGGCTGGAAGAAGAACTACAGGTATTTTACGATGGCGAGGATGACGAAAATGAAGTTGCGTCATACTCCGATGAAAAAAGTGATCACAACACGGATTCAGAGCAAGAAGGCGATGATTTGGCTCCCACAGAACCATATCAGATACCGGAGGAACCAAATCAGGGTTTAAAATCGCTTGATGAACAGCCCATGGAGTTGGAAAGCTCGGATTGCGCTTGATAAATATATCGATTCGTACCTCCGCTTCAGAATATTGAACCTGATGAAAGCGTTATCGTTCCTATGAGGACGCGCTGCATTCATACCCCAAGACATAGATAGATTTAAATCTATCTGATCTGCCACTTTTGTAAGGGTAACATATGCCCTACACACATGTTCAAAAGGAAAATTAGTCTAACTTCATTTGCTATAAGTTGTATTCTTTTTTTGTTGGTGCGGTCCAAGTTTTATTTTAAAGTGTTAATTAGTCTATTGTGATCTCATGTAGTTTTATTAAAAATATGTTTGTTGATTAAATTGAAAAAAAAATGACCTCAAACACTGAAACGATCACGAAGAGAGAAACTTATGGTCCTAATTTTAGACTTTAAGTTTAAAGAGCGAATAAATGAATATTTTTGATTATTTTGTTGTAGTTTTATTGTTATTAAATTAAAAAGTAAGAAATTACTAAAATATTTAGAAACATATAAGTTAGAAGAGGTTTTATAGGCGTTTTATTATTGGGGTCTTCGGAGACCCCACGCGACCAACCGCGTTAGTAAAAATGCGCGACGGACCGAAGGTTAAACAAATTATAGTAGTAAAGATGTAAAATCTATTGCCTTTTCTGGAGAAAACCTAAAACTGGGCCTGTAAGCTTACATATTATGAACTATAATGTAGAGAAAATATCATTTTTAATAAAGAATATTGATCACCAAAAGTTCAAATTCAACAAACGGTTCCTATTTTAGTGACAAACTATCCCCAACTCGATGTCACCTGTATTAGTTTATCAAAGTGTTGCCAGTTCATTAAATTTGGATTAGTGTGTCGCCATGTTACAGGGCTAACATTAAACGGTAATAACTACCCGTGAAAGTTTAGGCTTCGACCTTTTGTTTAGGTTTATTAGGACCTATGACCTATATATTGTGTACTTACAGAGATAATTTTGTTCTATAGAAATATTATGTTGAATATTTGTATAATATGAAAATTATTAATAAGTTAGTCCGTATGTGGGTATGTATGTGTAGGTTTTTGATAGTTGATTTCTTAAGTACCATTTAATAGACTTATGATACATTGTTTAAATCAGCACATCCGTTCTAAGTTTAAGCAGAAAAATTGAATAAGATAAATCTGGAAACAACCTTAGTATGTTACTACAGTTACTCAGTAGGTTCACAGTTTTACTGTTATTTCGGCACTTACCAGATTTTTAACCTGCATTCTGCAGACGAAAATTCGAGCGAAATCTCGACAAAAAGTAATATGACACTTGAAATATACATGTACGGGTATTTTAACCCTAGTCCTGCTACTTAGAGAACTAAAAGAAAAAGAAGCTAAAGCAACTTTAAGTTTTCAGATTAAAGCTTTCTTTTTCATTTAATTTAGTTTTTTACTTTAGTCTGGAAAGGGCGTCTGCTAACGCTAAGATGCTCGACTTCTAAGTTAAACAAAAGAATATCTCGAATTATCTAGAATAAGAAACGAGTCAGGTGTGAGTTAATTTTTAAGTGACGCTTTTGAACTAATGTAATTGACCTTTTTCATACTTTTTGGAAACCACAGTTTTTTAAATATGTCTTGATTTATCTCTTAAAAAATTAAAACTTGAGTTTATTTGTGTTTAAAAAACAACGTCGAATTAACTAAATATAGACTGCCACAGGCAGACACATATTATGAGTTAAATTAAAAATTATTACTAACCACGAACCCATAACTTCTGGATCTTAATAAACAAACCCTTTATGAGTAATAAAATCATGTTTTCTCATGAGTAAATTTTTAGTTCCTAAAAAAGTTAAATGAAAAATACACAAAAATAATATTTTGTTTATCTAACTTGATACATAATTAATATCCACTTCAAACCAGCGAAGCAAAAACTAATCAAACACCCCACAGAATAACAAGCACGATAATATTAAAACACGTCTTAAAAACTTCAAAGACCACAAATCTCTAGCTAAAACATGTTACACGTCTCTAAATAAAATAGTCAGTAACATTATACGCTCCGACGAAGTAGAAGATAAATTTCAGGGATCCCTTTACTGTTTACGAGGTGTAACGTGAAAGAGTGAGTGTGTGGTTTTCACCTCACAATATACGAGTAGTCGAGTAGGTAGCGCAGGGTTAAGAAACCGCCTCAAACCGGCTGCGGTCACAACTAATTGTCATTCATTCAATGAATATCGGAAAGGGTTAACCCTTTAAGGTAAAGTAGTTTAATTTTGGACTTACTGCTGTTAGTTATATAAAGGCTAATAGAAAACATTGATTTGACATTTTTTGTTTTTCTACTTAATGCCCTGACTTATTTGTACAGTTATATGTATATTTAGTACTAGCTTCTGCCCCCAACTTCGTCTGCGTGGTCTTTAGAATTGGGTCTAAAAAGAAATGTGAAAGTAATAAAAAATTAACTAAAATTTTCTTTCGTGTTATCGCTTGCGCTGTAATAGAGAAAAATACCAAATTTCAAAGCTGTCTGCCCGCGGCTTAGCTCGTAAACAATTTTCAATTTTCCCCTCGGGAACGACATAAGGAATCAGGATAAAAGGTAGCATATGTTCTTTTCCATGTCAAAGGCTACATGCATGCCAAATTTCATCTAAATCCGTTCAACCGTCTTTGCGTTATTGAGTAACAAAAATCCAAACATTCACAGTTTCACATTTATAATATTACCTAAGTAGGGTTATGTGTAAAATAAAAATCAATATAATAATATTATTGAATTATTTTAAAGATACTCTTTTTTGTAGCAAAAACCTAAGTCGCAGGAACCCATCCTGTATTATATATTCTCTACAATTTTAATGATTGATTCGTGAAGGTTAAATCTGTGAGTCTATGAGAATTATAATATGTTATTTTTCAGTTAAAAATACACCCTAATGTAACAACACAAAACACATTATAAATATTAAACTTCCAAGCTCAACTAATTTTGCACGTCTTTTTCGTTCAGTGAGCTTCATCTTTGCTTAACGTATGCATAGAGCGAGTTACCTCGGGGACACCAGACAGCCACGTAATGTAATAACTTGACTGAATATTGACGAATGAGCCACGATTTTTTACTTTTTCCTCCAGAATAAAGGATATATTCGTAATATGATATTCACGGATGCTGTATTGAAACCTACTTCGTCGTTTCGCTTTTTATTTCGGTTTTGTTTTGTGTTACGAGTTTGCTTGGTTTATGTTGATGTAGGTACGTATTATATTTTCCTTGTTTGTTGTTATCATTTGTCTCTTATATCAATGATACCTATTTATAAGTATTAACAAAACCTGTATAATATGATATTGGCTGCTAAATGTAAAGTTTCAACAGTGTTTATACGTGTATTTAATCATAACCATGATAACAATAACTACTCTCTTGCCACAATATTTATTTCTTTCTCGTTACTAAGCGATGAAAGGTTTTAATTTATTTATGTATTTCGAATAGGTACACTGACAGCATATATAATTATATAAAAATATTATATATAAAGATATTAACAGGTAATGAACCCATGTATAAAACAATTAATGGTGTACACAAAACTTAAAATAACAAAGGAAACATCGTAAATTTAACCAAGTTAAATATATAATAATATACCTTTAATATACATATGCATAAAAACAAAAATGAAATTATTGATAACACGACTACCGTATTAAAGAATTTAATCCTTGTGTTGCGGGGGTTTCACAAACATTCAAATCACATGCACAAAGAACTCCCAGACTTGAAACAATCATTTGTACATCACACAAATACAAGTATGCATGCGGGGATCGAACCCGCAGCACGTCGCGCACAGTGGTAATCAGCATGGTGACCTATACCACTCGGCTATCAGTCAAATTAAAACTTTTATTTAAAACTTATAAAATGAACTATAACTGGCCACCCGAATCCAACAAATACAAAATACACCACGTAATTCCCATTACGTTGGAACACGAACGTTGTAAGTTTACACCGGTAAGTTCAGCTAAAACCCGCTAATTATCCGTCATATATTCGGCGGGCATATAATTAAAACTTGAAGTTCATACATTTTTATGTTCACACAAAACATTTACAGCTCACTTAGCCAGTAATGGTTTGACATAAAACCGATGTTCGTTAATTATTGTCGTAGCTCGTCGCGTGATGCACTCACATCCGTGTTTTAAACTGATGGAAGTTTCAATGGAATTAGTTTGGACGTTGTTTTTAGCTATTAAACCTTTACGTATTGTTATATGGATCTATATCTATGGGTTCAATACTAAACAATTTATCTGCGTTTATTATGGTTGAAGGTTTAAGGACCAAAATTATGTTCACCCGTCGTCCGTATTATTTGGTGCAGTATCATGAATCTCAATATGTAATAAGCAAGCATATTAAAATCAAAAACGTCACATAATACTTAAGGTGTCTTAGCCGTACCGATGATGGCTAAACTGCGCTCAATGCGTTTGGTATGTGGATGGGTGACCATTTCTCAGATAGACTGAGACCCTGAGAGACGATGTCTGGTAGAGCTCATTAGGCCGTTGGTCTCGACACGACTCGAGAGACTGTCATTAAGTCATTACAACCAGGTTTATTATGGGTTTTAACATAAACCGTTACAAAGGGTTGGATAGGCAGTCATTCCGAGTAAAAAACGGTATTCAGTATAAATCCGGTGAGACTGGAAGTGAACCCCGAAGTAGCTTGACAAAATGCTAGACAGATAATTTACATCAACGTCACCTATTCATCATGATTCCGTTAGTTCTCCCTTGGTTTTTTATTCTTCGATCTGTTTGTACATGTCAAAATATAAATAAGCACTGCTCACACACTTTAAGAGGCGGTAGCGTAATGACTAGGGTATCGGACTTAGTAATGTGCGATCCACACGGCCAGTAAGAAAATAAAACACTCTACTACATACAAAAACTGTTAACAGAAAGTTGTAAGATTAAACCGCTATTACGAAAGTCTGTAATCAGTTCAACCGTCACCGCAGACTATTTCCTAGGGCACATTTACGACTCACTTAAACCCTAATGTCTGTCCATAAAAACCAGTGCCCGCTAATTATATGAATGACGTCATTTGACATGTCCGCGGCGTCATATCTTAATTAGTTTTAAGTGTAGTAATCTGTGGTCCCATAACACGCTGCCTTAGATAAAGCGGCAATCTGATGTTGTCATTCTCTCCTAATACTTAAAATAAATAATTTTACGAATGTAAGATAAACTTAAAAATGTTTACCTTCTCTTCGTAAGTACGAGTAGGACAATTTTAAAAGACTTCCGAGTCTAAAACGTGTCTTACTCTACGGTAGCACCGTTCATAATAAAACAAAAGTACTAATCATTAGGGAAATAAGAAATTCAGTTTTTCGAGAATCAGTTAAAATAGAAAAAGTATTATTCAGATCATTATTTTTAATTCTGCACGTTTTCTTTCATTGTAAACCTTTTCGGATTACGAACAATATTACATCGTATTCGTAATCCGCGAAAAGGACCAGGAAAAGGGTAAAAGGACCAAGCTAAGGACAAGTTTGACTAAATTCCGAGTTACCGTAGCTTAGCGATCCTCACGAAATATACTAACAAACAAAGCTAACTGCCAATTAACAAACGTTAAGAACTTCATTATAAAGTAGAATATTGCTATTTTAATTGCTTAATAAGAGAAATTGTATTATAATTTTTAGTTTTAATGTCTTATTGTATTGGAATTTTAGATCTTCTTCATTGCAAGTCGATGGTACACTATTTTCAAAAAGTATTTAAATTTGATGCGTCCAGTAGTTGGCCACATTAACTGCGGCATCATTGGCCAGATTCAAATCTTCCAAAGTGCAGGTGTCCGGAATTTTAGATTGGAGAAGAATGAAGTGTACCTATTATGTATAAAATAAGTTTCACAAGCATATATTTTGCCTTTTTATATATAGATTCAATGTGGGTCGCACATTACTAGTAATCTCGTTAACTCCTCGTGCTAAGCTAAGTTGCTTGTGTTACGGGTACCCCCACGTCGGTAGTGTAGGTGGAATGCGAACCCGGGACCACATGGTCTAAAGTCCGATGCCCTAACCATTAGGCTACTACCGCTTCAGATCGCTTTAATTGGAATGAAATAGAATTTTTACTTAAAATAGTTTGTATGTCAATTCTGTCATGTCATTAATTCCTCCCAGACTAGCTAACAAAGCAAACAAACAACTTGATACACACACCTTAAAACTTATCAAACGCTACAAAACTAATTCCACTAATGCAATTAACGAATGACTCAAACATAAAAACGCAATTTTATTTCGTTTACACAAACAAGTTTTCGTTGCACATAATAATAAAATTAAAGTACCAAAGGACCTATAAATATATCATTAAGTGGAGTGTCGGTTCATAGAGCATTTGACTTAACATGGACATAACACGACAGCAAAAAGTTAATTAAAATATATTCGAGTGGTTCCTAATGTAACATGTGATATGGCTGCGCCCCCCGTCCTGTTACTATTAAAACGGCAATTACTATAATTGCTGACAATGCACGCGCACTTTGTGGCCATACGCGCTGCTCGTTATGGCGCGATTCCTATTGTATATAATACACAAAGAGGTAGATTTGTTTTATTTCGGTTGGTGTTTGCTGTCCCCAATTATGCCTAAAATTGTTGCAAACAAATTGGTCTTTATTATAGACCAAACAAACGATTCTGTTCATGAAAATGTTAAAAAAACGTTTATTGAAGAGACAGTTCAGTCAGAACCTTAAACTTGAACGAAGCGCAATGATATTTAAGGAAACCGAGACAGTGAAGTATCAGTTAACTTATTAGAGCAAATGATAACGGATGGTCTGGAAAAGGCGAAGTAACGATGACAAATATAACTCATGTCATTACATAAACATATCACCTAACGATGGCTACAAACATTGGGCCAAATATTTGGGCCAATAATTAATAATGATGTGGCACTACGTTATGTCCGCGCATCGATAACACTACAGCGTTCTGTTACAAACATGTTTGTTTTGGTTGAAATTTCATTAATTTAATATGTCTTGAGATTCAGACAAGAACCCTATAAAAATATGAAGTAGATTGAAAAATAAGTTTAGGAATATATTTATTTGAGTCATAATTATAATCAAATTTTTTACTAACATAAATCATTTGGCCCATAAAACAGACACCAAGACTATGAAAATAGAGCAAAGACTACTAATAATACACGTCCTGCTCAGGCTAAAATTTTGCTCGAACCAAATTTAATAATACTTAAATTAAATAATGCCTTCACATTTGGTCTCAAAGGACCAGAATAAATAGCTCAAACTCTTTTAAAACCGATGTAATAAGTGGGATCAGTTTAATTAAAACTAGGTTCTATATATAAAGCTATACGGGTTTACTATGGCTAGGGGTGGACAGGGTAAACACGATTTAATGACTATTGGAACCGATCAACCCTTGCGTTGTTTTTTTTGTCCTATAGTATTTGGAGCTGTGGGCGCAGTTTTTAGGTACGGGTAGCTTGGGTACGTGATTTTTTAACCTGGATATTTTTTAGTTAAAGGAATAATAATATTACTGGATTAAACATTTTGTACGGATTTCCAAATATCTATCTATTTAATGTATATGTTTATCAAAAATAAGAAAAATATACATAATACAAACTCAAAGTACATTCATTTAAACATTATTATCATCTGCCTAGCTTCTTCCCAAGCTATGTTGAGGTTAGCTTCCAGTCTGACTGGATTTAGCTGAATGCCGTATTTTACATGGAGCGACTGCATATCTGATCTCCAGAACCCATTGCTAGGTAATACAGTTTTCCATAGTCAGACCGGTTCTCAGGAATATAATGACTTAACGACTGTCCAAGATCACTGCATGACAGGGTATCAATATGTTTACAAATGGTCACCCATCCATGGATCAACCGCGGCGAGCGCGGATTAACCTTTATTATCGATCAAACCGGACGACTTACACTTAGCCACGAGCCCCTCAAATTCACGTAAACAATATACCAACCCATAATTCCCATACAAATTCGTCAGCACTTAACTTAAAATATTCTCTTAGTTTAAAACATCAATAAACATAATCAACAAATCTATTTCAGTAACCTTAGCTACTTAATTTTGTGCAACGATGAGAAAATAAAAAGTAATTATAACTTGGTCATCTCTCCGATATTATCTCGGTTCGTCCCCAGCGGCGGCACTTCAAATATTTGCTCTTATATTAATTTTTATTTGGTAGCTTCATCAGAATTGTATAGCAGGGGCTCACTGAATGATGGGATGAGGTATAAATACGTTTGTATTGGCAATATATTGTACTATATTTTTTGAGAAGTTGTAAGGTCGAATAGTTTATTGAAATGTGGATTGAAATAGAACTAATACTTCCTATTATAAACGGTACTCTACGTTTTAATCAGTAAATGGTTATAATGTAGGTAATAATAAATTTAATTAATTATTTAGATTAACAAAAAGTAATTTTCCCAGCAGTAGAATAATAAGAAATATGATGGCAATAATGGTCTCCTGTAATCGAATTCTATATTGTAAACAAATACAAGCTGATTGTGAAAAAATTTACAGAGAAGTAGAATAACAAAAAATAATAGATAATATAGTACATGGAATAAGTAATTAATAATTAAGTTCAATTATTAATTGCTAAATAAATGACATAAAAACCGCCACAAAAAAAACACACAACATATACATACCCTATATCATAAACGAAACACAAAAGAAACATCCGCAAGTTGTCAACAAATATGCATTCGAAAAACAGCAACAGGTCGGCTTCAAGCGAAGTGAAATAAATTATTATTATAACCAATTTATATTCATTACTCTGTGATGTTTTTGTGTGCCGAGTAAATAAAGGAAACGATATGTGTCGTACATTGCTTATGAATATTGCGAGACCAACTTTCTTTGCGGATACGAGAGAAATAGTGTATTCGTTTCTTGCCTTTTTATACACGCTTTTTTTTCTGAATATCTCTATGAGTATGAAATAAACAATGCCTTATGGCGTGAATACTTATGAAGTGAAAATGTTGGAAGATGAAATGTTACAAATTGCGCTAGTGTTTTATTTTCCTGAACTTATTTCGGTATAGCAATGAAAAAAATCCCTAATATGTTAATCGGTTTAAGGCTTTAGGATTCAAGATAAAATATTACTTATTTGAACTTTTAAAATACTAATTATTACCCAAGTCCCAAATCCAGTCCATTATTACCCAAATACAAGTCATGTTATTATGTACTATGTTTATACCAATTCGTGCAGATATAGAATTGGCTCTAAAGTCTTCACCCTGAAAGGAAAGAAAATAAATAAACAAGACCAAATATCCGACAAAGCCTTTCAAAATCCATAATGAAAACAGATTTAGCCCTCAAATCCTCCAAAACAAACAATCTCACGCAAAACAATAATTCAAAGTGAAAATAATAAATCCTAGTAGCCAAAGATTCATTAAAACAGTCCAATTAAGCAATATTTACATTTACGCTTTACGCTTTTGACGAACTCTTTCGAAACAACGCGTAAACATTGGAGCGGTTCCGACTCATTGGAACAAGTGTTTGTATGGCTAGCCGACCGGACGGAGGTCTGCCGTATTTTGTACTATAAATTTTAAAATTGCTGGATGTGACGTTGCTGTGCGCCAATCATATTGGTAATTTAGGTTAAAGCAATGATTATTATGAATTCCATAACTGGAATTTTGGTTTTTAATGAAACAAAAGAAAATCGCGCCTGTAATTCGTTTCTTCTTTCGTTTTCAACCCATAACCACAATCTCAACGCTTTTAACTGTTCATTCTTTCTACGCTGCGGATATAACCGAAACACTACCACAAAACTAAGTAGTCTATCTCGAATTGCATCAATTCTAGTAAATTAACATGCATCCCCGTGATCGCGAATTAAAGCCATGTTTTTGTACAGTCCCGGGATAAGTTAATGAATAGCGAACGTACGTGTTCGCTCGACGCCAATATTTGCCCAACACGCCCTGTTTGTCCGACCCCAATAATTTAAGGAGTATATTTTGTCGTTCAATTCGTACTGGACATCGATACGTCTGTTTGTGTACTTTATTGCGTGATTAAATGCGTTATTGTTGTTTTTCGGTTGATTTTGTTACAGTCTTCGTGTTCGACAGTCCGTAATACGTATTGATAATTTATTTGTTGTTAGTGATGACCTCCGTGGTCGAATGGCATAAGCACCAATTTTCAAGGTGTCGCTAGCTCTGAGGTCTTGGGTTCGATCCCAGGACGGGTCAATGTAGATAAAGACACTTTTCTATATTGTGTCGGGTCTGGGTGTTTGTGGTACCTTCGTTGTCTCTGATTTCATAACACAAGGGCTTTAGCTACTTACATTGTATTTGGAGCAATGTATGTGTTGTCCACATTTATTTTTTATCTTGTACCTAAACTTTGGTTACAATGTCCGACTTTAATAATTTTCATCACGTTGAAATAGTTTTTACCTACCTGTCACTGATATAGCGATATAACAACATGATAACGTAGGAGTTTTTTTAATGTAAATAAATATATTGCTTTTACCCAGTAGGTAGTAATTATTAGGAATTAAATAGCTAGTAGGTACAATAAAATTTTTCCAAGCAAACTCGCCAACTAAGTTTGGAAGGACCAGTTATAAACTAGTGCCCCAATCACTGCTTTCATCGTGGGCCTTATTTAATAAATTCCTTGGATTCTCTTATTTTCGTATACTTTGTGAAAGTAGGTTTTGATTAGGCATTGCTTACCTTAGGCCCGCATGCCAAACTTTCATTTGTCGTAAAAGAAACGGCCCACTGATTCTCTTGTCCCTTTTCGGGCAGAAAACGGATTCCAAAAGAGGCAAATGTTCGGACTCTTAAACGTATTGTGTACTTTCAGTCTAGATGCTGATTAAATTATACGTTTGATTAGCTTTATAGCTTTGTTCTTTCAGAATTATAAAAAAAAAACTAAAGGCAATTATGTATTTTTTTATATGATCTTAACGTTCCCGCAATTCACATGTATAAAGGCGTGAAAATCGGAAATATACTTCATTAAACTTAACACACAAATAACAATATATTTAATAAATCTAATGATTTTTATACATGAATAAAGTATTAGCAATATAATATCTACAGTCTCTTCCCTTATATCATAAAACAATAACTAACAAAGTAATAACAAAGGTAGCTTGAAGGACAGGCAAATTCCGCAAAGTATCATAATACCGGTCTTAGAATTCAATTTTACATTGTACTACAACTGTAAATTGAAACTACTGTTAATAACTCAAGTAAGACTGAAAACTTGTATACAATGTATTGATTGGGGAGCGAGGCAAGTCGCTCGGAGCGTCATGGATCCAACTCGAGTTTGAGGATCAAATATCAATCTGCGGGTTCGATCTCCATGCGGATATGATTGGGGGATACATTTCGCTCGCCTCGCTGAATACTGAACGATGAGAAAAACTTATAACGTGTCCCCGAGACGATGCCGTGAAATTCGGCATTTTGGTTCGGTAGGTATTACTGAGGTGTCATGGTCATCCAAAATCTTCGTCTTTTTGTGCATGGTAAAAATAAAAATAAAAATATTGCAGTAAAGCATGTTGTTACTCTAATTTACCTGGATCTAGGTAGTACCTGGTTAATTAGGTGAATATAATTGTACTTTAATTTGTTACTAGTAGGTATCTACTAGGTACCATTTAACTAATTCTCGAAAAACATTAAAAAAAATTGAATCGAATAAAATAAAGGTATGATAAAAAAGATTTCCTTCAATATAAGGCAGAATAGTATCTGAAATCCTTCCTAATACTCTTAAAGCCTAAAATACATTGTTTACAAATAGCAATGTGTGTAAGAGGCTAATGTTCGGCAGTAACACAGCCTGTTTCCTCCAATGGACAATAATAACTTAAGCTGGGGATAATCACAACACTGTAATATATACATTGTATAGAAATCTTCGAGGTGATGTAAGGTTAATAGAAAGGAACTGATAAGGTAAAAGCACCTATTACGGAGGTATTTCACAACATTTGTAAGTGAGAAAGAAAAATAAGCATTTGTAAGTATATTTAAGGGGGCAAAAAATTTTTATCGTCAAAAGTGGAATTTAAATTTTGTATTGCTGTTGAGTCAACGTTTCTTTTCAGGATATTTCTTATTTAAAAAAAAAGTTTAATAAGTCGAGTCGGTTTTCCCTAATACGGAGCTATGATTGAAGTCAGAGCCTATTACTGCGGTAGACGGTTCCTAATACAGAGGGTCAGAAATAATATTTATTGAAGTGCCGAAAAAATATTAAAAAAGAGTTTTGGGTCAATACAATAAGGTTTATTTTTCTTTTTTAAATGAGAATGCTTATGACGTTCAGTAAAATGAAAAAATGAGCGAAGCCTTTCCATACAGACAGACTTTGCTCATTTTTATAGATAATATGTTATATTATTTTTTCATCGGGTTCCGAAGGAATTTAAGAATAAGTAGGTAGTAGTGTATTTTTACAGATTTTATAGAATTAAACATACAAGTTTTATTTAGGAATCAACTATAGGTATCATTAAAGAAATAATGAAGAGTAATAACAATCATTCTTAATATAGTTTAGTATTAGGTGTGTATAATATAAAAATTATATATTTTGTAATATAAGTTCTGTAAAGTGTTTATTTTAGTAGTCATTGTATAATTATATTTATATATTTAATATATTTCAATAACCTTTCAATTATTTTAACGGAACCCTAAAACTTGTAATTTTATGTTCTATGAATAGGGCCGTAATAAGAGATCATAGAACCTAACACAGAGTTACCTGGAAATAACTACCACCGTAATAAGAAAACTACTCGTGTTTTTCTAATCCTAATTCTGACCCATCAAAATTTCGATAAACAAAGATTGTAAATACTTAATCAAACGATAACAGTTTTTTGGCTAAGATGTGTAAAACTCAAGTCAACAGTTATACAAAATAAATGACTTGTGATAAATTAAAATACACCTTCCTATTTTTACCCCTTCTAAGTAACCAATATTTTGCACTCAATAGTTTTCATATTTAACTAGATTTCTAATAAATAACACATACCGCAGAATATGGTTTCTAATTTACGAAATTAATAATTATCCCAACTAAACTTGGAACTAATTTAATAAGTTAATAAATTGAAAGTTATAAACAATTAAATATGTCCAGTGTTTTTCCTATTTCGGAGTTATACCACCGTATTAGGATTAATCTTTAAAATTCGTATCCTATTACGGCGATATTTTGTTTCTTATTTTTTGGGTAAAAATGAGTTACAAATATGAAACAAGTTATTTAAATAGTAAGTTTAATAGTAGGAGAATGCTATAAATAACACATAAACAAACTTGAACGGCTTATTAATACAAAAAACTTAATTTCTAAATACTAGTGTACTTACTTTTGTTGTTCCGCGTTTGTATAGAAACCCCTCTCACGTCGATGCCGTGACACAGACTAATTGATTTTGTTATGTTGTCTACATGCTAAACTTGCAAACGTCAGTTAAATTATGAAGTAATAAATTTAGAATAAATAGTTTCCGTTTTTGTGTACCTAAACTGAATAGAACAGGAATAAAACTCGAAAATAGAAATACCACCGTAATAGGAAGCGATTTTGACTGCCTCCGTAATAGGTGCTTTTACCTTAATGCGTTTATATAATAAAATACAAGATACGTCTTTGTCTGGTTAAAATTATTTGCATACATTGTTAGCTAATAAATGTGGACAACATCACATACATTGCACCGACCAAATTATGTAGCTAAAGCACTTGTGTTATGGAATCAAAGACAACGAAGGTACCACAAACATCCAGATTAATGTAGAAAAGTGTTTTTCTACATTGAACCGTCCGGGGATCGAACCTGGGGCCTCAGAGCTGGCGACACCTCGAAAACTGATGTTTACGCCACTTCACCACAGAGGTCGTCATAGCTGTATCCGATCATCATTTCTTTTCTCTTTTCCCAATTTTTTCAGTCTCTATTACTCGTCATATCGGCATTCACTTCTTTCTTACGCATATCAGATTTCACAAAATCCATATTTTTGGCTTCTTCTGCACGTTTACCCATCTACAGTCATACTCATAACTTGTTAAGTCATGTCTTATTTTAAGAAATTAATGTAACAATAATTTTTATTTTTGTAGATGTGTAGCTGATATTCGTGCGATTTAATTAATTTAACCGAGAAAATAAAATTGTAGGTTCAATCAAAGACACGCACCGCTAAACCTTTTTATGTTCAACTTAGATTACATCTCAAATTACACTCAGTATGTCCACACGGAACAGACATTGAAACACAGTCACAAATTTAATGGATAAATATATATACTTACTGCACAACTACTTGCGTTATCAACTAATACAAACTTTACACTAGTAATTTAATACAACAATCTTAGTTTCGCGTAATAATTGGTTTGTTTAGTGGATTTTTAATGAAAAATTGATAGTTTTGACAAACAAGTAAAGACTGATAGGAATCATCAACAAGAGATCTACGTTTTTACAAAAAAAAACAAACTGTAAAACGCACAACGTAATAAGCTCCAATAGAGCCTTGAACCACTAAACACATAAATAACAACCTACATATTTGATCCAAGCCTCCACATTTGGTCCTTCCGTTCACACCTGCATTCTCCACGTAAAATATTGAGCAGGAGGTCCCAGAGGTCGGCCCTCCCGCCGCGATGCAAATTGGCTCAGGGGGCTTCGGTGCACTCCAGATTATGTGACGAACGAACGACGTATTGTGTTTTATGAGACACGAGAAGAATAGTTTTGTTGCGAATGCTCCTCGTATGCTTAGACTGAAAGGTTTTTTAGAATGGTGTTCTGGGAGATGCTGGCCGTACCCTGACGAGGTTAAATCTCGAAAGGATCGGGATATTTTTTATACTAGAATATAACGTTACTCGCATCGTTTATGAATCTCATCTTGATCAAATTACGTTTTATTGCTTACATGTTGGTTTGGTTTGGTTGGTTACATTGCTTACATGTTATTTTTTCTTAGAAATATTTGAAGAAAATGGGTACAAAATTATACGTGATCCAATTTATTTGTCAAAGCTCGAGAATGTGAATTATTTTTCTTAGAACATATTAATGAGTCTTTAATGTTAAGATAAGATACTTTAAGAAGCATTTGATATTGGTACATATGTAACATTCAAAACTCAGTGAAACGTCTAGTCTATAAAACTATCGTGATACACAAATAAGAGAGTAAATCCATTCTCAAACGTTCGCAGTCCAGGAGCAGTCATTCGGACACGTTCCTCGCATCTTGTCAGATGAAAGCCCTCAATGCGTTATCGAAATCTATTTATAAGGTTGTGTCGCATCGAGTTCGGGCTCATAATGTGTTCGGGGTACATCGGGACCTTTTCACGCTTGGCTTGAGACCCAACAAGCTCGGATAAAAGGGGTACACTGGGTGGGGATTAAATATAGTCGCAAAACTCAGGTGATGGCCCTCGGACCTCGTGATCGACAATAGACTTTTGACGTCAAAGGGATCAGACCTGGAGGTGGAACGTGTCGACGTGTACTATTTTGTTTTTTACGTTGTAGTGCACGTGGTGCGCAGAAGGCTTTGAAATGCCGTGCTAGTGATAAGAACTTCTTGTTTTCTAGCTAACGTAGTTGGTACTATTGATGATTGCTTGATGATATATACATAGTATACCTACGTTATTGTATCTTTGAGTGTAAAGATGATTATGCACAATATAATTTTGTCACATTAACAAACCTACGATTAATCCACATCTAAAATTATCTTGAAGATAAACTTGTCAACACTAATCGGGTCGAGACCACCCTCATAATCAGATCGTAAGAACCCAATACCATTGTAATTAATCGCAACAATAACCGAGTTTGTCAAGCGTCTTGCGTTACGCGGTCGACGCGTCATTAGCGCCCTTTGACATCCGATGCTCACATAATTATGTCACACATATTTTGAATTACCTGTAATGAACACATAACAATGAACTGTACCTTAGATAACTACATAGATTATTTTGTACTTAAGGGTGTGTACACAATATAAAAACGCTCATGTATCAAGACCGACTCTGGTAAACTCCTCTCTTCTAATCGCCAGGTTTTTTTTTTAATACGACGCCCGTTGTAACCTCTAATCCTTGTGACGACGGTTTCACAAGGAACACCCAGACTTGGAACAAGCATTTATGGATCACACAAATGCTTGTCCCATGCGAGGATCGAACCCGCAGCACTTCGCGCACAGTAGTAATTAGCGTGGTGACCTATACCACTCGGCTATCCGTGCAGTCAATCAGTTGTCCTGGTACCAAAGAGTTTCGAAATAAAAGATTTTATAGGTATTTGTTTTATATTTACGAGATGTAAACATTATAATAAATATTACCTGAAAATGTAGGTTACGGTATAAACTGAACAAGGTATTTTTATCACATTTTAGTTTAAGTATTTACAGGCAAGCATTTTAGTGTATCATATTTACTACCAGGTGCATTTATAAAAAGTTATTGTTAAAAAGTTATTGCTTGTGAAATTACTTTTTTTTTCATATAGCCGCATAGCTTGATAAAAGAAATATGTAGGTATGTTACCGCTGTTTTATTCTGTCGATAAATCTAGTATCGAACTTAAATTTTCCAAACAAACACAGTTTCTGTTCACGCTCGCTTCAAACCCATGCCTTATACACGGCAACAATTTGGCCTCAGTAGGCCAATGAGGAGTCTTGTGACAGCGCGGTCGAGTCATTACCGTCCTTTGACACCCGAGTACACAACGTTACGTCATTATTCGCGCCATATTCGGATTAACTACGACTAATGACGTGCCTTATAATGATATGTTTAACTCGATGTTCAGGTGTTTTCGTGGTTCAAGGGAAGAGTGGTAGTAGTCAATTTAATGGGATGACATTTCAGTTTTGGGAAATATTTTGGATTATTGTTCGAGCTACTACTTGGTCTAAATAAATGTTGTTTAAGTAATAAGCATTAGCAAAAGGGTCTTGTGAGTGAAAAAATAACGCTTAACATACATGTTTACATAAATAAATAAAGACGGGAATCGTTGCAATCACACTTTGTTTTTTTTTAACTCGACGATTTGCATGCCCTCTTAATACAAACGCTTTAATCTTTACAAAGCATATTATCTCTCTGTAAAACACTTCTAAAAATAACAGTAATTTGTGCCCGGATTTCATTAATTAAACTAGAATTGGCTGAGCCACCTCATAAACAAAGCAACACAATAAAGCACATACGTGACTATAAAACCATAATTACCGCTAACCCTCACGAGCTACTTCAACTCCACTGACACGACAGTAAAGCACTACGGCTGAAAAGGGTTAAAAAAAGCTACTAAAACCAGAACCATTACACTGGAGCATAAAGTATCATGTTCAATTTGCAAACATCAAAGTGTCGTTTTAAAACAGGCGAACAGACAGCTATAAACTGCGCTACAGTATTCGCGGGGCGCGCAATGAATTCTAACTATTTGCGATCGCACGCAACTGTCGCGTCGAACTCACGCTGGATTCGCACTCGTCACACGCGAGTCTGCCACAGTGATGTAGAGAATGGTAATGTGGTATTTCAAGCAGTATGAAGTGGTATTTTGAATATGGAACAGTTAGTTCGATTTAGTAATAGGTATTAGCGATTCTAATTTTTACCATTGTTACCTTTATTGTTTACCATTGTTAAAAGAGTTTCTTGCCGGTTCTTTTTCAGTAAATGTATGCGATCAAAATTTAAGTTTTCTAAAGAAATACTGTTATGCGTGGCTTGGTGTTGAATAAAAGTTTATTGTTGTACCAATGTTGGTAAGTACCAAAAAGAACAACATCGCACAATTTGTTAGCAGACACGATACAGGCGTTATGAACTAGAGGGTACTCTATAACCCCACCTAATAACTTGCACGCTGCGACCTACATTTCTTTCTACTGAATACAAAACATGCACTACATAGAAATATATTGCTCTCTTACTCTGGAACGGACAAACACTTTCATCTGCGCGAACAATACCTTTCACTTTGGCCATCGCTGAGCTACTCCAAAGCCTCGAACAGGCGCCGCGTATTGTATCATCGCGTTGTTTTATTCCTCGCCGAATAAAAACCAGTGACCGTAAACCAAAGAGGCCGTGATATGGAGGTTACAGTCACCTCGTAAATTTTGTCCTACCGCGACGCACTCCTTCACACTCGCTGATGTCACATTTTCAGTCCAGCGGAGCGCGAAATAAGTACATTTTTGCCCACACGACGTAATATAAAAAATATAATGACATATTTTAAAAGTAAATCCTGGCTCTGAGTTATTGACAGATGATGGAGTGAACTCCCGGCGCCGCACGCACTCGCACCGCACGTTTCTTCGGAAATGATTTTTTTGTCAATATTTTCACGTGTGCTCGAGATTGTTGGACAAATATTTTTATCCGTAAACGTTTCTGGAAATGTTCGATATGTCGCGCATACACGTGTTTTCCTTTTAGTCAATTCATGACAGGATATTGATGTGGGAGCAGCAAACAGTTGTATTATACGCTTCATGTTCAACGTGTATACAAAATGAGTTATCATTGCCAGACGTGTAAGCCGTAAACTATATGACTAAAAGACACGAATTTGATATTTTTTCCATCAAATTTTATAACATAATTATGTAATGTCTAGGTATATTAGGTTCCGACAGGGAAGGATGGAAGAGTATGGGGGAGGCCTTTGCCCAGCAGTGGGACAGCACGGGCTAACAAAAAAAAAAAAAGGTATATTAGGTTACCTTTCAGTAATTGGTAGATATTTTTCGCAATTGTAAACAGCAAAAGGTTTTTCTTTAATCTACGTCCAATTTTTTGGTAACAAGTTCCGTCAAGGTGCCTCAACATGTCTGCTCCCAATTTTATAATTCAGTAAATACACATCTCCGCGCCAACTAACACAAATAACAGAGCGGTCTTCAGTTCGACCCCTCTCCGCTGTAACACAAACTCGGTAACGAAATTACATTCATTAAAGAACCTAAATAACCAAACCCGCTTAAACATCATTTAAAACAATAGACGAAAAAATGCCGTTATTTACCTGCCAACCAATCTCCCGCCGACTGTCATATAAATTGGACAGAATTCTTTCGCAGAACAGTTTTAATGAGACCTTTACGGGCGCCGAGACTTTGATGCGATAACTTTTTTCGATATTTTTCGTCTCCCCATAGAAAAATATGTACCATCCTTTTCTTTTGTATACGTTTCTCTATCGTTGCGTTCCTTTCGCCCGCCGTAACTGCAAACGAAGACCGCTCGAGGCATCTGCAATCAATGGAGCGTACAAATTGAAATAAGATAGCAAGCTGTACCATAGCTCATAATAAGAGGCTCTGCTTGATGCTGGCTTTCATCCTAAAAGATTTTGTCTGTATGTAAAACTCGCGTTAGACGCTTACTCAACTTATGAAAGTGATTCGCTCCCGTCATGTGGGGATGATTGGCTCGCAAAGTAAATCAAAAGACGTTTACTACCAGCGCGGGGTTAGTCGACGCTTGACAGGGAATTGATACGTCACATCTTACTCCGTTTACACTTTTTAACTTTATAATTTTCTTTTGAAAGTTTTATCATGTTTATTAATGGTTTTTTTTTCTTTACAGGTAAACATCCAATGTACATTGTTTTCGTGGTTCGGGTAAGTTTTAGTTTTTTATCAAAAGTGTTTAAGGAAATCATGTCAATTTATTTTGACTAGCAGATACGATAATAATACTAATTCCTTGTTAACATTTACAATTTCGGCGGCCCTATTTTCATTTCATTTAAAATATTATTCAAACTATAATGGACGTGAAATAACATAGTTAAGAATGACTTAAGAATGTAACAAGCAATAAGTAATAACAGAAAATGATTCTGACATCAGACATTCAGTTAATTGACACAAACGGAAACAATTTGCCTTCAAGAACAGTGAAACCGTATTGGTGTGGTATGAAACTTAATCATAAGCGACAAATAATTATTTTTCAGTCGTGTTTTGAGTATAATTTTCAGCAATTAATTATTTATAAATTTTAGACCTTAAGAAGCCAATGCAAAGATGTCAGAAATCGTTACTCTAGAAATACATAGGTACGTTTTATTTTATTATTTACTAGAAATTTGAAATGACAATAATAGCTTCTCTTCTATTCAAGCACCTGCAATAAATGACAATAGATTTATCATCCAAAATTATATTTGAATCTAGCGGTGACGCGCGCTTTCATCCGCTTAAGGAGTGCCCGTTCCTATTCCAATTTTCAAACTAAGAAATTAAAAACAAAAAACTTTTTTTTACTTTACCTTGTCCCGACTATAACGACACAATGAAAAAACAATTATCCAATTTGGTACAGTCGTTCGAAAGGTATGCGCTTAGCAACACATTTGGCGATTCATTTTTATATTTGTACTCTATAACTTAATAATTAGATACTCACATGTTCTTCGTTTCTGATGTAACGTCATTTCCTGGACTCTTCAATAATGTATGTTTTTTTTTAATCCTAAAGCTATCAACATTCAACTCCTTGTACCTACTCATCCTATCACAGTTGGACAGTACAGCTATTATTTTTATACACATAATTTTAATTCAAAATTTATTGTTCAAAATGATGCTGCTGCCCGCTGTTTCTTCTGACTTATCCCACACATACAAAGTTAGAGCTACCGCTGGAGACAAGTAAGTTTCTCAGAGGTTTAATTAGCCTTTAACTAAATGGTGATTGTGTCCTCAAAGAGCATCGGTGTGCCCGGACTAGTATGAGACTTGCATGCTAGGAAGCGAACGGTTGACGTCACGGTGGATCAGTCCATGCAATAATCAGCCTTATTGCTTAGTATATAGAAGTGTTGGTCCTATTCATGTGTTGTCAATTCTACGTGACGGTCAGTTTATCAGAGATTTCGAGTTGTATTGGAGTCATGGTACTTTATTGATGTTTGATCGTATAGTTTTATTGGTTTGTACAATGTTTCAATTCAGGAACGAAACCTTTCCCCATCAACTTGCAGTAGGTACATAGACTGATTAAGGTACAAAGACTATTTTAACGTTTTGGAAGCAACAAAAAGCATTTAGGATATATCGACGAATTTTCATCGTATAGTTAAAACAAAAACTTTAGCCCTCAAATATATACAATTTTTTTTTATGACAGCATAAAAATATCACATGATTATTGTTATTTTTAATAATAATCCCCATAAAAATAATTTAAAAAATAAACAGCAGATACAAACACGTTAACTACCACATGTCATACAGAAATAAATTTAATATAATTACAACATAAAGTCAAATTTAAAAGTCCTACTAGATTTTTCATTTTTATTTGATAAAATATCGTAGATATAGCAAGTGTAGTTACAGTTAGTAATTTCAGCACTAAATGATAAGAAAGCTTTTATGGAACGAACAGAAAACTCAGTATATTTTCAGTTCGCAGCATGAAAACCTTACTGTAACATAATAACATACCTCTGAAAACATAACTTTAAACTAACTGAAATTCTACATTCTAAAACTAAGAAAAAATAACACTGTATTAAAACTATTTTTGAAAGTTATTAAAATGTTTTTGCAAAATGATTTTCTTTTGAAGTTAGTACCTATTGCGAGTGGATTCTTTGACAGAAAACTTTATTAATATTGCTCACAAGAATGTTTCCAATTTATTGGTACACTTGATTTTACATCAATTGTTTTTCTAAGTGCTTTTATATGTTTTTTTTTTCAGCAAAAGATATTTTGTAATCATATTGGAACTTTAAAAAACTAAGCAAATAGAATTGTATTATTGACTGGCCTGTTGGTCTATTGGTTAGTGACCCTGACTGCAAAATCGTGGGTTCGATCCCCCAAATTCGACCCAGGACAAATCTTTGTGTAATGAGCATAATCATTTGTTCTGTGTCGGGGTGTTATTTATCTATATTATGTATGTATTTAGAAATATATAAGTATGTTTATCAGTTGTCTGGTCACCATAGTACAGGCTCTGCCTAGTTTGGAATCAAATAGCCGTGTGCGTGCTGTCCCAATTTTTTTTTTATTATATTATTAACTAGCGGGCTACCCGGCTTCGCTCGGATAGCATAGTACTGTAATAAATGCTTATAATTATACACAAAACCTTCCTCTTGAATCACTCTATCTATTGCAGAAAATTGCATGAAAATCCGTCGCCTAGTTTAAAAGATCATATATATCAAACAGCATACGAACAGCGACTTTGTTTTATTTTATATAAAGATACATTTTTAAAATATTAATTATATGTGCGACATGATAATTATAATAACAAAATACCAATTTAGCTAAAGACCTAGGCAAGCTTACAGTGTGACACTGGCCATCTTTTCTTAAGAAAGAGAAGCGTCAAGCGTCGTAGTAAATGATTGTATTAAACAAAAAGCAGTCTTAATAAGTACGTAATTTAGTCTTTATTACAATGTCAAGGGCCACGCATGTTTTTGATGCGTTCTGAAGTAAATGGTTAGTACCTCTACAACTGTTACTGTCTTATACACTGTGTAGGGTCGAAAATGGCCTGAACTGCTTCGAGAAAAGGATGGTACGGACGTGCCGCTGTTTTGCTCGATTTGGCGGTGGCTGTGCCGTGCCCCCAGATATAAAGGTGACCTGATATGGCAAACCGTTTTTTTTTTCGCTCGCTTTATTTACATAAGTAGCTGAAAATCATACTAAAATACGCACTGACTTCATAACACTCGAATGAAATAAATAGATTGTAAAGAGTCGAACTTTACCTATAAAATGTTTAAAATTCAAAACCCAAAAAAAAACAGTAGCAAAAAAAAATATTTTAATAAACGTATAGAGTTTACGATAAATTTTGTAATGTTTTAAATTTTAAAATATTATTAAAATTAGAGGACATTAAAGCCCATCCATTATACATGTTAGAACTTGTTTAAGATTTTATAACGTGCTCTTTTTATACATATTTTAAAGCACTAAATAATTTACTAACTTACTTTAATAAAAAACAATAATATACTTACTTAAAATGTTATTTTGTTACTCGTACTATATTACCTATACCTAAACTTTCGTAATAATATAACACAACTAACTACTAAAAATCCAAACAAACTTTATGTTTATCCTTCAGACTTACGTTATTACATAATATAATTTATTTTGAAAACAGTTCAACTTCAGAATAAATATTTGCTAGTCCTTCAAATATTTTGTTCGATGCATTTGCATACCACAATATAGGGTATTATTCTCAATATTTTGCAGAAGCTTGCGAGACGGATCCGGGGTTGCACCCTATCTTCCTCCACCCCCCCTTGCCCCCAGTCACCCATGCACCCGGACAATCGAGCAACCAAATTGCTCCCATAATCCTCGATGTTGGTCACCGTCTCCTTTACTGCCCGCCCAGATTACATTCCACCGACGTTATATCCACCATATGAAACTTTTTATCGCTACATTAACTCCTATTTTAGGTCGTATGCCCATATTATTAAAGTTCCAATTCGGATGTATCCCTGCTGTGTCTGGCCCTAATTATGGTGTTCAGACGTGTCATATTAAGACGTTTATTACTATGGCTAAGATGCCACATGCTGAGGCATTTACGTTCCGATAGAAATAGTACGGGAGACGTCGACCTATTTTCACATAGCAAAATCATTCGGTTTTGAACTTAAGAGGGAACAATAATATGGAAAACAATATTTAATCCAACAAATAGCAACGTAAATAAATAAAATCTTAAACTAGTTTGAAGTTTAATAACAGCTCATAATACTACGTATTGTTGATACCTCATAAAATCTTAGTACCAACATAACAAATTCTGAATACTAATTCATATTAAAGTATCTCCTACTTTTCAAATAAAGAAACTCATCTTAGACCCGGTCAGACGGAGCGAGGTCGAGCTAGCGCGGCACCTACTTATAGCGAAGGATCCCTCCCCCTCCAGTTAGGAAAATGAGGTTCAAACAAAATAATAAAGGTTTATTTAAACACGGAACAAAGTTTAACCGAAAACGTATAAACTGGAGACTGGGAAGCAAATAAAGAATCCGTTTTATATTTGACGGGAAGCGCCGGAGTGCGGGGAACAGTAATTTGTCTACACTCCAAAACATAATATTTCATCAGGTTTTTTTGTTTATTCATTTGTTTCGCCAGGGGCTCGGCTCGCAATCACGCTTCGATAGAAATCTGGTTAGAGGAATGTGTGCTTTGGTACGAATATGTGTCTCGCTCGTACGTCATAAAAACATCAAGTTGTTGGGATTTTTTCTTTTAGGCTCGAGATATGGGTTTTTGAATTCTCTTTGACGTGGCGACTTTGATTTGCGACGGACTGTGTGCCTGTGTGACAAATAATTCGACTGTTGTTGTTAAGGTGATTTTTGAAGAGTTTTATTAGCCGTTTCATTTTATTTATTTATTTATTTATTTATTTCCAAAAAACCTTATTCTACATTCACAAACAATGGCCGAACCACGAAAACCTCTCAGGGTTTATCTGGGTACCGGCGAGCCGCTTATAATTAGGTATTTTTAATTTTAATTAGATAATAAGTTTACATAACAATATATTCTAATACATTAAGTTGTTCATAGTTGAGTAAAATATTTTTTTGATTTGTACTTAAAACTTTTCGAACCCATTTTATACAATTCTTGTAAATTCTCTGGAAGTTTATTCAGATAATATGGGACTAAATATTCCTTAACTCTTGTTCCGTACACATTATTATGTTCAGGTAATTGGTATTTATTTCTGATCGGGACTGGTCGCAAGAACCCTGGTCTTGACTTTTGAGTTATTAGTTCAGGATTATTGGCTTCACTAAGAATTAAATATTCGACTTTATCGAAAACAGTCATGATTTTACAGTATTTGAAAAGATCAGATTCACTACTTTGGTATTTCTTTTTGATATGCTTAGGCGTTATTATTTTTAATATTTTTAATTGGAGTTTATAAATTTCTAACAAGTATGTATGGTATGTTCTTCCATAGCTACTCAAGCCATAAGTGATAACCGAGTCTGCTAGAGCCATATACAGCATTCTTAGGGTTTTATATGGTAGTTTATATTTTAAAATACTCAGCCTGCTAATTATAGATCTCAATTTATTGCATACATAATCTTTATGGGGTCCCCAACTGAAACGGCTATCAACTATTAAACCGATGTACATATGCGTATCAACCACGTCTAGGTTAGGACATTGACAGTTACTATTATCCAGCCTATGCAGGCAAGTATGCGCATGGGATGTAATTGTGACTGCGTCAATGTGATTGTTTGCACTATATTTATATATTGGGACTCAGCTGACTTTCCGATATAAATAACGTCAGTAAGTGCCTTAAAACATGACTGGCCACAAAGTCAACCTAATGGTTCAGTTATTGACTTAGGTGGTTTAGGTCACCACGCTAATTACCACTGTACGCGACGTATTGCGGGTTCGATCCCCGCATGTGACAAGCATTTGTGTGATCCACAAATGCTTGTTTCGAGTCTGGGTGTTCTTTGTGAAACCCCCGCGACAGAAGGATAAATTCCGTAGTGCGGGAGTCGTTTAAAAAAAAAGAAAAAAGTAGAATAAAACATTCTATTTTTAACTCAAGCTAGCAGTTTACTTAATTGTAACCTACAGAGCTTGATAATTCATTGATTTCGTAATTAAAGCGTTTATGCAAATGTTTGTTATCGTGCACAGAGCGGAACGCGCCCACAAACAAGTCAGCGGTGGTCAGTCGCCGTGACATGTTTAGGGCCACTTGATATCACTTCACTGATTTAAATATCTTTCGCGATAAGGAAAGGAATGAGCTTCAAATTAAAGCAAATACTTTGTAGTAAAGTTGGATAGACCTCAATACTTCTTTTTTCGTCTTCATTCGGTAAGTCGTTCTAAAAAATATTTTTATCTAGAGAATTGTAGTTAAAATAATTGAGTTGATATTTGTTCCAAAATTTAAATTGGATTTCTAGTTTAGATTTTATGCCCTTTACAACACTCTTTAAGTAAATGAAAGTGTAATGTAAAATGTAGCAATACACAGTTTCTATAGTATCTTAAAAGCCTACAATGAATTACAGCGGGTTACATTCTGTTCACAATTTGAGCACGTAATTACTGCACGGCGGCGCACGCAACAAGTTTTAATTATAGCCCTCGAATCCTTACAATTGTTGTCAAAAATAGGGTTAAACCTTCCAGCTCATCGGACATCAATACTATAATTCATAAAAGAAAAGTATTTAAATGAGTCACCGATCCCCTTTCATCCCACAACCGGATAATTACAACCCCTTTCTTTTCGAACATCCTATAACAAAAAATAATCACCGACCATTTCAATAATTATGAAAGGCTGTAACATTATCTAGATATCGCATCGTCTATAAAGATACAATCTCTACAGGCCCGGAGCCTACTCCAAGAACAGTTAGTGGCCCCTATTTATGGAGTTACCAACTTCGCAAAATATGAACACTTTTCATTACGAAGCCTCCCTATAAAACCTAATGGTAACTACGTACTTATATAAAAATATATCTTAATTTACGTATTTGAGGGTAGGAGTAACTTTTGAAAATGATGTTGAGGGTAGTTTCGACTCTTTTAGGTCACGTGAATGTTGATAAGTGCTTAAACTTTGTAAGAGGGTAACTTAATGTATATTTTTACTTATCTCTGAAATTATTTTAGAAACTCCAAAATTAAATTAACGCGTTGGTGGCCTCAGATAAGGTAAGTTTTAACTGAAAATATACTTACAATACTTTGTTAAAAAGTTGAATTTACTTCACAAAGTTCTCCAAATTTTTCCGCAAAATATAACAAAATCTCAAATATTTGTCATACAAAATTCTGAAATAAATAACGACGATCGACACCACATCCCGATCCGTCAACGACCACAAACATTTTTCTAAACATCACTCAACGCAACCAATAACCCAGTTTACAACTCGGCCTTGTTATCTGAAACAATCGTATGTCCTGAGGCGTCCGCAATCACGGCCGACACTGAACCCTTACATTTAGATCATCGCCCGAGATAACGACTGTTTTGTACCACTCGGGCGACAGAGGGGGCGAGGGGCGCGGGGAGCGCGACAAGGGACCGAGTCACAACTTCATTACCATAGCAAGTCGGAGTCAGCAACTGAAGCTAGCTGAGTAGGCAACCCACCTTTTATTTGGAGATTTAACTCACTTAACATTCTGTCGAAAACGAATTTCGTACGTCCCTTTCGCTCTTAGAGCGCTTGTTCAATCGCGAGCCGAGTTTTGAACGTTGTCGGTACTGCAGTCTAATAGAGCCTTTGTGTCCAGCTGGCATTTAGTTTTGAAAAGAAAATTGAGAGTTAAACTTTGTTAAAATAATTTTAAAACAAGGCTAGACGTTACTTCATAAAATTTGTTTAGCAAGAATAAACAGAACTCGTAACTTCAACAAAAGTTTCCACAACAACAGAATTTAACTTTTACATCGGCAAATAATTGGAGCAATTACATTTGTCAAAACAATTTTGCTGAATACTTAGGAAGTACTGGCTACAATCATAAAAATTACTCGACTTAAGTCATCAAACACCTGGCACAATATTTCCTCTTATAAAATTCTCGTAAAGCTGTCTCGTGCTATGAACAAGTGTCCCTACAGTGAGGGATGTCGCTTCTCATGTAATTTCCTTATACATTCATCATGTCCGCGTATAATTTGATCGAGAACTGCGGCGAGCCGTATCGCGGACGTTCCAGTTGTAACGAGTTAGGATATACTTGCGATAATTATAAAAATAAATGTGTAAAAACATTCAAAATTACGTGTTTATAACGTAGTTAGAGGGGAGATTTATTTATTTAACCTCGTTCCTGAATTCAAGGAATTCTGCAGACAAATAATTTTGTGTTCAAACGCAATTAGCATTGCCTAATAAAACATTGTTTAAATAACACAGTTGAAATTAGGTAATTCAAATGTACATTTAACTTATTGTTAGTTAAAATGAAGAGTTGAAATTCACATCTAATTAGTAGAGTTCAATTTCGAATCAACCACAAATAGTTTGTAGTTTTGATTAATTTTATTTGTTTGTTCAAATAACAAACACCTTTGGTTTTTTAATTAGCTTTGAAGCGTGCGGCTAGTAACATATAGCATAACTAACAACTACTTAATATGCTTATTGATTTTGGTCTAAGAACGCTACACTTAGAAATTCATTTAAGGAAACTGAGTAAACTTTTTTTAGCATAACAATCGCATACAAAGTCTTCATTTTAATCATGTTTAAAATATGTAAAGTATGAATCTTCTGCCTTGCTTTTTTTCCCAAGCTACATTGGGGTCGGCTTCCAGTCTTACCGCATTTAACTGAATACCGTACTGCCTAACTGACCTCCACAACCCATAGCTAGGTAATACAGTATTCCATAGTAAGACTGGTTGTCTGAATTGTAATGACTTAACGACTATCAAAGATCACTGTATGACAGTTGGGACCAACAGCTTAACGTGCTTTTCGAGGCATGGAGGGGTCTCGATATGTTTATAAATGGTCACCCATCCGTAGACCAACCGCGGCAGGCGCGGCTTAACTTTTATTTTCGGTGAAACCGTACGGCTTACACATAGCCACGTATAAATATAAGTCTGAATTGGACTCACTTTTAGGTATATGCTCTTTGGCATCGAAAATTCGTGGGTTCGATTTCCACCTGGGATAAATCCTTTTGTGAAGACCATTGCTCTATATCTAGATGTATATATCTATAGTAAGTTTAGTATATTTGTATTTATTAATACGTATGCTTATCAGTTATCTCCAACGAACATTAAATTCTAAATTATTTTCTGTTCATGTGTAGCTTCAGTCATACATTTTCGTACTTGAATAATGTACATAATCCTATGACACGTTCTATCTGGCCTATTGGTCTAGTTTTTAGAAACCCTGACTGCTAAGCCGCAGGTCGTGGGTTCGATTCCCAGCTCGATTTTTTTTTAATGAAGATCAATGTTGTGTATATGGGTGTAATTCAATTCAATTCTTTATTGCATACCATAATGTTACATAGGTGATCAATTATTTATTAAGTTTCCAGCTCATTATGGATCCTGTCTATAATAAGTTTGTTTGTATTTATAAATATGTAAATACATAGGTTTATCAGTTGTTTTTTGTCTCTGCCTGCTTTGAGATCAGATGGCCGTGTATGAGATGTCCCAAGATATTATTATTATAATCATTTTTGTAAACAACATTTTATATGCCACCAATTTATATCTCCATCGGTGTCGAGTCATTTTGCGTTTTATGTCTCTATACGCCTCTGAACAATGGTGCTCGGTAATTTGGAACAGAATACAGACGCCGTCGTAAACGACTCGAGACTTACACGTGTAAACAAAACATTAATATTTTAAGTTTATTGTCGGTTGAAAATATGTAAGAATAATTGTAGTATTCATTGCGTCTCTTTACTGTTATATATCATTATAATTTACAATATGTTCGTGTATTTTATTTATGCTGTTAACATAGCGGCTGTACATGTATTGGGTAACCCAAGCGATGGAATTTTTGAGATGGTATTCGGACAAATATTTTCGTAATTCGTAGAGCAAAGCATTCCAATAAACGAAGAGCAGTGACTTTTTAAAGGCGAACAATATTCGACATGTTTTATACATGTGCAGGATACTTGTGATATGTACTTTAATTATTAATGTACAGTTGTATACTTATTATGAAAAAATACAAAATTCTATTTCCATTTTTCTTTTCTTCCGGAAAGTTTTAAGAACCTTTCTTATCTGCTTACTTCATATATTATAACGAAACCTTTATTTACATAATAAAAGAACTATCCTATAAAACCGCACTAATTCATTGAAACGTTCAGTCGTAAATAAGCAACGCTGAGATCAGTGTCACATACAAACGTAGTCCATTATTTTGTGCGTATTGTCTTGGACCGCGCACCCGCGTACCCCGCGTACCGCGTACCGCCAGCGAATAGACCACGCAGAGATACGCCAGGTGACATAATAAACATAACGTGAACGCGTGCGTTTTATTGTCGAGTTTATAATAAGCCGGTGTTATTCTATATTACGTAGGTGAAATGTGAGTGTCCTTGGGGATGTACTAAGAACTTAGGATTAAGTGTGACGTGAATTTAAATTTTCGTGTTTTAAGTAGTTATCTGGTTTAGGTCGTAGTCTTTCCCCGAAGTGTCATAGGGTGTTCAAAGTTTGGTTTTGCAGGAAAACTTAGAGATCAAATTTAAAGCAATGATATTGAGCCAATCCAACTATGAATGCATTTCTTGCGATAGCTATAATCAATTTACAGCGAACTAGTTTTATTGAACCAATTATTTATTATATATAATAACTTTTTGAAAAACACGACTGCACGGATAGCCGAGTGGTATAGGTCACCACGCTAATTACCACTGTGCGCGACGTGCTGCGGGTTCGATCCCGGCATGGGACAAGCATTTGTGTATCCACAGAAACTTGTTCCAAGTCTGGGTGTTGTTTGTGCATGTGATTTGAATGTTTGTGAAACCCCCGCGACACAAGGATTAAATTCCTAAGTGCTGGCGTCGTTTTTTTAAATGAAAAAGAAAAACAATCCTTTTTATTACATTATTATTATTATCAGCCCATACTGTCTCATTACCTTCCTTTATTTTTCTCTATTAAGAGCAAACTTTTTTTTTACAACACAGATTTAAGAACTAACTACTACTAAGTAACTAAATTTAGTTGTAATTATGTATCATAAAACATTTCAATTGACATTGACTATAGGATCTGTATACGTATACTACTCCGAAACCATGATACACAGTGCTCCCACATTTAGGCAGGCTGCAACTCAAGTGTGATCGTTATGGCACTAGTACGAAATACCGAGTCTCACGCCCTCACTGTTGCTCAGTGTGTCTTGAGGCGGCTGAGAGCACTTGCGATCGTCTTTTGTCCGAAGTCGAGACCAGCGGCTAACTGCATTGTCCAAAGGAAGGGAAAGAGTAAAACTTTAGTAGTTCAGAATATAACATACGTAGTTTGTGTTTACAAGATAAGTTAAGTTTTACTAATAATAGGCGTGTGAACTAAGTTTTTTTTCGTGTATCAGGTAGATTATTGAAAGGTTTTAGACACGTAATTTTTAATTTTTCACGTGTTCAAAAAATTACGGAGATATATTTGAGTTGAAATGTCACATGACGTCACGCTTTGGAAAATTTATACCGAGCCATGACTTTGTGAGCCCCCACTCCCCTACTTCAGTGCGTTTTAACTAAGTCATTCTATGTTAATTTGATAAAACAAAAAATATGGGTGTAATATTCGTTTATTACCTAACTGGTGGACTAAATAGAATTACGTTTTTTTTACCCAGTCAACATGCCTATTATTCCTTTTATTGTGTGTTTAGTCACAATTTTTTTTGTGGGAATGTTTTAGTGTGTTTTACAAATTTCTGTACGAGTTCAAATTCAAATTATATTTTTTTGCAATTAGGATTTTTACAATCACTTTTATACGTCACTGTTTTTTTAGCTCGCTGGAGTCGACATTTCCTATCTGGCTTGAGACGATTTATGTGGCAATAATGTCTGAATGGTTATTGGTATTTGGTGCTTATTTTAATGTATCTATATAACGTATTAATATATATATATATTATTGTATATGCACATATATATTAGTTCCCGACGTTTCAACGCCTTTTCAGGTGTTCTGTGTGTTATGATCATGAGTGATGAGTGTGTTATGGTCACGGGCAAAATTTCAATGTCTAACATTCAGGTAAACCTCAGAAAATAATAAGAACAACTATGTTTTATATCATATCATTTTATATAATTGAAAATATAAATAGATTGAGTACTTACATTAACTTCAGCTTAGAGAAAGTTTCAGCGCAACCGTTTTTAATCAATATGAAAAAAAATTGAGTAACCAGTTCGTTTAATTATGTTGAATATTGTCTTAACACAAAGAATTTTATATGTGCAGAAATAGAAGCCGAGGGACCAAAGTCGGCGAGACCAAAGGCGGTCCATTACAGTGTTCTTGTAATCGCACAAGTGAGACTCCATTACTTGTGTCATCATAAAAAATTACGACCACAATCGCATTCAAACGACATTTTATTTTCACATTGTTATGACACTCGGGGTTATGTTATATTTTTTATTATATGCATTTAGATTTTTAATATTTTTACAGAAAGGTCTTGTATTGGAAATGACAGACACGACATAAAAATTTCAATTTTCTTTGCAATACATTGTACATTAAACTTACAAGTTAGTGTTATTGATTTTTATTGAACAATTAGTTAGTATAAAATATACAGCAGAAATTGGCAATAATAATTTATTCTATAAAATTGAGGTTATTTTATCTTAATTAGAAATATTGTAAATATTTTTTAACCCTCTACGACATGTAACAATAATTTTAAAATAAGCAGGTAAAATCTAGAACATTAAAATTTCCATATTTAAGCAAGCCTCCCTTATATCAAGATAACAGTTAAGACAGCGTTAAATTATCAAGCATTTACCTCTAAACTTCATACATCACATCCCTAATTAGAAGTTATCAAAACAGCTCCTAAACTCGTAAGAAAACAGGCTGAGCAGGGGCGGTGCGTTAAGCGAGCATATCTGATAATAATGTAATCCTTAATACCACGTTAGAGGTAAATAGCTCGTGATAACACGCTCACGTCGGTACGAAGCTGTACCGAGCCACCATCACGTAGCTAATAATGCCTTAGTTTGTGCGACATGCGGGCCGCAAGGATGGCGAGCGATGGAACCAACAGTTTAAATTATAAAAAAAGTACTTTTTGTTTCACAAGACATAAGCAACCTTTACATAATACCATATTTTTAAAATAACTTTGAAGACTATAACAATTATAAAGCATATTATTTCTATTAAAACATTATCAACTATTAATTGAAATTAGTTTTCATAAGAAATCAGTACTTACGTAGAAGTCTTAAAAGCGCTTCCCTCGCACCAAACCTAAAACTTCAAAGTTTCAGCTCTACGACCTTCACATCCATGTGTAGGACAACTCTCCGAAACAGGGTAACTTTAGATACCATAAAACAGTTTCAAGTGTCAGATAAAGATACACAGTGGGTATACGTGAAATATATAAAGGCAGGAGGCCACGTGGTGGCCTGATGAAGCCTACCTCACACTAAGATTGCTCCTTAGTTTGTCTTTGAATTAGTTTCAACTTCGACCTCAGTTACCCGATGAGTTTGTCGGAATCACGTTGTAAATATCTATGCGTATATAAACTGGAATGAACTCATTTGTATGTTTTTGTTTATTAAATTTTGGGTGTTTTGTATTTGGGTATAACAAAAAAGGTTTTTAATTAAGCCTTTATGTTATGTACATAAATATTAGGTAGAGTAACTGCTTATATTTGCTCGTTACGAAAAAGTATCATGATACAGGCATCATGCAGGAACATTGGTTTTTATTTTTCCGTTTTTCTAGCTCGTACTTTGAAAAGGAAACGTTATTTCGTGACTATTCCGTTGTGGAAACGTTCATTGGCAACGTTCTTTGTTGTTAGAAAGCAAGCTTCATTATTCAATATTCAAAATTACTTCTGTGTTTAGTGTTTTGTTTATGCTCCTGTTCTGCAGCATAAACTGCCTGAACACAACGAAATATATCATACACCCTGTATATGAACAAGCGAATTCAGATAGCAAGCGCACACATGTGAAATATAAGATTCACCAAATAAAATCACATAATCTTATTTCAAAAATATTAAAATCGCATTCTATATAACCCTCTAAAATTCAATGCCGCGTACGGAACCAGAAAAGGAAAATAATTCGAAAGCGATTGCGTCGCGGACAAAAATCATAGGAATAAATTATCTTTATTCGGTTTATTCGAAAGTCACCGCATTTTGTGGAGCTGTGGCGTTGGCGGCCCGCCAAACAGTGAAAGTTTTGAAGACATTGGCCTACCAAATTTGTTTGTACACGAACGCAAGGGGCTCGAGCCAAGATTCCTTAGCTGAAGAAATAGAAAGTAGAATCAACTGTAAACATTCAAAATTTTTATGACATCATTTTGGAGCGGAGCCAAGGTCTATCCCATTTTTTTAGTTGTCCTTGTTATCGAAAACTGTCAAAGATTTATGCAGAGAATCCTGATCCGGTGTCCTTTGAAGTTTTAATATAATCCATTCAATATTTTCGGGCAATATCGTCTGCTAGGGATATTTTCTCATTATTCACATTTTAGGTCAAAGCCTAACTTTCAAATTGGTAAGCTCCTAAAAATATTTGTTTCAAACATAAATTACACACATTAAGAAAGTTTGTACTTTCATAATTTAAATGACAACACCCACATCAAACAAGGCAAGTTTATAACTCGCGCATATAATATTCAAGGCAACAAACATTTTTACTCTTCCGTATTACGGGGTTCATTTAACCCAAATTACATAGATCAACTAAGTAGGGCAGTACCACAATAGCTTAATATACTGATGCCCCAGGGAGACGCCGGAATGAGACGTCCATACAACTAAACTGACAACCATGAATTTACCGACAATGTAGGCGGAGGTGCGGCTCTAAACAGAAGTTACGGTGTTAAGTGAGAGCGCGCCTCACGCCTATACCTCGCGTTATAGTAACACACGCCTTCCGCGACGCTTTATGTGGCTCGTAAAGACGCTTGTCTGCGCATATGCTACCTTAGCAATGAGATATTGGACTATAAAAGCGTTTTTATTCTGTCCCCGTAATTATAAAGGGCAGTTTTGTTGGCTTGGTTTAGTGATGTTAACTTAATAATTATGGATGGGATCGCTCGGAGTTTGGAGAGTTAAGTGTCCTATTTTATGCCCTTGTGAAAGACCTATATGGAAATCAAATTATGACCAACTGCCTTAGTAGCTAGGGGGCGTTTTCATGCGCTGACAGTGGCACTCAATTTGCGTGCAGTTTTAAAATAAATTTGAACTATTTATTCACGCAGGTACTTGAAGTTGGATTATGTAACTTTGTATGAGCTACTAAATCTGAGACACACACTCAGTCTTGGGCAAGGTTGCCAAGAACTTCTAACAAAAATATCCATCCTACCTGAATAACTATTAACCAAACTCCGCGTTTATGATTACAAAAACAAAGTCAACTTTATGACAGACCGACAAAAATCCAAAATAAAAATAAAACAAAATCAGACTCAAGTCTCTCTTGTTTGTCTCCTGACATTCGGACATAATACGATTAAGTTGAGAGTACACTTAGCTTTAAGTGTAAAGTTAATTACTTGCAATTCCGTTCTGCCTTGTGGCGGGCAAAACAAACAAACGGATTTGAGAGTCGCCCCTATGTAAATGACTGGGCCGACCGGTGGGATTCAAGTGGGCACAGGGTACAGTCACAGGAACCGAAATATCTTAAAGATGTCTGCCTAGTTCTGACTTTGACTTGCAATTTGAACCGGTATATTTCGATCAAATAACGCAAATACACATTCATTACTGTATGTTTATGTAAGCCTAAAGGTTTTGTGTTTTAAAATAAATATCGTTATCATCATTTCAGTTCATTTCAGGTCATATTCCCATCATCTGATTCGTCGATATTTTTTTAGAGCTCCTGATATCTCCGTAAATTGTTGTGACAACAAACGTCACATAAATCGAGTGTCAGCTGAGCTGAGCGTAACACGCATTTTTGTCACAAGAAAAATAAAATTTTCTGTAGCACCGCAAACACATTACACCGTCGAAATGTGTGTATTTGTGCGCCAGAGATTGTGTACCTATTTATTTTTCGTCCGAGCCTTCGCTAGCCTCCCCTCCCCCGCAGGCTCATGTCCTGAGTCCCGTGCCTCACCGCCCCGCGCCCCTCGTGTGACACTCGCATTATTTGCGCGCCCCCGGCTGTTTGCGCACGTGTGTGCGGGCGCCAAAACGTACTACTTTATTTATGTGTTTGGCAGCCACAATCGAAATTATTTATGCTTTTTATATATGGAAATCTCGGCCTTTGTCCTGCCGGTGGTCGCTCGTATTTTTACCCCTAAATTGCTTTTATTTGACCACTGACTTAATAATATTTCTGTAATTAAAATCTCGTCCCGAACGTTTTCAACGCGGCGGGGGTGTTATGAGCAATTTATGCGGTTTTTTTTTTGCGAAATGAGTATTTTTAAAAGCGGCAATTAATCGCCTTGATATTGCGGCAGGTTACCATGTTTTTGGACTTCCAGAGATTAATTTAGGGGTTGAAATGTCGGTTATTTGTCAAGTTCTAAATAAATTTCAGATTTTACATTCGCACTGATTTATTACAATCTTTATCCCCCAAACCATAAGAAATTCATGGTAAATAAATAACAATAGATACCCATCGCAAATAAAACAGAAACTCTTATAAATCATTTGTAAGACTGATTGAAACAAAATGCCAAATTCTACTTTCATCACCAAAAATATACAAACTACTTCCTAAATATATATAAAAGGCGATATATTAATTACATACGTCAGTAGGATCGATGCTACAGCGGCTCGAGAGCTGAAGGCTCTCACGTCTCATTGATAACGGATTATCCTCTAAGATTAGACCACCGACCTCCAACTATTACGTATAAGTCTCCTTTATTGTACGCATACATATAAGTCGGCTTTTGATTGGTTTTATGTACTTGTAGATATTTTGTAAGGTTTTGGGCGTTACTAATATTTGACCTGTTTTAAGATGTTTGTTGTTGATTCAATTATTAGATTGTACTTCTTCGGATTGTTTAGACACGTGTTATTTCGACACAACTTCTCGACGAGGATGTTTAATTAAATGGCGTCCCGAAAATTAGGTGACAAATAATTTATATTTTATTTTTTTGTGAATTGATGTGCCATTATTTCAATAGCGAACTAAAGTTATTATTTCTGTTTTCAGAGGTTTACGCGAATATTAGACATTGAAATAAAACTACTTTTGAAACCGAGTTCCCGACGTTTCGACGCCTTTGCAGGTGTCGGGAACTAAAATCAAAATAAACCGCGATAGAATCCGTTTTAAAAGTAGTTTTATTATTATTTCATTTTAATGCAGGTAAGGTCAGTCAGTAAAAAAGTCCTAAAAATATAACGTACTAGTCGATACGTACAACGTCAACATTATGTCAACTCTCCATACGGATAAAATATTAAAGACTTAGTTACGATCTCAAATGTATTCAGCCATTAACCACCACTCTGAAACACTCAATATCAAAGAAATTAAGGAAAAAAAATCCATGCAACACAAACAAAAAAGAGAAAACCTCCTCATCCGTAATCTGTTTAACTGGCGTTTCGCGAGGCGTTTCAACCGCACTCAATACGGGGCTTTTAAAAAGGCCGGCTTTAGAGGCAGCTCGCGACCCAAACAGGGCCAAACAACACTCCTTGTCAAGACGAAGTACCATCAAAAGCTAAGCGAGAAACAAATGAAAAGACATGCTTCTTACTTAAAATTAGCCGTTTATTCTTGATAGAATTGTTATTAAATTTTGCTCTAGACGTAATGCGGTGAACGAATAAGTATTTGTTGCAAAAAAATGTTGGAATCGGCTTCTTTTCTTAGTGAATTCGACTGAATACCGTTCGCAGTAGTGTGAGGAGTGTGAACTTTTGTGTAATGAGCACGATCATATTTTCTTCTGTGTGTGGGTAGCGTGTTATTTATCTTTAATATGTATGTATATAGAAATATATAAGTATGTTTATCAGTTGTCTGGTTGCCATAGTACAGGCTCTGCCTAGTTTGGTATCGGATGACCGTGTGTGAGGTTTCCAAAGATATAGTAGTATATTTATAGTTATATTATAGTACTAAGTATTATTATAAAAAATATTGAATATAGCTGGTAGCTAATTCAAATTATAAAGTTAAACTACATATAACTCCATACTGCTACACAAAATAATTCTGTCGCTATTAAGTAAATATTTCACCTTGACAACTTAAACGTGACTTATCTCCACTTACACGACACAGGAAATGCTTAACTGTTTGCAACTTAAACTTTACCAGAATTACCAAAGCAATGTGATTTCTTATGCTGCCTTAGAACTATCATCTTTTCCGAATCTCTGACATCTTTAGATCAAACGAGGTCATATTACAAATCTTTTACAGATTTTCTTTCTTACTTATATGGATAAAATCTCGCTTGAAAGTTCAATCTTATCGACATGTCTTGAATGAAGTCGTCGAAGAACAAATGGAAGTGTTTTTTCAAATGGTTTCATTTCAAGATAACTGTTTCTGCTACACATGTGGTGAACTTGTGTCCTTTTGTGAGCTTTTATAATTTTACAGTACTTTTTACATTAATTATATAATAATATTTTATAATATAAATTTAGCGCTTGTTTATTTAACTAGTGTACGAAAATTTACACACTCATTAAATTGTGTAAAAAATATTAAATGTATAGTAAGTTAAGTGACTTTAAAAGTGTCCTTAAAAAGTAAGCAATGAAATGGTTTAAAATGTCTTCGCACCTAGTAGTAAAAAAAGTTGTTGTAGTTAGGTGTTTAAAAACTAGTAATTATTTTTTAAACATCAAACTACTACTACTTTGCACTATGTTTGTAGCTTTTCAATTGTTTGAATATCTAGCTAGTTACACAGGATTAACACGAATATAATAATATATAAAGATAAAAAGTTAAAAAGTAGCTCTAGTATCTAGATCGCGACGCAAAGGGCACTTGCCTTTAAGTAAAGCATTCGTCAGTCCATAAAAGTGAAGTCATTTCTATAGAAGCCAGCCGGGAAAGGAGTAACCCTTCTGAATCTAGTCGCCACAAGACCTCTGTTACACTCGGAGAGTTATTAATAAATGGCATTCTTTGTCGCTAAGATTGGCAGGAATTCACGGTCATGATTTCAATGTTATTTTAGGAGACGAATTGTTTAGCGAGTTATTTTAAACTGATTTTGTTGGTAGCTTGTAAATTATTTATTGAAATATTAGGTAACATTTACAGGTAGAATTTCAATAAACGATTTGTACATCTATACTTCAACATTATTTACCAACTTTGATTTGAATTGATATAGGGAAATTTGGTTGCCCAATGTTGAAAAATGATAAACTCTGAATTTTACGTTGCTACTTACCTCACGAAAATTAAACACAAAATTGAGACCAAAACAGTTTAATTATTCTACCCACTGGTAATATAATTCTATAGTACAATTGACACAAAACTATATGTTGAGTATGTTTTTACCAAGCCAAGGCAGCAGGCATTCTGCCAAGCTTCTTAACTTGTTACGTCCGCACGCCAGCTAATGGAAAAATATTGTACCTAATTGGCATTCCAAAACTGTAATGAGATTGGATTTAAGTGGCTAGTGGGCGGGGCTTTATTTAAATCTAGAACAGAGATGGTTGGGAACTAGGAGTGGAGAACATGAGAACACTTTTGTTTAAAAGTATTTATTTGTCACGTAGAATGAAAAATAGTTTTTTTATAACTTGCTATTCACTCGGCTGAAGGTATTCTAGCATAAATAAACAAATTAAGCTGAACAGATTTTGTAAAAGGTCCACTTACTTCAACTTAGCTTAATAAACTACTGGGAGCACCAAATTCAAATACTTTTTGATAATAGCGTACCATCGACTCGAAAAGAAGAAGAATAAACATAAGATTTTACATCAATATAGATTATCCGAGTATAAATAAAATCGAACATTACATAATTATTATTAAACATTTTTTTAAATTTAAAACAATCTTCTTTTGTTTAAAGCTCATTTAAAGCACTGAGTCAACTCTTTTGAAATAAATGCTAAACTGTGGCGAAACAATAACGACACTACGGTTTCTAAACAACCACAGCTAACTAGAACAATATGATCATAACAAGAAGTGTCACGATCGGGTCGCATTATTAGCACTCCCGGCAATTTTTAATAACGCCCGGTGGCCGCGATATTCCCTAATGGACACTTTTAATGGCCGAATGAATATTTAAAAGTGAACGCCGACCAATTTAAATGTTATAAAATTAATTCAACGGTTATCCTCTGCATTTATTTGTTTCCATGATATAATCGTTAAGGTAACATTGTAGATTATGAATAATATTGATCATTAAAATTTATTCCAGTCAAGCGTAAATTTTATTGTAATTAGATTGTCCACAAGTTCTGGTTAGTTTGCGGAAGTACATATGTGAAAGGCTCTGAGAATTAATTTTTTTATTTTTAAACGGTACACCAACAGCATATACACACTTTTTATATGAAGATATTAATTAACAGGTAACGAACACATGTATATGCCAATAATTTTAGGTATACACAGCACTGAAAAATGAGGGGCTGGTGAATAAGTGTAAGCCATACGCTTTTACCAATAATCAAGGTTATGCCGCGCTCGTCGCCGTTGGTACATGGATGGGTGACCCTTTGTAAACATACCAAGACCTGTCCGTGCTTCGGAAAGCACGTTCAGCCGTTAGACCCGACTACCATACGGTGATCTTTGAAAGTCGTCAACTGATTACAATTCTGACAGCCAGTTTTACCAAGGAATACAAAATGGGTTATGGAGGTCAGGTAGACAGGTGCTCAATGTAAAATAAGGTATTCAGATAAACTCTAAACATAGCTTGGAAAATAGTGGTGTTTATTTCACGTCATTTACTATGCTTATAAAAAGAGGATGATTTTTAATCGTCAATTTTTTTTACTCTACATTCTTATTTATTACTAGCTGTACCCGCGACGTTGTTCGCGTTGATCAGTCGTAATAGGTATAAGTGTGTAAAAATATTTTGACTGAAATCACTGGATGCGCTTTAGATGGCTCAAGTCGACTGTTATTTTCTTTTCGTTTGTTACGCGATACCTCGGGAATTTTGTAATTGATCAATTTCAATAATTTTTTTGTATCAATTGGGTTAACATAACACGTGGTCCCATACACCATAATTATATCATCAAAATTATTCTCAAAATCTCAGAACAAAATTGCTTATTGTACGTAGGTAGAAGATAAATATTTACACTTATGTTTATTCTAAGTGTTTGAAACTTTATGTAGGCTTTGTACTAATGTAGTTTGATGTATTTTTGTTCTTTAGATAAATGTTCTTCTGTAGACTACTATACACAAATAAGTAGATACATGTTTGTATTAGCTCGCGATTTTTTTTGTGAATTTAACTGAATTTACAAATTTTGTAGTTATATAGTTACACATACACACCGCTCGTAACTCTACTTTACAGTTAGGTATTTTTGGTAAGATGTAAATTTTTCACTGTCACATGAGAGAGTAATTCCATCAACCGTTGAGAAAAAGGTGCTTTTTCTGCCTATTGACATGTTTATAAGTTAAGATTTCACGGTTTTCTCTTTCATATAATTAACCGTGTTTGTTGAAAAGGTTCGATTTTCATAATTGTCCCTGTTGATGATCCTATAACAGTACAGGGTGTAATTTTTCGCATTTTAGTTCGATTCCCGGGTGTGCAAAACAGATTATTAAAACTTTATGGATAGAGCTGAAAATGAAATAGATTTGAATTTATATGTAAAAGAATAACGAAATGTTCTCCATTAGGTATTAAGAGTTCCCTTCAAATGGCCTTAACAAAATACACCTGAGTAATAGCAGCTTCTTTTGAACGTTTAAAGGATTGTTTCGACGATATTTATTTTGAGTTTGATATTAAGCCGAGTGTCAATATAGCTGTGAGCAAAAATAGCTCATTAGAATGGATGTTTTTCGATGTCCACTGTCCTAAATATTACTATGGTGTCCACAAACGACCAAAAGAGAAGGGCATTCATTTCCTGGCTCTTTTCTTTTTGTTTTATACCAGACAGTCCTGTTTACCCTTGCTGATAATTTTGCATTACGGTACTGGAATAGAGCAAAAGGGAGGATCACTGCAGGCGGCCGGGAGGTAGAAAGCGGCACCAAAACGCTAAATGCGTATAAACTATTTCCAGCTAAATATGTAATTGTCATGTCTCCATGTCGTGGTGGCCCAGCGGTTCAATGACCGGATTCGCATGCACGTGGTTGCAGGTTTGAACCCAGGCAAGTACCAATGTGACTTTATCAAATTAATATGTACTTTCTTTATCATTCTAAGACATACCAAAAAATGTGAATCTGAAATCGCCAACCCGCAATGAGCAAGCCAGATCAATGCTCATTAAATTCCTTCTCTTTATGGGAAGAGGCCTGTGTCCGGCAGTGGGACGTTTATAGGCTGGTATTTTATGCAATTTTCATGACAGTTGCCTCGTAAGCCTAGTGTTCATAATTGCGACTACCGTGAGCGAGGTTTCAGATTAGAATCTAGGGTCAGGCAGTTTAGACGGGTTTACATCCACACGACTGTCCGATGGTCATAATTATATGATCTTTGTTGGTTATAACAATCCTGATAACCATTTCTACCGAAATATGCCTACTGAATTATTCAGTAAAATTGGTATCTACAGCTGAAAAAGGAAGTTTACTTCAACAGCTTGGGGAATGGTAGAATGTAATTTTGACGTGCACATTTTGACCAAAGCTGAATTTACGAAAATCAGAGATCTTGTGAATTGCCGTAAATAATGTCTGGATAAATACATCCATAGTGTATAAATAATAATAATGACCAGAACAAAAGCTGGAACGGGCGCTATATCCTGTATATTTATTTATGCCAGCTTAGCAGTTTGCCATCAGATCTCGTCACACACAGGCATTTATCAGTAGTCGATGCGAGGTTCAAATACCGTCCGATCAGTTTAATAAAGGCAAAAAGATGATAAAGTAACCTTGATGACCTACCTGCACCCGCGACGTTGTTCGCGTTGATCAGTCGCAATAGGTACGCATGTGAAAAATATTTTTGACCGACTGAATCACTGAATGCGCTTTAGATGTCTCTAGTTGACTGTTACAGGTATTTGAAAATTCGATTTCTCATAAGTAACTCGCAGAAATTGCGGGATTGAGATGGTAGACTTATCTTCTAAATGACTATGAACTTCACCTGTTTAAAAGTAAACTGTGATTGTAAAAACTTTATACATTTTTTTTTGTCTCGATCAGGCATTACATGAGCAGCAAGCTATCTTGAGCATTTTAAAGAATTGGAACTGTTTTTATAATATTTATTTCTTATAATGACCACCTGTGTAAAAAATTACAAACTAAAAAATTATATAAAACCACAAAAAGGGTTAGTTCGATACATTTAAAATTCTGTAAGAAAGTCGGTGCTAGAAATAATATAAAACAAAATATGTAGTAACATCAGGATTTGAACATGCAGCTAGATATTTCACATTTCCTATCGTACAACCACCAAGCTGTTTAATACTACTGAAAGCTTCGTAAATAGTTGTTCATACTTCAATAAACTGATCGCTATGGCAACGTTATTTTCGCCATGGTTACTTGGTTGTTTATATGTCAAAGACATATTCTTTAAAGATATAAATTGCTACTTTTATCATATTGAAATGAAGCAATCATAATTATAATGTTCATAAATACAGTAAAAATATTGCACAATAATAATGAGTGTACATTAAATGACTACAATAATAACACGCCAGCTATGTCGTTATAACTCACTTATAGCTACTCCACACAACTGATTGTGTTAGCGCGACGCCAACGTCCCGAACAACCTTCCCACTAAATTAATATCATCTATACTTTGTTCCGGGCACAGAAAGTAAACTATATTTTAGCCATTGCTCCTTGGCCATTGCACAACCACTCATTAATAGTAAAAAGCAACCACGGCACCGGCCGGCCAGACAGCGAATGAAATGGGTAATAAAAGTAATAAAGTGTATTGTTTGCCAGTAGATCGATAGCCAAAGACCCATTTAATTAATGACCAATCTCCCGAGACTCACCGGCACTTACACTAATTAATTAAAGTCTGCTGCAAACGGAGTAATAAAGTGAAGTCTCATGTTTGCTTTCATTGTTTTAAAAGAAAGGCTTTTTCCTCGTCTGTGATATCAACGTCACTTCTGTGTTATTAGGCGCGCGGATGAAATTTCCCTATATATCGACCCTTGACGTAATCAAGGAGATTCGATTGAAGACAAGATTGAGCCGCCGCGCGGAAGATTAGATGGAGCACCTATCACTTTGCGCGGGACGATCACCTGGCCGGGTCCCGAAAATGGGGGCGTTTAAAAACTGAATCCACTTTGTGATCCGAATGCGATGAGTCGTATCGATTGTGTTTACCCGAGTGACTCGATTACTCGAATCGATTTACTTATAGCATTCGGTTAATAGCACAATCATGTTTAGAATAATATTACTCATTGTTTATTATTCGTACTTTAGTTTGGAACTTTTCGAATTTCATTATTAGGCAAGTTGTGTTTCGATGCTGGAGTTTGTTTGTAAACTGTGTACCTAATATTCAAATGGTGTATATTAAAGCATATTTGTATTTGTCTTTCTTCTTAATTGAAATTTATTAGGTCAGGAAAACAAGCTGGTACTCACAATAAAACTAAACCATCACCAAAATTTTCGGATTAAAGAGACTATTTTGTGTTTACACAATAACCTATTGAGTCATCCTAAAACGTGATTGCGAAAAAATCACCGTATGATTATTGAGTAGCTTGTTAATATTAAAGATCATTTTTGAGTTTTTTTTATGTTAAATGTACTAACCATGACATAAAATAATCTTTTGTTTACGATAAATATTAATAAAAATAAAAAAACTTTTTAATTATCACATAATATTAACACATAAATTTCAAATCACACGCAAAAAAACAACAACTAATGACTAAATAAAATCTAAAAAATAAAATATTAGTCTGTATTTTTTTGAGTTATGTAGTAGCTAAATACAATCTTACAATTGTTTGTACGGAGGTTCTATCTCAAGTAAGGTGAAGTGAATTGTATCTCCTTCAAACGTAAAACCTCGTTATATCTTTGAACTATTTTCCCGGCAATATAAAAACAGAGAAAACGGTGAATACATAAAATTGTTTCATTGAGTTCAATAGGAGGCAATATTTGGAGCCACCTTTGATGTAGGCTTATTTAAACAGAGGGGTCTGATGCCTTTATTGCGTCACTCCAAAATGTTTTTACCTTACATGTAATATGTTAAAAATATACATTTATTACAAGTTGTTGCTTACCGAAGCCTTCTTAAATATTCTTTGTATCAACAACTCTTGTTTGAATTTAATTTGAAGGTACGTCAACTTTGCTTTCTAAGATTTCTGTCAATTAACCCATGAAAGGTTTCGTTTAAGTGAGGCGAAGGGAGGAGGACGAGTTGTATACAACCTTTTTATATATTTCTGGGTTAAATTAAAATTAATGTCTGACGTCGTTTATATTTTTTTAAAAAGACTATGCTGATGTGAATATTGAGAGATGTAAATGACAAATAGTGAAATATTTATATTTAGCAGTTATAAAAATAAAAAATATCTACTATCAGTCGTGCATAGAACCTACAGAAAGTTCTCTTTATGGAAGTCGGTTATAAAAAAATAAGAATTAAAAAAAAATTGCTTCTATCGAAGCAAAACTAAATAAAAAAATAACATTATTCAATAACTGTGTAATTTCAGCTTCTAAACCAAAAACTAATCTTCGTTGGCAATAAATGCACCATGTACAATATCTATTACAGAGGTATAGTAGCAATTAGCTTAGCAAAACCGGATTACAAAGTTCAGTTATGTAATTTACAATACAGTCTAATCTTTAAAAACGTACGGCGTTGCTTACATCATAGAGTGGAAAGTTTTTCTAGTACTAATAATATGATTCCTTGATTTGATTGTATAGCGACTGAGTGTATAGATGTGAATTTGGACCTTGTATTATTGTTATCACAATACGGCCTAAGATGTATACAAATAGTATTTTCTTTTTCCCTAACATTTATTAATATGTAACACTTACTCTTTAAAAGTTTTCTGGACATAAACATATTTTTTAAAGACGACCCTTGCACTGAGGAGGTTTATCCTGGGAGTTTTACAAACAATCATATCACATGGAAAAATTATGTCAAAATACAGCGTCATAGTTCTAATGCCTTTTCCATACTGAAAAAGCCATAAAATCCTACACTGAGCTATGCGCGACATGCTACGCTTCTCGCTACGAATTATGCTACGCGCTACGTCTCACGCTACGACACCGGTTATTCATTTACAAAATAATACTCAATGCTTGTCACACAAGACTCGAATAAGTTTCATATTTTTGTTTCGCATGAACAAAAGAGGCGATCTTTGTGTAGGCTCTTAATGGAAACTAATAAATTATTCCATCAACGTAACGACATTACGTCAAATTGACAGAATCCTCGGAACTACGACGTACGAAACACGAAATAATACATAGTAACATGTGTGTAACGTGAGTATTTTTTCAAGAATTGTGTCAAAATAATGTAATATTGACTTGGCGTATTGGTTTTATTTGAAAATGGCTTCAAAGCTCAATGATATTTATTATAAGCGTAAACTGTATAATATAAACCTGCATAAGATTTCATGCTTTCTTTTGTTTTGCTTGTCTGCATAACCAACACTTTATTAGTTTTCATATATTACAACGAAGCTAAAACAAAATATAAGGTTATCAACAAAACGATAATTTCATCTCCAATAAAAATATCGTTTACATTGCAACTCCACCTTCTCACAGAAGTAGAAGCCAAACGATAAACGCAATGTACAGCAAACAATAGCATATATCCCCACGATTTAAAGCTTGGTACACATGATCGCAGCCGCCCATTATTTTTACGGTCGCCGGCCACCACTCATCGCGATCACTGCTGCAATACGCTGTATGTACACAGCTTTTTACACTGTTCCGGGATTAAAATGAAGAAGGACATTTTTACATATACTTGACCATAAAAGTAAAAAAATAAATGAATTAAACTTTCTACCTAAAACTGTGATGCAAAATATTTATGCGTAGATATTTAAGCGGTTTAGGCACAGTTTTTTTATCTCGAGTTAACTCAAGCAATAGTAAAATATGCTAACTAAGGTTTCAAAATGTGTTTTTCCATCAATTGTTAGGCTATCAAATGATCAAACTAGTTTGATAGTTAATTATTTAACCATTTGTTAGAATATAAATTGATGAATAAACGCGTTCTACCGAAGTTTGAATCTATTAGTTAGCATATTTAACCATTGGTTGCAAATTGCTTAGCAACCTAAACCGTCTTTTATGTTTCAACCCTATTATTAAGATTTAAAATGATAATAATACTTTTCAACACAAGTAAGTCACAAATACGGTCACTGTACAAGAAAAACTACGTATTTCATTATTATTTTATATTGCACTAATAAAATTCTTCCAGGGAACTACTGAATATAATTATGAATTTAAAAATATACATCATATTTTTTTTAAATATAAAATTAGACCTTATATTTTTACAATTTCTGTTTCCAAATAAGTCTATTGTCATCGAGTTTAGAAACTAGATTATGTTAGAAAAATCACAATTTTAAACCTAACCTGGTCACCTGGTGTAGTAAGCAGTGTACGTCCACCGACTGAAGACCGTAGCCGGTGTAATGCCGAGCGCTCTCCACTTTTCTTTTTCTTTAATGATCTGCAGAAGCTGCTTACAGTTTGCTGTACTATTAATATGATTGTCGAGAAAATATAACGACTGGTCTCCGATAGGGTTGACACCTTTACTGGTCACTTCTCTCAACAATTTTTTATTTTGGTTTCGGACTTGCAATAATGTGGTCGCATGTTCGAATCCCACCCATTGCACTACCGACGTGAACCTACGTAACATTAGTATTATTAACATTTAGCTTAGTACTAGGGGTTAACAAGTATATTAATAATATGGGACCAACATTACAAACAAGTTAAAAAAAAAATTTAATTTCAATATAACAATAAATAAAATTTTGTAGGCACATAATTGCAAGTATGTCACTATGTTATTAACATTAATTATAATATTTAATACCATAACATTTTAGCTGATTGTCAAATCGCTGCATTTGCGCACACGGGTTATATATAGTACTATATACTCTAGTTATTAAGAAATAAAGGGAGCACAGAACACGCATTAGGAGATTTCACTATAAGTTAAATAAAATTCTTTCTCAAAGTATCACGAATGAATAATCAACAGTCATCTCCATAACACAGCGATTACCTCACCGAAACTCAACAAGGACCCATGTTACGGTACGCATAAAAATTAAGAAAAATGGCCGCGATAGATGTATAACATTAGCACGTAAAGGGGATATTTGCATATTATTGAAGCAATTAATAACCGCAGTGAGCCGTGCTGGGATTATGCCGATTCCAAGATGGACCGCTATTCATTTGGCCAGTTTAATGGGACTCCGAGATGTACGTTTGGGAACTTAAGATGATAGAAACTATATATACTTTATATATTTATATCGAAGCACTATGTAGACTTTACTGCTGTTTGCAGGCCGATGTCACTTTTTCGTTAAATATGATTAGTAATTTATAATCTATAATTTGTCGGGCCTGTTGGTCTAGTGGTTAGTGACCCTGACTGCTAAGCCGGAGGTCGTGGGTTCGATTCCCACCCAGAACAAATCTTCGTGTGATGAGCACGATCATTTGTTCTGTGTCTGGGTGTTATTTATCTATAATAAGTATGTATTTAGAAATATATAAGTATATTTATCAGTTGTCTGGTTACCATAGTACAGGCTCTGCCTAGTTTGGGATCAGATGACCGTGTGTGAGATTGTCCCAAGATATTTATTAAAAAAAAAAAAAAATAATAATAATAATAATATATAGGGACAACTCACACATCGCCATCTAATCCCAAACTAGACAAAGCCTGTAGGTTCTATGGTAAGCAGACATCTGATAAACATACTTATATATTTCTAAATACATATATCTACATATTATAGGTACATTACACCCAGACACAGAAGAAATTATCGTGCTCCTTACAAAATTATTTGTCCTAGGCGGGAATCGAACCCAAGACCAAACGGCCAGTCTAAGTAATGTTTAATGGATACGATAGGTGATAGATATACCTTATTATGGTTGCAAATATATTCCATTCGTTACGTAGAAAACGCAATGTAAATATTTAATCATAAACAGCTAAATCAGATTTAAATAATCATCATCAAATCTTAGAAAACAATTACTGATTAAATGAGTACCTACACATTTGCAGTTACTACTTCTGCCTAGCTTTTATCCAACTATTTTGGGGTCGGTTATCCAGTTGGTCGCGGGTTAAAGACGAGTTGGACGCCGAAGGAAGTCGTGGCTCCCCAACATCCGGGAGTGGACGGGGATCGCGAGCGCATCTGAACTGCTCCGCCTTGTAAAAGATAGAGATAGAATCTAGATGGTAGCCAACCTTCATTCATTGGAGTTGCACTTAAAGAAGAACAGAAGAAGATACAGACTTACCATGTCAACTAAAACTCGTGCGTAAATTTTAGTTCAAGCGTAATTAATAATTCAGCCCCATCATAAAAACTAACCATCCACAAAAGCAAATTACCATATCAACAACTAATTACATACAATTAATCTTCAGAAAATATTGCTATTTAAATGTACTCGTAGTGTCTGAAGTTTTAATATATTGTGTAAAGTTCGTGTCGATAGTAATTTGGGGTTAACCCTTCGAGGTTTTTGCATTGTTTTAATTCTGTTATCAAACTTTAAGGGTGATTGTAGAATGCGAGAGGTTAAAAAATTGTGGTATTGCGTGCTGTTGGTTTGTGGTCCAAGTGTGAAAATAACTAGGTTGACAATTGTTCCTGATAAGTTATGAGTAATCACTTAGGTCTCTAGCTCTGGTATTTTTGTGGTTCTAGTATATTCTGCATACATTAAATAATATCTATAAAATTTTTAACAAATATTTTGTAAAAGTATACACTAATCTATATTTAGTGAGACTAATATTTGTTAAATGATGACTTCCTTGTATTTGTGATTATTTTATTATAATATCGGCCTATTTATGTCCCACTGTTGGACATATAGAATGGGAATGAATATTGATCACCACGCTTGCTCATTGCAGGTTGGAGAGATTTCAGATTACAATTTTTGGAATTTAGTTATTCTCCCGATCTTTTCCATCACCGTTTGTCAATGTTATCTTAGAATAATCAAGACAGTACATACAACTTTGAAAAAGTCACATTAGCACATGGCTGGGCCCGAACTTGCAAACATGTGCAAACGAATCTGGTCACTGAACCGCTAGGCCACCACGAAATTACGATTATTTCATTAGGTGTTTATAAACTATTAATATTATATTTTCTAAAAAAAATCTAAAAGATTTATAATGAAAACAAAGGAAAGCCTAATCTGACTGATCCTTATAACCACAGTACAATAACATCTTTACCTGATCCGCATATCCCCAACCCCTCAACAGTTCATTACCTCAGTTCCACTTTATCACCAGCTCAATATTTATCGCGAGCTATTAACGCACCTTAGCTATCACTGACCCTTGCTCACTCTATCTTAATGATGTGCCACTTTGCAATGGAAACCTTAAAACGTAATGTTTAATTAATTAGTCTACTTGCGTATTGTATAAAAGTAGTTGAGTAAATGTTCAAACGAGCGGTTCGTTTGTTCAGTTACGTTATTGCTTTGTTTTATAAGTTATCTTTTGTTAGTGCTTGTGGTTTTCAATTAGTGTGATACGTTTAAGTGGTAACAATTATAACAAAGTAAATAAAGTTTTAAACAGATATTTTAATAATCCTTGTTTGAATTTTATGCTAAAACTACCTATATCCGTAAGTTTTCCCCGTTCCTGTAAACATTTTTTTTGTTTTTATTTTTTCTGCTATTCGTTACGGAAATAAATCTAACAAATCAAGAATTATGATAATCGGTCTACCAGTTCTCGATTTATAGAAGTTGTAACGAACCCGAATTGATTGATAGATTACTCATAAGTTTTTTAATCAACAACATTCAAATTGGATTGGATATTAGGTAACAATTACAAAATGGTTCTTTATATTTTACTCAAAAGTTCTCCTCAGCTTTATTACTCTCATCATCTTTATATCAGTTAACTTATTACATTCAAAATTACTATTTAGGGTCTTAATATTATTTTTTACCTAAGTACCTAAGTAGGTCTCATCACCCAAAAACCAAAAAAGAATCGTCTGCATTGGGTTATCTTAAAAGTCAACCACATAGTCCGGTAGGCTACGCTATAAACACTAATTAACTATTCGAGTTCCGTAAATAGCGGCGAAGAAAATTATTTAACTAAAGAGTTTGGGTTTTTACCCAGTTCGGAAACTGCTATATATTTTAGGTAGCAGAAGTTTACAGCTGCAACTTCGCTAGTTGTATTAGCTAAATACTGAACAGTTTGTAACGGTAAGTAATCTAGTTCTCTTAGTTGCATCTTGCGAGTACAACATTAGTAGATTTTTTTTTCTTATCTGTAAGTTCAACGTCAAGTTGTTTTTTATTCATCTTCTTCTTTCGTGTCAATGATTCTCAAATTTTGTCTGGCCAAAAAGTTGCACCTGGATGGCACAGTTGTTGGCTTCCATTACGTCCTGGATAGTGCAGGTGGTAGTGCAGGATGGGCATGTCAGAAGATGCGCCATATCTTGTGGTGGGGCTCCACATTCACATTGAGTTTGAGAAGGATCGATCATTTGCTCAGGTTTACTTTGCAGCGACCCACTTGACACTTGATTACGAATACAGTTTCTGTCTCTATGGGTAAATTCCAATGTAGAGGGTTAGAGAATCAGTAGTTTAGGAACTAATAATCACACTAACATTGTAAAGAAGAAAGTTTGTGAGTGTGTGTGTATGTTTGGTACCTTTTTCAAAGGGATGGACCATTTTTGATAAAAGATGGTATGGAGGTAGCTGACACATTTTCGTCGCATAGATATAAGATATCTTATGAAATTAGCAAAACCTTTGTATAATAATTGTTGTCTGATATATTGTTTTACTATTATGTGCATAGATAGAAATAAAGAAATAAATATCTGGTGAACCGCGGGTAACACCGCGGAGCGCAGCTACAATTTACTGAGAAAAGTAAGGCAATAAGAAAAATTCAATCAATAAGAAAAACTTAATTGGTGAATGTATTTTTATTTACACTGTTTTCACATTTGTTATAAAATGTTACACAAATTAACCTGTGAATTTTCTGTGTGAGTAATTTAAGAACTTAATTATTAACTTACAAAAAACAACTTCTAACTAACTTCACACAATATCAAACACAACCGCTTAACAGTTCCATCATCATTACAACGTTAGCAACAACACAGTAATCGACAATTCCCAAAGTTTTTCCCCCATCCATAATCAATAGTCCAGTGTAGCACAATAGGCGTTAATAAGGGTCTGCACTGACCTATTTCGCGGCTAAGTTCGCGCTAAGAAGGGCTGCCGAAGGAGATAAGGCGGGGGCAAGCCGCCGACTAATTGTCCGGAATAGATACCGGCCTGTCGCCGGACCGAACCGGTTCCGATCGATTCTCGTGGTCCCGTTGGTTTTTCTATGCTAATCTTGCGGTATCTTTGGGTGGGTAATTCTGGTTTGACATAAAGAAATTAATGGAATGTTAAAACCAACTAAAAGCATACAAGTGCTTTTTTGCTTAAATATTGGGACTGGGTTTGGTAGTTTATTAGATTATTTCTTATTAATATTTGTTTGAGTCACACGTGCCATGTGACGATACAACTTTTTTGGGAATCTGGTGTTAAGTTTGTCAGCGTTTGTATATTAAGAAATCTTAAGTTTAAGATAGTTTAAAAACTATTTTGAAGTATACTACACGGTACAAAGGCCTTATTATTTTGGTAGGTATTATCAAATAATACCTACCAAAATATTAAGCAAGTTTTTTATAGATTTATTTCCGAAGTGATTGAAATTTAAAAAAGCTGTATGTAACGTTTCGACAGTAGTTGTTATTATCAAACTTGTTGTTTGTGCTAGTGCATACATACGAAATAGGTGTTAAACACCTCAATCTTTATAAACAATATCTATTTACAAAGGGATATACGTAAAATATGTATTTATGTAAAAATATAATATAATAAATATAAAAAAAAATACAAAATGATGTAACATTTAATAGTCAATCAGATAAATTAAATTGCTAAATTATCCAAGGATATAATAATAAAGAAATTGTTTGGGGCACGTAGAGGTGTTCAACGTTTCCACACAAACCACATCGATAAAACCCTTGGTATTATCATAAAAACACTCAATATTAAAAAGCAAACGATTCGCTATAACTCTGTCCATCGGTACGCACCATTCACACGGCATTCGTATTCAGCAGGCGCGCGGTTGTCGGCGCTATATCTTTTCACTGCCTCCATAAGGGCCGCTGCACGCCAGTGTGCTTGCAAAGTAGTTATAAACTGCTACTAAAGGCAGCACGGGCCGCTCAACGCGAAGACACTTAAAGTATACGTGTGGCGCGGCCTTTATCTTTTTATGCCTCGTTTAATATTGCGGCTCGACGCGATTAAGGTTATTGGATCGATTTTCGGGGCGTTCTTGTTTGTTTATTTCGTATTAAGTGCTTTTATGCCTTTTACGATTTCTAAGGTACGCATTTTTGACGCTTCGTTGCCCCACCGTTTAGTGTTTGGTCCTTAAGGTTTAGGTTGAGACGCAACAAAACGATTTTCATTTATCTCTATATCTTTAATACCTGCTGGCACGAGGAAATTATACTTTGATTTATAATTAAACTTTATTAAATGAAATGGGAACACATTCAATTGCTTTTCATATTTTGTTTCAAGTTACGTAAACATAGTTTTTTTTATTAGTTCTATGTATTTAAAATATGAACAATTTTTTTTGAAGGTAAGAAATTAATTCATACTTTAGTCAATGAATAGTGTTTTGTTCACACAAATAAAATTAGAACTCAGCCACCAAAACAAACAAAGACCTGCATTTTTTTACCATTTTTACTCACAACTAGCAACTAAGTAACCTTTTACCCACAACTTGCAACTGAGTAACCTGCACTTTTCCTGAAGATTACCATACAAATAAAGTAGGATTACGTCAGCGACCAATCAAGACATTAGCTTGATAGTGGCGCCACGCGGCCGGCGATCGCGTGCCCGCTATCGCAACAGCTACCACTGACGCCTCTATCTATATCGCGCGGTATCTTGCGGCAAAATCCTGAAAACGCGCGATTTGTATCACCATTTAATGAAATTAAAATTACCTGTGGTCAATGTTTTGATTACGAATAACAAGGCTTTTTGTTAAGACGTAAATGGTAGGAATTAAAGTGTTAATAAATAAGTATTAACAATTGCTTACTAAGTTTTACAGTAACTCTAATTTCATTAAAATTACATAACAAAATTGTTTTATGTACAAATAATAGAATAATTAAGTTACACTATTTCAATGTCTGATTGTATTAATTAAATTGTATACAACCTCAAAACATTCACTATCCTCTACAAGCTAATCAATCCAAGTATGCTGTTTACCTAACTTTCCCTTTCACATTAAGTAGCGGCTCAAATTCTAATCATTCAAAACTAATGTAATTGGATGATAACTCAATACATCAAAGTTAACCCAATTAGTAACTTTTAGTTGCGCGAAGTTTAACACAATTTAATTTTATAGTTCGATACAATCAATAAACTATACAATGTTCAGATACAAATTCCTCACTAGCAATTTGATTTTAAATATCAATTTAAATACAAACTTACTTTATACAATTTACGCAATGTAATTTGCGTTGTTATGAAACAATTTGAAACGCGCCAACTTTACGGGAAATTATATACGAGAGTAATTTAATTGGAATTAACAGAAATGTGGCCTGCGGACTTTGTGGCCACACCGCGCGTCTATTTACTGTTCGTCATTATTATTAAATTTACTCAATGTTTATTCATCTGTGAAGTATTTTATTAGTTGTAAAGTAGGTCACGTATAAATAACACCCATGCCATTATGGGTGGTAAACGTAAAAAGCTCTCATTGAATATGATTCCGCAAACTGAGCGCGAAAACAAAGGCATCCTCGGGGACGAGCTCAAAAACCTTATCGTGCAATTTTCGATAAGTTACGGTATTAGGGCGTCCCACACGCGTGTAAAGACCTCGATATTCCGACTTCTATCGGTTTATGGTGAGCCAATCGTGCGTAAAACTGTAACACGCAAACTCGCCCGGAGAATGTTTAAAACGACTTCAACTATCCATTGTTGAAGTCTTTGCGAGACCCGTTGTTCTAATGTAACTTGATTGTAAAACAAAAGACGCCGCGCTAAGTCCCTAATAAACTTCGAGAGCGCGAATGTCTTTTGTGAAAGAAGCCGATTCGTATTCACTTTGAAAACGATTAGAGTTACTGTTGTTGTACGACAGTATTCTAGAGTTTTTATTACAGTGTCACAATTTTCGTTGTTATTGAAATTTGACATACTCTGCGAAACTTTTTCCCTATACAACTGTAGCTTTATAAGAGAAAAAAATTAGATTTTTCTATAGGTGATATTCGTATATTTTATGTAGCCAAAGTAAAAAAGTTAACCTACATTTGTGGAGTATTTTCTTTAGGAAACAAATTGCATAAATGTAAATATAGAAGCTGCTAATAAACAAGCGTAAAATATGGAGTCACGATCCTGAGCAACGCGGAAACGACAGGAAGAGTCGTATATATTTTTCCTGCATTGTAGATATGTTTACTAAAATGAACTCACGTGCACAAAACACGATCCATCCCTACAAAAATAAGATACTGAGCTTACCTTAATAAAAGTATTAAAAAAACCTTGAAACCTCCAAAATAGACTTAGCATTCTAATAATTAGAGTAGGGTTTGGGATTTCAAAAAATAAAAAGCTTTCATGTACAGTCGCGGACAAGACTGCAAAACGGACGCCATGCAACAAAGCCTTCTGTGCTTATAGTGCAGGCAGGCCACCACACAATCCCACGGGTGCGGATTTTAATTAACTATCGCCTTACATCTTACAGGTGTAACGGGCGAAAGAAATAACCCTCTCGTCGCTTCGTGAAACGCGAGACCCATTTTGAGGTACTAAAAGACGGCTAATTGAAAAGCTAATATTCACGGTATAACATTAATTATCCTCAGGAGGGTTACTGCGTAATCTCCAACGAGAAATCCTTATTATTTTAAGTGATACGCCGGCGCGGAGGCCATGTTAAATATTAAACGAAACTGTGCTGCCTTTTAATATGAACGTAGTTTAGCTCGTCAGCATTGTGTTTTGGGAATAAAATGTTCGAACCTTTGTTAATGTGCGTTTAGCATCGAGAATTTAGAACAAGGATTATGGAGTTCCTTATTGTATATTAATAGCTTATTAAGCATGTGTGAGCCTTGATATGATGGCGGTTAAATGAACATGAACATTACAATATCCGGTAGCAAAAAAATAAAACCAAAAAGATATAATAACTTAGGTATGACATTTACTTTCAGTCGACTTCTCTTTGCCTTTTTTCCAGGGATACGCTCAAAGCGCTTTCCAGAAAGTTCTTTCAGTAAGAAGAGGCCTTACAGTTACACATAGATTTTCACTATAAACAACAATTGATTTCGCTTGTCATTGTAATATGAATAAAACTTACGGGTATCTGTGGAGCATACGATTCCTGGATTTGTCTTTTATATTTTCATTTCTTTATTTTCTTACTTCTTTGAAACCGGAGCAGTAAGAAAGTGATCATTAAAAGAAAATAAAAAGAGGTACAATATTAATCTCGATCATATTTTTATTATGGCTAATGCGCCATTCATAATGCCTCCGGGAAATCGTCTGAAACGGTTCTACAGTATTTAAAAATAGAGCGCATATCTTGAACTATACTTGGACCATTATAGACGTCCAATAAAAGTCACTGAGACGTTTATAAATGCATGCCTCGCTGGCCATAGTACGTTGGCGTTTCTTTCGTATCGGTTTTTTGGTTTACAAGAATATATTTGTTTGGGATATAAATGTGACGTAAAGTTCAAACTTATAAATAATTAATCTTTCCACTTTAGAAATGAATCATAATTATTATAAAATTAATCCTTTTGCTACTGATTTACGACGTATTAAACAAGAGATTTTCAATATCTAACAATAATTTGTAATATAAGTTTTTTTGTATAGTAGCTTTTAATACAATACACTACTTTGACTGATAAAAAGTCTATTTAAATGTTAAATGTGGTAATTAATTTTTGCGATGGCAGTATGAACAAAAAAGCTCATCTTAAAAAGTTATTATACCGTAATATTTTTTTTCACAATCCATCACCATCTATTCCCTTCTCAAACTTTTAATACGAAAGAAAATAAAAAAGAAATAAAAAATAGATATCGCGCGTGACTTTTTAATTAAATTTTCGCAAAAGCAACAGGAACGCAAATTGGACGATGTTATGTAATAAATCTTAATTTATGCAAATATTCTCAGCTTCTTATGAAATTATAAAAAATATCCTCCGTAATACAATTACAGGCTGTCAGGTAGCGTTAAGAAAATCAATAATCAAAAAGATTACATAAAACATTCAAAGGCTGATCGACGCAAATTCCATAATACAATAAAGCGATTTGATCGTTTGTTAAAAATTTCGACAGTATTTCAAATTCGTAACAAATTCTAGCGATAAGAACGTCACAAAAGTTAGGGTGTGTTTCACTGGAGTTGTTATCAGTTGAGGGCACTTGCTGGGGGCGAGAGGTCAGAGCGCACATCGCGATCACTAAATCGAATGAAAAATTGTAGCGACTTCATTGAACAATGTGACATGAAGCTTCGTGTAAAAAGCTGTGAACCCAAAGTGTGCATACGGAGAGGTATTTCTCGTTGAAACATCAGCCCCTTGGGGCACCCGTAAAAATACAGGAGCCCCTTTTAGACGCGTACCGCCTACTTTCAATATCGCCGTAATATTTTAGACCTGCCGCCATTTTTGCTTCGGAAAGGTAGGTACAAGTTATAAGGGTTTTGGTAATCCTGAAATCTCACGTTTAGTTTATTAGGTGATACTTACAGCGTGGAAGTGAATACATTGTACTTTATGCAACTTTCTTTTTCTATTTTTATGTAGGTATTTGTTTACATAGTACCAGTTTCTTAGGAGAGGTATGCAGAGGTGTGTTAATATGCACCATTATTACAAAATCAATCGTTTTGTTTTTATCTATTGCGATTTCTATTTATACTTAACCTAAAAAATAAAAATATGTTTTCGGTTTTATCAAATTTCCATACAAATCCAAGCTGCTAAACTTAGCGTCAAACAATAAAACACACAACTGTCTTCAACTTTTAAAATTACAAAACCTTACATACTATCTTAAGTTCTCGAAGAACTTACATACAATATATAACGTGAATTAAAGCCGGCACTCCCGTTAATGTGGTTATAATAGATCGAACGTTGTTTACACTGGCGAATACTCCATCCGGAGAACGGTGAACTTCTAAAACTTTAAAATGAAAGATTCGAACTACCGCGTTCTGATATTGAATTCTCATACACACACGAGAATATTCCTTGTTTTTGGATATAGAATGTGGTTATTAAAACAAAGGTGATATACTTTTATGATTATTTTTAGTATTTTTTATTTACGAATAGTATGAATAAAATGTGCGAGATTTTACTTTTTATTGATATTTATTTCGTTACTAAACAATCATCAGCTATGTTTGCTAAGCCGGTATACTGTAATTATTTTACCGAATCAAAGACACATTTCCCAACATTTTAAACATCATTTATTTAAAAAAGTAAGACTTTATGCTATGTTTAACAGGTTTATTAACCTAAACCTAATTTAACCTATAATTTACCCTAGTTTGTATTACAAATCGTGAACAATAAAAAGTACGAAAAATCTGAAAAAATATCGTATATTAGAAATAAAATTATAGCTTAGCTAGTCATAAAATAAAATAATCCAATATACATATATATATTAATAGGCTATAAGTGGATATAAATGCCACCTACAAAAAAACACTAAAAACTGTATGGTGGTGGTAGCAATGAAATATGAAACCTTTACTTTACATAATAGCCTGATTTGCGCTCAACTGTACAACGTCCGCACCTATTCCTAACAAAGAGAACATATTTATTTGGGTAACATTAGTACAAAAAAAAAATTACAAACTTTGTAGTGCTAACCATGGATAAAACTACAAAAGAAAAAAATATATAAAGATGATGATGAAGATGGCTTATTAAAGGATTTCAAAACCTGTTGGTAACTAAAGGTATTTCATTTTTATTTGAACACAGGCTTACACAAAGTTATTTTTATTAGTTATTTTCAATATAATAATAATAATAATAACTTGCTTTTTGCAACCTTCAGATATAAATAAAAAATGTATCTGAAGATCTATGTAGGAGCATACATCCGCAGGGCAGCTAGTGGCGAGCTGTTTGTGAGTAGCGACACAACGGACCTGAGTGCTCCAGGGAGTCACTCTTTAGAGAGGGCTCCCAGCTCTTTCTTGCCTTAACCGGCTGGCTAGAGAGGGGTCGCTAGAGCTATATGCTCGGGGGTGGAAGTGTCTAATGGCGTAATAACGAGGAAACCCGCTCCGGGTCCGCTACTGTGACCCGCGATGGCGAAATCGGGGCCGCACCGCTCGACACCCCTAGCCGCTCGCACTGGTGTTGCCCCCTGCTGCCTGCAGTGGCGGTTGTTTGGGGGGCCCATCTAGTGAGTGGCGAGTCACCACCTGCCTATTAGATTACATTTCCATGTGTAGAAAGGCAGGTGACATAGTTTTCCGATTTTATTTTAATAACCATTCCACGTAACACATACACATGAATAGCCCAAATTAGTCTTAACACCATAATAGTCACAATAGTTCTGTAGCTACCTAAGACCGTTCATATCTGTTCTTTCATAGAGCAGGGGTGAATGACCCCTGGTAGGTGCCCCATCTCATATTAGAGTAAAGTTCTCAACAAGGCCTCTTCGTGTTGGACCTGTGTCCCCATGTAAGCCTTTCAAAGGACCGGGTCTCTTCTCTTGAAGTTATCCCGCGATTTTAAAAGAGATACAAATAATAATTATATATATCTTGGGACAACTCACACACAACCGTCTGATTCCCAGCTAGGCAGAGCCAAACTATGGCAACCAGATAACTGATAAACATACTTATATATTTATAAATACGCACATATTATAGATAAATTATACCCCGACACAAAACAAATGATCGTGCTCATCACACAAAGATTTTTCCTGGGTGGGAATCGAACCCACGACCTCCGGCTTAGCAGTCAGGGTCGCTGACCACTAGACCAAAAGGCACGAATACACATTATACGAGTACTGAACCAGTAAGCTCAGACGCTTGGCATTGATTATAAACTTCGAACCCTACCTAGACGACTACTAGGTACTAGTAGCTAGGTAACCTAGGTCTAGAAACTTCGCCATCTCCGCATACTTCATGTACGACTCCAATTCGTTGGAATATATTATTTTAGTAAGATATTGATGTCAGAAGTTTTCGTATGTCATTTAATACAGAACTTGTGATGGCAATGTATCATGAAAATATTGATGTGATGTTGTAGATAGTTTATTTGATAGCTTAGGTTATGTGTCATACGCTCAAGGTTTACAGCTTAGAAGATATATGCTATTATTAGGATTCCGTACCTCAATCTGTGGATCTAAATATGTTGGTAAGTCGTCGTATATGGGTTTAATATGAACTGTTTAAAGAATACTGTTCAAAAGGATATAATAAGGGAACCCCTATAGGATCATTTTGTTGTCCGTCTGTTCGTCAGTCCGTCCGTCTATCTGACAAGATAATTTATCTCGAAAACATGTTGAGGTATCGAGTTGAAATTACTACAGACTGTAGCTGTGAAAAAAACAAACTTCTAAGTTAACCTTAAAAAAGATACGATCCTTTATACATAAAAAAACTAATATTTTGTCCCTTGTAAGTGCCAAAATATACGTGTTTTGCTCCCTATGAAATTTATTATTGTCTTAACATACACCTGTTCACGAAAAGTCTAAAACTATACATTTGGATTGAAATAAAACTACTTTTAAACGTATGTCTAACATTCGCATAGACCTCAGAAAATCATATACATTTGTAATTAAATCATAAAAAATATAGCATTTGTACGGAACCCTCGGTGAGCGAGTCCGAATCACTTGTCCGGTTTTGTAGGTAACGGGAAGTTGAGCCTGGCCCACTTGAGAATAACAAAGTAAAACTATTTTACCTAAAGAATAAAGGATAACACAAACCTGCAGTATTTAAACTCTCACAATCAGTAATATTAACTCTACATATAGATTCTATGCTAACGAATTTCTATGAAAATAATGTAACGTTTTCAGTGCTGAAAAAAAAACAAGACTATTTTGATAAGATATTGGTGAGTTTGAACAGTTATAAAGACCACAGTTATTCTCTCAGCATGAGGTGCATTTGAATGAAGGAAATGGGCCACTGTGGTGCGCACGACGATGGTCAAGATCTTAATTTATTACTTTGTTTACACCCACACTGGCAAAACTGACAGAGAACATAAGTAGACACAATTTAAAAGAACTAGCATTCGTTATACTAATACCTACAACAGAACGGTGCTCGTACTTTGTAAAATCGTTACTTGCAAACATCCTTTTTATTTATCACACAAGCTTTACTAAGAGGTACGTATAAAATGCGATGTTTTCGCATCCTAAAATATTATTTTCATATCACAATAAAAAATATACTTGACAAACAAGGCACATGAGAGCGCTCCGTACAAAGATGTCCTTTTGAGGAGCCCACATCTCGTCGGCTGCGACGCACCTGTTTACTTTACATGACGTCTGTCAAACATATAAAAGGTGCCTCTTCACGAAGCACACAAAAAATGCTGTCGTCAAAGAACCTTTGACAAATTATCCTGTTAAGTTGACGAGTAAATATTCCGCCGGCGAACGCTCCCGCTCTCATTGAAACGCTACTCTTAGAATTGTCTGCTGCTGCGATAAGAAATAAAGACGTATCGCAAAATCAAATCGCCGAGTGTAGTACGACACTACATTTTACATTATCGTCAGTTTTTAAGTGTCGCCATATCCGACGTCGAGTGCCAAAGTTTTTAGCGTGTAATGCTTCCGATACATAAAACCATCCAATAATATTTGTGTTCGAAGGCGACGCGAAAACATTTTGCTCGCAGGCGCCCCTATCGGTCGGCTATAAAGGCCTTTCGCGCGATAAAAACTGATCTGTGAGTTTGTCCGCCAACAACAGGAAAACAGATCTTTGGCGGGCGGCCAAGTTACCTGCTCGGTCCGCGGCAGTGGTGCCGTCGCGCCACGCACCTCCCCCTGCGTGCACTATCTCCACACGAGTCGAGTCTGCACTCGCGATAAAGGGTTAACAAATTGCATCCAACTTCCAAGCACACGTCGCCGAATGTGGAAGCAGTAAATAGTTCCATGTTTGCCGGCGAAGTTTTGACTTCTTTCTCACTCGCCAACTGACGTTCTCATAATGGCTTTCCCGGAGGTAGGAACGAGCGTTTTCATTGTAACGCGGGGCACCCGGCCGCCCGCGGCGCCGCCTCGCCGCCGCACCGCGCGGTCCGACTGCGTCACTTCTCAATTTGCTCCACCAATTGTCGCCATTTAAATGGTGTTCCTCGTACAATCCATGTTATTATTCTTTTATGTGAGCCCCGCGCGTCGATCGCGACTTACAAATTGTTTTTTTCTCTCGTCTATATAGGCGCTTATTTCGCGTTGTCTCTATTTTCGCAGGAGGCGGGGATGTAAACACGGTGAGGGGCTTAAAAGTGCGTCCTAATTTATTTGAGGCGCCTTTTCGGAAAACGTTTCAGCTATGGTCTTTTATCCAGTTGAACAAAGGATAATACGAATAAAAGCCAGTCGAGCATAATCGTACTTTCCTCGTAGAGAGCTCCGCGAAAGATAAAATAGTCACCACAATTTTCCCGGTAGAGTTTTTACCTTTCAGTGCCGCGGTTTTTTTGCGGGATTCAAAGCTGATTCAATAAGAAGTTACGAGCGTACTTAGCGAGTATAACACTCTTATGTACAGTTTTTATGTTTCGATGGGAGAGAGGAATGTATAATATTCGTTTTGATGTAACAAAGGGGGCGACTTTGTTGATTGTTTATATTCGATTATCTCGCAACCAGTGGACCAATTCTGACGGCGCTTTTGTGAGCTCCTTCTAAAAACATCTCAGATGATAATAACGGAGCTATCTGCATAATCAATGGGGAACTGAACGAGATGAGGTCTGCCGAGCAGTTTCTTTTAATAAACAATTTGTTTTTTCTTCGGCCTAAAAGTTGGCTATTTGTAACATCAAGTTGGTCAATTTAATGGGCGCATTATAATGATTTATTTGGGTATTACTGAGGCACCTGCCACTCTCAATGTATCTTAAAGATTAACCCGCAACCGCGAAATTGATTTAGTTGCAGAGCGGTGTAGGCGGGTTCGGGTGGTAGTAACCTCGTAAAGGGCTCCATCAGTCGTCATTAAGCGGACACGATGCTGATAGGCGACGACGCGGCCCGCAACCCTGATCGATGTACGTCGAACCGAATACATGTTAAAGTATAAACATCAGAACAGATTAATCTTACAAAAAAATATTTATATGTACATACCACATATCTTCTTCTTCTATATTAATAATTTCGTTCAGGGCTACGGTAGACTCGATCGAAACCTTATATGAATAACAAAACATGAAAAAATATTGATTTTGAGTCGAGAACATATATCCGCAAAATTCATATTATGGAGAATTTCGTTAAATTCTAATGGCACTGACAAACAAGCCGCAGTCGCCATCTTGGGGTAGTGATTACAGTGCTGACAAGGCGTATGACAGTTGCATGATAGTTGGTGTTAAATTAAAGAGGTATGAGTTTCGTATAAAAACCTCCTTTACTGCTAAGTTAATTTGTTCTCTAATTTTAAAATTTAATTGTTTTTCTTTGTTGTGTGTCACTTTGTCGTTTCGCGAAAATATTAATATTATTTGTGTGTAAAAAATAAAAATTATGTGTGTGAAAACTATTGCAGTTTTTATTTACTATATTTATTAAACACAATGAACGAAGCTATACGAATCTATGGCTTGCTTACATTTAATATTCCTTGAAAACCGATGACTACAGAAATATTTACCTACATTGTGTATCATGCATGAGTCACATTTCAACCGAGCGGAGCCGGGTTTTCATCTAGTATTTTAATAATTTCAGTAGATATATGCAATGCAAAACAACAAGAAATCACAAATATCATATATTTAAAAATAATCTAAGGATCCTAATTTCTGCAACATTAATATTACTTTACAAAAAAAAACAACTATCATGCATAATGATTTTAAATAAAACAAATTCTAATGTATTATAGCTGATTTATGCCATCGATTATAAGGAATCGATAAAATAAATATTCGTCCCCTACACAATCGTTATTTGATTACACACCTCTACGATTATTCGGTACCGGTCCCTAATACCTGTGGGGAGCAAGATTGATACGGCGCCCGCCATCGCCTCTGACAGGTTTTTATTGAAAAATTGAGCGATAATCCCGAGGCGAGGCCCTTGTTTAAAGATTTCTTTGTTTTATATCACATTTTTATATATTTCCTTCCACAATTACGAGTTTGTTTTCAGATTTAAGATTGAAGAAATTTAGTCTTTATGTACCGAAAAACGTCAACGCATGTATGTTGCTTTTCTATAAACATACCGAACCTTATTTTATGTCGTTCAATTACAATAAAAGAATACCCGAAAAAAAAATACTTTTTAATTCATAATTCATGCAAAAATAAATCACACTAAAATAGAATAGTATGACATAAAACCACTGACAAATAATGTCACATTCGTAACCATTGCTGGTGGGCCTTAGTAACCCAAATTGTTATTGACGCCTAACGTTCGATGTATTGTTACAGGGTGCGCGTTCGTAAAGTTCAGCTCCCACCAAGAGGCACAGGCAGCCATCACCAGCCTGCACGGAAGTCAAACTATGCCGGTAAGCACGCAACTCAAATGTATGTATCTACAAGCTACAAGAGACTGCGGTGACGTCAGTTCATCACGGGATCCGGCTACATAGTTTATCTATATATATAAAACTCTTCCGTTACTGACTGACTGACTGACTGACAGACAACGCACAGCCGAAACTACTGATCGTAAGGAGCTGAAATTTGGCATGTGTGTTTGTTGGGAGGAGTAGGCTACCACTAAGAGAGGATTTTTGGAAATTCCCCCCCAAAGGAGAGAAAAGTGTGGTAATTTAATAAACGGTGGTACACGCGGACGAAGTCGCGAGCAAAAGCTAGTCTATATATATAAAACTCTTCCGTTACTGACTGACTGACTGACAGACAACGCACAGCCGAAACTACTGATCGCAAAGAGCTGAAATTTGGCATGTGTGTTTGTTGGGAGGAGTAGGCTACCACTAAGAGAGGATTTTTGGGAATTCCCCCCTAAAGGGAAGAAAAGGGTGGTAAATTGAAAATGTTTATTTCTCAATGGATTCCACGCGGACGAAGTCGCGAGCAAAAACTAGTCTAAGATAAAAGTCTTTCATGCAACAAAGGACCAAGATCCGTTTCTTTTTATTATGTAGATTTTTTGTGAGGATTTTTAAATGATATTATTAACATAAACATATCGCGACTCAAAGTGCAATATGGAAGGAGAAATAGCAAATCCTCGCGGAAATGTTTTCTCTTATTACATACATACGTGTAACACATTTGTAAGAAATTCTTAGGATATTTGATTTGGTTAGCGTCTTTGAAAAGGTGGACATTTATGAATAGAATAAAGTCGTTCATTATTCTCGAGTTTGCAATAGAAACATTTATTAAACATATAATGTATAACATATGATGAGAACAAGAAAATAACAGTGACTACAAGGGTGAACTTCTGAACTAAGGACCGCGGTCCTTCTTATCACGCACAAGTTTCGTTTAAGAATATTAATGTTACTAGTTGTTGCTCGCGTCTCCACCCGTGGGCGTTAGTTATACCAATACAAAATAGCCTATTATTTTACAGCCTTGATCAATAAATAGGCTATCTAACACTGAAAGTTTTTTTTCGAATCAGACCGGTAGAACCAGCAAAAAAAAACTCATTTGAATATTAGTTGAGTTAATGTGAGTAAGTTACACCGAAATAGTGTAAACATTTTCACTGGCCTGTTGGTCTAGTGGTTAGAGACCCTGAATACTAAACCAGAGGTCGTGGGCTCGATTTCCATCCAAGGCAAATCATATTGTGCTGAGCACTATCATTTTTTCTTTCTGTGTCTAGGTGTTATTTATTAATAATATAATTATAATGTTTATCAGTTGTCTGACTACCATACTGCAGGTTCTCCCTAGTTTGGGAGCAGATGGCCGTGTATAAGAAATTATTATTATTCTTTCCGACATTAAGATGAAACGATTTACATCATATTTTAACGCTTCTTAGCCAATCTCATTCGCTTCCGTCCTCATCTTTCTAACGTAAAACTATTTACAAACATTTTTCAGCGGAAATAACTTATTCGTTTCCAATAAACTACTCTTCGAATCTCCGTCAATTTTCTGCGTCAGTTTTATTCAACTTCCTCGTATTTCGTCGTTTGCGGCTCGCGACAAAATTGCCAGCAAATCTATTGATGTTTGATAAGTAACGTCGATACAGTGTGTTATTGAATAGCGAATAGGTAATCATACAGTAAAAGGAGCACGGTTAATACTTATGGGTACTTACCGATAGGTGCAGGTATTTTTTTTATTCTCCCAACTCATAAGGCCCTGTGAAAGTTTACCGAAATAAAATATTTCTCGTTGAATTTGGTATGCACTTGGAAAATAATGTACGAGAGCGGTATATTTAATAACACCATAGTAACAGTGTTTTCTGCAAAATAAATAATTTGATTTGATTTGATCATTTTTTGAGATCCTCCCAATGTCAAATAAAACAAATCTTCAATTTTATTGGAAACTAGCGATACCCCGTCGTTTCACCCGCGTAAGTTGTTCCCGTTTTCGTAATCAAATTTTTTTTTAATCTTTTTTCCTTTTTCTTTTAAGAGACGATTCCAACAAACCAAAGGTCATGAAAATCGGAATACCTGTTTTCGAGTTATAAGTATTGTAACTCACCCGACTTTGTTAGATTATGCGTATGGAATTTGTATATTTATTTACACAACAATACGTATAATTTAATTAATAAAAAAAAATATTATTTTAATCTATACTTATAATAAATCTGTAGAAGTGAAAATTCTGTACATTTAAAGTATTAAAAAAATAAATGGCGGGGGGTGTTACTAGACCGATACCGAACCCAAAAATGTGATTAAAAAAATTTTTGTCTGTCTGTCTGTCTGTCTGTCTGTCTGTCTGTCTGTTTGTTCAGGCATCACGCAAAAACTACCGGTTCGATTACGATGAAACTTGGTATAATTGTTCCTTAATATCCTGGGCACCACACTGGGTAGTTTTTATCCCGGAAGAGTATATACCTGATGCAGAACCGCAACAGACCAGCTAAACTATAAGAGATACAAAAATGGTACTATAGCAAAAATTGTTCCACATGATGAGCATTTTCTGCTGAGAGAATAAATTTGAAGATCTGGAAAACCTGATGTGGAACTCCAAGAGCCCAGCTACAGTATAACACATATAGGAATGACGTCTTAGTAAGAGTTGTTCAGCCTGATGAGCACTCTCTGTTGACGTATTAAAATTGAAGATCTGGAACACCTGTTGTCGAACTCCAAGAGCCCGGCTACACCATAACACATATAGGAATGACGTTTTAGCAAGAGTTGTTCAGCCTGATGAGCACTCTCTGTTGACGTATAAAAATTCAAGATCTGGAACACCTGTTGTCGAACTCCAAGAGCCCGGCTACACCATAACACATATAGGAATGACGTCTTAGCAAAAGTTGTTCAATCTGATGGGCATTTCCTGTTCACTTATAAAAATCGAAGATTTTAAACATCTGACCTGGAAATCAAAGCTATCACTAATTTTATTTATTTTATTATTTATTTTGAGCCTGAAATGTCCCACTGCAGGGCAAAGGCCTCCCTTTCTTCCTTCCATTTTTCTCTCTATATCACTAATTACACTGTATAATTATAAAATAGCATAACCTTCACGCGGTGAAGGCGGTAACAGTTTAGGACTGATTTTCGATGACAATGGTATATCTATATACAACATGTAACAAAACCCCGTCAGATCCAATAATGGCGTATTCGTGGTACAGTTCATGAACCGTCTCGCATAGGCGGCTTCTTTGACACAAAGCTACAGGTAGTAAGTACATGAACTTTGAGGAGCGGTCAGTGTTGCTGTTGCCTTGGATCAGTTTTTATTTTGATTTAATTATTTTCAATTAGGAAAAAAAAAATCTCCAATCTATTTAATAGCTACGTATATGTGTTCGCAGTACGATACCGAATAATACCGAGTCTAAGGCATCGGACAGGGTTTTTGTTACATGTTGTTGTATAAATAAAAAGACAAGGCCTGACTGACTGACTGACTGACTCATCAACGCCCAGCCCAAACCCTTGAACCTGGATAGCTGAAATTTTGCACAGAGGTTTCCTATTTAATGTAGACAAGGAATAAGGAAGGATTTTTCGAAATTTAACCCCTAAGGGTGTTAAATAGGGGATGAAAGTTTGTATGGAAATTACATATACGGGCTTCTCGATAGAAATAAATAAAGATGTATTTCAGCAATTTTGAAAATCTACCCCCTAAAAGGGTAAAATAGGGGTTGGAAGTTTGTAGGTATATGAATTATTGTGTAGTTTTCATAGATAGCCACATTAAATTTCATAGGATTATGAGTTAGAAATAAATAAGACGTATTTCCGAGATTTTAGAAATCTAAATAATAAGTAGATAGAGAATAAATCTAAAAGGGTGCAATAGGAGTTTGAAGTTTTTTTACGATATTCGTCATTTTCAAAGAGAGATACATAAGATTTGGTATTCGGGTTTTTGGTAAGAAATAAATGAAAACATATTTTTGCGATTTTAGATATCTACGCCTTAAGATGGTGAAATAGGGGTTGCAAGGTATTATTTTTATGGTACCTTGGTTGCTTCTGATTCCATAACACAATCCTGCTACTTACTTTGAATTCGGAGCAATGTATTGTGACTCTTATTCGTCTTTTCGTTTTAATGATTCTCAAGTTTTGTCTGACCAAAAATTTGCCACCATTTTAAAAGTTTATCGTAACTCAATGTATGTGATGTTTTCCACATTATCTTATTATTATCTTGACGCCATAATATTTTATGAAAAATTTATAATTTATGCGCCTTACTTAGAAAATCACAGAATACATCCATCTATCCTTTACTACCTACTTACTACTCTTAACTTTACGCGCGAGCGAAGCCGCGGGCAACAGCTAGTTTATAATATAATTCCAATCCGTTTCCGGGCTAAAGCCGTAATGATGTTCATATGGTGACGCACAACCAATCGTCCACCAAGACACCTATAACCTTATTTTCCCGCTCCCGCTTCAGCTTATGGCTTGGTGTCCCCGCACGTCGACAAAGCATTGAGTTATTCGCCTACTACGTGCGCTGATAGAATAGTTAGTGAACTAACAAACAGAGTGAACCTTCACGCAACTGATGCCGCGGTTAAGATAGTGCTGATTTCAAATTAATGAGCCAGAGTTGGGTATATTAGACCATTATAGATAAAGTACCTCAACATGATAATTCTGTTTTCCTGTTTACTTTCTAACGGTCTCCACAAAAAACATATACCTATAATTGAACTACCACAAGAGGGTAAAATATTCAAATAATTGACGTACAATTATAAAACAATTTACTTAATTATTGTCAATTGTTAAAAAAATAATGTCCCTTACAAGTTATTTTTGGTGCTCTGTGTATACATAATTATTAATAGACCTATATACTTTATAAGTAAATGAAAAAGAATATTTAAATATCATCTATCCTCAAACAGGAACAATTAAAAACGTGATTATATTCATTTATTATTCACGAATGATTTGCGTCACCCAATGTACCAGTACGTTCCGGTACCGCAGAGACTTAAGAGCCGGCATAGTTTCATAAAAGACGTACTACCTCTGCGCGGTGATGCCCTAAAGACCAGGCTCCAAACATGGAAAGAGGGCTATCCTTTCACTTTCCCCTCTACGTTAAGCGAAAAACTCCCTCCCGGCAATAGCTTACCATGGCCAACGTGGAAGTCTTTAAATAGACTCCGGACCCAAGTTGGCCGGTGCAAAGAAAATATGTGCCGGTGGGGTTACAGTACACCTGAGCCATGTGAGTGCGGCATTTTCCCTCAAACCATGGCCCACTTAATGAACTGCCCAGCGTGTCCCAACACCTGCACACGCGAAGATCTTTACAACGCCACCGACAATGCTGTCTGCGTGGCCGAGTACTGGTCTGACAATATATAAAACTCACATTGCCATTGATCGACACGCTAAGAAGAAGATTATTCACGGTGAATACTCCAATTTAATTCCTAGCCCTATTTTCAGAACCTCAATAAAATTAAGTAGAAGCAGAGTATGTTATATTTAGAACGAAGGCTGACCTTTGAATGGCTTTTATTCAGACGTAAAAAGTTGTCCCGTACTACAAATTGATTCAGTTCTAAAGGTCGCGCCCTGTGTATCATAGATTTTGTTTTAAGTGAAACAAAAATGGATTACAAATTTTATTGGTCTTTGGAGCACGTTCAATAAACAACTGCAAAAAATAAATATAAAAAACAATATCGTGTTAGTTTCACATAAACTGTTGTATATGACCCTAATTACAATAATTAACTCATTCCTTAACAATTTCACATTTGAAACCGATTCACGCTCAATTAACTTCGAACTAAGCAAGCTTTCTATCCAGATGCAATCTTTTCATTTAATTCCTCAGTCCCTGCTGTAATCCGAACACTAACAAACTGCATACACAGTTGTAAATAGGGAGGTGACTTGGGTTTTGGGCAAAAAGTAATAAAATCGAGTGTCCGACCCAGCAGTTTAACTTTTTAATTAGTGGCTCTGTCGAACGCTCGCCAGGCCGTGTGCGCGAGAATAAAACATCGATACTCATTAATTGGAATAATCGATTCGGTTTTCCTAATCTTTTGTATAATTTTTGAGTATCGTTCTTTTGTTTATGTTTTTGAATGTAACACTTAGTAATTGCTTCCTATACAAACGTTGTGTACAAATTTATCGGAATCATTAAATTGTTTTGTGTATGCTGTTTAACTTTCACAATAAAATACTACAACATTTGTTTATTTTGGAACTTTCTTTAAAAACAACAATAACATTAGAGTTTTATAGAAAAGTAATTGTCAGTGTAAAATAAGAATACGTGCGTGTCACGTATTCAACGCATAAAAAGCGATGAAGATATTTAAAACCGATATTTTTCTGATAAACATCTATTCTATCACTTACAATCATTAAAACTATACTGCAGTAAAGTACAATATCAATAATGAAATACGAGCTCCACACATCGCATGACTGTAACGATAGCACATAAACCTTCCATTATATTATCCATGATACAAGTACACGTGTTTCTGTGAGCTGTAATTAGGATCTTTATAACTTACCTGCTTACCCTCGACAGAAATCCACTTATATTAATTGTTACGAAGGCAGCTCGGGGTAAAAGCGACCCACTGAATGAAAGAAGCCTTCCTCTTATTACGCCGGCATAATGTACACCCCATTATGATATTAAATCAGGTTGCGACCACAAACTTTGTTTGCTGACCATTGAATGACAATATATTAAATTGGGCCGCTAATCACGAAATAAACTGTCATTGTATGACAGCGTATCCGATTTCAATCAATTCGCAATTATTCATTATTTTGATTGAAATGTTATTCGGCTTTGCGAAATTAGAACATTTTGGTTTATGATGACAAATTTGTAAAGCATCAAATTAATATTAAATTTCAAACCAATTTCCATTTTTTTTCCATTTTTTGTACCTACAATTTATTTCAAAACATTTTCCATTTTTGTACCTACAATTTCATTTTATACGAAGTATCCAAACAGACTAACCAAAGTTAATAACGCGAACAAAGATGTTCAGATAATTCTGTACATTGTAAAAATGGTGTGCTGTAATCAAGTGCAAACTAGCGTTGGACCGTTGACAAGTCGAACACAGTCAGTCGAGTGAGGTTTTGTTGTAGTCAGAATAGAAATTCGGCGGTACTCTGCGGCACTCGGCGAGCCCGATAATTCCTTTTGCCGAGCGACGACACAAAAGCTCGCTCGCTCCCGCCCCCCGGATTTGCTCTCAACTCCTCCTAATGACGTTTTTGTCTGGCCCTCTCTACCTCTAGTCTTGTATTCTGTACAAATATTGATTGACTTGTATGGCGTTTCATTTAGAAAGGTATTTTCACTTTGTACGAATTTAGAAGACTTGCTGTCGCAAATATTTTTCTATTAAGATTTCATGTTATTTTATAGCTTTTCTGTTCTTTGTCGTTCAAAATTGTATTTTATAAATGCTTATAACAGATTTCAAAATACCTTGTTGTAAGGAATTATTATTTATTTCATTTTCTTTACAATAATCCACTCACCTTTATAATATATTTAACTTTTGTATATTAACGTTTAAAGTCTCTCTAGATAAATTAATTTTAACTTTATCAGCTCGTATCTTGTTATCTGGATTTAACGAACAAAATACTCTTTAATAAAAATTTTACCTGCTTTAGGAGCAAAAACTAAGTCAATTCTTTGGTCGCAAGATAAGTCCAATAAGGTCGCATTATACCTTTTATATTTTCGGCCGGAACTTCGCTCTAGACGCAGTAACCTACTTTGACTATACGTAAACAGAAGATAGTTATTTACGTCAAGGGTTGGTCATTTCTTTACACAATAATTTAACTGAATTGTACATTTAAATAACTACTTAAAAATCTTAAAATGCAATAATTAGAACATGCGATGGGCCAATGAAAAACTCGCTTCTAACTCCCTGATGTAAAATAAACTCTGCGTACAACATAAACAATACGCGTAAGACTGGAGGTTAGCCACCGTGTTGTTTTTAATAATTGGCCCAACGAAGCCTGGCGGACCTTATTAAGAGGAAATTTGGAGAGCTTCGGGCACAGTAACAATGTGGAGGGATTGGCCGACGGAAGCTTGTTATGTGCCGCATAATATATCGCGTATTCTTTCGCTTTGAGTTTTTGAAGGGCTTCATATTGAAACGTTTGATATTGTTCGATATTGGAAGCGAGATTTACCTGCGGACGAGTGGGGCTTTGTGTTCAACTGTTATTTACCTCGAGTATCACCGTTACTGTCTGTATTGGAAAATATGGAAAGTTTTTAACTTACAAAGCTTTTCTGTTATAACTAAATTTGTATGACGTACCTATACACAATCAAATTACTCGTCATAAATTAAAAATAGAGTGTTTTGTTTGATCAAACTCGAAGCGGCGTTAGCCTAATGGCTAGGGCGTCGGACTTGCGATCATATGGTTGCGGGTTTGAATCCCACCCATTACCGACGTGAACCCACTCGTAACACAAGTAGTAATGTGCGACCCACATTGCTAGTAGTAACCTTTAAAAAAAAACACTTTTTTAATGGAAAATTACTTTTCATCTAAAAGTCAGTAGTTTTATTACAATGACGCGACTTTACAAACAAGTATACAAACTCTGCTTTATTTTAGCATTAGAACATTACAGTGTACTACAACGCTGAAGTTTCTCATACAGTCGCTAACCCACAAGTATTCATTTGTCTTTAATATCATGGGTTGTGATGACGTCACGGACCAGCCATATAAACTGTAATAACTTGACTTGAGAGGTGTTAAATTACTCTTGTAGAATGTACATTCACGATATTTGGGAAACCACGTTATTCACGATTTATATTCAGCTTCATTTTGTTTGCAAATAAACGTTGTTACATTATTTTTATTTAAAAATATTATTTTTAATGGTAGACCTATGTATCGCCCTTTATTGTGTCCATACTGTCAATATTCTAAACACGTTAACAGTATTTTTCCAGCATTTAATAAATTTTGTATTTACCTACTACATTGCTTGTTTTGGACGCTTGCTTATTATGTTTTTTGAAAAAGAAATTAATTTGCACATTTGAAAAACGATGAAAAAAAGTTTTTATCAACAACAGATTGTATTACAAAAATACTTGAAAAAAATAAACATGATAAATGTAAAATCTCCTCCTCGTAAAATGTAAAATCTTTCAACCATAACTAACAAGTTCATAACAAACCAACAAAACTATTTTCATTAGAACCTCGCCACTCGTCAGTTATCGTCACAGCACCTCAGGTATTTAACCAACAAGGTGTGATGTCGCCGCAGACCGCGCTATAAGCCCCACGGACGTTTAATGACAAATATACAATGTTCCAGAATGTTCTAAAGGCGAGAACTCAACCATGGTGTAAGTAAGAACTCTGAGGCTTCTCTGATAGGATTATTATAATTTGAAATGTTAGGAAAATGAACTTTATGTTTTCCATGACATGGTCTTTATTTACACAAAGATAAATTTCTGATAAATAAATGAAAAATCATGATCTATTGTATACAAAATGAAGAATGATAAGCATTCTATTTTAAATATCAGCTTCTTTTTTAAATTCAACAACAATAATATTATATGTATAGCGTCATTAACATTTACGAACCCAAAATACATTTTTGTATAATCTCATAATCTTGACAGAATTAAAAACTTTATTAACATTATTAAGTTAACAGAAGTGTATAACGTTAAAAGCTTAATTATAAGTGTAACATAAGTACCATTCACGGCAAAACTTAGCGAGCTCAATATTAATGGACTCGCCTACTTCAGTTTAATAGAAAAAAATAAAGTAAGCGATAATTCCTTCGAGTTTTGTAACACCGAAGATTTAAGACAGAACTTCAGGTAATTTGTCTTTCATTTAAGAAATTAATCTTCTTAAACTAAAATATCGTACGTTTAGATAACCGCACTATATTTTTCTTGAGAAACATCAAGTTGGGACATTAGCCGCGGTCTCTCGAAACTTGGACGCTTGCGATAACCACCGTTAGAGGGCGCTGAACTATTTACCCAGCTTATGGGCGAGTCGGGCGCAAAATTAAGAGATTTTCCCGCGCAGTACAAACAGTGTGAAACGACCCTTATTAAAGCGGCCGTGTATTTTAAAATGAAGATGCCACGCCATATTTGTTTAGGCATCTACGTTACTATATTAAAAGCTTGCGCATAATTAATATGTGAGTCAACAGAATTCCAATTATGTTTTTACATACTGTGAACGGCTTGAAACTGCTTCGTTGCTTTGATTCAGATAGTTTGCAATAGAGACGAGTTTTGTTATAAAATTATACTTGAATGGTAACGTTCCTGTTGGGAAGTAATTTGAATTAAATATACACAAAACCTTAAGAGTTTTTTTTATAAAGATTACGAGCAATGGGGGTCGCACATTACTAGTATTCGTGTTAACCCCTCGTGCTAAGCTAAGATGCTAGTGTTACGAGTGGGTTCACGTGGGTAGTGTAATGGGTGGGATTCGAACCCGCAACCACATGATCGCAAGTCCGACGCCCTAGCCATTAGGTTATCGCCGCTTCGAATTAAAGTCGGTAGGTTCAGTAAATATGCCAGATATGAATATTTGTATACTCTAGTCTAGTTGCAGAGCAGTCACCAAATAGCTAAAGAAGAGATCATTTTATTAAAAAAAACTAATTTAAATTAGACAATTAGGGACAACGAATCTCATCGCGGTGATTTGCAACGCGTTCTTCCATGCTCCCCGGTATATGAGAAGGGCTAAGAACTTCAATAGTTTTAGCTGGTAAGAGTCTGGCATACTCTTCAGCTTTCCCCAGAGCGAAGGAAGTCCATGAGAATTTCGCCGGAAAAAAGGGGAAAACGAACAAAAAAGAAAGTTAATTGTTTATATTTCTACATATAAGTAGTAGTTTTATGTATAACCTATAAGTTAATATCAGCCTTACATTGCCTGGTGAGAAAATAATTTGTCTGTCGTCTTCGTCATTCAATTAAATGGCTCACAAATTAAATGAGTCTGTTCATGAACCGTGTTTGTTATTCAAACTATGTCACACCTCTGTCGGGGTCGAAAACATTTGGTTATTGTTCTACGGATAAATTGAGATTTATGATTTTATTATTGTTGGTTTTGTTTCACAAGTATTTAGATAGGTACGTGGATTAATTAATTAACGTGCCAAAATTGAAAATTAATTTGAAAATAAAGCTAAAAAGTAATTGTTTTTAAATCTAATTTATCTTTTATCTATTGAGTTATATAAATAAGTTACGCTCAAGCACAAGTTAATCTTACCTTATGATAAAATTAAAAATGCTTTTAAACATGATATTTTACGTAACACGAAAAATAATAACAGCGCGTTTTGACCCTAACAGAAAATTTGAAATACTATATCCTTACCGAAGCCACAAAAAATAGCCTCCGCAGATCACGTAACGTAGCGTGATTAAAACGTAAATTTCAGACGTGAAAGTGACTTTTATTTCTCGTACCCTCCGTTAATAAATACCTCAAACATGTTACAATGTTAACGAGATTCTTTTATATTGTTAATTGTGGGTTTTATCTAAAGCGTCTAATATTTATATGGCTTCATGGGTTACAATGGGTGAGATTACACCCTCTTCGCTTAAAAGCACGCTATTAATATAGAATATTGTGTGTTTATTTCAGTTCGTTGTTCTGCTTGTACAACAGTTATAATAAATAAGTTATTTAAGTACAGATTTTATACGTTTCATCAAAAAGCACAATTTTAACCTGAACGCTGAATATTAGATTATGTACCTCAAATACTACGCGTATACGGTACGACATTTTGTTATTAAATCTCTCAACCCAAGTAACGACATACAAGAATCCTAATATCCTAATATTTACGTTCACTTTGTAAAATTACCGGAATCTTCGAGCTTAAAAATTAAGTCGTAACTCATCACAAAATGTGTTAGAGACAAATGCTACGCCGGCTACACTGTCTACGCGGCCTGCTACGAAGCGCTACGAAGTTACTTCACTTTCGTAGCACAGTAATTAGACTTAAGGTATCTGTCTCGCGGCTAAGTAATATTACTTTGCTTTAAGAGTTATAATTTTAGGCTATTTAACGTTGGATTTATACAATTATTTTAATTACAATTTTAATTTCGACTGTATAATGTGTAAGTGAGCGATTTATATATTTTTATGGTCTCATTTTTTTATTGCATAATTTCAAATTTATCAGGGATTGTCCGTATTATTTATTGTACGTTTAAATAAATATAGCGTAAGGTTTTGAGGTTTTTCATAAATCATGATTTCAATCACTATAAATAATGATAAATTAAATTACGTAATTTATAAAGATAATTGTTTAATCAATCATTTCTGATCGGAAATCGGAAAATGTTCAGTTAAATTGTAAACTAAAATGTACTTTTTTACTGAAAAAAATCGTTGAATGAAACTCTCAAAACTACGGACACGGACAACTTGTTTGATTTTTTGTAGAGAGCATAGTTGTTAGTTAGGAGTATGATCAGTCGGATGTCTGTGTAACGAGTGTTACACGTCGCGACACACACCTGTGCAATGTACACTGCGGGACAAATTAAATGGCAACACTAATTTTTATTTATCATTATTGCTAACACAAAGGTTTTTAAATTTTATTCCCTTAGAAATTTATAGGTGCCTTATTTTTGTATAATCTGTCTTTATCTTTTAATTTGCATAAATTATCGATGCAAGTACTACGTAATCGCTTACCCATTATCTTAAAAATGTAATTAAAATAATCACTCAAATCTGTTAATGCCCAAAATGAGAGGCAGAATTATAGAAGTCTGGTAGAAGGAGTAAGTTTTAAATACAAAAGACAGTCAATTCATCAATTTAATACCCAAAATTGCTAGAGAAAAACAATAAATAAAATATATGGAATTATTATAAATAGTATACTATTTTAGCATGCACAAAAACTTTATCAATAATAAATACAATTAAAACATAGCTGCTCCTGTTTTCATGTCCCGCAGTGTAACTGTAACAGTCAGATAGTAGCCGGTGCAGATTATTGCGCTCGGAATAACGCCTACACTTTATTGTCATAGGCGAGGCCGCGCCCTATTTATTTCGTCCACGGATTTGTTTGCTACGTTTTATTTTAGTGGATTGTTGGTACTATAACTAAAAACAAGTGAATTCTGTTATTGATCATTTATTGACAGAATATTTATTTGCCTGCGTTTATTCCATTCATATGGGGTCGATGCATCCCTATTATTCGACATCGCGGCATCCACTCCTTTCTTTCTCATATCATCTTTCACACAATCCATCCATCTCTTTTTTGGTCTCCTTTTGCTTGTATACCCATCCACAAAATATTTATTGTGTTTTGTATTTTCCATACTAAAACTTTATTTAAACTAGTAAAATTCAGGGTGCTGCTTCCAGTATTTTTTGGTAGAGCTATGTTTCATTATTCATTAAGCGCCTAAATACTTTTAATAACATGGGCTTTGTACATGTACGTCCTTCCAAATATCAGAGAGTAAATAAATAAACATCACAATGTAGACAACCTAGAATTTACAAAAATATCTGTAAGCGGGTACATCGCAGTCCATGAAGCTCTAAATTATCATCTGTATACGCGGCGCGAAGCCCTCTACGTACGTAGAGCGAACCCTTATTGAAAACATTTACATATGTATGTACGTATCACCTCGACGTACGTGCGCGCCCCGCATATTGTAAACGAGAACTCGAATATTATCAAAGTTAGCGATGAAATCGTCGATTTACTACGCAGCTTAAGGTAATGATAGAATATTTTCGATCGACTCACTCGAATATTCAAGAACGCTTTATCGAGACTATGGAATCATCGTAATGGCTCCCCGATGGTTCGGAAGCGGGTTGTCGGGAACAGATTGACTGTCATGTAAGCTGTTTGCTCGGATCCGGTTTTTGTGTTTCAACTTGTTACGAGTATGAGACGCGATAATAACACGAAATTGACGCACTCCACTTTGTATGAGCGTTTGAATTTGATGGTAATTCGATTTTTATTTTATCTTCGCTTTCGCTGGCGTTTTTACTGAGGTGTACTTTAGTGCTTGAGTCAGCTTGCGAACTGCTTAGCCACTCACTTTACGAAGTGAGCTAAGGATTGGGGAACATTATTAACGATTGTGTTTAAAAGTTTTCTCTACTTTTAGCTTAGCTAGCTTTAGTATTTTTGGGTATTTTGAAGGTTTAACGTTACTACCTTTTTACATCTTCACATATATAAATTACGCGTCACGTTGTTTATCCGGGATGGACTCCTAAACTACTTAACCGTTTTTAATCAAATTTGCACACCGTGTGCAGTTGGATCCAACTTGAAAAATAGGATAGATCTCAATTATATAAAAAAATTGAGACCGCGGGTGTAGCTGTGGGAAACAGCTAGTATACCTATAAAACAAGACAAGACAAGTCGGGTTTTGTGCAACATTTGTAACTCGAGAATTGGTGGACCAATTTTCATGATCCTCGTTTTGTTGGATTCGTCTGGAATAGCACAATAACAACAATGGAAAATTAACTTAAAAATATGGTTACGGGAACGGGAACAACGCTCTAACGCGGTCGAAACCGCGAGGCACAGCTAGTTAATAACTAAAGCTAAATCTATTTATTTTTCCGTTTTATTTTCTGTAAATTTAATAATAACTCCCGATACATTAACTTTCAACGGAGACGTAAGCCACTGCCCACCTCTTCTAGGAACACAGGTGATATCATATACGAGTATATAACGCGAATCTTTTGGGGGATTTAGGTACATTACTAAAGGGACTGTATGACACTTTATTACATGTGAGTCAACAGCGTGAGGGGTGAGTTGTAGGTAAACAACTGTAGGTACATTAATCCTGCTTGTGGGACAAATGATGTTGTACATGTTGGAGTATAATTATTTTATACAGCAATTTGTAACAATCTCTAAACAAATGTTACCCATAGTACTACCGACGTGAACCCACTCGTAACACAATAATAATACTAGTAATGTGCGACCCAGAATGCTAGTAAGCGTTTAAAAAAGAAGATTGACAGTCACATTTGTCAGTCCCATTCCATCTTGTATAAGTGGGAGTATGGGTGATAAAGGTGTTTGAATTAAAATATTAAGTCATTCGCATACCTATAAAATAAAATGAAACTTTGAGATACACCCAATTATATTTCGTTTTAATTTCAAATTAAATCGTTTAATAAAAAAATAACTAAAAACTAAAACCATACGCTAAAAATAGCAACGTTAATTTTAGTCAACTAATTGAATGAATGAGATCATAAAGCTTAGAAATTATTATATTTATCCATCATCCCTTAAAGGATCGTATTAACACCAACACCATCCCACACTCAATAAGCCAGGCCTCTACAGACTGTTTTTCTAAGCAGAGATCAATATGGAAATATGACTTTATTAACATAGAGTAACAAAGGCTAATTAGACGGCGCACCACGCATACACTTACCCGGTATTCCCGGCACAGAGTCCTGCCTACCCCGGAACGCTGTTGATAATTAAGCAAATACATAAATGCATAGTTTATTGAGCGTGAGAGAAGTTCGTAACAAGGGAATATTTAAATGTTTTGGTTTGAAATTTATGGCTCAAGATAGAGTTAATTTAATTACACTCAAATTGTCGTGAATGTTTGTTGGTGCTGATTTTGTATGCAGGTTAAGGGTACCTTGTACGACCAGTAGCTGCACCATGAACTCTTAAAGCAGTGCTCATGCCGTTGGGGAAGAGACGGTGCACTCCATTACACGTGTCGGCGTTTTATAGCTGAATACAGTATTGAGAATTCATACCAGCGTATAAATGGCCCACTGCTGGGCACAGGCCTTGGAAGATGCCAGAGAAGGATGAGCATTGATCACCAAGCTCGCTCATTGTGGATTGGCGATTTCAGATCCAAATTTTTTGAATCAGAATAATTTAAAAAATACATATAACTTTGAAAGAGTCACGTACGTCTGGAACCAAAATCAAAATAAACCGAGATAGAATCAGTTTAAAAGTAGTTTTTTAAACTGATATGACTGAACCTGCAACCATGTGCATACCAATCCGGTCATTGTAACACCAAGCCACCGCGTCATTGACACATTAATTTTACACTAGCTTTTTTTTATTGATTAATTAATGTAATTTGTCACTTGTAATTGTCGAATAAATAATTTTGATAACTTAATTTTGACGTATTTTATGAAATTTCACATACTTATTAAGCTATAATCATTTGTATATAATATTATTATAATCGTATTTAAGCACGTACTAAAAAAAACTAACATTTAAATCAAATTCGATGTTTAATAAACTAATTTTATTTACTTACATTTCACCCCAAACAAGGCACATTAGAACTCAAAATAAATACCATGTGTATATATCCATTTTCAAAACTAAAATCAGAATCGTTTGGTAAACAAATGAATTTCGCGAGTTATTTTACGTTAGCAGTGTTTTGGTTAACACGGAGCCGGTCCGGTCCGTCTGTTCGGCGTGACGGATCCCTGATTAGAGTTCCGGCTCTCCGGCACGATCGGACACGGCCGCACGCTTTCACAAGGCGAAATATCATCACGTGCACAAAATAAAGGGTTAGACAACTTTGTTTTGGTATAAAATGGGGCTATGAGAATACGTTTTACTAAAAAGTTTATAACATTTTAAATCATTATATGCTCATTTGTTTATGTAAACATACACAATGCTACGAGTCGGAATATATGTTTTAGAAGCAATTTATTAATTGCCTTTTTCTTATTTATATTTCAAGTTGGTTAGACAAACAAACAAATTTAGGATATCAAGTAAATTTTTGGTTTATAGAGTAAAAGCTTTTGTCTGCGTGGTCCTTAATTTTAAAAGTTGTAAATTATAGCTTATACCACTCAGGGCTAATGTAGCTTTGAAATAATGAAAAAAAAATCAATCGGTCTAGTTGTTCTTGAGTTCATTCGTCAAGTAAGTAGCTATAGCACTTGTGTTATGGAATCGAAGGTGCCACAAACACCCGAGACAGTTAAAATAATTCATTTTCTAAATTGACTCGTCAGGGGCTCGAACCCAGGACCTCAGGACCTAGCGTTACCTTGAAAACCGGTTTGTACGCCACTCGACCACGGAGGTCATCATATTATTATTATATTATTTTTTTAATTATTAGTATAAATTAAATATTAAAAGAATATATGTCACCAAAAAAATACCATTTTAAACTAACATAAAGGCCTACTTGCACACTTCTATGGAATAGTAACAAACAGCGTTATAAAAACCTTTGGTCGCACAATCAAGAACTCAGCTTCACTTAAAATTCGTAAGACTAACGGTATTCTGATAAAAGTGAGCTCGTTAATAAATTCAATGGGAGTGCATTGTGGGGCTGGAGGGCATTTCTCAGGCGGAGGCCGCATGCAGATGTCTGTTTGTCCAGTCATTACCGCGGGATGTTTGCAGGAGCCGGCCCGGCGGCGGTGGTGCAAGTTTTACCTACTTTAAATTTGAATGCCCGGCTTTTTTATTATAATCTGTCATTTGTTGGTTATGGAACGTTGATTAGAAAAATAACATAGAACTATAATGCCTAGAAAGGTAGTACGCGCACGATTAGTGATGCCGTTCAAACTGTGTCATATCAAAACAGTTGGTAGGTCCGAATGTACCAAGGTCAAGCGTGTGCAAGTATCTCCTTTAATTTAAGTTTAATGGCTGTTTAAGTAGTGAATGAGTGTCACAATGCAATAAATAAGTAAGTAGACGACGACGAAAGTAGATTATGTGCGCATCAATATTTTTGGATTCACTATTAGCTTCGCGCTTTTATGAAGATTGTCTATGTTAGTGTTATTTATCTATGAAATAGAAGTAAATACTCTTTGGTTGTATGATAAGCATGAAGAGTAAAAGGATGGTTTAACTGAATCGCAATTTAACCACGAGCAAAATTTTCTTATGTATTTGTAGAAGGATCTATTATTTTGGTCCCTAAGACGTATGTTAGTGGTGGTGTGTATTAGTCTTAAGTATAACTCCTATAACTATACAGTTAGTTAAATAACTCTTATCGTATACCAAGTTTTTACGAATTAAAGGTACTAATAGGACTTTTTTTTAGAATAGAAGGTATTTGCTTTGCACTAGGACATTTAGAAACTGTTACATAATTATGTTATCTAAAATTTCTTTAATTCTACGAAACCACAGCACATTTTAAGGAACCAATAACGGACGATGAACGACTGACCTGTTGGTCTAATGGTTAGTGACCCCGACTGCTAAGCCGGAGGTCGTGGGTTCGATTCCCACCAGGGACAAATCTTTGTGTGATAAGCACGATCTGTCTGGGTGTTATTTATCTATAATATGTTTGTATTTAGAAATATATAAGTTTGTTTATCAGTCGTCTGGTTGCCATAGTACAGGCTCTGCCTAGTTTGGGATCAGGTGGCCGTGTGCGAGCTGTCCCAAGATATTATATTATAATTAATAATAAACCCAAATTTTCTCCCTCATCACTTAGACCACGCCTCAAGGAAGCATTATGTATGCATCGGGGATCCTCATTTTTGCATTTGTAATAGGGATCATTGTGTAATTATTCAGTCGTTAGTGCGCCAATCTATTGCATAGACGTTTGCCGCACATTAAAATGCGAATTATTCTGTGTAAGTTATATATTAAAATACCTTTATACACACTTATTCATATAGGTGTTAACTAATTAAGATCAAGTGTCTGCATCTTGCTATTAAATTGAAACATATTGTATTGGTGACTGGCACCTACAGTCAAACCGTTCATACGGTTTTGTAGGGCATTGTTTATGTTTTTGATAATTGTAAATGTGATTAATAAAGACCATACCATACCAATTATAAGGCAAACACTTTTATCAGAATGTTCGAGAAATATTCACAATGGTTTGGAAATTTTCTGGACATAAGATAGGTACATAAAACATTGGACGCCGTTGAATTTACTAAGTAACATTAATCCAAGATACTTTATCTGTAACAAGTAGCAACAATCGTAGATCGTACCCTAATTAACTAGACGTCGTTATCTGTAACTCAGATTTATATCTGGGCCCAATAAAACACAGTGTATTTGCGAATCATCAAGCAGTTTTATATCCTTACGTTTGTTTGTTTCCACTCCGGGACCTATCTGATTTAATCAAGGTACTAGGTAAGATATAACGGCATATCGCACTGGCAACGTGCCAACCAACACGTTAAGACGACTACAAAAATATACGGTAACTCACCATGTGTGTGTGCGTTTGATACTTTATGTGTGTTCTAAAGTGTGTGCGTGTGTGAGACTCCATATCTGAACTAAGGTTATGTGTGTGCGTGAAATTCTATGTATCTAAACGTATGTGTGTATGTGTGTGTGATATTTGTGTGTGCGCAGGCTCCTAATTCGTGAACTTGTTCCGTGGACCGTATCTTATACCATGTTAGGTGATTTGAGATGTGTATCTGCTTGTTTATAATGGTCTAGTCTCGGCGGATTAGTACGATAACAATCGTATCTCTACTTTGAATTATTTTTTTATTTTCTACTTTTCGTTCTTTGGTTGAATTTACAAAAAGATTGTTATGGTATTGTTTTATGTAATTGTAATTGTTTTTCTTCAGAAAGCATTTATTGTTTTTCTTCATCGTAAGTCTGTATTGGAAATTTCCCTTGCCTTGCTTTAACAACTTATAATTAAGGACAACACAAGTCCAACAGGTCCGGTTGCAATGACTTATAAATATGTATAATTATTTCAATTACTTTCATTCAAATACATTTTCTGTACATCGTAGATGAGATAAAATATCATTGTGGTACAATGGAAATCGCGAGCTTCTTTCTAAATTATTCAATTTCCAATGTATGCAGAACATTATTCAGTTCCTTTGCTTTTTAAAACTTTCGAAAGATAAAAAAATATTTACCTTTCATTTAGGTATAACAAACCCTCGAATCAAGAATCATTTTGAATTGGTTTAAAACAACCGCTTCTTGTGCAGAATTTGTAATCGCGCTCAAAATTAATTAAAAAAAAGTCTTGCCCAGATGGTATCTGTGGAACCATTTAACTAAATTGATAAATAAATCAAGGTAAACCGTGACACTTAGTTAGAAATACAGCCGCAATGAACAGAATTCCTAGAAAATACAGAAACAAGCCGCCGCCCGCCGGGTAAGCGCATAAACGTTAGCGCATTCAACCAGTTTTGTATGCAAGTTTCATGCAAAGGCGCGCACTTGAATAACTTAGGTCTGTTTGCATAAAAACTCGAATCTCCGAAATGCCCGTTTAGTCTACATTCGGCTGGGGCCTGTAATTTGCATAGAATAACAAGAGAAAGCTTGCGGTGCTCCGAATAAAGAGCACTTCCCCACGAAATCTCAGCCCAGATATTTGGAGCCAATCATCGTGAGGTTACTGTAGTGCCCCGATAATCTACCTTTAACTTTGCAATCATAATACTTTCACCTAAAAACTGCTTTTAACTTTCACCGAATTTAAATAACGAAATCAACCAGCTCTGTGTTTTTAAGTTTCATTTTTAAAGTTTCGCCATTCCGAGATTTTCGCTTTGTTATTTCATGTTGTTGTACTGTATGCGGTTCCATCTCAATTTCATAAAAGTTGTTGTAAATATAATATTTACATCTCACAGTGAACAGTCAAACAGGGTAAACACAGTGAAACTACAAGCACAACAAGAGAAGTCGTGCTCAAAAATACTTTGGCAGACTATAAAAACAACAAGATTAATTTTATTTATTAGCGAGTTCACGTTACATAAATGAAAACATCATCTCAACAGTTCCCGTTCCTGTACTGTTACTTGTGAAAATTACAGCTTCTCGTCAGAACACAAGTCTGCGAGACCGCACGAAAAGTATGATTAAAAAACTTGTAGCGAACTCACTGACCGTAATAAGAATAAGGAGAGCAGGTACATACGGTACAGTGCCGGCGATTGATTGATACATTACTATTACCGATCGGTGAAAACAACGGAATGTATTCCGGCGTCTGCTTGTCGGCATATTTTTCCATACGTACGCATGATACATGAGCTATCGGAGCGGGCACATACTGGATAAAGTTGTAAATACAATCACAGTTATGTTCCTACATTCACACGCTTGTGTTCCTCAGTAAATATAATTTGTGATATTATACTACATAATTTCGCCACCGTCACAGACGGTTTAAATGTTTGGAACAAAAAGTAACATTAATACGTACAATTAAAGGGTGTACATAAATCACTTGTGAATGAAAGAGTCCAGGATTTATGATGTCCAGTCATTTTCTACGTCCGCTCTTAATGTGGCGCGGCTTCCTGCGGCCGTTCGGCGCGAACCAGTCAACATTACCGTGCCCCTACCCTTTGTTACAACGGAGACGTTTTTAACGCGTCCCTACATTTGAAAGGGAGAAAACAATACGTATTACTGGCTCCACCGACATGGATGAAAAAAAACTGGAACACTTTGAGCGGAAAAAGCGTTGTTTTATAAATAAACAGCGCGTCGCTATCAGCAGTCGACACTCGAGCGACTTGACGCGAGATTTAATAAAAACGAAGCGCTCCTCTGTTGCCCAGTATAAAAGTACCCTTATCACGTAGTATGGGAGCGTTCAAGGGTGAATTATGTTAGGTTGTACGCGAAAAGATGAAAATTAATGAGCTAAAAGTGAGTTTTGCGATGCGACGCCCCCGGCGAAACTTAAGCGGTTAATGCTGTTTGATTCTTTTGAGTTTTTTACTGAAGTGCAGCGGGCTTCTCCGCTGAATTAATGGCCGCCTGGTCGTTTGTCGCCCTCGAGATAATTTCACTGTTAAATGAACGGTATTTAAACTGAGACATTGTTTCCAATTGGAAGTGGCGTGTGTTCAATTTGGTGTTAAAACGAATCGGCCTGAAGGACGGCGAGGACTGACAGTGTACTCAATAAAAGTCAGCGGTGATCAGTGGCCGACACGCGTCTGCAGGCACATCGTAATGATTTAATTTGTCATTGGATGCAAATGCTTTGCTTGGGAGTTAAAAAGAGACGGCAACATAATTTAAAATAAAGGAATGATTAATTCGTAATAGGAGTATTTTCCAGGTATTTTTTTAAGGTCAGAGAGTGAATAGTTTTCAGAAAATAATTAACTGCATTAAAATTTAAGATGATATCTCGATTTACAATCAAATGACCTTAATTCCTCGTTGAGCACAAATTGATAACTTAATGTGCACTCAGTGAGCGCAGGCCGCCCGCCGGTAATAAATATAAAATTCCAAATCCATTAAGACAAAGTTTTGATATTAAGAGCGTACCTTAATTTTGTTGATGGAAAACTTGACTCCGGCCTAAACGCCTTATGAAAAACTTTTTTAAAATCCCGTCTAGCAACTCGCACAAGCTAATGAAGAGGGAACTCAATTTTCTTGAGAGGGTTCCGTCGGTAGCAGGTACCGAACACTTTATTTTCTTTAGATAATAGTCTAGTTTGGTGCAGTATATTGATTGGTGGAATAAATTCAATTTGCAAGATTCAGACAAAAGAAATTGTCTACCACAACAAACTTATCCGTGAGGGCGGTGGAAACGAGAACTAATGCGCTGGATGACGTAATAGATGTCATAGTGACAGTTTGTAATGCAATGACAGCTATGCTAGAGAGCCAAAATAATGTTTACTTAAATAAGTCTGTGCTGGCAACGCGCTGCTTGATAAGAATCTTAAGTAGCCGTAGTAAAGACAGACTATTTTATGATTTTCTCATACAGAATTTGCTTAAATTATCATCATCAGATAATTTTCTGCATAAAAATTAAGAAAATGCATAATATATATACCGGCTTATAAACGTCTTACTACTGGGCACAGGCTTCTTCTCATATAGAGAAGGAAAATGCATATTAATTGCATATAATGCGCAAATAATGTATTCATTTCAATTAAGGAGAATCTAATTTACAATGAGCATTCAAATTTCTCAAGTCAACTTAGCAGTTAACGTTACTGCTCAAAGACTCGAGTTTAACCCACGCGACAATAATCACCCTGTCACCATGTGATAATCATCCCCCATGGCACGGTATCGCAAGAACTCATAATACACCAACATTCTCACATGACTGCCACAGAATTGTATCAGTCCTGGTTGCTGGCTTACTGGAAGTAATGTCTTTCTCGTCTCTGCCTTTTATCTGTCATGTAGCTACTGTATCGATGTTCAGTTATCGATACTTGGCAGTAATCGATTTGTACTCGAGATTGAAGTATGACAATCGAAACTTGCTATGGCAATATTCTGATTCGTTCTACTATAATTATTTTACTGCTTGCTGTGTACTATAAAATGCTTTGCTGTTATTTGAGAAATTACTTATTCAACAATAATTGTCACTGCAGCGATATCCTTAAAAACCTACAACAAAGTTATATATATAAACATATATAAACTTTAATAACCGGCAGGAATTAGATTCTTACCATATTTGATTATTTGTGCATGTGGAATGAAGTTCGTAAATGCACCTTAAATTATATATACTTGACTTGTGTCATCAAATATTTATAAATGTCTGGTTACCTTGTTTGTATACACTACCTACTCATCAAATTACAAATAAGATATCTTTGTGTTGATGTCACTAAATTAATGAATCATCGTTAGAGTAAATGATAAAAATATTACATACCTACGTAGTAGGGTCCAGCACACCACGTTTTTGTGCCAATGTTTGGATGATGGATCTAGGTAAACGTACTATTTACACAGATATTATAGTGTCAAGTTGTCATAGCAGTTATTTATCTTATATTTAACAACATGTCTGACACATCTGCTCCTCTGAATTGTTTTTATCTTGATAAGGAAGGCTTGTTTGGGGCAAGAGGAAGATGGATTGTTATCACGCTTGCACGTAATAGGCCGAAATATACTTATTTATTTATTTAACCGTTATACTGTTTGTAGGATACTGAATAAAAAATATATACTGTAAATGTTATTGGGTTTGTGTTAGATAAACTACATACAAAATGATTAGGTAGATGATGACAAACTAGCATATTAAAAGGAAATATGCTGTCATACTTAAAATATTCACTCAATTCTTTTATTGCATTCCGTAAGTATACATTACAGATCTTAAAAATAATTTCTCGCAACCAACCTTACAGTGCTTATTTAATACCTTGCCTAGTATATTCGAAGCGGCAGTAGCCTAATGGCTAGCGTTCATAGGATCATGTGGTTGCAGGTTTGAATTCCATCCATTACACTACCGACGTGAATCCACCCATAACACAAGCAATTTAGCGTAGCACAAGGGGCTAACAAGAATACTGGGAATGTGCAAACCACAGTAGCTTTTAAAAACCGTAAGCCTTTTTGATAAGATCACGAATTTCTTATAACGAAACATAAAAAAACATTCCAAAAATAGAAATACCCCGAATAATTTCATAAACCTTTAATCAAATCAAACCAATCGATTCTCATATCATATTTTTTTCGATTCTTTATCGATACAATACGCATCTCTATCCCGCCGTGACTTTTACGGTTCACGAGTCGCTCACTTTAATATTACCGGCCTTTTTCTATACGGGTAGGCAGCAACAATATTATTCGTAATGTAATTTTGTGTCTGTGTGATGCATGACACACCTTAACGTATGTAGTGACCGTAAACGAATGATACGAGTACTATACAAATCGTAATAAAATTATACGTTATAGAGTTTGTGACATATTTTTGGATTTTTTCTAGTCGACTCATGGCTATAATTAATTAATTTGACAGCTCACACACGGCCGTCTGATCCCAAACTAGGCAGAGCCTGTACTATGGCAACCAGACAACTGATAAACATACTTATATATTTCTACAGACAATACAGAACCAATGATCGTGCTTATCACATAAAGATTTGTCCTGGGTGGGAATCGAACCCGACCTCCGGCTTAGCAGTCAGGGTCACTAACCACTAGATCAACAGACCCGTCGAATTGTAGATTCTTTACATACTTTGTCCTCACAACCATCCGGTGTGTAAAATTATTCTTATATTTCATCTAATAAGGTTATAATTTCGCGATCAATGTTTTGTTTTTTCTATTCGCCAAAAATAGCTATAATACCTACTATTATAGCAATTTTTTGGTGAATAAAAAGAAGAAAGACATTGAATAAATTAATTAATACTAAAATGAATAGGTTTTCTACAAATGTCAAGTTCGTTCACAGACTTTTAGAAACGCATTTTTACAAAATAATGACTTTTATTTAATAATTATTGTTCATATTTAAATAATAATAAATTCAGATTATAACAAAAATATTTATCCAAAACATTCGATCATTCACACACGTACCCACACACACAAATCCTAGTGATGTGACCACTGTGACCACTTAAAAAAAATATCGAGAGATGCGACACGATATTTGATACAGATATGATTTATGCGATGGGAAGCGCGACTGATTGTGTTGTTTGCCTGTTTTCCAATCAGGTGATGTATGGACCAGATAAATAACGACGGGTTGTTTTCGCAGATCTTGTGATACATACGAATACCTTCGACCGCAAGTCAATGGTATTAAGGAATAATGAAATTGAACTTTAAGGCTTTTGAAATAGACTCCATGCGAATGATAAAGTGTTTACAATGATAATTATACGGTCGTCTGTTAGGGTAAAACTTTTAAAAATAAGAACTTATTTTAATATTTTAGCTTTTTTCACGAATGCGTAGGCAAAAACTGTCGTATTTCGCTGATAGTGTTTAGTTTTATTTAAATTAGGTGAAACTTGCTAAGGGGAGATATAAGTTAATTATGAAGCAGTTTTCATTTAACTTACTAAAATTACTTTAAAGCCCAAAACAGGCAGAAGTGTATTACATAATGTTTGGTGGTTACTTTTATCTTTGGCTCCTCCTGCGTTGGCCGCTATCGCGGCAAAAAGCTTATAGCTATCCTTAATAAATGGGCTATCTGACACTGAATTTTTTTTTTTGAGGTCAGCTCGTTCAACAAACAAACTCTTCAGCTTTATAATATATGCATAGTTTGAAACATGTTATATATTCATATAAAATAAAACACCTTCTCTAAAACCTCTTCATTTAGGAAATATTATATTGTGACGTACACACCGGTTTTCAAGGTTTTGAAATCTCTGGGGTCCCGGATTCGATCCCCAGTTTATTAATTGTCTATAATTAACCGTAAAATAATGGTATACTAAAAAAAATCCAACTGTAGCATAAAAATAAGTTAAGCCAAGGAAAATATTAATCAGCCGTAACCTCTCAAGAACAGAGTTAAGTGCCTTTTTTCTTTAATTAATAAATAACGATTAAACCTCAATTTATGGCGCTTGTTAAATCTTCCTGGAATTTATCGCGACAAGGTGTTTTATAGATTATACTTAAGAACTTTAAAGAAAAACCACCTGATATTATAATACCACCGGGTAATTTGAAACCGAAGACTTTTGGATGACGGCATACTATGCATGCATATTCTTAAACATGTATATGTTAAACAGGCCTTGGGGTTTCGGCATAGAATTTTCCTTCCCCCTCTTTTCCCGTAGGTGTCGTAAGAGACGACTAAGGGATATAGAAACAAGGATACAGACCGCGGTCACCAACCTGCTTGCCCAGCGTGGTGAGCAAACACCTTAATGATGGTGCACAATACACAGCCCCCAAATTGAGGACCAGATGTTGTAACGCAACTTGGGAGAGCGATAGGCTGAGTTGGTTAATAATAAACATATTCATTTAAATAGTAGAGTCCGTTCTCTGTTAAGTAAACTTAACATGCTTATTTAACGGTTAATTCAATTGTCTTATTTTCCAAATGTAAAGACACTAATTACTAATACAAATTAATTGAAACTGTGACAGAGAATGTAGTGCTCCGTATTATATAGTGTTACGTCCTATTGTCACGTGGTAGCACGGATTAGTGCGGCTTATTGCATGTTCCTAAAAAAGATATAATAAGACCTCTAATCCAAGGGGAGACTGCAATATCGACAGGCCGCACAAATGGAACGAGCTTGTATACACAGCCTTACGTTAACACCGTTTTCCTCATTCACCCCTTAATACAAAAATATTGTAATGAGTGTCAGTTTTTGATTAATGAGTTTAATTTTAGATTGAATGAGAGCAATCAATTTTACTTGTTAGTTACTTTGACACGAGATTGGTATCAACTGTTATATGATTATGCATTTACATGTAAAATTGAAAGTAAGTAAGTGGTGAGTCTTGTAAGAATTACATGATATTGTAATGTTTTTGAGTAACGAAAAAAATACTTAATATAATATAATACCAGCCATATAAACAGGATATATAGAGAATGAACAAGCATTGATCACCACGCTTGCTCAATGCTAAAATTTACATATTAAATATTAATATAAAATAATAATAACAATCATGTTTGCATTACACATGTTTGTTTATAAACAATGATAATATACTACAGGCCTATGAAAGAGCCACTGCTTAGCACAGGCTTCTTCTCGTTTTAGGGAAGGAACGAGCATTGTTTGTTTATAAAATACATTTATTATAACATCAATTTATTATACTAATCCATATTGACTATGAGTCTTATTACACAATACGTTATAAAAGCTATTCATATTTTTAAGAGATCAAGTTTTAAATCACCAAACTATAAATTATAGCTTTAAAAATTGAATTACTTAAAATCTTTAGAGCTTTCGACTCCAAAATACAATCGAATCTGGAGCTCACTGGAGTGAATGCATTAACCTCGAGACCTACAGGTTCACATTACCTACCTAACCCACTGACCTAATTTCCTAACTAACCCTAAATTCTTCAATAAATTCAGTCGTGATTACGATGCTATGAAATAAGCAGTTATTAATCTAGAGACATTGCTGCCCGGATGGCCGAGTGGTATAGGTCACCACGCTAACTATCACTATGCGCGACGTGCTGCGGGTTCAATCCCCGCACGGGACAAGCATTTGTGTGATACACAAATGCTTGTTCCAAGTCTGGCTGTTCTTTGTGCATGTGATTTGAATGTTTGTGGAATCCCCGCGACACAAGGATTAAATTCCTTAGTTCGGGCGTCGTTTTTGTAAAAAAAAATGGATATTTACCGAATCTGATAAGTGAAAATCTATGTAGTCCGTCACTTAGATAAGAAATAAATATTTGACACAATTTTTTCCTTTAACTAAGCAAACGAAATTGAATATGAAGCGTTTCACAGTTTAGGATTGGGGGTGAGTAACGTCACAACGTCTACAAAAATTGTAGGACAGAGTGACGTCACACAAAGTTTCAGTGTATCTTCGTTTTTTTATTAATTAGATATTGACAAAACTTTTAATTCAATGGTATAAGGCTCATTATTGCAGATTCAGCGTTACATGACAGTCTCAGCGTTCTGAAATATTCCTTAAGAATACTTTTTCATATCTCCATTCAAGTGCTATCCAATCGACTTGTACTCGGAATCAAATAAAAGTATCTATGCACGTATGATCATATGATCCGGGGTTCATATTGTTCTGCAACAATCCGGTCACACACACATACACACATACATGGACACAGTGATATGTGTTCGTGTAAGTCGGATGTGCTCGTATTAACGAACCCTTACTGTTCGGTGCCCCGGGGAATCCATTCGGTCGCCAATGTAATCAGTGTCCCTTCCCGAAAATCTCGATGAGTACAAAATTTCAAAGTTGCGCCGCGATTTATTTTGTGTGTGGTTACGTAACTACGACGTTAGACTAGAGCGTTATGCTTTTAGTAAGCTCTATAGGGAAATAAATGTTTAATATTTATCACTTTTAATCACAAGGTTGCAACAAAGATATACTCGCATAAGATGCAGCTACAAATGCACAAGACAATGTAAAAACTCATGTTAACTTACAAAATGATAAAAAACTATTCCTAAAACAAATATTGTTGCTAAGATTATGTTTTTTGAATGCAACAAACATAATCCTCGCAACAAGGAAATCGGCCAAACAAGATAAAATAAAAATAAAACCTTCCCAACAGCAATCAGGATCTTTATTCCACTCTATTAATAAAAAGCAAAATAATAAGTACGCAAATGGACTCAATTCGAAACATAAATAATAAATACAAGGTATTCATTCCCGTTGAACGGCTCGGTCTCAACAACGAGATTTTCTCATCGACGACATTTGATCTAATATTCAATAATGAAAATACGGCATTGAGAGGGACGGAGCCAATTGTTGAGCCAAACAAGCCCACTCCACCTGCCTCTTGGAGCCAACAACTGCGCACGGAAGAAACAGAAAACTGCTTTTACAATAATTGGCCGATGAATAATACAAGAGCCAGTTATTGCATGGCCCAAACTCGAAAATAAGCGGCCAATCGAAATAACCTATACGATCGTATTGTGTACCTTGAATATGTACACAAGTAAGCTTATTACGTCATCCATATAGAATGACTCTTAACTGAGGGACGGGACGCAAAATAAACGTTTTAAGAATTCAGACACGGAAGTAAGAATCTCAAGACAAAAATATAACAAAACGTTATATTCCTAAAGTAAAACAGGAACTTATATTTTTAAAGACAATTAATCTTGAGACTGAAAGTAATAATTGAGCAGGAGCACATAATTAGTTCAACAGTATACAAACGAACTTCGTACAAAATACGCACATTCCGGAATGTTCATTTTACATAAATATCATAACTTAGCACAGTTCCCTTCATACCATTAATTAACTCAACAACGATGAATATCTTCATACAACCAACGCAATATTAAATCATTTACTATAATTCGCGAACTATCGCGATAACAGGTTTATGAAACAACACACGCGTTTCATTGAAGGTAAATCCACGGTCGTACGGAGCGTCGTACTTAAGTAATTCAGACTCCTTTATTGCCCGAGTAAACTTTAAAAGATTCCAATTAAGTTGGAGGCGTATAGAGCAAGGCTTTTAGCCCATTCCACCCTCTCGGCGAACAAAGCGGGGCGCGGTGCGTTCGACACCGGTCGCGTTTGTATGAGGGAATTACACCCGACCATCTATGGGCCAGGCTCCAATAAAACAAGGGTAAAGCCCCGTTTATACTGAGCTCGTTTTATAGTCACAAGAAAGGTTTTAGTGGAAGCCGTTTGTGGAAGGATTACTCGTTAATTTTGAGTGGTCGAGATCATTTTTGCAGGAACCGCGCACTACTTACGCTGTTGAAGTTTTCTTCAAGAACTTGCGTAATCAACGCTATAATACATTTTGAAATTAACTCGACTTCTCATGAACACTTCATCCTATGCATAAATTAGCTTGATAACATTTTCGTATCGTCTTGTTTAAACATGTAATTACGTCAACTTGATGTAGTCAAAATGATTATTCACGACGAATAACTATAAATACAGAAACTCGATTAGAATAGAACGAAACGTTTATCTAGCTGACGCAACTCGAACAATATTAATTATTCATTAATTACAGTTTACTAACACCCTGATGATTAACTGGTTTACCCTAACTTTATGTAAAAACGTCTTAAAGTTCACTCGACCTTTTAGTATTCGCGCCCTTTGTGAGGGATTTAAACCGGATCGAACTAGTTAAATCCTGCCATCGCTCCAATCACACCTAGCTATTTGTGTTTCAATTAAGGGCGGAATTCTGTGGTTTAGCGATGATTAATAATACACTTAATAACTATAAGTACTGCTACATCTGTTTTGAACGTTACAAATGTTCCGATATTATGCCGTTATAGTGGCCGATCCTTAGTTCTTAATTAACTTAGACCTATTTACTCAAAATTCCCGTTTGTTAACTATTGTTTAACTCGTTTCGAGTTTGTAGAACATTAAATAATTGAATCAGGTTCGTAAGATAAAAAATATATTTTTAGTGAGGTATTTTGAAGTATTATTAGAATAAGGCCCTACATTTATCATAGTTTAGAACCTATTTAATTCTTCTTCTGCTCAATGCTCACACATGGTACACGATCATTGTTTACCTATTGCGTCACAAGTTTACATTAAAGTGACAAAGCTGCAGGACATATATTTCTAACTCTTTCTCTCTTCTTCTCAACATTACTGATCTAAAGTTGAAACACAATTACCGTGTCAGACTGTGTGCCGTGCGGACGGTTACGTCACGGTTGGCATCATACACTTGTGTCGTCTATCCGTATCATAATGGACCACTGGATCACTCTCGTCTAATGCACGGAGAAACACTGTGTCTCAGCACTAAGATCAATCACAGTACAGCACTGGTTTCAGCCTTATTTCAAGACGACGTATTTTATTTAGATAACAAAAAAAATATTCAATATGTTTTAGTTTAATAAATTACCTGCTATGAAATAAATAACGTTGACGTGAAAAGTAATATAGCAGACGTTTTGGACAGCATCGGTTTCCCGAATGAACTGAATTAGTTCCGAAACATATAAAGTAATAAAGAAATTAAATATCTGAAAAAATATAATATAAACATAATTATCTGAAAAATGCACTGATCACCTATCCAGTGTGAAGCTATTTTATAAAATATTTTAATTCAATAGATCTTCCATACACATACTTTAAAAGGATAATCTCTAACTCATATGACATTAGGCTCACAGCATAGCGCAGTGTTCAGTAGGTAAGCCATGTGTATTGTGCGCCGTCGCCGCTTCCGCCCTCGCTGTCCCGCGCCCGTTTCCGCGCAGGCACGGACTCAGATAATATACACTTTAGCAACGGTAATTACTGTAGAATAATGTAAAAACAAGATAATAATGCGATTAAACCAAAAAATATTTACGAAGCTGAACACGGTCGGAATGAAAAATTTAATCTATACTTATAATAAATCTGTAGAAGTGAAAATTCTGTACATTGAAAATATCAAAAAAATTAATGGCGGGGTGTGTTACTAGACCGACACCGAACCCGAAAATGTAATTAAAAAATTTTTGTCTGTCTGTCTGTCTGTCTGTCTGTCTGTCTGTCTGTTTGTTCAGGCATCACGCAAAAACTACCGGTTCGATTTCGATGAAACTTGGTATAATTGTTCTTTAATATCCTGGGCACCACACTGGGTAGTTTTTATCCCGGAAAAGTATATACAAAAAAAAACAAACTTAATTTTGCGGTTCGATCCCTAGACCCGAATACTGTACCAACCGCAAATAATAAGTTTGTCGTAGGTTACGTCACCCGCAGTGGAGTTCACTAAGGGGCGCTGCACGCGGCTAAGATACTATAATTATTTATCTATACTATATATATATATTATATATTTATATTATATAATATTATAAAGCTGAAGAGTTTGTTTGTTTGAACGCGCTAATCTCAAGAAGTACTGGTCCGATTTGAAAAATTCTTTCATTGTTAGATGTCATTGTCCCACTTATTTAGGAAGGCTATAGGCTACTTTTCTTTTGGAAATCTATCCTATATCTAAGGGGGTAAAATAGGGGTTGAAAGTTTGTATGGGAAGTTCGGTATTTTCAATGATAGACACATGAAATATCGTATACGGGTTTCTGAATAGAAATAAATAAAGAAGTATTTCAGCGATTTTAAAAATCATCCCCCTAAGAGGGTGAAAAAGGGGTTGGAAGTTTGTAGGCATATGAATTGTGGCGTTTTCAAAGATAGACACATTCAATTTCATACAAGGGTTATTAGTTAGAAATAAATAAGATGTATTTCCGAGATTTTGGAAATCTACCCCCTAAGGGGGTGAAATAGGGGTTGAAAGTTTTTATGGGGAGTTCGGTATTTTCAATGATAGACACATGAAATATCGTATACGGGTTTCTGAATAGAAATAAATAAAGAAGTATTTCAGCGATTTTAAAAATCATCCCCCTAAGAGGGTGAAAAAGGGGTTGGAAGTTTGTAGGCATATGAATTGTGGCGTTTTCAAAGATAGACACATTCAATTTCATACAAGGGTTATTAGTTAGAAATAAATAAGATGTATTTCCGAGATTTTAGAAATCTACCCTCTAAGGGGGTTAAATAAGGGCTGAAATAGTTGGTATGTGAAGTTCAGTATTCTCAAAGATAGACAGATGAAAAGATAAATAGATAAGATAATGACCATCTAGGAATATCTATAATGACGACTCCCGTGGTCGAGTGGCGTTGACTCCGGGTTTTAAGGTGTCGCCAGCTCTAAGGTTCCAGGTTCGATCCCCGGACGGGTCCATGTAGAAAATCACTTTTATACATTGTCTGGAGTCTGGGTGTTTATGGTACCTTTTTTGTCTCCGATTCCATAACACAAATGCTTTTGCTACTTAATTTACTTCTATTATTATTTTAACGCCATAATATTAGATGAAAATTTTATACATTCTCCTTACTTTGAAAATCACAGAATACATCTACCTTTAATACTACTCTTTACTTTACGCGCGAGCGAAGCCGCGGGCAACAGCTAGTATGTAGAATAAAAGAGTCATAAAATGTAATTTTAAACATAATATCGTCTACTTCTTTACAATTAATTCTTTGTTTCAACTGTCAATCTAAAATAAGCTAACCGCACTAATTTTACTGACCCAATATTTCAACGAACAGCATTGTTTTCTAGTGAGGAACACTAGTCGATTTATTACCAACAAAGCCATTACCTGCTTAAAAAACCACAATAACGATTACAATTATTATTTCCCATCTATTTCGCTTATAACTTACATCCTTCATGTTTCCGGAGTGCCTCCCTGCAGAGCACATTAAGTGTCAGTTTGGCAGGAAGCCCTCTGTCTCTGGTCGGTTATTTACTGTTGATCTCGATCTGTCCGCGACACATCTACCTACTGTAGCTGTTTGTTTAGCTAGCGCTGGTGGCGACGCCCACAGATATGGGTAGACATTAGCGTTTAATTTGAGAACACAGAACTAATCATTGTAATACGATAGTGTTTTGTTTGGCAATTACGTTAGTTAATTTGTACATGGAAACAAAAGACTATCAGCTCAGTTATGTGATTTTATTCAATTTTTTTAATAAATAGACTTTGTCGCCATAAAAATTAAAAGATATTAATATGTTCGATGCAACAATAAGACCTTGTCTGAGCTTGGTTATAAGGGATGCCATGAACAATGTTCTCAACCAAAGTAGATCATTTCTACGTAATCTTATCATACATTCATATGACTAAAGACTGGCAAAGAAAGGTCTACATACAACTTCTTTACTAAAACCCTCGAATGCCACTCCTTGCCTTTATTTGAGCAGGTGCGGCAACCTTGTTTATAAGTCAACAATCAAACGACCATAACTTAACTAGAGGTAAACCGATATAATGAGTTGGTTTGGTGTTTGCGCATCGACTCGAGTACTAAATCGTGGTAGGTGTGTTGTTTGAGGCAGACATGTTTATCGTCATAATATTTATACACCGGCCGCAACTTGGCACGTTGTTTATTGTACTTGATGTTGTGGAGACCTTTTCATGGACTCTTGTGTACAGGGGTGCGTAGATAAATAGATAAGTGCCTGTAACTGAGAAATATGTTCGGGACCTAATTATGAGGAAACGCGAGTGTACATTTTTCCATACAAATACTCTCGACTGTTTTCTCCGTGGTTAATGAACTTAGAGCTATTAACTAAATTGTTTCAAAATGGTTGGAGTAAATTGCTAAGTGTAAGCCGTACGGTTTGACCGATAATAAAGGTTAAGCCGCGCTCGCCGCGGTTGGTCCGTGGATGGGTGACCATTTGTAAACATACCGAGACTCCTCCGTGCCTCAGAAAGCACGTTAAGCCTTTGGTCCCGATTGTCATACAGTGATCTTTGACAGTCGTTAAGTCATTACAGTTCTGACAACCAGTCTTACTATGGAATACTGTATTACCTAGCAATAGGTTGTGGAGATCAGATAGGCAGTCGCTCCATGTAAAATACGGTATTCAGCTAAATCCAGTAAGATTGGAAGCCGACCCCAACATAGCTTGGGAAAAAGGCTAGGCAGAGATTGAAATAAATAGTCGAGGGCCAAATATATTTTTTGCGTGGACTATTTAGTCGGATGTACAGTTGTTTTTATTTATTTATTTAAAATTAATCTCTCCAGACCGAATTTTGGTCTCGGCGGCCAATCTCTAGTGAGGTCAGCCATGTACGCAGGAGATATTATAGTACACAAGTGTGTGTGCAAACACAGGAGCACTCTCTGTTCCTTCATTCTCATAGTCCGATGGGACCGACACGACCGGAGAGGGATCAGCCGCAGGACCAACGGCTGTACGTGCTTTCCGAGGCACGGGGGTGTAAACACCGCCACACTTCCTGACTCCGAGCGGTACTGAGAATTTCTAAACTCAGTAAATATTTTTTGCCCGACCCGGAAATTGGACCCGAGACTTCGTGCCCAGCAGTTGCGCTTGCGACCACTACACCAACGAGGCAGTCAGTATTTATTAAATACATAATGCACTGTAAGGTACATCTTATCGCATACACATGTATACAGCGTGTCAGCAATAATTACGTTTAATACCTAACCTTCAAGAGCCTCTCCGCCCGTCTTTCCTCTTAAAGGTTGCAATAAAGGAGACTGCAACACTTATAATTTAGTATTTAAGATTAAGACAATACAATGTTGGAGAATGTATGATATAGGAGTATGTGCGCGTCGTCATCCGTGTTTGGAGAGCAAGAGGAGGAGAGGTTTTTTATGAGGTGTTAGTCTGAACGCAGGCTATTACTCTTTCACCGAACTTTAGAGTGGAGAAGTACGGGCCCCGGGATGTCGCACCGAGCCACACTGCGCCCCCTGCAGATCCTCGACGCGGGCTGTTACTCAAGTACACTTCGAAATTCTCACTCTTATAGCCATATACTGAGACGTCAATCACTTTGAAGCAACTGTTAACCCTCATGCTGTCTCTGTCACATTAACATGTAAATTAGCGACAGTATTTAAGTTAATTTGCGTTTCGGTATTCGGAGTTAGTCTACCAGGTTAACAGTAGCACTATTAGACCACGAAAAGGAGTTTACTATCAGAGTGTGTATCATAAAGTTATGACAATAATTCGTTAATTCATTACCAGTTGACTCGTTTTAAACTATCTAAAGAGCCATAAATATACTAAACCATAAACATATAAATTATAGAAGCAAGAGTGAACTTACACAAGAGCAATTAAGAGTCTAATAATGTCCCGGTAATTGTACAGAAGATGTAACGAATGTGCCCCCTGTCCCTTAAGAGAAAGCGCCGCGACGCGATTGCCTAATAAAATACGCAATAAACTTAAGCCTACGCGAAACGCCAAGATTATATTTAAACAATGAAGAGATGTATGGATACAGGATGTAATTTTAAATACAAGCAATATTACACCACGTGTTTGTATAACTGATTTTGAAACTGGAGCGATAACATTATTGTTCTTATTTTCATTTTATGAAGTTTTTTGTTTTGTTTTTGAATCGTTTTTTTTAAGTTCTTTTGATTAAGAGAACAGTCGAAATTTGATTAGAAAAGTAAAATAATGTTTGAAAAACAAAGGATGAGCATCTGTAGTTACGTTCAGAGCTTCAAATATCTAGATTGATCTAAAGATTTCTCCACTCGAAATTGAAGATGAAGAAAATGAGTTCATCTTGAAGAATGCTTTGAGACTTCCTTACTATTGAACTGATTTGATGAATCTTTAATAATAGACTTAAACTATATTTTGAATTCTTAATCGAACTCAATTTCGTTTTATTTTGTATAAGGTATAGTACTTATTTAGTCGTACATTAGTAAAAAAAAATCACCATAATATTTAATGCTTTATAATTACAATTAAAAAAACATAATTATTATTTATTTATTTATAACTTATTTACTATTAGTTTCAATGAAAAGAAAGCCATTCATATTGTAAGCTGTTGTTCATATTATGTGCGGCATATTATTTGGTATCATGTAAGTCTCTTAGAGACATAAAAGCGACTAGGTTACAAGAATAGTACCATTTATACTCACATAGACAAAGGTAACATTTTAAATTGCTCTGCTCTAGAAAAACAGTAGTGTGGGCGAGTTTTACAGGCATGAATCTTGTATGAGAGACGACAAGTCTCTCCTACAAGTTTATCTAACGAAATGAAAGTTTAGATACACTTCCAGTCCAGGCAGGAACCATTCATTAGTTGGAGTCGTACGAAAACCTAGGACAAATATGATAATTATTATGAACAAGGTATTATTTTTGGATTAATTCCAATGGTTGATATACCCAACTATTTGGATTTTTACACTATACCAGAAAGAGAGAAAATTTGAAGAGAGAAAAGTTGAGTTAAAGGTGAATTTGTTATATTTACTTTTAGATGGACGCTACAATGCGGTTCGTCTGTGCTCTAGTATGAATTGAACCTTAAATGGTTCGCGAAGTTTAATGATAATCACAAAATTACAGATTTTATTTAGTCTTTCAAACATTTAATAAATTTGGTACAGTTTAGAAAAGCCTTCGTTGAACATAAACAAATAATTAGGAACATATTAGATTTAAGCTAAATAATGAATAGACAGTATGTTTAGTTTAAAATTGCAACATCATATTTTAGGGTACAAGATTAAAATAATAGAATCAAACAAAAAAAAATACATATTTCTTTTGAAGCAATCTTCAATTGGCTTCAACATTTTTAAATTAATAAGAAGCAATTCCGAGTATAAGCTCACTTCAGAATGAGATTTGAACGGGTAGGTCGCACTTAAAGGAGCGGTGCTTACTCGCTCGCTTAAAATTTAACTGGAATAGTATAAAACATTTGTAGGAACTTTGAACATGAGGAATGACGAAACTGCGTCATAGTATGTCAACAGTTTACACTTACCCTGTAACGTTTAACAAATATTAACGGTATTGGAAAACAAACGTAAAACAAATATTTATCTGTCATGTGTTTTCAGATTTATTTAGTTTATGGCATGGATGTACAAACCTATAGGATACTGAATGTATATATATTTTATTAATATGGATAATTTTCGAGATTCGAACTTTTAAGACAAGCAACCAACTGAATAATCTATATTACTTTAACTAAATATATTACGTACTACAACTGGCTATCTGGTCTAGTGCTTAGAGACCTTGACTACTAACCTGGACGACATGGGTTCGCACTTTGACAAATCTTTGTGTTATGAGCATGGTCTAATATTCGTTTGGGTTGGCACAGTACAGGCTCTGCCTAGTTTAAGATCAGATCGTGTGTGAGTTGTCCCAAGATATTATTATTAAGTATTATGTTGAACTCTCTATAGTTATTTACATATAGAAGAATATAGAAAACTTTACAATAGTCCTTTAGAATATATCAAGCATAGTGTTACAGAACACAACGCAGTGAAGTCGTTTGGACCAGCTTTTGAAGGTATTGTAATAAGTTTTGAGTTGACCGACCGACTGCCATCAGTCATCCTGTGACAGGTCACGCATGAATCAGTACTCGTGGATAATGGAGGCTTACTCGCTGCGTAGTTTTGTGTCATTTGTTAAACAATTTTAATTTGGGACTACGGAACTACTACAGAGTACTGTGATACCCAGTGTGTAGGGGTCAGATGGCAGTCGCTTTCTGTAAAAAACGGTATTCATGTGGATCTGCTGAGACTGTAAACCGAGCCTACATAGGTTATGAGAAGACTAGATGAAGACGTTATGATTTGTTTAAAACTATTTGAAGAAAATCTGTTCAGTAGCCCTTATCATACTTTGAAAGTGATTTGACTTTGGTGTCTTGTTGACTTTTTTTTTAATAAAAGTCTATGCAGATGGTTTTGTGATCTACTTATTTAGTTGTTTACATCTTTTATTATTAACTTTTTTTAATAGAACAATAATAATTTGTTATTGTTTTCAGAGATCAAATTTCATATCTTCTTCTGCCTAGCCTTTTCCCAAGCTATGTTGGGGTCGGCTTCCAGTCCTACCGGATTTAGCTGAATACTGTATTTTACATAGAGCGACTGCCTATCTGACCTCCACAACCTATTGCTAGGTAATACAGTATTCCAGAGTAAGACTGGTTGTCAGAATTGTAATGACTTAACGACTATCAAAGATCACTGTATGACAGTCGGGACCAACGGCTTAACGTGCTTTCCGAGGCACGGAGGGGTCTCGATATGTTTACAAATGGTCACCCATCCACGGACCAACTGCGGCGAGCGCAGCTTAACCTTTATTATCGGTCAAACCGTACGGCTTACAATTAGCCACGAGCCCCTCTAGACATCAAATTTCATAGTAGTAGTATATTACAAACAAATAGATATATTTTATACTGATAAATTTTAAAAGAAATTCTATGGAAATGAATTGAAAGCACCTGAAGTAGACGACAATTTATTTTAAAAATTTGGACAAGTTTTTATTTTGGACCGTTGAATAATTTTTGTCATTAAACATGAATTCTGGTACTATAATTATTTAAAAAACACACATGTATCAATTCTGAAATAGATTTGATTGAATTGTGTTTGCATCACTATTCTGTCCACGCCTACCAGTACATTGATATTGCGATGTAGTAAAATAATACTGTGCACATTCTGTGGACGTGACCTACTGGGTATACACACATTCGTCCTAGCTTGTGTAATGTGGGAACATTTGTCAGCGTCGCTTTCGACGCCCCCGCGTCACGCGACTCCGCCACCATTTGTCGAGTCAACCCGCGCACAGATTTATAACACACTTCCTACCTTACCCGTAATAAACAAGACTCAGTTCCAACGCTCACCCAATATTGATGATCATAATCCATCCTTCAAAACCCTGAAATAACGACACGATGCGCAAACAAACTTTTTAGTATTTAAATATTATATCCCAAACATTAATCAACCTTTACCTAATGCAAATTTCGGAGAACCCTTAATACTATCATTAATCTTTTACGTTAATAATAATTTAATGACTTAACCAACTCCATTAAATTACAAACTTGCTTACTCGTAAACGTCCTGCGCTGTTGCTAACTAATTGCTAAAGTATCTTATCTAACTTTTATATAGGAACAATAATTTCAATATATTAACTTTTCATAATCTGTTGCAACATTATATTATGAAAGAAGTCGGATGAAAGGTTTTCAATACTGAAACCCAACTCTTTGTAGCAACTTTTTCAAGAAGCGAGATTAGTATGGAGCACCGTTTATGGACAGTGAGAACTCAGCGTCGATGAAACAAAAAAGAACTGTTTATGATAGAACGTTCTTACTACGAATGGTATGCGCATGCACGGTTGGGTACATCTGTGGAAGTGGAAGGCTTGAAGACTATTAGCTATTAGCTGGCATTTACAAGGGCAGTGCGCGCGGGCCAGGCGGCCGGCTGTGGCGTCGGCTCGCGTTGCGCTCCTGACCGAGATCGGAAGGAAGCCAGTTTTCCGCAAGAGAGGCTCGAGCCGGCCAACTTCGCTGAGCGTCTCGGCCGATGCATTTTTGGATGTGAGCCCAAATAACTTGTTGCAACGATGGGGTGGCGACCTGTTGCGCGTTCGTGCCGGGCCTACCCGCGCCCACCCATTTTTGCCAGTACTCCGACTGCAAATACATAATGAATGCGAACACTGAACGTTTCGCTGGCGGTATTGTGCCGACCGTTTTGTTGTACCCTAGTTTGTGGGATTGCCGTTGTTATAGTCCGGGGAGCACTTTACGCGCCCGCTATTGCAGTTTTAATATTCAGCAGGGTTGCGTTGCTGCATTTTTAATGAGGTCGCCACGGTATCTGTGCGCCGACGGCGGGATTAATTTTCCTCTTCATTAGACGTGAAATCAAAGACAAAAAAGGTGGCTATTACGGTTGCATGCTATGTTTTTCATTTAAATAATGCTCCAGAATAATTTACCTGTAACTTCAATGAACCAAACCTTTCTCAAGCAGATTGTTTGTTTCCCTTTTCAATGGAATGTTTGTTGGTTTCAGGGAGCGTCCTCTAGCTTAGTGGTAAAGTTTGCAGACACAGAGAAAGAGCGACAGTTGCGACGCATGCAGCAGATGGCCGGCAACATGAGTCTCCTCAACCCCTTCGTGTTCAACCAGTTCGGCGCCTACAGCACCTACGCGCAGGTCATCACGGAACAGGTTAGATATCAAAACACAAAAGACAAAATCTTCCTGTACTCCATCGAGATAGAAATTAAAAAAACAAACGAAAAATTTTTATTTAAGACAAAATCTAAAAAGTAGGAAGTAGGTACCTATGTAAAGAGAATTAATGGAGCGAAAGGGGAGTCTGGGTTGTAATCTCAGAACATATTTTGGGAGGTATACATGACTAGATGGTGATCGCGGTTCCGTCCGCGTGGGCTTAAAGTAAAAAGGTTCCTATAGCCATTCTCGATGAATGAGCTATCTAATAAACAACACAATGAAACATTTTTTCGAACAGGACCATAGTTCTTGAGATAAGCGCGTTCAAGCAAATAAACTCTTAAGGCTTATAATAATAGTACAGATAAAGTAGTCTGCGTGATAAAATCGTCGTAGAAGTTTGCATTAAGATTGTACGTAATCTGTAGTTGCAATATCCCACGATTAAATAACACAATATCAAAATTAAAACTTTCTACTTTCAAAGTACTAAGCTCAAAGATACGCTCTACTTTCATACCTGTCCATACTCCGCATAGTTCTTAACGAATTCAAAAACAATTTCCCAGGAACTCTGGTTCATAAACCAAAAGTTTTAATACCTGCAGTTCGCCTGATGAAAATTGATAGGCGTACAACATGCAATATTGCAACCTCCATTGTTGCGAACTTTGTGCTGTATACTTCATAAATACCTGAGGTTATGTGTCTAGACAAGTTCGGAGATACCTTTAATATAACGTTTATAAAAATTCAAAGGATTTTCTTGACTATAAACTTTTCTTAACAATATAATTATTTTCAAAAAAGAAATGAATACTCAGTAAATTAATAAATATTATAGTATGTTAAATATTACTAAAAAGATAATTATTATTATTAAATCAACATCTATTATTACTGTTCCCGTCTATGTACGGTTATAAACCACAATAATCTACTAAACATACAATAATCACTTTGTGTAGCAAGAGCTACGCGTCGTAGACAATGTGCTACAGCGCTACGTACTACGTAGCTTAAGTTTGATCCTCTTTAATTTCAATTGCTTTGTAGTGTTTCCATGAACGCGTGTCATGCATGACTTAGGATTAATGTAATATATTACATCTTTTTACATGGAAATTCTTGATATGCTGGATAGTAAGAGAAATCTTATATCCTTAAACGAGCAATCTATACATATAATAAAATCGTAAACGACCAGTGTCTGTACATTGAATATTTTGGAAAAAAAACTACATACACACGTTCTATTCATGTTCCCGAAGACGAAAATATAGTTTTTAAAATTTTTGTCTGTTTGTCTGTTTGTCTGTGCGTTTGTAGGCGATGATCTCAGAAGCGACTGAATTGATGTGAATGCCGTTTTAACTGACGTATTGCTCCAACCTTCCCATAACATTTAGTAGTTATTTCATCGAAATCGGTGCATAAACAAAAAAGTTATGTACATTTGAATCAATAGAAAGCGATATCGGCGATACAAAGTCCAATTTAGGAAGAGCTCTCATCACTATGGTCGTCCGTATTAAATAGGGATCAAACCTTAAATTAACACAATCTCAATTCATCTGTACACGTAATATTTGACATATAAACAACAAAGTAACCATGGCAAAAATAACGTTGCCATAGCGATCAGTTTATTGAAGTATGAATAACTATTTACGATGCTTACAGTAGTGTTAGACAGCTCGGTGGTTATACGATAGGAAATGTGAAATATCTTTCCGTATCTTGCCGTATGTTCAAATCCTGATGTTACTACATATTTTGATTTTTTATTTCTAGCACCGAATTTCTTACAGAAGTTTAAATGTTTCGGGCTAACCCTTTTTGTGTTTTTGTATTATTTTTTAGTAGTAAGTAATTTTTTACACAGGTGGTTATTACAACAATTCTTTAATACGCTCAAGATAGCTTTCTGCTCATGTAATTTTTGATGCCTGATCGAGACAAACAAAAATGCATAAAGTTTTTACAATCACACTTTACTCTTAGACAGGTGAAGGTCATAGTCAGTTAGAAGATAAGTCCACCATCTCAATTCCGCAATTTCTGCGACTTACTTAAAAGAAACCAAATTGTCAAATACCTGTAACAGTCGACTTGAGCCATCTAAAGCGCATTCAGTGATTCAGTCAGTCAAAAATATTTTTCACATGCAAGGATAGGTCCAAAAACGACCAAAAGAGAAGGGCATTCCCTTCTCTTTTGGTCGTTTTTGGACACCATAGTAATATTTTGGACAGTGGACATCGAAAAACCTCCATTCCTATGAGCTATTTTTGCTCACAGCTATATTGACACTTGGCAAAATATCAAACTCAAAATAAATATCGTCGAAACAATCGTTTAAACGTTCAAAGGAAGCTGCTATTACACAGATGTATTTTGTTAAGGCCATTTGAAGGGAACTCTAAATACCTAATGGTGATACCAAACGCGATAAGGCGATAACATTTATTTATTCCTTTAACATAATTATAAATTTAAATCTATTTCATTTTCAGCTGCATCCATAAGTTTTTCAAAAATCGAGAGCTAATAAACCATGTAACTACAAATATTTCTGACTCTAGGTCCCGCAATCTTATTTGTGTATAGTAGTCTACAGAAGAACATTTACCTATCTAAAGAACAAAAATACATCAAACTACATCCTTCGTACAAAGCCTACATAAAGTTTCAAAAACGTTTAAATTTCAGCCATAGAATAAACATAAGTGTAATTATTTATCTTCTGCTTACGTACAATAAGCAACTTTGTTCTAAGATTTTGAAAATCATTGTTGATGATATAATTATGGTGTATGGGACCACATCTTATGTTAACCCGAACGATACAAATTTTTTATTGAAATTGATCAATTATAAAATTTCCGAGGTATCGCGTAACAAACGAAAAGAAAATATCAGTCGACTTGAGCCATCTAAAGCGCACCCAGTGATTTCAGTCAAAATATTTTTGCACACTTATACCTATTACGACTGATCAACGCGAACAACGTCGCGGGTACAGCTAGTTCTTATATATATAATCTGAATCTCGGAAATGGCTCCAACGATTTTCATTATCATAATTTTCAGAAAATGTCCGACCAGACGAGCATATCTCGTTCATCCAGGTAGTAAGAATAAAATGTTAGGCTAAGGATCCTTAGCTCGAGGGCAAGTAAATACAAAGGGCTAATAACTTATTTGGTTTATTATATAAAAACACCAACTTCAGTAAGCATCAACTTCATACGTGGACATTATGAAGTATCGGTTCGCTAGAAATTCAGTGCAATTTATGTAGAATGATTGTTTCCAGCAACAAGCCGCGCTGATGGTGGCGGCGACGGCGCAGGGATACATCAGTCCCATGACTGCGCTGGCGTCGCACGCGCTCAACGGCATGGCCAACTCTGTCGTACCACCCTCCTCGGGTAACTATAAACAACTGAAGGATTTAAGGGGACATCATTAATGACAGGATCAACAAATGACACATGAAACGCTAATTAACTTTAACACGTTCTTATTTCTGTATCTGTCGCTACTTTTCACCTTAAAGTGATAGAGACAGCATGAGACTTAGCGGTGGCTTCAAACTGATTGGCGTTTCAGCATTCGGTCAAAAGATTCATAATTCGCCGTCAAGAGTTTTGAAGGTCCAGTGACTCCCGCATCAGCGTCATCGAGTATGAAATGATAGAAAATAATTAGGGGGGAGTTTGACTAAATATAGTAAGAGCCTATGATCAGTATTATTAAACATAGAATTATTAATGTAACTAAATTTATTTTAGAATCTTAAAGACCATAAGCAAAATTTTCGCTAAGCTAAGTGTTCGTATAGCGTCTTCCATACATCTATTCCTCGTTTCCAGACAACTTCACAGGCCTGGCGATAGGCACGGGTGGTGGGCAGCCTCTGAACGGCGCGCTGCCCTCCTTGCCGTCGCCGACCATGCCGGGGTTCAACATGGCCGCGCAGACCGCCAACGGACAGCCCCCGCCGCAAGATGCCGTCTACACCAATGGCATACACCAGACCTTCACTGGACGTAAGTGTTTCTACGAAATAAACTAAGATATATCGTATAATATATATATCCATAATAAAATAAAATAAAATCGTACTCTTTTTTTTTTTGAAAAATATAACTTTCCGAACAAAGCTACTAAATCCATACTGCATTTAGTTGCGATTGACTTAACCCTAAAAAATACTGCTGTTTTAATACTGATTTACCTTCTTTTTCATATATCAAATTTAGTTTTTCAATAGAGTATTGTCTCCAAATACTTAAAAGGTCTTTATATTTTTGGATAAATAGTAGACAAAATTCAAAATCAACCATTCATGAGTATATTACAATGTTTTGGTGAAGATTAAGTAATTTATAAGTGACGTTGGATTTTTCAGCCGTGCCCGTTACAGCCCAGGGCCTGCCCAATGGAGAGGCAGCAGCGTTGCAGCATGCAGCTTACCCTGGCATGCAGCCCTTCCCGGGAGTCGGTGAGTGGTTCCGCCCCCCGCAACCTACACACTGCTTTACGCTTCACACTTGACCAATAGAACAGAATGTATAAAAAAGTCATGATCTAAAGAAAAAATACAAAAATAAATGTAGTTATGGAAACAGTTTTATGCGAAGTTCAGAATCATTTTAACTATTGGTCAAGTAACTATTTAATGTTAGTGTTTGTTGCTAAAGTATCAATATGTACCTACATCATGATATTCCAAAAGTAAAAAAAAAAATTTTTTGAATACATTAATTCTTCTTTAGCAACAAGCAACTGCTAATGTCACAAAAATGTATAGAATGAGATTTGAGTAAACCTTTATGTATTTTTTATGGATAATATTTAGGTATCTACATTTTGTTACAATCGATGTGCAAGGAGAACGAATGTTATTACACTGTTAAAACAACTGATCGAACTGCAAAGGAATATAAACCTTGACAATTTTGAATTGGGGTTCATTTTGAACCTAATTTGCAGATCGATTGATTGTCAGTAAATTATATATTGGTGTGTATCGTATAGGGTACCATGCGCTGTTCAAACCACGCTACTTGATATTATATGTTATTTGGTACTCAATAGTAGTTTGTGTTCGATGTTATCTGTCAACATATTTATTTATTCAAATATTTGATTTGAATAACATAGTATCTATACAAAATTGACGTAACTTGCAACGTACTTACTTAATTTGTCATTGGATATAATTTAAGCTTTTAACAGTTTTATAAAAGGTTGTTACATGCATGTATGTACGCAACTATAGGTGTTCAATGTGAAAAATGTGCGAATTAATGTTCTACAGCATACCCAGCGGTATATGGGCAGTTTCCGCAGCCCATCCCCCCGCCGATGTCGACCATTGCGCCCGCGCAACGAGAAGGTAAGTGGAGCCCCGAGGAAGATACAGAAATTAACCAGCCCTTCAGTCGACGACTCTCACCCACTGCCATTAACCAGTTCTTAGTGTCTCAAGGCCATACAAATTTAATGAAACACAGTCGTAATTCGTAATTAATTCTAATTAACTAACACTACTCACAGCCTATAAACCGCTGCTTGGATTTCATTATGTTTGTTATTTGTATCAGTTTTGTTTTTGTTTGTTTTCCAGCCGAGACGAAATTCATGAAATGTGTTATAAGACAGCATATGATCAATGAGCAAAAAGGTAATTGTCAAGATATCACACGAGAGACTTATAGGAAATAAGTTGGTTTTTTTCTCTAGAGTCCGACATTGCGAAGAATCCGAACAGGATCTTTTAGCTGGAGAAAGTATCGTTAAGCTGGAAAGCAAAGTATGTAAATGTCTGTATGTACAAATCAAGTACTGTTCTATTATAGATGTTATATTTAGTGTACAGTGACGCACAGTCGGCTTGCGACCATTACGGAGCACGCGCTGTGTCTTAAGATGACGCTCTCCACATTACCTGTAACAAATTATGATACATTCACGAACAAAAATATGACACACAAGGAAAAATTTTCCATCGATTTGGGGTCGATGTGTAGTTTGTAAACTTGAAGTCTTTGAATCCTTTCTGCTTATTTCTTCTTCTGTCCGTAGTGAAATATTTTTGTTCATAGCTGTAACTGTACGTCGCTGTAGACTTCGTATTATGCACTTATGTGAGTGTTGTGTTGCTGTTCAGTGGTTATCTATGTAATTAAGTGTGTATATACAGTACTAATATTACATAATCTATTAACATCTAAACCGGAACTTACATTCATCTGTTTTTTTAGGTAACAGTTTTGTGAAAATTGACATAAATTGCTTGAATGGAAGCAAAGAAAAGCAGTGCAGTGTTTACAAAGTCATGCAAAGTACAAGGCTATGATTGTCCCACTGCTGAGCAAAGAACATCATACATAGAAACGACGAGCATTTGTCATCACGCTTGCTTATTGAAGATTAACTGAAGTTGATCCTTCCCGCTTCTCCATTCCAATCAAATAAACCAGTTATACCTATTTTCAGGACTCAGATAAATGAAGATTCCTGTAGCCTATTCCAAAATTTCCATATCAAATCGAATCCTATTTGTTAAAACAGCTCTCGTCTCGTCTCAAGTCTTTTCAAAATTTTTCTTTTTATACCATACATTTGGTTAAAATAATTGGCTATAAAAGTGATCTGTCGGTCCCCCCATTTTACCGGAATTACGTTGTGCTTGTGTTACGAGGCAGATTTGTGAGTTCTTTAAAGATTTTCTTATGTTCCCAGGATGCTCTATCTCGGGCCCCGAGGGGTGCAACCTGTTCATCTACCACCTGCCTCAGGAGTTCGGAGACGCCGAGCTGATGCAGATGTTTCTGCCCTTTGGGAACGTCATTAGCAGCAAAGTATTCATCGACCGTGCCACCAACCAGAGCAAATGTTTCGGTTAGAATCATTTATTTTTTCTTTTTACTTCAATTTTGGATTTTGAGACCAAAACTGAAATATCGTTAAAATACCGTTTTATTCGTTTCAGGCTTCGTATCGTTCGACAACCCGACGTCGGCGCAGGCGGCGATCCAGGCGATGAACGGCTTTCAGATCGGTATGAAGCGACTCAAGGTGCAGCTCAAGCGGCCCAAGGATGCCAACCGGCCTTATTAACCCTTCCCGCCGTCCCTGCGCGCTCATCGCGTGCCCAATGGTACAACACATTTGCGACCGTCCTAATTATGACTTCCTAAATTAATAACCATAATTTTAAATCGTCAAAGTAAAAGCTGATCGGTTTCTCAAAATCCATATCGATCAATGTTGCCTACCGCCATCTGTAACGTTTGGTCCATTTTGTTTCAGGAGGCGGCAATTACTACCGGTTCGCCCGCGGTGCGCCTAATCGCGTATTATCAACAATTCCAAGGAATTTAATAAACATTGTATAGCAAATATCATTACCTACATACTTACCTAAAAATATGCAAGCCCACTCGGCGAGTATACTAAATTAGTTAAAGTAATTTATTAAATCAGCGCGTAGGAATGCTTCATTCTTATCATTATCGATTAATCATTAAATTACTCTATTATATTATTATATATACAATTTATTAACTTTGATTAAATTATTATTATTATTATAAAATGACACGTTATAAAAATTTTGTCATTCGTAATCATACTTCTACTTCTAAGTACTTAATGTTTAACTGAAACTTTTAAAATAAATTTATTATGATAGTTATTTGCTTGAACTAAGCCAAACTGAATTTATTAAGTAAGTTGAAAATGTAAGAAAAAAATGTATTTTAATTATTGTATATTGCAAGATAATGCAGCGCCGCGGGCGATACCAGCGCGAGCCTGAGCAGGTTATTGTTGTCGCCCTCGCGGCGCCTCGCGGACACTGTTGTCTCCCACCGCCCAACTGATCACACTTGTATAAGTGCTCGCATAGATCACTATTGGAGTATTTATAATGTCCTATATTTTGTTAAATTTTAATATGTGTGTGTCTGTAAGCTATTATTGCTGGCTCGTACCACACGACATTCTTTTACGACGTCTTATGAAGGAGAATCCAAATTGTAATGTAGAGCACATTCTCCGCAGAATTATAAAATAATCCAGGAGACAACTATGTACACTGTCTACCCACAACGGCGACTTGCAAAAATGAATTAAAATAACCACTTGTTATATATTATATTCAGTATTCACGTTGTTATTGGCGCGTCTGTCTGTCCATGGTACGGCCAGCACCTCACAAACCTACAAGTTAGTGAACGATGTTGTTGACAAAAATTAAATGTTTGTATTAAACGCTGTGTACAAATGAAAGTGCACTTCAACATAAGCCGAATACATAGGCATTCGTTTCAAAAGATGGTGTTATTATGTGTTGTAAATTCCAATATGGGCTGTGATATAAAAATTATAATATCAACATAATGGACTGTACAGGCCGTTCGTTTCTGTATGCATATGTATGTATCGCTCCCGCGCCGAACGCGCGTCACGCGCCTCCTGCACGAAGTGATGATGATGGATGGTGTTACTCCAAAGATTAAGTTAAACTCACCCCTTGCGAAAATTGATCTTTACTTTTCAAAGTCATAAAGTCATCACATACTCATAATAGTCGTGATAGAGGCAGTTTCGGATATTTTCGTAAAAGAAAAATCACTATTTATTTTTGTACATACCCTAAGGAAATTTCAGTAAATGCCTCTTCACAACTTTCCCAGAGTCCACTGTGTATTGTTGTTACTGCATTGCTGTTGTTGGATAACTTAGTATAAAATATATAAAGATTGTAGATAGTTAAAATTTGACAATACCTGGCAGGGAGGCCGCTTGACGCGCGAGCGGCAAACTCGCGAAGTCGCGACGTCAATTCTCAAGGAGCGCGCTTCCCCTAATTTGTTTCAAGCATTCGTGCGTGTGTGTGTCTATACATATATGTACCTACATTAATATATAATATACTATTCGTGTTAAGGTGTTAAATACAATAACGTGACTAAATGCGTCCGGGGAGTCAACAGTGAGTGGAGCGCGTAATAACAGATTACAAATTTAGTGTAATTTCTACTGACAAAAATAGATTCATAATCAAAAAAGTACCAATATAAATATAAATAATACTGAGATACCTTAGATATATTGTGTGCGCGCGGCGGCGGCGCGGGCCCGCAAGCGCCCGCGAGCGCCCGCACGGCCGCTCGGCGCCTCGCGCGGGCTCCGGCCGCTCCTGCCTCGCCGCCCGCCTCTAGTCAAATATTACACTCACCACAAGACATAGAATTTTATATTTACACAAATAATTATATTATATTGATATAGTATTCTAGTTTTAGGCGATTATGATTTACGAGTATCTAGGCCGAATGTTAGAACGATACTCGCGAACAAAAACTATCGTTTAAGTGTCTAGTTCTTTCTCTCTCAAGATTGTGCAATACGTTGTTACGCTTTTTAAAAATTGTTTTAGCGTTGATTTTATTTGATGCATTATTTATTATATGGATGTTTCTTTTGTTACCGTTTTAGATTTTTCGTCGACGTGGTCTCGTTTCGTAAACCGACCGCGAGCCGACCCGCGCCCGCAATATTGTCTCGCGCAGAGCTTTGCGGGCCCGATGAGGGTAGGAAGTGCGAGTGGCCACCGCTGGCCGCGGCTGGCCGGCGGTGGCCCAGCCTGGCCCGGCATGGCCCAGCCTGGTCGCGCTCGGGTCGCGTGTGATGAGTGGAGTGCAGCGCTGACGGCGGCGGCGCCGCGCCGCGACCTACTTAGGTTACAGATAAATCGATGCCAAACCGGAACACGTATACTTAGTATATCGATTATCGATAATATCACCTCGTGGGTAATGTAGGCGTAATGCGCCCGGGCACCGCCCGGGACGATTAATAATATTGTGTACTTATATCTTTATACTGATTAAAATTAAATTCCCTAAAAATATATTGCGGAGACGCGAACGTTTGTAATAGATTAATGAGTCCTCTCTGAATGTATAAAACAATCGCCCATAAAAGTGATTCTAGGATACAGGGTATGCTTTGCAATTATTTAAATGTATCTAAATGTTTTTCATGTAGGCAGGTTTTGCCATACCTACTCTCTGACTTAGACTGCGATTCGTCGTACGCCTGCCCGGCGGCACCGCGCCGCATCGCTCTCGGGTCCACTGATTAGTCTGTCGCAACTTTTTATACTCTGTCGTACTATCGTAGGGTAACCGACCTCATCTTCATGTCACGCTGTCCGTTTGCGACTCGACTCAACTAACGCGCTTCGCTTGGTTTATTTCGGACAGCCGAGCATCCTTCACTCCAGTTAGTGCCACTTGCGTATCCTCATTCACTTGTCATCTCACGCCGGCCGCGGGGTGGGGCCCTCGTGACGTCACCCAGCCTCGCCGCAGCGCCTGCCACCGACTGGCCAGCGAGAGCGCTGGTAGAGCCGGCAAGGCGACAGACGCGCGACGTCGTCACCCTGCGGTGCTCGCGACTTTAAGGGCCTTATCACACTAGCGGTTTGGAAGCGGCTGCGGGGCGGAGCAGACGCGCAGCGAAGGCGTCGCGAACACGCCGCGGCTGCGCAGCGAGGACGTCGCGGACGCGTGACAAATACGTTACGTTTTCGTTGCGTGTTTGTAGCAAATTATCACCGTACATCTTACGATCACTAAATTCTCTGCTTTTTTGATCCCATATTACGTAACGACTTTGAATTTCATGAATAAATAACTCTGTATCAATATCCGAAAATGGCGTCCACTTTGTTGTTCGCGGCGATCCCGTTGCGCGTCCGCAAAGAATTCGCTGCACATGCGCGGCGTGTTCGTTGTGTGTCCGTAACGAGTTCGTTGCGCACCCGCTCCGCTTTGAGGACGTTCGCAATACGCTAGTATGATAAGGCCCTAACAACAACATTGTTAGTCTTACGAAATCGAATTACATAAATGAACTATTTAACTCCTGAAATTTTATAATATTTATATTGTTCGCATAATCAAATTCGTCGTAGCGCTCGCGTAGATGTGAACATTATCGATGCACTCAAGGACGTTTGAATCGTTTGTAAAAGGTATGCGAATCGAAGGCGGATCGTTATTTAGGCGAAATAGTTAGTTAGATCGTCGGACGGTGCGAGGTGCGTGCCGTGACGTGCGACGCGAGACGTGCGAGCGTCCGTCACACAATATACAACACGTCTGCTGGACGCCGTCCGATGCTAGTTAGTACATAAGAAGAATGCCAATATTTTAATCGGAAAAAAAACAAACTTAGAATTGGGAATAATTAATCATATTATATCTATTTATATAATAAAATATGGAGAGAGGCGCATAGTGCTTTTATGAAGTAGGTCCTAGTAATGAAACAAAACGATCTAGTCATATCTCTTTTCTGTTATTTATTTTTTCTATCGCTTAGCATAGTTTAGCTTCAAGCACACGTTTGTACTATATTTTATTCTATTTGTATGGTACTTGTCTCATTTGTGTTCTTAGATCATCTATCCGTTATTGTTTTCTGTTACCAAAGTAAATCCTGTTTAATAATAGTGCAATTATCCTATTAAAATATGTCTATTTCTCTATACTTCCTAACTTACGTATCTTCATTAGATCGACATGTTTTTAAATAAACTTACTACGTTATTGAGATTATAATATAATACTAATTTTAATTTTTTTGATAAGTTATCCAGAATATTGTTATTTCAGTATCCATTACCTTTAGATTAGTTAAGGTTAATTGAGATAATTTTATCGGTGTAGAGCGGTAGAGCACGAGTTATGAATGGTATAACCGTTTGGTTAAGTTAGAAGAATAATGTTACCTTAGGCAAGTTAAAAGAGTATGGTTTAGTTAGAGACGATGTATCTGTCATATTTCTGCTAAAGATTGTTGATGTGCTGACTGTACGCTACGGCGTAGGGTACGGTCACCACGCTGCAATATCGCGCCGTCCGTAAAGATCTTACAATATATATTATACCCAATATTGTTCTGTTTACTAGTTTGCTTCACTTCCCTACAGGATATGTAGAACTATATTTTAATGTAAAGCACGTTATTGACTCTGAGCAGACGTCACAGATTTATTAAGAGTTATAAAGGTCCAACTCGAGCCCTGGGAATCTAAGTGAGTGTGATAGTACAACGCACTGACGAAGTTCAAAATTGAGTATATTCGATAATCTCCGACTAATCGTAGTGTAGAAAAATTTACTTAAAATTACTGCCAATAACAATTTAACATAAGCTTTTGTCATTATTGTGTTGCCAGTCGGCTCGAGGTGGCGCCGCGTGTGTTAGTTCCACAGTAAATCGATTTGTACATACATAATGACGTCATATCTTTAGGAGCTTACTAGCCTTTTGCCCCGGGACCGCCCGGGCGGCTGACAGGGTGTCGCTGTGTTAATGCTAAGTGGAAATCATAATCATTAACCGTTTTTAGAACGGTAACATGTCATACTTGACTAAAGTTAAAGGGTTGTTGACCTTGGCAGGCGACTGGACTGAATCAAATTCATACTTACCCATTAAACTGTAGATATATACCTATAAATGCACGTTCGATTGTACAGAGGAAACCATTCTTGGACATTTTTCATCCATAAAAACTTCAGTCGCCTGAAAATTCCTAAATGTATAAATTGAGAACCAATTAAATACTCGTAAACTATGTCCCCGCATTGTTCTGGATAACTTATACTGGAATAGTTTAAGAGTAAACGTCGGTTTGTGTTGAGGATTGTTCGGGACCTAACACTTTACAAATCAAGTGTCAATCTTTACTAAACTAAGAAAATAATTCATCGATCGAGTAGTCGATGCCATCCCACTCAGATTTTACATCCATAGATCAATTTATAACTAGGATAATACGTGTGAAGCTGTACGGTAAATTAAATTGTATTACTATGTAAATAAAAGACCACCAAAGTTATATATACATTAAGGTACCTAGAAGAATTCCTTCAAGTTTCAAATATTTTAAAAATGTCTTGAGATTAATTATTTATATTTTCCCGAATAATCCTGAATATTAAGACCGTGCCACGTTTTACATATATATAGCTTAGCAAAGGGACACCACACGGTGCCTGTGATATACGCTTGTAATGATCGTCCATTCAACCTACACTATGTATTCAATATAAACTAGATTCTGGGCTTTACGTTGCTGAACTTACAGTTGATAATATGTTACCAAATTCGTACAATATTATTGCCATAAATTATATAGTTTTATTTTTAAACTAACTCGGAATAATTTATTTTAGTGTTAAGAAAAATACTATTGGTGTCGTTAGATAAGTTGGTAATAAAGAGGATTTACGTTCGTAAGTTATAAGGCTAGTAGAGTGTTACTATCGTGCCTTTGCAAGACAGAGATGGCGATATCGATAGTGTATACCTATATCCTTTCTCTCTCTGGCAACTGAACGATGATTCTTCAATTTTATCAGTCTCAGATATACCTAATTATAGTAATAAGCTTTAGTTATATTTGAAAGCTATTAAATTTATCTATCGACATCGATAAAGTTTATGCTATCGATAGATAAGCTAAATATCGACAACACCCGATGGTTGCGATACGTTGACTTTGTACAGAGGCTGCCTCAGCCGTTATGTTCTCGTCGCTAACCACTCAGCCCCAAATTGTTGTATTATAACAATTTAGTTAACTTAATAGATTAGTGAAATTATTGTTTAGTGATTGTCGTTTAATACGATCATTGAATTGACCAGTCTGCCCAGTCGAAGACATTCCCAAATAATATTCCAATCTTTAAACCATTGTTTGACAGACTTATTAAAGTCGACAACTATTTAACTTTTATAGGATATTGAATTGAGATTCGGAGTGTTATTTGGTGTTTGAGAATGGGCGGACGAACCTCTTCACTTAGTACGACAGTGACGTGACGTTGAGTTCACACTGAGAACAGAGTATAAACTCAACAGTGAATTGATAGCTAGCTATTGAAATGTTTATTCTCATATATTGTTATAGTTCGCCAAAGATTTGTAAAAAAATAAAATAAATAAAGAGTGTTATGATCACTTTTGAATTGTCGCTAGTAAATCGTTCTTTTTTTATATTTATTAATTATTAGTGTAGAGCAGACGGGATCTTAGCAAATTGTGGAATTTGTTCATAGTTACATGTTATTATGAAACTAATACAATAATAATTCGCCTACTTTGCATGTCTAATTTAGTTAAATGAACTTTTAAACCTATTATGACGTTATTAATATGTATATTGCTGAAATATTTCAAAACTAAATTACTATTCAATTATTTATTATATACACTTATTATGTTTAGTATGCTAGAAATATGAAGGATGATAATAAATAATTTTAATTATATTACGGTACGTGTTTTATTTATTGGACCTACAAAACAGTGATTACATCAGGTACATTGTTTTAAAACAATATATTCACAAACATTAAACAATATTTTAACGAGCAAGAATGACTAATAAGCTTCAGGCAATTTTGAACTTTAATGCGATTCATGTAAAGTATCAAATAGTCATGAAAGAGAGCTTCTAAAATTATTATGACCAACAACAATAAATTGAATCACTGACGAGTCTTATAATAAGGCGCTATGGTACTCTTGAACTCATACAATAAAAAAATACTCGATAATTTTATAAAGAAACGAATTGAAAAATAATCTAATTTCATCCTCTCAAAAAAACATTAATGCACCAAGTAAAATACGAATAGGTCAATAATTAAGTAAAGAAAATATATATTTAAAAACATTGCCAATGTTATTAAAAAATTAAATACCATTTTCAAAAACCAGTGATACATACATACATCATATAGATTTCTTACTGAAATAATCGGTAATTTTTTTTGTAATTCTCTTCTTTAATTCTGCTGTCGGGTCCGATTTGTCTTCATCCATTGAAGCGTCTGTATCGTTTAGTAAAGAGGTTCTTCTATGGTTACCGAGCAATGTATTTGATGCTGTAGGATTTTGATCACCACCTTCAATTTCTTGCATTGTATCGAATAAAGACATACGCGGTTTTTGTGGCGTTGTGGCTTCTTTTTCCTGAGTATTTTGTTTGTGTGTCGATGTGTCCGTGAGTTTATCCTTCTTTTCTGATTCCATGGTAACTTCTAGAAGGCTTTGGTCCATATCGTCTTGTGAGAATAAGTCCGGCGAATTGCTTTTTAACTGCGATTCAAGATCTAACTCTGAAGCTGGAACTATCTCTGTTATGCTCTGAAACATTTATAAAAAATGTAATGTAATATAAGTTAGATAATAAAAAAATTGATAGGTATTTATTTATGTAGATGTTAGGTACACAGGCGGACTTAATGCCAGAAGGCATACTCTACCAGTCGACCTTAAGATGATGCAGACAGGGTGGTCGATGCACTGAGTATAAAATTTGTTAAAAACGAGGCCTTATCCCAGTTATTCCTCCATACTTTTGTATCTGACGTCATCTCAAAAGTAACATCTTTTCTAGGCATATTATGGAAAGATCCACCTCCATCTATCGTTACTTTGGTTGTCCCGTTCCTCTATAGCCTAGTTCATGCTCAAAACCCCAAAAGTGAACTAGGAAAGTGACTTGGGACTCCATAGTTTCTGTATTAAAACTGACCTACACAAATATTTTCTGCTTGTAACTACAGAAGTTGGTAACAATTTTTTTCTAGTACAGGATATATTACGTAATAATCTGGTAGCAACAATATTATCCTCACTCGCACCACATGTCCATAGCATGATAGTCCTACATCGTTTTTCAGATACCTAGTGCTCGTTTGTTTTCGACATGTTTATGACGTTCGGCGCTCTGATTGGCCCGCTCCAAGCTCTTAACCAATGAGAGCCGAACTCGGAAAACAAGCCGATCGCGTTAACAAAACAATAATTGAAACAATTGCGACTAGGTATTGTTATTTATTTATTACGAATTTGAAGATACTTGTAAATTAATTGTAGAAAGGATTTTTTTCAACCTTCGGTAAGACTCGCACCCGTGAATACTGGTTGCTTTGAATGGAAGGACACATCGTCGAGTAATCTACTATATAAAAATAAGTCGGATTTTCCTTCCTGACGCTATAACTCCAGAACGCACGAACCAATTTCCACGGTTTTGCATTCGTTGGAAAGGTCTCGGGCTCCGTGAGGTTTATAGTAAAGAAAATTCTCAATTAATTAAAAAAAATATAGACCGCGGGCGGAGCTGCGGGAAACAGCTAGTTTTTTTTATAAAATACATAGTATGTATATGCTTACAGTTTCCATTACATCCTCGCTCGGCATCGAGGGAAGGACGGATAGGGATGGACTAGTGTTTCCCTCTGACTTTACCGCTTGTTCTAAGTAGGGATGTAGCCGCGACGGAACCACATCCTTCTCCTGCGAGAACTTCACTATGTACTTGAACAGTTGGCCTGCAAAAGATATTGTTAATTAATGACTAACAACCGTATGGTTATAAATATAAAATTAAGGGTAACAACATAATTGGTGACAATAAATCTTTTACAAAAAAACCATTCTTTCATTTCAATCATGTGAATGTACTCACTAATAATCGATAAGATTTGATGATGATGAAAACACTTTAGATTACATAATAGCTAAATGAAAAAAATTACAGCAAACGCGTCACGACGCCAGTAACCGATAACGTTACGATACCGGTCAGTTTGGCATCTCAATGCCAGTCAGTTTGGCATCACAATGCCAGTCAGTTTGGCATCACAATGCCAGTCAGTTTGGCATCACGAAGCCGGTCAATTTGGCGTCATCGCGAGACGTTGACGTTGCGATGCTCAAAAGTATACATACTAATATGCGTACGTGTCCATCATCACTCACCAACAGTAACATTATGATGTGCCAACAAGTTATACATATCCACAATTTCGTCTCTGAGCTGCGTATCTCCAAAGGTAAAGTAGGCCATTGGTCTGCGAGCCTGAGCGCAAGCCATCAGCTGTAGTAAGCTCTTTAGTTGTGGCGTGCCGCCGAACGCGCCGCAGCCCCAGTTCCCGGTGGCCACGCCCGGGTACTGCAGCCGCTCTGACTGATAGTCCGTGTCGAACGAGAAGCCTACCCACGCCTGGAAAGAAGTTGTATATATATTTATTCAAAACTTTATGTATAACACGGTACACAAGATGGACTTAATGCCACTGGGCATTTTTCACCAGTCAACCTTTGAATATTAAGGAGTTACATTGAAGATGGGGATCAGGCTGAACCAGCATCGCGGCTGCATCGATGCATACGTACGATTTTATCTATCGCGAGTTGGCTCTACTGGGAGATCAAAAAGCATTATATTTTTTTAATATTATGGACTAGGGACAGATTCTTTCGTTTCAAAATTATTCCTCAATCAGTCACGGTGAAAAACTCTGCTCAATAATAGTAATAACAACCAGTGTGCTTTAGATCAGATGTTTGAAGTAAGACTTCTTTAGCTCATAGGCCTGCACTGTGTCTATGATATACGAAACGTAACTGGCATTGAAAGAAAAATGAAAGAAAATGTGTGCTTGCAACTTTCTCTCTTGCCCCTACAGTAATTTACAAATCTCCCTATCTCTCTTAATTTCCGTTCGCCTCACCCAATCACGATTTCGTAACGCTCTCGTCACGCATTCATCATCTTACTCCTAATTCAAGCATGCGTAAAGAAGTTTTACTTCAATACAGGATTAATTTAAAAGTGTGCATATAATCTACGAGGTAATCAGGTGCATAAAACTGAATCACTTTCCCAAGGAAAATGAAATTATCATACAAAGTGGCAGGTCACGTGACTTATGTTTGTATGAAAAATTGTTTCTTAATTTTAAGATTTCGACCTATGTTTCTTGGGAAAAGTTATTCAGTTTTATACACAGTATTACCTCTTTGAATATACGCACTCCATAAAAAATAATCCTGTATAACGTGTGTATTATAAGCAGTGATGAACCTTGTTGAGTTCTCTGGTGATAGCCTGTGTGGAGAACTCAGTGTGGAGGCTGGAGTAGGGCAGAGCGTCGATGGCGAGCACGGCGCAGCGGCGGCGGCCACACGAGTCGCGCGGCGCGGCGTCGCCGAAGTCCCCCGCCCACGAGAACGACGCGCCGTAGCCCAAGTAGCTGCTGTAGCGCTCCGCGCCTGCCACACCACCACACCTCAGTATCGTTCAATACAAACACTCTGTTCTAAACTATACAACATGTAACAAAACCCCTGTCCGATCCGATAAAGGCGTATTCGTGGTACAGTTCATGAACAGTCTCGCATAGGCGGCTTCTTTGACACAAAGCTGTAGGAAGTAAGTACGTGAACTTTGAGGAGCGGTCAGTGTTGCTGTTGCCATGGATCAGTTTTTATGTTGATTTAATTATTTTCACTGTACAAAAATAATAATCTCCTATCCATTTAATGGCTACGTATATGTGTTCGCAGTACGATACCGAATAATTTTTGTTACATGTTGTATATATTTCAACTCTTTTAGACGCTTTGCGTGTTTCAAAGTTTGATTCCAGAAAAATCCCAGAAGAACTTGGAAGACAAAATATAGGTTGGTGTTTTATAATTTAAATTAACTTTATTTAAATACAATCGTAGAAAAACTAAAGTTTATTACCCAACAAATGGTATTGCGATTAAAATGATTTTTTGATAACTTTTAAGCAGGGTGTTGTTTTTATCATTTTTAAATATTTCTAAAGGTGTTTCATTAAAATTTAATACCCACCTATTATGATCAGAGCCTCATTTGGACCCAAAACTTCAGTGAACAGCATGGACACCATCAACTCTGGGCATATCACAAACCGGATCTCTTCCTGGACGCATCCGTGTCCTAACACACCGCCACCTAGGTACCTGTGTAACAGAAATGGTTGGTTTAAGAAAAACGGCTTTAAAGATCCTTTAAATAATAATAATAAGTTTATTCAAATGGCACTAGCATGATAAGCGCGTGCCAACACAGTTTACCAGTGGTCTCTGCCGATGCAAATAAATGCAGATGGTGGTGATAACTCCACTCGTCTCGCCGCGCACTGGTCTCTTTTTAAGGCATTTCTTGCACAGAACTGTGCTCACTTGCTCGCGCCAATAGCCATGCTAGCGCTAGTACCGTACCTCCGTTTAAACGCACCTTAAGTATATTATTCAATTAATTTTAAATACTGCTATAAAAAATATGTATTCTCAAAGAGAACAAACGCAATTTGCAGATGATTATTTGATTGAAAATATCCCAATTCAATGGGGGCTATCGCATATCAAAAATCCGCTAGGGTCGCTAGTGTCGCATAAGGTCTGACTGTCATTCTCCACCAATGAGAGGCAAGCTACTGGCCTGTGATTGGTCGAAATGGACAGATAGACCTTATACTACACTAGGGACCCTTGCGGATTTATGACACGCGATAGCTCCCATTAAGGGAAATCAATGACATTTTTTGTGATTTTAATATGATAGTTCTTTCTGCAGCTTCGAATAATGACACTTTTCGCTAATCTTACAAAAAAGAATTCAAAATATGAACTAAGCCAACTCACTTTTGAAACGGATCCTATCGCAGTTTATTTTTATTTTAGTTCCCGACATTTCAACCCTTTGCAGGAGTAGTCAAAATAAACCGCGATGTGTGATGTCCAACATTCCGTAAACCTCAGAAAACAATGAGTTAACTTACTTGTTAGCAAAATCGACTTGTATGAGTGCATCAGCGTCTTCGATGGTCCTTTGTGCATCAACGTGTAGCGGCAGCGAGCCCAGAGGGCGCTGCGAGCGCGGCCACGCCGGACAGTCGCGGCTGGCCACGCTGCGCCGGCTGAACGTCACCACGCCGCCAGCCACTGTACTGCATATACAACACGCTTGTAACCTATCGCCGCAACTAATTCCTTCCTGACGAGTGTCAGGTCATGGTGTTTCGGCCTAGGGTTTCAACGTAGAATAGAACCTCTCCCTCTTTTCCCGTGAGTGTCGTAAGTGGCGACTAAGCGATATAGAAGAGAATGGGCAGCAGCGTTCTCGTAAAGAACTTGTTAAAGTATTTCTATACAGTGTGTAACAAAAACCCTGTCCGATCCCTGAGAGTATTATTCGGTATCGTACTGCTAACACATATACGTAGCCATTAAATGGATTGGAGATTATTATTTTTCCCCAGTGAAAATAATTAAATAAAAATTAAAACTGATCCAAGGCAACAGCAACACTGACCGCTCCTCAAAGTTCACGTACCTACTACCTACAGTTTTAGGTCAAAGAAGCCGCCTGTGCGAGACGGTGCATGAACTTGCTTTGTCGCATGCCGCCAAACAAACTTATAACTAAATAAACCTAGGCTACGTTATACCTTTACCTACGCGTACGGCGCGGCGCGGCGGCGTAGGTATCAGCTGATATTGGTTTGTGTATATTAGGCGTAGTGATCCGGATTTTAGAATTGACTCTCTTTATAAAGAAACAAATAATTGAATTAATTGTAGCCCTGAAAAGGGCTTTTTTATAAAAGCGATTTGCTTTTGGCAATTTACCTACCAACTGACTGCAGATATAATTATTCATCAAAACATTCACTTATTGTTGCTGCACATTTCGGCGATCGTGTTATGTCCACCACAACACTAATGCACATTTGTCACCTTTTTACTAAATTTGCACGTACTTTTAACAGCGCACTCGTGTCCGATTTAAGACTTCGATTTCCGAATCACACACCTTTTTTTTAATACGACACTTGTTCCTCGATTTCCTCGTTGTCTTCTTCTCTCGTGGTCTTCCAGCATCCATGGCATGACTCGTACCCAAGAACACTGCATGTGGTTAACGCGCGGTTATTAAATACAGGCGTTGAAAGGCTCACTCCGACGGAACTGTCACACCTGGCGCACCTCATAATTTCATATTATGATCTTATATCACAATATTAAAATATTCGTGATTGGAATACGATATTGTTTGCGAAACAATAGCGGCACGCGTTACGTACGGACGTCCGATCGAAAGCTATCTCCACGAAAGACTAACAGTCGGTAGGTAACAAACATGGCGGCGGCGGCCGGCGCGGCGGCGGTATCATCAAAGAGTCGGCGGCTAGTTGAAAGAGTGCCTACAACTCGGCGGTGCCTTTTGTCGGCTTTTGTAATAAAAATAAATAAAAATAAAACGCATTTTGCCATTGGGTGGAGTGTTGTCAGCTTACGAAAATTTCCCATATTCAGTGTTAAATCTCGCAATGATTATAAAAATAAAAAAAAACAATAACTTTTGGATTTAACGAGTTACAATTTTATAACATTTTTTTTCTATACGTATGTTGTACCACGGATACGCCTTTATTGGATCGGACAGGGTTTTTGTTACATACTGTATAATCTGTATCATATATAAATTTCGCGCTTTCAAACTATTGTATAGTCTACATTATCGGTGCTCTCTCTCTATTCCGTGGAACATTGTAAAGATAACGTTCATAATCCTAATTACATTAAAATACAAGAATATAAGTATCCAAATACTTTTACTGCAACAGAACTGAAAGTAGATTGCGGTCACCAACCCGTATGAGGTGATTAGGGCTAAACCTTAATGATGGCGCACCACAACACACAGCCCCCATATGGAGGACCGGGTGCTGTAGCGAAACAGCTGCTGTTGTGGACCGCGATAGGCTGAGTTGGTTAATTGATTGAATCCCATGATGTGCGTTGGCGGCGGGGGGTAACTTCCCCCGGCCAATAACGGCGGTCTAAAACAAATGACGCCCTCCGTCCCACGCGCACGTGTTACCACGGCCACTGTCGTACGTCCCCCGTCGCCCGCATACCAGGGGGTGCCACGTACGATTATGCGAAACTATAGTCATTTTTAGATAGTAAACTCAATTTAAAATCATATCATAAAAGATTTTAAGTTGAAAATCGAATGAGTTTTTGTACAAGAACAGCCTTTCAAAAGGTAGTACCAAAATGAATGTCACCTTTAGTCACAACTCTTCTGAAGTAGTGGCAGATACATTTTAACTTCTCCATATTTGAGTCTGAATCTGTTGCCTCATAAAACTTGTACCTGAAACAGACATTAAAAACTATTTTTTATTAAATTTGTAATATAATTTGTTTTATTTACGAATTTAAACCATAAATTTTTCCCAACTAGAATTAAATAGGAATTGAACATAATTTTTATAGGGAATATGTATGAAAATGTCGAAATTCCACAATCTATAGAAAATCAGAGTAGAACTGGTATTGAATTTATTTTAATATGAATTTGAAATGTTATTTTTTTTCAAAACTAATGTTTTGTTTTGTTTATATATTGTACCTAAATTAATACTTACGTGTTAAAATTAAAGAAAGGATATGAATTATATTCTGACGTGGCCTTTGTAGAGTTTCGCCTTGGAAATGTGCAGAAGAAAGCATTCGCGAGTAGACATGATATTTGTTGCTGCGACAAAGATATGGAGCGGTTTTTATGTTTTCTGCAATCAGAAACATACAGTCCGAATTTATTTCACATGTTAGGTGCTCATGAAATTATTTCTAGCTTAATTTATATTCATCAAGCTAGAATTCATTTCATAAATACTTTAAGTAACATTCATCAATACCTATTTATTTACTGTGTTTATTATAAAAAAATATTGCTATCTTAAGGGCTATCATATAAGCTAAAAGATTATTAAATGCTATCTCATAATTTTACAGTTACACTATTTGAATCAGAACTCAAATACAGCATTTTGTAATTGTAGTTAAATAATTACTAGCGGCAGCTCCGGCCGCATTTTTGTTGGTTATTATGGCTAAGATTAGTCTTCAACTTTAAATGTCTTAGGATCCAACTTTATTTCCATATGAAACTTAATCAAAATTGGTTCAGTAATTTAATCATGAAATTGTAAGACACTTACTTTAGCAAAGGTATCGGGGCCTGGATTAACTTGGGCAGAGCTAAAGCAAGTTTAGCAATCTCTGGTAAGGTGACATTAAAGAAATATTCTGATTCTTCTTCTTCTAGATACTGAAAGAACAGAATATAAAATCATAAGATTATTTATTTATTTTATAAATATTTGTGATGCTTATCTATCTGGCCCCACGAGACCTATTGCAGTGACTCAGTACTTAAGAACTATTTACAAGAGCCAAAGATTAAACACACAAGAGCATTTTCAAATCTTAACATGAGACACTTATATGCTTGTCTAAAATTATCAATTTCAATAGCTGCAAGAGTATTCTTCTAGTTAGAACTTTAAATTTATCAATATACTAATGGTGTTACATAGTTTTTTATGTAGTAAACCTGTATTGAATCAACCCAGCCCACCAGACTCCACTGAGACTTGCATCTCCAATGTTGTGTGTGTGGAGAGTGGAGTGGATTAAATATTTTATTGTATTAGAAACTAAAGGGCATGCACAAAGATTGCACAGGTATAATACATACAAACTTTGTTCTGGAATCACTAAATCCTTTGCTGAAAACAGCATTAATCTATCCGGCCCCGCATGGGGACCTGTTGCCGCAATTCAGTTCTTTATAACTATTTACAAGATCCATATATTCAAATCTGTAGCATAGTTTACGAAGATCTAAGACACAGTTAGCAGGAGTGACTTTCTAACTGACTTCCAAAAGATGGAGGTACTTAATTCGACTGTATTTTTTTTTGCTTTATACTATGTAAAGCATACCAAAAAAATTTATAAATATAACACCCAACAACATACCTCATTGAACAGCTTATGGAGTCCTCTAAACTTCCAGGTGTTCCTGAACTTAGTGTTGTAGCTCAGTATAGTGTTGGCCAAGTCCTGGCTGTTACGTATAGGCTTGGAGAGAGCACTCTCTATCATCTCCCACCGCTTCTTAAGGTGACTCTCACCATTCCTCTAAAAACAATATTCAAGTACACACAATGTAAGCTACTTGCTTAAAAATATATGTCAAACTTACTAATAAAGGACATGATAAATTAAGATTACATGGTCTGAATAGTCTGTTATTGTCATATACATCAAAAATATTTTTTATACAGTGCAAGTTGCTAACTAATCATGATGATTCATAATTTTATCTAAGCCTTAGATAATCATATTTTGTGTTTTCTTAAGAATTTTGTATGCAAAAGCTGTGGTAAGACCATAAATAAATAAATAAATTAAATAGTAAATTCTAACTCACGTCTTCAACAGGATATAAACTAAGACTAGAGCATGGCATCCTGACATGTTCTGAATCCCATTTATCGTGACCGATTTGTGGTTTTGGCGGCCTATCACCTGCCAAACAGCCGTCGCTAGGCACATGGTACAGAACTGCGTGGTTGAATGACGGAGACACGAGGGAAAACTCCGGCGAACCCCAGGGATTCTGTGATCCATACATCTCACTTAATGGAACACCCCGCCAACTGGAACCACTATCCATTTCTGCATTCATTGTAAACGCGCGAACTTGTTTACGTCTTGCTGTAAATAAAAGGTGAATACACAACCGATATTATAGTATCGCTTCACATTTGTAGCCACTTGAAAATGTGTACTAACATAAAGGCTTTATATAAGTAAACAACGTAATAAATCTCATTAAAACTATCAGATATCGGCGTCAGAAACGTTCTGATTTCTACAATCTATAAATTCTAATATTCTACAATCAACAGCCATCCGTTTGAAGATTAAACTGTCAGTGTCAGTCAGTGTCGTCTGTCACTTGTGGTTGTGAGTGTCATGTACAGTTTTAGTCGATTGTAGTCTCAAAAAATTGTTTGCGCGTAATATAGAGACTGGTGTCTGAGTTAGGTTAAACCTGTGTTACAAATCACCAGGCCATCCCTCCGTTTGTTCGGTAATAATTTACGAACAGTATCAATAAAATAAAAGTACAACACGGTGAGCATTTTCTTATAAAATAAAAATTAATTAATAACAATACTTTGAACTACTACTTTGACTTTGAACTAAAAGCAAAATTCTAAATCAAATAACAAGTCTTATTAATTAAAATAAAATAAAAATCTGTCCAGATATAACGGTAGGAATTTAGTTTAGCTAACATTAGTATCTTGGTGTGTGTGTTTGTGTGTGTGTGTGTGTGTGCGGGTCAGGGGTCAGAGTATTTGTGTGTGAGTATGTATTTGTACCTAGTGTGCGTCTCAAAGTGTATGTGTGCGTTTATTATTTTAAAGGTTTGAGTAGACTTTCCTTTGCATGATAGTCCAGGTCTTGGAGCCACATACAAACCGTCTTCTTACACTTGGTTCTTGTGAGTGGGTAAATCAGTAACTGTTTATTTAGGTTATTATATAAATACCTATGGACCTAGAAAAGGATAGAAGTTATGTTATAAGCTATATTATGTAAATCTAGTTATTGCGCATACCGCTGCAGCTCTTCTTCTATTCTCTATACCTAAACTCCAGATATTATGAAGAGTAATTCGGAGTGCTGCCTCATAATAATACTTAATATAAATAGTTGTCTTACTGTTAAAACCTGGCAATGTTGGTATAAATCAATGGTAGGGTAACGTATGGGGAAAAAGCAGCTAACTTTCAGTACGGCTCTTTGAGCCCTTTCTAGGTTTAGGTCACATAATTTCTAGTGAAGGAGTAAAACCTAAGCCTGATAAAGTTAAAGCAGTTAGAGAATTTCCAGTCCCAAAATCTTGAAGTATGATTTGGCGGCTCCACCCCATGAAGATATACAATATGATAACAATGATTGGCACAATGCGAAATATACGGCTCGTATCAAAGGTATGTCCACAATATGTCGTAAAGATTTAAATATATACATGAGTTTACGTATTCTTGGAACTAAGCTGTCAATATGCTGTTGGAATTTAAGGTCTTCATCTATGATAATACCTAAATATTTTATGGAGCTAACTCTTGATAAATAAGGGCAGGTACAATTAATATTTAATTGAAAATTACAAGTGTGAGCAATTATAGGTAAGTTAGGCTGATCTTGTTTCTTAAGGGAATAGGTCATAAATTTAGTTTTTTCTGTATTAAGAGTCAGTTTGTTTTTAGATAGCCATGCAGATACTTTATCAAAACCTCTTTGGGCATAATTGTATACTTCTTCCCCAAAGACATTGTAATGTATTCTATTGTTCTTCCCAAGTGTCACCATAGAGAACTAATGCCGTATCATCAGCGAATGCAATAATTTTCCCATTTGATAGGTTGGTCACACATAAATTATTTATATACACTAAAAATAGGGTTGGGCCTAGAATACTACCCTGTGGAACTCCGTATTCAATGGTTAATAAAATTCGTCACTGAACCAATCTTTATCCCAATGGAAACGACCTGAGTTCTATCTTTGAGGTAATTTTTAAATAGATCCGAAGGTAAGCCCCTTATTCCTAACCCCTCAAGTTTACTAATTAAAATAGGGATAGAGGGATAGACAGTGTCGAAAGCTTTTGCTTAATCAAGATATATAGCTAGAACTTTTTTCTGATTATCCAATTTTGAAATCATATCTAGATAATTTGCAGAATTACGGTCTTGAGTGCCAGGAGAAATATCAATATTGATATCACCAACATGGATAACATTCTTATAAGAGGAAAGACTACATAGGCAGGTATTCAGGGAAGTTAAAAAATTGTCTATATTTTTGTAACCGGGTGGACGATAAATGGCCACAATGACTGTATTCTGGTCAATTTTTAATACAAGTACGTTTGCATCTAGGAATTCTGGTTCATCATCATTTGCAAAATCGGTGTTCTTACAATAAATCACAACGCCCTCATTCTGTGTTTTATGTTTGGTAGTGGAGAAAAACGTGTATCCATCAATAATAATGTGCATTTTAAGTACCCTCTGGTATTCCCCAACAGTCCACTTTGCTGAACCAATTGTAGGGAGAACACATCACCATTTTTAACATCGAATTTAGGCAACCAAGAAAATAATATGTAAAATTGAGAAAATGTAAGTGCCGTGTGGTGTTTTTTGTTAGTGTAAGTGTTTGTGAGTTTGGAAGTGAGTGATGAATTGATGTGTAATTTATGTAGTGAATGATAGGAACTTTTGTATTGGAATAGCATCTCAAATATCAAAAAAAATTGAATTATAAACAATGTTATAAAATATAACAAACTAAGACCAAAAATGACAAACTTAATATATGATAGAACAATTAGTCAGAGTCTTAGTTCACCTTTTAACTTTTCTAAATCCGTTTCTGTATGAATACGTAAGGCACGTTCACCATCTTTTTTTCGCAGGTAGATTTTACCACCAGCTGACCAGCAGTATTTGTACTCATTAGAACGTGCGTAGTCTCGGGCGAGGAAAAACAGTCGTCTAGTTTTAGGCGTTAGGTGTTCGGAGATGTATATATTCCTCGTCGAGCCGCTTATATGTAGGTGATTAGTGTTTAGTTTATTTTCTTTGTGCTGGTTATTGAATTTTTTACATTGTTCAATAACATTCTCTTTCGTGATAATTGACGTAAAATCTACGATAATAGGTTTATTTTCTTCTGTCTTGGTATTGATACGATAAATATCTCTAATGTTATATGTCTGAATAGGCAGATTAAGAGTAGTGCCCACTTTGGTTATTAAGTTCAGAAGGTCTTGTTTGGATTCTTTTTGCTGAGGTGGTATATTTTTTATTTCAATAGATGATGCCTTTTGTGTCTTTTCTAGGACTTCAATTTTATTTTCTAATAGTTTAATGTATTCAGAGTTTCCTTTTCTCTCTTTATCCATATACTCCAATTTTATCTTAGGATCCTTGTTTTCGTTTGACAGTAGTTCAATTGAGTCTTTAAGGCCATTATTTTGTGTTCTTATATCATTTATTATAGCCTGCAATGCGTCTAGTTTTAGGTTTTGCTCCTCTTTTAATTCAGCTAACATTTTTCTTATCTCTGACATGGAGTTTGATAGGTCTTCATCTTGGATCCGTTTCCGGGACCGGGTGCGAGATTTAGTTCCCTTTAAGCTTGAATCGACGCTCTGCTCCAGAAATTTATTATTTGCCTTTGGAGATGTAGGCGGAGTGCGATTAAGCGACATAGTGTCTTTATCTGTTATTTTATCAAAAGAAAGGAGAATAGAGCGGATGTCAGCGTTTAGTTGAATAATAGTAAAACTCTATCGACAATCACTGTTAAAATTTACAATTCTTCAGTTTATTTATTATTATTTTTTTTCGTGTTTGTTTTTAAAATAATGTATTTTAAATAAACAAACAAACAAACAAATAAAAATTAAAAAAAATATCCAAAAAGAAAGACCACGTGGCAGGATGCGAACGCTCACTCGATTGATATTCAAGCAATGGTTCGCACCGTACAGTAACGCTGACACTATGAACAAGTGTCAAAAATGTGTTCCTATTTTTGATGTTTGAAGGTAGCAGTAAGGAAAGCAGTATTTGACCTTGTCTATTGTGCTTGAAAGTCACACTAGGTCACACTCGCCGCGCACAACACAAAACTTTTTAAGCGTCTATTTTGAAATGACCGTTTTTAATAATTGCTTCACTCACTTTAGTTGTAAGAATTTGTTTATTACCAGTTTATTAATCACTCAATTTTGTATACTATTTCACAAGTTTGTGGTTTCTACATGAATAAAAACGATTTTTATGAATAAAATTTGCGGACGTAAATATAAACACGTCTACTCACGACGGCGTCTACGCAGCTATTAGCTATTATAACGTACTCTGTGGTATAAGTGAGTGTATAATCTATGGTCTACGCGGGGGAAAGTAGTAGTGATGTACTTTAAATGTCGTATATGTATTGAATAATAATAATTATTATTATATTGAATTATTACAACAAAACATCGTTAATAATACCTACCATCTACGTATTAAACGTACGTTTTAATCTTTGATTATGTACCTACCTATATATAAATGATCTAAACCGTCTAAACTATTGAATAAATCTTAAACCGTTGTTATAGTGTAAAAGTTATAGTGCAAAATAAAAACTATCTACGTAATAAAAGATATTTATTTCATAAAACATGAGTAATATTATTATGTACGTTTTAAGTTTTAACCTTAGATTGTGTACCTATCTCAGATCAAGAACTCAATATAATATATATCGATGCCTTGATGACAAAAATTATTGTTTGAATCTATGGTTTGAATCTTGGAGTGCAAAATAACATTGCTTGAGAATTTTAGCACAAATTTAAAAATATTCACATGCTAAACTACTAAATTCTGCAACCCGGAACACAGAAATTAAACTATCGTCCTTCTGCGTTCCTTCTGTCAAAAATACCAAACAAACATTTCAGATTTCAAGCGTCAAGCAAGCATGAACTCTGTGGCCTGAACGCTTTTTGGAATTTTATGAAATATTAACGCAATCGTAATTTCTACACTCTAAGTATAATTAGGAATATTTCTATACTAGCTACATAGTTTATTATTATCATGAATTTGGAATTACTAGGTGAGAACTTTAACAAGAGACAATTAGAGCTTTCGGTATTTGTTGTTGTTGTGTACGGTGTTTACTAAACAGTTATTTGTTTAATTTCCAGAATCATTTGGTCAAAACTATCCCGAGGTGAGCATGCTCTGTTACTTTACATATACCCTCTCTTTACGTAACTCACGTACGTGCAACGAATTATTGTAACGTTTCATTTCTAACTAATATATTAACTAATTTTCGAGAACAATACCAGTAACTACGAACAATATTCAACTTATGAATACGTATCATAGGCATTTAGGGGTCCCCATAAACTCTCTTTTTACCAACAATCTAAATTCTAGGTGAAATATAACAACCTAAAAATGTATGTAACCGCAGTAACTGTGTACAGTAAAAAATATTATATTCTATGTTTATTTTAGGAATTTGATGGTACACTAGACTCCATATCTCTAGCGGCCACGTGCGCCTTCAACAGGCGAGGTACTCTCTTGGCTGTTGGTTGCAATGACGGGAGGGTATTCATATGGGACTTCCTGACACGGGGTATTGCTAAATCAATCTCTGCACATGTATACCCCGTATGTAGTCTCAGTTGGTCTAGAAATTGTAAAAAGGTAAGCATCTGTAGATTTATTACAAAATAATGAATAGAAAGAAAACCTATGCAATAGGCAGACTCCTTATAATTAGGAAAAAAGGCAGGGATATGATGATGATTTACGAAATTGAAAAACATTTTGAAACCAAGTTTGCTGAAATTTTATGCTACACACATACATAATGTACCTAATTTGTTTATTATGCGCATTCGGAATAATTAATAACAACACATTTATTTAATAATTTTACTACACACGCTGCCACAATCAATCATTTATATATACTTTTTCTTATTCATTTTTATATTTTTTACAGCTCCTTTCAGCATCAACAGACCACAATGTATGCATATGGGATGTTCTCTCTGGGGAGTGTGAACAGAGGTATAGGTTCCCCACACCCATACTGAGGGTTCAGTTTGATCCAAGGAATGACAAAAGGTTTCTAGTATGTCCAATGAGACATGCAGCACTGCTGGTTGATACCGACGGGGAACACAAAATATTACCTATAGATGATGATGTAAGTTCTTGAGTGAATTGTGTTAATAAATAATTATGTTTTATTCTTTGGTTGACCAAGCAAATCTCAGGAAGTAATGGCCCGATTTTAAAAATTCTTTCAATGTTAGATAGCCTAATTAGTATATTTATAACATGCTTATGCCAATGCTCATGCCAATGTAAATTCAAACATCCCATGGTCCACATACAGCAATGGTAGTAACAGGAGCGCGTGGGAGGGAAGTCAACTGATGGGAACTTTGTTTGACATATTTGCGCGCCGATATATAAATAGATCAGATAACTCTTTCGAGTCTATTCAGTCACATTTTAAGGACCTATATTTTTTTTGATCCCCTATTTTATTCTGTCGTTGATACATGCTGCAAAATTATGTAATTATCTAAATATTAATATTTTTCAGGGCGATATAAATGTTATAGCATCATTTGACAGAAGAGGAGACAATGTTTATACAGGCAATGCCAAAGGGAAAATATTAATTTTAGACTCTCAATCATTAGCAGTAAAGGCCAGTTTTAAGATAACCGTTGGAACATCAAGTACTACAAGTATTAAAAGTATAGAATTTGCAAGACGAGGAGAGTAAGTGATCAGTTTTATTTTCCTTTCATTTTCAATTATAATTTATTAAATTAATCGAAGCGGCGGTAGCCTAATGGCTAGGGCGTCGGACTTGCGATCATATGGTTGCAGGTTCGAATCCCACCCATTACACTACCGACGTGAACCCACTCGTAACACAAGCATCTTAGCTTAGCACGAGGGGTTAACGAGATTACTAGTAATGTGCGAACCACATTGCTAGTAATCTTTAAAAAAAAAAAAAAAAAATAATATTATAAAAAAAAAACCTGAAGTTCACACAACTAATTTTTTTTTTTTTAATAAAAATGAATAATTTATAAGAATCTTTCTTTCTATAATTATGATAGCTTTTGTTTGTAAGTAAGCTGATATTAATGGTAAAATGTTTTTTAGCTGCTTCCTAGTAAATACATCAGATCGTGTCATAAGAGTGTATGACACAAACACAGTGCTTAAATGTGGTATCAATGGAGAACCAGAACCCATCCAGAAACTTCAGGATCTTGTCAATAAGTAAGATATTTTATTACTCTGCTATAAAATTACTGCCTTATTGATTGCAGGAATAAGGGACGAAATAAAAAAACATAAATTTTCGAAATATAACATGATTTTAATGAAATAATCCTATCTGTTCAAACTAGGTTTATTTCAATTTGTTACATTAGTTTTACTTGAAAATTCGTAACTATTTTTTTTTCTTAAAGATTACTAGCTATGGGGGGCGCATATTACTAGTAATCTCGTTAACCCCTCGTGCTAAGCTAAAATGCTTGTGTTACGAATGAGTTCACGTCGGTAGTGTAATGGGTGGGATTCGAACCCGAGTCCGACGCCCTAGCCATTAGGCAACCGCCGCTTCGAACTACTAAGAACAATAAGACAAGGCTCAATACTTTTTGTATGAGATTAGGCTTATAAGCAGTTGTCAGCAGCAGGCTGTTTACTTAAGGGCTAGCAGGACACCCAATAATGTTCTCAATGCAAGATTGTCAAAATTCATAAATTCGGAAACTACGCAATAAAAATACGATCTTGTGATGGTCCTAATAAAGTACAAAATTTCAGAAACGTGTATCACATGCTAGCCTAAGCTTTACCCATCTGGTCTACATATAACTTTGTTATAGAACAACATGGAAGAAGTGCTGTTTCTCCGGTGACGGGGAGTACATATGCGCGGGCTCAGCGCGCCAACACGCGCTCTATATCTGGGAGAAATCTATCGGTAACCTCGTGAAAATCTTACACGGGACTAAGGGCGAGCTGTTACTGGACGTCGTCTGGCATCCTATTAGGCCGATCATTGCTAGTATCAGCGCAGGTTAATATTTTTATTTTTATACTTGAGTAAGAGCTACAAATCTTCTGCCTAGCTTTTTCCCAAGCTATGTTGGGGTCGGCTTCCAGTCTTACCGGATTTAGCTGAATACCATATTTTACATTGAGCGACTGCCTATCTGACCTCCACAACCTATTGCTAGGTACAGTATTCCATAGTAAGACTGGTTGTCAGAATTGTAATGACTTAACGACTATCAAAGATCACTGTATGACAGTCGGGACCAACGGCTTAACGTGCTTTCCGAGGCACGGAGTGGTCTCGATATGTTTACAAATGGTCACCCATCCACGGACCAACCGCGGCTTAACCTTTATTATCGGTCAAACCGTATGGCTTACACTTAGCCACGAGCCCCCCTCGAGTAAGAGCTACAAATACTTAAAGTAATTCTATGTCCTCAACAGAAAAAAAAAATATACATACTATATAAATCGGTGATTTACAATAATTAAGAAAGTACTTAAAACTTTGAAATGTTACTAGGTACTTACCTGGTTTCGAATTTGCAACCATGTGCATTGCAATCTGGTCTTTGTCCGCTAGGCCACCACAACATCACACTGGTGACGTTTCCTTATTGCTTTCTAGATGTATACCTCCTTATTTCCTTATCAATAATTTTTTTTGAAGTCCATCATAATATAATAATACCAATCATGATAAAAAATGTCAATCATATTATTTAGACGAAAATTCCCAGGTGTTGTATCAATATGGGCGCAAAATCAAGTAGAAAACTGGTCAGCATTCGCTCCTGACTTCAAGGAACTGGATGAAAATGTAGAGTATGAGGAAAGAGAAAGTGAGTTTGATGTGGAAGACGAAGATCGGTCAGTGGACCAGGCGGGAGAGAGCCATGATGATGAAGAAGTCGAGGTAACTGGCATTGACATCATTTTTTTTTAGAAAAATTACTCCTTTTTTTTAACTTTCTCCTTAGTAGATCACAGACTTAGAAGACTTCTCGGATACATGTCACAAATTAGTTGAATGTCTGTTTCGCGCTTCACTGATTTAATGCTCCAATTTGCATAAACTTAACACAAACTCAAAATCAAAATGTGAATTTAATTCATTGGAAATCAGTCTTAAATGAACGCATCTGGTGAAACCACCCCATAACAGATTTATCATTGCATAACCCATTACTACCATCACAAATAAAAAAAGCACTCATCTTCTTTCCATGTCTTGTCGAAAATTGAAACATTCGCGAAAAATTAGAAGACTGATGAACTTTTTGAACAGAGAAACAAACTAATATCCAGTATATCATTTACAATCAGGTTGATGTGACGACGTGCGAGCCGGTGGCCGCGTTCTGCAGTTCCGATGAAGAGGGAGAGGATGAGCATATGCTGTCCTTCTTACCCATAGCACCTGAGATTGAAGACCCAGAGGTATGTTGTAGACGTCATGTTGATGTAATTTCGGAATGATACAGATTTATGAATATTTTAGTTTATACTTATTGGATATTTTGCTATGTCTGGCAGACAAAAACCCATAATTATTAGTGTGTTTCGATCTCAACCAAAATGTTTCGGAAATCCGGTGATTGCGGTTACGGAGTTACATAAAATCTCTTTTGTAAACACTTCTTCAGTTTCATTATCTTTCTCTGATGTTGAGACCTTGCCGGGAGTGCAGATTGGCTGGTATAATATATGTCTTACAAACTATTGGTATCCAGAACATATATGCTAGATCCGTAGTTGATCCTCAATAATATCACAAAATAATATATAATTTAATACTTAATTTACTAGAAACAGCTACAGTGTATACCTACGTAATAGGAATGTTTGTAACCTAGTAATTCGTTTTATATACCATACCTAAATATGGCAGTCGCAAGTCAATGGAACTTTTAACTTTAAGCCTTGAATGATTTATTCACAGGATGGATGGGCGGCAACACAAGAGACAGTAACGCCAACAGAAACACCTGAAAAATTGGAGCCAGCGGCAAAGAGGCCGAAGAGTAAAACATACGATATATCACTGAAAATAGCACCTCCTGGTGAGTACTCCCATAGTTTAACGACCTCCGTAGTCGAGAGGCACAACGAATTTCAAGGTGTCGGAAGCTCTGTGGTCCCGGGTTCGATCCCGGATGGGTCAATGTATAAAAAAACACTTCTACATTGTCTCGGGTCTGGATGTTTGTGGTACCTTTGTTGACACTGATTCCATAACACAAGTGCTTCAGCTACTTACATTGGATTCGGAGCAATGTATTTGTTGTCCACATAAAAAAAAAACGTTGCGGTTTGCGGGAGACGTAGCTACCAAATAACGGCGCCCGAATAAGTAGAATGACGCCCCCGTCAGCAGGCCACCCCTATCTCCTTCCGTCCCGTTCGCACGTGTTACCACCACCCCCGGTACCTTACGTCCCCCATCGCCCGCACACTGCAGGAACGTCACGAGCGAATTTGCCAAACTATAGGTTGATAATTTAAAAAGAATAACTAAAACTAGTTTCAGTCCATATAGAATTATTTCAATCCAGATATAATCCATCTTTCAAGAATTTTGACAGAAACATTTTATTTCCAGAACAACCGCTGTCATTTGGAGGCAAAAACAAACAAGCAGCAGGTAGCAAAAAAGTTGCTGGAAGACCTCGTAAATAAAATATTTTATATGAATTAGCTTGTTTTTTTTATCCAATCTGAAGACTCCATTTCATTAACTCTGCAACATTAACTGACATGCACTTTTTTCTTGCATTTAATTTATTTTTATACATAAAGGAGGTAATCAATTTAGAGAAAAGTAAAACGAGGCCATTAGAATGATACGTGTAAATTGTAGGAGAAAACATTTATTTTTTCAAAAAAAATGTTGTCGATCTCTTTAATAAAATTCGTATTCAGAGTATACTGTAAGTACCTATCGGTCGTATATAAATAAATCTCACTTAAACATAACCAAAATAATAATACATTCGCCTATTCGAGACCAAAAAGACTCAATAATATATAATATTTACTCCCTATTGCTAAACTAAAACTCCTACACTAACACATTAATATCGTACAGAGCGAGCCGCGAGGTGCGGCGCATAAATATAATTATCTATCGCGCGGTATGTACAGCGGCGGCTACGCGTCTATGTCGTCGTCTTCGTGCTGGCTCGAGAAGTAGCTGACGAGCCCGCCGAACACGCTACCCTCTTCGCGGCCGCTCGAGCCCGCCATGACAGGGCCGGCTGGGACCAGGCCCGGGCCTGCGGGGACCAGACCCGGGCCGGCGGGGACCAGACCCGGGCCGGCGGGGACCATGCCCGGGCCGGCGGGGACCAGGCCCGGGCCAGCGGGGACTAGGCCCGGGCCGGCGAGAGTCGGAGCCGAAGCCAGATGCGCAGCAGGCGCGGCGGGCGGCGGTGTGAGCGAGTCCGGCATCTCCTGCTTGACCACGCTCAGCGCCTCCAGGCGCTCGGGGCGCGCGGGCGGCGGCGGGTCGCGCACGCTGAGCGGCAGCGGCGCGGGCGGCGAGGCGCGCGGGCCGTCGGCGTAGTGCGGCGCGTAGGGGCGCGGCGCCAGGTACGCGGCGGGCTCCGCGGGCCCGGCCGGGCTGCGCGCGCGCGCCTCGCCGTACGCCGCGCCGCGCGCGCCCGCCGCCACGCCGCGCTCCGCCGGCCCGGGCGCCGGTGCGTAGGGACCGTACGGTCCGTACTGAGGCGCGTACGGTCCGAGCGGATATCGCGGCCTGCGGTCCTTGTTGTCTGTGTGCTTGATTTTTGGATGTCGAGGAGGCTCATCGCGCTGCGGCGTGGGCGAAGGATCCCGCGCCGGCGACCCGGTAGGCGATCGATACTCGGGTTCAGTTTTCACCTCTGCTTTGATTCGTACGGGCGGCTCGTGTTCCACTGGCGGAGTAGATCGTGGTGGTGGCGGTCCGGACGACGGCGGGCGATTCTGCAACGGAACGCCGAGGGGACCGCCGAGGCCGGGCGGCATGCCGCGGTGCATGGCGAGCGGCCCCCCCGGCAGCCCCGAGCTCGGCATGGCGTGCGGGCTGGAGCTGGGCGGCAGCGCGCGGTGCAGGCCCAGCGGCCCGAGCGCGTGCGGCGGGGGACCGTGCCCGGACGGCGACAGTCCATGCCCATGGGGAGGTCCAAGACCTGGCGGAGGTCCGTGACCGGGAGGCGATGGTCCATGTCTGGGGGAGGGTCCGTGACCGGGAGGCGAAGGACCGTGTCCGGGGCCCGGCGGTCCATGATTTGAGTTGGGTGGTCCATGACCGGGCGGTAAAGGGCCGTGTCCAGGTGGTAGGCCGTGGCCGGGCGGCATTCCATGTCGCAGCGGTCCTCCGTGTCCAGGTGGTGGACCATGTCCGGGAGGCGGGCCGTGGCCAGAAGGCGGTCCATGTCCGCCCGGTGGGCCATGTCCGGGCGGTGGTCCGTGTCCTGGAGGCGGACCATGTCCAGGTGAGGGCCCGTGTCCGGGAGGGGGTCCGTGTCCTGGAGGCGGACCATGTCCAGACGGAGGCCCGTGTCCTGGAGGCGGTCCATGTCCAGGCGGGGGCCCGTGGCCGGGAGGGGGTCCATGTCCGGGCGGGGGCCCGTGTCCGGGAGGAGGTCCATGTCCGGGCGGGGGTCCATGTCCGGGCAGGGGTCCATGCCCGGGCGGGGGCGCGTGGCCCGGCGGCGCGGGCGAGGTGGCGGCGGCGTAGGGCGCGCGCGGCGGGTACTGTCCGGGATGCTGCAGCGCGCGCACGTGTCCGTAGTACTGCGGGAACTGCCGCGCGCCGGGGTGCAGCCCGTACATCGACATGTTCTGTCCGCGCGGGCCGTACGACCCGCCGCCAGGGTACATCATCGGACCCCTGTACAACAAACGAATTAACATCAGATGGAGCAAAAACAATAATAAACGAGCACGCGATACCTTCAAGCACCTAGAGTAATTTAATAAGTATATTTTAATGTTTCTTAAGCGCCGTCTTGAGGATCTTTTCCAAAATGAACAGACACTTCAGACCTAAAGCCAAATAATTTATTTAGCTTTTCATCTTGTATTAACTTGTGCAATCTGCTCGACTTGTCTTAGACCTCGTCGACGTTTTGAACTAACCTGTATTGTTGGTTGAGCATATGCGGCATCCGTGTGATGATGCTGGGCTCCTCCGTGATCGGCTTGAAGGGCTGCGGCGACCCAGCTACTGAAAGCGTACCTGCTGACATTATGGCTTGAATGTAAAACTACGGTTTTACTTTCACTGGTTAATCTACTTTTGTGAATAGTTAATCTACTAATAATATGTTGTAAACAAAACGAAAAAGAAATAGATTTTGGTCCGAAATATATAATAATAATTCTTTATTTCCAGTAAATGCACAAAAATTACACTTAAAAAACATGGCTTAAACTAAGTGGTCCAGTGGATAAAGACCCTGACTCCTAAACTAGGTAATAACCTGTATCTTAGGAGGCATATATATCCCAAGTATGTAACCTATTGTAATACTTATTCATTGTTTTATTATCAGTGGGACGACTTGATATTTCAAATTTTCGCAGAAATCTAGAGAATGTCCCTAGATTTCTGCGAAAATTTGAGAAAACACGCCTATTTGTATTTATAAGAATATATAGTTAAAATATTACTCAATATTTTTAGAAAATGTTGTTTTTTACACAAATACGAGTGTCTCTTTAAAAACAAATGCCAAATATCCCTTTTTTGCTTTGTCCAAAAAGTTGTTTCATAGCCTTTCATTATACAAATCCTATATTTTATTATCACAGTTTTCTTATAATGTATAATATCTCACCTTCTCTAAGTGCAGCGGCCTGGTCAGGTCGGCCTGAGTGTTGTGCACGTTCTTCTGCCGACAGAACGCCGCGTAACTCAGCCCGCACCTGGGAGCACAACATCAATATTTATCGTAGAATGTAGTAGGTTCGTGTATAGAACACAATGTTAATTTATTTTCATAAGACTTTTCAATCTAGTATAAATAACGAGGCAAAAAGAGTTATGCTAAAATAACTAGAAATATGAGATAAACTCGTGAACTGAAAGTTGCCTAAACACTGTTTTTAGTATTGCATACTCATCGGGATATTATCTATATTCTTCGAATGGTAATCTTAAAATGATTTAACTAACCACATTTAACTTGAGAACCATGGTTTTACTATGATTACTATGTTTGTTAGGGAGATGATTCTTATGAAATAAAAATACTAGATTTTACTTTTCGGATTTTAGTCCGTTCGATTACTGGGCACAGCACATATTAAAAAAAATCCATGAACGAAGTTTTGTTTCTTTTTATCAATAAAAATTACAGCATTATTTTCTATTTCCAAAATTTAAAGTCAAGGGGCACCAAGAAAACCCACCATGTATTGAAGGCGAATTAGTACGATTACAATGAGGGTGTGTGTAGGCGACCGTGTGGGTGTGGTATGTGTGATGTGTGGTACCTGCAGGCGGGGCGCGGCGGGGTAGCGCGGCGTGTCGTACGATTACAATGAGGGTGTGTGTAGGCGACCGTGTGGGTGTGGTATGTGTGATGTGTGGTACCTGCAGGCGGGGCGCGGCGGGGTAGCGCGGCGTGTCGTACGATTACAATGAGGGTGTGTGTAGGCGACCGTGTGGGTGTGGTATGTGTGATGTGTGGTACCTGCAGGCGGGGCGCGGCGGGGTAGCGCGGCGTGTCGTACGATTACAATGAGGGTGTGTGTAGGCGACCGTGTGGGTGTGGTATGTGTAGAATGCTTGATAACACTAACCACTATCACTAGGTATACACACAAAGCAATGACTTATGTCCGCACGCTACGCTGGTTGAACCTAGAATGCGCTCCCCACCCTGTCACAGTATACTACATCCCTTCCTTCTTTTAAGAAAACAAATAATTGCATATAATCAGATTGCAGCTATTTAATGATAATCAAACACTTGCATCACAATAGATTTGGAGGTTTACGATGATACATACAGTGAAAGGAACAATCAGTTTTCAGCCTCAGGATGCGTTTCACTATTATCACTTTTATCAACAACTTTCCAATTATTATTTTCTACTCTCTTTAAGTGAATAACATTTCTGCGATATTCTTTTCCTGTTAAATCGTTCCTCACTCTAACGTCTCCGCCATGTACATCTGTTACTGTATGAGCTTCTGGGTTAAAGTTCGGTGTTAGTTTATTTTCCTTTCTAAGTTACTATCCACAGCTTTCCTTTTCATATCCGCGTATTCTTTTCCTTTATCTTTCTTTTCTGTATCTCTGTCTCTTACTTCTGAATCTGTTATGTTATGTTCAATATCTGCTGCTACCGGTATTTTATCACGAAATTGTCTACGGAAGAATAGTTCTGCAGGGGTTTTCCCAGTTGTGGTATGAGGTGTGCTATTGTACATTATCATGTATTCTAAAAGTTCATTTTTCCACTCTTTCTTTTCTAGCTGACTAATTCTTAATCGCTTAAGTACATCTCTATTCTGGCGTTCGACTTCACCATTCATTTGTGGAAAATAAGGGATGGTATTATTTATTGTAATACCACATTCATTACAATATGCCTTAAAATTCTCGCTAGTAAACTGGTTACCGTTGTCACATGTTAGCGTTACAGGGTATCCGAGCCGAGAAAATATTTCTTTTAGTACATTAATCGTTCCTGCGGCTGTAATATTTTTCATTACTTTTATTTCCTTATAACGACTAAAGTAGTCTACAAGAATGAGTAAATAATCATTTGATGGCAAGGGTCCTAGGAAATCGATCGCCACATCAATCCAAGGCTCAACTGGAAGAACTCTTCTTTTAATAGGATGAGGCGGATTTGGTGCTGAAACAAGTGTACACCCTTTGCAAGCTTTAACTCTCTTCTCAGCATCCCTGTCAATCTTTGGCCACCATACCTTGGTTCTAAGGCGTGTCTTCATGGCTACTATGCCGGGATGTCCTTGATGAGCAGCTTCGAGAACTCTATCACGAAGTTTTGCCGGGATAATAAGCTTATTAGCCCTTAGTGCTATATTGCCATGGAAACAAATCTCTGTTTGGAAAGGTTTATAAGCATTAACAGATTCATCCCATTTATTATCGAAAATTCCGTTTTTTAATGCTGTGATCTCAACGTCTGCCGCACTGGCTGAATCAATCTCATTTAGGGGTACTGCAACCGGTCTGCTATATTCAATAATTGAATTAAGATAGTTTTCACTGTCGAATGGTACCGTTTGATTTGATTCACAAAGCCGAGAAATTGGGTCTGCGATATTATCCTTGCCCGGGCGGTAAACAACTTTGTACTTGAAAGCCTGCAGCCGAAGTACCCAGCGTTCAATACGCGCGCAAGGTTTAGATCGGGGCCCAAAGATGGTCTCCAAGGGTTTGTGATCACTGATAAGATCAAACTCTTTACCTAAAAGGTATATTTTAAAATGCTCTACAGCCCATACCAGTGCCAACGCTTCCTTTTCGGTTTGGCAATATCTTTTCTCACAGTCAGTGAGGCTCTTATTACCAAACGCTATCACGCGAGGGCCTTTGCGATCAATTTGTATGAGCACCGCCCCTAGCCCAACTGGAGAAGCGTCTGCTATTATTTGTGTCTTATCCGCTGGATTGTAATAACCTAGTGTCTTGATCTCTGACAACTGTTGCTTAAGGCTTTTAAATGCTTTTTCTTGAATACTCGTCCAATACTTCTGAATGTTTGCAGATTTGGTCAATTTTATTCGAACTAGTCGTCGCAAGGGTTCTGTGAGCGATGCCAAATTAGGAATCCATTTGCCTACATAGTTAGCTAAACCAAGAAAGCTCTGTATTTCTTCAACAGTGGATGGCCTTCGCGCAGACTGGATTGCCTGGATATATTTAGCTAAGGGTTTTATCCCTTCTGCTGTTAGTTCGTGCCCTAAAAATTCTATTTTGTTCGTTCTAAAAATGCACTTAGCTTCGTTAAGGAGAACATTATTATCTTTTAGTACTTGCAGTACCTTATTGAGCCGTCTGTTGTGCTCCTGTTCGTCAGACCCATAGATGATAATATCATCTATGAAGTTAGCAGTACCTTCGCAACCTAACAATAATCTCTCTAGTACTTTTTGGAACATTTCAGGTGCACACGATACACCAAACATCAGTCTCTTATAACGAAATAATCCTTTACTGGTGCTAAAAGTGGTAATATATCTGCAGTTTTCATCAATTTCTAATTGGTGAAAAGCATTTTTTATATCGAGTCGAGAAAAATACTTGGCTTGCCTAAAATTTGGCAAGAGTTCATCCATTGTGGGGAGTGGATGATTCTCTCTAATAATGGCCTCATTTGCTCGTCTCATGTCAATACAGATCCGAACCTCACCATTTTCTTTCAATACCGGTACCATTGGAGATACCCATGGTGACGGTCCATTAACCTCTTCAATAATGTCAGCTTCTTTAAGTTCGATAAGTTTTTTATTTACTTTTTCTTCTAAAGGAATTGGTATCCTCCTATACGGCTGGATAACTGGTGATATTTCTTTATTAATGGGAATCTGAATAGTGACATCTTTGAATTTAGGGAAAGTGCTGATATTATTGATAGGGATACCAACCCGAAGAGCATTAAGTTGTATCGCACTGACTTTACCTAGAAGGTTACGGGTACCATTCCGAATAACATAAAAAGTTGCGGTCTTAGTAATTCCACCATCAATAGTTATACTGGCGTCAAATGCGCCTAAAATCTCTAGAGGTTTTTGACTACCGTAAGGCAATAATATTTTATCAGGATTCTTGGTTTGATTAATTGCCTTTACTTTATGGCTTTTCAAATATTCCCACGTCTTATCAGTGATAATATTGCATTTACTGCCAGAGTCAATCAGCATTTCAATGACAACACCCCCGATTTTACAACTAACAATTGCATCATCATCCAAATGAAATACGTAGTCTACTTCGTCTGTGTTTTTGTCGGTTTTACCAATTTTTTGTCTTTTTGTTCTATCCGTTTTCTCATAGTTATTCGATTGTGTTTTCCGTTTCTGTAATTTAGTCCTACAATAGTCTTTATAATGTCCAATAATCCCGCATTTTAAGCATTTTCTCTCTCTGGCTGGACAGTTGTCATCAAAAGACAGGTGTTTACTGCTGCCACACCTAAAGCAGTTCTTTGAAGAACTCTGATTTGTAGGAGGAAATTTCCGAGTATGCAATTTATTTATATCAGATTTATTAGTGTCATATATTTTACTTGAACCAGGTTTGTCAAATGTATCAAGTTGCCTATTGACAGTTTCAAGTGTGGTGGCAATTGTAATAACCTGTTGAAGAGTGACACTGTCACCCGCCGATAGGATTTTCTTCCTTAATTCTGCGCTTTGGCCTTTTTCGACGATTTGGTCTATTAAATTTTCATCCTTAGCAGCAAATTTGCATTTATCAGCTTGATTTCGCAGTCGCACTAAAAATGTTTCGAATCTTTCCCCTTCCTCTTGTTTCATAAGTCGAAAGGTGTACCTTTCATAGTATCGACTCTGTTTGGGGGAGAAATATTCATCTAATTTCTCTATTGCAACTTTATAAACATCTACGTTATCAATTTCGTCTACGTGAGCCCCGGGCAGGTTGTGATATACTTCTTGAAGGGCAAAGCCACCAATATGCAAGAGGGTTGCTCGTTTTTTTCCACCTGAGTCAATATTGGCGGCTAGGAAATATATCTCAAGGGCTCTTTTCCATTTTTCCCATCTAACCCCCACTGAAACAGGGTCACCTTCGCAATCGAAATGTTCAAGACTTGGAAGCGCTGATGTTATCTGAGCCATAATGGGGCGATCTGTAACAATCGCATAACTGCTTATGATTTGTTTGAAGTTGCAGAAACAACCCTTTCACTTAACCAGTAAAGTCTATCTTATTGACTTTATGAGTCTCTCATATTGACTATATAAACCATAACGAGATTTAATAAAATCCTAATACAATGTAATAGCCTTTCTTATTGACCATTCATGAGCCACGCGGTCTCTCATATTGACCTTTCAACAAATTCTTTCCTCCAAGACAACTTTTAACACTTCATTATAACAGTCTATCTTATTGACCTTTCAACAACAGACCTTCTTTAAAGAAACCTTTTAACATTTCATTACAAAAGTCTATCTTATTGACCTTACATTCACACAGGGCCTCTCATATTGACCTCACAATATCACATGAGTGTCCTCCGTCAACTTTCACACCATTTGTGTTAGCTAGTTTTGGTCTTAAAAAAAATTTTTTTTTTTTTTTTTTTACCATATCATTTTGTATTGATATATTTATCTTATATGCATTCATAATAAATGGTGTTTAGGTATTTATTCAATATAAATAAACACAAATATACATATAAAAATATACAAACATCTTAAATACACATCTGTAATTAAAATTGGTATTATCTACATAAGGCGTGATCCACCAAACCTTCCGTTAAAGTTGAAGTCTTTTTTTATTACAACAAATCATAACAATTTATTTGTATTGATAGCATAGATAAGATCGAGATACGTCAATTACGTTATTATATCGAATACGCTCGTCAATTTATGCATTCATCTTACATTCACCTAATACTAGTTAAACTCATTAGGAATGTACAATACAAAGTTGTAAACACGCAATTACTTTAAAGATGAGATAAGAAAGCTAACTATCTTCTTTTTGTAAGCGAGTAATATTGTAAACGAACATTTAATTTTTCCTTCTACCCGCATATTGACTTATTAAAATTTTAATCTCATCTCATCTTATTCCTTTTTAACAAAATACTAGTGCATTAGTACTCACGTTTTTCCTCGTCGCCACTTGTAGAATGCTTGATAACACTAACCACTATCACTAGGTATACACACAAAGCAATGACTTATGTCCGCACGCTACGCTGGTTGAACCTAGAATGCGCTCCCCACCCTGTCACAGTATACTACAGTATGTGTGATGTGTGGTACCTGCAGGCGGGGCGCGGCGGGGTAGCGCGGCGTGTCGTACGATTACAATGAGGGTGTGTGTAGGCGACCGTGTGGGTGTGGTATGTGTGATGTGTGGTACCTGCAGGCGGGGCGCGGCGGGGTAGCGCGGCGTGTCGTACGATTACAATGAGGGTGTGTGTAGGCGACCGTGTGGGTGTGGTATGTGTGATGTGTGGTACCTGCAGGCGGGGCGCGGCGGGGTAGCGCGGCGTGTCGTACGATTACAATGAGGGTGTGTGTAGGCGACCGTGTGGGTGTGGTATGTGTGATGTGTGGTACCTGCAGGCGGGGCGCGGCGGGGTAGCGCGGCGTGTCGTACGATTACAATGAGGGTGTGTGTAGGCGACCGTGTGGGTGTGGTATGTGTGATGTGTGGTACCTGCAGGCGGGGCGCGGCGGGGTAGCGCGGCGTGTCGTACGATTACAATGAGGGTGTGTGTAGGCGACCGTGTGGGTGTGGTATGTGTGATGTGTGGTACCTGCAGGCGGGGCGCGGCGGGGTACCGCGGCGTGTCGTACGATTACAATGAGGGTGTGTGTAGGCGACCGTGTGGGTGTGGTATGTGTGATGTGTGGTACCTGCAGGCGGGGCGCGGCGGGGTAGCGCGGCGTGTCGTACGATTACAATGAGGGTGTGTGTAGGCGACCGTGTGGGTGTGGTATGTGTGATGTGTGGTACCTGCAGGCGGGGCGCGGCGGGGTAGCGCGGCGTGTCGTACGATTACAATGAGGGTGTGTGTAGGCGACCGTGTGGGTGTGGTATGTGTGATGTGTGGTACCTGCAGGCGGGGCGCGGCGGGGTAGCGCGGCGTGTCGTACGATTACAATGAGGGTGTGTGTAGGCGACCGTGTGGGTGTGGTATGTGTGATGTGTGGTACCTGCAGGCGGGGCGCGGCGGGGTAGCGCGGCGTGTCGTACGATTACAATGAGGGTGTGTGTAGGCGACCGTGTGGGTGTGGTATGTGTGATGTGTGGTACCTGCAGGCGGGGCGCGGCGGGGTAGCGCGGCGTGTCGTACGATTACAATGAGGGTGTGTGTAGGCGACCGTGTGGGTGTGGTATGTGTGATGTGTGGTACCTGCAGGCGGGGCGCGGCGGGGTAGCGCGGCGTGTCGTACGATTACAATGAGGGTGTGTGTAGGCGACCGTGTGGGTGTGGTATGTGTGATGTGTGGTACCTGCAGGCGGGGCGCGGCGGGGTACCGCGGCGTGTCGTACGATTACAATGAGGGTGTGTGTAGGCGACCGTGTGGGTGTGGTATGTGTGATGTGTGGTACCTGCAGGCGGGGCGCGGCGGGGTAGCGCGGCGTGTCGTACGATTACAATGAGGGTGTGTGTAGGCGACCGTGTGGGTGTGGTATGTGTGATGTGTGGTACCTGCAGGCGGGGCGCGGCGGGGTAGCGCGGCGTGTCGTACGATTACAATGAGGGTGTGTGTAGGCGACCGTGTGGGTGTGGTATGTGTGATGTGTGGTACCTGCAGGCGGGGCGCGGCGGGGTAGCGCGGCGTGTCGTACGATTACAATGAGGGTGTGTGTAGGCGACCGTGTGGGTGTGGTATGTGTGATGTGTGGTACCTGCAGGCGGGGCGCGGCGGGGTAGCGCGGCGTGTCGTACGATTACAATGAGGGTGTGTGTAGGCGACCGTGTGGGTGTGGTATGTGTGATGTGTGGTACCTGCAGGCGGGGCGCGGCGGGGTAGCGCGGCGTGTCGTACGATTACAATGAGGGTGTGTGTAGGCGACCGTGTGGGTGTGGTATGTGTGATGTGTGGTACCTGCAGGCGGGGCGCGGCGGGGTAGCGCGGCGTGTCGTACGATTACAATGAGGGTGTGTGTAGGCGACCGTGTGGGTGTGGTATGTGTGATGTGTGGTACCTGCAGGCGGGGCGCGGCGGGGTAGCGCGGCGTGTCGTACGATTACAATGAGGGTGTGTGTAGGCGACCGTGTGGGTGTGGTATGTGTGATGTGTGGTACCTGCAGGCGGGGCGCGGCGGGGTAGCGCGGCGTGTCGTACGATTACAATGAGGGTGTGTGTAGGCGACCGTGTGGGTGTGGTATGTGTGATGTGTGGTACCTGCAGGCGGGGCGCGGCGGGGTAGCGCGGCGTGTCGTACGATTACAATGAGGGTGTGTGTAGGCGACCGTGTGGGTGTGGTATGTGTGATGTGTGGTACCTGCAGGCGGGGCGCGGCGGGGTAGCGCGGCGTGTCGTGGAAGGCGTGCGGCGCGCGCGGACCGCCGTACGCCAGCGGTGCGCCCATCGGAGGAGGAGAGAACTCCATCTTCTCCTTCTTCAATCTCTTCGTCTCCTGCATAGCGAGCCGCGCTAGTCTCTTCTCTTCCCTCTCTTTAGCTTTCTGTTCCTTCATTTTTTCTTTTTCTTCTCGCTTCTGAATTCTTTCGAGTTTCTTAGCTTCGCGTTCAGCCCGTTTCGCTTCTCGCTCTTGCCGTTTCTTTTCTCTTTCCACCTATAAATTATGACGCTTGTTTGAACTGGGTATTTTTATTAATAACATCATATTTTACAAGTTATAACAAATATAATTCACAAAATGCTTTATTGAGCTAATACTTACTTGGTTGGGTTTTGTAGGTGAGCCGTCCGTTCTGAGATCTGTAGAAACAAATATTTATATTCGTTAAATTATAATGCATCTTCTTTCATCTTATAGGTTTTCTTCTTAATCTATCAATCAACTCAGACAATTTCGGTCTATTGCTGGGCATTGGTCTCAGGGCCGCGGGCCGAGGACCTTGCCTCCTTGTCGCTGGATGCCATCGAGCCCGTCCTGGGTGTTTTTTTTTTTAAGTCCTGGGTGATTGACTCGATCGGCAACGTGGCTCCCTCTCTCTGCGTCTGGTGCAGGTGCTGTCCGGGCATGGCTGCTTTGGATCGTACCTGCATCGGATTGGGAGGGAGGAGACTCCGCAGTGCCACCACTGCGAAGCTGCGGTGGATACGGCAGAGCACACCCTGGAGGTGTGTCCATCGTGGGCTGAACCCCGCCGCGCCCTGGTGGCAGCGGTTGGGGACGACCTCTCGCTCCCCAGCGTGATTGCTGCCATGCTGGGAAGTGAGAGACATGGGCAGCGGTAGCATCCTTCTGTGAGGACGTCATGTCACAGAAGGAGGCGGCGGAGCGCATGCGGGAGGACGACCCTCTCGCGGCGCCGCTCCGTAGACGAAGAAGGGGCGGAAGACGGCGAACACAACGTGCGTCCTCATCTGCCCCGGGGGGTGATCAGCGGGCGACAAGCGCGGGGGCACCACCGCCTGCATCACAAGAATCACCCCGTGCGCTCCGGCCATTATAAAGGCCTCTCCCTACGGGAGGGGGGGCGTGAGGGGCCTGCCGTAAGGCGGGCAGTCGCCAGTAGGGGACTGGACGATATAGACTCCCAGGCCAGGTCGAAGTGCCGCTGGGTATTTTTAGTGGGTACACCGGGAACGACTTTACCGGGGAGTCCCACATACCCCTCTCCCGTCCCCCGACGGGAAGGGCATGCGTAATAGCATTTTTTCCCAGCGACAAAAAAAAAGTTAGGCAGCACTTCGCCCAATTGTTCCAGTGACTCTGCTATTACAACGATGTCATCGTCAAAAAAGAGATGAGAGATGTGCTCGCCGTTCATATTAATGCCCTGTCCAGTCCAGTGTCTTGAAGACGTCCTCCAATGCACTGGTAGACAGTTGCGGGAATATTACATTCCTTTTGTCTTACCCCTCTGCGTTATGCGATTGGTTTCGTTCTTTTGTTCGTGGATCTGGACAGTCATCGAAACAACGTTATACAGACATCTCAGCATCTCTACGTAACGTTCTATGATTTGACATTGCTGCAGAGCACCCAGAACTGCCCAAGTTTCGATGAAGTCGAAAGCTTTCTCGTAGTCCACAAACGCCATACGCAGCGGCTGATTGTACTTCTTGGTCTTTTGTACAATCTGCCGTACAGTATGTAAGTGGTCAACGAAGCAGTAGCTTTTTCGAAACTGGGCCTGCCCCAGTGGCTGGAATTTCGAATTCGTCACGACCCGCGAAAACAACGAGGAAACATGGCTCAGGAGTGAAATAGATCTGTAGTTTTTCAAAGGGATTTATTGCTTTTTTCTTAAAAATAGAACTACCCTGCTCCCACTCCACGCCTCCGGTGTAGGGCCCTTGTCCTATGACCTATTTCTTCTATCTTATGATGCCAGTGAATGATCAAATGACATCTCCTGTCTCTTCCCTTAAGGTCGAAAGTCTCTGTCGAAAGCTTGGATACTCCATTTCTGCGCTACGACGGAATGTGTTTACGAGACATTTCCTGCAACGTTTTGACCAAAGTATTAGTCTTCAGATTAAAGCCTTCGGTAGATTCCAACAAGTCGCATCGTTTTAAAGTTCCAGTTGGAACTTTTTGGAGGTTAAAAAATGATCTGAGGCAGTGAAAATCGAAGAGTCGATTTGGCTGGATACCGATTTTTACATGGAACGACTGCCTATCTGACCTCGACAACTCATTTTGCTGAATAACAAATTAAGACTGGTAGTCAGAATTGTATTGATTATACGACTGTCAAAGATCAACATATGACAGTCGGGATCAACGGCTTAACGTGCTTTTCGAGACACGGAAGGGTCTCGGTATGTTTACAAATGGCTACCCATCCACGGATCAACCGCAGCAAGGGCTGCTTTACCTTTCAAACCATACGGCTTACACTTAGCCACAAGTCCTTCCTCGGGCTGTTTGGCTGTTTATTTATTTAATTAAAACAATATCAACACAAATAATAATTATGACACCATGCATTTATTTGAGATGAATACGAATTGAGTAAATCTATTCAAAAACTGTCACAGAAGAGTATTGTCGCGGGCGTGTAGTGAGTGTGGCTACGTGAGTGAGGTACCTTTGATCTTGACGCCGATGAGTTTGGCGAGCGCGTCGTCGGGCGCCGCGCCGCCGCGGGAGCCGCGCGACGATCGCGCTCCCCTGTACAGTAACAGACTTATTGTAACTCATTATTCAAAATCGTTGCTTCAATACTCATGAACCATTTAACAATTATTATAATGCTAGCGGTATCCCGCGGTTTCACCCGCGTAAGGCGTGCCCGTTTCCGTAAAAAAAAAAACATTTTTGGTAGTAAATTATCCATTATTTTTAAATATTTATTCTGCTATTCGGAACGGAAACGAATCAAACAAATCAAGGGTCATGAAAATTGTCCACCTGTTCTGGTCTTATAAGGATTTTATCACTAATATTATAAAACAAAGTACTCCGCGCCGGTATATTTGTTCGCGATAAGCTAAAAAATTATCGATATCGATTTTTATGCAGATTTCACGAATTGATAGAGTGGTTCACTAGGAAAGTTTTAGTATATAATTTGTCAAGTTTTTGTATACATTGAGTATTGACTAATCGACATCCACGCGAGCGAAGCCGCGGGTATTAGCTAGTTTTATATACGTATTTATATAAAAGATAAAAAAAAATTACCCTACATAAGACGTAAATATTTTACCTGCTGCCGCGTCCACCCCTGCTGCCTCTACCGCGACTTGGACGAACAGCGTTTATAGCTGCTTGTGCGTCTACAAAAAAATCAAATTGTTCATTGATACCAAAGGAAATAATTATAAATAACTATAAATGGTTTTCGTAGGGCCGAATACTGAAACGGTAATCAATTTGAAACCACCGTTAATTCTCATGCTGTCTCTGTCACATTAACATGTAAAGTAGCGACAGATAGACATTTAAGAACGTGTTAAAGTTAATTAGCATTTCAGTATTGGGAAGTTAGTCTTCAACCCTTAAACAATATCTTCTTAAAAATAAATGTGTAAAACAGGAAAGAAAGACTTGAGATACATAATCTTGTTACGTAAACCAGATAATGGTGCTGATTTCTCTGTACGCAAACTAAACTAAATTTAAACTATTGCTGTCTATTACTAACATAAAGCGTGATGAAAAGGACGGCAACAGTTAACAAGTAACTTAGAAATGCCAAACTAGTTTTCGCCTTGAACATCATTGTTTTTAGAGCACAAGTATTTCATTGGTGATGATTCCTCTGAACGTAAACTAAACTAAATTTAAACCTTTGCTGTATTTTACTAACATAAAGCGTGAGAAAAGGACGGCAACAGATAACTACTTAGAAATGTCAAACTAGTTTTCGCCTTTAAGATCACAGTGTTATTAGAGCACACATTTTTACTTGTCGCCAAATTTGTATGAAAATTTTAGTCGGAACTAAATTTGACAGTTCTAATTTTTGTCTGTCCTTTTCTAAATATGTACAAGTGAAAAATATATCGATAGACTTAAATTAGTTTAGTACGTGTTTATTTGAATCGGGGCCATCAATGACCTAAATTAAAACGACAAGAGCAAAAAAACGAGTTAACAACGTACTCAAATGCGCCTGTAGTTCTTCGGTTTTGGCTCTCGTCACATCTTCAGGCAGCTTCTCCAGCGGTACTACGGCAGTCTTCCTGATGAGATCGCTGATAGCTTTCCGCTTCTCCTCACTAGTCTGGCCCTCTAGCTCTGCTTCTTCCGCCTTCTTACGCTTAGCCTTCTCATCGTCAGAGTCCGTTGTAGCATCGGTATCGATTTTGTATTCGTCCGAACTGTCCGGCATGTGTTTGCCACTGGATTTGTGCATCTCCTGAGGGGTAAATTGTTAGATATATAAAACAGTTAAACCAATATTTTTTACCAAATTGATTTTTTATAATTTGGTAAAGATAATAACTTGCTTATAGAGTATCTCTGTGTGTTTAAGAGTCAAGTATAAAGTCGTCGATTTTGCAATGGGTGGGTTTCGAACCTGGAACCACATGATCGTAAGTCCGAGACCATTGCCGTTAGGCTAGCGCCGCTTCTGAGATTCTCAGTAACGTTTTTCAAATAGGGTAGGATAACTTGACAGTTTATCATCATCAAGCAAATCAAGGGTCATATCAGCCACAAGAAGTTCACTGCTGAACAAAGGTCTCCCCCAATGATTTCCAGATTTGCCGGTTGGAAGCGAACTGCATCCAGCAGCTCCCTGCGACCTTTATCAGGTCATCTGACCACCTTGACGTTTACTGACCCAAATTTTGTTACGAGTATGAATAGAAAGCCCTCGATCAGTCAAACATAAAAGTAAATGAGGCAAGTTTTGAATTCAACTTTAATTTGTTAAAAGGGATTTTTTTTATTCAATTATTTTTAACATTCGTGTATTCTTTATAAGAAAAATAAGTAAAAATCTTACATCCTCAGACTCAGTATTAGGCATCTCCGTATAATTAATCTTCTTTTGCCTTGTCCGATGCTTCGGCGACCAGTCGTTGAGATCATCGCTGAGTCCGCCGTAGGTGACCCTCGCTCGTACAACGTTGCCGTCGGCATCGTATTGCGTGAGGCCGCTACGCTTGCGAGACTTCTTGCTTTTGTCACGACGCTTCAACTTTGGTGGCCGAGATTTAGGTTTTGATGACCTATACAACAGGGTTATTGTTTTAAAATACATATTGTTAAACATTTGTTTGTTGTTACGTTGTGATTATAAATTGATAAACTTATCATATCATAGGGAGCTAAAGCGACATGGTTGTATTAGGACTGTCAGAGATTGAGTCTCGATAAATTAGATCATGATTAATTTAAGGAACAAGACAATAATATAATTTATCATTTTAAGGCCCAGTGTGATAACTGTACCTTCTTTATGGTTTCAATTTTGAATGATCCAAGTAGTAGACTGTTTTTACGACTATTACTTTGCTAAAGCAGTAAAAAATGTCTCAAATGTTCTTATTCTAATATTGTTACAAACTTACTTTGATTTTGAGGACCACTCCTTGGCCCCTGCCGACTCACTCGAACTGTCATCCAACAAGCCTTTCTTCTTTTTCTTTACTTCAGGCGATGATTCCGTCATTTTTGTACGTTCCCCTATACGTAAACAAAGCACAAATCAGATTTTCCCAACATCATTACAGGATCACAATAGTTATAACAAGCCAGAGTCAAAAAACACATCATATTTGTGTATTTGTTTTCATAATTATCGTCTTATGTCCAGGTCCAAAAAATAATATCTTTCTTTACTTGCTTACCAGTGTACCCAAGCTCACCTTTTTTATCAGATCTACACGTCCGTCGAATGGGCAGCGAGTCGGACGACCTCGAATCACTAGAGCTCTCTCGTTCGGCCGACGATGAGATTTCCGATGAAGATTCCATTCTAAAACCACTTTATTTTAGTATTTTTTTATTTATCTGAATATGATATATTAGTGAGTTAAATAAGAGAAGAATAGAAAAAGGCTGTGGCCCATCGTAATATATTTTTTTTGTTAACATTAACAATTCACAGATTAGCGAAAATATTATTAAATTCAATTATATTTTATTAAATCCAACCTTACTTACCCGGTATCTTTGAAGTCCTCATCAGTTTCGTCATCATCTTCGGAAGGAACCTCCAAAGAGTTTAGCTTCCTCGGTTTCCGTCGTAGTTTTTTCTTAGATTTCTTTTCAACTGGTTTACCCTGGAAAGTTGTCATATTGTGAGTTTATTGATTTTATTTTTTTATTCCACAATATGAACTTCAATCTAAATAGAATCAAATCCTGAAAGTAGCGTATTAGAAATCACTAACAGGAAACGAAATAATGAAATGAATAAAAATAGATTGCATCAAAACTACATAATAGTAATAATATCAGGCTATAAATGACCGACTCTGGATAAAGGCCTCTTGCCATATAGAGAATTATTTTATAAGTATAAATTGTACAAAAGTTAATAAGCAATTTTATTTCCCTAACAAATTGGTTGACATCACATCACGTTTTAGGATCCCCACCTAAATGATATTTTTTTACTGTACAGACTTGTGACTGAATAAGGGACGTCATAAAGTTTAATTCACAGGATTTAATGGACCCACCTGTTCTAAAGCCTCTCGTTCGGCCTTCATCTTCTCTTCCTCGGCTGCCTCTATGATCGTCGATATGTCTTTCCCTCGACCCTGGTTGCCGGCACTAGTAGTTGCTTCTACGTATTCCTCCTGTTTCAAGATAACATTTTAGGTGTAGCTTTTGACGTCATTTTGTTTGCTAATTTAGACATTCTTAAAATACTTTATCACAGCTTATTTTTATAAAAAAAAAGTAGTAGTCTGCGACGTACCTTGATGGCAGAGCTGATGAGTCGGTCGTACTCCTGGCTGCGGTAGCTGACGGGCAGCTGCTTGCGCGCGCGCAGCCGGTACACCGCGCCCTCCGACGACGTCGACGACCAGTCGCTGCTCGCACTGCCGTCTGCGGTTACACCAATACATAATATACTTCCCTAAACGGCTGGACCAATTTGTATGAAACTTTGTTTGCATATCGGGTAGGTCTAAGAATCGGCCAACATCTATTTTTCATACCCCTAAGTGATAAGGGTGGTCAGAACGTTTGCCGGGTCAGCTAGAAATTTAATAAAAATGTGAGAATGAAATCATATCATTCGTTCTGAAACAATACAATAGAAACCAATAGTTGAAAAGACTCATTTTTGTGAAGCTCACCACTAGACTTATCTTCATCATTCTCCCGTCGCGTCTCCTTCTCGTCCTCCAACTCCTTCTCAATCACCGGCTCTGGCTCCTCTAGCTTCTTCCTTTCTCTCTCAGCTTCTACTGCTACTACTAACTCGTCATATTTAACCAGTTCCGCTTCTAGCGATGCTATTAACATGTCCTAGAAAAAAATAGATATTTTTGAACTCTAAATCTAAATCTAAATTTAAGCACGGCTTGAATAGTCGAGTGTCAAGTCTGGGGATTCTTTGTGCTTTTGATTTGAATGTTTGTGATACTCCCGAGACACAATGATTGAATTCCTTGGACTTTATTTTAAAAAAAAAATGTATGACAGATAATTAACCTCTGCTTTAGAGGACATGCAATGAAGCCCAACAGTCATTGTTACCCACCAGACACAAAGTATTTGCTCATCACCTGATAAAGGAGTAACAGTTTTGTAGGCATGGCTGAGACTCACATGGTTGCAGGGCGGGCAGAACCAGTCGCCCTCAGGCACGAGGAACAGCAGCGGCTTGAGGCAGCTGGCGTGGTAGCCCGCGTCGCAGCGGTCGCACAGCAGGATCCACTCCGGCTGCTCGCCGCTGCCGCAACGCTTGCAGAACCCGTCCGCGTCTTCCTTACCTACCATGCAAAATACTAATTATCATAATCTGGCAAAGCCTTCTGCTTTTGGACTCTAAGTTGGAACTCTTCTTCTTTGATACCAATTCTAAGAAAAAATCAAAAACTCGTTTCAAAGTTTTCAAAAATCAACCCGGGGTTGAATTACAAAGGGATCTCGGTGCCCACCAAAAAGTCTGTTACTCTAACAACCAATAACACCTTTAGAAATGCGGTGTGGCTAACAATACCTCATGCCTATCCCTTCCCTGCACCAGGAACACGTTTATTTAATTTACATTTTGTTTGCGATCAGACTCTCTAACCAGAATAGAATCTTAAATAATCTTTTTATAACAATTCTATATTTTTCTCTAGTAGTATAACAGGTATTGAAATGAACAGCCGAAACTGAATGTAAGATTGCTTAACATTCAGATGAAATTTAAAATACAGGTTGTCTAACCTAAAGAACAGCTGGAAATATAAAATGAAAGGTACAATCTATAGGACATTTCGTCAATTATAGGCATCATAAAGAACAAACAATGATTATTTTAATAAGCTTACCTTCTTGTAAGGTACGTGCCCTCTTCATTGGTTCAACTGGTTCGTCGGTCTCCAAGTCAGATTCCGGAGAGAATTCATGGTCCGATTTGTTGAATACCACTGTTAAACAAAGCCATTTCTGTAGTTATAAAAATTACAAATTTTAGCTTTTTTTTACAAGATATAATTTTCTATGCTTTATATTATAAAGAGTTTTTATGTATGAACATGCTAATCTTTGAAACTACCAGTCAAACATGAAAAAAAAAACATATCGGGTTTTTTAAAGCCCCATTCTCGGGGAAGGTTATAAGCTATTTAACATCATGTTACTTGCCTTGAAAATCAAGGCAAATTTCCAATAGGAATCGGTTGATGTAATTAAAGTGGCCTGAGAAATCAGGCCTATATAAGTCGATCCTTGCCGCACACAACCAGTTTATCTAAGTATTTTTTTTTTCAACCTGAGATAAACTTAATCATTGTATCTACCAAATCCCCAAAGATCTGATACAAGGGTAGAGCATGGAGTACTTACAATCAGGTTCCTCATGTTCTTGCAGTTCGAACAGTGGCTCGTCGGAGTCAGAATCCGGTTCAGGTCCAGTAGAGTGGTCGGAGCGCCACTCGGTCTTCCGCCGCCGTCGCTCGCCGTCCGAACTGCTCGCGCCACTCGCACGCCATTCTTCTTCTTCATCGTCATCTTTGTTCTAAAATAGAATTCAAACATCATTGTAGAAATAGGAATAAATAGGTAGGTAGCCGAATGCTTAGGACGTTGGTCTTGCGAGCTTGTGTTTGCCGGTTCGAAACTGACCCAATAGCATTATCGTTGATGCGATGACGCATACACTCTATCTCTTTTTCGCAAAACGACGACTTGTACGGGGCAGCCTCAGACTAGTATGGAAAAATAAATATTGACGTCACAACACACTATCGCTATCTCTGTCAAATTATCAATATTGGAATGCTTGTAACTAGCTCAATATAAAATTAATAAGCGTCGTTTTTTTTTTAAGAAATAAAACAATAATTGTCAAATACCCAATTGTACTGCAAGTCGCTCTATGTAAAATACGGTATTCCGCTAAATCCGGTAAGACTGGAAGCCGACCCCAAAATAGCTTGGGAAAAGGCTAGGCAGAGGCAGACCCAATTGTACTGCAAAGCTACATCACATAAATACACCCAAAAATATTTTATTGCTTTTTATAGGCTAAGCATCCAAACTAGCCCAGTATATTTAATAGTCTATAAGAGCGTACCTTTTTCTTATGTATCTTCTTCATCTCCCTCAGCGCGAGGTCCTCCATGTGTCGGCGGTCGGCCTCCTCCTTGATCTTCATCTGCGCGATGCGGCGCGACTGGCGCACGGGCGCCGCGTCCGACTCCTCCGAGGCGCCGCGTTTCTCCTTACTCTTGCCTTTGTCTTTGGTCTTCTTTTTCACTAGCTTCTTTGATGATTTTTTACCGGCTGCAGTTAATGAACGAAATTTGTTAGACCTTCATTAAATAAATAAATAAATAAATATCTTGGGACAATCTCACACACGGCCATCTGATCCCAAACTAGGCAGAGCCTGTACTATGGTAACCAGACAACTGATAAACATACTTATATATTTCTAAATACATACATATTATAGATAAATAACACCCAGACACAGAACAAATGATCGCGCTCATCACACAAAGATTTGTCCTGGGTGGGAATCGAACCCACGACCTCCGGCTTAGCAGTCAGGGTCACTAACCATTCAATATGTAGTTGAGTTTTTCTAGTCAGTGGCTTTTAGTTTATGAAAAAATATTTGATTCATATCTTTTCTTTGTCTCGTAAACAAAAAAAAACGCATGTACCGAATTGATAACTTAAACTAATGGAAGTTGAACTATGCAGCAGTAGGCAGGCGAGAAGGAGCATGCCTACTGCTGGCGTATGCGCGGGAGAAAGGGAAGCTAGACGGAGAGGCGTCGGCGCCGTAACGCGTTACGTTACGAAGCGATTTACCTCGCTTCGATATGAAGATACAGGTAATTAAAATGTCGCGCTACGTCACTGAGTGCGAATTTTTTTTCTACAGCGTGACGTCACAAGCTCACTCCTGACCTTTAAAACTATTTGCCTTTTTTATTATAATAACTTCCGTGAGACGAATTCATAATTATTTAATGATTCAACGGTTTACTCACGCGCGTCGAACTGATGTGCTCAATAGGAGTCCTTAATCATGAGCTGACACCGCCGCCGCCGCGTCAGCTCATGATTAAGGACTCCTATTGAGTCTGAAACTAGTCGGGTGATCCCGAGAATGCGCGTGAGTTAACTGTTGAATCCTTAAATAATTATTTGCCTTTTTTTTAATATCAAGCTAACGGACTGAATAGATATTTAGTTTTATAACATACCGCGTCAACATCGTATGTTAATATTCTACGAATACTTTAGGTTATGTATTTTATAAAACTGTAGTACTAGGTATGTGTCAACAATTCATGCTTTTGGTCATTAGAATTTTTAATTCATTAGAGGTTAATTTTGTAATGGAGCTTGTTATCACATAGCTATTATAATTAAAAAAGATAATTATATACCTATACTATAGAGAGTCTCCTCTTCAGATTCGTCAGTTGATTGTTTTTCTAGAAGTTTTGCTTCTACTTTTTTCCTGCAAATATGAAAACAGCTGTTAATAAAAGCGAAATCAAAATATTTATGACTAGCTGCTCCCAGCGACTCCGCCCGCGGTACCTATTTTTTTTTTGTAAAAAAATATAGCCTGTGTTACTCAGGGTGAATTTAGCTTTTTATGGAGAAAGAATTTTTGAAATTGTAGTTTTTGAGTTTATTCATTACAAACATACAAATCTTTCCTCTTTATAATATTAGTTTCGAAGAGAATTTTGCATTGACATTCATACCAAAAAAAGGGCATTCAAAAAAGGGTTTGGGTGACTATGCCTGTCTCATGGGGAATAAAAAGTGTTTTTCTTTAATAATTATCAAAATAATCACCTAGTGGATGTGATGATTTTCTTAGGTTTGATTTTGAGTCGTTTCCCGCTCGTAATAGGTTCGTCATCTTCACTCTCGCTTTGAGATTCTGATTTATTCTTATCGCTCATAGTAGCATCTAATAGAGACCGTTTCAAAGACTTACATTCTTTCTTACCATTGTCATTAACAATTTCTTTGTCACTACCTTTATCTACAGCATCAGCAACCTTTTTAACAACCTTTTTTCTTTTAAACTTTCCTTTATTAGCTTTTATTTTCTTACGTTGCGCTATAGGATTACTTTCAACGTTATTTAGACTGTCTTTATTATTTTCTCCGTTATCTACGCTATCTCCTATTTCCTTGGAATGTGAGCTTACATCACTCTCAGGTGTTGTCTCTAAACGTAACTTCTTGGGAGGTAAGGGGTCTTCTACTTTAAGTTCTTTATCAGGACTTTTTTCTTTCTCATTCTCTGTAACTGTATCCTCTTGATCCACAGAAGATACACTGCTTTTTCTTTTCTCTATGATACTTGTTTTACTATCCAGACAATTATCAGTCTCTGCATTAACTAACTCTGTGCTTTTGTTTAACTTTAAATTTCTTGCGAGGTTGCTTTTCTTTTTTACTTTACGCCTTCCTTTCTTCGCATTATTCTTTTTAGGACTTTCACTATCTGTAGTACTTTTATCATTAACACTAGCTTCTCTTTTTAAATCATTTTCATTATTTTTTGTTGAGTTAGAGCCATCTGATTGATCTAAGTCGCGCACACAAGGCTTTTTTGGGTCCGTGTTTAATACTTCTGTGGTATCATTTGATTGTTTTTTCAAAGTCCTTTTCGTAACAGATGATATACTACTTTTTAATTTAACACTTTTAACTAATTTAGTTTTATTGCTTGAATTGGATAGTTCATGAACATCACCATTAAGGCATTCTTCAGTGCCATTTTCTTCCACAGAATTTTCTTCAGGGCTGTTAGCTTGTTCGATAGTTTCGGGGTTGCCTGTGTCATTGTCGTAGCCCCAACCTTCACCGTAAAAATACATGACTGGTTCTGAAATCTCTTCACCTAAGATGTACGAGCTTTCACATTCAGCTCCATTTCCTTCACCAGTTACAATCATCACAGGTTCTTCTATAGCTTCACTTACTTCATCTTCTTTTTGTTCTTCACTTGTCTGTTCTTGACTTTCTTCTTTTGTTTCTACTGTGTCTGCTTCTGCTACTTTAGGACTTCCTGGTTCCTCTGCTTCTACTTCAGCCATATCAACTACTGCTGGTTTTTCTTCTGTTTTCGCCTCAGCAACTGTCCCTGAGTTTTCTGATGATTCTTCTTGTTCTTTTTCTTCCGATTTTTCCTTTTCCAATAATTCTGCTTTTTCTTCTATATGCTCATCTTTTTTCACGGCATCATCTTCAGGTTGTGATTCTTTAACAGGTTCTGATTTTTCCGCTTTTTCTAATACCTCTACATCTCTAGCAGGTTGTTCAGGTTCTGTGGCTTTACCGGGACAATTACTTCTAGCAGTCGTATCTTCACTCTTCTCTTCTTTACTATCAGTAGTATCATCTGGAACAGTTTCCTCTTTATCTGAATCTTTCTGTTCTTCAGCTTCATGTTCTGATTCAGATTCTGGACTTAGGAACTCTTCTTCATTTTCTTCTTCAGCCTCCGATTTGTTTGACTGAAAAGAAAGGTCAATTATTTATTAAGCTACATAATTATTTGAATGACCAATCACTCTTGCCCTAATGGCAAGAATGATTGGTCATACATTGTTATAATAATTAATTAAAGGTCATAATTATTATTTAATAGGACACAATAGCAGCTAATAAAACAAATCTGTGTATATTTTGTAGATATTAAATTAAATGAATCCATTTTTCTTACTATAGAAAATGTTAAAAAGGTAAATATCCATGCAAGTTATAACATCAGACTATGATCATTTACAATCTACAATCACCTTTCACAATATGCATATTTATTATAACAAGGTGAATGCTGATCTAATAACTCAACAAAAAGAAGTCCACCATTAAATAATGGTGGACTTCTTTTTGTTGAGTAATTAGATTCAATGGAGAAGCTGTAATACCCTCATTTATAGGCTTCCAGTCAGAGTTAAGTTTTGCTATAACATGGGATAATCATTATTCATAAAAATTAAAGGCAACAGGTCACGGGTAGACTAGTCACAGCCCTTGCAAGTTGGCTGAGACGTCGGGAAGCGGTTTAGACATGTTGCCTTTAATTTGTAAGATTATACAAACCGCGAAAATCTAAAAACTTATATAATTATAATAAGTAATAGTAATGAAAAAATAATTATTGTTACCTCCAACTGTGGTGGAATCTCAGCACTATTAGAATCTTCATTAACATTAGAATTAGTAGCAGATAAAGGACAAACTTCTTCTCCACTCTTTAACTGTGATATTACTTTCACCAGTTCTTCTCTACTCCTGTGGGAACAAAAAAAATAATACATATAACATAAAAACAATAAATATCAAAATAGTTTTGAAATGTAGAAAAGAAAATGTTTTTAGTCTTTGAGATTTAAAAGACAGATAGTACTCTATATTATACATTGGTACTGTAAAATTTGTATAATTAACATAAAAAAGCAATTTATTCAAACCAAATTACAAAAATTTAAATGAATTATTTTATACATTCATTTAACTTAAAATTCTATGTCCACAGATCCATTTTGTTTAAAGCTAGTTACTTAGTTTAGCATAAAACCTCATTATATTGTATTTAAAATAGGCATTATCATTTCGACCCATGTTAATCAACATATAAAGTAATACATTAACAATAAGTGTAACTTTACCTAGCCACAAGCTGCCATGTTTCCTCATCCTGATCTTCTTTATACAAACATAAGTTGGCCTCATGGTCCACTTGCAGCCAGTATACACAACCATTCTTGTCTCTGCCTATAGGATCCAACCTCAACTCTTTACATGATATAGCATTGACAGCATTCTTAAATTTTTGGTGGCAAGTAAATTGGAATTCTAGCAACAGCTGTGGAAAAACATAATAATTTTAGAGTATTGGTTGATGTGCAAACATAAAATTGTTATTATAGCTGTTTCATAAAAATGGGAATGTTTTATCTAAACTTATAAATGGCAATTGACATAGAAACTCTTGAAGAATTGAAAATATTTGGCTCAGAGCCATATTTTTTTGTAAATAAAGTCGTAAACACAAGTGTGTTTCATGGATTAAAATATATTCTAAAGCACATGCTCCACAAAAAAGGCTGAAGCCCTTTTACGTTGTTGTCAAAGTAAACACATTCTTTAGGTCAAGACCATTTTAGTTAACCACTTGACAGCATTACATACTTAGTATGAATCATTTGTGAAAGTGTAGTTACTAGCATTAAATGAGATTAGATACACATCATCAAAGAAATAATACGAGTAGGCGTAATTACCTTCAATACTTTCAATTTTACTGGTGTGCTAGCTTTCTTGTACGAGAACCTCTCGATCTCCCAGGCTTCCTGATGGTGACCTTGTTGATGGCAGAACTTTATCATGAACCTCTCCCATCTGTTGCTCGGCACCGTTTTATGAGCACGGCGCAAAAGTCTTAAGTGTAACTCCTTCAACGGATCCGATACTGACAACAAAAAACTTATAAGATGTTTGTTTATGATTTGGAATGACGAATTTACGAAGATATCTCACCTTCTTGTGTATTCTCTATGAATTCTTGTAATTTAGATATCGTAGGAATATCCAAGCCGAACAATTTGCCAAATGTTTTTAGAAATGAGTAAATAACAGCGAAATTGGGATCATTCGCACACGAAATTTCACCATCGGACGCCATCGTCGGAACTTATCAAGCTTTTTCACTAAACATCACTAATGGTTCTAAATACAGACATATGATTATTTCACTTATACCTATAGGGAAGTTGTAAAACATGTACATGATTCACGAAAATATCTTCATTTTATGTGCACTGAAATCTTATTTTCCTATTTTCTATTAAAATAAAATAAAACTCGATGACAGCCATCGCTCCATAAACTACTAATTTATTTTTTTAAGTAAACACCGTTTATCATTGACAGATAATCTCATATTTTCTCCAGAGACAAGAAAGTTACAGACAGAAGTTCAGAGGCAGAAGTTTCTAAATAGATTTATATAGAATTTTATTGTTGCAGTGGTAAATTCATACGAATATTATAAATTCGGGACTCTGTCCGTCTGTCTGACGCTTTCTTGGAGGTATTACATCAACGCAAGCCATTTAATCATTCCTGATACAACTAATTCAACTAAAGTTGGTTTAAAGTAAACAAGACTTAGATCCCGAGAAAAAATACAGAGAACCAGCTTATAATAGTGTGTTATTGCAGATAAGTTTTTGACAGGTTAAAGAAAATCACACGGGTGTAGCTACAGAAAATGCTAGTGAACAATAAAAAACGCTTATTACCGTAACATCTAAATGTTCCTTTTTGAGATTCTATCGGCGACGCACCGCTGCCAATGCGTTTCTACAGAGATATACGAGATCACTGAGTGGCGAGAGTGCAAAACTTTTGCACAACACATCCCTCGCATACATCCTTCTCTCGTTTTGTTGTTTAAATGCCTACTTAGCTTTTGTTCGCTAGCCGCCCGCGTGGGCGTCGGTTATTTTGCCAAATGTATCCGGCCTTCCTTAATTGAGTTATCTGTTGATGAAAATATTTTCGAAGGTATTCTGGTTAATATTGGTCTGCACAATCGTATTGGAATTCTCTGAAATGATAGTTGTAATTGTTTTGAAGAAATAAATAAGTTTTCTTAAATCGATTCGTTCCTTTTCAAATAATTCCTGCGACTATCGCCATTCAATCAAACAACCTCTTCAGCTTTTTATTATCAGTGAGAATAGATGATTAGTGATAAAATATCAAGTCTAAAAGTTTTACCTGGTCGTCCGCCGCCTTCTGCATTCAGGCCGAACTGGGATCCAGCTACCTTTTTCGGGTCATCGATCCATTTAGCTGAGCGTCCAACACTACGTTTTTGGGGCAGTGTTTTATGGTGCGCATATTGCGGTGTTTTTCAACTAGTCACAACTCGTTCTTTGAGAGAACGCTACTGCCCATTCTCCTTGTTTCTATTAGATAATAATATCCCTTAGTCGCCTCTTTCGACACCGAAACCCCACGGCAATACTACCTATTCTAGTACATACCTAAAGTCCGAAGGCTTTATAATATGCAGAGATTAGAGATAGCAGGTAAAAAATATAGCTCTTCAATATACATGACATGTATTCTTGTCCAAGGGTCTACTAAAAAACTTAGGATCTGAGCTAAAAAGTATCTTATGTGATTTGACATACTAAACGATTTCAAAAACTCTGGTACAACACTAAAACTGTCAAGTGTATCCACGAGAACACCAAGTGTGTGACTCTGTGCTACTGCTAAGTTTAATAATCTGTGGTTACAGTACCCCATTGAGTGAAACGAGTGTTTGGTTTCGACTTTCGTTTACTTTTGAGAATTGTGTGATTGCTTTGTTTCGTAGTCCTAAGATAATTAACTTGTTGTATCAGCCAACATGTCTTCAGTATGTTGTGGAACAAAAAAACAGAAACTAAACAACTCTTATAGCAACAATATAGATCGACCTTTGAATGGTTACCAAGAATCTGTGGCTATTCCTGATATGTGTTACTTTTGTTTCGATGTTTTGTATTGTCAGCTGCACAGTATGGATCCTCCTCAGACGCCAAACTTTACTAACGATGCCTAGTAAGTGGTTCACTCTCGTAAGTACAAGTACAGCCTGTCATTATATTTATGCCTATCCTGTTGGACATGCTTTGTTGAACTACCTCCACATCTTTTGTTTCGAATGAGGTCAGTCTAATGAATTAAACCTTTGAGGATTTTCGTGTGAAACCTCAGTACATATGCCGTCATATAATGATGCACATTTTGACTTTCACTCTATTAGCATAATATGATAATGTAAACAATGATGATTTATGTTTACTCAATTATGAAACATACACAAAGACAACTTGGTTTTTTATTCGCGGTCATACACCTCCATTTCTGCTTCACTTAAAATGTGCAGGCTAATACATTCTTTATGTGAAAGTACAATAAAGTGTATAATTGTATAAACAATAAAATACAGTCTTCTTTTGTGTTGCTGTGTTGACTATCATACAGTAATTCTACAGCAAGCAACACAGATTTTCACTATAGCTTAAGTACATTTATATACTTGAACTTGACAATGATTAAATTTGTTGTAAAGTTGATTTTTATAACCTTTGTGCCCTTTTTACAGTCCTTTATTTGTGACATGGAAAATTGGCAAAGAGCACCGTCTGCGAGGATGTATTGGGACATTTAATGCAATGCATTTACACTCAGGTACGAATACACTACTATTTTCATTAACTGAAGTAATATTTTTAATTGAGAATACACTTTATCATGACTGTCTCCTTTATGAAGTTATGACATCGTCTGACCTTGTTCAGTTATTAACAGTATAATGACAATTATATTTTGCACAGCAAAAAAAACTTACAACATGCTAACAATACAAGTTGTACCAATATTAACTGTATTTGGTATGGAGTCACCTTGGACCCCAAGACAAGACATTTACTTTTAATGCATGTAAAATATTAGGTGGGTAGTAAATAAATACTTGTTATTCAATCTGTTACCTAATAAACGACAATTCTGCAGAAAAGTATATTTACATACCAATGCCATATGACACATTCCTACATTCAGACAGTGTGAATAGAAAATTCCCTTACTATTTAATTTGTCAATTTTATGAAAGAAAACCATTATTTTGAAATTCATTGCCATCTACATCAAAAACATTCTTGGTACTTATTAATGTAGGGTCTGCAAACATACATCTCTTTGTAAAATTATTTCTGTGACTCCCAGGTGTAAAAATATTTGAAATATTGCCAAAAAAGTTATTGTAGATATTGATGGATAATAACAGTAGTCTTCTTATTTCTTACGATGTATTTATAAATGTTGTGAATGTTATGAAAAGGAACAAATGCTTTAACTTCCATAACTTCTATACAATGCAGATGCAGAACAAAGGAATCATGCCTTTGTTAATGCTATATTATAATGCAAATAAGTCCCAAGATTCACTAATAATGTGACCTTAGAAAGATGATTGATGATAATACAATTTTAGTATTATTCATAGCCCAAAACGTTTTTTCATAGAAATTTCGAGATCTTATAGTATATCCCACTTGATTTAAGCTGTGTTACTAGATTTATTATATTCACTGGCAGATCTATAAATGGCTTAATGCAAACCATTAAAATGTGGTATTTTTATAACTAAACACCAAATGACCCACAAGATTTATAATCCGAAAAAATACGGGTTTTCCAAACTATCTAAATTTCTCGATTGTTTTTATTTTGCTAATCTAAATAATTAATTAGTAATGGCCTAGCGGTTCAATGAACTGATTTGAATGCCCATGGTTGTATGTTGGAACCCAGGCAAGTACCAATGTGACTTTCTTAAGTTATAATATGTAGGTACTTTTTTAATTTATTCCAAGACACCATTGACAAATGGCGAAGGAAAACATGGTGAGGAAACCAACATTGGAATCTAAAATCTCAAATTCACAGAGAGCAAGCGTGGTGATAATGCTCGTTCCTTCACTTCATGAGAAGAGGCCTGTGCCCAGCAGTGGGACACTCATTATAAGCCGGTATTAAGATAAAAAAATTGCAAACAGGTCTTCGCGAGTACGCGATAACGAGTGCACTAAAAGACTCCCGGTTCACTCCGATCACTCGGGAGGAGGTACCGCGGCTGACGGTGTCAGTCTCCATCCTGCAGCACTTTGAGGAGGCTGAGCATTACCTCGACTGGAAGCTTGGCAAGCACGGCATCCGCATCGAGTTCATCAGTGAACGGGGATCCAAGCGCACGGCCACATACTTACCTCAAGTTGCTACTGAACAAGGTATGTAAAATTTGATCTTTGTCTAATCAGCATTCATATCATCATCAGAATCTACTATTCAATAAATCCCCCTTTCTAAAAGCTAGTTCAATAGGCATGCGGAAGAGGTATGAAAGTAAAAAACGATTTAGTCCACTCCTTAAGTTCGCTGTATCTGTGTAAATATTAGTTATTTGGAAAAAAAAAATACGTGTAGGTATAATATTTTGTCATTATCTAAAACCGGACATTGTAAAAAAAGTAGTGGTAAAATCAAGAATGCTCTTTGCTTGTCTAGCAAACTTATCTATATTATAGAGTTAATGCTCTTTGCTCGTCTAGCAAACTTATCTATATTATTTTAATTGTAAAGAGATGTGCATATTCTGTGTGGTTTCATTCCGTCTGTCACTGACACTACCATGGTCTTAGACGTAATACGACCTCTGATGCATTATAAACATTCTTTGAACTGTTTCTGATAATGTTAAAGACGAAATTTAGGTTGAGGCCAAAACATGCGCAGTCACAGTTTCCCTCGTGAGTTAATTTTTTTTGGCGAGAAATCAATTTTGTGCAATCAAAAGATTGTATGGAATCGATTTCTTGCCAAAAGTACGTTTTACACTCGTAACTCGATCAGATATTGATGAGTAGAGTTTCTATGAGGAATTAACAATTTAATCAATGAGGTAAAATATACGTCACAGACATTAAAAGCTTTGATTAACACATTACTAAACGCATCTTCCTAATTCAGATGGCAACGAGAAAGAAAGGCTGAGAATCCGTGATGGACATCAGGCTAGGGAAATAATAAGCTTTAAAAATACATTTAACTTTAGTATCCACGTTGGTTACCAGGGTACTTCGCCTCGACTTCGGAAGTGTGTCGTGTCATCTAAGTTATTATAAGGAACAACACATTGCTGTATTCTGTATTTTCTGTTGAAAGCAGCTTGAAAGTTAGTACGCTGCATTGCTGCAAATGAAGCAGCCAGTGTTTGAATTGTTTCTAACCACAACTCAACAGTCAGCGATTTACAGGACCTTCAGACCTTGAGAGTTCTGAACACTTGATACTTATTGTTATTGGTAGGTATGTATTCCTAATAGGTATGCGAATACACAATTTTTTTCATTTACCAAGACTAAAAGTGTAATAATGTTAAGCACTTTTTGGCGACTCAATATAACGAATTGAATAACGCGGTGTATGTACTCCTAGCAATGCAACAAATTCGTACAATTTGTTATGGTTATTCATCATTGATTTGCATTTTCACTTGGCCAAATGTCAAAAAATATGGTTCATGTACATATTTTCAACATCGTCGTAACCGAAAGTAATTTTCAAATGTTGGTATGGGGCATTTTCAGGTTGGGACCAAATCCAAACTATAGACTCGCTCCTGCGGAAGGGCGGGTACAAGGCGGTCATCACGGCGGACATGCGGCGCAGCATCAAGCTGACGCGGTACCAGTCCGAGGAGATCTCCGCGACCTACAACGAATATATCAGCCAACGCTGCTAGCAAATGGTCAACGCGCCCACTCACGGGTACCGACTTAATCGAAGACTCGTGTATCACAGTAAACCATATACGCATTATAATAAGCAAATATATCGGAGTTCGAGTGGGCAGAGTGGTAACAAATATTGTGTTAGTAATAATTTAGGTTCTAAGTGTACGTCTAGTGTCCAGTATCAGGTTACGAGGAGGCGATGTGAAACAGACGCTTGTCCGAACACGAACGCCTTGCGAAGTACAATGACGAGTCAGAATTATGCTCAAAGTGAATTGACGAGACAGCGCCGCAGACGATCCTGTTTGATTAAACTAATTTAAACTTAAGATACAACACTGCCACCGACATTCCTCTGTGGATAACATCTAAGTGCCATCTTTAACATTTACAAAGTACCTAATATTAAATATTCGACTTGCAGTGAGTATACTATTATTGATAAATAGTATTACAAATTATAAGATTCTGTTGCAAAAATAGCGAATATTCAGCTTGGATTCGAAATTAAGGATGTACTTTTCGTGTTTCATGCCGTGAAATATCGACGATACACTTTGATCAAAATTTTGGCTTACGCCATTTTGTATTTTATTGTTTATTGCTGTATGTATGATCATGTTACCGTGGGTCATTAAAATAAAATTAAAATAACATTGGTTAGTGAATTATGTGTAATTTGACTCATGGTTGGCTAGTTAAGGGTTGCTGCCCATGCTTCCATACTTGGTAAATATTGTACTACTTGACTTGCATTTCGTAATGTCGTTTCGATTTCACAGTTACCTTGTAATAACATTGTTTTCACAAGGCTAGTTGGTTGCATGACTGATACCTTTTAACCTTAACCAATTTTAAGAAAAAAAAAAGCTTTCTCAAAGAGAAAAGTATTCAAAATGGGTATAAATATATTTGTGCTTAGAACCGCGCCGTCTTGTATTACATCATAGAGTGTAAGTACCCATTAGTATTGAAGCAAGTCCTGCGTATCGTATCGATATGGTCTGATTAGCACTGATGTAATGAATTACACAGTCACAAGCTCACATAACGTGACAACGATTTATTACTGTCCAAGGACGGCGTAAGCCCTATGTCACATGGAAACATCGTTTCCATTTATCTGTCATAAATGCTAACGAAAAGATAAGCTCAGAATTTGCTTAGACCAGCAAGTGAAATCTAAACTCTCAATATTACGAAATGTGATCTCAATGTTTAAGTAGTAACAAATTAAATAGATGATTTATTTTTTCATGAAACAAAAGTACTTATTGTGCATTTGCGCTACGCTTGTGTAAGCACTCCCCTATTTCTATCATGTAAGCAATGTAATGTTAGAAAGGAACTTTAACATGTTCTAAAAAAAAGCATATACTGTAACAAAAATTCTAAAAAAAAAAAACAAATAAGAATTAAAGTGAACAAAAAAAGTAAATAATTAATTACTTTAAGAATTCATTTGTTATAGAATGTAAGTGAGTCTTACTTTTATTAATTTTAAAACATAAAATTGTTATCTGATTTATTTCACTATCTGTTATTTATTGGCGAGGCATGGGGGAAGTGGTATAAACAATTCGTTGGTTTGGTATTTACAATAACGAAATAGATATTTAATATCAATTGTGCTAAAAAATATTTTCTTCTTATAGTGATACAGGGTTACAATGCAATCCTAACTTAATGACGGCTGTGAACATAAGGCGAGTCGCTACGCAGTAACAAATTAATGCACCAGCGAGGGTGTGGGGCTAGGTACTGCGCAGTGTGTTACTAACTTCACAGCCGCCATTTAAATAGAATCGCACTATAACATCAAATCATATGACGAAGTTAGTTTCATTTGATCAAATAATTACGTCAGAGCCTGTCCCGTCTGTACCCAGAATAAGGCTTAAGTACTTTCTTTTCAATTACTTTCTAACATTATTTAAATTAATAATAAATGCGAAATTAACTCATTCTGTATGTCTGCCTGTGACGGCTAAACTGCTGAACCTATTTTCGTGAATAAAGAACCGAGGAAGCTACCATACAAAGGACATATATTATTATTATCCACTTGTGTGAAATAAATGCTTGTCTAAAATATAATACCCATTATTATATACCAATTATCTTAGTATCTTAAGAGAGAGAAGATACATATTTTATAGACAAAACGTATGTAAGATCTCGTTAGATACTCTGTTATAAGTTGTATCTCTTTAATCACCGCTAATGAGACACAATTGATTTTCTATTGTAATGCGGCGACCGGTCACCGATCGGGGACGAATAGGTTAATGAATACCAAGCTAACGAATTATTTATTGACATTGTTGGAAGTGTATAAATTTTGTAAATATATCTAACTTGATATCATAATCTTCATATTAGGTAGATATCTTGATATCCATCTAATATGATACTACGTATGATTGGTTTGATTTGAAAACATCAATAATGTTAAAAGAGTAGCTTTTTTGTACGAGTATAGCTTTGCTTAATACTAATGTTTTTTTTTTCGGTGAGAAGATGTGGGTAATTCAAAGAAATATTGACTTGTAATAAATCTATTTTTAAACGGATTCTATCGCGGTTTACTTAATTTCTTATTCCCGTTTCAAAATCTTAACAGGTGTCACGGTCACGGGTAAAATGAAGTGAAAAATCTAATTAAATTTTGTTTCTAAATAAATCCAAATAATGACTTGATTCATACAAAACTGATGATTTACGTTACTGCCGTAAATGAAGTGACATTACTAAGAGCACACGATTAATGACATCATTCGAAGCCATATAACAACTTGAATACCCAACAAATAGGATCAAATCAAGCATAAAGTGCATAAGAATTGCAACACCGACACGTGTAAACTATACTTCCAAACAAGGCCTTGAATTGAAATAATGTCATTGTTGTTCCATTGAGTAAAATAATATAATAAAATTATGGATTTATGCTTCATAATGGAACAACAATGGTTTCGAAACGGCATAATGTCTATTTTTACAAATGACATTCAATTTCGGTAATTAAATTGAAAAAACATAATTATATAATGAAACGCGGCCGTCCGAGAAGCGTTGATATTTGAGCCTCATGAATCTATACGGTTAATTAAAAATAAATAACACACTTAAGCGGTGGTTTTTATTTCTATTATTTGCCCCGTCATATCAAGGCGCCTAGCCCCTAACTATGAGCTCTTATAGGAGAACTGTTTCCTTTTTGGGAGCAAGACGGTGCTATGTACTTTGTATTGCGCCATCTCGCTTCCACAACGGCACCATTCTTCTTTATGGGCTTATGGTAATAATAATATAGACATGTGATAAATCTGGAAACTCATTAGAGTCCAAATTTCCACTGATCAGAGAAACCTTGAGATACAACTGATTCGACACTGGCGACCCTAGCGGTAGCTCCTATTTTTATTGTAGTGCTGACATCTACATCAATATTATGTAATGAGGTCAAGACTTAGAAGTGTTGTTCAAGAAAAAAATATAATGTTGCCACATGTTCTCATTGTCAATGTATAAATAATTGATATTATTTATAGTGAACAGCTAGAAAATGAATAATTATACAGTAGATTGCGGAATAGTGTAACAACAGAAGTTTGTAAAAATGGCACTATTATTAAAGACCTAAGCACATTTACTTTTGGCTTTAAAACACTTATTTAGCAATAATACCGGCCCATAGATGTCCGACTGCTGGGCACAGGTCTCTTCTCTTATAGAGAAGGAACAAGCAATGATCACCACACCTGTTCATTCAGTTAAACTTATATTATTGACAAAATAAATGAAGATAGTGGTTTGTGAAGAACATAATTATAAATCCTTCATCGAAGTGTGATAAGTCATCTATATGTGCTTAGATCAATGACCTTATACTTTCAGCAATACAAGTGTCTTTAAATATAAAAATAATAACAAGATAATATTTAGTTCTAAGCAGATATCTAAAATTACTAAATATAATGTATTTTATATATAATCATAATATTATGTTTCTTTTAGTAAATATTACTTTTTTCTAAATTATGCTTTGAAAGACTGGAAACTTATTATTCAGCCGCAATTTTATTGTTTGCACGCCTTGTTCGTGGAGGGTTACTTATTCACTTATGGAGTATACGTAAGATTGCTTCGCTTTACATTTTCTTATTATCCTTGCATTTACTGGACGCTATAGCTAAATGAGTTTGCTTTCACACAAACATTTGATTCTGATTCGAATTCTTTAACGAATTTAAATTTAAAACATTATGGAATATGAAGCTACAACCTAACAAAGTAACAAGAAATATTTTAGTCCAATGTCAAAGTACGGAAGTTAGCCATTTTGGACGGAACTGAAGAGTTTCTTAGTATGTTTCATAGCTCAAATTTAAAGAACTACTGATCCGATTGGAAAAAATATTTCAACATGGGCCATTTATCGAGGAAGGCTATACACTGTTTTTTCTTCGCGAAAATCGACGCCCACACGAGCGGAACCGCGAGCAAAAGTTAGTTAGGAGATAATAAAGATAGTCCAGAAATGTATGTAAGACCTTAAGAGCATATCTATACAGATGGTGAGAATATCTACTATATAAAAATAAGTCGGGTTTTCCTTCCTGACGCTATAACTCCAGAACGCACGAATCGATTTCCACGGTTTTGCATTCGTTGGAAAGGTCTCGGGCTCCGTGAGGTTTATAGTAAAGAAAATTCTCAATTACATAAAAAAAAATTTAGACCGCGGGCGGAGCTGCGGGAAACAGCTAGTTTTTTATAAATAGATCTTGAAATGTCTTAATTAAGTTATTGTGATTGTGTTCTAAATTGTTCAAGTTTATTTAAGTCGCAATGAAGGTTTCGGATGTGTTCAATAGAAAATGTACTATATTATATCTTGTAACAAATAAGTGCAGTTTGTTGTCCGTTTTTGTATTTCTTAAATATGATTAACTAATAATATAGGTTACTTTGAGAGAAGGTGTGTTTTAATTTTGTCTTGTTTTTAATATGGCAGAACAATGTTTGCCGGGTCAGCTAGTATGTATATATATATACTAGCTGCGCCAGCGACTCCGTTCTCGCGGAGTTCCCGGGAATAGCAAAATTTTAATTATTTTCCCTCACGAACGAAGTGAGTCATAGAGCTCGTATTATTCCAATGACCAAAACTTTTTTGTTTGTTAACCGATTTTAATGAACCATCTACTAAATGTTATGAAAAGCGCGTTCAAATCGTGTATTCGTTTCTGAGATAAGCGCGCACAAACGCTTACACAAATAAACTGAAGCCCTGGTATTTTACGATTTTATTATATGTGTGTATATAGATGGATATACCAACTGTGTTGATATGGCACAGTTTGAAGTGCTTCACTATTTGGTCACGCTAATTACCAGTATTATCACTGTGCGGAAGTGCTGCCAGGTCGCAAGGGACAAACATATCTATGAGTGACTCATGAAGTTTTTTCCAAGTCGTATGTGCATAATATATGTTTGTAAGGGTCGACGGGCACAGGCATGTACCTAACGGCGCCACCGGCGTGTTTCCTGTATTTTTAATCACACATGTAGTCTGTTGTTGATTGAAATTAATATGGACATAAAATTATTTATATCAGAGATTCAAGCCCGTCCGCCGATTTGAAATTCAAACAGCGAAAGTTAATATTTTCGAAAAGCTCGTTACTTTTTTTTTATTTATGTTTCCATAACTACGGTTACGTCTTCTTATCGTTTTCTTAAGCAGCGCAATCAAATCTTTTTCGTCAGAGTCCATTATAATGCTGCGGCTTAGAAAAAGGAGCAGCATCCATCCACACCACAGCTACCTTTGTGGCAGCTTCTAGTGGCGGTGTTTGTGGCGTTCGCGTGTGGCTCGTGTGCGGCGACCCTAAAACGCCCTGAGACACAGATCAAGTACCTCTTACCTCGTTTTTTTTATAGGAAGAAGAATATTGCACATTGTGCAATGATACGGGCGGCAATACTACCTAAGACCCTAATCATTAAAAATTAATTAAGTAAAGGTAACTACTAACATAACAGTTTAATTACAAAACAATCTATTTACAAAACACATCTACACAGCAACCAAACGTTCAACTATCATACTTATCAGCCATAAATTTAGCTTCAATGTCCATCATCTTTCCTCTTAGAGTCAAATTGTTCCTCATTTCATAATATGTTAGGACCGACGACGCAACGAGTTGGCCGATAGCCATGAAAGTCAAAGTATTGTTGTAAGGCCTTGTCAATTTCCTTACGAATTGGAATAGGACTCTAGGACCTTCTTTGAGGTCTGGTACCCTATAGGTGGAATACCTATTCGCCAACTGAAACGAAAAAAAGATCGATTATTAAGATATTGCCAACATACTTGTATGGGATAATTGAGTGCACTGAGAAACAAATGAAAGGTGTGCATAGGTATTATTCTTCTTAATTAAAGCTTTCGTAATTTGTCTATTGGAATTTCTTGAAGCGGCGGTAGTGTATTTAACAGGCATACTAGTAGGTATGTACAATCCACATTGCTAGTAATATTTTTTTTTATATCATGTTTGTAAGTTAGTAAATGGGTTTTTTTTTATAAATTACTACTCTAATTAATCACGTAGGTAAAAGCTTACCATCAATGAAGCCGCTGGGGCCAGCACCAAAGGATATGCCAAACCCAAAGAAAACTGTACAGCTGCTGACCTTATTTCATAACACATAGGACAAGCATCATTCTTCATCAGGAGCAAATCTGTTGAAACTATCTGTAAAAAGACAATACTAATAATTCCAGCTTATAAATGTCCCACTGTAGAGCACAGGTCCCTTCTTATATAGAGAAGGAACAAGCATTGTTCACCACAATTGCTCATTGCAGGTTGGTGATTGCAGAATCGAATTTTAAACAATACCATTGGCAGTAAAACAATATATGCATATGAACAGGATGAATGAATTATGACTATAGAATTATCATCAGCTTTTTAACAATCCACTTCTGGCCAGCCATTAATGTGTTTACAAACCACTTTGATAAATAGTTTTTAAGAAACCACTTTAAACAGACTACCAGCCGTTTTCTGAACAGAAAATTTCATCTTGAGATTTTTTTTTTTTTTGGCAATTCACACGCCATCTGATCCCAAACTAGGCAGACCCTATACACACGGAATGATCATGCTCATCACACAGAGGGTTGTCCTGGGAGGGAATCAAACCCACAACCTCTGGCATTGCTCAGCCTAATGGACTAAGTACAGAATGAGACATTGTCAAGCTGGAATTCGTTTTTAAGAAGGATGTTACTAAATTTAGGTTATGGAAAAGTCCATTGAGCTGTTAAATAAATAATAAAAAAGCGAAGTGATAAACAAAGGTGTTTGGTAACTTACATGTCTATGAAACATAGCTGTTAACATAGCAGGCATAAAAGTAATAGGGATTACTGAAGCAAAGAATCCATAGCTGCCCAGTTTCAGTTTATTTCTGAAATGCCTATTAATCATTACACCACAAAGTGCATTGACACCTCCGAGGGCAAAAGAGGCATACCTTAGGGCCCACCTATAAGACAAAAAAACTTATTGAGTTCTTTGATTAATTAACTATTTAGTTACCATTGTTTAATATTAATGTGCATCAGCTTTTGCATAAGATAGTACCTGTAATAATTACTAATAATAGATATTTTAAGTTATGATGAATAAATGTTTACTTAAATAACTTAATAGTGACATCAACCTATGTTATAATTGTTGTTTTTATTGGAATTAATGTAATACATCTATATCGGAATTTTTAGAGCGGTTTTCTGTAAAACCATTAAGCTTAGTATGTACTGGAGCAAAAACCATATTATATCATATATGTAAAGCCTAAAAAGTTAATTTTATTCAATAAAAAATTATTGCTGGTTTTCTGCTATATTAAATGAAACTTACGTGTCGGATATAGGTTCCCATTCGGATACAATATTCCATACATACTCAGTAGCTTCGAATTCATCTAATTCTACAGCATCATTCGGTACCTTTTTAGATTTCATTAATGCCATGATGAAAACCTTATGCTTGTAATAGCCACTCCAATATTATAAATGAGCGCAAAGCTAGGATAACATTATAATATCATATTCTATTACGAGGTTCGAGCTCATTCATAACCTCTAAATATTTTTTAAACAAATGTCATAAACAGCTGGTCCGATTGTTTTAACATCGTACTTGGCAACACATAGACCTAAATAGTTTTATAGTCGAATAAATCGATAGAATGTCCTTAGTCAACGCGATTCAGAATTATAATGGTTCTTGAGCATGTGATTATTTTTCACTCTTGCTTATGAAAATAGCTTATGGCTATCTCTTTCTATCCAGATGCAACAGTGATTCTGACTAACAAAATAATGTCAATTGATTTGATAAAATTTGATTTTGAATTGATCATTGATGTTAGGGCTGTGTCGATCAATCATTTGTTGTAACCCGGGTCAATCGCGACCCATTGGCAAGGTGATCGAATCAAAATGATTCGATCGTTTCGATCACTCGATCACTTCGATACTTCTATCACGGATCGTGGTTCAGTCGTGTGATTGACTGGTTTCTTGAGTAAATTTCGTGTGGAAATGTGTATAACAATATCTTATCTACCTTAGTAACCTACTTCCTTTAGCATTAGAAAAATAACGGCAGTTATTGTGTTTTATGTTACGATGGTAGGTGTATAATTAGTGCATGATTTTTTAAAAACAGGTTTCTTTTCACTATCGCTCTTCAACCAGTCCAAGGAATCATGCTAAGACTAACGTGTTTCAATAATAAGAGACTGCGTTTATTTAAACTTTATGCAAAAAAAAAATACTGAAAAAAAAAACTGTCAGCTTCTATAGTTGAGCCGTAGACAATACCATAGACGTATGGCGACGAATTGTTGTATGAAGATTACCACCCGTGAACTGATTTGTCAGTCAATCAATCTTTCGATCGATCACTCGCGACCCAAACAAACAGGTTTGTACTGGTGTAGCGCGCACGAAGGAAACTCGACTCGTGAAAGTGACCGACATACAAATCGGAATGCGATAAAAAGAGACAAACATACTTGTGTCGATTCAATTCGTAAAGTACGGCGCTGTTGTATTGTGAGTATAGACTTATAGAGTATCGCGAGTCAGCGTCCTCCGTGAGCGGGTTTTATGATCGAATGTTTTTGAGATTCGTGAGTCGATCACTTGCGAGTGGGTTGTGATCGAATCAAAGTGATTCGATCAATCGTGATCGACACAGGCCTAATTGATGTCAAAACTGAACGTAGTAGAGCGTCAGACGGTGGAACGCAAATGGTAAATAAATAAAAACCACTAAAACCAGGCGGAAAGTTGTCTCATGATGGCTCAGTCACAATTTTCGTTATTGTGGAATGCACACAAAAGAAACATTTGTAACGGGTTAAGTTCTTTGCAGCAGGTAATAATTTGAATAACAAAATGTGTATTATGTTATATTTTATTGAGATAGTATTAAAGTACCTTTACTTTCGTAGAATGGTGAGTTTGTGGACATGACTCTGGCTGCTGACGGTCACCTTGTGAAGGTTCATCAAGTGATCATTGCTTTGGCCAGTCCATATATCAAGGATCTCTTGGCGTCGGCTCAATGTCCTCACCCCGTTATATTTCTTAACGTAAGTTCATATATAAATAAGTATTTATCGTCAACAAAGTATGTAAGTTTGTAGGTATGTAGGTATTAATTAATATAAGCAGGTAGCTGGCAGATGAAAGTCATTCATAAATCTTAATATAGCAATCGATTATTTTAACTGTAATTCAAATAAAATTGGTATATTTTTGTGTATATATAATAATACCGACCTATAAACGTCCCACTGCTGGGCACAGGCCTCTTCCCCTATAGAGAAGGGATGAGCATTGATCACCACCCTTGCTCATTGCGGGTAGGTGATTTCAGATTCCAATATTTTGGAATCCAGGTTTCCTCACGATGTTTTCCTTCACCGTTTGTCAATGATGTCTTGGAATGATTAAGAAAGTACTTATAACTTTGAAAAAGTCACATTGGTACTTGCCTGGGTTCAAAGCTACAACCATGTGCATGTGAATCCGGTCATTGAACCGATAGGCCACTACAACATGCTTACTTAAATATTTATTGTATGTATGTTTGTAATTATTAAACTTAAAAACTACTGTGCCCATTTCAAAAATTCTTTCACCATTAGAAAGCTGTGTGAACCGTGAGTAATATAGGCTGTTGTAACAAATTAGGTGCCGCAGGTGGAGTCACGGGTAACATACACTTACTATATATTTTGACCAGTAAACAATATTTTAAAATTTCACCAACTATACTTTTTTGCTCTTTTTTACCAGTTACCAGACCATTACATTGAGGTATCATAATTAGGCCAAGTAGTGGGATAAGTAAGCTTGTAGTATTGGTTGTGTTTCATTAAGGAAATTATAACAAATGATGTGATATCTAGCTTTTACTTACTTGGCTTCTAACCAACTCTGTCTAGGACTACCACTTTTGTTACTTCTTGAAATCCTTGAGTAGATCTAATTTTTATAAGATTTACTATACAGGGTTATTTTTTATGGAGTGTGTATACTCAACAAGGTAATCAGATGCATAAAACTGAACAACTTTTCCCAAGAAACAGGTCCAAATCTTAAAATTGAAAATTAAATTTTCATACAAAGCGACAGGTGACTTTATGTAACTTGTTGATTTTTATGCGCTCCATAAAAAGTAATCCTGTATATTATAATAAACTGTTTCAGAAAATATCCTACACAACTCTATGTTCATTACTAGAATACATATACACTGGGGAGGTCTTAGTGACAATAGAAAATTTGAGTGAACTTCTTGAAGCAGGCAAAGAACTGCATATAAAAGGCTTAGAAGATATGGTAAGTTAATTTATTGAGAACAATAATTAATTTGGAACAGATAACAACAAATATTCTTCTTTAATAATAGACTCATCAGTCTGCTTGCAACCTTTAAAGCTAAATGCATGAGTTTGCAAACTCCATTACAGAATTTTATTAAATATTTGAATGTTAATTATTTTGCAGAAATTAATGGAATCAATAAGTACTATCCAGACATCTGAAAAAGATAATGACACGGACTGTAATATTATTTTGGAAGATAGTGAATCTAAATATATAATAACTAGTATGTTGTAAGTATTAATGAAGTCACAGGTGATTTAATTAAGATATTGCCAAAAATTGTAAAAACATTTCCTTATCTTTATAGCTTATTACTGGAAAGACAAATTTTTGAGAAAATTCAATGTTTTTTTTTCTATAAAAGTAATTAGTTTTTCCTAGTAATTGGTTCTACACTTAGCCTCTAAATGGGCCTTTCTTTTAAATCTTTATTTTAAACAAGGCTTCAGTCACTAGTTGACTATCCACCCTCATGGAAAACCATTGTGGTGTAAAGAAAAACAGTTATTAAAAATAAAAGTGTTGCTTAACAATAACTACTTTATTCCATGCGGATAAGGTTGAACTTACGAAAAAAAAAAACGTTTTATAACTGTCACTTGTGTGTTGGAAGGCAGTTTTGGCTGGGACTTGTTAGATACTGTTTGATACAGAATGATTAATATTTAGTGAAAATGTCTATTGTCATTGATCCATCTATTGGCAGCAAAACCTTCTGAGGCATTTCATAAAATACTTTTATATAATACAATACCTTTAAAGTACACATGACTTTTAAAAGTTACATAGGTACTTGCCTGGGTTCGAACCTGCAACCATGTGCATACGAATTGAACCGCTAGGCCGCTAGGTCAAAATACTTTTATGACAGAACTAAATTATTTCAGAGATAGCAGTGATCAACCAGATTTAAGTACAATTAATATGGACGAAACATACGAAGAAGAGGAGGATGAGGACGAATCTATGTCACAAGATAGTAAAACTGTGTATAAGTCTGAACCTGGACTTAACAATAGTGATAATTCCAGTAAGTGTTATTATGATAAATATTGAAATTAAATTAAAGTAGCCTATATTGCTGTTGTAAACTTATTTGACAAAACGTTACTTAAAATCTAACAAAAGAGGTAAAAAACTGTAAATTAACTTAACCTAAAACATATTTTCGGCATTCGGCTTATCTCCTCTCTTAACAGCTTGTCTTTCGACAAAGGCCCCTCTAAGGATTTCCACTTGTTTCTGTCCTTTGCTGTACGTAACCATTCGACATGATAAATATAAAACCGAGACACACTTACGGCCTTATTACAAAAAGCGGTTTATCAAAACCTAGGTTTAAACCGAAGTATGCTGCGGCATATTGCCGGGGAGCCCGCGCGCGTCTTATAATGCCCTGAAATAAAATCCCTTTCGATACCATGGCATTATTTTAAAGCATACCAATTTATGCTGTATTTCTATATTGATACGTTTGAATGTCCACTGGCAAGACGTCCACATAGTTTTGCAAACTTGATGGCGACAACGGTGTTGTCGTAACAATTGTTCATTATGTACCTATAACATTAATTATCAACTAGCTGAGGCCCGCGGTTTCATCCGCATAAGTCCCGTTCCCGTTTTTAAACACTTTTCTCCTTAGATAAAAAAATGTTCTTATTTCCTTATTATAACCTGACACTCGAACGAACGTTCGAAAGTATTTTTATTTAGGTAGACTAACCCAAATAATGAACTGGGCGACTACTGAACCCAAATAATGACGTGCTCAGAATAAAGCCAATAATAAAAAAAATAATTAACATTTAATAGAAAAAAACTTATTATTGCGATTCGTTGAAGTAGCCCTCTAGTTTGGGATCCGAACATAGCATTAAACTAGCTGTTTACAAGCGTCTTCAGACTTCCAGAGTTTTCAAAACTTCTGTAAATTTGCTATTAAACAAAAGCTAAATAACAAATATCGTTTACAGAACTAAGTGTGATGCAGTTCACAGTATCGAACCAAGGCTCGCTACAGATGATTCTGAACCGCTACGTGTACTACCTGAAGCATACGAATAGGAACAACACGCGACAGTGGCGCTGTGTCGACTACCTCAACAACGTCAAGTGTCCCGCCCATGTATTCACCAAAGATGATGTCGTTGTGCAACGGTAAGGTTGTGTTTTAAATATATGCTCCAAAATAAAAAATAATTGTTTTCCTGTAGACTACAAAACAGTTTCCTCCTAATGCCTCCTTTATTACAGGCGTTATTAGGAGACATAACAAGTTGTAATACTGTCGTTTTATAGCTAGGTATACTTTTTTGGAGGATAGGTCCTTGTATGGCTTTTTTATGACTGGCCAAAATCTGTACCACAACATGATTTAAATTAAACTAAAAGAAATGGAATAACACAACTCTTTTATTATTTAAGGATTTCAGCTCACACGCATCCTTTCCACGATAGGCGGATTTTGAAGAAAGTTCGCGCAGGCGCCGTGTTTTCAGCGATACAGGAAGCCGAACAACAACGCGACAAACGACTGCCACCGATAGCGATTGAATAAAATATTTTTTTGTTTTATTATGTCTTTTATTTTTACAATATAAAATTTTCATCCCCTCATTTTCATCAAGTTTAAATAGCCGAATATTCAAACGTAAATAACTTTGAAGCCGCCATTAAGTCTATGCTGTCTCCGTCTGTGTGTAAAGTTGCGGCAGATAGACATGAACGTGTTAAAGTTAATTATCTATAATAATTAATATATCATTAATTAGTTTCATAATATAACTGAAACGCAAATTAACTTTAAGATGTTCTCAAATATCTATCTTTCGCTACTTCACGCCTTAATGGGACAGAGACAGCATGGGACTTAGCGGCGGCTTCCAATTGATTGCCATTTCGGTATTCGGCATAGGAATACGTACGTATTATAAATTGTATGCCAGAGAATAGAAACTCATTGATAATAAAATAGGTTTCAATCTTGTTTGTGAAACCTCTTTAGTTATAAAAGCTGTTTTAATACTGGCAGCATATTGGCAGAATGGTAAAAACCTCAGATTAAGAACTCATTATTGGCCCAATAATGAGTTCTTAATCTGACCCAATAATATTGGGTACACAAACTACTAAGGAGATACTTGATTGGGTAAAAACCAAGCAGGATGCTTGCAGTGATTACCTTCTCTCTGGATGCTTGTTTCAAAACAAAGTTGTGACGTGATTGTCAATTTATTGTTGATTGGCGGGAAATGCAGGATTAGTTAGCACGATCACATTATTAAGTAGCAAGACCAAGCGGTTTACAGAGTTTCCTAGGGTGAATTGGTAAAAAGAAAGACACGCCTGCAACTCTGTGATTATCAATGTTTGATTTTTGACTCTGTTTACTGATGTGTTGAAAGGTGAACCGTGTGATTTAGTGTTAACAAATTGATTGTCAGACAACTTTGACGAGGGTGATCATGGCAGACTGCCGCTAGAGAGTTTGTTGCGCACACAGAAATATAAATACAATTGCGCCGTTTGTTCTCTCTAGCCTAGCCGAGCCGTCTTATGTAATGATAGCACCAAGAGTAAATGTTTAAGTTTCATTGCACAACCCAATGATGTCGGCTATTCTGAACATACATCACACCTCTTGTTGTTTCTGACATAAGTGAAACAACGAAATCGGGCTTGTTACACTGCTTAAACTTACTTGTTAGATTCGTCTCCGTCTCGAATAGAAGCTATAATAAAACCAATAGAAAACTGAACATATAAAAATAAACGTTAAAGGGGAGAACGTATGCGGGGGAAGCCGTGGGTTAAAATAGGAACTAGCAGTTTACAGAGCTATGACATGGTGCTATTAAAATTAAATCAGTTGTACCAACCTATATTTATAAATCACGCTAATTTACTTAAATCGCGGGTTATTCGTCAACTGGACACGAGGAACTGGACACACGTGTGTCCAGTTGGTGAAACTCAAAATTAGTAGATACCTATCACTTATTATTTCGTCATCTGGACACGCCAAGTTTTTACGTGTGTCCACATAGTGTAACTTAAAAATGACTTTTATATTTTCGCCAACTGGACACACCCAGCTTTTCGCAAGGAAAAACAACGTGTCCAGATGACGAAATAATAAGTGATACTAATTTTGAGTTTCACCAACTGGACACACGTGTGTACAGTTCCTCGTGTCCAGTTGACGAATAACCCAAATCGCTTGCACTACCTCATTTTAATGATTTTTTTTATGTTTTTGCCGTGTTTGATTCTTCCGCCTCTACAATTTGAGAGGGTGGGCAGGTTTAAATGGTAACATCATGATTAATTGGCAATAATAAATAAATATTCTGTTAGAAAACTACGCAGATTTCCATCTAAGTACTTAAATACTTATGTGATTTTTTACGTTTATTCTATTCTATTTCATCTTTATCTTAAACAATGTTGCGTATGTTGTCTAGCGCTCTATTGAACGATATCACTCAGGCAAGTTATTATCAATGTCGTCGGATCTGTTACCAAGGTTCACAGCACGCGACATATCCCAGAGTTCCCACTTTCATAATAACTCAGATACGCGTCCGGCAGTAGCGTCGATGCGTAGCTGTAGACATATCTTCTTTTAGTTATCCAATAATAGATATAGGTAGGGATGCACAAATTGCTTACACACGTTAATGTGCCTGCAGTCGCTTACTGACCAGCCTAGTGTTCAAACGCGTGTTCGCATATACAAGAATGGATTTTCTTCTCATTGTGTTTTTGATGTTCGCGGGTGCTTGTGAAAGCTACAAGATACTAGCGTTGCTCCCTTATCCGGGAAAGAGCCACTTTATGGTGTTTGAACCTATCATTGACGAATTAGCGCGACGCGGTCACCATGTTACAGTGGTTTCGTTCTTCCCTCCAGCGACACCCCGCGAGAACAGACGAGACGTTAGTCTGGTGGGACTTGTGCCCCTTAACGTAGAGGTGATGGACCTCAGAAATTATGACGATGCATCCTTTTTCGCGAGGAAGTTCTACAACCAATTTGTTCTAGTCACAGACTTAATCAAATTTAATTTAGAAGTATGTGAGAAGATATTAAATGCTGATGTATTTGAGGAGTTCTTGAAAGCTCAAGGAGAGTACGACGCGATTTTAGTGGAACATTTCAATACAGATTGCATGCAAGGTATTGTGCACAAATATGGGGTACCATCTATTGGGCTGATGTCGAGTGCTTTGTTGCCCTGGAGTCCACAGCGGATTGGTGCTGATATGAATCCTGCCAAATTCCCGAATATGATGCTCCCTATCACTGAAAACATGTCGTTTGTAGAGCAAGTTGAAAATGCTTTTAACACCTACTTCTACATATTTTGGCATAAGTTCCTGATAAGGAATGAGCAACAACTTTTGGAAGAAAGACTGGGCTATAAACTGCCACCGCTGGAGGAGGTAGCCAGCAACGCCAGTGTGATTCTCATAAATACACATCATACTTTGAATGGAGTTCGAGTTTTGCCGCCATCTGTGGTTGAAGTAGGCGGTATCCACCTTCATAATAGGTCCGTTAAGGCTTTGCCCGAGGTAAGAAAACATTATATAACCAACCCCACATATGTCCCACTAGCAACCGCAATTTCGCAGTTAGTTAAGATGATTTTCACCATCATATTTGTTACCAAGGATCGGAATATGGTATTATTAGAAAGTAGGTAGGTACCGTCTAGGTAGGTTCCATAATAATATAGCTGTTTGAAAATAAAACTTAAAAACAGCGTCTTATGCTGCATAATGTAGTACTTAGTGTAAACTGTAAACGTAGATAGCTTAAGCTTTACCACAGTTTTGTGTTCCACTGCATTGCACTTTATAATTCTATTGACGACTTTCATAAAGACTAAAAGACCTAAAAGGACGTTAACCATTATTTTTTTTGCAGCATTTGGAGCATTGGGTAACTCAATCGAAGGATGGATTTATTTTGTTCAGCTTCGGTTCCCTAATCCGCGGGTCGTCGTTGCCGCCAAAACGCTTAGATGCCATATTGAAAATTTTCGCGCGCTTACCGCAACGTATAATTTGGAAATGGGAAAGGGATGACATCAAAGATTTGCCTGAAAACGTGCTCGTTTTAAAATGGTTGCCACAGTATGACTTGCTTCGTAAGTATAAAATGATACGTCAATTTCTAAGATAACCCATAGTTAGATGAGACGATGTTCTGTAAAATGTAAATAGTTATCGTAGTTATCATACATACCTACTTATCTAAGTCTAATCATGAGATTTGGTTGACGTAAAGCCATACAATCCACGGTATGTCCTAATGCATTCAGCGCTGAGAAATGACCGTGAGTTGATACAAGATTGTTAGATGAAATAAGTACCTAGGTACTTATAGGTAAATAAGTCATAGTACGGAGTTTATGGTCTAGATCTAAATATAATATCGTCAACGTAACGTAGGTAGTTAATAGGCTCATGAAATGAAAAGAGTTCGTTGGGTCCTAAATTTAGCCCCCTCTCCCCCCCTGAAGTATCTTAAATATTATCATTATCAGCAGGCAGGGCTAGAGTAGCCCTTATCCTACGTTTATGATCCTCACTAAGTGAGGACAAAATATTGTTTGATGTATCATGTATTAAAACTAAGGTACTTCGATTGACTCGACATAGGTAGGTAATATCCTTAATTGACAACGTTTGCACGACTTCTTTAAAACCTCTTATTTTGATTAATCCAGTGAAACTGAAATCTCTAAGTAGGTAAGTTGGGGTTCTAATCGTTTCCAGATCACCCAAACTGTGTGGCATTCATAACGCACGCTGGCCTCTTGAGTCTGACGGAGGCAGTGGCGGCTGGCGTGCCTATGGTTGTGGTCCCAGTCTTAGGAGACCAGCCAGGTAATGCCGCGTACGCCAAACAAGCTGGAGTCGCTGAAACCGTGCCGTTCTACGATCTCGATGAAAATACTTTGTACGAAGCATTAGCGAAGGTTTTGACGCCTGAGTAAGTGCCTATATTACTTTATATTAAGAACAACTTCTTACACGAGACGAAGACATTGTTACCTTTAGAAGTAGGTTGGTAGGAACCATTTATTATTTATTTATTTATTTATTTATGCTAAAACGGTTTATAAACCAATTACATTAACATAGAATAGAAAAAAAAAAAGTAATACATAATATAAGATAAAAAATGAAATTAAAGCATTAAAAACTTAATAACATTGTAAAATAAAATATAAATAAACAAAACAAAAGGTTAACATACAATTTGAATCACAAAAAAATCAAAAAATACACAATAAACTATTCGTTCGCAAAGGCTAAGGCAAAAACACATTATTATTTTAAAATCGTTAGCAAATAAATCACAGTTCGGTTCGGCTTCCATGAGGTCATTAAGGGTAGCCAGAACACGGGGAACTGGGGATGAGGCGCGAGCCACTGTGCGACTTGTAGGTACGGCTAGTAGACGGTGTTTTCGACCTCGGAGATAGTTATTAGGGACGTAAAGTCGAAACAGCTCATTGTGTAGATCGGGGGCATCTGTTATCCCTCTACATATTTTAAGCATGATGCTCAGCTGGTCATAGGCTCTTCTAGTTTGCAACATATTAAATCCTAGGTGCCCTACGAGAAATTTGGTTGGATATAAATATGGATAATATCCGAACCGGAATTTATAAAGAAACCTCAAAAATCAACCATAATTAAACTATAAAGTTTAATATTTATGATGAATTCATTGGCACAGTAGATTAATAGGCCTAGGTACCCTTCTGCGATAACCTCACCAATGAACTTCATTTATGTGTCCCAGATGTAGGCATCGCCTCATTTCTGTTATCAATAAATTTCTTCCAATTGCCCACTCTTTCGATTAAAAATGAATCCACAGGGAATTCTAGAAATACCATTTGGTATTTGTGAGCAGTTTTAAGTTAATACATTGATACCTACCTACCTCAAACATGCAACACGATTTAATTAGATTTTTGTAAATTCTTTTTTTGCAGAATGCGAGTCCGCGCCAGAGCCTTCAGTAAGCTTTGGTCGGAGCGCCCTCTTTCGCCCATGGACAACGCTATTTACCATATAGAACATACTGCCCGCCACAAGAGCTTCAAAATGTTATCTCATAGACATAAATCCAGTACAGAATTCTGTGTCTTAAACTACTTTATATATTTAATATTGTTTGGCGTTATTTTTGTTGTTGCTCGTTCACTTTCTCGGAAATCCAACGTTAAAGTCAAACAAAATTGAGTTTATTCTTCTCTGTATTAGATTTTTTTTCTGTTCTTATTGTGTGAGTCGCATGTGGCGCGAAAAAATGCATTTTCGTTCAATTGTTTTTATCTATGTAAGTCAATATAAATAATATTATCATAATTATCTGCTTTTTTTGTACAATTTTTAATTAACTCCCAAAAATAATGAGCCTGATGACAGGTCAGATTTTAAAGTAATTTATAACTAGGTTAGTACTTAATATTTTAGCTAATCATGGATATATTAATAAAAACAACATATAATTTATAAAAATACATTTATTGTCCCTGATTTAACATTTATAAAAATATACAAAACATTGTACAAAAGTATTTATTACGATTATTTATCACATAGTTATCTGAGCAAACTAGTTGTAAAACACGAAGGCATCAACACCATATTATTAAATGCTTCAATTTGTTTTATTCGATAAGTATACAAAATGGTATATTTTTATTTCCTGACAAAAATCTTTGCACTTATCCTTTTAGACCTTCGCGAGTCTCTATGACGAAATTTGTCAATTTCACGGATATCTCCGACGAGTAATAGAAACATAATGTACATACACCTATTATTATATTCAAGAAATCATGGACTGTTAGTCACAGATTAAAAACATTTCGAGTCCCGAACTAGCGCAAAACTAACACTCGCTTACGTTTTATGTAGTCTTATTAGTCTATGATTTGTTCCCAATGTATAGTGCTTTTCAAACTTAATGGCGGATGTGAATTTAGTTATACACAGCGCAGAAACTCGCACCGCACACCCGCTGGTTCATGAAATTACTGCGCAGCGACTCTCCTCATGTTCACAGCCAACAAGTTTGAACCGCACTGTACTACAAAACTACAGAGAAATAACCATCACAGACTAGAAAAATCAATAAAATAATGTTACTTTTGTTTATAAATATGGCATGTTGTGGAATGTTATAAAGTTCGAGCCGAGTATTATATGTAAATAATCTAAATATTTAGTCAATAACACTTACATACTAATATAATTTGCAATGAAGTAACATTAAAGAAAATATTGTATTCTTATTACGGAATATCGATCGCTATTTATTAACATTATGCATAAAAGTGCGATCAGCATCGTAAAAATCTATAAAGGTGCTTAGGATTCATATTACTTAATTCGCCACATCCATGTTAATTATTTTTGCTATTCGAGGAATTGAGAGGATTTCGTTTTAATAAGTTAAAAAAAATAATTAAGGTTAATAATCATAGTGCAATAAGTAACATGTATATTGTATGTACGAATAAATACTTCGTTCTATTTTTACTCTTCTATTTTTTTACACTAATTATTCAAACTAAAAGAATCATATTGTATTATTAGGATTTAGTATACCTACGTAGTAAATTACGTAAGCTTTCATAAATTTTAATTATAGCAAAATGATTTGTGTAACAAATATGTAACAGACTTTATAAAAATATTGAATTAAAAAAATATCCGATTACAAAATATATAATGAAGGTATTTACAGATTCAAATACGCGGTCCCTATAACTTCAAAGAAAGACGCTTATAAACTAAAATAAATGCACTTTTAAGTACAAATTTCACAAAATATTTAAGCTAAAATATTTCTAACGAATGTGGGTAGTACGAAGGACGCTTTGTGGATTTCGCTGTTATAGTATCTTAGATTCATCGTTTTCAGATCTTCGGGAGACAATACTAGTGAAGGGGTATCGAAAATAATGTCTTCGTCCAAAGATCCTATAACGAAACCAATTTGGCCGGACGGGTAGGTGGGGACAGAGGCGTAGGCGTACGTAGCGCGAGGGAACTGATTTCTGCAGAACTTCAAGGTGTTGGAAACGAGGCTTAGATCATTCCACATGGTTCCAGCTTGTGAGCATACAATACCGTTTGGTTTGAGTGCGCTCTTCATGAGCGTGAAGTAATTCTCTTGGAAGAGGCTGACGGCGGGCCCAATGGGGTCGCTACTATCCGTGATAATGACATCAAACTCTTGGCTATGATTCTTCATGAACTCGAAGCCGTCACCAACGTGGAGCGTAAGCTTCGGACTGTCGAAACCAACAGCCATGAATGGAAGATATTTTTTTGATACTTCGATGACTTTTGCGTCGATTTCCACCTGAAATGTTATATAATAGTATGTTAAAGTACCAATTAACGTTAATAAGAAACGAAACTAAGTTTGATAAGCATATGGTTTTGCTAATAGGCTGATCGTTCGATTCTTTCTTCATTCCGTTTGTGTCACCACCCGGGCGACAGATAGTATTCATTCAAGTTTTCTAAAACTTTGAATAATATTTTTTTTTATCATCTGCCTGAACTCGTGTTACACGCTGTGATTCATTGTTACTCTTTTAGTCAACCAATCAAAATCATCATCAGTTGATAGATTGATCAACCTTTTAGAAACCAGGGGATCTCATTTAGTTAAGTTTGAGTAGTTAGGGGTATTTGTTTGAGATGTCATATTTAAGTACTGCTCAAATATTACTGCCTGCTTATTGATGGAAGGAACAAAAGCTCACACTGTACCTACAGGCAATTTATTAATTAAAAATAATAAGCATTCCAGCAGCACTGTCGCTAACAAATCAAATGAAAATAACTTATGAATCGGCATTTAAGTAACCATGCGAATTTAATATTACAGACTTGAGAAAAAAAATATGGTGTACTTATCTAGTAAACACTAGTTAAACAAAACAAATTGAGCTATAGTGTAATAGCCGTAGGTACATGGTTCTCGCCGATTAGATAGAGAACGTCTGTATGTAGTGAAACTCATAGAGAAAATAGGGTAACCTGTCAAGTTACCTATAAGTTAAAAAAAAAAAGTTAGTCAAGCCAACTTAAAAGTCAAAGTGAGTACCTAATTAGGTAAGTAAGTAAATTTAAATCATTTTTATTTATAGTAGGGGAGCCCAAGAGGGGATTTCGGGATTTACTCGAGCGCGGCAGATTAATATACAGGGCGATACCTTGTATCCGGTTAAGTACCTCCACCAAATATGAGCCCCATATGTAAGGCCGCGCGTGAAGGATAAAGGATCAGATTAGTAAAAAAAAATTGATCATTAGAAATTCTCGAGCGCGTCAGATTAAGTTAGGGTGAGTTGATTACATGATAAAAAGTGTATATTCCACTAATCTGACAATTTGAGAGTGACGTAAAGAAAGGGGAGGGCAGCAAAGTTGTAAAAAAAAAAACGTCATCTCGACATTCTCGAGCGTAGCCAAATTTTTTTTTATTTTGAAGGAAATAATTTAAGGATAACGAAAAACATATAATCTGACGATTTCCGCAAGCCGAAATACTAAAAAATCGTCGATAAAGTTTAATGCGTGCAGCTGGGTGATGCCTATATTTCCCTCTCCGAGTTTCTATACCTCTCTCACTTTTTCTCTATCTATTACTCTCTCACTCCGTCCCCACTCTGGATTTCATTGCCACGACGCCATCACAGTAACAGTTGATCACAGAGACTCGTTCGTGGCGTATGTGTTATCAACGTGTTTCCAACGTTTCGTAAATATGAGTGATATTAGTTTAAAGTGCGTTTTTTGTGGTAAAACAAATTTACAAAAAACAATTCAATTTAGATTAGAAACATTAAAAAAATGTGTAAATATTTTAGAATATCGTCGGAGCAAACTGGTTCTTCGAAAATCTCGAACAACGTACGATAATCTCGAACTGTCGATAGAATCTTCATTAAATAAAGTATATCACGCACAGTGCTATAAATTATTTACAGCAATTAAATTACCGCCAGAGGTTCAGTTACAAGAGCAAAGTGTAGTGGAATGTGACAATGCATCGGAAGTTTCTGGAGAGTGCTCCGAATCACGTGGTACTGTTGATTCCTTGTCTACTGAGGTTGCTGGTATATCGATAGATGAGTAAGTGCTAATATGACTTCATATAGTAAATATTTATGATACTGAAATTGAAAGACATTTGATAATTTTTAGATTTTTTAACAAATTATCGCAAGAAAATTTTATTAAATACTTCATCTTTAGAAGATCTGAAAAATTAGAAATGTGATTTTTATAAATCGACGGTCCCTACGTAAAACATCGAAGTCAAAAATCTCGTTTTTTTATTCGTTAAATAGTTTTCTTTATACTTATTTATTCATACCATTGAAGAAAAAAACTGAAATCGTCCTATAAAGCAGAAAATATAAAGCAGAATAGAAAATATAATCGTAAATCCTCGAATGTAACTAAACTTTCCGAAGTAGGCAGTCGAAAATTGTGATTCGATGAAATACGCGGCAGTGAGCGACGTGCGAGCGACGTGCGAGCAACGAGCGAGCGACGTGCGAGCGAGACGAAACTATACTTTCGAGTATTTACGCCCTATAGGCACTTGTCCCACCGCCGACGAGAAAACGACTAACTATCGGCTATTTTCTCGTTCAAGAAACGTATAATAGATATACATTCCGTGTAAACAAAAGAGACACATATACAAACAGTTGATCGCTGACTGTTCACACTGCCGGCGAGCACTCGCTTCACTAGTTTGTCGCTGAGCGACAAGAGCTATGAAAGATAGACTCGCTCAGCGATACTCGCTAAGCGATTAGAACACACGCCGAGAGAGCAAGTAGCGGTCATTTCTCTACGGTGCGGATCTGAAAGTACACGTTTTTTTATTTATTATGCACATCGAACAATCATATTTTGAATTATCATTGTTATCTAGTTCAGACGACGAGGATCACGAATTATATGATAGGATTTGGGTAATGGCGAGTAATCACTCGCGTCACTCGCACACTCGCTTGTAGAAGAGCTACACAACTATCGCAACTACGCACTCGCTCCCCGTGGCTCGCCAACTCGTTTCCAATTCTAGCTCTACTCTAATTTTTAACTGTCGATGTTTTATATAGGGACCGTCGAAATGATTTTCTATGTCTTGTTTATTAACAAAAAAAAAACAATTGTCAAGTATCTGTTAACTTAGTCTCATAAGTATTTATAATTTTTTTTTATTCATTGATTAAATTGTTTAGTTAAACTTTTAGACAAAGAAAATTATTATTTAAAAAAAAACAACATTAATTATATCTTGCATCGACAAAACTATTAATCTGTTATAAGATACGATGTGAAATAATCTATTTTTTTACCAATATTTTAATTTTATATTATACTTATATTATTATTATACAATTTTCAGAGTGGGAGGATCTAGTAACGTTCAAGAAGGTTTTGAGGATTCCAATAATTCAATTAGCACAGATGAGCCTGTCGCCCATAACGATTCAGCATCACAAACCTGCTTCATTTGCGAAAAACTACGTAAACGGCATCATGGTCGTGAAGTTTGCTTAGCTGTCAACAGATTAAAAACTATTGAGAGTTTGAAAAACGCGGCCACGGAACAAAATGATATAGAAATGTTGGAAAAAATGAGTTCTTTCTCTGATGATTCCAAAATTCCTTACCATAAATGTTGCAAGGATCAATACTTACGCGACATTTATAAGGATGATAATAGCGAATTCCTAAGGAATCTGAGGATGCATTCGAGCAAGAAGAGGAAGATAATTCCACCGATGAAGATGAAGATGAAGATGATGATTAATCCAAAGATAAATGATTAATAATTGTAAAAAATTTAAATTTTTTTGGGCATTTTTTTTTATTATTTTCTTATAAATACAAGTATTCTACTTAAAAAACATACACTTATTTATTTGCATGCTATTTCCTGAGCTTTTCAATTAATTAAATTCAATGATTTAAAAAATTGAATTTTTTTAATTTGTCAGATTAGGCGAATCCCTTTAGATAATCGTCAGATTATGAAACAGCACGTCTAGAACATAAAGATGAACCATATATATCTTAATCTGACGCGCTTGAGTATTTCAAAATGGCGATTTTTTTTTGCACATTATAATAATGGCCACGAGTTTGCGTCAGATCGAAATCGTCAGATTATTGAATGAGAGCTTTTTTTTTGGTGCACTTAACACCCCCTTAGAAAATCTGACGCGCTCGATTACATTTTTTTTTTTTTCGTTTTTAACCCTTACGTACAACCACCCGCATCATGCAAATGATCAGATTAACATACGTACATTATTAAAAATACGTAGGACATTGATGCTATCAATATCTGACGCGCTCGAGTATGTCCAAGTAACAGTATTTTTTTACATATTTAATAATCTATAGCCGCTTCCCCCACCGATGAAAAGGTATCATTATATAACATTTATTTCTTTTTATCATCTAAGCTTTGCAACCCAATAAGTCTCTATGACGCTCGAGTAAATCCCCATTTAGCATCGTGGGCTCCCCTACTATTAAGAATACTAAATTACTAATCAATAACGAAGTGTATTGTACCCTCCTTGACAGATAAACTACCCTTCCTGTTAGATAAGCATTATCAGCTGCACATAACATTAGATAACTATGTGGTTGTTGATAACGGGGTTAAATTCATGTTATCAATGCGGTAATTGTTTCTGTTAAATGACGAATTTATGTGGAAATAGGAATATTATTTAAGTACTACTATGTGAAGGCAGATGACGTTGCATAGATATTTGAAAGACTAAAAGTTCTAAGCATAAAAAAATCTAGTAAACTACAAAAACTCAAAGAAAGAGCAAAAAAAGCTGTTTCAATATATTCCATTATTTCCGAGTTTCGGCCTATGAAGAATCATAAATATTTACCTGCTTAAAAGAATCCCCTCTAACAGTTCCAACGAATTTTCAGCAGGGAAAAAAATACGAATAAATAAAATACAAAGAAATGTATCATAAGTACCTATTAAATGTTTCCGTTGAGAGCCCAATAAACTATTAACAATAAATTATTGCCAGTAGTTTTATAACAAGCTCCAGTTACTTTCAATGTAAGCAATAAGTAATAACAGTGAGTTTGTATAATAATATACAGAAATTGAAAATTGTTAACATTTTATTAAAGGATTGTTTAGAAAACATTTCCTCTCAAGGTTTTGTTTTATTTTCAGTGCAATTTTACTTACGCGTTTTACAGATATAAATTGATGCTACATTATTTCATGTGGTTTTCTATTGTTCATTCAAGTTTGTATTTATAAACTGTAGAAACTTGTTACTAATGATTGACTCTTATCTCAGAATAATATTAAAGTGAAGGAGTTCTTGATAAGGCCAAGGACTTTAACATAATACAGGGTTATTATTTAAGTAATCGGAATGTGCCCATGTGTAGCATTCATGTTTGAAGTAGTAAGAATATTTATTTTCTGTGCTTACTTCATATCCAATATATTGTAATACTGACATCCTAATACCGTTTTCTTGTTTTAGGTATTTAACATGAGACAGTTACTTACTATGTGCAGCAGAGTGAGTGATCAACTTTACTGCCATTCTTTGGCATACACATGGGCTCAATATTTATACTAGTTATACTAGTACATTTTATTGTATAACAGTTTATTTCAATGTATAGTCTATTCACACCAAAGTCTATCAGGGTGCTTTATACTGCTATTATTTTTGTGTCTATTAAATAAATAGATTTTAAAGCTTACATACCTGGACAACTTCTTTGACTTTCGGATGTTTAACAACCTCTCTAGCAACACCGCCATCACCTCCACCCACTATCAGAACTTTCTCTGGATTCTTGTGACAACACAATGGCAAGAAAGAAATCATTTCCTGGAAAATAAAAAAAGTTGAAATTATTTATATAAAAATACATATAGATGTGACTTGACAAAAGAAGATATTTTAAATTTTCGAAATTGCAGATGTTTTCATGCCCAATATAACATAATTATTGTATTTTTGAGTCATGACTTGCTCTTCATAAATATAACTTAAACATTAAGTAATTTAAGGTGACCATTATTTTGATGTTTTAAAAAGAATATTATTATTTAGACAAGAAATCTATAATTATTCTCCTCAAATTAGTTGACAGGTCTAAACTGCAGATATCCAGGCTTTTACAAGTCTTTTATCACCTCTACTACTTATTATACAACATGTTATATAACCCCTGTCAGATCCAATAAAAGCATATTCATGGTACAGTTCCTGAACTGTCTCGCTTAGGAAGCTTCTTTGACCCAATACTGTAGGTAGTAAGTACATGAACTTTGAGGAGCGGTCAGTGTTGCTGTGGCCTTGGATCAGTTTTTATTTTGATTAAATTATTTTCATTGGGGAAAAAAAAAAATCTCAAATCCATTAAATGGCTGCGTATAATTATGTGTTCGCAGTATGATACCGAATAATACTATCAGGGATCGGACAGGGTTTTTGTAACATGCTGTATAGGACTAAGTATCCCTTAGGCTAATCATCAGAGATAAGATAAGGTTGTATAGTAAAAATATTAATAAAGAGCTTAGTAAATCATGTTAACTAGTTACCTGGTAAGAAAATTCATCTTTCTCAGAGCACTGTATAATGCCATCAAGGACCATAACTTTGCCAAAGTTTGTTGTGTCCAGTATACATATGTCTTGGTATACAGACTTCTCTGTGTGTAGTACCTCCTTCACCTGGATGGAGAAGGTGCCGCCCGGCCACATCTCACATGACTCAGTGAACCAGTTGTTCTTTATCTGATTCATTGTTAGTTCTTCTAGAAATATTATGTAAAGTTAATTCTTTATTGTAAACTATAAAATACAGAAAATACAAGTATCAGTGAAAGTATGTACACAGGCAAGCTTAATCTAGAATTAACTGACCAATTACTTATACTTTTATTATTAAAATTATGGTCTAAAAAATTATTTCTGTAATCTTGATGTTAGAGTAACCACATCCTAAATAGTAGTTAAAACAAAGATGTTTGATTACTGTGATTAACAAATAAAACAACAATGAAATTCTCACAACTAAAATCAAAAGGAAATTGGGAGTTGGTTAAAAATACATATATTATGTAGGTATACTATACACGTATGCATATAGAAAATAAAATACTTAATACTCATTTAGAATTATTAAATAAGTTATTTTATGATAAAGTTATCAAATTATCTTGCTATATAGTATACATTTCAATATTAGGGGAATAAAAGTAGGTATTACCTTATCACTTGTTACGCTGTAAAAACTGTAATAGCACCCTGCTTATGTGTTCGTTGATAATTAATGACTAAAAACTTGTTTTTTTATTAGTACCGCTCGAAGCGTTGATAGTTTTACGCCGTTTGAATAAAACTAACTATGGTTTCGTAGATAACCGCACTTATAGGTTTGCTTAATTATATTTATCACCTCCTGATAAGGTTAAAATTGTTATTTTTAATAATGCTAAACACGAAACAGTACAGTCAACAGTGTGCTACACAAAATGTAAATGACGTTCGTGAAGATGACGTTTGACGGGCTGATAATGTCAAAACGAAACCATAGAGTAACAGAGTACACTTCACTAATAGAATTATTACAATGCAATTTTTTATGAATCAGAGTTTATAAAAAGCAACCATTAATTATCATAAGTAATTAATCTAATTCTCTAGAAATTAGTAATTACAATCATTACTAAGTACATACAAGGCCATAGTTATGAAATAGCATTGAAAATGTTTACATCAACTGTGGTTTACATATTGTGTCAAATTCCTTTCCATTTTGACAATAACCATTTTACGAAATTTGGTCAAATTTAAATTCTGTTCCTTTGAGTTAAGGCCTATGTTTTAAAATTCACGTTAGATTCTGTTTTTGTTTACAATGTGTTTACTGCTGGTTTACTTTACTTACTGTTGAAGTATAGTATCAATAGCTGAAGCGCTGAAGCAATCTATAGTGAAAATAACTATTACAACTAAGCTCAGATACTAAATTATTCTTCTTTAGCTTTTGCTATGGCCTCCACCATGATTACTATTGAAAAGTTTCTGGATGCCGCTGTAGAATTTATTAAAACATCTAACCGGATTTGTGATGGTTGGAAATTGAGAGAGGATAATACGGACCCTTTTAAAACATACATAATAAAAGATACGTTTATTCTGCTAGAAGACGATAAAATTAGTAGTTTATTTAAAGTAGAGTATGTGATATTTTACAATTTGAGTTATGGTGTGCCTTCCTTCAGTTTCAACATATGGAATTCTACAGGCTCCTTATTATCGTTGGAAGATATTAGAAAAGTGTCTACTATTCAGTAAGTAATCAAATATCATCAAAATGGTGAGGGATTTTTTTCACCTAATAGATCAAGAGATCTGGAGAAAGATATGTCCATAAATGTTTGGGCTTAGAGTCCCAAACATACATGACTTAATTTCTATAAATACCATAAAAATCAGTAACCCATAAACTTATATTAAAAAAAAATCCTTTTTCCAGAATCAATGAAAAGGACTTCTACTCCGTGATAACACAACAAGAGCACCCTATACTCCAGCGCCCATACTTCATAGTTCATCCGTGCCACACAGAAACATTACTAGCAGCTTTCAGTAGCTCTTCTAAGAATATTATAGTCACCTTCCTTGGTCTTATAACACCACTGATAAAACTCAACCTGCCCTTAGATTATGGTATATAACAATCATATTATATAAAAGTACTCTGTGTAACACAATGAAGGAATTCAGAAATTTAGAAGCTGTATTGGTATAAGAACATGATTACTTAATGAACAGGTTTTTATTTTTTTTTCTTCTTTTTATCCTAATTATATTTCAGAATGATGTGGAAATTTAATTATTTACATGTATTATATAGTTTTCAATAGATCTTGATCTCTATTATTTAGTTTATAAGATTCAGATTTCTTTGAAGACTTTTAGTTTTAGAATAAATAATGTATTTTTGACTGAAATTAAACATATTTAAACTTTCGATATTATATTATTTTATTGGTATTTAATCTAATTAATTATTTCTAGTTATAATCCAGTCAATATAATTTTAATGTGAGTAGAGTTTAGTCTGATTTTTAACAGACTTCAAAAAAAAGAGGAGGTTTTCAATTCGAATGTATTTTTAATATTATTATATATCATTGGAATGAAATGCCATCTTAATTATTTATGCATTTAATAATAATGAATTTGTCTCACGAAATGTCACCCAAAACTGTAATCTGCTTTTAACTTGCAGAATCCCTCAAATTGCTTCCAAAAGGGTAAGCACAAAAAATGCAAGATGGCAACAAAGGCAAAGAACAATCCACCTACAAACATACTTTAGGTAAGTATTTTGTGTTTTTTTTTTGTGGTCAAAATCTTGATTTCTGACCACATTATTTGTTTGGATAATATTTAGATATCTACTGGAATTCATGCTCCTAACCATCCATTATAAGTAAAACTTCAACTTTATTTGATTGTAATAAGGTTCATTTTTGTAAATCAGTTCCAACAACTTTGTGCTGGTGTTGTTTTATTTAATTATGTGAGCAAAGTTATTCAGGAGGAAATTATTGCTAGTAGGTTTTTTCGACAATATGAATTATAAAAAAGTATACCATATTTATAACCTAATACAATAAATATTGAATTCATATAAATTGGGGTACTTGACCAATGAGTTATAAGTTTATTTTTTTCATGTGATGCAATATACGATTTGATTCGTGATTTCATAAGACAAGGTAACAGCTATATCTATTATCAGAACATTTAATCTGAACAAACAGAAATGTGTTTGTAGATTAGGCTTGTAAAACTATGTGAAGAGTGATATTCAGTTATTTTGACTGCGAATAAAAATATAATTTATTAGACGCGTTGAGGTGACCACCTGGATATAAGGTAGATGGTTTAAAAAAAACTACCTAAGGAATTTTTTACTTATTTCGGAGATTTCACAAAGGAAACGTAGATTTCTAGATGAGACAAATACCTATTTGACCCATGCGAAAGTAAGCCCGTAGTCCATCACGTAGTTTTGCTAGGCGTGATGACTAAGGCTACGTTCACACGGCATTGTGCTGCACGTTAAGTTGAACAGTGGCGCATACGTTGTACATAAGTCGATTCAAACGTCGTTTTAAACGACTCACCAGACTTGTCCAGCAAATCGAATGACTTTAACGTATTTAAAACTAAACACAAAAAATCGTGCAGGACAATGCAGCGTGAACCCAGCCTTAATACAACCTATTCTACAATACAAGCAGTCGAAGTTGATTATTTAATAATATCTAGAGACATTCAATCACCCTATGCCACTAAATAATAATTACTAGCAATGAAACAAGAAAGGTTACAATGTAGGGTAGTTAAACAAATTACAGTAATTATCGTCGATCTCTGCTAATACGTCAACTAGTTTAGTCAACCAATTTCTAATTAATATTAATCCTTGAAACTATTGTATCACTTGGTGTTTCCTAGAAAAACATGAGTACCTACGTCCTACATAGACATAAATTGAATTAATAACGTACCTCTTTCTGCTTACTTAAGGTAGTTAGCGCTCAGAATTTAATGACTTTATTAATTAAAAAAATAATTAAAGCAACCAGTTAGAATGACACCCGTACCTACCTCATATTACTCCAACGTTTTTTGGCGCTAACACATATACGAAATGTAGATAGTTGGAACATCTGTTATGGTGTATACAAAGTTTGAAGGTCTAGGGCCAACGTCACATTTCGGGCGGTATCATGTCGTCAAACTTTTATTGATATCGTATTGAACACGATAAGATAGTTTTCGCTATCAGCTTAGCCGACAATCCATTGTTGTATTTGAAGTTTCAGTGTACACGGTCACACGATTGTGTTCGTTTAAAATGTGCGACTAGTGATTAAAATGAGACAGTGCGGTGTATCTATTTACAATTTGACACGGCGGTTGTGCGAGTGCCTTTGGTCATGTGTCTCGTTCATCTGCTGCTGCTGCAATGTAAGTCCAACCAAAATAAAAATGTCCACAATCATTGCATTATCCACGGAAGTTGATAACCAATCATGTGCCAATGTATTCATAATTAGACCAATCGGTAAGCGGATTTTCATATTAGGGGTTGTACACGACCCGGAATTCAAAGTACTTGGGTTAAATAAAGTAAATAGTAATTTAAACTCGGGTCGTCAAATATATGTAATGATTCTTATCAGTTTAACTCGGTGATTAGAGTAGTAATTACATGTAGTGTTTATGTTACGTTGCTGTTGATAAACAGACACGTAAATAACTCAAAATTTATGTTTGCATTGTGTTAAAGTAATGCACCTATTTATTACCTTCTATGACGTTGGGTTAAATACATTTATATTAAACCTGAAGTCACGTCAGTACCTTACGTTTTCTTCTAAAACTCGAAAAAGGTTCTTAAACACAAAATTTCTTAATTTTGTGTTATCAACGCACGTATAGATACGATTTATTATAATCAAGTGCTAATAAAACTGGTCTTATAATATTTTTCAACATTCTTGTTATGCATAGCAACATTTAATTGTATTCTTACTTATTGCTTTTATACATATTTATACTACGCGGAAAGCCAAATTGTATATTGTGTCCTTAATTGTAGTCTAAGCGAACCCCCCATTTATCAGTCAATTTAAGTAATTATATTTATCACTCGCTTAACCGGTAAAACAACATTTTTTGAGAGCAATTATGTTTTAATTTTTACTTCTTTATTCAATAGTCTAATTGTTCACCAATAAGTACGCTAGTACTGTACGGTACTGTAGTATAGGAGAGCTCATGCACCAAAATAATATCCAAAATGTTGAAGGCTCTAGTAAGTGGGTAAAACCTACATACCTTGACAACCTTTGGAACTGATGAACTGGATTTAAATGAACTGTAATGATTATATTTCAAGCAAATAAATAAACTACTATACTTATCTTCTCATTAAAAAAAAGGCTCATTTCCTTTCCGTGATTTAATCGCTAATCAAGCTATTTAAAAAGGTGTTTGTTGATTGTGAGTGAGTGAGTAAGTGATTTTGGATATGTATTTAGGTACCTACTACGTTAGTTCATGATACAGCTTTGTTTAGGTTCGAGTTTTAGAACACATGCTCGAAATTTGCACAAAAGCATGGACGTAATGAGCTCGTGCTAGAAATTTGCACAAAAGCATGGACGTAATGAGCTCGTGCTAGAAATTTGCACAAAAGCATGGACGTAATGAGCTCGTGCTAGAAATTTGCACAAAAGCATGGACGTAATGAGCTCGTGCTAGAAATTTGCACAAAAGCATGGACGTAATGAGCTCGTGCTAGAAATTTGCACAAAAGCATGGACGTAATGACCTCGTGCTAGAAATTTGCACAAAAGCATGGACGTAATGTTCTACAAACGTTACTGGAGTATGGCATGCTTATTAGGTTTAATTATGAATGAAAGAAGGCGTGACTGAAGGTATGCGTGAATGAAGGAAGGTGTGCTTATTTCGAGCATGTGTGTCTGTAACTTCAACCTTTATACCAAGAATGCCTACTAGAACTAAGATTTAAAACAACCGGATCTTTATTTGACTTGAATCAATATAGATTGCTAAAATTTAGATAGAAATGGTATGATTTTAAGTAACATTTTATCAGTAATGTACGTACATAATCAATTAAAATAACGCGTGTGAGTCAGGCTCTGTTTTTACTAATCTATTCATTATTTCTTAATTAATTGAATAATGACGTAAATCAAATCAAATCAAATTTTATTTGTTAAACATAGGTTGTTGTTGTAACAATGCTGGTCTTAATAAATTAGGTACGCTATGTTTTGTCATAGAGAACACATTAAGCGATAACAGTACATTATTTTATAATGCAGCAATATTTTTATAGAATTTAACTTAAAATTAAATGGAAAATATGACTTATCACATACAATGTAAAACACCTACAATAACATTACTTAAAATATCTACGCCTGATGCTTTATATTCCAAGCTTAGATCTTTCAACCAACTGAAAGTCATAAAAGACGTTTCTGAGTCCTGCTTATTTTTAGCTTACCCGTTAAATCCTTCGACGAATTTGAAGCCGTTTCACCGATTAGATCTGGCTCTTATGACGAGGAAATGACAATGTAGTCGAGTAGACAACAATATGCGCTATAAAGGATTATTTTAAAAGGAGTGCGGATATCCTTCGAGGTAATCAGGTGCATAAAACTAAACCACTTTTCCCAAGGAACATAGGTAGAAATCTTAAAAATAAAAATCAACTTTTCATAAAAACATATTAAGTCACGTGTGAACTGTCACTTTCTAGTAGAATCTACCTATGTTCTTTGGGGAAAGTTGTTCAGTTTTATGCACGTGATTACCTCGTAGGATAGCCGCACTCCTTTTAAATTAAACCTGTATGAGTATGCTATGATAAGGCAAAAGCTAACTAATACTAATAGTCTAAATAAACCGCAAAAAATTGCGTCAAGTACCAATCATAAGACGAATGACAAGTAAAACACAACATGAAGCAACAAAAATGATATTGACCATACTAAGATTAGTATGCTTATCACAATTCACAAGCATCTAATTCAAGATTGCGATTGCTGTATAAATTTTTGGAAGTATTTTGATAAGAGTTTAGGATCTTTACACCCCGGAAAGCAGATTATTATATATAGCGAATTTGAGAATAGCCTTTGTTTTCTATAGAAATCAAGGGCACCAATATGAGGAGTGACTGCTTATTTGAGCAAAATGAACCCTAATATTGTGAACCGCAACCCTGTAAAGGTTGTTAGAATAACTCCCCAAAAATGTACCTACCTAGGTAAATCAGATTTTTCCTACTTACGATTTTCGGGAAGACTTCGACTTGGTACTTGGATCTTGTAATCACTACTTGCTTTTTTAAATTGTCTTCACTCCAAAATTCTCATACCTTATCTAATATTAATTCAAATGCTAATGCTTATGAATTATCGACCCTGATAATCTTCATTCAATGTCGCGGGAGGCGCTAATTTGCTGTCAGTTGCTTAACTTCACACGATTAGCTGCAGCAGTGCGGTATACCGGCTACCGGCGATCCTGACATTGGTAGAGTCGTCCAATGGCACTTCAATAGCGGACACCAACATGACGCGCCCACCTAATACCTTTCATTAAAAGTTACTTTCAAAGTTAGTTTATCAGAATTTCATGTGATAAATGAAGGTAATATTTTTTGCTTCATTATTTATCTAAGCTTTTTATGCAGTTATTTTTGCTCTTTCTTTTTAAGATTGTTAATTTGGGTGCCTCTGGAAGCCCATTTGGAATGGCGCTCTTTAAAAATAAATTTACAATGCGGTACTTCTAGTGACTTAGTATTAAATTATCATTAGTTTATAATGTTAAACACATAAATTTACAACGTACTATTGATTATTTGTGCGCCCTAAAAAAATTGCATACAATTACGGGCAGCAGGTGCGTGCAGCTTGCTTTCTCAGAAACAGTTCACGAATGCGAACTTAAATGTAAATACACACATCAAAAGTGTCTAGGGATCAAGCATTTTTATGCGGATTTCTTGAGATTGAGATGTGGCTTTGTAATAAATTTATGATTTTATAAATTTATATGGATCCTTTTTGGTGCATTTCATAATTCGAATCAGGAACTGTGAATCAAATTCGAGTAAAAGATGAAAATCAGCTGTCAATATTTTCCCTATAAAAACATATAACGCATTGAAGACATTATTAGTGCTACTGTTTCCCTACTACTGATTAAAACCAACGTTATTATGGAGCGGCGACGTCATTTAAGCAGGGAAGAAATGCTCAGAGCCGTGGGAATGATAGAAGCTGGTTCCCGGCAACGTACTGTGGCTTTAGCTCTGAATACAAGTCAGAGTGTTATCAGTCGACTTTGGACACGTTACCGAAGCACTGGTACCGTGGCTGAGCGCCATGGAGGACGGTATCGCTGCACCACACGGAGACAAGACCGATACATTCAAATCTTAACTCGAAGAGCTCCAACAATAACCGCCATGATGTTAGCCGTGAGGCTTCATCACTCTTCAGGGAACTTAATTAGCGACCAAACAGTCAGAAACCGCTTGCATGAAGTGAACCTTCATTCCCGAAGACCGCTACGGGTACCACCTATAGCAATGCACAATCGTAGGATTCGATATCAATGGGCTCTTGAACACAGAAATTGGGCAGAAGAACAATGGCGTTTCGTGTGCTTTTCTGATGAGTCTCGTTTTGGTATGAGACCGGATACAAGACGTATACGACACTGGAGAACCCCTGGACGCCAACAGCGATTAAAATCCTGCCAGGAAGTCCATCCTTATAGTGGTGGAACCATCATGGTATGGGCGGGTATTTGGATCGGCGGAAGAACTGAGTTGATTTGGATCAGAAGCAACCTCAACGCTCAAATTTATGCTGAGACGATTGTATCAGACGTCATCGTTCCTCTACAAGTGCAAATCGGTCCCTTATTTCAGTTAATGCATGATAATGCACGACCGCACACCGCAAGAGTTGTAAGACAGACTCTCGCCGCAGCTAACATCAATGTCCTGCCCTGGCCTGCTCAGTCGCCAGACTTGAACCCGATTGAGCATGCATGGGATATGCTACAGAGAAGAGCTCTGCCGAATATGGAGGGTATCCAGTCGCAAGAAGACCTTTTTTTGTTGTTGCAACGAACATGGGCGGCCATTCCACAGCGTGATTTGGATGAACTCATTTTGAGTATGCCAAACCGATGTTCTTGTGTTGTTAGTGTTCGCGGTAGAAACACGGATTATTAATTGTTTAAGTTACCCAATAAAATTTTAAAGAAAACTGTTATTTCAGTCTTTTTTTCGAACTTTTGTGTTAGTGGTTCAAATGTCAAAAATCCCTTTATTAGGAAAATGGCAAATTTCTTTATTAATGCAAAGGTGACTTGGTTTATCGTTACTGTGACAAACGAAAACACTTTATTCGATGAATCCTTAAAGAAAATTTTAATTAATATCAATCAGGAGAAAAGTTATTGCAAAAATATATGTTGATCCCTAGACACTTTTGATGTGTGTATTTAACAGACGTTGTACTACACGTGCTTTAAAATACTTTGAGGATGGAAATCAAGGCAAACGGTCTTTTTATTTAATTATAAGTAGGTACTTCTTGTTTTTCGTATTCATTTTCGTCCGAATTTGTTAATAAAAGTTTTATGCAAAAATAACCCGCCCAAATGGGTACCCAATTACTTAGTTATTGGTCGACGATTTGGGCTTTCCTTTGATAGATCTGTAATATATTAAAATAAGCAATATAAATTGCCTGGTATTATGCTAATCAGATTTTTTTTATCGTTTATTTATCACATTTAAGTACACCTGCACACGTGTTTTACTAATATAAAGTAAATTAGTATCTAGCTTTGGTCGAATCATCAACGTGATCTTTCGCACTAGCTATGAACCTAAATAGGAAATAGTTCTTCTTAAAACTTATTTCGTACCTTTCAATGACTTTTTTCCCGATGTAATTGTGTTAGAGAGAATACACTTTGTCATTAGCCAAGTGTTCAAAGCAAAACAATCACTTCCCTCAAATATAATTTTCTCTTTCAGTTTTGGGTAACATTAAGAATTTATTCAGGTTTATCCTAGATATTTCACTTAGATATGCTTTGGAGATTTATTACATAAAACAAAATTTAATGTTAGGTACCTATTGTATCCACAACTTCCCTCTTACAAAAAACATTTTCTTTTTTATCCGACTACGGCGAAGCCAAAAGGAAACTTACCTAATGTTTTTTGAGGCTATGGATACTATTCTTGTATAATGAAGTGGTCAAAGTTATGTTCTTCTCACTTGGTAGCTTCTTAATATACCTATTCTTGTTTATCTACTTCCTTACATCCAACTGGGAAACGTGTCTGCAAGACCATTGATAAAGTTATTTTGCCATAATGTCATGATACATTAAAACAAGCAAAGAAGTACTTAGACGTACGTTTACTGTAATTAGTTGAAAATCGTATTTTTTTTAAAGACTACGCCCGCACTAAATAATTTTACCCTTGTGTCGTGGGGGTTTCACAAACAGCACCCAGACTTGGAACAAGCATTTTAAAAGGAGGACTGTCGTTCTGACTTCCACGAGGTACTTATTTACTGGGTAATACCAAATAGCAATCTCACACTAAATATTATTACTTGGTAATTCCATGATGTAGAAAAATCATACGATGTGATTGATCAACCGTATTATGCGATATGCTTAGGGCAATATTGTTTTCTGTTTATCAAATAAGTAGTTAAGCGTCTTTATCTTATTGCGGATATAAACAATACAATGTACACAATAGCAACTTTTCTAAATGTGTGTTATGTGATCTCTTTTGTCTACATTATCAATATCAAAATTACCATAAGCCATAATTTGAAGCATTTTTTTATGTCATTAAATCGTACCTACTAATACGTTTATCCAATCCAATGTTGAATGATTTAGTTCGAGTTAACTAGACATAGACATAATGCGGTTTTTTTGCAATAATCAGTAATTGAACCCGTCTGTGACAAGAAAATTGCAGATAAAAACTCCATTCTATGTTTATTGATCTGTGTATAGAAAAATGAACAGGCCTTGAGTTCATACTTATTTTTTGCGTTATATCCCACGGTGCTTATAACGTACCGTAGGTAATGAATGTTTAAACATATTGGTACGTCAACCAACTTGTGGAATTTGTCCATGTAGACAGTTTTTAATAGTGGTGGTTGGTGCCTTGTTGCTACTGACTGAAGACTCGGTAAACTTGCTTGTTACGTAAGATTCTGAGAATTCTACACATAGTAATAATTTATGTAGGTACTGGCTAGACTTGTGTCTGTAGCAACGCCGTAAAAACCCAAACAACAGCATTTTTCTTACTTCCAAAATGGACAAGGTTGATTGACAAGTTTGATTACACGAATGGCAGGCTGGTATAATGCTATCTCATCTGCAGCCGCGATTAGCAGAGCCTCTAGTATGAGCTCTTAAAGCAAGGCTGGTGCCATTGTGTAAGTGGGACGCCGCTATGCGCGTGTAGTGTGCCATCTCGCTTCCAAAATCGCGATAACTATGCTGATCTCGTAGTTCAAGAACTGGTTCGATGTTCAAGACTCAAATTTTAATATTTCTTCTTAATCCACTTTGGCGTACCTCTTCTTTCTTATATTTGTGGTAAGTGTGCCTATTGTGTGCAGGTTATTAATCTTTATTAATAAAGTTGTACGTTAAAGTAATTGTCCACAATGCTCTCCCAACGATTGTCGAATTGCGTCGAAACTTTGTTCGTAGATGTTGACAACGACTCCAAGGTTTTTTAACCAAATAACTGAATTTAAAGAATCTAAGTGCGGCTAGAGATAAATACAATAATGGTCAATTCCTTTAAAAAAAAAAATAACAAGCTTGGAGCGGACCAGTACAACGAGGTACTCTGAAGTCAGGTTTATATGTATATTATATGATAAATATTATAGTATAAGATAACATAGATTAGATAAACTATTGGTAGGGAGTTACTGGAGTTAGAGTGTGAAAACTATCCTTTTCAAACAAATTACTAGTCGTAGTATGCTGCGATTACATTGCCGTAATCAGAACATCGAATCATATACTAGGTGGGAATGATAGCGGTTCTTTGATACCCATGATTCAAATGGCAAAATGATTGCAAGCAACTGAGTCAGCTGATAAGTCATGGCTCTGTGAAACAAGGTTTTACTCTAATAGAGGGACCCTGGTTGATAGTAATGTAGTAAGGCAGGGTTTCCCAAACTATGGGTCGCGACCCACTGGTGGGTCGCGAGCGAATATTGAGTGGGTCCTGCCTATAGTACCAACCGGCGAGGTCCGAGGAGATGAAAAAGCTCCACTTGATGAATTGGATTTGTAACCCATTTCAAGACACCCTAGCAACTGGTATGTCAACAAAAGCAAGTGAAGAACTAATTGATTTATCAGAAGATTCGTCACAAAAAAATAGTTTCAATCGTAAGCAATTAACGAAATTCTGGCTCTCGGTTGCTGGTAGTCATCCATGCCTGTTTGATGAAGCTATGAAAGTCCTCCTCCCCTTTACTACCTCATACTTATGTGAGGCTGGGTTTTCGAATATGGTGAACATTAAAACTAAATACCGAAATAAATTGGACTTATCAAACTCACTGCGATTAAAAGTAACTAAAGTTGAAGTTGATGTCAAAACTGTAATGGCGAAACATAGGAAACAATTTCATCCTTCCCATTAAATTTATATAATTAAGTAATAAAAGATTGTATTAAAACAGTTTGTTATTTCAAAAGTCCTTTATTAATATTGCTAACGCTTTAATTTCCTAGAGGTGGGTCTCGAGTTTGTAAACTTAAATCAGATGAGTCGTAGCCCAGTCAACTTTGGGAACCACTGTAGTAAGGTACTTTGTACACTTACCTACTGATATTTTACTGAACAATGGTTTGTGGGGGTAAGAAAGAGAAAAACGATGGTATGATAGTGGTAGGTTTGATAGAGACAAGAACCGAAGTTTTCTATAATAGATTTAACCTGAAATTAAGTACCTAGATACTCATTACGAAGTGATATACTAGTACTTAAAACTATTTGATTGATATTTTTTAATGAAGATGTTTTCGGGTTATTAGTTTGATGTTGACTCAATAAAACCATCAATTAATTATATTCACGTTTGAGTCCTTTACTGTTAATGCTAGGTGAAATAAAGAAGTAGTTACTCTACGGTTGGGTATCAACGTTATACAAATTCAACTTTAGGGCCCCAGTTTACGTAAATAAATATAATCCCCGCTTCATTTCCTTAGGGCAACAAAGTATCAGCGATATCGGAGACGCGGCAGATTGAGGTGGGGACGACGATAGAAGGGGACAAGAGAAAACATAACAAGATCAAGACGTCGAAGTACACGATGCTCATGTTTATACCTAAGAACCTGGCCGAGCAGTTCCGAAGAGTCGTCAACTTCTACTTCCTGATTGTGACCCTCATCTCTGTTGTAATAGGTGAGTTTCCCTTTAAATTATTCATCAATAGGTAAAAAAAATGCGTTATTGTTTTCTCCATATTCCGCAACGAGGTTAGTGCCCACTAAAACGTACAAGCCGAGCCCAGAAAATTACAGGAATCGAATTAACTACCATGGAATTACTTTTATGTCAAAGAAAAAAAAAATAACACAGGTAGTTTTTGAGGCCGCTCCACATACGCTGCCTGTGATTTTTTTTATTTGGAAGGATAATATTTTTATAAGAAAGGAGACAGAAGTCTCCAATTCTTCTTTTTCGATCAGAGTGCTTAGGCGTTTAACGCGTTTGGCTCTCTAATGGTTATGAGCTTGGAGCGGAGGCAATCGGAGCACCGAACGTCATAAAACGTGTCGATCGCATTAAAGTTAAATAAACTCGCACTAAGCATACCTACAGGTTTCAGTTAAGACTTCAAAAATAGGTGGTTTATTATATATATATTTTTTGGTCCTTCAATCCATTTATTTGTCCTATGCCTGATACTGTGCCATGCCACGGTGGCTACAATTAGATAAAAAAATAAGAGCAATATAAAAATGATAGCACATTTTTAATTTATGCAACTTCATGGTTTATAATTGTTCTATCCTTACTCGGTAATTTGTGAACCTAACAGCCTTTGATCGTAGCATTCGTAGCCACTTGATAATCTTTAAGCGCAATGATACAAGAATAATTCAATTACCTATAACCGCTGGGAATTGCTTTCTTCATGACATATGTACGCAATTACATCAATATGTTTGTGATATAAGTATTGCTTACGCGAATGCTAGACATTGAAATAAAACTACTTCTAAACCGTGAATTTTATGACGGTTTATTTTGATTTTAGTTTCCGAAGTAGAACGGACCCGAACTAAACGGATTCCAACACGGTTTATTTTGATTTTAGTTGGGGAACTAAAATCAAAATAAACCGTGTTGGAATCCGTTTTTAAAAATAAGTTTTATTTCAATGTTAGTGATAGTTGGAATATATTTTTTTATAATAATGACAATGATAAAATAGATAGAGACAAAAAACGATACTATAATTACGTTTTATCAGATGTTTTTGCAACTACCACACTTATCTGTTCACTACTCTGATGTAGTTGACTGGTAGAGAATACTTATGGCATTCGTCTACCTCTGCGCGGTTTTTTATTTGCGCAAAAAGTTGAAATATATAAACACTCGAAATTAGTTATTTTAAGTCTATACTCTTCGTTAACTGTTTAGTCAGGATTATTTTTAAGGAGTGCGTTTATTTAACGAGTTAATCGGGTTCATAAAACTGAACAACTTTTCCCAAGCAACATATTATGTCGAAATCTTTAAATTTACAATCAATTTTTCATACAAACATAAAGTCACATAACCGGTCACTGTGTATGAAAAGTTCATTTTAAATTTTAAGATTAATCCTGTATTATCTAGGCTGAATTCCAAACTAGAATACCTAATGATTACATAGTATGTGTTTTGATTATTTCTTTAAAGATTTGTATTTTTTTTAAATAATATGTCCAGCAAACAAACATGTGTTATATTGATTTTTTTTTTAGTTCAAACACTGTAGTTATTACCTTTGCAATTTAAATGCAAAATAAATTAGTAGGTAGCGATAATAATATGCGTCCTGAATTATTGATAGTAGATGTCTGGAAATACGTGAGAAAACATACACCTTCATAATTATTCATTTTGATCAATTTGAAGGTGGTTTCAAATGCCTTTATCATAGTAGTAGAGTAGTTGAAAGTATTAGTACCTAATAGAAGTGAATCTTCTTATATTTGTTAGTACCCAGTAGCGCCAAAATTAGGGTTTTGCTTTGCGAGTGAGTTTATCTTTCATTGACTAGTTCCATAGCCTAAACGGATTGATGGATTTCAGCTTGAAAGGTGTCGATAAATTCGTCTTAATTGTAGGAAGTGGCACTAGGAATTAAAATTAAGAGAATATTGATATCAAAATGTTAATTAATGTTTTAATATTTTTAATTTAATTTTAATTAACACCTGCCCTGTCCCGTCAGAAGATACAATAGTTAATCAATGGAAATGTTCATAAGTGACTCACGGGACAGTGAAAGGCTTGAAAATACAGCTTGTTAATATTTAGTTCTTTTGGCAGGGCAGTCGAGTTTTCAATTTTTTTTAGTATTCATTTAGAAATTATCTTAAAAATACCCTTATTCTACTCATTACTCTCAGCATTTTTAACTGCAGTGATAACCATAGATAAATCCGTGCGGGGCGTTACGTCGCCACAAGCCTCTTTGTACTGCGTACGCATATGGTGCTATCAATAAATATTACAAACATGTTCAGGTAATTAATACATCCATTATCTTTGACATCTCTATTGCCGGTACGAATTTGATAGTTATCTTGTAATTATATTGTCATGTTGTTATAGTCGGACTAATGTGAATTCCAACACATGTGACTGTGAATTTCAGCCTGTTTCTTCAAAATAACACCAATTATAACTACTTATATACTGACAAAATAATTATTTACTGTGACAAATGTTGAAGTATTAATTATTTTCTTCTAATAGCTATATAAGTACTCTGTATTTGCTATATATCTGTAGCTATATACACTCGCGAGCAAAAGTATGGAATCACTTACTTGAAATTTGCTTCGCGCAATCTGAGTACTAAATTATTCTGCTAATATTAATAAAAATGGTACCATTTTAAAGATTAAACTGTTACCTTTAAATTGATACCAAATTCATTAAAATCACACCAGTATTTAAGGAGCTATCCTGGATTAAGTGAAGGAGTTAAGGAAAACCTAAGGATAATGAAAAAATAATGAATGAAGAAAACAACAAAAATTGTGTAACAAAAACTTTAATTGGCTTTAAAATTAATTTTCAATATTTTGTGTTCCCTCCCCTCGCCCTTATAACTGCTCGAAGACGGTTCTTCATTGATCGAATCAGCTTCCGAATTGATTCTTGCGGGATACCTTCCCACTCCTCTATCAAAGCCGATTTCAGCTCATCTACACTTGAAGGAGCAGGATTTCTTGATCGGACCCTCCTCTTCAATTCATCCCACATGTGCTCAATGGGATTTAAGTCCGGGCTGAGCGCTGGCCAGTCCATTGTGGCGATACCGACTTCTTCGAGGTATTCAGTTGTGGCACGGGCAGTGTGACAACGAGCGTTATCGTGCATAAGGAGGAAGTCATCACCGATATATCCCGCGTAAGAAAGGACATGGTCCTGCAGAATATCGGTAATGTAGCGGTCTGAAGTTAGACCGCCTCCTCTTCCCCCGCCAGGCACGAAAACCAGCTCCGTTTTACCGTCGAAGGAAATGCCGGCCCACATCATACAAGAACCACCGCCATACGCCACTGTCTCAGCAAAACAACACTGTGCATATCGTTCCCCAGGCCGCCTGTAGACCCGACCTCTTCGGTCGCTGCCATGCAAACACATTCTGCTCTCGTCGGAGAACAGGACACGCTTCCATTGCTCAACCTCCCAATCAAGATGAGAGCGAGCAAATTGAAGACGTGCTTGTCGGTGGCTTGCCGTCAGTTTCGGGCCTGTGGCTGGCCTTTTTGGAGTTAAATCAGCTTGCTTAAGTCTTCGACGAACTGTCCACTCGCTGGCAGCTACTCCACGAACATTTCGGAGCTCCTGTTGGACGTCGACACCAGTCAAATGTCGATTTCGAAGAGAGGTTGACACGATAAAACGATCATCCCTCTCCGATGTGCACCGGCGCCGTCCAGATCTTGGTCTCGAGATAAAGCCACCAGTCTCCCGAAAGCGTTTATAAACTTTTGAGACACAGGACTGGCTTATGTGGAGCTGTCGTGCGACAGCCCTCTGGCTGAGCCCTTCTCGCAATAGGGCGACGATTTGGGCGGCTTCTGTAGGTGTAGTATCCATTGTCGTCCAAATTCAAGGGTCAAAATTAGCGGAGATGTGTACCGGTCAACGTTTGAAAGCAGACTGATAAAGAAAATCCGATAACACGTGCTTTTATAGGGGGTCAATAGGGCGCAAGTTGTGACCTATCAAACATATCTTTTTCCTTACTTCTTGACATAATCCAGGATAGCTCCTTAAATACTGGTGTGATTTTAATGAATTTGGTATCAATTTAAAGGTGACAGTATAAACTTTAAAATGGTACCATTTTTATTAATATTAGCAGAATAATTTAGTACTCAGATTGCGCGACGCAAATTTCAAGTAAGTGATTCCATACTTTTGCTCGCGAGTGTAGTTACCATTTCATGTGATGAAGTGTTTCTTTTCATAATTTTTAGGGTTCCGTACCTCAAAAGGTAAAAACGGAACCCTTATAGGATCACTTTGTTGTCCGTCTGTCTGTCTGTCTGTCTGTCTGTCTGTCTGTCTGTCAAGACCTTTTTTCTCAGGAACGCGTGGAGGTATCAAGCTGAAATTCATATCAAATACTCAAGTCTATGGTCTCTTGGAGCTGTGAAAAAATCAAACTTCTAAGTCAACGCGATCAAAAGATACTCCCGTTTATGCCGCAAATTTTCGACACTCGCAAGGGAATCAAAACCTACAGGGTACTTCCCGTGAACTCAGAATCTTGAAATTTGGTATGAAGCAACGTCTTATAGCAGAGATATAGGAAAAATTGCGATAAGTATACATTTTTAGTTATATCATATAATAAAAATATTTTTAATAATTTTAAACTTACTACCCCTTTCCTCATGAACGCGTAGTGGTATTATATTGAAATTCATATCAAATACTCAAATCTATAATACCTTTAAGCTGTAACAAAATCAAACTTCTATGTCAACGCAATCAAAAGAAACAGGAATTAAAACCGCATATTTTGAAACTCGCCACTACTCGCAAGGGAATCAAAACCTACAGGGTACTTCCCGTGAACTCAGAATCTTGAAATTTGGTATGAAGCAACGTCTTATAGCAGAGATATAGGAAAAATTGCGAAAAGTATACATTTTTAGTTATATCATATAATAAAAATATTTTTAATAATTTTAAACTTACTACCCCTTTCCTCATGAACGCGTAGTGGTATTATATTGAAATTCATATCAAATACTCAAATCTATAATACCTTTAAGCTGTAACAAAATCAAACTTCTATGTCAACGCAATCAAAAGAAACAGGAATTAAAACCGCATATTTTGAAACTCGCCACTACTCGCAAGGGAATCAAAACCTACAGGGTACTTCCCGTGAACTCAGAATCTTGAAATTTGGTACGAAGCAACGTCTTATAACACAGATAAAGGAAAAATTGCAAAAAGCATAAATTTTTAGTTACATCATATATTAAAAATATTTTTAATAATTTTAAACTTATTACCCCTTTACTCATGAACGCGTAGTGGTATTATCAAATACTCAAGTCTATAAATATTATACAGGTTTGTACGGAACCCTCGGTGCGCGAGTCTGACTCGCACTTGGCCGGTTTTTTTTATTTCATTTTGTGCCAGACCAACTGTCTAGTGTCGTCAGAATGTCTCACCAAAGTTTCTTCACAATCTACAACAACATACACTCAATTAATTAATTTCTAGACAAAAAAATTTAGACATCCTGGACTGCTAGCCTCCCTACTCTTCTTCCACTTTGTCTCTGTCAAGAGCGGCGAGTGACCAATCCGATAAAAACGATTCTAGATCATCCTGCCGTCTTCGTTTGGGTCTGCCTCGCTGCCGCCTACAGTATGGCAACTTTAGCCCAGTGGTTCATTGGCATACGACAGACGTGTGCAGCCCATTTTCAGAGGTTTTTGAGTATCGTCAGAAATATTTCTAGAACGGATGTCAGTGTTTCTTATTCTGTCTATTAGTTTGATTTTCAGAAGACTCTGACATTTATTATCTAAGTTTATTTTAGCAAACTTATAGGTGTTATTTTATTTATGTTCACCTACGTGCGTGTCAACGTCACAGGGGGATGCCAACTGAAAACCGGCGCTGAACACTGAACAAATAATAATAATAATGTAATAATATCTTGGGACATCTAACACACGGCCATCTGGTCGATCAATGGCAAAGTCAAATTTTTACGGACCAGTACTCAGCCACGCGGACAGCATTCTCAGTGGCGTTATACAGGTCCTCGCGTGTACAGGCAGTAGGACTCGCTGGGCAGCCCAGCAAGTGAGCCATGGTTTGGGGAGAGAAGCCGCACTCACAAGGCTCGTGTGTACTGTAACCCCATCGGTAAATGCTTTCTTTACACCGGCCGACTTGGGTCCGGAGTCTGTTTAAAGATTTCCACATCGGCCATGGTAAACTGTTACCGGGAGGAAGGTTTTTGGATAGTGTGATGGGGGGTGGGGTTGAGTATCTCTCCTTCCAAAGTTAAAACCTGGTCTTTGCAGCATCGCCGCGCAGAGGCTTTACGTCTTTTACAAGACTATGCCGACTTTTAATCCTTTGTGGTACTATGGCAACAAGACAATTGATAAACATACTTATATATTTATAAATATGTACATATTATAGATAACATCCAGACATAGAACACTCTGATTCAGTTGTAATCTTGCACATCACACAAAGATTTGTCCTGGATGGGAATCGAACCAATGACCTCCGGCTTAGCTGTCAGGATCACTAACCAATAGTGACTAGACCAACAGGCCCGTCTGACCAAATGCTGAGTTGACTGCATTTTTGGTATTGCATGTTAGACAGATCTAATTATACATATATTTTCTTGTTGTTTTTTCGGTTGTATTTGACTTCTCTTTGTGCTGTCTCAAATAAAAAAAATCTATTTATTTAGAAGAAGTTTGGTTAACGTAGGTATCTTAATTCATTAGACATCTGGATGAGAGTCGCACAGAACAGAAAAAGATTTCAAAGAGGGGGCAGGCTTATACCTACTACATTCCTAGCAGCGGGTAATTTCTTGCTAAAATTGTGAAATCAAACAATGACACAGCTTAGGCATACTAGAGTGTTTCGTTCTTTATGTAGGTACACCATTTTTATCTTCGATGATTTATATCTTCTAATACATTAATGTAACTTTTATGCTTCAGTGCGAGTTAAATTTTTAATTGAATGTGTCATTGATGTATTGATATGTAATAATTATGTGTTATAATGTAAGAGGCCGGTCTAACTGAACAGAAACATCTGGCCTACGTGTAATTGAATATGCATTTGTAATGTTGATGAGAGTTTATATATTCTTAAGTGAAATATTTCTTTTCTTGCATTTTAGAGAAGATTGGTTATATTAGTTTGTTCGAAAATGTTTTTTTTACTTGATTATCGTCGGTAAAAGTTTTAACTTTTTTTTAACAATTATTTTTCATAGTATGAATAAAATAAGTGGATGGGTATTGATGGATAAATTGTTCTGTATAAAGGATGCTAGGACTTAGGAGGGCAAAGGGAGACTGAAAAAGAGATGGATGGATTGAGTGAAAGATGATATGAGAAAGAAAGGAGTGGATGCCGCGATAATAATAATAATAATATAATAATCATTTATTCATAAACACATAGGTACATCATTATAAACAATATTATCTAACATAATAAAATAAAGTGCAATATTGCACAATTGTCTGAACTAGGTCGAAACCTGTGCCTCAGACTAATTAGTGCTTACATAACTTTATAGAATGACCTTAAAATAACTTAAATATAAAACAAACGGAGATCGCTGCAGTGACAGTTTAAATGTACATTTAACAAAATTATATTTATTTACATACTAAAAGTAAGTTCTCTGTCTGTTCGTACGACAAATTTTTGATATATTCTTTCAAGATATTTTTACAGCTAAAGTAATTTGAATTATAAATACTTATTTCCCTATTTAGTTTATTGTATAAAAAAGGTCCTAAAAATGAAAAGAATCTATTTAAGAAAATATGTCTAATGCTTGACAAAGTCGTGCAGACAATATCTTTCCGTCTCTTATTATTAAAATCGGAGTTGTGCGTAAGCATAGTGTGCTGTTTTAATACAATTTGCATAATAAAAATTTGCCGAACAGTCAAAACGTTGCAGGATTTATATAATAATAGAGTGGGATAAAAATAGGGGTAAGAGTTAGCTACTTTTAAGATGGCTCTCTGTGCTCGTTCAAGGGGAAGTATAACAGTTTTTGGAGCTCCACCCCAAGAGGTAATGCAGTATTGGATTATGGATTGACATAGGGCCATGTATATTTGGGTGATTAATTTTGAATCTGCAATAGTTCTTAGTTTCTTGAATACGTACATTAATTTACGCACCCTATTCACTAAACTCTCTATGTGCAGTTTAAATGACAGTGTTTGGTCGATAATAATTCCAAGATATTTTATGTTATTAGTTTCGAAGATGCGTGGACAAGTGCACATGTTAACTGTCGGATTATTGCATTGGTGAGCGTACAGATAAGGGTTAGTGATGTTAGGATGTGGCATTCTCATGTGAAAGTGAATGAATTTAGTCTTTTCAGCATTTAATGTTAGTAAGTTGTGACTGAGCCAATTATTTACGAGATTGAAACCTAGTTGGGCGGAAGCGTATAGTTCCTGCCTGGTATTAGCAGAAAAGATTACCGCCGTATCGTCGGCATATGAAATTATTTTCCCATTCAATAAATTTAAATTACATAAATCGTTAATATAGATTAGGAATAACGTAGGACCCAAAATACTTCCTTGGGGAACACCGTAACCAAAAATTTTCTGATCATCGCTTACGATATTACCTATTCTTGTACATTGGTATCGGTCGTCTAAATAGTCTGCGAACATATTAAGTTGTTTACCTCTTATACCCAAGCATTCTAGTTTTTTAAGTAGTTTACAAATAGGCACGGTATCGAACGCTTTGGCTAGATCTAGGAAAACGCCTAAGGTCTGGTTTCCTTTATCAACTTCTTTTGTGACGTGGTCGGTTAGGCTATGAACCGCGTCGGCTGTTGATAATTTTGCTCTAAATCCGAATTGCATAGGGGAAAGGAAATTATTTTTTTCTAGATAGTTAATTAATCTGACGTTAATTATTTTTTCTAGAATTTTTGAGATGGAGGGAAGTAGCGATATGGGTCTGTAATTGTTAATTAATTCTTTGTCCCCAGATTTGAAGATAGGAATGACTACAGCCTTTTTTAAACATTTAGGAAAAATACCTTCTGAGAGGCATAATCGGAATATATGGGTTAAAGGGGGGATCAAAATATGCTTAAACATTTGGAGGATTTTATTGCTTATATTATCCCAGCCGACTGCGCTATCAACTTTTAGACCAGAGATTATTCGCTCTATTTCGTGTTCATCAGTGAAATGAAATGAAATGAAATGAAATATTTATTTTTTTCGAGTAGACCTTTACAGGCACTTTCAAAACGTTAATGACGCTAGTTGCGCGGTTCCAAGGTGTCATTCCTATGGAGAAGAACCGGCAAGAAACTCCATAGGTTACTCTTTTAAAATTGGTTATGAGTATACAATTTAAATAATATTGAGTAAATAAATGCAGGGTCTTTCCTGGACTGGCCTTTTTAAGAAAGAACCAGGTCGATCTGAGCAAGCCTGTGCCAACAGATGGCAAGCATGCCTCGAATAGCTCATGCAGCTCAACCATTTTCGAGGGAGCTGCACAACCCGACACACAACAATACCACCAGTGACACCATAAAAATATGTGGGGCAACAACTTCCTCAAATCGCCAGATTGCAAAAACTATAGCAGACTAAAAGATGTACAATAATATAGAATCAAATCAAAAGAGTTAATAATAGACCTGCAGAGTGTCTATCATAACAAAAGATAATGGAGTTAGACTATTGTTAGTGTTTTGCCAAGAAGTTATTTGGTGGGATGGTTGTTTGCGGATCTGATTAGCAAGGGTTTTTCCCACATTAGCAAAATATTTATTAATGTTATTAGCTGATATAAGCGGTGAAGTATCGCTAAGCAGTAAACTCGAATTAGTTTCACGCTGTTTAGAAAGATATGTAATATTTTTAATATGTTGCCATATTTTTTTGCTGCTTGTACCAGCCTTTTGTAGTTTGTCCTTATCGTGGATAATTTTCAGTTTCTTTAAAAGCATATTACAAAAATTTCGATACCTTTTGTAAGTTATTTGTAGTGTTAAATTGCCAGGACAATGCTTAGTTCTTTGATGGAGTTTATCCCTGTGTCTTATACATCGAATTAAACCAGGAGTAATCCAGGGTTTAATATTGTAATCTTTCTTGTTCGTTGAGACTAATGTTGTATTACGTAATACTGCAAGTTGGATATTATTTATTAAATATGACAATGACTCATTAACATCAGCATTATTGTAAACTGGGTTAAAGTCTATGTTGCATAAATCACATTTGAGTTTATTGTAATTTAATTTGGACTTTGTCTGGGGGCGATTTTGCCTAGGCAGTGATAAATTGATGGTTAGTAGGACAGCGTGATGGTCAGTGATTGTCGAATTAGTTACAAGCGTAATATACTGTAAGTTGGATTTGATCATCATATGATCAATGCAGGAACCGCTTTGATGTGTAGGTAATGTGTGGGCAGGTAGGAGCCCATGGTATGAACATAGATTCAGGTAATCTTCCTTTCCGGGATCATATTGGTTGGATCTAATGTTAATATTTATATCTCCTGTGAGAATTACATTTTTAAAGGAACTAAGTGTTTGAAGAAACTTATTTAAAGGGGTGTGAAATGAGTCCAAATTTCTAAAGGAGGGGGATCTATATATGCCGATTATCGCTATATCTGTTCCGATTTTAATAAGTAAACCATTACATTCCTGTAACTTCGGTTGTTCAACTGTGACCTTTAGGGTTTCTTTAGAATAGACAATCACACCATCGTTTTGGTTATGATTTGATTTGCTGTAGAATATATTATAACCTGGTATTCTCGGCAAAGCATCATAACGATTGGATAGCCAACATTCAGTTAGTACTATGATGTCGCAGGAAAGGTGAAGTCTATGTAAGAAAACACTAAAGCTGTCTATGTTCTTATAAATACTACGGATATTTTGGGTTAAAATAGTTAGTGGTTTCTTATAACCAGAAAGATAATGTCTGCAGTCTTCAACCTCACACGACTTTGCCTCAGTAAGGAATGAGTCATCTATTTCGGTAATTAAATTTACGTCCATTCTAATTTTAAAAATAATATCAGTCCTTAAATAATAAGTAGTGTGTGGCGCTCTTAGGCGCCTTCATAATTAATTGAATTTATATACCTAAATTCGGCGGCTTTGCGGGCAGGACATTCGGCATCTCCCGTCTTGTGACTGCAGGGTTTTTTGAAACGCAGACAAGTCGCGCATTTTGGAGAGTCCTCTTTCTTAGAGCATTCTTGAATTGAGTGACCCTCATCGCCACAATGTCCGCATGATGGAGTCGTCGCTTTGCAGGTTTTGGCTGCATGGCCATACTGCTGGCATTTGAAGCACCTCGTTACCATTGTGTAATCTCTCAGCCGGCAAGGAGTCCAGTTTATAAATAACCTTTCTTGGGTGATAAGGGCTTTTCTCACGACGGCTGGTACTTCAATGATGAAGTTACAATAGTCGGCTTCTTTCTTACCAGATTTATGGCTTAGTTTGATCGAAGTCATAAAGGTATCTCTAGACATTGTTGGCAGTTTTTCAGCTAAGTTTTGTTCATAAATACACTTGAAAACCTCGCTCTCAGCCATTGCTGCGGGAACTCCTAAAATTATTATTCTTGGATTGCGTTTCGCCGGTTCATCGACGGAAAGGGCTGTGGTTGATAGCTGGACTGACCTTTTCAATTTCTCTATGTCATCTTTGGTTTCAGTGCTAATAATAACTCCTCCATTTCTAATCTTACGTACCGCTCGGACCTTCAGATTCAGTTCCTCAGGGCGTATAATTTTCTGGACAAAGGTTTTTGTTTCGTCGCTAGTCTTGGAGGTATCATTCGGATAAATTACCACCGAGCTAAGGTTGTTTGGGCGAACGTAATTTTCGCGACCCTTCTTCACCATATCCGCAAAAGATGTGCTTGCAGTCTTTTGTCTCGCAGAAGATTCCTGAATTGACTGCTTGAGCTCTGAAAGGCATACTGCTAGGTCACGATTTTCGGTCACAGATTGAAGTGATATGTGGGTTTGTACTGCCTTCTGTTTTAAAGACTGATATTGCACAGCCATTTGTGAAACTCCGTGTCCAATTTTACGGCAGTGGTTTGATATTTTAAGCTTCTGGTCGGAGTTCAGCTTACCTTCAGAAGCAATCGAACAGACCTCATTTAGGTATAGTTCTATTGAGCTCAGCCACTTTTGAATCTCTGGAGTGGAGATCACTTCAATTGACTCTTCATGGACTTGGTCTTGTTTCGGAGAAGGTGACGGAGGAGGGGTGCGACACGTCGCGCCGCTCCGGGCAAAGGGGCTGCCATCCATATGTTAATATATCACTATAGTCAGTTCATCATTTAAAAATGTACACTACAACAATAATTTGAATAACACGCTAGAAACTACAAACTAGGTCACTATAAAATGAATAAATTTAAGTAATTAATTGTTGCATTTATGAGCACGTCTGTATGCGACGAAATGCAAAAATATCCGATGACGAGTAATAGAGAGGAATGGAAGGAAAATACGCATACCGCCGACCCTATATGAATGGGATAAGGGCAGGAAGAAGAAGAAGATACTATGAATAAAATTTAACAGAATTGAAGTATCTGGTCGAGACATTGATATAAAAAAAACCTAATCACACAGTCTTCCACGATAGTCACAGCCTAAACACATGACAGGTGACAGTTTTTAAACGTAACAGTACAAACGTTACAGGTAACTTTTTTGCTTATCCAACCTATTCCGAATGGCATAAAGTTGTTTTTGCGATGCGAGAGTTTTTAAAATGGCTGCATTTTAGTTGTCATTTTTGAGCACGGTTTTGAGACACCGACTGATCTTGTTTTCTTTATCAATGGTTCAAGATAATTTCTGTAAACTTTTAAGCTTTAGTATTTAAATTATCTTTACCTGTACCATGATCTAAAAGTTAGTAAGTATCTACTACTGTTGCTGGTGTGGAAGAGAAAAGGCATATAAAAAAGGATAAAAAAATTAGATCTTTTAATTAAATCTCCAATAGCCTGGAATATTGATCATAAAAGGTATGAAAATATGCGAAATAAGCTGAAAGTAATGTGATGCCAGGCTTGTAGTCGATAAAATGTTGAACCATAATTTCTGTAGCATTTGGAGGCATTTTTCTAGGCTGGTATGTTGTTGCAACTGTTGTAAACTCAAGTAATGATGATAATGATTCTATTTTCAAAAAACAATCGTTAGTCACAAATTAATAACTATTATTTAATCACAATTGCACAATTTTTGATATAATTGCTTCATTATGTATTTAGAATACGTTGATAGGTACTCATCTCCCCTTAATGGTTAATTGTTAACTGAAAAATAAATCAGCCACCATGCCACCTCGGCAAATACAAAAAGTGTTTAAAAAAAATAAGTATATTGTTTTTGAACAGACAGTCCCGTGTCGCCGTTCACGAGTATAGCGCCCCTTAGCTTCATGGTGCTGGTGACTGCCATGAAGCAAGGCTACGAAGACTGGCTGAGGCATCGAGCAGACAACAAGGTCAACAACCAAATAGGTAAGATTATCACACTTATCTATTATATCTCAAAACGCAGACTGTTTGCTGATACAAGAGTATCTCAAAGTCTCGGAAGATAAGTTTAATTTAAAAGTTCGTGTAAATTTTACAAAGATACATATCAATTAAAGTACAATTTAATTGTATAAAAAAATACTCAAATCGTTGAATAAAGATAAATATATAAAGCCACCAAGGGCTTTTTAAGCCTAAGAAATGTGGGTCGCACATATTACTAGTATTCTTGGCTAAATGCTTGTGATAAATAAATAAACACGGGTTCACGGAGGTAGTGCAGTGGGTAGGACCACATCCAATCGTCCAATGCCTTGGCCGTTAGGCTACCGCCGCTTTGCGATATATAGACTACGAACAGAAAGTAACGAATAAATATTAAGAAACACAATTTTATTGCTTTGAGTTGATACATAGACCGTAAGTAGCCATGGGAACGAGTATTGTCAATGCGGCGGCCATTTCTTGCGATGGGGCTGCTCGGCATGGCATTAGAATAATAATCATACCGGCCTATAAATGTCCCACTTCTGGTCACAGGCCTTTTCCCATAAAGAAGGAATGAACATTGATTACCATGCTTGTTCATTGCGGGTTGGTGATTATTCCAATTTTTGGAATCCAGGTTTCCTCACGATGTTTCCTACACCGTTTTCTGTGTAGGAAATGGTGTCTTAGAATGATTACGAAAGTATATATAATATTGAAAAGTCACATAGGTACTTGCCTGGGTTTGAACCTTGGCCACCAAGGCATAATAATATGATTTATCACTGATGATTATAAAATTTAATTTCGTAAACATGTAATGGGATTGTGCACTTAATCAGTGTTTGAGGTTTCTCATTCAGCGTCATGTTTTTTTTTTCTTAACTACCGGCAACAGTTTCGTCATGCTCCCTAAGTCGTCACTGCCTGTGGTGGCGTCTTGGGTCGGGTCACCTCCTTCCCTCAAATATGGCGAGGGAGGTGATGGCTGACCCTTGCGTCATACTCGTGAACGGGTGCTGCTTGCGGTGACTGGTCGTTCTGTTGACCTTGGTTTCTGTAGTTTACTTTACCTAAATTTTTTATTTCAGAGAGATACTTATGAACCTCAAGCAGTTGATTACTTGGCATGTTCCCTAAATTATTTATATTTTTTATATTGTAAAGACAGCGTGCTGCTGGGGAGTTTGTTGCGCCGTTTCTTCTCCCCGGCTAGAGCACTTAGGAAGCGGTGGGGTGGGCGAATCAGGGTGCTGTCTGTGTTGATGACATTCAAAAAGTGCTACATGGTAGCCTAATTTGAATAAATGATTTTGAATTTGAATTTGAATTTGAATTTGATGCGCCGAAATAGGCAACTATGAATTTTAGGATGTGATCATAGAAATAAAACAATAAGTAAACAAAATCTAAAATAGTATAAATAACATCGAATGTAAATGGTCTCCAATATCGCTTATCGTACGTATGTCGATGTAACCATATTGATAATGCTATCTGTGTTCTTACGCCTGATATTTTTAACCTAAAATCCATGTTATTATAAAACAAGTTTGTTTTATTTTCCTGTAAGATTAATGTTTCTTACATTAATATAAGTAGTCATAATCGCAATATTTTAACATAAATCTACTATTTATAACAAGATTTAAATATCTTAATTATACTTAGTGCTAATTGCATATCTAAGTGGTAAAAAAGTAATCATAAAAAACTTTGTGTTCAACAGGAACAAAAAATAAATCAAAAGGAGTTTGCTTTATACTACTTTACATTAAAATGAATTGCTTGATTCCTGCAATTATTTTGGTGTAACCACGTAATAAGTTCAAAACAATGCTGCTATCGGTAAAACTAAATATATTAGGCTCAGCAATAACTTCGATATTTAGATCTTAGTGTCACACCGTCACGCGAGGCGACGCTGCGCGGACACTTTTAAAGAGCGATTCAAAAAATAACCTTGTTTTCTACACGAAAAGATACACATTTCGTTGTGAGCTACGACGTATTCTGAATTCTCGCAACGAAATGTGGTATGAGCTGACCCTTACATAATTATCTAAAATGGTTACGTATGCAAAACCTTGAACAATGTCAGTTATCTTTATATGATTCGTCTACTCTATCAGTACTTTATCGGTAGGGATTTCCGCAAAGCAAATGTTGAGGGCGTCGGTTGATCAACATTGAGTCAGCATTTTACTTCGATGACTGTTCCACTAAACTTGACTGAACTAAGTATATGAGATGGACAATGTTTTGTTGAATAAACCAGCCAAAATAGGAAGGTTTTTTAGAATAAAAAGGCTATTTTATTGAAAAGTTGCCATTTTCCTGTTGGTATTTCAATAAAAGATACTAGCTAATAGCACTAATCCGTGTATTCTGTGAAAAACACGATAAAAAGCGTCTTATGCGAATGCTCTATTAGCAAGAAAGATACAACGTATAGCATAACATACGTACTATGCCCTCAAACTGAATTGGAAGCAGGACGGAAAGATAAATACATGAGTACAGAACATGCAGGTGTTTCCTTTTGTTTGATAGATGAAATTTGATATCTTATCAAACTTAATCCATTGTAATATAATAAAACTACTGATCATTTGCCTCAAAGGGCTTATCAGGCATATTATAAGACCAAATTATTTTTGAGATTAACAAACAATAAAACGATTATCGATCACTACAAAATTGACGTTTTTGGATTAGAATCAAAACATGGTTTGCCATAAATAAGGCAAATTTTCCGTACTAGGTATGTTTAAAGTTTAGCTTCTTATAAATGAAATACCATTCTTCCATCATCAATTATACCGTATAAGAGTAGTATATATAACTAACATGGTTGAAGATTTTGATAAAATCAACCTTAACAAAACTCATATTATTATATCGATTTATTTATCTTTGTGTTCCATACTTTATCAAAATTTTATATTTTAGTTACCAAATATTCTTTTTATTAGTGGAAATAGTCCACAAAGGAGTTATAAAAGAAGTACGCAACTCTTCGATCGCGCCGGGCACGTTGGTCCGCGTGCGTCGTGGTAAAGAGGTGCCAGCGGACCTGGTGCTGCTATGTTCCGCCGGCGAGAAGGGCAAGTGCTACGTCACGACCGCCAACCTCGACGGGGAAACCAATCTGAAGACCCTGAGGGTACCAGCACCGTTAGTGGGCTATTCGCCAGGTATTTAAGAGGACATTCTTACTACATGTGATAATCTCATACATTTAATGTGATTGTTTAAGCTTCTGTGTTTTAAAACTGTTTGTGGTGTTGAGTCATGTGCGTGTTAACCTGTGTATCCATTTTTTGACTGTTCATAGATGTATGTCAGGTAATTGTTGTATCCACTTGTTTAAATATGAAACCATTATCATCTACCGTAGACCTTCATAATATAGATTCTAAGCCGAAAAGAAAAATAGCTGTTGTGTGTATTATCTTACTTATTTTAAGATTCGGTTAGTATATTATAGGACATTCATTTGGCCAATTTTAATAATATTGGACTGAAAAAATAAGTTTGGAAGAAGCAATTTCGGTGCTCTACGATCTATTTTTTTTTTGGATTGTCTAATAGATAATTTGTTTTGTATTTACTTCAAAGATGTATGATTATCATTTTTTGAACTTCGTTTAGTTTTTCTCTTAAACTCAATATTACCGAAAGGCCGGTTTTGTATAAATTATCACATTCTAATCTTGACAGGGACATGACAATACTATTCAAGATTCTTATCTAATACAGATATTTGCACTAAGCCCTTTTATATTTATCCCGTCCCTCTATCTATCTAACCTTTAGTACCTTTACTAATAGTTTTATACCCAATTATTATTGGTCATCAGGTTTGTATTTATAAACGGCAAATATTATCCACGTTGATTCCACTAATGGACTATTAAGTATGTAAGCATGCTCTGATTCATATCCATTCCAAAAAATAAAATTTATATTAAGGTATACAACATGTAACAAAACCCCTGTCAGATCCAATAAAAGCGTATTCGTGGTACAGCTGTTCATGAACCGTCTCGCACAGGCGGCTTCTTTGACACAAAGCTGCAGGTAGTAAGTACGTGAACTTTGACGAGCGGTCAGTGTTGCTGTTGCCTTGGATCAGTTTTTATTTTGATTTAATTATTTTCAATTGGGAAAAAAAATATCTCCAATCCATTTAATAACTACGTATATGTGTTCGCAGTACGATACCGAATAATACTCTCAGGGATCGGACAGGGTTTTTGGTACACGCTGTATACAGGATTATTTTTTATGGAGTGCGTATATTTAACGAGGTAATCAGGTGAATAAAACTAAACAACGTATCCCATGAAACATAGGTTAAAATTAAAAATAAACTTTTCATACAAACATAAGTCACGTGACCTGTCACTTAGTATTCAAATTTCATTTTCAATTTTATGAGTTCGACTAATGTTCCTTGGGGAAAGTGATTCAGTTTTATGCAACTGATAACCTCGTAGAATATACGCACTCTATAAAAAATAATCCTGTATAATATACACTTATATTATAAAGCTGGAGAGATTGTTAGTTTAAACGCGCTAATCTCAGGAACTACTGGTCCGATTTGAAATTCTTTCACTGTTAGATAGCCCACTTATTGAGGAAGGCTATAGGCTATAATTTGCCGCGATAACAGCCCACGCGAGCGTAGCGTATATTATTATATAAGCTTTACATTAAAATAGGGCCGAATTGAACTAAGTTAGTCGAAAGTCACGTCACATCAATATTGACGTTATTTCTATAGAGTTAAGGTTGATATTCGTAATTCAATGTTGGAAGGATAAAATAATATGTTGTTGAAAACATTAGTTTTGCAAAATGTCGCTAAATATTTACGTAAGTAGTTGATTTTATTGATTTTGTGTTCTTATTGAGGTAATAAACGTGTTTGTCTTGTTACAATCGTTGTTTTTTATTTGTAGACTAATCATGTTTCATTATAAGAGTCAGCCCTAACCGAGACGTGAAGAACGATTCAAAATATAACTTTATTATCTACACAAAAAGATTCACATTTCGTTGACGCGGCGCAGCGCTGCGTGGCGCAACGTATTCAGAATTCTCACAACGAAATGTGTATCTTTTCGTGTAGAAAATAAAGTTATATTTAGAATCGCTTTAAAAAAATGTGCGCGCAGCGTAATATCATCCCTATCACTTCATCTTGTGAATTAGATTCGGAAATAATTTAATGTGAGTCCTGTGATCCTGTCGCAAAATATTTAGTTTTGATAAGTATACAAAATATAGTGATAAGAAAATATGAATAATGCTCGATCGTTTGCGATAAAAATGTAAATAATTTTGCACGCCCTATAAATACTGGTTTTCCGATCGCTCTCCAGATCTTGAAAAGGGTTCTAATAATTTCAAGTAATGTGAAATCATTCGCAAGATGACCTTAAGGAGATCACTATTTTGAATTAAGTTTATATTATATTAAATACATAAATATTATAGATAAATTACACCGACACACAGAACAGTATTCATTGTGGTCATCAAACAGATATGTCCTAGGTAGGAATCGAATAACGACCTCCAGCTAAGCAGTCAGGGTTACTAACCACTAGACCAATTGGCCAGTCAACATACTAAACTAACTAAGTTAAATGTTGGTCAGCCATGCAGAAACCGGAGGTTAAGGTCACATTTTAAATTACAAGTCCACAAAATTTAATTAACTATTAACTCTTCTAGATATATTGCCTCAAAATATGCGGATAGAGGTGCCGCATCCAGTGGCAGACCTCTACACGTTCTATGGCCGGTTAGACATCCCGGGTTTAGACAGTTTGCCGTTAACCCCAGACAACCTCATGCTGCGAGGATCCAGAGTAAAGAACACCGAGTGGGCGATAGGATGCGCCATTTATACTGGTAAGTAATAATTTAATACTGGTTGGTTTTGGTAGTTATTTCACTAGACTAGTAATTATACCCTGGCAAATTAATTCGTGAGACTTGCATGGTCAACGCGAGTGGGGACGTTACTTCCTACTCAATGACTTCGCCCGAATAACGCTCCCGGCATTCGACTCCGTCCCGCGCACGTTGATTACCCCCGCTGCCTTACGTCCCCCGTCGCTCGCAGACCATTGGAGACGGGAGTGTTACGTAAGAATTTCCCAAGCTGTTGTTAGAGGCAAAGTCATAGTTCCTGTTTTTTATATATAATCCATCTTCCGATTCATAGCAGAACATTCGAACTAACCTCAATTATAAGTCTTTGTGTCTCGTTCTGTCTCTGTCACTTAAAGATATAATGTAGCGACAGATAGTATTTTAAAAATTCAACTCAACTTCTAAGTATCGTATGAGTACGTATACTGGAGTATAATTTTGTCATCGACGCGTCATGGTTAAGGACTTCGGTTGGGTCCAAAACTAGGAGCTAGTACCAGAATCTGATATTTCCAGAATGGTATAGGTACAGAAGCATATGTTTGGGCGCGCTCGAAAATTCGCGCATGTAAAGGATTAGGTAGTTGTAGTAAAGGTATAAAAATATTGTTTTGGTTAGTTAGCCTTGAGTGTTTGAAGTCTAGATAAGATTATTTTGGAATCAGAGTTCATATACCAATTGATGCATATATCGAGAATATTTTATCAAGATTTTTCTCGGTTATCTACTAGGTACTATGTGTTGTGTTGAAATTAAATACCTTTATTTGATAAATAGATGAAAGATTTTCCTTAGCATATAGCAGACGTACCTATGCCAAATTTTAAAAATCGTTAATGTTCTCCTGTCCGCCTGAGAGGACGTCAATCTAAAGTAGAACACTTATTATTATTTACGATAGTTTTAACTCTTTGCAGGCGAAGAAACAAAACTGGCTTTGAACTCAAAATACTCTGGGAACAAATTTTCATCTTGCGAGCTGGCGATCAACGGATTCCTTTTATTTTTTATTCTACTTCTAGTCTTCGAAATGTTTGTATCACTGGGTGCTAAACTGATAATCGAAAGAGCGAATCCTGAGAGGGATTTGTACTTAGGCCCAGGCACTCCCTACCCGGCACCCATTGGTTATCTACTCCAAGATCTGTTCTCATTTCTGTTACTCTATTATTATATCATACCGATGTCGTTGTACGTCACTATCGAGTTATATAAGTTCATTGGTAAGTCCCTTTTTATGATAAGTTATCTTTATAGTTTATTTATTTTCGATGACAAATCCTCAAAATTCTTTGAATAAGCGCACAAAGTCCAAACTTTTTTATATCTTTGTATTATTATTATCATTAAAGGAATATTTAATTTGAAACTTTTAAATCTTTGGACGCCCATTTTATTTTGATTTTCCCGGTATCATAATATCAACTCTGCCAATGTGGCTATCAAAGCGGAAATTAATTATGGCATCATACTTTATATCTTGGTCGAAGGAATTATCTAATAAAATAAGGTGGCTTATTTCAGGTGCATTATTCATTGGTTGGGATAAAGATCTCCGTTGTGAGGAGACTGGCAGACCAGCTGTCGCCAACACATCAGATTTAAACGAAGAGTTAGGCCAAGTCGAAGTGTTATTCTCAGACAAAACTGGCACTCTTACCAAGAACCTCATGGTGTTTAAAACATGTTCAATCAGAGGTCGAATGTATGAAGAAAAGGACAACAGACTTTATGACGTGGAACGGTCCTCTGACCCCGTGGACACGCTTCAGGTCAGTTTTATTATGTAGATTATTCTACACACTTCAAAACGAAGTGGGAAATCTCCTGAGACCGTATAATACTCATGATTTTTTTTGCAGTCAAAGACCAAAGCTTGCTTTGTGATTTTTAGCGCTATGTGTGTTAAGTGCGAGTGAGTTCACGGTAGTAGTGCAATGGGTGGATTTCCAACCGACAATCACATTATGGCAAGTCCGATGCTCTAGCCATTAGGCTACCAATTCAAATTCTTTTTCAAACGCTTTTGATTCAAAAGGATCTATTGGTCCTTTTGGGTGCTTGGCAGTGTAGCAAGCTCTGTTAAGCAAATATGATTGTTTAAATGATCCAGATGAAGTGCCTTTATTTTAGTAATGAAGTGTTTTTTGTTTGTTGACTGTATTTTTAATTGTTTGGGATATTACTAACCCGTTGATAAGGCTAAAATATTATCATATGACAGATTACGAATCGCATATTTACAAATTACGCATGAAATATCGTATCGCAAACGATTCAGATAATAATTTTTATTCAAAACCTAAGGTACCCAGCGAAGATCAAAGTAAATTACCTATTTATAACTAATAACAAAAACACCACCAAAGTGCAATGACTAGGGTAATAAATAAACGATCATTCTACATATATGACACAAATTCCTTTCTATTTCAGACAGACATCAAATTCTTCTTTAGAATTCTCGCTCTTTGTCATTCTGTGCAAGTGTCCAATGAAGACATGAAGAAACTAAGCGCTCGCTTCTCTACTAGCGGAAACCTTCAACTTATGAACTTCTTTCGTAGGAAAAAGATAAAGAACACGTCAACCAACGGACTTATCGATAATGTTACTTGGAATTCGATTATAAACGAGAATGGGAATAATATCGATTACCAGGGTAGCAGTCCAGATGAAAAGGCTCTGGTTGAGGCGGCGGAACGGATTGGAGTCACGTTTTTAGGTGAAGAAGGAAACAATTTGTTACTAAAGATTGGAGAACACACAGAGCTATATGAGAGGTTGCAAGTTATTGAGTTCACGTCAGAAAGGAAGAGAATGTCCATTATTTTGAGGGATAAAGATGGAAAGGTATGTAAATCTGAACTAGAATTGGCTCCAACTTGTATAATGACTGAATGTCTCATGATTTAACTTTCTTTAGATCTGGCTATTCTGCAAGGGAGCAGAAAGCTCAGTTTTTCCTCTGTGCAAGGAAACTACTCTCATTGAAGATACTGATAGAGATGTCACCACTTTCGCCAATAGGGGTTTGAGGACTCTTGCGATAGCTTATAGGGAAATACCTGAAGAGGAATATGAAAAAGTTACAGAAGGTATGTTATCCCCATAGAAACAAGTAGTCATGGAGAACAATTAGAAAAACATTCTCGTTTTGTAGAAAAATATAGCTATTTTCTTCTTTTAATATAAAATAGTAAAAGTGATCATTTAGGTTAACTTCCGTTTGCACCAACATAACACTTTCCAAAGGACCATATCCAGTTTTATTTAAATTACAGCTATAAAACGCCTAGATGGGAAAAGTGCAGACGCTCTCCAGCAAGTGACGTTACAGTACAGAGTGTTGGAGAAACAGCTGACGCTAGTGGGCGCCACTGGTGTTGAAGACTGCTTGCAGGATGACGTTGCTGATACGCTTGCGTCACTCCGACGAGCTGGTGTTAAGACCTGGGTGCTAACTGGTGATAAGGTAGGAACCAATTATTTCATCATCTTGCGTCCTTATCCCAATTTCATTCGGGGTTGTCGCAGCAAACCTTAGTATGAACCGATTATTTACATTTCGCTAAATATTTAAGTGTATGCGTATGAATATATGAAAACTAGCTCAATAGCTAATTCACAATTTGTTCGGGTATAACTTGCTAATTAGGAACTAGAGCCATTTAACGTTTTGAAAGTACCTGAAAAGCTCTACATAAATAAAAATATTTTGATTTCTTATATTTTTGCCCCTTTTCTATATAGACTTACGTCGAATATTCCAAGATTTGAATCTTTTTTTGGTTACCTTTAATTCTATCGGCTTTTCTATTTTAATCTAGTTACATCTATGGTCCACGAGCTAGCCACTTGACTAGAGAGATATGTTCACTGATATACTTATAATAAAAACGAAGTTGTATCTATTCAACACTCGCTCTCACGTGGCGGATATGTATTCATCATTCTAATCTCTACGCACGCTATCTGGTGCGAATGACATCAACCCTGGGGATATCGATAAGTGATAAAATCACAGTTACTTAATTTATTTCCCTGTATCATATGGTATTGATAACGGTTTATGATTGGTTCTGGTTATTAATGAGTTAATTTTTGAAACTTTGTAGTAATATGGGCATTGAGGGGTCTTATCTTAGGCTAAGCCTACTTTTCAATGAATACATTAAAGGCAGTTGATATTCTTAACTATTTATTGTGTAGGTACTTCGGTAAAATGTACTTGTTAAAGTTTATATAAAATTTTCTTACACATATTTTCGGACATAAGGACCAATTCCTTTTCTTCGCAGTAAACACTAAACAAAGACCAGACTCATACTAATTCTTATATATTATACTTCCTAAATTACAGGTTGAAACAGCAATAAACGTGGCTCAATCGTGCGCACATATCTCAGAAAACGATAGGAGAATGTTTTTAATAGGGGTTGAAGATAATGTATCCTTGGAAGCTCATTTTGAAGAATGCAAACGAATAATCAATGAGCCAAGCTATAGAGATCTGACTCTAGTTGTAGATGGGGCCAGTATGGCCCTTGTTTTGGACACTCCTTTCGCACCTGCATTTGTGGAGATATCACTCAACTGTCATGCGGTGCTATGTTGTAGGTTATCGCCTATACAGAAAGCTAAGGTTAGTATATTTATCATTTGAAAAATACTTAAGTTATCCAATTTATCTTGTGTCCTCCAAGTCAATGTCCATTTGGCAAACTATTAGCTTGCTTTCTAGGCTCCTGGCTTGTTTACCAGACTTGCAATAAAAGATAAACTTCTAGTGTACCTATAATGTATCCCAAATCTCCTAAAATTGTTGCTTACAAGGTTCTTGCAAACAATCTACGTTTAGATACGTAAATTGTACGAATTCCAGTTTAATATGACACTAGACATTGTACAATCCTCCCCTGGGTATACACAAATACAAATAATAATAATCAATGTTAGTCTGATCTCCTTACAGATAGTTAAGTTAATAAAGAACAGCCCAGGTCGGCCGATCACGGCAGCCATTGGCGACGGCGCTAACGACATATCCATGATACAGGAAGCGCACGTCGGCTTCGGTATATTCGGGAAGGAAGGACACCAGGCCGCAAGGTAGCCAATTATTCCAATCTCACGAACATTCATGCCTAAAAATAAATGCTCCAAGTATACCGAGTATATACTCTATATACTCGGTCAGTAATGTCATTTTTTCTTGGTTTTTTGGCTATTTGTAAATAGTTTATCTGTAAATGATATACGAAAGGCCGCAATTCACTACAAGAATACGATTTAACTTAAAAATAAAAAATTAAAATCTCGCCCTTGGGATCACTGGATTGCAAACACTTTGCCCTACCTACAAGGAATGTATCTTATTACCTGACACTTTACTACAGTCTAATACATTTTTGTACTGAATCATACCTTTAAACTTTTGTTTGTATTCCGATTTATTTCCGTCTACAGGTCTGCCGACTTTGCCTTCACGAAATTCTCGATGATCAAGAAGGTATTATTAGTGATGGGACACTGGTACAACCAGAGGCTAGCCACTCTAATACACTACTTCTTCTATAAGAATCTGGTCCTTGGGAACATTATGGTAAGATCATATTACTTATTATATGGTTGTAAAAAAATGTTGCACATTACATTTCTGCGTCCTTTCTCCATTTATGAAGGATCAAACAGGTTTTATATTTCGGCTCAGAGGACCATAATATGTCGGCGATTACAAAAGAGTGAGCTCAACGCGTAATAAAATTTATGCAGCAGGCATTCGATGACTCGATTTGAAGTGCTTTTGATCAAAAGTAGAAAAAAACCCAAAGCCAAAAGTATGTGTTTTCATAACATTGTCCTTTTTGTCCACAGTTCGCGTTTCAAATCTGCACGGTGTTCTCAACGCAGTCTGTGTTCGACTCAATGTACCTTACGTTCTTCAACCTCATATTCACCTCCGTCCCTTGCCTCATATTGTCAGTGACTGAGCAGAGGTGGCCACCTGACATGTTACTCAGGTTTGTTCATATTTATTTTAGATTTATGCAATACATTGTTTATAAGCAATAGGCATTGTTGTGTATAAAATACCTAACCTTCATAGAAAGTTTTTTATTTACCCCCACTTACTACTTTCTCATAAGTCTTGCGAAATTAACTTATTTTTACTGCATATATGTTCTTTTGAGAAATAAAATTTCTTTAAACCGGAATAGGAATAGTGTAGGTTTTATATTATTCTACTTTCAGAAATTGAACTAGTATAGTATTCTACTTTCAGAAATTGAAATTGAACCAATTGAACCACGATGTCAACATAGCGTTGCAAAGGCAACGCTATGTCTACATCGTGGTCTAGTGAGCTTTCTCAAATAATGATCAAATATTTTCTAATTTCAGCAATCCAATGCTATATAGAGGTATAAAGAAGAACAGGTTGATGTCCTGGACCCACTTCTTAACGTGGTGTTTTTCCGCGACGTACCACTCTGTCGTCATCTACATGTTCACTTATCTCGCTGTCACATCCTCCGTGATCAATCCTGACGGGAAACCTGTAGATTTGTGGTGAGTACATTTGGAGGTGTGATAGGTTTCCAAATATTTCTTTGTAGTAATTTGTTGTTGTTTTGACAACCTCCGTAGTCGAGTGGCGTACACATCGGTTTACAAGGCGTCGCCAGCTCAGAGGTCCCGGGTTTCGATCCCCGGACGGGTCAATGTAGAAATCACTTTTCTGCGTGTCTGGATGTTTGTGGTACCTTCGTGGTCTCTGATTCCATAACACAAGTGCTTTAGCTACTCACTTTAGATTCGGAGCAATGTATGTGTCAACCTATTAATTTATTTTAATTTGAGCTATTACACAACACGACAACGATGGTTCGTTTTAGCCGGTTAGAGTCCTGTACGCACTTTCGTCTTGTGGAAACAAGTTTTTTCCTTTCACCTTAGAGTAGCGCGACCTTTTGCTATCATATCCAATTTCATTATCTTCGTCATTACCTAATTATTATACTAACTGTTCCGTCTCCATATCTCTTCGTGGAGTCTCCAAATAAATTAATTTGTTGCAGGAGTTTCGGTGCGGCGCTATTCCACCTTCTGATGTTGGTGGTGAGCTTCAAGCTGTGGCTGCAGGCGCGGTACCACACCATCTTGTTCGTGCTCTCGATCATCCTCTCCGTACTCAGTTATATCGTCTTCAATACAGTCTACTCATTATTCAACTCGTAAGTTACTAACTATACTTCTTTTTCTTAGTGTGGATTATACCAAACATTAACTCCTCATAAAATGCTTATAATTCAGATAATTTATTGAATTTCTGATGAAACAAAAACTGTCAGATGACAGTTTAATTCCACGATAAAATTTATCTAACTTTGTTCAATCATCAGACCTTAGTGTGGAATTACCAAATTGTATTCCCCATATAAGACTTGTTCGGATAATTATTGAATTTGTGACATAATAATCATATTTGGAAAGAAAAACTGTCAGACGCTATTTTTATTCCACGTAAAAATGTTATCTGACTTTGGTAAAACCAGCCATAATAGTATGTCTAACTGATCTCTTTTAAATTTGGCAACACACATAGCGGCCTCGCCGTAGTCTATTTTTGCTATCGAATGGGACGGTACGCCCTTTGAAGTAGACGGTACCCTCTTAATATATTCTGTAAGGGCAAGGGCAGTTGTTTTCAGTGGCTCTGTGAGCCTCATGCTAAAATATGTTAGTAACATTAGTATGGGACAAACGACAATCTGTTGAAATGACATAGGTCAAGTTAAACTGGTTGTATTAAGCCCGTATGAAACAACACGCGTTAATAGAGCGCATTTTTTGCCGTTTCCTATTTATTTGAGTTTACTTTGAACAATTTTAATTGAAGGATGCGTAAATAAATTATATTTTTATATTTCCAGACAAATTGATGGAGACGTTTTAGGTACGTACACACGTTTGGTGTCGTCTCTATCTTTCGCGGCTCTAAATGTAGTGGTGGTAGTGTCGTGCTTGGCGCCGGACTACGTGGTGCGCATGCTGTCGGACAAGTGGGGCCGCAGCCCGCTGCACAAGCAGCCGGCGACGCACGTCTTTAGTACTAGACTATGATAGCCACAATACCTAGTTACACTGACAGTGGACCAAGCTAAGCGTATTGGTCAGGATTTTTTGTTGCCATTGATAAACTCGTGTTTTTGTGTCGTAGTTGAAGATTATGACAAATTAAAGATATCATCGTCGTGCGTCAGGTCAAAATCATATTAAATATTTTTATTTCAAGTAGACCTTTTCAGTAGTAAAATGACCCTTGCGCGGTTCCAAAATGCGCCCTATCGCAATACCGCCGTCAAGAGGCGTACTTTTCTTTCGAGTTTTTGTGTCATCCGGAGTTGGAAGCCTTTAAAAAGCCAGAAATGTATCCTAGAACCCTTTTCTTGGTGTTTGTGAGCAACGGTTACTTATGATGCGGTGAACCGGTTGCCCGTTTGACAGGTATCCCATAAAGTGATATGATACAGGGTGTAGTTTAGAAATAAAGAAATTACAATTAGGATAATAGCGGAATTGTGTTTAGGCAAAGTGCCTATATTTTGTTACTCTATTTGTTTCTGATAAACTGATATATTTTTTATTTGAGCCGCAAAGAAATCTTGGTTGGGATTTATAATCCGTATATTATGTAGGATAATTATATTTAATTTTATTATTTGTAAGTAGGCACAGAATAAAAAATAATGTAGGTATTTTTATGTTGTCGGGTGTACAAGTTTGTACTTACGCGTACTGCGAAAAGGTTCAATTTTGTTTGTTGAAAGCATTACAATATTATAATGATACTATTATTAGTAAAAATAGGTCTCGATAAGTGTTATTTGTTTTTTTTCTTTATGTAACTGTAACTAGTCGTAACAAAGTACTTAATCCTAGTCTTTTATTTACCTACCAATGCATTAATGGTATTAAGAAGTTCTAAACTGTAAAGATATAATGTTTTACTAATAAGTTATTTGATTAAGTTAATAATAGGTATGCGTAACACCTATTATGATAAGAAATCGTTTATCTAATGTAATAAAAATATTACCTAATGGTTCAATTTCGTGATAAAATTGTTATATATAATTTACCTGTGTATTGTTATGTAATTAACTATTTTGCTCATAGATTTAGACATTACTGCGGAAGTAATAATGAAGTTTAAAAGTGTACTATTGATAAAGATACGTATAAAATATAAATATGATTATATTTTGTTAAATAATGTTGTCTTAAACGGTATAATTAGTGTATTTCTGAAGGGTATTATGGTGCAGACGCATACGCACTACTATACCTTTTATATTATAGCTATAAGGTTGATTTTCGTGTAATTCGTTGACTTTTCAGTTCCAATACTTGACTAATATACAAAAAAAATATATTATTATAGGAAAAATATTAATTATGGTATAGACGGCTGATATTTTATAATGTTAACACACCCACAATACAGTATTTTTTGTTGTGGGGTAGTTAAATAATTCTTATAAGATTTTTGAAGTTATTTTAGAAAACGAATTAAAAACAAGTCATCTGCTTCTGTCACTCATTGTAATACGTTAAAATGACAGACACAGGATGAGACTTGGAATTGGAGTTGTGAACGAGTATTCGGTTATAAGTGTAGGAAACAGTCATATTAATTAAGTAACTATAGGTTACACAATAATAATTGTCAAATTAAAAAATATTTAGTACAAAATACAGTACATACATAAATATCACTTATTTTATCTTTATATAGACACTATAGTAATTGAAAACGGAACATATCTACTTATTTAAGAATTTTATAAAAGGTCTTTAAAAACTATGGACCTAACGATTATAAATAAAAGAAATATTTTTCTTACTAAGTTGTTTTATTTTCGACTAATGAAGACTGACGGTTCCTCTCGCAATGTTTTCTTTCACTGAAGCTCTCAGCCACACTAAGCCTTGAATAAATTTTGTTAGATTTAAGCTTTTGTTGGATTTTCTTGTCGTGGTATGGGTGGTTGTGTGTATATGATCTGGAACAAATATTAAATAATAGTTAACTTACAATATAATTATATACTATTAGCAAACACAAACTGTAGTTTGTTTTTTTTTGTTGAACGCGGTATAACTTAAACTCCTAGTTCCGTTTTGGACTCATCTTACAGGCGTTTTGCTTGTTGCCTACGCGGGCGAAGCCGCGTGCAAAAGCTAGGTACAAATATATGTATACAGTAATTTTTAGCGGGCGTTTGTTACTCTGTTACGCGAAATTTATCTTAAAGAAATTTTAAAATATTACATGTAGGTAATAATATAAATAATCATCATAACAATCTCTCTTTGGTTAGTTTGGTCAAGTCTGTGGATCATAGCCAACGTCAGGGATGCACCCTCCACAGGATCAGTCCTATATTATTCGGGAAGAGACCATTTTATGTTGGTTAGATGAGAGAGTCGGTCGAAAACGTAAAAAAATTAAAACCCACCTAGATGTGACTTGATTATTTTCATTCGTAGATATTCTTGCTGGGCACTTCAAGTTACGCGAGTAGTCGATACATCGCCACATCCACACGCGGTTCTTTTTACCGAAATACTTCAAACGATAAATGTATCTCATGTGTATTGCTTGTAAACCTTTTTGATTTGATACGGAGTACTGCAATTGTGCGTTAGCTAAAATAATAAAATGAATTGTATTGAATATAGAATGTCTTAGCTGACTTAAAATATGTTAAAGTACATATGGACAATCATGGAGACAGGTAATGCTGAAAAATCTTTATACATATCAATTAATGTTTTTTAGGATATCATAATCATCATATCAGCCTATCGCTGTCCACTGCTGAACGTAAGCCTCCCACAAAGAGCACCAACCCTCCCTGTCACCACCACCTCCTTCAAATCGTATAAAGATATAGTTTAAAATTACTTTGAATATTCCACAGTACCTATCATGATTTCATTGATGTTGATAATAATAATATCATCCCTTCATATTATGAGATACTGTATTACCTAGAAATGGCTTGTGGAGCTAACATAGGCAGTCGCTCCATATAATATACGGTGTTTAGCTAAATCCTGTAAGACTGGCAGCCAGCCCCATCATAGCTTGGGAAGGCCAGGCAGATGATGATAGATATATTATCAGGTGATAATATTTATATCTTTGATGGACCATTATCGTGTTAAATTAAGACTATGGATAAATTCTAAGTATACAATATACCTCAAAAAATAACTTAGGTTTCAGATTCTGTCAAACGTTATGCTAAGCGCTGAGTTGGGTCGATTAACCTTGGTTAACCGATCACAGTTTTTGTTCAGATTAGTTTGATCAGTCTAATGGCCAATGTAGACCAGCAGGGCTAGCATGCGCGCCACGATAAAATTTACGTGGTATTTTACCGAGGCTTACACATTGGCTTGGCATACCGCGGACAGAGATTGGGGAAGAGAAGCGGGGTAAGCAGGGCACTATCGATTTTTTCAGAAATGCCAATATTGCACTCTAGAACAGAGGCACATCAAAACTGGATTAATGAGACCAAATATGTATCGGGCAGCGGGTGCCACCGAAGCGACACGCAAGGCGCTGGAATACCTCCGTATCAAAGCCGCTATTGTACGTTAACTGACGGCAAAATCCTTTGCCATCCCCTCCCGGTCTGCTTTGGCCGTAAAGTAGGGTAAGTTAGTTAAACACTTACGGAAAGCCTTTCTTGTTAGTTCTGATGATTTATAGTCGTTTAAATCTGTTGTATTTTCTGTATCTTCTAAGACATTTACAGTTGGTATTTCATTTGAATCATCTTCATTCACATATATTCTGTAATGAAAACTTTGTTTCATAAAAACAAAATCTCATTCGAAATCTATGTTTAGAATAAATTGCATGATCACATTAACGTGTAGTATATGCATACTAACATTATAAATGTGAAAGCAACCATCTGTTACGCTTTCCGATGAAAATTAATATGAGGCAAGTTTGAATTCCAAGAAAAGACTTGTGATCCTTTTTTCCCGCGATAATCAACATCCAGCCGGCGGAATCACGGACAAACGCTAGTGTTTTCATAAATGAAACAATGTCGATGATTTTATTTTGTTAATAATGTTGTATTATTCCTTAAGTTAAAAAGGTTGTATAGCTCACTCGCATATTGGCTGGGCTGTTGAGCTTCCTGCTTGCTTTTCTATGTTTCTCTTCTTTTCTCTGTGTTCTTTTAATTTTTCAGTAATACTATTCTTTGTTGGGCTTATGTTCGATGTTGTGATTGGATCCTCTGCTTGTGGTATTTCTTGTTCATACTGTAATAAAAAGTACCTATATTATTTTAGAAAGTGTAGGCAGGCACTGATAATAATAACGGCCTATAAATGTCCCACTGCTAGGCACAGGCCTCTTCTCATATAGAGAAGAAACAAGCATTAATCACCACGCTGGGTCACTGAGGGTTGGCGATTTCAGATTTAATTTTTTGGACTCCAGGTTACCTCACGATGTTTTCTTTCACCGATAGTCAATGATGTCTTAGAATAATAAAATTAAGAAAGTAGGTACAAATTACTTTTTAAGTCACATTGGTACTTGCCTATGGTGGGTTTGAACCTGCACCCTTGTGCACGAAAATCCGTTCATTGAACCACTAGGCCACCACGTTATTTTAGGCACTGATAAGCAATTACTCCTCATCATGCCACAAAATCCCTCATCTAACAATTACATTTTGCTACACATAAATAATTCTTGTTTTAATTCTAGATGTTCTTTGTGTGTGTGATTTTAATTTTAGTAATTGTCTGTTGCTTGTTTACAAAAATATATCCTTTTACTCTGAAGTTTGATATTTACGGAAATCTTACCATTTCCCTAAGACCTCTGATGTGGAGGGCTTTCCCAGCTGCAATAACTTCAACCAGTTTGTCCCTATCCACTAGGACTTCTCCAGTGTATATGTACTCTAATATAGAACATAGTGTTGTATATGATACATTCTGGAACATAAACATACAAGCTGATATTAGACTCAAAAAGTTGGTTATAATAAATAAGTTGGTTATAATAGATAAGAACTGTATGTTGTAAGGCTAAGAATTGTATGTCATATTTTTTTTAAATAGCGCTTCAGTAGCTGGGCCCTGCTTGTAGTTTCTTCAAAGGCAAGTAAGGTGATGTTAAATTTCTTTTCATTCCTCAAGAATTGGGTACTGGTTTTTTTTTTTCATATCGGATTTGTAGTACAAGCATTTGTGTGTTCCACAAATGCTTGTTCCAAGTCTGGGTGTTCTTGGTGAATGTAATTTGGATGTTTGTGAAATCCCCGTGACACAATGATAAAAATCAATAGAGATGGAAGTTGTTTAAAAAAACCTTGTTATCATAATTGAAAACATATACATATAGGCAGCAAGTAAACTCACATTTAGGAATATGACAGGATGTGGGCAGTTGGCTGAAGAAATCAGTGCCCTGATGTAGGGGCTCACCATAGACATTACCAGCTGGTGCACTTTCACATGATGCCCGTCTGCAGCTAGAGTCATGTCCACAAACTCTCCATGCTAAAGAATATATTTATTAATTACACAAATCCAAGTACTACCATACCATGGGTCCTTATATATAGTAATACATAAAACATGTGATGAACAAAATAGTATTTAATTAAGCGGGCCCTATAGCAACTATCTAACTGTTGGTTTAGTGGTTAGTGACCCTGACTGCTGAACCGGAGGTCGTGGGTTCGACTCCCACCCAGGAATAATTTTATTGTGATGAGCATGGTTATTTATTTTGTGTCTGGGTGTTTTATCTATAATATGTATGTAATTATCCGTATATAAGTATGTTTATCAGTTGTTTGATTGCCATATAAATACAGGGTCTGCCTAGTTAGGAATCAGATCAGGCAGTGCGTGCTTTGACCCAAGAATAAATAATGCTAGAATAAGACCGATCTATCGGTATTTTCATCAATTAAAGATTGCAATATGTAATGTTCGAAAATCGTTTATTTGGTATTCAATCAGTGGGTGTAAGAGTTCAAAATAAATTACCTGTTGGAGTTGGCTTAAACCATTACAAATATTCTTCTGATGTTGGTCCCACGACAGCAACATTTGTACTTGCGACATTATATTGAATGTTTAATTTTCTATTTTCGAACAAAACTATAAGGGCTTTATTATAGTAAATCGGATAATATTAATAAAATATTATACGAATTCGATCGAAATCCAACAACAAAAATACTTATTTTGACATTTTGTTTCACAGACTTAGTCTGTGTCATGAAGGTATAGATGAAAAATGGAGACCGCACTTCGAATACCTACTTGAAGCTCAAATAATGGTATCGCTATCTCGCTCACTGCGGTCCCACCCTCTCTTTCTAAGTAGGGTAACCTTCATTTTATTTTATTTTATTTTATTTTATTCAGGAAACAAACAATTATACACTATGTAATACACAGGAATTTGTTTATACTTATTATGTTAAGTGTACAATCCATAACATTTCCACAGATTACTATCAACTCTCGTTACAGTATGGAAGCTGGACTAAAAATAACAGTAATTTATTTAAAAGAAAGATACTAAAAAATTAAAACAATAAAAATATATCTATATTATTAAAGTTATTATTAAATGTCTTAACAAATTTTTGAAGAGGCGCTCTCTCACCGGCGTTAGTGCGACAAGAAGTTGTAGCAAAAACCGGGTAAGGGCGCGCCTCTCGTCTGAAAACTGTTCGTGGTACAATATAACACAATTTATTAACCAATTCAATACTGTCAATTCTATTGTGTATGAGACCATGCAGCATCATTGCCTGCAGCAACTGGCGTCTGTTATGTAACGTAAGAATTTTATATTTCGAAAGTACATCCTTGTACGAGAGACGCTCAAGACGACATTTGTACCCCATATATTTTAGATACTTACGCTGAACTCGTTCAATCGCGTTATCATATTTGAGATAGTATGGGTCCCAAATCAAGCAACCATACTCAAGCTGCGGACGAACTAGAGAGTTGAAGAGATACAGGTAAGTGTAAGTTTTTTTAAAGTCTGATGCGGCTCTCGTAACAAAATTGTACATTTGAAATGCCTTCGATATAATTTTATCAACATGCAAGTTTAGATGCAATTTACTGTCCAAGATTATTCCCAAATCACAGATGTTTAGTTCATTTGTCAGAGTTTCGTTACATAACGTATAATTATATAGGATCACATTCCTCTTTTTGGTGAAATTTATGTACTTACATTTGGGAATGCTCAACTCTAGTTTATTGTCTGTACAATATTTCGATAATCTATTTAGATCTTCTTGAAGAAGGCTACAATCATTTGGTGTTGTGATAGTCCTATAAATTTTGAGATCATCGGCGTACAACAAAAAGTTACTATGTTGAAAGCATTCCTTAATGTCGTTTATGTATATAGTAAATAAAAGAGGCCCGAGAATGGAACCTTGAGGAATGCCAGAAGTAGCCAAGATTGCACGATCAGCGTAATATCCGCCTGTGATTACAGTTTGATTGCGATTACTTATGTAAGAATGGAACCAACGTAACAGATTTCCCCTAATACCATTAAAAGCAATTTTGTTCAGTAGGATCGCATGATCTACCCTGTCAAACGCTTTTCTGAAATCAGTGTAAACCGTATCAGTCTGATTTCCGTTATCCATGCTTGTGAACAGATGGTTAATAAATATAATTAAGTTTGTTATGGTGGATTTATTTTTCACAAATCCATGTTGTTCCGGAATTAAATTGTTACGAATGACAGGATAGATGGCCTGATGAACAAGCTTCTCGTATACTTTTGCAATAACGCATAACATCGAAATTGGCCTAGAATTTTCGACGTCCTGTCTAGAGCCACCTTTGTATACCGGAATTAAATTGGCCTTTTTCCATGTAGTAGGAAACGTACCGCATTGGATGCTCTTGTTGAACATGAGGGTCAATGGTACAAACATTGTGTTGGCAGTGTGTTTTAGGAAAAATGGTGGAATACCATCTGGCCCAGGTCCTTTGTTTATGTCCAAAATCTTAAGGTGTTTACGTACAACTTCAGGATCAAAATATAATGTATCCATACAGTCAACACTATGAGATATTTGAGGTGCCGATCTCCAATCAACTGTCAAACTGGAGGGCTCATAGACTGACTCAAAATACTTAGAAAATAAATTACATATTTTAACTGGGTTGCTAGTAGTGTCACCCTTATAAAACATACAGGAAGGTATTCCCGACCTGCCTCGACGGTTTGCCATATATACCCAAAAATTCTTTATATTTTTAGCGATCCCAACTTCAACACCTTTAATGTATTTACGGAAGCAATTAATACTTTCCTTATGAAAACGCTCTCTGTACAAAGAAAACATCTCGTAATCGCTGACGTTCCTATACTTCTTCCATTTAGTCCAAGCCCTATTTTTGTTCTTAAAAATGTGAATTAGAGGTTTAGTGAACCAACTAGGAAAATTTGTATTTTTGGGTTTAGATATGGGTATGGACTATTTTATAATACCATATATTATGTTATAGAAAGTCTCTACGCAGTCATCAAGGTTTTTATCTGCAAGTGTACTCTCCCAGTCAATTTTGCTGATTTCATTATTAACGACACTATAGTCAGCCTTATAATAATTAGGTTTTAAGGGATATTGATATTTTAATAATGAGATGTTAATATTTAATGATAACAAAGCGTAGAATGGAGGATGGTGGTTATCAGCAGGTAATAAGTCTTGGCTGGGCTTACAAATTGAGCACATTGTGTTACACAAAAGAAGGTCAAGTACGCGGCCCTTTGAGTTAACTAAATTGTTAAATTGTCTAAAATCATTTATAATAATAAATTCCTTTAAGCGATTACATATCGGGGTATCACCTAAGCAGGTCAGATACTCATGGCTGGGATTCAGTTGAACCCATTGTGCAGTCGGGACGTTAAAGTCTCCCAGTAGAACAACATTATTACTATGACAAGAACTATTTAAGTGATCGATGTACTCAAAGTATATGTGGTAAACTTCAAGTGGTTGGTTGTTGGGTATATAAGCTGCACATATTATAGTTGCCGTAGAATTATTAGTACTGGGTATTTTTACAACCAATTGTTCGAGATGCTTGTCCAACAGTCCAACATGCGTTGCTGGAATACATATGGCGTTGAATTTTCTTAAGACAGCGACTAGTACCCCCCCGCCATCACATTTATTGGTTCGACTCCTATCTCTATCGCACCTAAAAACCATGTATCGGTCATCAATGAACTCGCTATTGTTTATACCAGGAATTAGCCATGTCTCAGTTAAGACAATTACATCGTAACTATTGGAAAGTATGTTCATATAAAGAGTATTCATTTTAGTACGAATGCCTCTAGCATTTTGATAATAAATACTAAAATCGTACTTATTAGTTTGATTAGCCATTACAATTTAGAGTAAATATGAATAAAAGTTACTTAGAAAAACAAAAAAAAAGAACATTACAAATATTTGTTACTTTCTGAGCATGGTTTGATTTTAAGAATATCATTCGGACATTTGATTGCTATAGTAGGCGAAGTGTCCGATTGTCTTACGAGGATAGTAGCATGCTTCACCCATACGTATTTGTAGCTATGCTTCTTAGCGGCCTCCCGGGTTTCGCGCAATAACCTTTTTTTCTGAAGCGTCAAATGCTCGTTGATATATATAGCATGAGATGTACCAGATATGCCAAGATCAACTGAAGTGAAGCCCTTTTTCATACGGCACGCACTAATTACATTGTCTCTTAGTGTACGGGTCCGGAGGGTTGCAATTATATTCTTAGGCCTCTCACTAACTGCAGCATGTGGCACCCTATGTACTGACATGATATCTTCTCGGGTTATTGGATGTTTTATTTGTTTGCCGATGCCTTCTATCAGTGACAGTAAATTTTCGCCGCGCCTCTCAGGAACATTTGCTATTTCCATGTTGCATTGTCTGCTCTGCTGCTCCAATATATCAATTTTTGTTTCAAGAGCTTTGACGGCGTCGCAATTTGCGGTAATGGCTCGCACATTTAAGTTGTTGAGGCGTTGTTGGTAGTCATCGTATTGATCTGAAATTAGCTGGGCTGAAATTTTTACTTCTGCAACTTCATCTGACAATTTTGTGACCTTATCCTTCAATACAGCGTTTTCAGAGCGTAGACGCCCCATTTCCTCTTTATTTTCAATCATGTAGCTTTCCAGATCACACCTTATCGACGTAATGCTGTCACTTATAATAGTGAGCTTGTTATCTAGGCTCATTTTTATATCGGCGAGCATTTCCCTCATCTCTTCTTGTTTCGATGAGGATTTCTGGAGATCATCTATAATATCCTTAATTGTTGCATCATGTACGCAATCGGATCGTTTTCGCTTGCGAAGCGTAACATTTAAGTCCCTGATATCCTGAGACTGACGGCTGACTAAGTCGGGATCGGAGATGGAGTGCTCATGCCTCAGCGTAGATTTTGGCGGCGTACGTTTTGGATTGAACATGTTTTAACGCCTAGATGAAAATAATAACAAGCGGAGAAAGGAACTGTTGCTCGTGACAGTTGCGCAGGCGCTGGTTATGCGATGAGTCAGGCGGTGACGTAGACGCACGGCGCGAGGTAGTCGATAGTGTAGAGGGGCGCGCTGAGTGCGGCCGCTTGTTTTTAAGACTGAGATGACTAACCTCGGTAGCGCGGAGCGGAGCGCGCCGGCTGCGAATCACGGCGTTGTAGGTTCAAACCTGGGCGGAGCCACTACTGAAGAGATGGTCAAAAATATCTTCACCTCACTCTAGTCCGTCCCAATAGGCGGGAATTGTCCATATAAACACCGCAGGAGCAAGCGAGAAATGCCGTTTACACCAAGTAGCCAATCACAAATAAAAGCAAATATTATCTAGCAAAAGCCACTGTACGCGTCCACACAGTAACGAGTCACAACTCGATGTGACTTCATTTTATTATCCCCAGGACATCACGTTTGGTAGTTGCTTCTATTTAGTGGTTAATATAAATATCTACCTGCTTATTTCTAAGACCCATATTTGAAAATAAATATCTTTATCTTTTATCCTGCTTTAGTTCCAAATTCAGAAAATGGTGCTTCTAATTCATGACCCCAAATATGACCTAAAATGTAAACACATGTGATCCCTATACTTGAGTAGATATTAGAGATTTTTTTTTAGATTTTTTAATTACTGTTTCTCTTAAACTATTCACTTTTGGGAAAACAAAGTTGTAGAACAAAAGTTATTCATTATAATGTGTACTTTAACACCCTTTCGCATTAGTACCCCCTTTCTGACTAACCTTGTATACATATATCATTCGGGACTATAATAGGAACGGTATATTATTAAAAACTTCAAAAAAGAAACAAAAACACTTTCCAAATTATTTATTTATTTATGAACTTAACCGCTGACCAAGGTAAAAACCAGCCTTTGGGTCACATGAGGTGTCAACAAGACGCTTCGATAAATCTTTGAAAAGAATGTGAGCACTTGGACCCCACGGTCCCAATGTTTCAACCCCAAACTTCTCGAAAGTATAACTTCCAACTAGGTTGTTGTACTTCCGCCGCTTGAGGTTCTCAGCAATTTGCACCATAGACTGTTCATGTAATGAACTTGCTATCTGAAAATTATAATATAATTTACAAAATATTGCATTTTGTCTATTTGGAAATATAAATTAAATATGTAACAATAGAAATTCGTCCCTCTTATGGGTATAAAATGACTAATAAACATGCATAATTAGTTAAGGTCCTACAGAAAGTCCCAAATATTTCCGCAATATGGTTACACTACTTCAAAATGATTTCTTATGAACGTAAAAGATAAAATTGCAAAAAATCCATGAAATTCGATGTAAAACTATTGGATCTTTTCATGGTTATTAGTATAGTCATTTACCAGTATGTTGAAAACATTGATTAAGCCTTTTATGAAGTAATTAATTGAAAATACAAAGAAATATCTTTACAATAATTCAATGTTAGAAATCACGTTTTAAACACTTACGCGTCAAATCGTATAACACCTCCTGGACACCACGTACTACCGCAACCCCGCACTACACAAGTTTGCACCATTTCTTTAATTATAACAATAATTACAGGCAAAAATTTCAAACGAAGCTCTGAATCGAAAGTAAACAACCGCCCTAATGACAGGAATTGACAGGATTTACTTGACATATGTATTTAAAAAGAGAGATCAGACACCAGAGAGTGAGATAGAGAAACGTAGGTATTTGACTCAAACCGTTGTTCCGACAGTGGCCTCCATTTTCATCTATACCTTCATGGTCTGTGTTTCGTTTAGGTCCATAGGTCTGACACTTGACAACACTACTTGACAGTATAATCCAAATACATTGTACAATGTCTTTGGTATAATCATAAATCAATGACTTCGACAAAAGTGATGTACCTATTAATTTAGTCGAGTTCCAAAAATGTATCACCTCTAAAACAAAATATATTAGCGATCACACAGTGAGATTGTGTGAGCTGGCGAGGTAGGAAATTTTTACAACACATTGAGCATTTCTCCTTGATACTCCGTCTAAAGGAGGATCTTGGTTCTAATCACGCCTCATAATATGTTTTTGTTGGATTATTAAAAAAAAATTAAGCTGGGTCAAATACCTGGCCTAGAAAATTCAGTAAATTCTATATAAATTAAAATATTGTACGGGAATTAAAAAGATTGTGCTTATAAAATCAGTTTATTTTATAGTAACACCCTTCTGTGTTAATGTATTGTCTTCATAAGTTTCAAGCACATCAGCCAAATGCTCGTTGTCCCTGGGTTTCTTGAATTGCCGCCGTTTTTGTGCGGTTTTCTTTCGTTTTGGTACGACGGGCTTTCTTGGCCCATGGTCCTGCATTGACTTGATACCTTGTTTCTCTAAATATTCTTCGATTTTTGCATCATCCATGGCGTCAACAGCCGTTGCGCGCCATAATTTTACAAATTCTTCATCTACCTGTAAAAGACAAAGGAGTTTTACTATTTACCAGGATAACAAAATATAAAAGGTCATCAATTTTTGAAATTGGCTTGGGAACATCTTGACATTACACATGACTAAAAAATTAAAATAAAATAAAAAAAATAACAAAATAATGAATGTGCGGTAGACAGTTATAGCAAGAATAGGCATAGTCACCTGAAGTGGACAGACGCCTCTCAAAATAAAAGATTTTATTTCAAACAATTCTTTTATTTCAAAATCATTTATTCAAATTAGGCTACCATGTAGCACTTTTTGAATGTCAACAACACAGACAGCACCCTGATTCGCCCACCCCACCGCTTCCTAAGTGCTCTAGCCGGGGAGAAGAAACGGCGCAACAAACTCCCCAGCAGCACGCTGTCTTTACAATATAAAAAATATAAATAATTTAGGGAACATGCCAAGTAATCAACTGCTTGAGGTTCATAAGTATCTCTCTGAAATAAAAAATTTAGGTAAAGTAAACTACAGAAACCAAGGTCAACAGAACGACCAGTCACCGCAAGCAGCACCCGTTCACGAGTATGACGCAAGGGTCAGCCATCACCTCCCTCGCCATATTTGAGGGAAGGAGGTGACCCGACCCAAGACGCCACCACAGGCAGTGACGACTAAGGGAGCATGACGAAACTGTTGCCGGTAGTTAAGAAAAAAAAAAAAACATGACGCTGAATGAGAAACCTCAAACACTGATTAAGTGCACAATCCCATTACATGTTTACGAAATTAAATTTTATAATTAATATAATTATACATTCCAAGATGTAAAAGGAAAAAGTAATAATTTGGATATAAATTATATATAGATACGCATAATCGTATTAAATATAAAACAAAAAAAGGTAACAAACGTTGTTACATACAAAGTGTATGCCTATCAAATAAAATAAAAACATGGTTATAAAGCAAAACATAATTAATACAAATTAACATTCCACATTTGTTAATTATATATTATTAACATCAATAAGTTTAACATATTTTAATCGATTTCATTACTAACTAATTGCTACATAATATTTAAGCAAGATTCTTTTCCCTTTTTGCCTACTTAATTAGATCACAATACTTATATTTACTACAAGGAAGTGGTTTCCAGTTGCCAATTGTTGTTACAATAATAGTCAAATATCAGATTCATTATTTTACAATATTCGCAAGTTGTCAATAAATTGTTGATTATGGCTGCGTCGTAGCTTTTAATTGTTCGTAATTGTCAGTATATAAGTCAAGTATACATATTTATAGTTTTAAATAGTCAAAATAATTCAATAAGAGGACGGTAATGTTTTTTAGACAGTTGAGAGTTTAGCATTGTCTAACTTATCACAGAAGAACAGAATACCTCTGTTATTATGAGTTATTTGTCAATTCAATAAAAGCTTATTGAACCAGTTTCAATCTAAGTATAAGCAATAATTAATAATAAAGGTGTGGAACAAAGTGTGCACAGACATGGCACAGAGCAGACAAATTTTAAAACTATTGTCTGTTGAAATATAATATACTTTTGTAGCTTTCACTGCTATAGAAAAATACAGAAGAAAAATATTTTATAAAATTCCTATTTAAAATAAGTTAGTTGGAAAAAACCTTTCCCATCAATAAGCCTATGAATCTTAAAATTTTTAAATTATTTGTTCGAAAATCACGAAGATATATAATTTAGACATAATTTAGAGCTATAAGAACCAGTTACTGAACTTAATAAATGTGCTTATTACCTCATGAGCACAAATGAAGTTCAGATATTAATAGATCTGCGGCCGCACCATGACGTTCAAAGCAAGATTGTTCCATTCTTATTTCAGTGTGGGAAAGAGACAGAGTTATAAAGGTTATCTAGCGCCATCTCTTTCCCAAACTGGAATAAGAATGAAACAATCCCACTTTAAACGTCATGGTACGGCCCCTGATCTGATTATAAGAAAATCAAACTAACTGCTTTCAACTTACAGACACTTTCACCAATGACATGGAGACAAGATAAACTATAAGACTTGAATTTTAGTTGGTATGGTTCCCACCAAGTATCTTGTATGAGTATCTTTCTAAATCTTCTTTAACGCAGTCAAGGCCTTGGTCGGCGTCAATCGTCAGCACTTCACAGCCAACATCTGGTGAACTCAACCAGTTTTCATATGCATCATGAACTTGTTTTAAATATTCTAAAGGCACTTCGGACTCCTCGGCTCTTCCTCGCTGCATCATTCTCTGCCACACTGTTTCTGGAGTTGTTTTCAGATATACAATAAGGTCCAGGCTAATATCAAGGGATTTCTCAGTGTAGTCATACCAAGCCAACAGTGTCTGGTATTCAGCATCTTGAAGAAAGTTCTGTTTCTTGGCATTCTCCACAAAGCAGTGCTTACTGTTCTGTACAGATCTTTCAAACATTTTGACAGTAATATCAGGATTGCTGGGTGGACTGGTTTGTATTTTTAACCGGGTGAGGTGAACATAGTGTTGGAATGGAAAGGTCCACTTGTTCATATCACTGTAGACTAAACCGAGTAGGTTGTGACCACTGACGTTGCGCCATTCATTCAAAGGCTCCCCATGTTTTTCGACATTAGGATACTTGTCGAAGAAATTGATGCAAGTCGACTTTCCTGAGCCAATGTTACCTTCAATAGATACTCGAAAAGGTCTTTTATTCACGGCACGGGCCGCAACCGTAAACGTCTTTATATTCGACATTTTTAAGGGTTTTGAACAACTGTATTCACTCTTCACAATAAGGATTGATAACACAGTAATACGACTATAAGTATTTTGGTATTGGGTTGATAGAGAATAAATCTTAGTATGGAACCAATTACCAACTTAACCCTATTCACTGCGCACCGTGTTTATAAACAAGTCTTTATGTGATCAATATGATTTACAAATCAAGTTTACCGCTTGATATTCAGTTGTTTGACTCCTTATTATGTATCAACAATCTATAGATTTTTGTTTTCTATTAGAGTAATATCTGCGCGTTAGAAAGCGGCAGGTCGCCTTTCGCGCCAAATTATTATCAGATTAAAAAAAAGAAAAAAAAAATTATTATAATAAGAAAAAAAAGGTTGAAAAAATACTTACATCTAATGTTGCAGTTTTATCATTATAAAACAATATTTTCTTTTTGTCTGTGGGTCGGGCTATGTACAGAATTTCTTGTGCTAAACTTTTGAGAGCTCTCTCACAGTGGGGCAAGGATTCTTGGACATCTTCTAACAAAATACCTCCAAGACCTTTGAGATCATGTTGTTTGAGTAATCTATAAAAAAGGAACAAAGAACTTTTCATAAACATGTATACTTAATGTTTAGTTTAGAATATTAATTATTAAAAAATGCTAACCTTAATAAAGATTTCTTATCCTTAATTTTATAAACTGGCTTAAATATATATTTTCCATCTGGAGTGCATTCTATCTTTGGATTGTTCTGCAAAGCCTCTGTTTGTAACCACTAAAACATAACAAAATAAGTGTATAGTCAATTTATGCAGATAGTAAAAAGGAATTTGAAAGGAGAATCCTACAAATGTGGAATGTAGGTCATGCTTTTTTTTATTATTATTGGTGTCATTTAGTATGGATAGGAAAACACATACTAACTCTATCCTTGAGCAGTTTTTATACCAAAGATTATCCAATTGGCAGTAGTAGCAACAAAGTTAGTTAACAAATATAGCAGTATAGTTCAGGAAATGGTTTATCAGCTATAAATCAATATTTACTCTTTTTAAATTATTCTCTCTCACTTTTGGACTCTGCTCCAAACCAGCGAGGTAAAAAACTGGTAATTGTTAAAAATCCTATTTGCAGATCATTTGATTTTGACACAAGAGACTTATCTACAGAGAAAGGAAGGTTGATTGGTATGAATAGTAATTTATCCCACATGACTTATTTAATCAAATTAAAACCTTCCAACTAGAAATATTTTCATGTTGAAAATGTTACCAACCTGTTTTACTTTATTACCAAGATCTAGTTGGTTAGTTTCATCCAAGACTTCATCAAGTGTCAATGGGTGGTCATCACCCTCTTGGTGACGTGCCCTCATGTGTCTAACAATGCGAGCTAACACACCAAAGCGGTATGATGAGCTGCCTGACATTGTTTTATAGCTATAAATATAATAATATAAATTATTTTTTTTCATTCATTATAAATAATTTATTTTAATATCGTTGTTACTTACTTTGAAGCATCAAGCTTCGGCCCCGTACTAGCCGAGCTTGATGAAGACTTTGACTTCTTCTTACTATCATCTTTAAACTGAGAATCATCTTTCTTCTTCTTTTCAATACTGAAACAATATTTAGTTGTACTAAGTTACAGAATTCAAGTCTATTGAGAAAGTTGACTAGACTAGACAAGGAAAAGCAATAATAACATGATCTACATACAGCTAACACATCCTACTTCAAGTGTACACATTTATAGCAATATTGTCATCTATCAAATATAGTATTGCATATGGTTATATAAAAGTTAACAATAACTCCCAATAGTTTTTCATCAGTTATCATGATGTAATTGATAATAATTGAGTTGTTGGTGCCAGTGTGTGGGAGTGAGAGAAAGAAAGCGCGCGCCTGACGTGACAGCGCGAAGCGAGCAGTAATCGTGGGCTTACGGTGTCTACAGAAGCATGTAACGTACCTCGGTGTAGCAAGTGCCTTTTTCTTAAACGCTTCACGTTCTCGGAGTAGAGCGGGATCCATTTTTACTTCTGCTTTTGTTTTATATGGAATAATTTATAATGTAAGTCTCTCACTTCTCATGTTTACTAATCCTTCAAAGTTATATCTTTCACTTTTGTTTCGATTATATCAATGTAATTGTCAGTTGTCACTTGTGAAATTGATTAATTGACAGTTACAGACAGTTTACTTTGACATCTGTCAAACAAAAAGTTATGTTTCAAGTTTTTAAATGTGGGAACAGTATTGTTAAGAGTCTTTTTAGACAGAGATACATTGTTATTGAATAAAATTTTAAATCGTATAAATAAGGATCACACGGCTTTGTTATGCGTAACTGCATTAATTGTAAGATATCTTATTATGGATAGCTGTTCATGACTCTTCGAAAGTTAAGGAACAAAAGCCAGTAAGAAAATTTTTTTTGGATAACAACTTAGACTTGCAACACGGGCCAGGTACTTATCAGCGCGGTTAAAAGGTATTTGTTTAAAAATCATTCACGCAACCACTAAGAATAGGATACCATCCGTAAGAAGTCTTATGTTATTTTGTTTGCTGTGTAGTAAATATGAAACAATCGCCGTCATAAAACATAAATATCATACTTAGCCGTTATTTCTAAGGTCACTAACTTATCGTAAACCCCTGTTTTAACGGTATTTATTCAAGTCATAAAAATAACTTTCCTTTAAAAACTGGCCAGGTGCAGCTTGCAAAAGCCACAGACAATGCAATAAAAAAAACTTTTATGAAAAAGCCTGCAACGCTGCAGGTTTCGATAGAACAAGTTTTGTGTACGCTTTAAATTCAACAGGCGGGAAACTGTTTGTCCTTGCTTTACTGGCCGCAAGTTAGTTGTCACTGTTCTAGTCATCGCGGAGCAGTAAGGACGTTATCACATTCAAAGGTGTGTACTTGATATATTTCGTATTATTTTCGTGTTTATATTGATATGAAAGCTATTGTTTATATATTTTAAAGTAGAACAGCTTATTCTAAAGTTTAAAACCACGTATAGTAATAGGTACGACGTACGCTGTTAGCTCTGTGTTTTACGGATTTGTTGCATCTTGTAAATAAATAGTTCAAGTTAATTTATTAACCAACGTTTCGCATGAAATTCTTCATTTTTAGTATTTATAGTTGGCGGTTTAAGTCGATCTAGATAATCCAAAATATTAAAGTTTTGATTTCATCTTTACTTTTTATCAATCAAACCTTTATAAGAACTATTGAGGTTCACAAAATAAAAGAAAATATTGAACCAAGCGGGAATCAAACCCGTAGAAGGTCTTGCACAGTTGTTTATCTTTTTAGTACATTCTTCTATTGAGTTGACAAATTAAGGATTTTTCTTAAAATACTAACTTTTCAATAACACAATAAAATATCAGTTCTGCAGTCGATAGTGTAAAACAGACAATTTCAACTTTCGATGAATATTATAATTTCTATCGATTTATTATCGATCGATAAAGTGATACACATTTTATAGATTGCCTTAAATAGCAATATTTATAGGCCGTATTTTAGCAACAGTAATACTTAGTCGGCCTAGATATGTGTAAACTTTACTTTTGCTCGAGAACATAGGTAACGTCGCAGTTTTTATCTTTTAATTGCTGATGCTAAAGTACCTATGGTGTTATTTCGTTAATTCATATTTTTTATAGTGTAGTCCTTTGTTTACGTTGTTTTACTTGAGTGAATCTATTTACCACGGCTGTATCAAATAAGTACGTAGTATTAATTATTTCTGGGCAAAATGTTTGATGAAATTGATGATAATCATAATCTTGATAAAACTGATTCGGCGAATTTTATCAAGCCGTTCTAGTGACGCGGCGGCGGTGTAACATAGTAGGCATAGTAACCTTTAATATACGATTATTTTAGATAATAACGTAGAATATAAATATTGGTTTCTATTTGAAGAAAGTTTGCGTGATTCAGTAAATCTATTACCTATATTATAATTCCAGTGCCACGATGTTTGTCCGGGATGAACTCCGAAACTACTTAACCGATTTAAATCAAATTTGCACACCGTGTGCAGTTTGACAGCTTGCAATTCAATTATATAAAAAAAAAATTGACCGCGGGCAGAGCTGCGGGAAATTTAGTATATTTATGTATAAATTACCTAAGTTTTTTTTACTTATAAAAATTAGTTTAGTGGTTTTTAGTCGATATTTTGAGGACTTTTAGGAACGTTAACAAGCGCCAAGAAGATGATTTTAAAATGTTTATTAAAAAGTAATTCCATGACTTAAATATCGATATTGTTATCAACAACTCATTATTATCAGCATCTCTAGGCGTTAATTAGGTGTACCTACAACGTATGATAAAATAAGCAGTGAAAACAACAAAAAAATAATAATATTGAAACGTAATTAATCTGTTTCTAAAATAAAGTAGCCATCTATTTATAAGTTTTTTTTAATATTTACGAAGGTGCGATCTGGTTTGGTATTCCTAATTACCATGATAATTGGATTAGAGTCGACTTCTTTATTAATAATTTTTACCTGTTTACTCGTGTTCTGTCAATGACCGTTCCGCGAATGATCGGAGTATTACAAGTTCGATGCTCGCTTCAATTGAGACATAAACACCCTTTAGATATGCTATAAGCTTGGGTGCTACAAGAGTCTGTGGAATCCTATTTATAATGAAACTAATAATCAATATCTATGTGAACATTTTTGCGTTTTGATAGAGCTGCTTCGTATATATTCGATACTTCGTAATAACAAAAGCAGCTTCTTTTGTGACGAAAATATAAATTATATGTTATAATTTTTTTTTCCTATTGTATTTTAATTATAAGTACTATATTATAAATCCTAGTTAGTTGACGCCAAGTTTGCAGTTACTTACTGCCAGAATTTATAGAGTTAATAATTTTCGAAGGCTGTATTTAATGGGTTAACTAAATATATCGACGTAAAAAGTCTGAATTAATTAGTGAATAGTTGGTTTTAAAGGTTTTGTTTCTCCGCATAACGTAAAATTGTAAAAAAATGCTTAGGTCAATAATTATTAATCACGGAACAGAAACAAATAGATAAACATAAACATATTATTATTAGCAAATTAGCTAGTACCAAATACATTCTTTTGTTATACTATATTTTTTTTATCTTAACCAAAATAAAAAAAATGTAGAATAGGTACTTTAAATTTAAATTAATATTACCTATACCTAGTGTGAAAATATGTTAATACTTTTTAATTAAATATAGCATAATAAATTGGGCATCCGTAATCAATTAAGCTCATAAAGTTTTTTAATTAATGTTTCAAGCTGATGTCGTTAACAGTTTTCTATTAATCTTATCAGCATAGGAAACACTCATTGTTTTCGGTCGGTTTTCTTTTGTCTGTTACACAATAAAATTACATATCAATTTAATTGTGAGCATTTATTATGAACGTATTCTAAGTATACCCCATCATTTTCTATCTAGTACCTAGATAAATATACCTTTATGAGGTTTACTTGAATGTTAGTCTACGTCAAAATAAAATGATTTTTGAACGTATTCTATCGCGGTTTATTTAGATTTCAGTTCCTGACGTTTCAACGCCCTTGTAGGTTTGAATGGATATTGTCCAAAAAAATTTTAAACAATCGAAATATCACTGCATAAAGACGCTTTACCTCAAAATCCTATGATAGGATAAATTAGAATGAATGAAATTAATAAATACCTAATGTGAGATAGGATTCCTATCTCACTTTGCTGTTTCGCAGCGGATGTTGGTATAATACCTATAGCTGTATGACTAAAAAAAAAGTAAGAACTGTTTTAAAAGGAAAACTCGTCATCTATTTTCGGTGTTTCATAGGTGAGGGTGACCATAGCGGCTATAGCCATTGTAGCTATAACGCCATTAATGCCATTAGTTTTGCTAAATTGATACTTTGACGGCCTAATTAACCGTAGTGCGAGGGTTTGGCCTGCTTCTAATGTTTGTTCCGTTGGGCTGTTTGCGTGTTCCACTGTCATTTGTTTTCTTTTTCGTTGTATTAGGTAACTAGGTCTATACATTCATGTTTGGGCCCACTCCTACCGACTTACTTACACGTAAGCGGTAACAAGAAATTACGGAAATCAATCTTGCTTCTTAGAAATTATTGTCAAAATGTAGAAACTACTGCGCGGTATTGTACATATACATATTATTACATATAGATGGAATGTGCTAATAACGCTATAGGTACCTTTTTAACATTTTTCTTTTGATTTCAGATGTGGCTTCAAAGATTTTGCATTTACGCTGTTTATATAGTGGTTTTATCACTATGGTGAGTTTTCATTTTTATTATATTCCCTAGACTAGCTTTCCTTTTGGTTTTTCCTGCGTAGAACATCGGCAAACTACTGACGTAGCATTCCTAGCTGTCTGTTTCTGGAAAATGTTTTATTTGAAGTTACAAAATCGAATCTAACTTTCTTCAATGACACTTATAGGTACCAATTAAATTGTAAGGAAGAGTTTACATACTTCACCTACAACAAAAGATAAAGATCAATACTTATGCACTTGCAAAAATTAATTCCTTGTTTCAATATGCGAATATAAAACGATACAAATTTAATTATGGCTAAATAAACATTGCATATCTGCAAATTCATTTCAAGGTAGGTATGTATAAACAGGTGTAACTTTCAAGAAGAAAATTGCGAAAAATACTCAAATAGGAACTGCTGAATTTGTTTTCCTAGCTGGGTGTTTCCATGTAGGTGTTATTACAGAAAAAAAATAAGACAAGTGCGAGACGATCTCGCCCACAGAGGTGCCGTGAGTCAAATCACAAATTAATAGTTTTAAGATTTTTTCCTGTACTCTTTTGGGGGCGTCCATAAATTAGGTACGTGAGGTGTTTTTTTTAATTTTCTGTCCCGTCCTCCCCCCTGGTGAGATGTCGTGAGATTTTATTAACCCCTTCCCTCATCCCCCAATCTCACGTGAGATTTTTCAAAATGTGGGTTTCTTACGTAAACGCGTTGGATTTTCCTTTCTCCAACGTAAGATTAGATGAGATTTGACTCGACGCCCTCCCCCCCTTAAACATCTCACGTAGGTATTTTATGAACGGCCCCTTACAAGATAAAGGGTCTTGACAGACAGACGGACAGACAAAAAATATCGTAAGGGTTCTGTTTTACCTTTCGACGTACGGAACGCTAATCATATTTTTTCGTAATTACGTATATAGAATATATTTGTGGAGCTCACAAATATTTGTCCAATGATGGTGTCAAATTTGTCAATAGATGTTGGCTTGTTGTCCCTGTACCAATCGGCCAACCGTGCAGTCATTCATACGTTACGGAACTGTAACCTTAAATGCATTACGTCATAGAATCTTGATATCGTTTTTATTTATAATTTTGCAGCCAATCTATACGGTGCGTGTTTTTTCCAACTGGTTATCTATTAGTAGGTCATTTCCCATATTACTGGTAACTGTACCACGATCACATAACACGGGTTTGTCGGTAACGTGTGAACAATACACTTTTGAGATATTGATTACAAGTTTTATGTTTGAAAACTTTGATTATCTCTCATTTTACTCAAATGCATTTTCATCGTATATATCTAAGAAGGACTTTGTGGTCCACAGTTTACAGGAATCCGCTTGCTGGGCAAAACCGTTTCTTCACACTTGATTATATTATTTGCTGACACATTTTCCACTAATCGCTGTTGCGATCAACTAATGACATTACAGGATTATTTTTAATGGCTGCTGAGAACCTCAAGCGGCGGAAGTATAACAACCTAGTTGGAAGTTATACTTTCGAGCCGTTTGGGGTTGAAACATTGGGACCGTGGGGTCCGAGTGCTCACATTCTTGTCAAAGATTTATCCAAGCGTCTTGTTGACACCTCATGTGACCCAAGGGCTGGTTTTTACCTTGGTCAGCGGTTAAGCATTGCCATTCAACGTGGCAATGCTGCCAGCCTTATGGGCACACTTCCAGTCGACAGCGATGTGGATGAGTTTTTTGATGCTATTTTTTAGTTTTAGTTTTGTCTAATTAATATAGTTTAGTATTAAGTGTTCGTAATAGTATATTCTACGAGGTAATCAGGTGCATAAAACTCAATCACTTTCTCCAAGGAATTTAGTTCGAAATCTTAAAATTAAAAAACAACAAACATGAGTCACGTGACCTGACACTTTGTATGAAAATTTCATTTTTAATTTTACGATTTAGACCCATATTCCTTGGAGAAAGTGATTGAGTTTTATGCACCTGATTACCTCGTGGAATATACACACTCTTTTTAAATTAATCCTTTATTGTAAGGACATGTATTTAAAAATGTAGCCAACAAGCCAACTTTGGACTTACCAGATCAATCAAAGTATCATTGTTTGTTACCAAGGGCATCAAACTCAAGAGAGTTTAGAGTAAAGGTCACTTAATCTTTACATCTTGAGTTTGATGCCCTTGTGAGCTTAACATATCTGTAACCTCGTAAATGTACAGTACTTAATTAGTAATCATTGAATTAGGTAAGTTATTGGTTGTAACCTACCTGCCCAATGGTTTATACCCCAATTAATTAACGTTTAATTTCTAAATTGAATGTAAATTCGACCATCCCTTAATTCCTTCATGTGATAATAATGCGAAGAACACCAAAACGTTTCGAATGTCAAGGTTTTATTTTATTACATCAGCAAAAACGCGATATTTTCATTAATGAATGGAATCCCATTATAATCGTTTAAATACACATAAAAACTCCAATATAATTTCGTAAAACTACTCGCCAAGTAATAAATTCAGTAGTAGGACCTTAGTTGAAGGTTTAGATACATAAGTATTGCGCCTATAGGTACCTATTTCCAAGATCCTAGGGTTTATCGGCAGCAACTATAAAAGAATTAGTTATGTACCTAATTATAACCCTTGTAATAACATGGTACTTACGTAAGTCCTTAATTCATAAATTGATTGTGTATTTACGAGCTATTATGTTTTGTGAAACATTGTAAGATGAAATTAAAGATGCGCGTAAATAGGATTTTATTTCTCATGGTATTACAATATTTTCTATCATGCATTTTCTGCCATCGGCTTCGTTTTGGAAAGGGTGTTCTAGGTTCTTCAAATAAAAATACTCAGACTCTCGGAGAGTAGAGGCACGATCTTAATGCTATAAGTTACACCTTTATGGATAGGTATGCTGGAATGTGTTACTGCGCAGCGACTTGCCTCATGTCCACAGTCGCCATTAAGTTGGAATCGCACCATGCCTACCTATGTATAATTATTATGATGGGTAGAATGAAATAAAAGAGTATGCATTCATGTATTTCTGTGGTAAACAGCAAGAAAATCCTGAATATAGGTACCTTCATATTTCTGTATTAACACACTTCTGCAAAACATTATTATCAATTTCATTTGTTTAGATACCAATGGTTACCTTTGATAGATAAAGTGCATTTAGCTTTATCGTGGTAAGTGGTACTTGAGATGAGTAAACTTTTTGCAAATAACATTTACGTACCTACTTATAGTAAAAAAAAATATCTAGTTTGTGGCTAAGCTAATTACAAGCTTTTTACCTTGAATTTAAGATTGCCACTCGCACTCACTGTGGGGTCGTGATTTCTAATTTAATCTAATACCTACAGTTATTTTGAGTAGTGTTATCCAAAAGTGTTTATTATTTTGTTTAAAAGATACTGGCCTAGATTATAATTGCTTCCTTGCGCATGGATCACTCAATTAATTACTAGACTTCTTTTAAAAGAAAGTTGTAGAAATGTAACTTATTCGTAATTTTTTTTATGATATTTTTATATTATTTTAAAGATACTTAAGTGTAGAAGATTTTGTTCTTCAACAATTTAATAATGTAGTATTTCTAGGAAGGTATTTCTGATGTCTTCATTGGACAATTCCGATTTAAAAAATAACATTCATGAACAAACAACTTGTTTCTGAATCGCCAGAGAAGTGTTAACAAGAAATTAAAAATATAAAATATCAGTTCTCATTATTACATTTCTAATAGTTCACATACTGACCTATATCAAACTGAAATCAAATAAATTTATTGATTTACTGAAAATATTAAAATTTATGAGACCTACAACTTATTTGTGAAATAGACTCTACAATATCAGTGTGAATAGATCATTCATTCAATTTTACCCGTCCGTTTCCAATGCATCAAAAATAATATTATACATAGTAAAAGAAATTCCATTGTAACTTTTAAGAATACCGATTATTTGGCACGGTAGATAGAATACAGTGTAGTCACTGTGGTAGACCGCAAATTAGCGGTAAAAACGAATTAGGTGAGGCTATATTAACAGTGTCACCATGTGCGATTGTCAGTAAAAGCAAAGGCTTATATAGGTTACTAAATATGTATATTATACAGATCACCACAGACCCAGATAAGATAAGAAAGGTTAGACGGGCCATTGAAGTGCCATGCATAGTAACCGCTGAAAAATGTACCAATAGTGTAGAGGCATTCAGGAGTTTCGTGTGCCATTACTCCTGTGAGGCCGTGACCCGCGACGGGTCGGTCCCCACAAGTACATAATGTTATATTATGGGATATCCTGAGCTGTTCCGTGTTCGTCATTTACATCATCTATGATAGTGGGAAAACTCCGGAATCCTATTAAAATGATTTAATGAACTAGTTCGACTCTATCCGCGAATAGTCGATTGTCACCAGTTATGGCTGATGTATCAAAAGTCAGAAAACTTTTATTCATGAAATAAAAATGGCGTCTGACAGTTTTTGTTTTCAAATTTATGTCAAAATTTCAATATTTATTCGACCGACAAGCCTTAGGAAAATTTACATGAAAATGTTTTAGATGTTTGTAACTGGATTACGGATAAGCCGTTAATCGAATTTGGATAAAACTTCACATACAGATAGTAAATGTCCCGAGTTAATATAGGGTATATGGAATGTATCTTTAAGTAGTTTTACCCGTAGTGAATTCCTGTAGGGTTTCTGATTAGTCAGCAGACTTAGGTACTCATAGTTCCTGCAATCGATAGCTAATCATTAATTCTTTAACATTGATAAACCTTTGTGACCTGGCTGTGACATATTGCGGTAGTATACTACCGTAAATGTCTTTTAAACATTAGCAACTACCTACGTTTTTTTAAATCTATTATACTACCATTATTGTTACAATTACGTTCAGTAAGCACTAACAGCTTATAATTATGTATGTGGGAGGCAATTTATATAAGTTGATGGTGGAAGAACTTTATCTACGGATCAGGTTAGACAGGTGAGTTCTTCAGTGACATTGAATGTTAAACAAACGTCAATTTGATCATAATGGCGGAATGGAACGGGAATTAGTAATTGTCGTAATTCGATTCCACGATACATTCGAATGCTGCTAGAGCCGAGACAGGTGGTTTAATAAATAATAATAACATCTGTCGAGACCGTTTCCTCGTGTAAATAAAAGAATGAATTGTATAAAAGAACAAACAAAGGTATCTTTGCTATTTCGGTGTATGTAAACAGCTTGTTCGATGCTGCACTAGGTATTATACTTCATCAATTAAATATGATATGCTTCTTTCTCGCGAAGAAGCTTTTATTCATTTTTAGGGTTCCGTACCTTGAAATGTAAAAACAGAACCCTTATAGGATCACTTGTTGTCAACCCGTCCGTCCGTCTGTCTGTCTGTCAAGACCCTCAGGAACGCGTGGAGTTATCAAGCTGGAATTATATCATATACTCTGTCTCGGTCTTCCTTCTGTCCCTTGGAGCTATGAAATCAAACTTGTAAGCGTTTATGCCGAAAATTTTCGACACTTTCAAGGGAATCAAAACCTACAGTTTACTTCCCTTGAAATCACAATCTTGAAATTAGGTGCGAAGCAACGTCTTATAGCATATATAAAGGAAAATTTGCGAAAAAATATTTTTAATAATTTTAAACTTAAATTTGTACGGAACCCTCGGTGCACGAGTCCGGCTCGCACTTGACCGGTTATTTTCTCTTTGTCTAACAGTGAAAGATTTTTCAAATCGGACCAGTAGTTCCTAAGATTAGCGCGTACAAACAAACAAATTCTTCAGCATTATTATATTAATTAGTATAGATAAAAGTAGGCAATACTTACTGATTGGCAAGCTACTTTTTATAAGCTGTCGATACTTTTTACGGCTTCGCTAGGCAGACATTTCCTTCGCGACCGCTTAAAAGATTACTATGCTATGTTACCGGCAAGTAGGTCAATTAGGTACTTTTTTATATACTTATACTCTAATTTCTTTTTAAGTCTATGTACACAGTATTTTTTTTAAGGTTACTAGCAATGTGATTCGCACATTACTAGTAATCTCGTTAACCTCTCGTGATAAGCTAAGATGCTTGTGTTACGAGTGGGTTCACGTCGGTAGTGTAATGGGTGGGATTCGAACCCGCAATTAGCCCGTAAATTGACGCCCTAGCCATTAGGCTACCGCCGCTTCAAAAATTACTTAATTTAATTATAATAATTATGGAGTAACACTAACTTTTGTACATTTCCATCCCCTTTACTATTCTTTAAAAGAAAATACGTTAATAATAAATCTCAAAATAACATTAGAGAAAGTTTTAATTACCTACCACTAAATAATTAAGATTACTTACAATTGCAGTTATTTTTGTCTTTTCTGAAAGCTAAATTTGTCTGAAAGGTATATCATAACTGTTGTTAAAAACGTAGGTACTTCATACAATTTACTATTGTATATACTTACTACAAAAATATTAATTGTATAATTTAAATATGCAAGTCCTGAATTTACGTTATTTTCTTTTAGTGTGTCCACCGCCGAAGATCCTTCTCCATGGAGATGGTCGTGCGAAGATAAGAGATGTGTGAAGACACGCAATGACCCTCAAAATAAGGACCCCGTGTTGAGTATGGAGGCCTGCAAAATGTTCTGCGATGAGTACGGTGAGTGATAAATGAAAATACCTGAATTTACCACATACAAATACCATTGACAACATTAAAGGGGATACTTGAAAGTTTAATATGCTTCATATCTGTCTCAGGCAGCTCTGGTAACTCTCAAATATCAGCTGAAATGGGTGAAATATTTTGTTTGCAAGCACGATTCAGAATAAATTTAAAGATTTATGTTGTGATGTCATAATGTTATCGGACGCATTACTCTCGTGAAATGATACGTTTAGTGTTTACACATGTTTCGACAGCCTTAACGGCGCAATTTTTATTCGGATATTTAAAATTGAATGGTTTGTGACGAACTAAGATGAATGTGTTATGTATTGGATTCACTCTAATTTCAAGTTAAAAGTAAGAAAATAAAAGGTAGTAATATGAAGGTCCAAACAATGTATTTGTTACAGCCATAGTTATAAATCCGGATATTATATATACATATTTATATTAAATTCATAATGTCTATCCATAATAATATTAAAAAAAAGTGAGTCTCTTGTGACATTTTAAGATAGGTACACATGAGGCTTGACTTTTTATATTTACATACATCAGAAACACATTTTCAGTATAGTTGCAATGTTGATATCCTTGGCCGCCAAGATGTGTGTGTAACTTCGTGTTGGAGAACGATATTAAAAATAATATACGTTTCTTTGCAGACAGTGAACTGATTCCTTATGTAAAGTTGGATTTAGGTTACCATGCTCAGTGCCTAACTTAAACATTCCTAGACTGCATCCTAAGCCTATCATCGGCTATGGCGAAGTCTACATCAGAATTTTATACCACTATGTTTACCACATATCACCTGTTTTAGCTGCAGATTATATTACCGCGTTTATTTGCGCCAGACGGCAAAGGGATGAAAAGCGGGAGGGGAGAAGAAGTCAGTTAAACCGTATTACTTTGGCTAACTTTGACCAGATTTTATGAATAACTAGCTTCTGCCCGCGACTTCGTACGCGGATCCTATTGCTTATGCCAGCGACAACAGGGTCGTCAAAATAAAAGATCTGAAACGTCTGATGTCAAATTCTAAGAGCCCGGGGACGGGAAAACAACGTGATGCGCGAGACGTTTCGAGACCCTCCAGATCTTTCATTTTTGTAAGATAGCAGGAAATGCCCATCAGAACTTTTGCTCACGATCAGCTGTCAGTCGCGCATCATATTCTTCACTGGTCTCTAGAGACTCTAGAGACCTGGATGTAGATGCGTAAATGCGATGAGAATGCAGGCGTGCTTCGCGATCCGAAGAGATTTCCACGGAGCGAGTTGCAGCCTGATCTTCCCGAACAGCATCAAGTCTCTCTCGACGCCCTTCGTTAGATTCTTGGGATCTTATGATCCTCAATCTTTTAGCTCCTTTGGAACATTGGGAAAGATTTGACCTCTTTCATCATGGTTATAGTTTTATTGTGAAGATACCTGATCAATTAAAATCTAAGTGACTGCAAAGTAAATTAAACGCTCAAATAACATAAGCCCGAAGGCATATAATTATATTCGATAAAAAAAAATGAAAAAAAATTGGGAGTTTTGGCCAGTTGAGTCGAATTATAAATGATATACCATCGTCATCGAAAATCAGTCCTAAAGGTTATGTTATTTTATAATTATACAGTGAAATTAATGATAGCTTTGATTTCCAAGTCAGATGTTTCAAATCTTCGATTTTTATAAGTCAACAGGGAATGCCCATCAGAACGAACCACTTTTGCTAAGACGTCATTCCTATATGTGTTATGGTGTAGCCGGGCTCGTGGAGTTCGACAACAGGTGTTCCAGATCTTCAATTTTTATGCGTCAACAGAGAGTGCTCATCAGGCTGAACAACTCTTGCTAAGACGTCATTCCTATATGTGTTATGGTGTAGCCGGGCTCTTGGAGTTCCACAACAGGTGTTCCAGATATTCAATTTTTATACGTCAACAGAGAGTGCTCATCAGGCTGAACAACTCTTGCTAAGACGTCATTCCTATATGTGCTATGGTGTAGCCGGGCTCTTGGAGTTCCACAACAGGTGTTCCAGATCTTCAATTTTTATACGTCAACAGAGAGTGATCATCAAGCTGAACAACTCTTGCTAAGACGTCATTCCTAAATGTGTTATGGTGTATCCGGGCTTTTGGAGTTCCTCAACAGGTGTTCCAGATCTTCAATTTTTATACGTCAACAGAGAGTGCTCATCAGGCTGAACAACTTTTGCTAAGACGTCATTCCTATATGTATTATGGTGTAGCCGGGCTCTTGGAGTTCCACAACAGGTGTTCCAGATCTTCAATTTTTATACGTCAACTGAGAGTGCTCATCAGGCTGAACCACTCTGCTGAGACGTCATTCCTATATGTGTTATGGTGTAGCTAGGCTCTTGGAGTTCCACATTATGTGTTCCAGATCTTCAAATTTATTCTCTCAGCAGAAAATGCTCATCACGTAGAACAATTTTTGCTATGGTACCATTTTTGTATCTCTTATAGTTTAGCTGGTCTGTTGCGGTTCTGCATCAGGTGTTTAAATTTCCAAGATAAATTATAGCCTATATGTTGCCCAGACTTAATACCTATACAACAAAAAAAAATCATTCAAATCCGTCCAGTAGTTCCGAAGATTAGCGTGTACAAACAAACAGACAAACAGACATACAGACAAACAGACATACAGACAAACAGACAAACAGACAGAATTTTTTTTTTGGATTCGTGCTCCATAACTGTTTGTAAACCCCCCTCAATTATTATTTTTTTAATATATTCAATGTACAGACACAGTTTTTTTACTGTTTTATTATATGTATAGATATCCGGATAAAGTGGTTAATTTATCACATTGTCAAATGAATTTTGTAATTCTATATGACCGGTCATTATGTACAATAGCTAATTTAATCACTATGACTGTAACATATGTATAACTCGAAACCCAGCCATCAGCTATCATTTAGCAATAATGTAGATTTTTATCATAGCTATTTTTTTTTTGGAATGGGGCCGTTTATTAAAAGTTACCTCACATAAACTATTTTCACGTCTAAAATGACATTGTTGTGGGATGAAAGATATGCAGTTACAGTTCCGCGGGATTTCTAATTATACTTTGTATCTAATCTCGAGTGCACTTATCTTACTGATTATCCACGCTGGTGTTTTATTACCTACAGCGAAATGCTGTTTACCACTATGTATGATGTACGCAAGTGCAAAACGTCACTTCGATCTGATGTTCAACTGTTCCTCAAATGCCTAGATGCCCTTTTAGTATCGGAATCTAGTCAATGGAAAAATAGGTCTAGATAGATAATAGAAATTGTTATAGAGCAATTTTATTTTAAACTAGCCGTTGCTGGCCGCTCCGCCCATATGGACACTTTTTTATTGTTGTAGGTTAACTGGCACACAGGAATAATGTGGCTTCTATCAGTGTTAGGATCATGCAAAACAAAATCAAAATGTTTTTAATTTTAGTACAAACCTAAAATAGGCGTTTTAGAAACGTTAACTTTAAAAATAAATGACTCTTTTTATGTGGTTCCAAATTTTCATTCCTATGGAGAAGAACCGGCAAGAAAATCCATAGATTCAATACTTTATATCATATCATGTTAAATGAATATGTGCGTCAATAACGCTAGGAACATCAAAAAACTAAAATAAATGAAACTTTTACAGGGAAGAGAGCAAAAGCAATTCTATGTATTTAATATGTTATTTACGCTGTTGATGCTACATTAGTAAAATAATAATTAAAACTATATTACGTAAAAAAATACAGCAAATAAAATCAATAATAATAAATGTTACATGCGTATTTCAAGGCATGTGCTTTCTAGAAATACAAGCTTAGATAAAACTGTGCTGCTAAATAAACAAGCCGAATTTAAAACAGCCAGGGAGGCCACATGTACCTAGTGTACCTACAGAAATTATAACGTCCACTTGCTTTCGCACTCTACATAGTCTCCAGTCACCCTCTTTTATAGTAAGGCTTTTTCAAAAGAATTGATTTAATATGTTTTGAATTTCTAACCAGGTAGATCAGTAATAGCTTCTGGCAGTTTATTAAAAAAACGTATTGAATTCCCTAGAGAAGATTTGGAGCTCGTTTTAAACGGACCATTCGTTCCAGAAATGGACCGAAAATTCAAACTAACGAGCAAGCTTTTGCCTCTGAATAGCCTCTTAAAAATTGATTGACAAATCCAATGAATGAAAACATTATCTCCATACAATATTTGGTTATCGAAGATTTTCTAGTACCACTAAAGTTGAATGAAATTGGGGCTCCTTCGAACTTAATTCATCACAGGCAAATTGGTAGGGACCTAGTTGTTTGAGGACAAAGCCGTCTCTTGAGTTGAATAAAACGAGATATGAATACGCTTGTATATGAGATGTAAATGAGGAAAATAAGTATTTACTATTGAGGTTTTGGTTCTCGACGATAAGGATGGTTGTCAGGAAAAAACAATCTTTAAAACGTTCGCATATTATTATTACGAGGGTCCAAACTAAGTATTTCTTTGTAATATCAATAATATTTTTGTTCTAGTTAATACAATAATGTATAACTTAATTTTTAATTTTGTACACCATACATTGGTTAATGAAGACGGAAACTTTTTAATTTTTATACCGGCTTTATTATGTACTCATTGTTATACAAAATAAAATACTCTTATTCTTCTTCTTATTCATAACAAGTATGCTGTGGTTTCCCAAATTATTTACTCGCAGTAGGTACATAATTTTTTTTAGAATTGGCCTCTTACTGAATTTCCTAAATATCGCCTAGCGAACAGGGGATATACAGATTAACAACATTAAAATATATAATTGATAGAAGACTTTTATTTATAGCAATCTAAATAGGTATAAGAATAATTTTGTATGATAGCTTTGTTGCTAACTCAAGGTGACACCTCTTTAAAAGGTGAATGTTATTCTATTAATAGTTGTGATATAAATTACCACTAAATAGTTTCTCTACATTAATTTGGAGACCATCGCTTATTCTAATTTTGCGACAGTACTATGCTTACTGCCTCTTTCGTTAAAAAATTATGAAGAAAGATTATATTTTTGTTTCAGTTTTTTTGGCATTATTGGAAAGGTCAATTAATTATAAGCTACGTTTTATTAAGTAGTATACCATGGGTTCAATACTCTACTTAGTATTTCGGCAAAGATGTAATCGCGAAGGTAATCGATTGTTCAACACGCAACAATATTATTATGATGTATTCGAGTCGAATCGTGACTCGTGACACAATCGGAACTGGTTTTTTTAAATGTCAGATATGCGTCACTCTGTATAGTCGCAATCGAAAAAGTTAAGGTTAAAAAAAAGGAATTATAGTTTTTAAACTAAATCATTAGATTCAGCACCGTGACGTTTGCTTCGCAATTTCTAATATGTTTTTATACTGCCAATCACGCATCTTATGAAAACGTAACAATTAGTTTACCTGTATTTGATATCTAGTCAATCAATCAACTGAGCCATTGTGGTCCACTGCTGGACATAAGCCTCTCGCAAGTTGCGCCACAACACCCAGTCCTCCGCCTGCAGCAGTGGAACTACTGGTGGAACTGGGGGCCGTGTTTTATGGTGCGAAATCATGGGGTGTTTGTTGCCCTAGTCACCAAGTTGGGCCAGCGGGTTGGTGACCGCAGTTTTGTATTTTTGAGAACGCTTTTGCCCGTTCTCCTTGTTTCTGTATCCCTTAGTCGACCCTTACGACACCCACGGGTAAAGACGGGTAAAGAGGGGGGGAGAGTTATTCTAATATTAACTTTTAAAGCATCGCGTTGCATGATGATAAATAAATTACGTCACGGATATCAACCCAGTCAGAATCAATCAGACCAGGGCCAATGTAACCCGGCTGAATATTCTAATGAACTTCACGGTAAAATATCTTATCAGTAACGATTAAAATTCGTGCGTGTTCGATTCTTATCAGATTTCGTTACAAGAAACAATATAAAGCCGGAAATGTTATTGATAAATGATTATTCTTCTAAGGGCAGATTTTTTTATTTCATAACTTTATTCGAGGAATAATTTGTTATTTTTACAGTTGTTTCATTCAAAACCTGTCAAATGTCAATTTTGTATGTCAAATAAAAGTTATCTGACGATGGAAAAAATAGCCCTAAGATCTGTAGGATTTATTGCAATGAGAAGGGTCTTTCCATAAACTGGGAAGGTATAAGGTATGAGAGTTCACCAAGAAGGAGCATTGGTGATCAAGTGTCTTAGAATAAAAATACCACGTGAAAGTTCCCTTAACACTTGAGTCGAGTTTGCAATCTTAAATAGTCCAATTCACACAAAACCTGCGCTCAGGTTAACTGCGGTAATCCTCTTGACCAAAAAAAGAACATAATTAACATTAGAGACAAATTATTACAAGTGCGAGTCGGACTTGCTCACCGAGGGTTCCGTACAAAGTCCGAATTTTTTACCCATTTAATTCAGACTTTCATGTATTCTTCTAAGGGTTTTTTCTTTTCAGGTTCGGAACCCAAAAAATAATCTCACATGTAACAAACACCACGGCCATCAGAGGCCACCAGAAAGTCATAGTTGATAACCAATGTCAAATTAATTCTTGCTTATTAACGATAGGTCAATAGCGTGAATCAGTGTTGCCAGGTGTATGTATACCTACTGATATACATTGACACGCTTTCTAGTGAATTACAGAACCTAATTTTACATAGAGTTGTCTGATTCACTATCATGAGTAGTGTTGCCTTCCAGGACTAGATGACCAGACGTTACGCAATAAATCGTCAGGAATAGAAATAGATGTAAGGCCCTTTGACTGACTCATTATCTCGGCATAGATCGACAGCGTTGCCCCGAATCCGTCATTTTATTGTTATATCGTAATCACGCGAGTAGCCCTGATCGTATCTACATTAATGAACCTGTGGTCAGTTTTAATTCCCAAAATAAAATGGTTAAGAATTCTCGGTTTATATGTTTGCGACCTTTTTATTATGGGATACGAAATGTTGTGCTATCCATATACCTTGCATTCAGCCAATGTCCACATAATATGATTGGAATATGGGGACAAAAAACTCAGTCCATGGGTCTGCAAATTTCTTGGCAAAAAGGCGCTATTAACCGAAAATATTCATTTAAGTCCAGATTAGCTTAAAATATATTTTAAATATTACGGTACGATTATAATATGTTTATTTTTTTTGTGAATTCTGGGGACAATCGCGTAAAATATGTCTCATCTCAAATAACGCTGTTTCTTGACCCCTCAGAACCAGAATTTTGTTTTTGATTATGTTAATTTATGGTTCGGGACGATTAACATTCTAAACATATTGTAATGCGATTGGGTCCTAATGCGAATTAGAGACTTTTTGCATATAATCTTATTTGAAAAATATGGAGATTCTTACCTGCGGGATGGATACCTTTATCGCAGTACCTACCCAATCACGTTTGGTTATTTTTAAATAATAGATTTTTATGCTTAATGATTTTTTTTCAACAAATAAAGGTTAGTTGAAAAAAATATTGTAGAGACTACGTTTTATTAATAAATTAATAAAACACGAACTGAATTCAGTTGAAGATAATTTTCAATTTTTGGTGTGATCAACCAGTTTGTTGTTTTGAATCTGAATTGATTTTTATTGAATGCTTATTAAAATGTTCAATTTCATATGCAGGCTTGCTGTGGCCCCAGCCAACTGGGAAGACAGACTTGGGCAATTTTTTGTCTAAGATTAACATCAACAACATTGACATCAAGCTGATGAACGAGGGTAGGTCAGCTGACCTCGTGAAAGAAGCAGGAAATGTAAGTTGAACAAAGAAGTATTTCTTCTTCTTTCATGTTAAGAATGAATGAAAAACGGTTATTTTGGTCAAGCGCCATATTTAAATAAATAATAAACCAATTGGATTAAAAGCAAAATAGGTCCCAATCTCAGCCTGATGCTACAGCTCGAAGGTAGCAGCGCAGATTTTCGGTCGGGGTCTTAAGTAAATCGAAAACAAACCCAAAGATTAATAAGCCTAGAAAGATTATCTTCATACAAGCACGTAGCTAAAAGTGAAGCAAAAAAGATTGTAATTTGATGTGTGCATCGAGCATTATTTATCTAGTTTCGTAGTCTCTATATATTTTTGCATTGTGACACACATTCTCTTAAATTTAATATAAAAGATATACTCGCATTACTGGTTGACCTTGGTACGTTTGGAGTACCAATTGTGTTGATATGACAGTTGAGTGCTCTATTCTCGGTTTTTAGGCGATAAAGATCTATGAACATACCCTTATAAAAACTCAGGAGTCGTGTAATATATACATATACAACCAATAATGCTGAATGCACATCTTTCCATAATGAGTTGGTGGAAAAACGATCGAGATAGCATGAGTATCATAACTAACCATAACAATAGAGTAGCACTTGATAATATTATCGCTTTGTGCTATAATTCTAACATTAACTCATTATTGTAATTAACAGCAAATGTATTTAAAACTTAAATATTGTCATTCTGCTGTATCTAGGCATCACTTAATACCACAAAGATTTTTAAAGTGATTAACGTAAATTAAAAGATAGTTAAAGATATAAATAAAAAACTAATAAATTATTAAGTGTAGGTAGGTAGGTATATTTGTTTATTCGCATAAATCAAACATTGCTTCAAGTAAGTACTATCGTTAGCTATATGCAAACTACTTTAGTACTTATTCTTAGCTATGAAGCAAATTGTAGGTGTAAATACAATTTACTGAATATACGACAAAGCACAGTCAAATAAAAACAGTCAGCACCGTAATAGACTATCTTTTTACTTTGATATAAACCCGACAAGGACGGAAACATCACTTACAGTATGAAACTAATAAAATGTTATCGTCTGCAGAGATTCAAGAGTTTGCTGTCTTTGGGTATACCCCGAGGCGTCTCCCCAAAGTCAACTGGCAAATCAGTGTCCATACTTCTATACAATGAAAATCCTGACGTAAAGGGTAAGTGCAAAGACTTTATCAACCAGATTACAGATGTTACTAAAAGTCAAGAAGTTTCTGAGATTGATCCTACTTTGAGGCTGAAGAAAGCAAAAGTACTGCGATCACGGCTGGATTACCTCTAGTTATAGAGGTAGTCCGCGCGTCGTTAGAACCAGCCATTGCCATCGGCAGCAATGTTAGAACCGAAGACAAAAAGTTAGAACGAAGATATTTTGGCGAGTAGACTCGACAAACTTTTATTTTAATAATAGATTTGAAAAATAAATAATCCACTGAGCACACCTATGTTAAGTCTTCTGCAATTTCTCAAACACAATTTCAAAATTCTGGTAGACAAGATCAATAAATTTTGGCCTGCCTGCATAATTTATTGGCATCGTAAAACTGTTTCCTATGTTTATTAACTTTACATTTAGCGTCAGAAGTGGTAGCGAAGAAATATTAGTCCTTTGCAGAGCTCTTGTCACCCAGTAACTTGTTTCACGTTGTTTCGTGTTTCTGACTTTCTAAAGGAAACAACTCGGACCACGCCTCATTAGCGTAACTTTAATTGCGGAACAAGAAACTCTAGCATCAAAATTATATTCTTTACATAAAATATCGTCCAATATTTCTCACAGTTTTGTACACATGCTTCCTGGCAAGTTGATTTTATGTTTTTGACGATCAATTACACCGGAATGCTGTTATTATCAACATCACAACATCAACACGTCTAGTATTGTCTGTTAGGTACGTATGGATCGCGGACTGCGGTGGGCATGTTATAAAGTGTGTTTTCAGGCAAATTCTTATCAGATATACGTACCTATACAGTCAGACAATTAAGCAATCACCTGGGGATACTTGACCATATATTTTATTTTAAAGTAGCACCCTGATTGAGATCTCACCTCGGTTTAGTATTTGACTTAAAATACCCTACCCTATACTTGATTTCATTTTTCTGATTATGGATTTTTGTTCCTAACCGGTAATATCCTCGATTGCTACCTATAGGTACGTTTAATCTTGGCTTAACGCCAGGTTCTCCTTCAAAAGGAATTAGCCGTATCCGTACTAAGTAAATAATTAATAAGGTAATACTATTTATTTACACAGAGAACAATGAAGGTACGTTTACGATATTTTCAAGCCTTATGGAAGCTTCCTTTGAAATTTGAAGTATCTATATGCAAAAACAGATATCCATAATTTACACAATGTAGTTATGAATACATAGTACCTGCCTGTCATAATTTTCTAATCGACGAAAAAAAACCTTTACATAAGTAATATTTATCGGGAATTACATAATGAATTTGTAATTAGCTATTTACAAGGTATGCAAGTAAACCACTGTGGTATAAAAACGCAAATGTATTATTAGCATAGCTGTGAGGTCACTATCCTTGTTGGTGATATAATGTTTATGTACATAGACCCGTCAACCGGTAAAACAACTTAACAGACACCGAATCTAATGGTATTTGAGTGCTTGAATACAGTACCTACTGAGAAAAAACATGGCGTGGGATGGTGGTTAGCATGACAATTGGAGATAATATATGGGTATGGCGTTAGCTGGCGTTTAGGAGATTGTGGGTGCTTATCTTATATTGTATGCATAATAAGGACATCTTCAAACTTTAAATACCGTTCCAGTTGAAACTGTCAAATTTGCAAGCTTCCTTAATGATGAAAATTCAGTCTCCGTTCTTAAATAATTTTCATCCATATAAAGAGGCATATTATTATTCTATCGTCCAAATGTCCTTTAATGTTGAACTCAAGTGGTTTTCACTTGAATTACTTTGAAGGATTTTGTATTATACGATACGAAAGTGGTCATATAATTTAAAGGAAATAAATCATCACTGGTCGGAGCGAGCTAGTCCACGATCGTAAAGATAAGACTCCCACAAAATGTTGTTAATAGGTCCATCCCATATTTCTCATTTATACTATGATCCTAATTCATGCGTAGGGGCTGAATCAGATGCGTATTATATTTATGAGAGAGAAACGTTAGATTCTAGCTAGTATTCGGCTGAAAGATAGTTGGATTGAGTTTGAAATTGGGAAATTGGACAGTTTTTTTGTTCTTTTGAGAAGTTAAGTACAAAAACAGGTAATTATAAAGAAAAACATTTGTTAAAATGCTTTGCCATAGTTTTATTATTTGTGTTTAATATTATACAACATGATGATATGAAAAGAAAATAATCATTTTAATTATTTATATACTCATAGCTTAGCATAGCTAAAAATTAAGACTAAAAATAATGCCATATGAGACAACGACCAAAATTTGAAAAGACTTTCCTTCTTTGATATGAAGGCACTCGCAATATTAGCGTTATCTACTACTCTGATGTGGTCAATCATTGCTAAATGAATATGATCAGTAATGGTTGTTCTTTTTTCCCAGAATTTTCACTGGACATGGACGAGAGCTATGATCTTCGTGTGCAACCGGTGTCTAGTGACCGGCTGAACGCCACCATCACGGCTCACACCTTCTTCGGCATGCGACACGCTCTAGAGACCCTTTCTCAGCTCATCGTGTATGACGACATCAGGAACCATATGCTGGTAAGATTTTCCTGGTTTTTCATCTTAGTGAAATTCTTGTGTCGCTTGGCCCCAAACTCCTCTTTACTCTATAGACCTAAAATCTTTTCTCCCAATTACATTTCTGCTGAGAAAATGTAAATATGATACATAGTTCTAAAAATTTATATGCTCCATCTATTTTTGTAAATGGAATAGACGTTAATTTAAATAGGTAACAAAATCTATATATATAAAAGAAAGACGGGTTTGTTACAACACTTATAACTCGAGATCGGCTGGATCAATTTTCATGGTTTTTGTTTCGTTGGATTTGTTTCCGCCCTGAATAGCAGAATACATTTTAAAAACAATGAAAACTTGACGAATAAATATTTATGAAAATGAATCATTTTCCATTTAATTATGTTCCTTAGTTTCGTACCTGTCAAACATTTGTTTTCCTCCTGTCATCCTATCAAATACTGTGATTGACATTTATGCATGCGTTCAGAAATGTATTTTGTGTAATTATTTAAAAGGGTGAATAAACTTTTGTCTGTATTTTTTTTAATCAAATAAAAAGGTTGAAAAGTGTATAAAGCAGATTTGAATAAAAAGGGCAGTATCCAAAGTAGTAGTCTATGATCTAAACTATTGTCAATCAATGTCTATGTCACGAAAGTTCAGCTACTGTTATATTTGTTTGTTTTGTGTGGTTTTGTGCGAGTACATAATATTCAGTATTAGTATTAGTAACAATGCCACGTCCTAGAAGATCTAATCTTTCCCAGCGAAGCAGTAGGTACTGCAATTAGGCAACGGAACATCGCGAGTCAATTATCTGATGAAGAACGAGACATTGCACGAGAAGAGCGCCGCGTTAGTATGGAGCGATGAAGGGCTTTAATTCGTGCCTCTCAAACACAAGAGGAAAGAGAGGCAGCCCGTGAAACGGCTAGGTTAGAAACGAGAAATCGTCGAGCTTATCGTACTGATCAATATTATCAGATATTTATCATAATAAAATACTTTTTGATATCTAAGTATCTGTATTTTTATTTTGTATCATTGTATTACGTTCATCAAAGCCTAAATTAGTTCAGCTAAAAGGTAACACGACATTCATTGACTGTTAGGCGGTACGAAGTTCGCCGGGTCAGCTAGTAAATAAATAAAAATAAGTTTATTTGTGTCTTAACAATAACATAACGTATTTATAAGTGAAATAAAACGGTTGCGAAAAAAAAACGACGAACATAATAAATAAAAAAACGGATATATGAATATAATATATGTATTATGACGTATTCTACCAATATTTGTTATTACCCACGTCTTATTTTTCACTAACGCGGTGTCCTGCGTGAGCGACGAATACGACGCGACGCCACGCAACACGACGCGACGTAATGCGACGCGATGCTACACGCGATAAATGTCCTACGTGATTTTGGTCATTACTTCTCGAATCATGGAGAAGTACAGTACAATTTTGCTTGAAAGTTCATATTTAAAGTGGTGTCGCATCTGGTCGCTCTCAAAACAAGTCCGCGTTACGTCGCGTCCCGCCGCAGACTGTCATATAGGCCGCAAGTAGGGTAGGCCGTTGAGTTGATCGCATTCTTCGCGTTCGCAGCGTCGTATCGCGTCGTGTTCGTCGCTCACGCAGGACACCGCGTAATCGGTGGATATCGAATTTCGTCTAAAATACGAGCCCATTACAAATATTTATCAGGTTCATTCTCAAATAATTATTATTAACTCATTATTTAAGCGGCAGTAGCGTAATGGCTAGGACATCGGAGTTGCGATCATGTGGTTGCCGGTTCGAATCCCACCCATTGCACTACCGACGTGGACCCACTCGTTGCACAAGCATTTAGCTTAGTTCGAGAGTTTACCAAATTCCAAATAATCCAAAAGGCATAAAACAGGTGTTTTTTTTTAATCAAATGTATTGGACCGTATCCTGTTGCGACTCTTATCAGAATTTACGCTTAGGTGTATTTCTATTATTTTGTTTACTACAGGCTTTTTTGGGCAGAAAATTAAAATTCCTTTTCGAGATAAGAACTTAATGTTTTCGCATCCTTAAGCCACCTACAGGTATCACCTGTTTATTTGGTCCCAAGTGCAGACAAGTTTATATTTAAACTAACCGGTCCGGATCATTGACTCTATATTAGTCTCTCTCAGAATTAGCATAAATAATTCAGGATCAAGAATCAAGGTTATACTCGACATAGTTAATACTTAATTGCTTTCTGGGGTCAATAACACTTGTTTATTTATTTACTGTTACGTTGTCTCTTGATCTTGAATGGTCACTTCATATCATAACATCATAGTTTGGTCACTTTTTCTAAATGTTGTTGTTGTAGTGGTTGCTATTTAAATTCACAAATAAAAATAATTTAAAACAGGCTCTTGGTATTCGCTGCTTAGAAGGGTTGTAGATTGATGACAAGCAATACCAACCATACCTACAAGTTAATCTTAACCATAGGACGTAATTAAGATTAGTTAAACGAATGTCCGCTTTATTCGTTTTGTATTGGGTTAAGCTCGCCTGTGTACATACTTTTTCTATACGTGTATTTACTGTAATTTATTGTGTACAATAAAGAATTAGAAACGTACAAGAGTACTAGTAAGGATTTTATTAAATCGATCCCAAAGGATTCATTGCAAACACTGGTGAAAGTGTATGTACCTACAGCTCGTAAAATGACACAACTATACCGCACTTTCGATCGGTCCACTTATTCCAATCCAACTGGCCAATATGAATAATTAAGACACGGAAAACTCAATAACACTTTATTTATGTAAAAAGTATAACGGTAGTTATTAGTGTGTAATTATACACACGCGACTGGCATTTACTATGCAAATAGCTAGACAAATTGTAATTACCTATGTACTCTGCGCTAATAGTTGTAAAATTTGTGGTAATAATTACGAAAATAAGTACTGCAGCATGCGTTGTCATTGTGAAATGTTACTAAGATTTGGTATCGGCTCTACATCAGATAAGATATTAAACGACAATTAATTAATATGACGTATTTTTTTTTATTACTAGCAATGTGGGTCACATTACCAGTATTCTTGTTAACCCATCGTGCTAAGCTAAATTGCTTGTGTTACGAGTGGGTTTACGTCGTTGTAATGGGTGGGATTCGAACCTGCAACCACAAGATCGCAGGTCCGACGCTTAGTCACGCCCTTCATAGTGAGCTTAGTACCTGCGTCCTTAAAATTATTACCTCTATTACTTATTAATTGCAAGGATTAATTTATACCTAAACATAAATCTGATAACGTACCATAATTTTTTACTTGTTCTTCAGGATTTCCTTTTACTTATCGTATTATTCTCAGTAGTATAAAGATTTACGGATAAGTCTACACTGTAAGCTTAACTATTCATGCTTCTATTGACTAACCTTGTCAATAGAAGCATGAATAGTTTATCGTTTCGATCGGTTGATCGAATATTCTGTATGTCAACAATGCTTCACGATTACTTCATAAAATATTCAGGCTGTAAGCATTAATCAAACATGTTAGAGATTCTCTTGAGGAGACTGAAGATGTGGATGTATAATTAAAGACCTTTGCTGCTCCCTACGATGCCGTAGATATGGCAATGCGTAGGGCCACACAAATTTATAAAAATGTCGGGCCAGCGACTCAAAGATGAAAAAGAAAAATAAATCTCTAGAAGGGTTAGCTAACATGTATAATTATGATGCCATCAAAGTAACCCTAACAGAACTCAGAACTGTGCCCATACCATGAGCTTATTAAGCAAGGTTGTTGCCGCTGTGGAAGCGAGACGCTGCTACGTGCATTGTATAGCGCTGTCTCGCTTCCACAGCGGCAACAACCTTGCTTAATAAGCTCATGGTATGGCACCTGGTTATAAAAGCATAATCCAAAAGCCCCTCCTCTCTTATTCTGCCCGTACATACAAATTATATACAGGCCTGTTGGTCTAGTGATTAGTGACTGACTGCTAAGCTGGAGGTCGTGGGTTCGATTCCCACCCAGGACAAATCCTTGTGTGATGAGCACGATGATTTGTTCTGTGTCTGGGTGTTATTTATCTATAATATGTATGTATATAGAAATATATAAGTATGTTTATCAATTGTCTGGTTACCATAGAACAATAGGCTCTGCCTATTTTGGGGCGTGTGTGAGCTATCCCAAGAAATTTATATTCCAAAAATCTCATCTCATAATCAAATAAGGTAGCAGAAAAACATGACAGAAGACTATTTCTCGATCGACCCCAGTTTGTCAAGACTTTTGCTGCTTCACGACCTCTTCTCGCAATAAGGTTGTTTAAGCTATATTTATCTGAAATGTCTGTTTTCCTTTATAGATCGTGAGAGACGTGGCGATCAGCGACAAGCCGACGTACCCCTACCGAGGGCTCCTTCTTGACACGGCGCGCAACTACTACACTATTGACTCCATCAAGGCCACCATTGGTAAATATAATATTGCACTTTCCTGTTCTGGTCTCACCTCGTGAGGTATCGTCACTTATTTTTTTATTTATACTTCATGCACATACAGTGTAAAAGGCGGAATTTGGCTCAGGGAAAATGTTGCTTTGTTTTTATGCACGCGAGGAAACAGAATACTTTTAATTCTTTGAATTTTGGAAATTTGGAAATTTTAAATGTTTTTATTTTATTACTTGAAGAGAAAAATTGTTCGTCTGATAATATATAAACCTGAGACTAAAAGAAAGCCTAAATATTATCCTAACAAAGGTTTTATGTATAAGCTTAAATGTTAAGAGCCGACCTACATTCTACGATGCTAGATGCAGCATGCTATCAAAAATTTGCAATTTTCTGTTCGACGGCTGCAAAACCTGTAAAAAATATATTTCATTTCTCTATCATCATTTTATTTTCAAGCCATGCTGATAAAACAAAATATTTTAAAAATGTGTATAAATGTAATTTTAATATGTTTAATGTTCATACACATTCCTTATTATGTGAACTTCACGCAATAATTCAATGCATTACTGCTAATTATGTTATTACAACGCAAATCACGCTCGTAAGTAGGTACTCAGACAGGGTCTTAATGTGGGATGCTCTGAGGTTACAGCCATATGTTATTACTTGGTACCGTGCTGTTGTGCTGACATTTTAACTTGAACAAAAATTAATGTTACTACAATATTCAAGTACCTATCTAGATATTAAAATAAAATTACTTGTAAACGGATTCTATCGTTGTTTATTTTGAGTTTTAGAAAACTTATAAAAATAAACCGCGATGGAATCCGTTTACAAGTAGTCGGTTTATTTCAATGCAACAACATTCGAGTACACCTTAGAAAAAAGTAGGTACTTAATATTTTAAATTTTGATATTTTAAAGTATACAAAGTTTTTTGTACCTCTTTGATCACTACTTAACTGTACTCAATAAATGCTTATAAAAAAGCTAAACAGAATTTTTGAACGCGCTAATCTTCGGCCTTATAACATCATTGACATCAAGCTTCGGTACTTAGGAGTTAAACAAAATTAGGCGGGTAAAACCACGGGGCACGGCTAGTTTTTTCTATAATATTTAATGGTAGACTCGTAATTTATGCTTACAAATGAAATACGTTATGTTAAAACGCGCACTATCAGCGCTGATTAAACTTTATGTCTAAAGAAACACTTGTCAGCGCTGAGTAAGCGCTTGGATCTGCTGAACATTTCATATTATATTTCGTTATGTGTCTTTTATAGAGCATACCATATTAATGTTGTATTATGTTCATTGCTTGCTAGATTCTGATTGACAAAGAGTGTTTGCTGTTTCAGTACGCAATAGTTATGATTATGTTTTTTTTGTAATGAACTCGCAGTAGGAAGGTCAAAGAACACAGCTGTTCTTGCCTGTAGAGGAGTAAGTCCTTGATTTTTTTCCGTCGTTTTCCTGTAGGTATATTATTCCTCAAGCTGTAAGTATTAATGGTGTTTCAATTAATTATAGATGGTATGGCCGCTGTCAAGCTGAACACCTTCCACTGGCATATCACAGACAGTCAGAGTTTCCCGTTTGAGGTCAGCAAGAGGCCACAACTATCCAAGTTGGGCGCTCTCTCACCAGCCAAGGTAAATAGAACTCTTTGCATAAAACTTACAAGTTCAAAAATATATTATCTTCGATTGTAAATAAGAACGAAATTGGCGTGAACGAAAGTATACCGATTGGAGATTGTAAATCACAGAACAATAGCTGTGTATCCGAAAATATCAATGTTCATATTGTTCATGCTTTTAACCTATTATACATGTTTATGTGAATGATATATTGTTTATCGTTCAACTGGCTTTTAGTCTAGTTTTAAAATATATTACAGAGATAAATTGTATGACAGTGAAATGAGAATTGAAGTCCGGTAAAAGACCATTGTCATGCTACAACTGCATACATACCAAAATACGGTATATTTTCTGGCCAATTGAGTGAAAAAAGCAAAAGTAGTCCAACTCTCCTATAAGAAGTGAAAATATTCATGATTTACCTATATTACCCTTTATATTGATTATGAGAAGATTTTTTACACTTCTGTCATTACCATATCTCTCTTTTATATTTTTACAGGTGTACACAAAAGAGATGATCAAGGAAGTGGTAGAGTATGGTTTAGTACGCGGTGTGCGCGTGATGCCGGAGTTCGATGCGCCCGCGCACGTCGGCGAGGGATGGCAGGACACCGGACTCACTGTCTGCTTCAATGTAAGTAGCTTTATTTACTGCAAGTCCCATTTCGACACACTCACTTCGTTTCACTTTTCATTATGCGATAAAATAAACTGTGCTCCATTTTCCATTTTGTTTTACACATAGGTACCTTGGCCTACATTTCGACGATACATCACAGCTACATACACTCTTTTAAAAGAAAAAGGAAAAAATATAAGGTTCGCTTAAATACAAATGTTGCTCTACTTTCGTATTTTAAAAGTACGAATAAATAATATTTTAATGTAGAAAGTCTCTGTGTTTTATAACCAAACCCAACGCAACACAGTGATAGAAACTAAGTGCCATTGTACTCAAACTAGGCTAAGTCTGTGACTTGTTTTCATTATACAGAAAGTCTAAACAATGAGAGATGTTTAACACAAATATTTGTATGCAAAAATGTTTTCCTATCGAAAAAAGAAATAATGTGTTGTGATATTTTAAGCGGCTGTTCCAACTTTCGTTTAGACCCATGTCCTCTTAAAGTTTCAATTTCATCCAGTCCTTTTTAGATCTGTGCCCATACCATGAGCTTATTAAGCAAGGTTGTTGCCGCTGTGGAAGCGAGACGCTGCTACGTGCATTGTATAGCGCTGTCTCGCTTCCACAGCGGCAACAACCTTGCTTAATAAGCTCATGGTATGGCACCAGGCCTATGTCACAGATAGTTCCATTATCGCAGCTGTATCAAGTTGATATCATGATGATTAGGAGCGCATATGAGTTGATACTATCAACTAACCATCCTAAACATCACGATACTATTTTGGTCTGGCTTAGGTTATGTCCGTTCCTGTCTTAAGTGCCTGTTCAATTATTATTTGTCGTGACTATCTTTGATAATCAAAAGCTTAATGACGTTAGTAATGACCATTCATCTTTAATGACGATGAGAATAATAATCTCATTTTGGTCTTACCAACTTTATTTTCTGTAATACATTTTTTGGAAACAGGCTGAACCATGGTCATCCTACTGCGTGGAGCCGCCTTGCGGCCAACTAAACCCGACCAAGGAGGAACTATACGAATACTTGGAAGACATCTACCAGGAAATGGCCGGTGAGTGTCCACTACATAAACCACAACCTATTCATTTGGTACGTGGTCATGATGAGAAAGCACTTAAAACTGCGATGATAGGGGATGGAAAGGAAATTCTAGTGTTTTCTTTTAGTTTCAATAGGGATATAACGCTGCGTGTTCCGTAGGTCTTAGTCAAACTTGCCTCCTTGACTGTCTCATGCCTACATAACAAAAGCTGTTAAGGAACACACACAAATCTTCATACTTGTAAGGTTTACCACTCGTTGACGAAGCTCCCAGTCATCGTTATCTCTTTCAACCCATCTTTCTAATAATTTTGATATCTTCATCTGATATAGGATCCTATTCTCGTTTTCCAGACACGTTCGACACAGACATGTTCCACATGGGAGGTGATGAAGTGAGCGAGAAGTGCTGGAATACCTCCGAGGAGATTCAGAACTTTATGATCCAGAACAGATGGGATGTAGGAGACAAGTCTAGCTTCCTCAAACTTTGGAACTACTTCCAGAAGAAGGCACAAGACAAGGCTTATAAGGTAGGTTTGTTTCTAAAAGAACTTGAATCAAGAATGAGGAAGGTAATGAAAAAGTTAAAAACGGAATACTCATCAAGATATTATAAAGTAGCAAAAGTGCAAGAAAATGATAAGAGCTAATTGCTGCTTTACGTCTAAATGTTGTTGAGGGCTTTACCTTTCTTTAGATTCTATAGATTGAAAAGTCTTGAGTTGTAATTTCCAAACTAAAAATTTATATTTTTATGCAGGCGTTTGGCAAGAAATTGCCCTTAATCCTTTGGACCAGCACTTTAACTGACTACACACATGTTGACAAGTTCCTCGACAAAGAAGACTACATTATTCAGGTAAATAATAATGATTATTATTTCTTGCAAGATCTTCTGTTTTCCTAAAACGTTTTATAATGTTAATTATTTCATAGGTATGGACCACTGGCATCGACCCACAAATCAAGGGTCTTCTGGAGAAGGGATACCGACTGATCATGTCAAACTACGATGCTCTATACTTCGACTGTGGCTTTGGAGCCTGGGTTGGCGAAGGTTTGTTACATATTATATTACTATTGTTACGGTTCTCGTGTCGATGTGCGTGTGTGTATAAGGACTTCCGCAGGTACTCTTCAATGATTGATTTATTCGTAATTTTATAAATCAGATTTATTTGAATTTACTTATTTTAATTTACATATTTAATTATAATGTTTAATATAGTAAAGGTATGTCTAGCTATGATGCGCTATCGAGGTAGCGAGTGAGTCTGTCCGTCGTGGAGGAGCGCGCCGGCGCGCCTCCCTCCCCTCGTTCCCCTCGTGCTTGCGTTCCCCGCTTTCGCCCATCAGCTGATACAAGCTTGTGAGTCACGCCGTTCATTGACGCGTGAACAACTATGAATTACTACTTATGTTTTTTTTTTTATAAAATATCAAATTGGATTGAGGGGATCGTGGCTAAGTGTAAATGACGTTTGACCGTTAGGAAAGGATGAGCCGCGATCGCCGCGGTTGGTCCCTGGATGGGTGATTATTTCAATTATTTGTAAATATGTAGTCCGAGACCCATGCCTCGGAAAGGATATTAACCCGTTTGTCCCCGACTGTCATACAGTGATCTCTTTGACAGTCGTTAAGTCAATACAATTCTGACAACCTGTATAGGCAGTCAGTCTGTGTAAAATACGATATTCAGCCTAGACTGTGATTCCCGGGTAGACTGGAAGCCGCTCCCAACATAGCTTGGGAAAATGCTAGGCAGATGATGATAACATCAAAAATCGGATTATGAAGATCTATTTTCTTCTATATTTACGCTGTCCTACGGCTGGGATCTTTCTCCAATTTATTTCAGACTATTCTGAAGGTAAAAATGTTTATTCTTTTAAAATAATTCATTTTTATGTTGTACAGGTAACAATTGGTGTTCTCCCTACATCGGCTGGCAGAAGGTGTATGACAACAGTCCGGCTAAAATGGCTAAGGAACACAAACATCTAGTATTGGGTATGTTCTAGTTTTTTTTTTGCTTGAATTATATGGCAATAAAGAGATTTTCAGTGGTCTGTGGGAAATACACTACACCAGAAAAACACATCACTTCGTGTATGTACTGTAATGTACTCGTCCCATCACTTATAACCAATGTGTAACGCTTGTGGACTTCGGGTATCTAGCTGAGATTAGTATTTACTGTCGAATTCATATGAATTGTAACACTTTAAATTGTCGGCTTTTTTAAACACAGTTTTTTTTTTTGTTAGCCCGTGCTGTCCCATTGCTGGGCAAAGGCCTCCCCCATACTCTTCCATCCTTCCCTAAATTTAAACACAGTTTAGTCGGCTTTAAAAACGCCGACGTCAAAAGTAAAGTTTTTTTTTTAGTAAAGATTACTAGCGATTTGGGTTCCACAATTGGTAATCTCGTTAACCCCTCGTGCTAAGCTTAGATGCTTGTGTTACACGTGTGGTTCACGTCAGTAGTGTAATGGGTGGGATTTGAACCCGCAACCACATGATCGCAAGTCCGACGCCCATTAGGTTACTGCCGCGCGCCGCTTCAAAAGTATTGGGCAAGTCACCTTATTTCCTTGACACGGCTGCGCTGCGAGCATTGCCTGGTTACAAGCTCGGTGAAGAGGGAACTAAATAGGTGTGTATACGTTGTCGCAGGCGGCGAGGCGGCGATGTGGTCGGAGCAGTCGGACTCGGCCACGCTGGCGCAGCGCGTGTGGCCGCGCGCCGCCGCGCTCGCCGAGCGACTGTGGGCCGAGCCCAGCACCGCCTGGCCACACGCCGAGCACCGCATGCTGCATATGAGGTCACACTCTTTTATCCATTGTTGTTTGAACCAGATATCGACGTGACCCCTGTCCGATTCAATAAAGCCGTACTCGTGGTACAGCTCATGAGCCGTCTTGCATAGGCGGCTTCTTTAAGACAAAGCTGCAGGTAGTAAGTACGTGAACTTTGAGGAGCGGTCAGTGTTGCTGTTGCCTAGTTGCTAGTTCAGTTTTTATTTTGATTTAATTATATTCAATTGTGAAAAAAATTATCTCCAATCCATTTAATAGCTCCGAATATGTGTTCGCAGTACGATACCGAATAATACTCTTAGGGATCGGACAGGGGTTTTGATACATATTGTATATCGATGAACGCCAACTACACGCACACATCAAAAAAAGTTTGTGATCACTAACTAGCTTATGATGATATATATATTTTTTATTTATAGGGAAAACCAACAATCAAACTCTAGACATGATTAACAATAACTTATAAACTAGAAATATCAGTGCGTTACTAACTACGTTATCCACATTTTACATGTTTAAATTGAGATGAGAAAGAGTACAATCACAAAATTGTTAATAAACCAAATTAATACATCTTATACAGGCATGAAGAAACGGTTAACCATCTATTTCCTCGATCATTTTAAGTAGCTCAAGTGTTATTTAGGTTGTACTCGTCAGTTACGACACTATTATTTTTGGTGAATGTTATAGATGAGCGCTTTGGGCGGGCAGAGAATCTATCCAGATCTGTTTGGAATAAAAAACAATCAGTTCTATATTGATTTTAATTAAAGATTTTAAGGTTGTCGGTATATAATAATCGGAATATCTGAAACACTGCTTCAAGTCATTAATAAAAAGAACAAATAAGAGAGGGCCTAAAATGGAACCTTGGGGTACCCCGGATTTGACATGTATGGACGTGGACTCAAAATCTTTGATTTCTAATTTCTGAGTTCTATTTGTGATGTATGATGCAAACCGGCTTAACAGATCTCCACGTATTCCGTTGAATGCTATCTTTGTCAAAAGCAATTCGTTATCCACCGTGTCAAAAGCTGTCTGGAAATCTGTATAAACAGCATCTATTTACAATAATTGATGGTCCATGTTGTTAAATAAAAAATCTGTAAAAACTAACAAATCTAAACAGTAGACCTTTTTTTAACAAATCAATTTTATTCCTGAATTAATAAGCTGTGTAACACGGGATAAGGCTCGTCGTGAACCAGTCTTCCAAAAGCTTTGACAAGGTAGACAAAATAGAAATTGGACGATATTTCTCACTACTTTGTTTTGATCCCTATTTATGAACGTATTCCTTTAGTATTGTTTAAATTGGAAAGTATTGAATAAAGACATGAAATTATTTTAATGTTTACAAATAGAGGAACTGCCATTGCCATACAGTGCATTAGATTTTTCGTTTTTACGAGGTAATCTCAATAGTAGGTAGGTTAGTCGCCAAATAAATCAAATTTACTGGAACTACTTTTATTCTTATTCTAGTAAGTAAAGAATCTAAAAAGGAGACGAAATCATCATATTATAATTTAGCGTAACAAAACAGATTAGATTTTTCAGTGATCGCAAACGATTTTTGATGTGTGTAGTAAGGAAAGACAAAAAAATTGACTACAAGATTCGTGTCGTGATACTGAAGAATAATTCAATTGAAAAGCAAAAAAATCCTAATTTTTTTAAAGTTAAGTAGGTACATAATATGTATATAACTAAACTTTATTTTTTTATGCAGGGAGCGCTTAGTCCGCATGGGCATAGAAGCCGACAGCATTCAGCCCGAATGGTGTTACCAGAACGAGGGCTACTGTAACAAATGAGATTAATACTAGTGAAGCCCGTCGCAACACTTGTACACGGCATAATATAAATGATCACGTCAAGACATCTAAAATTATTACGGAAACGGAAAATGTTGGCAGCACCGAGCAACTCGTAATGAAAGGGCGGCAAAATGTTGACAACCAATTGTTTGATACTCAATCTTATTTTAAGTCCAACGTTTTTGTGCATAGTTTCTTTGAGGGACAACTTTAGGTCAATTATCAAAATATTTTTTACATGATGTATTTTATCATGTAAAGTATGTGACGTAATTTATTTGTCACCAATTATAAAAGGTCTTGCGAAACATTTGGTCGCCATATTGCCCAACAATAGTTGCGTAAAACGCAGCTTATCTCCGTAAACAACTAGACAATGCAACTTGTTTCACTGTGATCGACGTTTACACGTAGGTTTTATAATGTAATACTTACATCACGTAATGTTTATCACGTGAGTGTAATAATTATATCAATTATGTTTAACGTTATTTTGTATTATTGTAACTTTACAACATTTTTTTAATAAAGATTCAAATAATGTAAATGGTGACGTTTTATTTCTGTGGTGTTAAACTTCTTTTAATGTTGTTGGAGAAATATAATTGAAAATTGTTTACGAGCTAAGCCACAGGCAGGCAGCTTATAAATTTGGTATTTTTCTCTATTACAGAGCATGCTATAAGACTGGTGAAAATATTATTCCATTTTTCATCACTTTTACATTTTTCATTTCTTATTTGACCCAATTCTGAAGTCCACGCAGACGAAGTGGCGGGCTAGTCATCAATAAATATCAGTCAGCACACTACAACCCCAGTTCAGCCTCTACCTACGTACCTACTTAAGTTTGGAATTTATTTACCCACTTGGTTCACGAGTCTACTGTAATAATCTTCAGACCGAATGTTGGCCTCGGCGGCCAATCTCAAGAGAGATCAGCCATCGATGCAGGAGATATAGTGCACAAGCATGTGCGCAGACACAGGTGCACTCTCTGTTCCTTCATCCTCATCTCTGTTCCTTCATCCTCATAGACTGATGGGACGACAGACGGACACGACCGGAGAGGGATCAGGCGCAGTACCAACGGCTTTACGTGCTTCAGAGGCACGGGGGTGTAGACACCGCCACTCTTCCTGATTCCTAGCAGTACCTACTTAAAATTTCTAAACCCGGATTCGAATCCGGAACCTCGTGCACGGCAGACAGACTACTGTAGTCTATAAATAAAACATTGTTCAACATTTTGATAATATATTATTATTTACAACACTTAAGTAGGTAGTAACCAACATTTTGTTACAGCATACTGTAACTTAATCTCGTATAGTCCGAAATTCCTGTAGGCAGTCTTCTTCCAGTAGCCGGTAAAATTGGGCCACTTATCGGACTACCTTCGGTGAGGCCAACATTATTATTAACGTACTGATATGACACTGCACCTTTACCAGCCGTCTGGAGGATACCTTCCAACCCAACCGTTCCGAGGAACGGTAGCTTACCAGACACTATGACAGGACCTTCGATTATCAAATTGTCAGAATGAATCGATACTCCAGCAGGTCCGATATGTGCATGTGGGGCAGAGGTATCTATTACAAGGTTGCCTCCGATGACGCGACCGAATAGCGTTGCAACCGGTTCTATCTCGTTGAACCTATCAATGTATGGGATGTTGCCAGGATACAGTCCTTCACCGGGATACAGAGGGGTTCTGCATTGTGTGACGACAACCTGAAATTATTATTTGATTTTTTTAGTTTCATAATGCCTTGTATATTATATTGGAAACAAACTTTAAATTATATTTTTGTACGCACCTTGAAGAGAACAGCTTGGATGCAAACACACAATAACCCTTTCACCAACATTTTGTCCTTTATTGTTGCACAAATATTATATAAATGGTTGTAAAATAAATCAACTTTGTGTTATATAGGAACCAAGCTTATCAATAAGCATTGTTACAGACAGTTATATGAATTGCATAACTAAAAATGGAATCGTAATCATATCTAATAATATGACAAATGCTTAGTTGCGAAATGAGTAATAATTTGCTAATATTAACTAGTAGGGTTACAAATAAAGATGTGTTCAGCTTAGAATCCTGACCAACGCGACGGTAACATGATCAATGTCACATAAGTGGAAAATTCATATTTGCTACAAACTCTGAAAAGATTAGGTACTGTCTTTGGCGACTTCACTCACGTGTTTTAGATTTTTGCGGGTTATCCCTTAATGTTTTAAATATATTCGTAATGTATTTGTAAGCCCTTTCATGACCTCGCACATACCATATACGCACATGGTAGGTGCTTCATGGGAGTTATTTTAAAGAAGACCTGAAGACCTCAAAGTAATCTGCGATATATTCAATTAAATCTAATGAAGTCAATGGCAATTTTGTTTAAATTAAATACAAATATGTATTATAAATGCGTTATTTATTTGAAAAGACATAATTATGCTGTCGCGGACTTTTTTAGAACTTGGGGAAAAATTCCGTCAGTCATAATTTTTGCGTAACGACGACGAACGAATGACAGATCGTTCACGCAACGAAAGATCTCAAAAAGTTTAAAGTAATATTTTCACGTTTTTCAAACATTATTGCTCCGCATTTATTGGTCGTACCTACTTAGCTTTTTTTTTTCATAAATACTTCTTAAGTAAATACATAGCAAATTTGAGGTTAACCTTTGAGTATAAAAAAATAATTATAAAGAATTATCAAAAGTCGTAAAACAAAATGTTGTTGCTTAAGATGTTATCTAATCCTGCGAGGTTGCAGATGTTTTACAAATAACTCAGTATAGCTTAAAACCTTTCTCGATAAATGGGCTATCCAACACAAAAATATTGTTTTTCAAACCAGTGGTAGTTGCTGAGATTAGCGCGTTCAACCGACAAAATAACCAATAAAAAAAACTCTTCAGCTTTGTATTATTAATATAGTATACAATATGTAAAATTAGGATTAGTTTCATCAATCATAGAGCCATCTAAAATTAATTTAATGATATTTTTTTTTGCAAAAGAATTATGTGGGTTTTATAATAAAAAAATCAAATTATTTCAATTAAGTATTGAAATTGGTTCATTAGTTTTGAGTTTACAAACATGCAAAATCCAACCTTAGGATCCGTTTTTGCTGGGCAGCGTTTGATAAAATAGGTCAACTCTTCTCGTCGCCTATACCGCAGAGTTTGAAGACGAAAGTATCAACCAGGGGCCTTAAATTGTTCACTAAGTCCAAACAGTTAACGTACCGTTACGAGTAGAGTTAAGATAGGCTTTATCTCTTTTGTCTTACTATACTTTTCAGTAAAAAATCTGTTAAATGGCCTAAAACGCATATAATAACACTACCCGGTGACTCAGAACACAAAGTACCTTTGGCAACCAGGTATTCTTGAACTACAATCTGCGTTACGCCACGTTTTGTTTGGAATTAGAGAATAAGTGCATTCTGCCTGTCATGTCAACCTACGGCGCCGAAACATGGCCACTAACAACTGAGCTAGTCCACAAACTCAAAGCGTTGAGTGAGTTGAGCATAGCGATGCTCGGAATTTATTTGATGGATAAGATCAGAAATGAGATTATCCAGAGTGACCGACATAGCGTTCAGAGTTAGTGCTAGTAGTACAAAGCTGAAGTGACAGTGGGCTGGTCATGTCTGTCGAAAGACTGATGGCTGTTGGAGCAGACGAGTCCTTGAGTGAAGACCGCTAATCAGCAAACGTAGTGTTAGACCCCCAGCCAGATAGACCGATGTAGCTGAGATAGCTGGGTCGGACCGGATAGAAGGCGGAGGACCGGATGTTGTGGCGCAACTTGGGAGAGGCATATGTCCAGCTCAAGTATAGACCACGTTGATTGATATAAAAATGTAAATCATTCAACTTAATGCATGTATTTCATAAAGGTATAATTCTTATATCTTTAAACGAGCAATTCTTGTATATATATATATATAGTACCTGGATCACCGAGCTTTGCTCGTTTTTTTTGGTAGTGAGTTTTTTAGAAATTATATTTAAATACGAATTACATACTGATGAAATGAGGAAGTATGGATAATATTTTTCGATCTTACCGACATAATAATAAAAAAATATGAACTGGTTATTTAACTAAAATCACGAGTGCAATTAGTTTAATATTTTATTAGAAACAAATACTTATTTTTTTACAGCTTATCAATAAATCACAAATAACATTAAAATTTAAAAATTGTTTTAGGGACTCTAGATTATCATGGCGTTTAGAGCAAGCCGTACTCTCTAAATCTGACAATTAATCATAATCCAGCGGATTAAGATCGGGGCTAGACGACGGCCAGTCTTCAGCTCTGATGAAGTCCGAAACGTTCGTTTCTAACCAAGACTGCGTAGACCGAGCTTTATGACCCGGCGGCGGCGCCGAGTCTTGCTGGATGGACCATTCTTGGTTATTGAACATGGCGTGGTTAAGGGGCTACCTTCTCAAGAATGGTATCTTTATTCCCTTGTGCCGATGTTTTGATACCTTTTTCTCAAAAGTATGGCTCAGTCACTCCTTCATAGCCCACCAAACCATCACTAAAGTTGGATAATGCCCACGTTGCACTTTGTCGACTAATTGGGAAACTTCTTAGAGCTGTGAGCATAGATACTGTATTTTTTTTTGTTAAAAAGTTGGTCAATTGTAACAAAATCTCATCCGTAAAAAAAAAATTCTGTGTCCTCATTTTGCGTACCGCTTCAGTAGTTGCTTCGATTTTACCACCCTATTCTTTTTTAAATTATTAGTTAAGAAATTACCAGTACCTCTCTTATAGGCTGCAAGTCCTAAGTCATCGTTTAAAATATGGTTCTAGGTGCTATCTTCATCTCCCGAGATAAAATCTTTTCTTTTCGGACAGGATTTTTTCGAATTCTTTTCCTTACTGCTTTGACCACCTTTTTCGTACGAATACTACGTGGACGGACTGATCTTTTTCTGTCACAAACAGAGGAGGTCTTATTGTACCTATTAATAGCCCGGAACACAAACATTTTACTAATACCCAGCGTATGGAGAGTTACTTTTTAAAAATTGCATTTGGCTCCTTACCTACTCATTGAGTTATAATGTACTACGTACTAGAGGAGACACCTCAATCAAATTGTTTGTAACACGAGTTTAGGTCCACGGTCCTAAACTCACTTAGTCTGTGCCAAGCGCTTGCTGCAACGTGACGCACTGAGTGAAGTTTTGATAATTAAAATATGCCTTCGTGTGCATTGAGGTACTGTTCCAACAACTCCAAAAACATAAATAAAAGTCAAGGAGTGACTTTTCACAAGTAAGTTCAACTATTATCTTTAAACCATGAGTTATTTAAATATAATTTTTCTATTGCAACTGTCACCGTGGCGGCGGTTGTTTACGTGAATGTCAAAGAGTAAAACATTTTTATTCGCAGACTTGACACTATCGATGTAGGTATACTTTTTAAAACTACGAGCAATAAAATATTAATATTTAATCACGATAGTAATGTTGTAATAATATTTCACATTTTTGTTTGGGTTTAAAGGTTTCCACGGCTATGTCATGAAACAAGAGAATCATCAATCAAAGTTCAGATAAATCGCAGCGAAGAAACTTGGTTACCTTCAGATTATTCACGCATATTATGTTCCGTGCATTTCCAAGAAAACGACAAATACACCACGAAAACACTAAGAGTATACTTAAAGAAATCTGAATTACCATGCGATAACGTAAATGATATTATATTTGTAAATATAACTTTCCTGGAATTTTTGTTTTACTTTGTTATTAGAAAAACTAACTTTTTTGATGTTCAGTATACTTACTTATGAGAGGCAGAACCAGTAGGTAAATGGCGGTTTTTTTTTATGCTGTAACGCTAGATACATATTTACAAAAACTGATCCAACTGTGGATTACTAATACCAAACGGCAGAAATTAACTAAACTTATTTTATTTGAAGAAAATTAAAGTATTTTAACAGTAGAAATACTTTTTTACACACGTAGGCAGAATATAAAAAAAATGTCGCATCGGCGCGCATTGATTGTTATCTATGAGAAAATAACAAGCTTGCCCCGCGCATGCGCGGGTTCCGCGCATGCGCTGTCCTGCGCTGACTTCAAATGTGCGCGCTATATTTTGTTTGAAATAGCTTCTCTAGTACGTAGTACATTATAACTCAATGTACCTACTTGGTATAATGCAATCACAGCGATTCGGTCCTCTTTATCACCCCACTCCATTTTAATATCGCAAAATATTGTACAATGTATTGAATTGGCGCTAAAATGAGAAAACACAATGAACTGCACTCATATAAAAATGACAGATTCCAAATTCAAATGTAACATTTTGTTTATTTTTAATTGTAACAGTATTGATGGCCGTTTATACAAGAATTGCTCGTTTAAAGATTTAAGATTACTGAAAACACGGATATAACAACATTTTCTGAAAATAAATCCTAGCTAGATCGATTTAACGCCCCCGAAACTCCCTGCATACAAAATTTTATAAAAATCGTTGGAGCCGTTTCCGAGATTCAAATTATATATATATATACAAGAATTGCTCGTTTGAAGATATAAGATAATCTGAATCTCGGAAACGGCTCCAACGATTTTCATGAAATTTAGTATGCGGGGAGTTTCGGGGGCGTTAAATCGATCTAGCTAGGATTCATTCTCAGAAAATATCGTTTTATCCGTGTTTTTAGTAATCTTAAATCTTTAAACGAGCAATTCTTGTATTTACGGCCATCAATACTGTTACAATTGAAAATAAACAAAATATTACATTTGAATTTGGAATCTGTCGTTTTTATATGATTGTTCATTGTGTTTTCTCATTTTGGCGCCAATACATTGAGACCTCCTCTGTTTATAACATAAAAAAAGATTAGGCCGTCCACGTAGTATTCGTACGAAAAAGGTTGTCAAAGCAGTAAGGGAAAAAATTCGAAGAAATCCTGTCCGAAAGCAAATCAAAAGATTTTATCTCGGGAGATGAAGATACTAGCACCTAGAATCATTTCTCGTATTTTAAAAGCTGACTTAGGACTTGCAGCCTTTAAGAGACGTACTGGTCATTTCTTAACTGATAATTAAAAAAATAATAGGCTGGTAAAATCGAAACAACTACTGAAGCGGTTCGCAAAAGGAGAGTACAGAAAAAAATTGTTTACGGATGAGATTTTTTTTACAATTTCGCAACTATTTAACAAACAAAATGACCGTATTTATGCTCACAGCTCTAAGAAAATTTCCCAATTAGTCGACAAAGTGCAACGTGGGCATTATCCAACTTTAGTGATGGTTTGGTGAGCTATGAAGGAGTGACTGAGCCATACTTTTGTGAAAAAGGTATCAAAACATCAGCACAAGGGTATCAAGATACCATTCTTGAGAAGGTAGTGAAGCCCCTTAACAACACCATGTTCAATAACCAAGCATGGTCCTTCCAGCAAGACTCGGCGCCGGGTCATAAAGCTCGGTCTACGCAGTCTTGGTTGGAAATGAACGTTTCGGACTTCATCAGTGCTGAAGACTGGCCGTCGTCTAGCCTCGATCTTAATCCGCTCGATTATTATATTTATTGTCAGATTTAGAGAGTACGGCTTGCTCTTAACGCCATGATAATTTAGTCTCTAAAACATTTTTTTAATTTTAATGTTATTTGTGATTTATTGATATGCTGTAAAAAAGTAAGTATTTGTTTCTAATAAATTAATAAACTAATTGCATTCGTGATTTTTTATTTAAATAATCAGTTCATATTTTTTTATTATTATGTTGGTAAGATCGAAAAATATTATTTAGGTATACTTCCTCATATATTTAGATATATAAAAAAATTTTCATCAGTATGTAATTCGTATTTAAATATATTTTCTAAAAAACACACTACAAAAAAAAACGAGCAAAGCTCGGTGATCCAGGTACTATTATTTACACATAATATTTTTTAATCTGATTGTAGGTATCTAGAATAAAATCTCGTGTTTAACGGTGTTTGATAACGAACTCCTCCGAAACGGCTTCAACGATTTTTTTTGGGTTTAGCGTTTTGGTAGTTCTGTGTCGCAAGCCATTTTTTATACCCTAAAAAGTGATGTGGGTGGCGCTGCCGTTTTCCAGAAAATGGAAAAAAAAACTGAAAACAACGCTTGCTGGTTCAGCTGGTAGAAAACAGAACAATTTTGTTTTTTTTTTACACATTTTTGCATACTGGTAAGGTGCATAATATTATTATATGTGGTAGTTGTCAAAAAATATTTAGATTTTTTGAAGGTTTAAATCTATAGTAAACTAAACTTAGTCTTATAATACGTTCATAAACTGATCAAAATATTTATTTTAGGAGTTTAAAAAGACGTCAATCTACCAATATTTTACGGATTTTACGTAGTAGGTAAACAGTAGTTGCCGCAACAAAAAATAATTTTTCGTCAGTCAATAACAAACGTCATTTGAGACAATTCTAAATCTGTCAGTTCTGTCACTTTTATTTACAAAGAATTGTTTGTCTGAGGTTTGTCTCATTACAAATTAGCAATATTCATCCTTAATTGGTGATAAAATCAGTTTCAACCATGAGTTGTTTCGAGAATATGACAATGCCAAGCTGTGTGTGGTTCGAAAATGGAGAAAAAAGGAATATTCTGGCGTCTATTTCATCAGGATTATTGGTTTGTATTTGATGAATCATGCATTATTTTCTTCATATTACTGAAAGATTTCTAATGCTCCACTAATAAAAAATTAACAACTAGGTATATGAACATAATTTGAATAACATACAATGCAAAACTGCGATTGGTTCTTATTCTTTGAAATTATATTAATGTAGGTGATGTTTCGAAAGTGATTTGTTATTGACGAAACATCATTATTATTAATTTTGCAATGCTATTCTTGGAGTACATAATCTAATCATTGGTAAGCTAATTTGTGAAATGAAATAGACCTAGAATTGTAATTATTTCTTACAGAACACTGTTACTAAAACATTCGATTTTGTTTTTCAGTTCTTCACTGGGTGGTGGTTTATCATTGATGCTGCTTCAGTGTACCCCGGCAACTTGCCCAATGCTGCACATGTGTGTGGTGTGATGGCAACCCTGTCCCTCATCATGGTTAACTCTGTGTCAAATGCACAGGTAGGTTGATATTTTGTATAATCATACTTTAGGCACCTAAATACTCAAATTCAGCATTTTTTTTCATCCTTATATTGTCTAAGGATTTTGGTATTAGAACCTTGTTAATCTTTAGATCTTGTAAATAGTTATAGTACTGAGTTGCGGCAACAGTCGCTGCAGTGGGCCAGGTTGATTAAGCAAGAGTTTTGTTTTGTTATTTTTGGAAAAACTAGCTTTTGTCATAAAAAATAAATTGTTTTTGTTTTTTTTTGCTTTTTTTTAACGACGCCCGCACTAAGTAATTTAATCCTTGTGTCGCGGGGGTTTCACAAAAATTCAAATCACATGCACAAAGAATTGCTACTGTACCTAATCTTATCTGATAAATTTTCAATACATGATTGATTTACATTACCTTTAGCCATTAGAAATACTCAATGGTAATTGATTTAACAGCAATTAGGGAAAGATTGAAAGAAAAAGGCTTTCATGTTGGCTGTCTGACTTAAATATTTTCTGCGAAACATTGCGTTTATTATGTATACAAAGTATTCACTATGATGTCATTGTCAAGAATCTTATCAGTACATAAACAAATGCTTACCATTGTCCGCATCTACAACTATTGTTTGATGTTTATTTTATATCTAGTCAGATAAAAAATATTCTTGTTACGTTAAAAACTTAAACTTAACTATATTTTTATGTAGTTCCTGCAAAATGTTTTGTTCATATTGGTCTTAGGTACTTCAGTAATGTAGGTTTTTTATTACTGTCATTGGATAGGATATGCAACCGGTTTTTAGTAAGTTAAAACTTGGGAATCAAGCTTACCCCTACAGATAGGGCCATTGTGGGATATCAAAGAAGCTTTTACAGACTGTTACAAGTCGCCTACAATTAAACTGGTAACTGGAGGCTTTTTTTGCGATACATAAATAGAAGTTTATTGAGGGGAGAGTGTCCAGTAATCTTTCCTAAGACTTCCAGGACCCAGTCCCCTGTTAGTCTGGTGTTTGTATTTGCAATGAACTAGAGTGTACTGTGGGACTCCAATACAAGGAAGCTTCTGTTTTGTAGTTGCAGTTTAAATGCACTGTCTGAGATAATCTTATCTTAAGATCTGACCCGCTATTAAAGGTACAAACAAGGATTGGTCTGATCATCGCTAAAACTCAACAGTTACAGACAGAAGTCAAGTTATTTGATTCAGGATTTCTGGTACTATCTACAAAGCATCCATCTTGCAACATAATATTGTCAATAGGTATGTGGGAAGAAATATATGAATAATATCAACCAACTCTTAGTCGTGTGTATTATTTATTTTCAATACAGAAACGAATTAATAGAATGATAATTTTAGTAATAATAATGACAGGCGTCACAAGAATGTCCGAGCGGGGTATAGACTAGCGCCAGAGAGGTTGTATATTAACCTATTACTGGCTCGCTACAGTACTCCCCCGCCGAGACCGCTATTGCGGGCGATAGTAGTCAGGGAATTTCACCTGACGTCCTGACCTAGTTCGTTGGTCCTCGCCTTCTGCTGATACGGGTGCAGGTGAAGAAAGTGCTGCTCCCGTGCTTAGTGGCGGATCGTGTGCCTCGCTTGTCATGTACGCGGGTTTTAGACGATCGATGCTTACAGTGATCTCTTTTCCACGTACATCTATTTTGAAGCATTTGGACTGCCGTTCTATAACCCTATACGGCCCGACATATGGTGGATCTAGTGGTCTTCGTACTAAGTCCTGCCGCAAAAACACGTGTGTACATTCGCTGAGGTTATGAGGCACGTAGAAGGGTCCTTTTCTGTGCCAGGAAGCGGGTTTCGGCGCAAGATTGGCCATGCGCCTTCGCAGGCGCGTTGCGAACTCGGTGGCATCGGCTGCTTCGAGGTCATCAATAGGTGCCAAAAACTGACCTGGTAGTCGTAGTGGCTCGCCGTATACCAACTCTGCAGGTGACGCTTGGATGTCAGATTTCCACGAACTTCGTATTCCTAGAAGTACTAGGGGAAGGACTTCGGTCCACTGCTGCGTAGCGTGGCACATGATGGCCGCCTTCAGCTGGCGGTGAAGACGTTCGACCATGCCGTTGGCCATGGGATGGTAGGCGGTCGTGCTGTAGTGCCTAGCGCCTATCGTCGTGGCCATGGCTCGGAAGAGATGGGATTGAAATTGAGTGCCTCGGTCAGTAGTAATTCTGAGTGGACATCCGAATCTGGCTACCCAGCCAGATATTAATGCCGCTGCGCAGGTCTCCGCAGTTATGTCCTTGATGGGATACGCCTCTGGCCATCGAGAAAACCTGTCGATGACGGTGAGGCAATATCTGTAATCACAAGAGCTCGGTAAAGGTCCTACGATATCGAGGTGGATGTGGGAAAATCTCGATGTTGTGGGAGGAAACTGGGAAAGGGGAGCGAGGGTGTGACGAGTTATCTTACTGCCCTGGCATTTAAGGCATCTGCGAGACCACTCTCTACAATCTCTACGGATCCCTGGCCACACAAATCTGTGAGTAACCAGTCGCACTGTAGCTGTGTTTCCCGGGTGGCTCAAGTTGTGAAGAGAGTCGAATACCTGACGTCGATATGCTGGTGTAACGTACGGTCGTGGAGTTGCAGTTGAAACGTCGCAGTAAACTTTTATGTTAGTATCTGGTATGCCAACCTTCTCCAATTTAAGTGATGATCCACCTTTTAGAAGCTCTTGTAACTCTGGGTCTGTGTCTTGACTACTAGCAAGTTCCTGATAGCTGACACCCTTCACGTAGCGTATTTCTTCTACCCGAGATAGTGCATCTTTTCATTCAGATGTCTTCCATGGCGTGTCAGCGTCATGGTTAACTCACTGATCAAGATAACAATGTCAAGTTACTAATATAGATCCCAACAACCTCCACTGATCACGTCGGGGTCACCAATTGTGGGAAGAAATATATGAATAATATCAACCAACTCTTAGTCGTGTGTATTATTTATTTTCAATACAGAAACGAATTAATAGAATGATAATTTTAGTAATAATAATGACAGGCGTCACAAGAATGTCCGAGCGGGGTATAGACTAGCGCCAGAGAGGTTGTATATTAACCTATTACTGGCTCGCTACAGGTATTATCTTAATAAGTCATTTAACCAGTGTGAAATTCCATCAAAATTATAAACATGAAAGTTTATAATTATAATGCATGCAAATTTTTTTACTCTAGGTACATGCAATACACATTCATAAAGATCTATAACTTGTGATAAAAGTGTTACCTTTTAACCTGAATAGTTCATATTAATTATGTTTAATTTATATTTATTTAAATATCATCATATAGCAGCCTATAAATGTCCCACTGCTGGGCACAGACCTCTTCTCATATAGAGAAGGATGAGACATACACACAGACACACTTCAAGTTCATCGAAAATATTTTAGTAAAATTCCTTGATGATGTTAGTGAAATGGTAAATGTAAGATGGATCTTGTAATTTCCAGGTAAGAGGTGAGACGTACACTGGTGGCTGCATGGGCCCCCGAGGCGCCCGTCTCTGGCTGTTCCTTGGCTTTGTCGTAGGATTTGCTTCACTCATCGCCGCTTGCTGGATTCTCTTCGCTAATTACGTAAATGCGGGTATGTACCTTTTTATCTTATTTACTCTTGTTTGGGGATATCTTGTTTGAACATATAAAATAGCTAGTTAAGTTCAAAGACCACAAAAACTCAAATTCAAACCGTTTGCGTGTACTAATATTATAAAGAGGTAAGATATATTATGGGTTTCCAGGACCGATTTAAAAAAAATATTTCTCCATTAGAATGCCATGTTTACTAAGAGCAATATAGGCTATATTTGCAACAAAACGAAATAGGGTGTCAGCTAGTAATAAATAAATGAAGCTCTAAAAAGCTTTTTATACAAGTAGCGTAATTGAAAGTAGCAGCAGTGTCAAGGGATATTATTTAAAATGATTACCATATTATTTATTTAAAGACGTCCTTTTTTGTAGTTAACCCACGATGTTCCTTTATGAATATTATAAAAACAAAGCCAAATTGTACTTTTCAGGCAGCACAAAGGCGTCTTGGCCTGGAGTGAGTTTGTTCATGCAGAACGCATTCATCTTTGCTGGCTCTCTTGTGTTTAAGTTCGGTCGCACTGAAGACCTTTGGGGGTAAACCACTAATCTCATCCCTCTTCCGAGATACATGTCTAGTTATTTAAGTGCGCTTATTTAATGGCATCCATATTTAAAATTAAACAGCTTTAATTTTTGCTTATTCTGCTTCAAAAATTCAAGCAATGTTTTTAGGTGCCTTATTTTTTTTAAAGCAATTCTGTAACTAGACATACGTATCTAGGTATATATTATTAGGATAAATTATAATAACATTAAAATTGTAAGTAAACTTTTTAGTGTATTTTACGTAATTTTTATTCGGTAAGAACGATTACAACAAATATTTTTTATTATATTATTAACTAATCAAGGTGTACCAGTAAAAGTGTCTGTATAAATAAATAACTTTATTGATTTGGCATTAATAAATTACATTGTTTGAAGTACATTAAAGATCTTATTAAGATTATTATAGAGTATTTTTCATTTTATTCTAACAATTCTTTTAATAACTTATAACTTTAGTTACAGTTGTACAAACGTATATTAAAAATGCATATACATATGGCAAATTCATAAACCATCAGCTATCAAACCTATTACAAATCTTCGGAATACTGTAAACACAATAACACATGTAATTAACTATTTATTCATAACTCATAGAAAATTAGGCGGGAGGTACGTTTAATGGTTTAAAAAATTTGGTTAGAGTGGTTAGTATATACTTGGTAAAATTAAACTAATTCCCTTAAATTATAGGAGTTACTAAGAAATTATGAAACCAATTTTTTAGAGATTCTTCCAATATTGTGATATAGTGCATATTGTGAGTTTTCGCGATCGACATGTTTATCGCGTTTGGTTCTTCGCAAACAAACTCTACAAACTATATAAAACACTGATAAATGTATCCTTTGTGTTTATGAAATATCTCTTTTTCAAGCTTCATCAGCATACGTTGAATCTTTTTCGGGTGAAGATGTAATAAACATATTATCTACGAACCGTCACATTCAAAATATTGAAAGTCCACTTTTCATTACAATGTTTTATAACTCCTTAGAACTAGGTTTTGAAAGTATTGCTAGCCGATATTTAATTTTGTTAATGGATTATAGCCTCTTGTGGCCTTAATTACTGGACTAGACTGTCTTCATAAACTTCATATTTTGCGATATTATCCTAATAAAACTTCCAATGTAATATTATTATTACTTGTAAGCACACAATACCTATTTTTTTTTATGTAATTGGTAAGTAAAGAGTTGTTCAATATTTAAAGCAATAGGTTTATTTACTGTTCGTTGTATTCCATTACTAAATAAATTGTAAAGAGACTAATCAACCATCTGCAACTGAATAATATCGGCCAGAATCAAAACTTTTGCTTATATAATTAAATTAACGTCTGCTGAGGGTTTGGTCCGCATCGACACACGTCCTGCCGTTATTCCCGTTCGATAAGCACAGCTGGTCGGGACCGCAGCCTCCGTTCCTGTACATACAAACGCTGTGGACCGGAGGACATCTCTCAGGAGCTACGGCAACTCCGTACAATCTTCTCGATGCGGTTGCTATGGGAACCTGGCCGCGTACTTGCGTATCCACGTCTATGAACTCAATTTTTAATCTGGAAGTTTAAAGAGAAATATAATTATATAGTTGAATATTTGTGAAGCATGTATCCAATTATATGGATATATTTCCATGATCTGTAATAAGTTTTTGATAGAAGTTATTGAATTCTGTCAACTTACGTTTTCCAATCGGTCCAATAGAATTTGTTGCCATTAATCGCAAGTCCAAAGGGGTAAGTGCAATTGGTTGCAATAGTCTCTTTCTCCTGGTTGTCTATTGTAACGCACTTAATGCTAGCTAGGCCAGCGTCAGCGTAGCACAGACGGTCCCGAGCCCAGTCAATGGCCAAAGAGTTAGGTAAGACCACGTCACTTTTGTCAAGGAAGATTCCACGCTGGGATCCATCCATGTTTGCCCATTCTATCTTAGGATTTGAGCGTTTCCAGTCAGACCAGAAGATTTTTCTGTGGAGGAAAAGAGAAAACATTGATTATACCATACTTAATACTTAAATATACATAAAGACTAATGGAATTCTCATTTAGTTGTACTTTCTATTTACCCTCTTTGTGGATGTACAGCAATGCCTCGTGGGTTCGCTATTCTGTCAACGGCAAATAAAACCTTTCTAGCTTTTGTGTCCAAGTTGGCCACTTCAATAGTAAGCTTCTTTGAGTCCGTCCAGAAAATGTTTCTTGCAGACCAGTCCACTGAAATTCCTTCGGGCGACTTGACTCCTGCAAGTATACGTTAAATATTTACATAGGCAAAGGCACATTGTAAAGTTTTCATGTAACATTATATTGTTAATTTAATTATTTAATACATACAAACATGTAATGATAATGTTTTACTAATTAAACTTAAAGCATATTTACCATCTGTCAGGAAGGTACCGTAATCGCTTCCATCATACGCGGTTGTCTTGATAGCGTAGCTCACAACATCGCCCCAGTAAACCCTGCTTACTTCACAGTCAACGTCGACGCTTACAGCTATTTGCGAAATACCACTGTTTAGCGGCGTCGCGAAGTCTCTAGCAGTCACTTGGAATGGCACTCGGTACACTGATGCGCCGTCGCTTGCCACCAAAAACTTACCAGCTTGTCTAGGGTTCAATTGGCAGATACTTCCATTGCCACTGTAACCTGCATTACATTCACAGACATAGACATCTTGTCTCTTCAGACAAGACGCATGCAAGTCGCATATGTTTGGATCATTCCTGCAGGTTTGTTCTGGAATACACATGTACCCGTCGCCATTGAACCCGTCTTTACACAAGCATTGGTAAGTGTTGTCGACAGGAGTGCACTCTGCGTTAGTGCCGCAGTCGTTCAAGACGTCACAGGTATGACCCTGAGGTACACATAGCGAAATAGCGTCGCCGCTGTATCCCTCATTACAGTGACAATAATTTAGGTCTATTTCAGGGTCATAGAGACACGAAGCGAACTCAGCACATAACGCTCCATTACATAACTGGGCGTCAGGAATGCAGGCGTCGTTCTGGTCTTTAATGTATCCTTTGATGCACTGGCAAATGTATTCATTGCTCTTTGGGTCGGGTTGACATTCGGCATGGTATTCGCAGTCGGAATTGTTTTTGCAGCTAAAATTAGGTCGGCAAAAGTATCCGTCGCCGTGGTATCCAAGGTCACAAACACAGATGTATTCTTCGGCACGGGTGTTAATGCAATGAGCATGAAAACCGCACGCGCAGTTAGGGCTAGTGCGTTCTATACATTCAAACGCATCGCCTTCGTAGCCTTCTGGACATACACAATGTTTTTCTTCCGAATTGCTTCCTGCGTCAGTTGATAAGTAGGAACATACAGCGTTTGGTGGGCAATCAGCGTCCTCCCAACATTTAACTGAAAGAGAATATTTACCGTTAGTTGCTGACTGCATAATCATATTTTAAATTTTTTACATGAAAAGAGCTTTCTTACTTAGATCATTGTTTTCAGTAGATTGTTGATACTCAGTTCCAGAAGGCTGTTGGTTATGAGAATCAGGCTGTTGAGGTTCTTGGTAGTTTGGTGGTGGTGCTGGGTAGTTATAGGGTGGTTGGTATCCAGTATCAGGATGATCAGGCACAGGGTAATTAGGTTGCGGCTCTGGATAGTTTGGTTGAGGAAACGGGTTGTAATTTGACTGTTGAGATGGATAGCTTGGTGGGGGAGATGGTGGGTAGTTGGGTTGTTGAGATGAATAGCTTGGTGGGGGTGACGGGGGGTAGTTTGGCTGTTGAGATGGATAGCTTGGTGGTGGTGAAGGGGGGTAGTTGGGTTGTTGAGACGAATAGCTTGGTGGGGGTGACCGGGGGTAGTTTGGTTGTTGAGATGGATAGCTTGGTGGGGGTGACGGGGGGTAATTTGGTTGTTGGGCCGGATAGTTTTGTGGAGGAGAAGGGTAGTTGTAAGGTGATTGGTAATCAGGCTGTTGCGTGTCAGGATGGTTAGGCTGAGGAGATGGGTAGTTGTTATCTAAAGTTTGTTGGTAGTTATGGTCGGGTTGCTGATAATAATTATTTACTGACGGGTGGTAGTTGTTCTCTTCCGAATCATTTTTGATATTTGTAGGCGGCGTTTGTGGCTGGTAGATATCAAGCGGAGCGTCATAATCGTGTTCTGAAGGTTTTTGATAGCTAGGATCCCAAGGTTCAGATCCCGTTGGTGGTTGTTGAGCAATTTCTGTTTGTGTTGAGTAATCAGGCGATGTCTTGTAATATGATTCTGTAGGAGGAGGATAATTAGGCTCACTAGATTCTTCGTAATTGTTCTGTGAAGGATCTTGTGGTGCGCCGTTGTTTATGTAAAGACGACATAGCTGGTTGTTTAGTTCATCCCTGTAGTCAGAATAGCCTTCTGGGCACTGGCAGCTAAAAGTATCACAGTGCGGCAATACAAACGTTTCATTATAATCGGCTTCGTTGTTTTCCACTGGAATTGAAGCGCGCGTTGTTTCATCTACTCGCACATTTTCGATGCAATTATAGCCGTTACCGTAGTATCCTTCAGAGCATTTACACTCGTAGCCATTTCCAGTGAAAACACAGGAAGCGTATGGCGAGCATCCAGAACAAGCTGTCTCGTAGTTTTGATAACAGTATTGTCCGTTACCACTAAATCCAGGGTTGCAAACGCATGTAGATTCTATTCCAGGATTCTCTACACACTGGGCATTACTACCACAGTTTTTATTTTGACAAGAAGAAACGGGTTTGCAACTTATGCCGTTACCTAAGAATCCAGGGCGACATCTGCATTGGAAGCCGCCGTCGTGGTTATAACATTCAGCATTAGTGTCACAGTTATGTGTTCCAATTTGGCACTCGTTGATATCTGCACATGTGGCAGTGTTGTCTAAATAGCTGTTTGTGTATCCAGTTTGACAAACACATGCGAAAGAATCTCCTTGTACCACACATGTGCTGTGAGGTCCACAAGTATTTCTACCTTTAATACAAGGGTCTTCTTCACCAAGAGGGAATATCTTGTTAGTCATACCGTATCTGACGATGTTTTCCTTGTATTCATATCCCAAATAGTTCTTGCTTATTTTTAGAGTTGACGGAGTATTATCTTCAGTTGACGGTGGTGCATAACGACAAAAGTTGAATGTGAAGGTTTGTGAAACTCTTTGCTCGTATTTCTCTCCAGTTACCTTATTTGTAAAGGTCCTAGTTGATTCTGAACGTATGAGACCTGGTTCTACTAGAGTGTACTGCTCATCGTACTCTGTTATTTCTAGTTTTGTGTCAGCTGGGATTGCTGGTAGTGAACCTCTGATATCTGTTTCTAAAGTGATTTGGTCAAAAACATCATGCCCCAGGTACTCTTGATTAATTGTAACTCTATCGCCTGTAGTTGGGAACCAAACGTCTGCGGTATGGTTAAACGTGGAGCCTGTCAATTGGTACCCGTTTTTGGCAAATCCAGATGGCTTAGCAAAAAGCCAACCCACCACACCACCGAGTACTTGAAGTAATTGCAAACTGCTTCCCAGTTCTCCAGGTACGAGGGAAAGGGCTGTGTATGCTCTTCCGTCAGCTACGACTACATAAGCTTGTATATCGACATCATTAAGATTGATATTGTTTAAAACACCATTGATTTTGCCGTGAACTCTAAGTGGAACGTCATCCTTAATACATGATTTTCCGTTTCCGTAAAATCCATCGTTGCATTGACAACAAATGCCCGCTTGATAGTCGACGCACCTGGCTTGGACATGGCACACACTTGGCCCGCTTTGTGCACATGTTTTCGATTCTTCTTCGATTTCAACTTCGTTTTGATTGTATAAGTCGGGGACAGCAATATTGCTGTCAATTGGTATGTCTCCAATTCTGAAAACGTATCTTCCAGGCTCGTGAATGTTAGACCATCTGAAAAAAAAAGCAAAATTGAATAAAAATTTAAACAAACAATAATAATTTGGACATACGGTTAAATGGCTTGCATTATTACTTACGCGATTATATTTCTAATCTGATGACTTCCAGACCCGCGGAGGGTGTAAATACGTCCATCTTCGGATACAAAACCGGCTTGCGCCTTGGCATCGGGTAAGCTCAGTACTTGAGCATCTTTCTGTATCCATTGAATATCTCGTTCGGGGTATAGTAACTCGACGAAACTTTCTGTGCCGTTATTGATAACGGCTATTTGGAAACTGTTCCTTAGCGCGCTGGTTCGGCCTTGAGATGTGTAGGTGACATCTTCCCATGTAGCGATGAATACGCTGGTTGGTTTGAAGTCATAGTAGTCGTGGAAGTTGTTTTGCACGCTCTCTTCTGCTTTAGACAAGACGTGTGGTTCGTTTGTTTCCCTGTAGTATACGGCTCCTGCGTTTGTAGTGTCCACGTTTGTGTAGAACGCAGCAATCGACGGGTACGGCAGCGGAAACTCGATGTTGAGAAACGATGGGATGTCGGCACGGAAGGTCAACACACCATAATTGTTCACCTGCAAACACAGTACAATGTTGATTTAATTTGATGCAGAAGACTTACAACATCAGCGATTTTGTATATTTTCATTATTGTGATACATTATAAGCGTTTATCTTTTACGATTAGGCACATTATATAAACACGGCTATGACCCGCTTGGTGATAACGAACGTATTTAGGTAAATTCAACGAAAAAATCTCGAGTCTCGCTTGAGTCACTACGACAAATTTCGATAACTTAAATGATGTACCCTACTGATGAAATCGAGTAAGAAACGAATTTCAATTTAATTTTATACACACACTTTTAAGAGGTTTTCTTAACTTACGTTAAAAATAACATACATAAAGTACTAGTAAACATTTGATCTGTTTATTAGACGATAGAAATCTATAATTAATATTATGATAGGCAAGCCTGAGGAGACAAATTTTAAGTTGGTTAAACGTTCAAAGCTTGAGATAGAAATTAATTAGATGCGTGTTTGCCAAGCCACTCTTGGTTTTATTATCTCTCTATCTATCAGTATGAAAATCGTAAAATACGGTTAACTAATATTTTAACAGCATGTGTTGCAACTAACTTGAATCCCTAAACATAAATACATAGTATCTATAGACAGGATAAAGATAAACAATCCGAAAACAATACCAAATCCATCAGTTTTCTACTAATAATAATTATAGAACTACGATGAAGTTAAACGACGCCTATTCCAAATTTAATCACAAGTAAGAAAAACTGTTTACTATTTTTATATGCTGTCAGCCTTATGGGCACACTTCCAGTCGACAGCGATGTGGAAGAGTTTTTTGATGCTATTTTTTTAGTTTTAGTTTTGTTTAATTAATACAGTTTAGTAGTAAATAACCGAGAATTAAAATTAACTGTGGAACGCGCAAGTGGCTCCAAATAAGACGTTTTTTGTTCTTAGCTTTTATTTTATTTTAATAATCTATTTTAGAATATTTACAGGAATTGCATCTGGGTAAGCCTAGATGGTGGCTGTTCTGAATTACGCTTGAGCCTAGTGATTTGGGTCCAGACAACTGACAAGATTATTATTTGAGCGGCTTTAGCCATTAGGCTTTGGCGTCTAGGGGGGGGGGACTTGCTATCATGTAGTTGCCCACCATCCATTGTACTACCGACCTACGGCCTAGCACGAGGAGTTATCAAGAACACTAGTAATGTGCGACCCACATTCCTTGTCGGTAAACTTAAAAAAAAATATATCACTAAGTCTGAAGTAGATGATATATCTTCTTCAGATTTGACGTACATATTAAGGATTAAAAATTAAATATCAGTCAGTGACCGATGCTATCAGTGCCGCCCACGTGCATTTCCGTCCGCTTGGCGCGTCCCAACACGCGTTCAGCAGAAATGCACAAACGCATGGATTCGCAATCATCATGTGTGACGTCACATGCAAAATATTTGCTTTTGTTTTTTTTTTACAATATTGAAACAAAATTTCGCAAGGTTAAATACCGAATTCGTTGCCTAATTGCAGTTTTCAACTTAGGTCCAGCCATTATATTCAACAGCCAATATTCTTTTCGCAAAGGTCAAAATAATCATCTTGGTTTTGTTGTTGCATCTCTAAGATAGAAACTGCTTGTTCAGTGCAATAGACTAAGTACTCTATAAACTCTATTTCTTCTCTCTATTTCTAAGTACATTTTTGTTAAAACATCGTTTGATTAAAAATAGGCTGGAACAAAAGAAAATAATTCGATGTTTATTGGTGTAAGTTCATTGGTCTATTTTCGTTCAAAACTTTCTTGTGAAATTTATTTATAATACTTTTCTGCTTTTGAATATCTTTTTGCGTGTAGGTATACAAGTATATGATTTATCCTTTCTATTAATACATATCACTATATATTGAGGTAGGTAGATAAGATAAACCTACACGCGTAGATTTTACATAGGTACCTACCTCTTGCCATACTTTTTTGGGTCTTTGGAGGTATCATTTTGGTTATGTACCTAAGCATTTTTTTCTGCAAATGATTAGGACAATAGAATAAATATAAATCGTTCTCTTTTTTCTTGTCTTAGCATCTTCGCTAAAGTAAAACAAAATATTGATCACATTAGGTAGAAAGCAAAATTTTCTTTTAGGTAAGCTTAAGACTCTTTGTAATCTAATTTCCGTGTCCACAAATAACGTTGATCAAATTGAATAATTATGTACATTATTAATTGTGACATTTTGAACTGCTTGCCATTAATTCAATAGGTAACAAGTTAACAATATAATTATTGGTGACTCAATTTGGCGTAGTAACATTGTCATTGTTTTAGAAGTTATGTGTGGAGGTCATTGTGTTACTTAAAAATGTATCTTATGCTTATAATATACGCAGTTGTAAGTGTGCCTATATATGTAAAATCTACGCGTGTAGTTTTATGATAACCACCTAAATTTAAAGTGATATAGGTACTTATTAGAAATGATGAATCGTATAGATAGAGATATACACGAAGAAATAAATTTAAATGCAGAAATAACATTCTAAATAAATCTTCAGTTTTTGTAAAAGGGAACAACATTTTAAAAAGAAAATGGGCAGACCTTTAAGCATCGAATTGTTTTCATTGTTTCAGAATATTTTTAATCAAACTATGTTTTAGCAAGTTTAAACATGGCATTGTGATAATTGATAACCTCGGACACTTATTTATCTTCACTAACAAAGTCATGGAACTTGAGAACGAGGAAAATTTAAAACTTAAATACCTACAAACAATCGCTCGTTATCACCCGGATTTTTAAATCGAGTCAAAATATTATTTGAAGCAACTGAAATGAATTAACATAATAATTAATGGTACCTAGCCAAATCATTTGTTTACATAATAAATAAGTCATTGACAGCGAGAAACTGAGTTCCTCTCTTGACAGACAGACGGACGGACAACAAAGTGATCCTATTGAGGTACGGAACCCTAAAAAAGCCCCCTCGTATCTCCTTTAGTTAAATCTACAAGTGGTCAAAACAATCGTTTATTAGCATCGCGTGAGCTATAACAATTGCATCCTGAGTCTGTAATTGAGCGCGGGACATCAAAAGATGTCATCAACAGCATAGGATGATGTTTGTACCCAATCCATAAAGATAACTGCCGCATTTCGGCCCGTCTTTCATGTCTTATGCCCAGTTTTTGATCCCGTGTTACCTCAACTAATAATTACCTACTAATTATTTCATACTTCGGGTAGAATTATTTATAAATTTTTATTATAACTAATGGTTAAATTATTAACTTTCCAACTAATTTGATCATTTGATACACAAACAATTGATAAAAAACGCGTTTTGAAATCATTAGTTTGCATATTTAACCATTGGTTGAGTTACTTGGGATGAAAAAACTGGTTACGTACAAACTACCCAATGGATTTTCAAGTTCAACAATCTACAAAAAAAAAAAATACTGTTGTATTCTTATAAGAAACAAAAAAATCTTGAGATGAGCTTTTTACATACCCTTTTAATATTTTGAATAATGATCCGGTAATATACCTACGGCTGGTTATTGCGTGTAGAAATTTTCGGATAATAAAATTAATAGCTGTTTTTCCCCAGGTTATCCTTGAACGTCTGCTTTCCTTAACTGATATATATATATGTATTTTTGTGATATATTGATATCACAAAAATACATATTTATCAGTTAAGGAACTATGTAAACTCGTAGACGATGCTAGATTGTTCCTAAACAAAGTATACAAAACAACTGTCTAGCCATTTCCCAATTAACTTAGTTTGCAGACCAACTAATGAGACAAATAACAGTAGTTTACCTCCATGTGACCCCACAACGAAACAAACTGAAATAGTGCTTATACGACTGTTTCTTTTTATATGAAATCAAATCAAGACAGAGAAAGTAACACATTTTCATTAATAGAACTTAGATAAGCTACCTTATTGCCATCCTGCTATTGACACATATTATTGAGAGTCTAATACAGTCAACTCAAACATCTCGCAAATATTTTCGTTGAATGTGTTAAACATTTAAATGAAGTAATCTCAGAAGTTAATTAAAAAAGTTCTTGGGTTTATAAATCGATAGCAAGATGACTTGGAAACAACACGCAAATTATATTAGCAAAAAAAAAAAAGAAAATAACTCCTTTTCCTTACAAAACCTTAGCAAATTGTGAATGTTTCAACAATGTTATCAGCGTGTCATGGGTGTGATGGACAGATGGTTTCTTCTGTTCTTCGCTATGGAGTTCACTACTATGACTCAAAGATCAAACCATAGATTATGATTTCAACTCGATATCTCCACGCATTCTCGAGATGAAGGGTCTCGACAGACAGACGGACGGACAGGCAGATGGATGACGATATGGATATGGTAACTGTCTACTTTAAAAATTGCGTACTGAAAGGTTAAAATGCAAAATCTTTTGTAAATCCTACGCAATAAATGATTTTGAAATATGAATTTGAAAGACGCAGTTCCGTTTAAAAAAAAAATAGTTTATGAGGTACATTCAAAATAATTATAACATAAAAGAAGTTAAAATTAGATGTTGTGGTTCAACCGCCTTAAGGAACTTCCATTAGCTGTATACCTGCTAGACATAGATAGAATGTGAACTCTTCACAGCGATATTTAAATTTTTATAACTAAATTTCGGCGGTTAGTACTTATCTATAAGTAGATAGGTAAGCCACATGTAACAAGATAGCTACGACTTAGTTTATTCTGGTTTTCAAAACGCAGATCAGTTATAGAATAGATAGAAGAAACCTAGATGGTAGTGTAATATTTAAACAAAAATACTAACGCGATGTATTTAATAATGCCATCAATAACGCAACTAAGCGACTCCTTGTTCTTTGGAATTAGGTCGGTGCACAGTCGTGCACTAGATAGTTACGAACGTAGGACTCACAGAAGTACTATGATGTTAAAATAAATTAATTTAATAGTTTCTTAGATTACGCACTTGCAACTGGATTAGTTTCCCAATTTTTGTAGTTTAATTGAAGATCCCCTCTTGAACGCCCTTTTTATGTCCAGTGAAATAACAGAATGCTTAATAAATGCTAAGAACAAAGAGCAAAAAATTTATTTGCTAAAGATTCAGTTAATTACTTTTCAGACCCACGCCCAACAGTGGGCAACACCAAAAAACATAAATTAACTCACGAATATGCTTTCGTAAATCTCTCCGTAAAACTTGATGGGTACTTTGAGTTGTATCTCGGGGGAAGGAACTTCGCTGCCGCGCGGCAAGTTCAGGTCGTATCCCTGTCCGTGGGGGTAGAACTGGTCGCGCGTCACGGCGCACGCGCACGCCACTAGCGCGAGCACTCCCGCGCACGTCCACATCTCTCCACGCTTCACACAACACTGGAAAAGCTGGAATGCCTCGTTAATGGGACGCACATTTTGTCGCATATATATGAATTTACGGAAATAAACTCGGGAGCATTGTTTCGTAAGGTGCAGGAGATCTGCTGCGAGATTTTTGGGTCGATAAAAATATTCTCGAGTATATCTAATAGGGTTAATTGATGTTTGATTTAGAGATCCACTTAATAACCTTTTTGTTTATGCAGCCGCTTAAATATTTAAGTTTATTGTTGTGAGCTGTTTGTTGCCACTTCACCAGTTTTATTAAACTTTACGAGATCTATCTACCTGTGCATGGCCTGGTCAAGTTTTTAGTTCTATGCGAAATAATGCTGTCGTCTTGCAAATTACTACGGTACCTATAATGTTATTATTGCTCTTATTAAGAGGTTTCGCTACATTCATAATCAAAGATCGTGTTTTGTTATGTGCTTTAGAACTAGATTTGCTTAGGTATATAGTTTTCCCTCTCTCGATAGCTCTCAAAATATTTTAAATTTAGAAATTGCGAAAGAAAGAAGTCCTTTAAAGCCAATATATTTAGCCGATAGTTATTAGAAATTAAACCTTTCTAACAAATCTTTTTGTTTTGTTGACTTCACTCCGTTTAATTTTGGCACATCTTTCCTTAGAATTCTCGTAGCAACTTGGAGTTAACTCTTATCTGGAGGCCATTAAAAATTTGTAACGACATAAACAAATTACTAATGAATTAGACAATAATTAAGTGGGCACATAAAGTCTCGGGAATGTCGTTATCTTCTCCTAAGTTGGTCGCGTTGTTTGTCTGTCCCCATTACCGAGTATTATCTCGTAAACCATCCGATTAACACTCCATTCATTGCTATTGCTAATACATTTTGAATTAGTTCTAATACATATGTACAAGTTTCTAAAGATTGCTATATATCGGGCCATTACCATTATAAAATTAACACGCCTTCTTTTTTTTCCTATATCTACATAAATTACATTCCCATCTGATGGTCTGCTTTCATAGCGTTTCAGTCTCAATTTCTCCAAGAAAATCATAAAGAGCACATAAATTAACATGTACCTATGTAATTATTATTATTTTGATAATTAGCTGTTACTGTCCCACTGCTGGGCAAAAGTCTTCCTCCATTCCTTCTTCTAGCCGATTCTCTAGAGAGACATCCAGTTTGTCCCGCCATTCATCTTTTTCGTGGTCTGCCGCGGGCTCGTTTAGTTATTGTTATTTATGTTTTTAAATTAATAAGTACAAGCCAGGACAACTGCACTGTATGCCTCAATCTACAGCTTTAGCTACAAAGTCGTTACGACAAACAAACAAAACAATTACGCTAATATTTTTACATTAGAAGTTACTAAACATCTGCATGCGAGTGCCAAAGTAAACATTTTCGTACGAATTTCTAAAATATCGTGCCACCTTTAATTCACCTTAAAATACTCTGAATTATTTGATGGAGTAAGTCGAATGTAAACTAAAGTTTTCGTAGCGCTACCGGAGCTTCATGGAATTTGGTAGATGTGATGAAATCCAAGCGATGATGAGACGATGCGACTTGAAAGCCTTCTACTATTGGAATTGAGATTGCAAGGTGTAAAAAAATTTACGAATTAAGAGTTCGAAAGGCTTTTAGAATGTTTCTAGAAGCCCTAGACTCTAGGGCTTCTTGAGAGTCTAGGGCAGTTATCTAGTTAGTTCTAGTCTTTCTAGAGCGTTTCAAGCTTTTAAACTTCTCGACAGTATCATCTCTCTAGCCTTTTCCCAAGCTATATAGGAGTCTGCCAGTCTTACCGGATTTAGGCGGATAACGTATTTTACATAGAGCTATTGCTTATCTGATCTCCACAACCCATTGCTGTGTAAAAGTGAATTTCAATTTGTTAAACTACTGTCGAACATCACTATATAACAATCGGGACCAAAGGACTATCTTGCTTTTTTTTTTTTAACTTTTCTACAGATTTTGTTTTATGCGACTCCCGCTCTAAGGAATTTAATTTTTGTGTCGCGGGGGCTTCACAAACATTCAAATCATACAACTTGATACAAGCATTCGTGGATCACACAAATGCTTGTCCCATGCGAGTATTGAATCTGCAGCACCTCACGCACAGTTGTAATTAGCGTTGTTACCTATATCATTAGGATATCCGTGCAGTCAGCTTATTAAAAAAAATGTAGATTATTTACGGTCTAAAGTGGTTGAATTATTTGAAATGTGAAATTGTACTTATTAGAGATAGAGATAAATCTATACGCTATACATTTAAGTACCTACAATTACAATTCACAATAGTAGTAGATAGGTACAGTTTCCTGAACAATTTTCAGTGATGTCATTCGATCGCATCATCAAATACATCGTATTGAATCGTTCAATTTCATGTCGATCGCTCACGCTAAACTGAACATATTCATTGTATACAATTATTTGTGAGCGTTGACCTAACTATAGATAATTCGCCAACGAAAATATCTCGCGGATTTAATTCACAATTCGCAGGTCGCCGACCCCGCAACAGAATGCATGCAACTCCTGGCAATTTGCCTCTGATGTTCAGATAAACTGGGTTATATTGAGTGCGGCTTGCTAAAAGATAGAAACACTTTACGTACTTCGCGGCTAATTGAATGTACAGTACAAATAATAAAGACGGCAACTACTTGTTGTTTTTTCGTCGTAAAGCCGTAAATAACATTTATGTGGTGAATTATTTTGAGATTGCATTAACAGCTCTATTTTTGTTGTTTTGATGTCGTCTTAGTAAGCGAGGGGATCTAAATATGTTGGATTGGGTGGTTTGTTATAACTACCTGTTTTCTGACTCCAATGTTAACAATTCATCGTTGTTTAAGTCCTATAAATCGGCTAAACACAGGAATATGCGCTATTAGGTATATTCAAAGCGTCCTTCGTCCTAAGGTCTGTGCAATCTCTGAATTAAATTTATTTAACTGTCCACTTATCTACTCAAAAAATATTTTTATTAGTCGTTTGGATATATTATTTAAAATACTGACTTCTTTTAAAATACTTTATATTACTTGCCAGTCTTCTGGATGAATGCAAGCCGTGTTTTGTAAATAGAAATGTAATAAAAAGAAACACAGTTCGAAAATAGAATGACACGAATGAAGTGTAAACAGTTTTTTCATTCCATCATTTAATTTTGTAACGGACCATTGCTCTGTTCATGATCATTTAAATAAAAAGCAATTCAATATTTCAGAAGGTATAAATAATTATGAAAATAAAAGGTATACAAAGAAGGTATAATTAAAGTCAAATATTTATTAAAAAGTGTTTATTAAATACTTTTATAGCACATATGACATTAACTTAAGTTTTTGACATTTACATACCTGCATTATTTTTAAGTATAGTTTGAATTAACATGATACACAGTTAAGAAATAATAAGATAGAAAATGAGTTATTGGACTTACGATGTTTATAACACAGCGTCACAAAAGTTTAATTTCATCTCAAAAGCTATTACCGCGTTGCAATATAAGTCCAGTGTGTAATAAACTATTAACAGAAATATATTGTTCGGTGGCAGACAAGGTAAGAACTAAACCGCTTATTGCCGAGTAAATGATGAAAAATGTTCACTTCCGAGCCAGGACCACTACTACGGGTTACGGAAATTAAATCTCACTGTCGTAACAAATCGGCAGCTACAGGCTAGGAGAGTTGATGACATTTGAATAAAAAGTGAATGTTCTATTACTGTCTGCATGTTTTTTTTTTTGACGAAAGGTAACTTCATACCAGGAGTGTTTGACTTTGGAATTTTTGGTAAAACATTAAAACAAGATAGGTATATAATGGTGGTATTTAATTGAATTTTATTTGACTTCTAAACATCTACGTGTACATTCGGTTCGACAAAACACGATTATTTAATGAAAATTACAAAATCAAATCGAAACCACATTTAAATTTTAATGAATTAGCGAATGTTTCATTGATGAGCAGTGAACATTGATTTGTGACATGACCACATTATTGTTGAAATTTAACTTATTCGATTTCGTTTTAATCTATTTACAGTATGGTTTTCAAAACATCTTACAACACTCAGAAATTTGTGTACACCGCCAGGCTAGAATACCTACGTGCCACGATAAAATTATTGTATTAATTAGTATTTTATCGAGTCTTACACGTCCAAATTTCGTTTTGTCTTCGGCCCTAACATGGCTAGCTGGCGCCCGTTTTTAGAACCAGCCATTGTCATAGGCAATAGCCATGTTAGAACCGAAGACAAAACGTTAGACGTTAGAACGAAGATAATATTATGACGAGTAGATTCGTTAAAATGTGTATGTTAGCCCTGCTGAGCAAGTGGTAGTGGTGTTGGAGAAGAAATTAATACTGCTGTGACTCGGCTCAGCGTCCGACCGGACGAGATCAAAATCTGGCGGTGGCTGCGATGGCAGAGAGAGTGGAGAACCAAGGCTTGCACTAGCACAAAAACTAAAAAGCAACTCGTCTAAGTTGGAAGGACAAAAAAACATAGAAAATATTCTATGACATTGCAATAATACTACTTTTAAACGGATTCTATCGCGGTATTCGCGGTTAATTTTGATTTTAGTTGCAGATGTTTCAAGTAGTTTTATTTCAATGTCTAATTTTCTCATAAATTTCAGAATGCAATAAATATTCTATGTATCAGCAGCTAGATAATAACATCTAGAATGCCTGCATTGGTCTGTTTCGACCTACTTTGATAAGTCCTAAAGATCTGATTATAAATTCCCATCCGACTTCTGTCTAGAGTAGTCTAAAAGATGAAGAGCAATTGCAATGTTTGTGTTTCAATAATTGAACAATTATTGTTTGTTGATTTGAGCGGAAAAAATAATTATTAATTAAAAAATAAACGCGGCGCCGGCGTCACTCCCAAATAGCGCAATTTTCTTCGAAACAAACATTCAAAATACGTTTTTAGACTCGGACTAAAGGTAATGAGTCAACGGGGGGTGAAACCCAAAATTTATCTCAAAGACTGCATTTTTCTTAAAAACAAAGACCGCTTCAAATTGTATTTATCACTTTTTGTCGAGATTAATTGAATGGAGGGTTGCGGGTAGTTTCGGCTCGGCGTCTCGGCGGATCCGGTCGCCGAATGATTTCCCACTTCCGTGCCGTTTCCGGCCCGTTCCCGTGGACGCGCTATTGCTAACGATACGCTTTATGCGAAGCCCACCTTTGTGACTGCGCCCTTATTTATTGCGTCTATAAGAAAATGATGAAAATTCTGCTATATTTTTTTGCCCTGCCCGTTTCTCCCTGGTTGCGAAATATTTTATTGTTTTGTGAGGCGTGTCTTGGATTCCTTTTAGGCTTGAAAACTATAACCAAGACGAAGAAATATGCTAAGAGCATTGCTGGGATATTGTATTATGGGAATGACTCAAAACGCTGAAATAATCACGTCGGAACCACTTGATGTATTAATTGTTTACAGCATCTGTTTAATGCCTTCTTATCGTAGTCTTGATTTAATACACTTACGCAAGTACTGCTTACTTTCAAGAAGAGTTACAGATGGCGCTGTACTTAATTTATCCTGCAGAAATATGAGTCAGTCTCCACGAAGTTTGTCTAAAGTTCCTAAACTAATTATGAGCTCAAATTATGTAAGTGTAGGTCGTAAGGTAACATTTTATGAAAGTCTAGACGCTGGGAAATGCAGACAGGGTAATAATTTTATCTGAATGACCAAATACCTGGGATAGGGCTGTCACACTTTAGTTTTAATTTAAGTGTCATTTAATAAATTATATCACGGGAATTAACGCGAACTCATGCATTTACCTTTAAGGCTTGACGTTTCGGCCAGTGTAAAATCGTGCAACGCGATAGTTTTAAAGTTAAGTGTTTGTCAATGCGTAAATTATTTGAAGAAAAAGAAAAGGAATATGCATAATATTAACTACGTATCAATCTAGAGTGTCAATCTACCAACTTACTAATTATAAAATAAATATTTTATAAAAAAAAACCCCAAGGTCCAAACCAATTTTAAACGCCAGTACATTATGTATCTCCTGTTTCAGTAGTCTTGACGTTTGTTTGCTTAGCTCACCTGATGGTAGAGTGCGCTTCTGGCGGTCACCCCACAAAAAAGACTTCAATCGACTTGTTAATTTGTTATGCAAGATATACAGCTGAACATTTCCAAAACGTTGTCTACTGATCTCTACTGACCCCACCGGTCACAAGTTATTAGCACGCAGTAATATATCTTATTCCTCAATGTACGAAACTATAAGGAAAAGTCGGCGATAATGAAGAGTTTCAGGGGTGTCAAATAATCTACTTTGTGTGGCACGTGACTGCGTCTACACTCCGCCACTTAATTAATATGAACTCTTGGGACAGCCCTGCGCCGTGCGTTATGTGTGAATTATTACCAAGTTGCAGCAAGCGTATGCTTTCCCTTAATGTTATATACGATTTTGTTTCTGGATGTTGTACTCTTCAAGTCCAGTTTCTAGCATATAATTATTATTGGTGTAGGTAGCTATCCTATCTCTGAAACTTCGTAGGACTATCATGCAACTATACGAAATAAAATGAGGACAGAACTAAATATAGGTACCACTTATACATTTCAGCCCGTTGTTGACAGTTCGAAATGTATTTTTAATTATTATTTGTTTTGTACAGAATAGCTAGCAATGTGGGTCGCTACTACGAGTACCTAGTGTTCTTTTTAACCCCTCGTGCTAAGCTAAATTGCTTGAGTGTTCACGTCGGTAATGTAATGGGTGGGATGCGAACCTGCAACCACATGATCGCAAGTCCGACGCCCTAGCCATTAAGCTACCGGGGCCTTAAATAATAATAAATGAATACGTGTGATAAGAGTTCATAAACTTAATGCAATGTAGACACAAAAAGAACTTGTATAAAGTATTTCTTCGATTGATCTATTTTTTAAACCTCTACGAACTTTGACGCCTCTGATCACCGCAAACGAATTCTCTGGATATCAATAAAACAATTATGATTAATACGTTAGCCGAGACTTTTTTGGTTATAATACTCCAGTGTTTTAATTGACCGCATATCCCACAATTTGTCATTGTTATATTATGCCGCATATAACTTCATTAAACCTCAAAAATGAGGTTTAAACAATTATAAATACCAGATGAAAACTGTCATTACATTGTCTGCATATTCACCACAAATGTAAATTATTTTGCAAATAAAAGTACAATATAAAAATGCAACATGTGTCCACTTGTCCAGTGATATCATAATTAAATTCCCAGTTTTCGGCATGCGGTCACCGGACGTCCGGCGTTAATTATTATTATATTTGTTATATACTGTATCAGTGATTTGTTCTTTTTTTATAAGCTTGTATTTAGTTTATTTATTAACTTTTTACCATGTTCTGCTATTGCTTTGATATTTGTGATAGGTATTATGCAAATACAGGATTTATTCAAAAGGAGTGCAAATATTCACTCCCTTTAAATTAATCCTGTATAGTATATATTATGAGGCGATGATATTCAAAGAGGGCGATGAAGAGTTTCTAACGGGTTTCCCGATTTGCGCCCAGCGCATAAGGACTAGAAGGATGGCTGATCATGCCATCTTTCATCCACCATAAATAGCCGAAGTGGGAGGCAGAGCTATTCTAACTCAACCTTGCAGCTCTCGTAAGCCTCCTTGCTGGGGATCGCGATGGTTTGCAACTGGTTTCCGCATGGTCACCAGTATAAGGGAAAGGAGAAGCACTCCGGCGGTTTTAGCCGGTAAGCAACCGGCATACCCCGCCGCCTTCGCCAGGGCGGAAAAAGTTCATGAGGATTTCCCCGGGTAAAAAAAAAGATTCAACTCAGGTTTGCTTTAAGACATCAATAAAATGTGTATTTATTTAAAGGTATATTTGAACAACAACAATTTGCCGCACTATTACTGATCTAAATTGAAATGATTATTCTTGATTCAAAATTAATTATTAATTAATTTATTCGTTAGCAAAAGCATTCTTGATAATAAGCACGACACATCTACTTCATCTAAGATCTAAATAAAACACGCATGGAAACAGTTCTTAGAACATTGTATTCAGTCATCAACCGAAAGTTTATGATCCCCGCTAAGTAATGTTCCAAGAAATGCGCTCCCATAAGTTTATGAAACTGTAGTTATAGCTGTAGCTACTAAGCAATACTGTTTCTCTCAGTCCTGACCTATATAGTCAACATTTTTAATTGTATTCGTTATCATCATGTTACATGCGTCTAAAATTGGCATGAAGACTGGGAATAATACGGAAAAATCTATTTGTTCCGTCAATTAGATGATAAAAACACAAAGAATATAAATTTAAAGTGCAAAGTTCATCGGCCCTAAGTCCAAGCGGTTAACCTGCTGTTACGTGTATGGTTAAGAGAGTCTTCATCTCTTTCGACATACTATACTTTTAAGTAAAAAAAAACTGTTAAATGGCCTAAAACGAATATACTAATTTCACCTGGTGACTCCCAGAAAACAAAAAAGATTTGGCGTTTAAAATCTGTACGTAACTTAGTGTAGGACGCCCCCAGCCAGATGGACAGATGACCTGAAAAAGGGAGCTGACTAGGACTGAATGCGAAAGGCGTAGGACCGGGTGTTTTGGTGCAACTTGGGAGAGGCCTATGTCCAGCAGTGGACCGCGATAGACTGAGTTAATTGATTGTGTATAATCTGAGTTATGCCACGTTATGTTAGTTTGGACTTACAGAATAAGGCCCCAGGAGAGGGGGATTGTGACGTCACGACTAAGTAAAAATCGTACTGACACGTTTATATCGTAGCTTTTTACTTCAAACTTAACATATCTGTAGCAAAATTCAAATCAGCAGCAGTTACGATATCATCCGCGTGGACTTCAAAATTGGGTTGTTCCTCGGGAACTACTTAAGGAATCGGGATAAAAGGTAGCCTTTGTTCTTTTCCATGTCAAAGGCTACATGCATGCTAAATTTTATCCAAATCCGTTGAGCCGTTTTTGCGTGATTGAGTAACAAACATCCAAACATCAATTTTTTCACATTTATAATATTTTATAAGTAGGATTACATCTTCTCGTACGATAGTCCGCTTTTGGTAACCATTCAGTAGCAAGTCTCGTCCATCTGAAGGTAGGTACTAGTATCTCTAAGCAGTCTGTGGTACTATGTACCTAAGCAAGTAAATGCTGGCATGACCTATCCAGCAATTATTACATACAAAGTAGATTTTACTCTAAAACCGTTAAAAAAGAAGAAATATATACTGTTACATCATAATACTCTCAATATACGGAATACTAAGAACTTTTGTTTCGCAAGATGCTCTAATCAACGGGCCACATTCAGCCGCAGGCCGGGTCGTGTTACGTAAGTCATAAAACAGAAATCGCATTAGCAAAGGGTTGGACGAGGCAGGCCGTTTGACGCGAGCGTTGCTGCGGTATCGCGGTGGATGGTACAAGATAAAAGAGTCAGGCGGAATTTTACATATCCTTATATTCTTTACTAAGTTACGCTCAGTAGGCATGCGGACTAATATTTTTACTAAGATAATCTATTTGAAAAAATATTAGGATTTTATTATTTTTATTATATTATTATTTGAACGAATATTTACTTACTACTATAAATTATTACTTATTTATTTATTACTATTATTTATTACTACTACTATTATTATTTATTATTTATTTACTACTATTTTTGCCTCTTTTCTCACTCCTGAACTAGAGTTCACGCCTTATCGTCGTTAAATTTTATTGTTTTGAAAAAACAAAAATAATAATATTTTATTTACTTTTCACATTCATTTAGTTTAAAGTTCCATGAGGTTTTCGCTCTTGTGAAATATAGCCTACTTACACTCAGCGTATGATTCAACGCAGGCTCAAACAGACACAGTAAACCTGTATTAGCAAACGATGCTGTAGGAGGCTGGCGTTCAAAGTGAGAAATTCTTATTTTTTATCTTGATATGCATCGTGCAAAATGCAGCAATAAACGTGTAACTTTAATCCACATTAAGACTCATAACTAAGTCGTTAAAAAAATGTTCTAATAGGTCCTAGACCATCACGCTTCATCTTCTAAATTGAGCTCTTCCAAAGTGGCCGCTCGTAAACTGTTTACGACAGTGTGCCGGTGGAGATTAAAATCATGCATTTATTTTATTCGTCATTATTCCACAATGCTCTGCTTCAGTTTACATAGCTAGCTAGCCGAAAAATTTGTAACAATTCCTCAGTGAGTACGTTTTTATGCCACAGCGCTGGTTCTATTAAAAGATAAACATTTTAGTACTTTTTGTCATTAGAAACGTTAATTAAAGTAAATATTATTATTTCAATATAAATGTATACAGAGCTTGTTTGCTGTTGTTTAAAGAACGTTTTTAATTTAGATTTATATTTGTCTTAATAAAATACTTTTGAAATTTTAGAACGAGAGTACAACAGAAAAAATCTGATCGTTACGAAATCTTGAATGAAAGGAGCACGATACATTTTATGCATAAAAGTATATTAAGGTCTTCGGTAAAGATATCTTTAATACAAATATTTTTAGTACTATATTAGATATTAGTATCGTAGGTAGATATATGTTTTGCATGTTTTTATATTGTAGACGTCACTAGAATAGTCTACTATATAAAGTCTTAGTCTTTGGTGGTAAAATAAGTCGCAATCAAAGTAGGTAATTCTATATTATTTTTTGTTATCTTCCTGTCGTATTTTGAAACTATAGAAGGGTGAAAAAATATTCGTTTATCATCTTTTATTATAAAATCAGCAGAGTAAAGCGTTTGCCGAAAAGCTGAAGATTTCCGCTCTCAACTTTTATGCCACCAAATCGGTCGTACAGTTACCGATATTGCGGTGCGGATAACAAATCGTCGATAACAGAGGTCGGGTGTTGAACCCGCGAAATTGTGCGCGATACCATTACAATAATACACAAGGTCAGAGTTTCTTACGATAGCGCGAACTTGGTGCCAGAATTATCATGTTGGACGTACAACGATCGTGTTTGTGATTTATATTGCGTACCGCGAACTTTACAACATGTTCTGTGAAAGTAAACCTAGAACTAGTAAATCAAAACTTAGTTTTATAGATCTTTGTCATGTTATCTTCGATGTAGTCTACGTGTTCAAAACAAACACGTAGGTACCACATACGACCTCCGTGGTCGAGTGGTGTACACGCCGGCTTTCAAGGTGTCGCCAGCTCTGAGGTCCTTGGTTCGATCCCCGGACGGTTCAATGTAGAAAAACACTTTTCTACATTGTCTTGTGTCTGGGTGTTTGTGGTGCCTTCGTTGTTTAGATTCCATAACACAAGTTCTTTAGCTACTTACTTTGTATTCGGAGCAATGTATGTGATGTTGTCCACATTATTATTAACTAAGCGCATAATACTTAAACAATTATCACTTACGAAACACTCCATCAATCATTGTACCGCAACACGTTTCTTCAATCAAACATAAACTAAGCGAATGTGGTCGAAAATGTGTCAAGATAATAATTTAGGGGGCGTTTGATGGCCCCGTAATCTGTGCAGTGTCGGCGAGCCTACGGGATCGTAAAACGGTTTATAGGCGCATACTCCAGCTCGACATTACTGCTTACTATGCCCGAGAATTTTGGATCAACCGTATGCTTGTTTTGAAGGGTCCACGAGATGTGAACACTGAGATTGGATTATTGATGTACGTATGATGACGACGAGTGGCTAAGCGTAAGCCGTACGGTTTGACCAATAAAAAAGGCTAGCCGCGCTTGCCGCGTCTGGTCCGTGGATGGGAGACCATTTGTATACATACCGAGACTCCTCCGTTAAGCATTTGCTCCCGACTGTCATACAGTAATCTTTGACAGTCGTTAAGTCATTAAAATTCCGACAACCAGTCTTACTATTGGATATTATATTACCCATTGATGGGTTTCAGAGGTCAGATAGGCAGTCACTCCATGTAAAATACGGTATTCAGCTAAATCTGGTAAGACTGGTAGCCGACCCCAACATCGCTTGGGAAAAGGCTAGGCAGAAGTATGATGTTGTGAGAGTTGCTATAAAAGTTCTAAAGTGTATGAGAAAAGGCAATATCTTTCATAAAAATAGTCAAGCTTATATTATTCCCAAGAAAAGGTAAGTACTTTAAAAATATATAGCATTTTAAATTTACTGCTGCGACTTGAATACGAAATACGTAAACAAAGCTCTTTGAACTTAAAAGGAAAATAGTAAAAGGAACGACTATGATTACTTTTTCACGAGTAGAAGTACCTATTTTGGACGAAAGTTTCTTTTAATAATGTCTTCTCAAAGAATTCAAGTGAAAATTAAACCTACACAAAAATATGTTTAAACCTAACAAAAAAGCAAGGAACTCTCCAAACATCCTTGTTTTATATTTTAACTAGCTTCTGCCCGTGACTTCGTCTGCGTGGACTTCAGAATTGGGTCCAAAATGAAATGAAAATGTGAAAGTAATGAAAATATAATAAAATTTTCACCCGTGTAGCTTGCGCTGATAGAAAATACCAAAATTCAAAGCTGTCTACCCACTTAGCTCTTAAAAAAAATCAATTTTCCCTCGGGAATTACTTAAAGAAACGGGATAAAAGGTAGCCTATGTTCTTTTCCATGTCAAAGGCTACATGCATGCCTAATTTCATCCAAATTCGTTCAGCCGTTTTTGTGTGTTGTAGTAAGAAACATCCAAACTTCCACACTTTCACATTTATAATATTAGTAGGAATATTTTCAATGAGGAGAAAAATAATAATTAATTTGGTCTAATCGTATAAATGAAAGGTGAATGTAGCTCGATCTGGTGATAAATAAGGACAAGTGAAAACAACAAACTATTTACAATATTCAATCAAAATTTCAATTTGCGAACGTCCGAATGTTTCATATTCAGAACAAAATTTCAATTATTCCAAATTAAAATAGCTATTTCATTCTAGAACGTTAATTACGTAAAACGGTATTTCGTTTTTAGTTCGTTTATGGTTCAAACGAAAAATACTTCATTTAGCAAATAGGAGAACACGAGAATACACGGTTTAATACTGGGTCAGGTAAACTTTTGTTCTCAGCTACGAATTACCGAGAGTTTTTTGTTTATATTTGTTTAGGACCAAAGTTCATCAGGGCGGGGCGTGGTGCAAATATCGCCGGTCCAATATAATATACTGAACTGGTTCCGAATTAAATTGACGAGACGTGCTCTTATCTTGGAAACTAGGGGATGAAGGACGCGTACATATTTAATAGATCAGCTGGTTTATCTCACGGATGTTGTTATAGATAAGATTTGGGAAAGCGGTGTTATTGCGTGGAAATTGTCTGGTACTGTATGTTAATCTATCTATGATGAAAGACAATATGTTATTGTTTTTACATCTATTTCTTTTCATTATTTTGGTTTTTTCTAAAATTTTATTTTGTCGCAATAGTCACATTCTTATTGGAGGCTAGCATTCAATAATAACGAATATAATTATGCTCTAACTCTCGTTTCATATTGTTCAATCTTGTTTATCAGGTTCCAGTCTATGGCCTACCTTAGAACCCTAATTCTGGAACTTGGGTACCTACCAACAGTAGATAAGCAAATGTAAAAAAAAGTAATACTGTCCACATCTCAGGCGGGGCAAGATTGGTCCTACTAATTCTCCTTAGTTCCAAGTATAGGGGATCGAATCCCACGATACCAGGATAGCAGCTAACGAGTGTAGCTCTTAACTTATACTTACTACCCTCATTTCCATTCTCAAGACGCGGATTAAAATCCTAAGACGCAGTTAATTGAAAAGGTTTGTTGTAACATTAAGTTTTATAGGCGGTCAGTCTACGTCTGCCGAGGGACTGCCGTAATGATAATGTCGATGACCTCTGCTGCATGCTAACTGAATGGTTTGTTTTGTTTTCTATTGTTCAGTTTGGCTTATTGTTCATTCCTAGTTATCGCGTAAAGGATGTTCCCTTTACGTGTGCTTCTATTCCTAGACTAAGGTTATAATGATACAGTGCACTGTTCTTATAAAATAAAATGTGATGGATTGTTAAACAATTGACCTGACTGTTTTAGGGTTTGATTTGTGGAGAAGTTATCTATTAGTAGTTTAGTGTAACATGTGTAAATAATATTTGTTTCGTTTCAAATTATATTTTAAATAAAACATAACAGAGTTATCTGCACTAGTTCCCATATAATTTGGAATATACGACTCCTTTAATTTGTTCGTTCTAAATCTGTAAGACGTTAAAGGGGAGATTGATTAGAACGCTCTCAAACTACTGCATATTTAACACTTAGGCACTCAAGTAGTAGGTAGACATCTGTGGAAAACGGTATATATCTATCTATCTACTAGACGTGGAAATTTATGGAGATGACAATTCGACAATTTAGTAAGTCTAGCAACTGTCATGATTTGTCAACAACTAACTTCGACGAAAAATTGTGTAAAAATATTTTACGTTTTTACTGAAAAAAAAAAACATTTTTCTTTAATATAAGTTACAGTGAGTTACAAAAGTATTTTCAGTTATTGGCTATAATTAGAGTGTTTCACACGTTATGTATAACTTGTCACATGGCAGAGAAATATCACCTCTCCTAGATGTGCGTACGGAAGAGGTTCCAAGCACTCTTATGTAGGAGGGCACTTTCCGGATGTCGTATGTCACTTATCAAACTACTGCAAAGACGAGCTTCTCGACTTACTTTCTGAAAATCTAATGATACACCTACATGGAGCTACATAGCTAGAACGGAAAGATATGGGATTATGTATTGGTTGTGTTTAATACTTAATTTGGTATAGAGAAAGTCCCAAGGAAGTATTAAACTGTTTTTTGCCACGCTACCCAATACCCATGCGGACAGAACCACGGTCTAAAGTTAGTAACTGTGTAATATGTTTTAAAATACCTCCTACGTAATAACAAACATTCCTTCTCAAAGAATATACTCACCACAATTTCCTTTGATATTTCCCAGAAACATTCTATATTTGAACCTTCGTTATGAACCGGTATAATATTAGAACAGATCCTTATTAATTAATTACTCCCTTAATATAATTAACGACTTCCATATTCCTTGTTACGTTATTCATAATCTTGTTAGAATTACTTACGTATTCTCAAAATGTGCTCAAGACACAGGTTCTTATATAAGGCTATTGAGAAGTATTTAAATGGTTTGTTAATTACACTGTTCTGTTTCTTTCATAGTTCACAATATAACAACAACTAGCAACACTAATACAACTAATATAATAAACTTGAAATCTGGCCAAAGATGCAATACTTACAAAACTAATTACTCAACGGATATTTTTTTACGCTATTTTTATAAATCTCAACCCCCAGAAACTTTCAGAGTCGGTTTCCGGATGAATTTTCGTCCTTATGGATCCTAATGGCTTGAAGGAGATTTCGTTTTAATCTTATGTATTTTTACAAGCGCCATACATTACTGATGGATATTTTGTAAATTTCCCAATTAAGTCATATAAGTCAATCTTCGAATAGCCATGGTCCACAAAGGTTATTAACAGTTGATATTCACACGAACCCTGGCGGAGGCTTGACGTGGGTCGCATTACTCCTGTCCTCTGCCTTATCTTATTTTCCATTCTCGTTAACTTGCCCATCGCTAATTTTATTTGCAGCCAGCTTTACAGATTACGTGTAGATCAAAATGTTTAGCAAATTGATACTCTTTAGCGATGTACGAGTATGAGATGGAAAGAGAATGGCAATAGCTGGATAATGACAAGTAGCTACCAAAGATCTTTTTCAAAGAACAAAACCTAAAGTTGCTTTGTTTGGGAATATATATTTTATTATATCTTTTGCGGAATTCAAAAAGTTTTGATAGATTTTTTTACATGTCATTTTACGTAGTGTTCATATCGAGAGTGTATAAAGATAATATTAAGTAGAGAAAAGTATCTCCAACTAAGTATTTAAGTAATGTTAATATCAGCTAACGATCCGTCTTAAAAAGATATCGCAGAAATGAGCCCGCGTATTTATTAAGACGTTCATTGCTTTAGAGTGCGCCATAGTGTCGGTTTCAACAATTACTCCGTCACCAGTCGCTAACCAAATAGTAAGCGAATACATAGTTAGGCTTATCTTTTCAATTTGCGTATGAAAGGTGAACGTAGACGTCGCTCCGGGCGAATGGAAATTAACCCAGCCTCATGAGATGGCTCAAATCCTCGGCCTTCTGTCCCTTTCCCACCTCATAATGAAAGGGAAAATAGAAAGGGACAGCGTTGATAAAATTCCTCGCGACTGGAAAATGGAAGGATTCGAGAGTAATTGGAAATACCTTAGCATTGAGTGGTGCGCCCGAGGTTTGTACGATACAGATCTGTGTGTATTTAACTTGCCTTTTGTATGAATTTAATCAGATTCCCTTAGCTCTGTATTGTATAGTTAATTGGAATTTGTATTGAAAAAATAATCAAGTTTGGTTATTTTACATATAATTGGTCCTCAAAAGCGATCTCGATTATGTAATGAGTCCATTTCCGGTTTCAGTCATCCTAATTGTTAGAATGATTATTTTTATAGCGATAGGATAAAAAAAACTGTAAACACAAAGAATGTTAAAATTTCAATCTGATCTAACCTACATATTGTTAACACCTCCGGGACTGCTAACCTAGTAAGCCTTGGTGAGAATAAAGGGTGTGGACGAAATCAAATAAAATCCAAAACTAGTTTCATTGATATTTCTATTAACAGATGGATATTTCATTCGCATTTTCTCACAAAAGTAACTAGCTACACAATAATTTAGATATTTCGATAAACTAAAATAAAGTCCAAGTCTCACAACATATTTCCTTATTTTGCTACAATCTACATTAAAAAAATAATTACTTAGTAACTTCCACAATAGGGTACTGTTTACTAGGAAAACTGTTTATTATAATAGGCTCAACGGAACAAAGGTTGGAAAACGTCTACACCCTGTACACAACCGCATGTTTGTAGCACACTTACGGTTCTTGCAAAGAAAATCTCTCCTGAAATATTCACTTCGTAAAACGTAAGGGAAAAGCGAAAAGGGTTACAAAGATTGTGGCGACTTGTACACTAGACCACGTCACCAGTAACACACGTAAGTATAACGAAAACAAACCATATTGTATTGAAATAAAAGTGTTGGTAGCATGGAAGTTTTGCGAATTAGTGTGGTTGACTGTACTTACATCTTGTCTAAGTTAGTTTTTTTGTTATTCATTATTCATGTTTGCGACCTCTGTAAGCTTTGTTATAGGCGCAGTGCTTCTATAGTTTACAAAGTGCTCGGTGAACTTTCAAGTAGTTATGTGCTGATTGTCACGTGTTAAGTAGGTATATGGACTTGATGTTTTGTTTTTGGTTTCGTAATAACTTATGCGATACCGTGAACTTTTGAAGCAGGACTGAAATCACTGAGAGCGAGGCAGTTCACTACAAAACATGCAGCAGCGTCTATTGATTTTGTATGCTAGAGATTCTATTGTCATTTGACTACATTAAACAATTCATTTAAAGGCCAGCGTCGCCACATTGATTTAAATTACAATTACTTATACCATAATAATAACGTAATACCACAGATTACTAAATAGTTACTTCGTAAGTAATACTACTACAGAAACGCAGGTACGAATTTCTCGTTCCGAATAGTGTTGTTTGTTTTTCCGGTGGTAGTGAGCCATCGATACCGATTTCACTTAACAGTACCCAATCTTTCAATATGTAGGTAGATAAGCTTAAAAAACATAAAATCTTAAAAAAGCTACCAGTTCAGCGTCACTTAAAATGCAATGGTAATAATTTGGTGAATATCACATTGAACTGATTTTAACATTCAAACAACTCAAAGTTTTAATTTTAATAGTTTAATACGTATAGAAAGTAAGTAGTTTAATACATATTAGTTTAATATATATCACCCATCATTTCGGCCAAAAACCACTTGATACTTGATGTTATAGATAGAGAAAATATTCTGAGGGCAAGCATATAAGATCAAAACAAATAGAAAGTGAGTCACGTCGGAGCTCTTGCTACATTAATTAATACGGCCATAATCCAGGGTTCCCCGCGGGACCGTTAGCCGAAGAAGGTTCAACAGCTACCGTGTAATAATTATCAATGTGCCCTCGGGCAACCCTACGAAGGGTTGCCGGGTTGCTAGAGACACCGATAGATGTGTCCGAGTTTTTGTAAATATAATTTTTAATAACGATGCCCACATAATATAATAACAATAATATAATATTTTGGGAAATCTCACACACGGTCATCTGATCCCAAACTACAGCACAAACTACATCTGTACAGTCTATGGAGTTAAAACTGATCACGAATATATGGCAACCGTACTAGTAGTAAATGTTTGGTATAATTTACAAGCACATACTTTTGAATCATTTCGACGTCACACGGTTCTAGCGCAAACTCCGATCATTAGTATTGAATTTCTGATTTTGATCATCTACTTTTGCTGTTGACGGTACAATGGTGACCAGACAACTGATAAACTTATCTTCTTATACATATATTTTTTTATACATACTAATGTTGTAACTTCATTCTTAGCTCTATGTACAGTACACTCCGTATCATCTAGTTACGAGTATGTGATGATACAGCTAGTAGCTTTATGCATCTCCTTAGTCTATTATAAACAATATCTGCGTGTTCAGAATTATAAGCCTCCATGTGTATTTATTATTGTTGTAAGTTCTCTGTAACGTGTATTTTGAGAATTTCCGAGCATATGCAACCTATTATTCCTTAGAAAACTTTAACAACCCTTTGGTTGCCCCCTTAAAAGTGATAATTATTCAAGGTATTAAACTGTAATCTTACCAAATTAAGCTTTAAATTATATATTACGAAAATAACTGGAATGGTAATCGTCTCTTTTCATAAGAACCTTAAAGACAATGAAGGGTTACAACATAAGTTTGAAGTACCGGTTCTCGTTCGCAAAAGTTTTTTTTTTCCTATCTATAATTATAAGATCTTGATGTTCTAGATAATAACGTTTAGCAAAATCTTGGTTTCGTAAAACCGCTTGATATAAAAATTGTACTGCTAATTAAGAATATTTAATCTTTACCGATCTTAACACTGATCCAAAATTTATAAGAAAAGTCCTGATGACCGATTAAGACCCGGTTTTTTATCCCGAATTAACTCAACTAATGGTTAAATAATATTGTTACTAATCCTTTCAAACTTCGGTAGAACGCTTTAATTCATCATTTTTTTTTCTAACATTGGTTAAATAATTAACTCTCCAACTAATTTGATAGCCTAACATTGATGAAAAAACAGGTTTTGAAACCATTAGTTAGCATATTTAACCGTTGATTGTGTTGACCCGGGATCAAAAAACTGGGCCTTAGTATCTCAACGGCTGTAACTACACAGTTAGAATTTTTTTACACAAAATTTACAAAAATTTTGGGGTTGAAAATGTACTAGCAATATTCATTTTAAAATCCCTGAAGACCATGATAGATTACGAAAATTATAGTATGTAATTAGAAAAAAAAATGTCTTTAAAGAACTAAAAGGAACTACTGAATTGTATGTTATCCTGAGATAAAACACGTCAATTCAAATTGTATTTGATCTTGTAACTAACACATTACTGCAATGACCACAACCCGGTACCTGGTAACTGTTGTACCCAACCCTTCAAATGCGCAGTTAAAGGTTTTCTATTTGCATTTTACAACTCTACCCCATACAGTTCGCGATTTAATACGGTGAGGATAAAGGTGGGCATTATATTGGGCATTCGGGGCATTACACCGGGCATTCTACAATTATCGTATGTGGGAACTGTATTATTATCAGGACTCGTGCAAGAGGAGTTTACATGACCAAATGTTGCTTCATTTGCTTTTTCTGTTGAGTTAACTTATAATTTATTATTAAATAGGTCCTCAGTGTTCTTTTTATATTGCTACGTAAAGTTAGATTACGTTGTTACATCATTTATAATTAAACGCTACTTAACACGTAAATGTCGAAATAGATACTCTTTTCGTATTAATGTTCTCTCTTTCAGTATAGAAACCACAGGAGGATCTTAATCTTAGGCTTTAGCTTATGGCTCCTTTACAGCTCTTACATAATTATGAACCCCATTAAAGGTCCATACATAGGTCTCTCTCACACACACAAATAGCTATAGCCGCTGTAGGTATGCCTTGTTCATGTGATTTTAAGGTCTTTTTACATATAACAACAAAAGAGTCAAAAAATTGTTCATGTTTTGAGTTTCTTTGGTCTTGATGTTTCTAGTTTTCAGTTTAGTTTTTTTAGTTATTTAAGCGTGGATTATACTGAACAACAGTGAAACATACCTCATCAATAGAGTGTACAAATAAGTGTTATAATGACAACGTTATCAAATAATGATACCAAATGTTCATAGTGTAATAATATTTAATGGAAAATAAATAAATAACAATTTTGCGGTTGCGCCACGTCGAGGTGAAATTTCATTACTTATCCGTTTTAAGGAGGGGGTAAGTACGTTGACCTAAATTTTATCTTTTTCCGAAATAAACATGTCTTCCTTCGTCATATTATATTTCCGGCATTTTTTGTCAAATAGGAATTTCCTTAATTTTATGCGGAGTGTATTAAAAAAGGTCCGATGGGCATCATAAAAATGTAGAATAAGCAAAAAACTTGGAAAACATGGGATTGTGTAATTATTATTTTAATGTTTACTGGTTTTACAGGTACATGTACCTAGTGTTGTGGTATTGGTTAACACAATACTTAACTAAAATTTATCAGGTTCGGTCCATTTCACCATTTAAAAAGTGGAATGCATGATAACAATATTAAGATGTTGTCTTCTGAAGTTGTACGTTTATTTCGAAAGTTTGTTCCCTCTCGATTTCATTCCATCATTGGTTGCGAACATCCCCTTAAAATAGTTAAATTTATGGTCAAACTGCGTATCTCTAGCTCGTAATGCCTCTTGAAATAAGATCGTGATTTTAGGACAGCCCAAATACTTCTGCAATAAATTAAATATGATCCCCTGGACCTATATTATAATGTATTTTGAGCCTTATACCCAAGGTCGTAGGGTGAAACTCACAAATAGTAAATCCTTGAATATCTCAAGTTGTAACTATTTGATCGGCTGCAACAAGTTACAAGATTTGGGCGGATTCATTTTGCAAATTAATAGAGAACTTTTATTGGTGTTATCCATTCTTTTTAGAAATTTAGGTAACAATAAAAGAGTTTTACTAAAGTCACAGAAATAATGTGAAATTATGTTTTTCAAATTTCTGATCAAAATATTGGTTAATGGTACCTAAATGAAAAACTCAAATATTATTCAACTGTGATAGATATAAATGAAACATATAAAACTTACTAAACTTAATGAAAAATAAAACGTTTACTTAATTCCTTTAAAAACATTTCAGTATAATTTTATATACCAACAAACTTTCCATAGCAGCTTAAAATTAAAATTTTGAGCATTCGGAACCATGCCTTAGCTCCCAGTTCAGCAGCACTCCTTAGTACCAGTACTACCAGTACCAGCAACCGCCAGCATACCTTCCCTCTGACCACCCGCCTAGGGTCAAACTGTACACGTCATTAAGTTGGTCACCCGACGCGGCGTCCCATGAATGTGGTATCAAACTGTTTTATTGCGGCCGCGCCATGATTTAATGAAATCTTTAATATCAAAGATAAGGCAGGCGGAATGTGGCTCGTAAATTGCCCCGGGTAATATTCTTCGCTCCTAATGCCACTGAAATAATAAGCCCCTCGGCCTTTCTTTACGTACTTATAGCATTTATGCCGATTGTTGTGGCTTTAATTTACTTGTTAATGTTTTAGTATGATTTGTGCTCTAATACCATGTTTAAGCATAATCAGAATTTTTTGTCAGATCTTGAAAATTACGAATGCTCCTACTTTTTAACCGACTTCAAAAAAGGAGGAGGTTCTCAACTCTAATGTATTTTTTTTAATGTTTTTGACCTTTTTGTTTTATCATAAACCCAGTTCATTTGTGTACTTAGAGGAAAATTATTTATGAATAATGTGGAGACAGTGATGTCTACTTCATATTTGTTAGTCCCTAGCAAGTTCCTTGTATCTTTTGAGTGGTGACAACAGAGAATTTGGCGGTTCTAAAGCGATTCATTGCTGTAAGATATAAAAGAGAAGTCTTTAAGTCATAATGAATTATGATGAAATTAAAACTTTAACCTTCCCAAACGAGAAGAAACCTGTACCCAGCTTTGAGACATTTCAAGGCCGGTATTATAACAAATTACCGGACGTACTTTAATTTTATCTAAATTTATATGTCCTAGTATTTCAGAGAACTCAATTCTGGGTTATGAAGCTGGCTTGAGTACATACATCTTCTGTATTTTATATTGTACCATAAATAATTGATATAAAAAAAATAACACAAAGAAAACAAATGAATGAGAAATAAATGAATTTATCATAATGATACGTCATACCCATTAGAAACGATACAAAACAGAAGCTGGAATAGACTTGTTGTAAAAATGTCACGCTGAACCATTCTGTATCTGGCCGTCAGCTATTTGTGTCTGAAAATAAAAGGTAAAAGATTGTATCAAACGGAACGTGACAGCATAAGGCTAGAGGGCTTGCAGCTGGTGACTCCCATATACTGCACTTAAAATAATCACAAATGTTTAAACATAAATAAATACGTTCAATATTTATTTGCATTCCACTATGTTGACAAAGAAAATAATAATGACAGTTGACAATAAAATTAATAAGATTTTGTAAAATAAAAATATGTTATTCTCTGAATGTCTACTTTTTCAGCAAATGTGTCGTGATGTTATAAAGTAGAAATGACTCAACTTTCTGTAACTTGAAGTAGGCACTATATTATTGTGATATTAACAAGTATTCATTAATTCAAACTTCAGGTGTGTAACAAATGTAGTTATTTTCTTAAATTATGTTATTTTTGGTCTTGCTATACAGGATTAATTTAAAAGGAGTGCGTATATTCTACGAGGTAACAGGTCCTGTGCATAAAACTGAACAACTTTTACCGAGAAACTTGGTCAAAATCTTAAAATCTACTTTTCATACAACCATAAGTCATGTGACCTGTCACTGTGTATGAAAATTTCATTTTCCATTTTAAGAATTCGACCTATGTTCTTTGGGGAAAGTTGTTCAGTTTTATGCACCTGATTACCTCGTAGAATATACGCACTCCTTTTAAATGAATCCTGTATAGCAAAACCAAAAAAACATAATTTAAGAAAATAACTACACAATAAGCATTACCACCGCTGCAGCATATGCATTTATATCGGTAAACTAAAAACAAAAGTTGTTTGCCAGCCAAGTCACGTGCAAGGAGCGTCATATCTCACAACAATGACGGTTTAACTTAAGCAGACATGTATAAAACCTAAACGATTTCAACTATCTCGAGTATAGCCACTTTGGGCACGTAATGGCAGCCGAAATCCGATCCGGGACGGGGGACGATTCCACCACACGTGACATCGGTGTGAACTAGCTCTTACGATACACGGTAGGGTTGCCGCGCTTGTGTTCCAATATCTGAACTGTCAAAGTTTGTGACGCTGGTCGGGCGTAAGTAATTGATGTAGTGTAGTCAAGTTATTGGGCCTCGGTGATTAATGTTGAGCTGAGAGAAGAAACGTGTCCGTTTATTAGCTGAAAATTGTGTGGGAAATTAAAGTTAAATGCACCAAAAGCGATGAAAAATACCAGAACAAAAGTATTTTACGGGAAAATTAATCCAAGCCAAATTAAGATTGATTCAAAACGTATATATGATAAAGATAAACCGGTGTAATAATTCTCAATAATTTATTAATTAACTGCGTACTATTCAGTACCTTTGCAAACCTTTAAAACATGAAATCTTACATATCTTTCTTTAGTATCCTAGACATAAGACACCGTTAAAATACATATACCAACATTTTATGTTAGGTACATACTGCAGTTACAACAAAGTTCGCAACAAACACGACACATCCCACCTCGATAGAAGTACATTTGATAAAAACGACAACCCTAGACCCTAGCATGTCGCAGTCATTTATAGAAATCCATTTATTACGAAAACGACCTAACTCGGTTGAGCGCACACGGTAAAGATTTAGAGCTTGTTTCACTGTTCCCTATTTGGTTGGAGACGAATGAATTCCTAAAAATGCGTTCTATTCTTGTTCCTTTCTTGAATAAAATATTTCAGATAAAAATATTGCTAAAATGGTTTCGTGGAGTCGTTATTGAACGTGATATATGTTATGTTTCTGATAAATGCGCTCTGAATAAATCGAAGTTTACGGTGAAATTCGAAAGCTTTATTGGATGTCTATGTTTTATCATTATTTTAAAGTATAACAAACTATATACTCCATTTAAGAAAAAAACAAATGTAAATACATATTACACAATAATTGCGTAGGTGGTTTTTTCCACTCAACAACCAATTGACCACTTACTTTTTTCAAATTATTATTTAGATACTTGTTACAGTAGTTATGAAGTTTTAAGGTACTGACTTTAAAATTTAGTTTTAAGACAGATCAGAAACCTTCCACCCATATCCATATACTAGATAGTCTGATTTGTGTGTTGATCGGCGACACAGTCGATATACGAGCGGCCTCCGTTCACATTACCACGTTTATCCTGAGCTAAGTGCATTATGTGGTTGAGGAAATCTCTCCGCCGAAGCACTTGTCTATCGCAGTACGATTCTGATTTACTAATGCTGATCCTATTTAGATATTGATAAGGTTTTTCTCTGTTTTCGTTTTCCTCGAAGGTTTTTGCTTTCAAGTTATTTGCATACGCCTAAGTTTGAATCTGTTTTTCTTTATGCATTGAGATTTTATTAACATTTTTTCAGTATTTCATATTGTTTAAAAGTTAATTTTCGTTTGTACGCATTTTTATCTATATACGTATACGTATATATTAGTAGGTGAAGCAGGAATTTCGCAAACTTATAGATAAAGGGTGCAGAAGGCTAATTTTTTTTATTTGTGTTAAAAATTTCATTAAATCTAAATAATTACACTAAATCACAACCGTGCATTTGACACACACACACACATTTATACTTTTTCGTTTATTGTTAAAGTTTTTGGTGAAATGAGAAAAGACTATAGATTTTTTTAGATTATAGGTTTTTCCTTACTGAATGTCAAACAACCATAATATAACATTACACACAAAAAAAAACCTTGACCCCTTTTACAAAATTGAAATAAAAATAGTTATGGTCGATTTATGACTTCATTGGGCCTCTAGTTTTATTTTTTAGGGATAAGAAATAACACACTTAACAAGGTTAACAAAACGTAATTTTTTTTTTATTACAAAATTATTTTTAGAATTTCTAGTTTCGTTTGAGCTGGTTCATATTTAGTACCTATTTATGATACTGTCAGTGTGTAAATAAAATTAAATAGTTACCTCAAAACAAACAGCACATCGATAATTCGATACGTAATAGGACCTCTAGATGGAATCGCACCACACTATGCGGTTCTATTTACATAATAAAACAAAGAGGGGAATAAAAAGTGTTGGCAAAAGAAACTTAGGTGCAACTACTGAATGCCACTTTAAGATCCTGACAATTCAATAAGAGATTTGGGTAAATCCTTTTAAAGTTTAGCTTTAGAGTTCCCTCTATTCTAAGTACGTAATACTTGAATAGTTTTCCGTTTTGAAGTGGCTTCGTGTTTGTTTTAACTCGTGGAAGAAAATTCACTTTATCGATACTTAACGAGTCAGAATTACAAAGATAATTCACGTGCCAAAGTTAATACAACGTTATTGTTCCTTTCGTTAGTCGGATATAATTTATTCTCGCTTTTAGCTTTGATCGCTTAAGGAGATCTTTAAAATAAAACCTTTTTGTTTCCTAGGTCATGTATAATAGAGTACCCAGTATTATCGCCTACATGAGCGCTACCTACGTAAATACACCTTAACATTTACTATGTTACACGTGGTAGGCTTTTCCTTACTCCGGAAGAGGAAAATAAATTGTATCTATGTATGTGTTGTCAAGGAAAATTTATAATAAACGAATTATATTATCAAGGGTTTGACTCAAATGTGTGACTTTTTTGATACAGTTGCAGAAAATTGTGTTGTGAAAAAATAGCTTTACAGTTATTAAAATGAGAGAAAACGAAAAAAAGATATAGATACAAAATCGAAACTAATTCTCAAATATTTACACTCAAAGATCTTGAATATAGTTTGGGTAACATATGGAAGCTTCCAAACAATAAAGCCGAAGACCAAACATAGAGCAATAGTAAAGGTTACCCTTTTTTACCCATTTAACAAAGATCCTTTTAAAGTCTCCTTGGGTTCGAACAAGCTGTGTCGCGCCAGAGAGGAGGGCATTTGATTTAGATAACGGGCCCTCTCATACCAGCCGGACCCCTGAGGGCCAAACTTGTAGCACATGAACTGCACTGAATTGAAATGTTTCCAGTTTCATTTGAATAAGTGCCTTCCTTGAGTTTCTTCCTTGGGTTTTTGGCGATCGAGTGTTTATCAATTGTTTCGCATTGGCTTTACCTCAGCGTTTGGTAAATTATTTACAGTAGTGAGAAAGGAACGTCGAGATAATTTTTTAAGGGTTCCGTATTACGAAAGGAAAAAACGGGACCCTTACAGGATCACTTTGTTGTCCGTCTGTCTGAAAGATAAAATTGTAACAGCCTCAATTCAGATCTTAGGTATCTCTTTTAACGGTAGTCCGACTGAAAAGTATTGAATATATGTATAACGGATTTAAAATATATTTGTATATCTGTATTTACCAACCTATGCGCATCCTGCCCTATTAATAATATGTCACCTTCCAGACCTAAGTAATCATCTCCAAATAATTATCAAAATTTTGTTTTTGGTTCAGTCCAATATTGTTTTACAGAAAATAAATTTAAAAAGGCAAAACGTCCATTTGTGTTACATCGGTCTGCGTGAATTCCGTCATCCGTTCGGAGCTGTGGTCCGAAGCGACGGGTATCTGAATAAATACATGGGGCTCCATTAAAACGTCAGTCAGACTGAGTGGGTCTTTGTGGACCCGCTTTGTTGACGCACACACACAACTGATACACTTCAAGACATATTTTAAAGGAGCTCTATTTCACGGCATAAATATCTTATTTATTTTATTAAATACTTTATTCGTATTACGGTATGTGAGTTTAACAAACACCCTGTTTGTAAAGATGTAGTGAGGGTTTTCATTACAAATTGGTAGAATCTTTTATATCTTGGCTTTTTGCAGGATATTTTAAAATTTTACTTGTCGACGAAACTTAACTATACTTGGATCTTATGACTACTTTTCCTGAAATAAAATTAATAAATGACGGCAGAGTAGGATTTACAATTTCATCATATTTTTTAAAAGCGGAATTCTTTTAAGAAATTTTGAAATTGTCAAAGTTAAACCTAAAAGCTTTCGCATAAAAAGAAGTTTCTTTTTTGCAATGTTCTCCGTACTGTAATTGCCGATGAAACTGATAACCAGTGGAGTTTTCCTGTAGACTTCCGAAGGTTTTTGTGAAGTTTTATACGTTTTGATGCAAAGCCACTGAAGACTTTTAGTTTTCGCACACAGTATTATGTGAACAGATATCTTGTTCAAGTTGATAAGAAACTAAAAAAAAAATTTAGTACTTAAGTCTTTCTCTCAGAATTAGGTATTAAAATTGGTAACCTAAGGAGTTCTAACTTTCGCGTGTGTATTCTCTGATCTATAGACGAATCCTGACAAGCGTTGCTTGTATTTTTATTTCTATGTCAAATTCACGTGTAATAATGTTAAAAAAGAAACAAAAGATACTCTATCTTTTGTTTCTTTTTTAACATTATTACCAACGTAAACCAAGTCTATAAAGTTTGATACTGATTAAATATCTCGACGTTGCTTGCATAATCATATTTATTAAAATATAAAGTTTTTTACGACGCAGTCTACGGAAAGGACTAAATTTAATCAACCTAAGTTCCAACGACTAGCACCGTTCAGGTTAATTTTAAACTTTTTTAGATATAAACTTATACTTTGAGGACGTCGCCAGGGTTAATCAAATCTGATCTTAGCTTCCTGTAAACTTGTTTTTAGCTGCTGATTACATAATCAGAGCTTATTTATTTTAAATTTAACTTGAGAAATCGCTAAAAACATAAATTGTGTTTAAAAATATGTATTTTTTTTATATATATTTTTAGTTCTTTTACTTGTTTTTTTTCTTTATTTTTTTTATGTTTAGCTGGTGTGCGTCTCGTCTGTGGTTGCAATAAATACTTTTTCTTCTTTCTTCTTCTTCAAGGCTTTATCAAATCATGTGTTTGACAGGTCTGATTGTAAACAATTAAGAGAAATAAACGGTATTGATTCTATTTTTTATCTTCTATTCGATTTTATAGGTAGGTAGTATATAATATATCTATACATTGATTGGACGGTCGGGCGGTAGGTAATTATCGATAAGCCTGGTAATTAGGCGTCGAGCCAAACGGCATTTTTTCACTATGCAATCAATATGTCTACACAATGCACTCGTTTTTGTCTGAAAGTAATGAAAGTGTTCATCTGAGTAAGCTGTTGTCGTTTTGTTTCTCTATAGGCACTATAATTAATATTATAAAGCTGAAGAGTTTGTTTATTTTTGGTAGAACGCGTTAACCTCTGAAACTACTGGTCCGAATTGAAAAAAACTTTTAATTTTAGCTACTACAACTTTTTGCCTTGAAACTGCAATATACTAAATATTATTATATTCTAACTAAATGAAAATGTCAGTCATTTTATCGTAATGCCATGGTAAAGGAAATCACAAAACAGCAACAGTGAAAAAAAGTCATAAGTATATTAATTTAATATTTAAACCAGATTAATTAAATTCTCTCTATTATTTAAAAATATAAATATTCGTAATATGATGAAAAAAACAGAATTTAAATTTTCAAATACGATATAGAAAAAATATTTTACATAAAGGAGTACATAGGCATAAATCATAACTAACCCCTTAAGTTCTAAGCCCGTCCGCCTAACCCCTCGATGTTCCGTGGGTGACACGTAACTTTTCGAACGTCCACTAACAAATCTAATTTGCACGTCCATTGACGAGTCGAACTTTTTGATAGAGGATTTTTGAAGCGCCATACACGGCTTCCAACACACTTCGCGTTTTTAACGTACCTACTCTGCCTTGATTAAGCAAGCATTTTGCGAAAATTCTTTTGAAGAATTTTCAATATCCAGTAGAGATATTTGAAATGCCGACATAGGTAGTTTGTGTTTGGAATGTTCAGATGTTTTTAAGATTTTGTTTTAGTTGAATTGCTGTAAGATATATTTGTAAATGATAATGGCCCGTGATCAAACGAACTGAAAGATGGAAATGGAGAATGCAATTCTTAGGGGTAGTAAATTTCTTTGAAATACGTACGTATAAATTAAATAATTTTGAACTTATGATTATATTCTACTTGTACCTGCAGTATTTTATCTCTGTTGCACTTTGAAATGGGACTCCTAATACTTGCCTTTAACAGTAACCCGTGTCTCATCTAACAGCACACATAAAACCTGCTTTACGTTTGTTAATCATCATTCACTGTGTGGCTTTATGTTTATAAAAAGTTAAACAACAGAATATTCTAATTTCAACTTTATTACGGAATTTTATAAAGCATAAAATAATTTAATCCTAGTTATAACCTTAAGAGTTGAGACAAAATAAGAATAAAAGTTATACAAGTTTATAACACTAAAATGTATAGGTTTTTTCCTCAATTTTTCTTAAAATAATTAAATAATTATATCGTCATTTTGTAATACAATTTTCTGGCATCAGTCCATTATAAGTCTTCCTCTTATATGAAACACAAAATATTTCAAAGTAAAGGACAATGTCAGATATCGGCCTACACAACTTTTAATACTAAATTCACACGGACACAAAGTTTTTACCTACAACAAATTAAATATATAATTCTAACTTATTAAAAAATATTTAGTTCCCTTCGAGAACTTTTCAAAAAGAAAATCATTTTAATAAGTAATTATTTTAAATCATGTTCTCGAAAATCTAGTTTTTCTTTTTTAAATAAAAAAAGTTTCAGGTTTTTACCTGTTCTGCCACTGGAATGGATTCCAATCGATTATTCTAAATAATTCAAGCCTTTATTTTTTTACTCTTTATTTACTCTTTATTTTTTATTTACCACCTCACAATTGTCTTTCATAATATACCTAAATAATATGTTAATCGTATTTATTATAAATACATTTAGTATTTTTTATACATTTAAAAACCAAATTCAAGATAGGTACCTATTTTCCTTGTGTTCGATAACTTATCGATAATAAACTATAAATTGTAATGGTAACCCTGATATGTTACGTCTACTGCATTTCTGTTCTGTCAAGATCGCGCGCGCTTTGTTTGTTGTTGTCGGTGTTTTTCTGTGTACGTTGCTTTCTCGAATTTCTCTGCGTTTGCGTTATAGACTTAGTGTGCTGTATCCATACCTCCCACTTTGTGACAATGTCCTATCAACGTTGTATTAATTATGGTATAAATGTGTTCCGGATGAAACGGCATTTAGTTGAATCTGACGATGTCCAATCATTGTTACGGCAATGGACTTCACTTTCTGAGGTAAAGTACGATTCTTATTAATAGAATGTACACTATTTTAACAGAGTTTAATGTTAACTTGTATCAAAAAGGAATTAAACTATTCAATTACCTACTGTATATTTTTTGTTTAATTTACTCTCTACAAAATGCATACCTAACCTCCAAATTAAAATGTCTGAATAACTTCTTTTCTAGAAGTTCAATGTAAAAGTGGAAATCACAGAAAAGATTTTGACATTAAACTACATAAAAAAACGTAAGAATTTTCACTGTCCATGACAAATTAATATTGAGCCAAAGTTGCTATGGACATCTGACATTGTCCTTTATAATAATTAAGTTTAAACACAAGCACCAACCGAATGATCATATAAATCGTTATTTATTCCTCCGTTTGATTAAAAATGCACATTTACTCAGATCTGAAACATCCAGGATCTCAACAAAAAATTAAACAATGAGCTACCCAAACATTTATTATTGACGTTTATGGAGAAAATTCTGAGTTGAGTGTTAACCCGCCAACTGCCACAAAATTTTTGTGTACACAGAATTACTAACTAAGGGCTCAGGACAATACCACAAGGCCGAGATGCAAAATTAATTAGGTTGCCTTATCAATCCACAGTCGGCTTACGTGACGTACGGTAATTCAATATTCGTACAGGGCAGGTATTCAAAAATTCATAAGTACCTGACCCAGGTATCAAAACATTCGCAAATATTGTAGACATTTTTTGCGTTTAGCGTGGATGATCAGGAACTCGAAGTTCGTAGCCGTTTACATAATGAGCTTGGGTTTGAAGACCATCGGCATCGGTCAGGTTAGAATCTATTCGATTACCTTCGACGACAGCGCGTGTTTAAAATTATTAAGTGTATAATACTGCCTTATGTACCAAAAGTAAGCCATTTCTTGCCAGACAAATAAGTTTAAAAATAAATAAATTTAAGCATATAATCTTTTTTACAGTTTCTTAAAGTACAAAATGGCGTTCGTATTGTGATCTCCATTAATAACTGGTGTCACGCTGCATCTGTATTCTATGCACGAGACACGTCGACTGGAATGACGTCACGTCGTGCTCAATGACGTGTACAATGCAATGTGTACTTAACATGCATGAAGGCATACTTAGTTAAACTATTGTAATAAGTAATTTATAATTTTTAAATACAGTGTTTTTTTCGTACGTTAATCTACTAGTACCGATAGATACAACTGAGGAACTCATGTGAAAGAAAAAATATAAACCGCTTGATTCATTAACTAGAAGAATGATTACTTACAAGAGAAACTTGGATGATATTCAAATATAAACTAATTTCTTTATGGCCAGTTACTGTATTCAGTCAGGCGGTTATGTCTAGCTTTTTCTGTCACAAAAAACACATAAATTATGAACAGAACAAATATTTTGTAAGCTTTGGACATCAACGACGATGAGGCCAAGCTACCGTAGATCTCTAAATCTTTAAAGCAGAAAAAACATTATCAAAACCATTTTACCGCCAGATAAAACTTGCATCAAAAACAATACTAGTAACAGTGAGTGCCGTGCGAGGCGACTAATTGACCGGCGGACGGACGCTGCCGGTCCGGCTCACTCGCGGACGCCGCCGTCGCCGGTCGCCGGACGACCGACACCGTGTACATTATTCACTCACTCAATCGATACTCTCACTGCCCGAGCGGACAAAGGGTTGGATGTCACTGACAATGTGCGTTTTTTTTAGTTTTTATAACAAAAACTATTTCGATAAATGTTTTCTTTTTTGTATTTTGAGTTGCTTTCAGTTGCAGTAACATCGAGATAGCTTATCTACATATTATATTTATTAATCTTATTATAATACATTTTGTCACTCTTATTTTTTTATAGTTTAGATTTTAGAATATCATTTTAAGCTTTGTGTTGATTAGTTCTAATATCGAATAGGAATAAAGAGAGGAACGTGCATTTCCATTTGAGGAAAAAAATACAGTAAAGTGGAAGATACGGCTTTTTACTGACTGTGCTGCTGGTGCTGCATTTCACCCATACGTTTTTTTATAAATAGCAAACATTACACTATAATTTCTCATAAACTGTTTCTGCCTTTGATATCAAAGCTATTATGTATAACATTTAGTCTTACTATAGTGAGTAATAATGTTTTCGCTGTATTTTTCCCAACATCTTATATACTAAAGGTGAAGTTTTATAAAGGCATACATCAAAGTTTATCGATAAGCGTCTCTATCTGCATGTCACCGAGGCCACGCTTAAACTTGCAAATTAATTCACTAGATAGCCACTTGCAAGAAGCACTCCATAAACCAATTTACACCAAGAAACTATTGACTAAACTAACCACGTTATTGGCTTTGAGGTCAAAAAGTCACTAGTCACAAAATGTTCGAACATCGGAACTAGATTTATGGAGCTTTGAAAAAAAAATCATTACGCTATGCACGTAAAATCGTTATTTTCGTTTTAGGTGTCTACGATTATTGCCGTTATGAAATTTTATAACTTTTAGTTAATTTGTCAAAAGATAAAAGACACCAAAATCATATTACATTAAAAAAAAATAATTATCAGTCATTTTACAATTCTAACATTCAAGGCAAACAAAACCAAAATTAGAAATATCATTTTCATTACTAACCCTAAAATTATTTTCAACAAAGTTATCTTTTGAAATATCCCTTCCGTTATTAACCCTCAAATTACACGGTGATTATGAGTGTTATAGAACAATAACGAAGTCATATCTGCGATATATAAAGGTGCATTACCACAGAGGCGCGCTAAGTGTTGTTAATTGACATTTGGATAACTGTCGCGGCGTTCTGGAGACCCTTATTCTGATAATGTATAATAATATGTTCTTGCTATTGGGAAAATAAAATGTATATAGGAAGTTAATATATTTGCTTAATCGTAATTAAAATATAAGTTCGCAATTATATTATTTTTAAACAGCTTCTTGGCTATGTGAATATGCTTTTAGCAGTCACATGAATCCTGATTATTGCGCATGGTCCTATGTATTTTGGTTCTAGCTAGTATTTGTGTAAACCCCTCGTGCTAAGATAAATGCTTGTGTTACGAGTGTATTCACGCCAGTAGTGCAAACATATGATCGCAAGTCTCACGCCCTACCCTACTGCCGCTTAATTATTTAAATAATAGGTGAATTCTTATTTCTTTGTAAGATTTATTTAGTAAAGATAGACTGGTTAAACGCGGCAATAACTGCAAATGTAATAATAAATAACTCGTTACCTAAAACAATCCAAGAGTCGTCCGCACAGAATAGGGATGGGACATGCTCACTATTATTACTCCGGAAATCCGGTGGATCGATAGTGATGCGCCCGTGTTCTATATTTATCATTTCTCTCGCAACAGTTACAGATAGATGTAATATGTTCCGCCATTTCTATTTTTGTTCTTTGAATTGTTTCATTGTTCTCCATAGATGTGATTTGGTTGGGATTCAAATCTTGTAGTATGTGTGTTTAGGGCAAGTAGGGGGGAGTTTTTGGGAGTGCATAACTTTGACCGATGCTGTTGGAGTGGTCAGCCTCGCTAACGTACTTGATTAATAACATTGATAAGTATCTCTACATCACTAAATCTCTATATAAATGCTAAAAAAAATCTTAATTCAAAAGACCAGTAATCTAACAAACAGTTTTTCAAATTTTCCTCAGTCACAAAATATTAAACAGTACACGGACGATTGTGTACCTAATAGGTACTTGAGTACCAAGTCAAACAAACTTGTAATCCAGGGATTTTGATATGTAGATAATTCTGCCGGACCCAACAGGACACTACACCATTAAAACTGTAACTAAACGCCATCAAAAATCGCTTACACTTTCTTATACGACCCCAACATCAGCGCTCCGACCCTCAATCCAGAGATTATGATTTACGTCACACTAACCGCCGTGACTTGGTACCTGGTAGCACACACAAAGTCACGTGCTCCGTACATTTAAGTCAACTCTAAGGGATGGGTACGGGTCAACGTAGTCTGGTCTAACCAAATCCAGGTATGGTGCCATTTGGCTAAGGTTCAACCCTGTTCGGAAGGGTACGAAGGCACTGTAGGTACGACATGCAAATATTGTTGTGTGGTGCGAAGGAAATGATAAAAGCGATCTTGGTGGTTAGATCGGTTGTCAAAGGCCTAGTCATTACTGCTGCTAGATAAGTAGTTGGCTTTGCCTAACCGTAGATTGCACTAAAGGTATAGTAGGTACCTACAATAAATTGGCTAAAGGATAGGGCTCGGAAAAGTCTTGTTTTCTAAGAAGTATTTCGAGAGGTTTAAACTATTCAGCAGAAATTCAATGAACCAACAGCAACAAAGAAATATGGCTAGCGTATAATAACATATCACTCTAGAATTTTGTACAGTGTTTGTTAGCCTGACGATGAATCATGTTTCTGTAAGGCTAACTTGGTAGAAAATCCCGCTTTTTTCTCATCCCTCGGTCTTCTTTCAGAAAATCCCAGTGGCCTGACGTTCTCCGAGGCACTTTATGACCTCAAACCCGGCAGTACTCGTCACACGAATGTTGTTCTAAATGTAATGATGTTTATAATTACAAAGGATTGCAACCCCGATATTGTTATGAATATAAATTGTCAACACCATTGCGGGTGATGGTTTGTGTATGGTGAAGTACCTATCTAAATTTTATAAATGTGGAGTTGGAGAAGTTTAATATTCTTGTTAGGCTGGAGATGTGCGGCTCTGAAGTTTTGTTGCTTTACAGTTAATAAATAATGCCTGAATTATTAATCAGGGTTTGGTCTTTGTTCTTCGAGTATTCATTATTTAAATAATAGTAAGTACCTTGTTTATACTCTTATATAGCTGCAGGAGCTACAAGGAATGTTATACTTTAGGGCAAAATGTTCAGTTTAGAGCAGTATGCAAACCAATCTAACCCACGACTTCCCTCCTTAAATTGTCTCTACTTTTAGATAACGCTCACAACGATAGCAAATGGAATCGCAACTCGATATTTTTTCCGCGTTAGTGTCCACTAACGGTTTCGACTAAGCAAGTCATCGGGCGATATCCTCCTGAATGGGGGATAATAGAGTTGGCCAGATGATTTGTCGGATCGATCCCTATTTTAGGAAATTGGATTTGTAGATCGGAGGCGATAAGACGCCGGGGGAGGCCGGGGTCGGGAAATAAACGGTAAAAGTTTAGAGGCCCCTGTTATCACTGATTTGCGTATATCGATTTTGGCCCGTTCCCCGCGACGTGGATTTATCTCCTTTTTCTTCTTTCATCTACCACCTGAAAGGATTATTCCGAAAGAAATATTAAACGAGTCATTTGAAAAGGTAATTAGGTGATAAATTGGTTTTCGTTGTAAATGTAAAAATAGGAAAATGTATTTTGGCGTTATGGAGTAGGAACAGGTATTATTTGAAAAGTTAAATCAGTTTAGAAAGCTACCAAGCATTAGTTTTTTTCGTTGAATATTAAATCGGCGACTAAGTGCTTCGCAGTGCCTTATAGATAACTGTTTCTCAAAGTTTAGACTTTTTACAATAGAAAAGAACATATTTTTGAAATTTATAATACCAACTTTTAAACTATCGCGTTGCATGATTTTTATAAAATTACGTCACGGGAATCAGCGCGAATTCATGCATTTACCTTATAATGTTTATAATGTTACCTTATAGTGTTTGTCACGTCAGCTTCATATACATAAGACAATAGGCAATCGATAAATCGATAAGACGAACGACAAACAACCAATACAAACAATTGCATAAAATAGTTTCAAATATTGGTACCTACTAAATTATTTTAATACTAACTTTATTATTTCTATGTTGTATACGAATCTTAACAGTACGTGAGTGTACAACCTAGACGGGCTTATCGTGTATGCTAATACGTTCGAAGCTTATGCAGTGTACAATGAAGTGCACAAGTGCTTGCAGTGTTCGCTTATCTAAACTGCGAGTAGTTCGATTATTGTGAGTTACGAATGTAGGGGCGCTGTCGCGGCGCTTTCTTCCGAGCAAGTTAAGGGAAGAGGAATGGTACTTTTGTTTTAGTATTAAAAATATATTAAAAAGGTTGCATAATATTTTTTAACAATAATTAAATTAACTTATGGTACGAACCTATGTTCTTTACTGTTATTCGTAGGTACCTATAGCTAAGTTTTTTGCATGCCTATACCTAAGTGAATTTTATTTTTAAGTAAACAATAAAAAATATTTAATTTCTACTTTTACAAACAACATATAATACAAAAACATTAATAATGCTTCAATTGCTATTTCAACATGGCATACTCGTATTTACTTTACCAAAATTTATTTTAACAGTTCTGCTTTTGCAGCAAAAATAACAAATCGAGCTCAAATATTTAAATTTGATTTGTAGTACCTACACATATTTTATGGCGAAAATATGAAACGTAAACTGTAATGTTGTTATATAAATATCGAAGTACTTTTAACGAGACTCAATAATATATCGACAAGGTAAGTAACGACTGAAATTGCTTTTTTCCGCGACTGTATTTCATGATTTCATATTCCTTTACGGAGTCTGATTGGATTTGTTTATGCTACTGATATAGGTAATGTATTTTTTAGATACTTGTAATTTACGTATTTGTAAGCCGTAAGCTTTGAATATATTTTTTTTATAGACGGAATTTGTATAAGGGATGATTATCGCATCAGAGTTTTTTTTTCAGAGTTTTATTAGTTTTCTAGGATATCTTTGTCCCATTATTTACGTTGAGAAAAATCCTACTGCACTTAAAACTTGCAGTAACTTAGGTATTAATTAATTTATTTTACTGTTTATGTATACATAAAAAATAGGTACATACAAAAACGTTTAATATTTTTAGCTATGAGAAGTTTATTTAGAGTACTTTAAAATATTTATTTCATAATTTACACTTGACTAGTTAAGAAATTTGTAATATATATTTGAACTAAAATAATAAACAAAAAATTTGTAAAAATTGCATAAAAAATAACAATAATATTTATGAGATTCTCTTCAAGAATCTTCGAAGCACGTAAATCCAATCACGAATTACGAGTGTAAGTCGTTGTTCTGAAGTTTTCCGCTGCTTAATTTTATCGGGAGGGTAAGACAAACGCAAGGGAAACTATTAAAATAATAGACATAGGGATTCACTTTCCTGTCACGTAGCCGACCAATTTTAAAGGGAATCCAAAGGTAGCCAGATATAAGTGCTCTGCTATAGATTCCTGTTGGAAGCAGATGGTACGCTTTGTTGTTTAAAGATAGATAGAAATATAGTTTGTTGGTTTTTAAAATAAATATATTTTATTTGTTTACACGTGAGAAAATTAACATTGGATGGAAATTTGAATACCTTTGTTATTTTTACCATTAAAAAGAAATTATGACATGATGTATGTTGCATTTTTAATTAATTGTTAAAGTTCGGTTTATAACACGGCTAGGCTAATGGCTAGGGCGTCAGACTTGCGATCATGAGGTTACGGGTTAGAATCTTATTAAACTACCGACGTGAACCTATGTACTCGTAACACAAGCAATTTAGCTTAGCATGAGGGCTTAACAAGAATACTAGTAATTTGTGATCCACATTGCTAAAAATCTTAAAAACAAGAAAATGTTGTCGTAACGGATTGCGCGATAATGTTCACTGGCTTATTTGAGCGCTACTTGACCTAATAGATATTTCATGAGGCTTTTTGACGACCTTCCATCCAGTCGTAATGTTTCGTCCATTATAATCATACCAAAACGTTTATTTCTCTAATTAATTACGCGGCACGGCCAGAAGTAAAGTTGGGCGCGTAAAAATACTCAGAGTACGTTGCCAACTCCTTAGGGTGGTATAAAGTTGACTTTTGTTTCGTTTTAATTATACGCCAGCGGCCACCGGGGGTAAGCAGAGTTAAAAAGTTAATTAGCTTTAATTTTAACTGCCGGGGAGGTAGGTATCGTTATTGCATATTGTGCCAATTAAATTTGAGTGTTCGAGATGAACGTCTTGGAGATTTTGTTTTTTCTTGGCCTAATGTAAAAATTATCTCAATTCAAACTGTATACTCTTTACTCTTTTCATTGGTTGTTTAAAGAATAAAAGGTTACCTACTTATTAAGTAAGGTAAGGTAGGTAACCTATTAAGTTTTCATATTTCATAAGTTACTACGTAATGTTTTGACAATTAATTTGATCGTTGTGTTGTTTGCAAGCATTTATTGAAAACAGTACCTATGACAATTCTACCTTCCGGATTCGTATAAAAGTGACCGGATTTGACCTTGTTTCCCTATGTACACAATCCTATCACCAATTCATCGAACCGGGATGACATTTTGTCATTCATTTTGATAATATTTATGAATATTCCCAATTTGAATAATTACTTTTTTTACGACAGTTGAAAGAATTCAATTAATATGCAAAACCGTATTGGAATAAATTGTATTTTTTCCTTATCTCTTTACAGCAGGGCTTACGTTATTCAAACATAAAATTTTAAATACCGACATCTTGGTATTATAGGTAGCTTTGTTTTCTTTTACGCCGTCTTTGGGGAGCCCCAAGAAGCCTTACAATAGCACATTACATTTCTTATATTTACGTAAAATATTTAATTTTCATTAGGAGCCTAAAATGATGAATGTAATAACGAATTTTCTTTGTCGTGCTACCAGAATAATTATTATTTAAATAAATAACTAATCATAAATGAAAAAAATTGTTTATAAATTTTTTTTTGAGTACCTAACAAAAAAATATCTGAATATCACGTTTATCGTCATAGTGTAGCATCAACCAACTATGAACTTGTGATTTTACTCAATATTAAATTTAAAGATTGTCTGGACGTTATAAGAGGTAGAATTTATATTTTTTCTCAGGTTAGTCAGTAAGGAATTGTCGACTTAACGAAAGTGACGTGTGAAAGTGATTGTATGAAACTTAATTGCAAAATAAATTATTTGTAGATATATAAGTGTCAATTGTCAAAAAATATTGTCAATATGTCTCTTTTTTTTTTTTGCGTCCTTTTTTTAATGTGCATTGGGTGTGTGTGCATTAATAAATGGTTTCTCTTATTTTCATTTGAATTTCAATTTGAATATCTATTATTTTCTTATTTCTACTAACTTGACAATTTCTGTTTGAAACGTCTATTTCGTTCACATACGGCTACGATAGGCCTACGAGACCTCAACACTCGGTCCTATCTATCTACCATACACCGTGGAGGGTAACTTTTTAACTGAATTTACGTGTACACGATGAGATTGTGAAGGTTTTATTCTTCTGAATGTTGAGTACGTTCAGGAAACAGTTTGTGTTCGTCTTCCTTCTTGTGTGCCATATAACATAAGCGGCAGCGGATAATATAAATTGTAAAACTTTATAATTAAATTTTATTGCTAATTTAATGTTAACAGAGATTGCTATATCCTTACTTATTATTTTATTATGTCTAACGAATACCAGTGAACGATTTCAGGCACCTATATTACTTTCATACCCCCCCCCCCCCTAATACTGAAACGCTAATTAACTTTAACACGTTCTTAAATATCTCTGTCTATCTATACTTTACACGTAAAGTGAGACAGTATGAGACTTAACGGTGGTTCAGTATTCCCCCATTAGTTAATTATCCTAGTATAATCATAAAAAAAGGTTAGGTGGTAGGCGGAACTATACAATCAGTAGTCGCAATATCTGTGTCAATGTGTTTGTTGTTAACTGTAAATAGCGAAGATACAGGGTGTTACCGAAAGGATATATGAACCCAACAGGGATAAGAGTTCATCTGGTATCGTGTCGACTTACATTTTTTTTTTAACTTTTGATCTCAAATTCCGACTCTATACCTACCTGGTGTACTCTTCACCCCATTTGGATTTATTTTACACCTGTACCACTTTTCACTGACATTAAGAGAACTATGTTGGTATACCTCAGCTTTTTGAATGAAACTGGTTCAATATTTTACGTTACAAACGCTTTGATAAGTCTGTCACCGGCAAGGGTCTATTCTTAGACCGAGACCACAAACGGTACCAAAGGCAGTTTTAACGACTCAAGTGCATTCCAGTCTCAGAGCTATCAATTTCTTAGCATAAAAATAAATTAACATTTATATTCCAGCTCGCTTGGTATTCACCCCTTGAGCCACAACAGGGGGAAGGCACCAGATGTCGTAAGGGTGACAATAAATTTTATCGCCGTTCTCCGCGTATTCTCAGCACTACAAAACCGTAAGCTCGGATTTGAAACATAAAAGAAACGGTATATATTATTTAAATTGCTAACTGTCACTTTTTATAGACAACCGCGTAACACGTAAAATTCTGGATAACATACTCGTGTAGTTTATGTGTGCGAACTGTTTTATACACCTGCGTTTCTTATTGAGAATTGGGAATAGCTGCTTGTTTTGCTGTCTTTTTTATTTATGTTTGAATATAAGATTGTCTGTAACATTTCAAAGGCTTATATCTGTAGCGCAAATGTAGATGAATTGTGTAAATTATGAGTTTCATATAAAATTATGCTTTTCCTAATAAAAAACGTTAACTGTTTGCGTTATCTTCAAATCAAGGTTCTTGAGCTTGCTGGATGTGTTTAGATTTCTTCGTGGCTTGTAGTACGTGCATTAAAAAAATAATCCCTGAAGTAGGTGTTAAAAAAGAGAGAGGTTAAAGAACTAAATAATTACAACTACTGGGCGAATCAGGGTGCTGTCTTCAATTCAAATTCAAAAAGTGCTACAAGGTAGCCTAATTTAAATAAATGATTTTTGAATGTTTTATTAAATTTTCTAATTAGAAAATGATTGAGTGGAAATACGTTACAGTGTTATAGAAACATCGCGCCTTTGAGTTACCAGTTTCTGTTGAATTTTGCCTTCACTAGTTGGAGGGTTAATAATTTAACCATTTGTTACAATTAACAATTGATAAATAAACGCGTTCTACCAAAGCTTGAAACCATTAGTTAGCATATTTAACCATTGGTTGAGTTAACTCGGTATCAAAAAACTGGGCCTAAGCTTTTTACATAAAATCACGTGTTTTCATAGCTTTTGCAAAATATAGCGCATAATGGCGCACTTATTACAAGCAGATGTACGCAAGAGTCGTTTAAGTATACATAAATTCTTATAAACACTTCCTTAAAGCGAGGTTCCACTGATTTACCGGTTTTATCATTTCTCCATATACTTCCCAGTTTATAGGGTATCTTATATTTTTTATTGGAGACAATAAGAGCTTAATAAAAAGAAAATGATGACGGCAGCATCTGGTATAGTAAAGACTTTCTACGTGGCTTCTTTATAATGCAGTCATATTAGCTCATAAATAGAAAGAGTGTCGTATTTTTTGCCTTGTTTCTAATCTGCCTTAATCTAAAATTTTATCGACGACTATTTATAAAGAACCTGTAGGCATTCTAGAATCATCGTCTGCCTAGCCTTTGCCGAGCTATGTTGTTGTCGGCTTCCAGTCTTACGGGAATTCGCTGAAAATACCGTATTTTCTCCACAACAGCACATCGTGGTCTGATCTCCACAATACATTTTCATGGGTAGGTAATACAGTATTCCAAAGTAAGTCTTCAAGTAAGAATTTTAATGAGTTCACGCCTGTCACAGATCGACGTATAACAGTCGGGACCAACGGCATACCGTGCTTGCCGAGTCTCGTACGGGGTTTCGGTATGTTTACAAATGGTCGTCCATCCACAGACCAACCGCGACGAGCGCAGCTTAACCTCTCTTATCGGTTAAACCGTACTGCTTCCACAACCACGAGCCCCTCCACAGTAGGTATTCTAGAATCATTGATCAAAAGTTAAATCTCCATGCAAACATTAATACCAACGCGTCCATAAATTTCAAACATAAAATAGCTACCAACAACCACAAATTCTAAATTAACATTCGAATTCAAATTTCAAATTTTCATTCGGTTCCATTCAAGTCAATACATTATATCGAATAGTGCCCGGGCTTATTTACGTGGTCGGCGGGACATATTTTATGCTCCTCCAATCGATATGTCCCGATTTAGACACGGTTAATGGCCCGAAATGTCCCTGTTTTGCCTTCCGGTTCGGCTTCGGATTCCTGCCGAAAGCCTATGCAGACAGAACCTGAGCTCTGATGCTCTAACGAAGCTTTGTTGGCTATTTTTAGAGAGATTTAGTGAATAAGGACCTTATACAAGTATTTCCTTTGGTTATATACTTTTGCTACGAACTGAATTTCGTTTGATGAGATTATTTTAATTCTGTTATAAATGTCTAGTCCCGATTTTTCTGCTGGTTAAGCCTACCTAACTCTAACATCTAACATTTACAGCTTGGTAGTTTACGCGATTTATTATTCTCAATAGAGCTGATTTTTTTTTATATACTTAGAGTTTTCAAATAAAATGTCTCTGCCACAGATTGTAACGAGCGCCTGTAGAGTGAAAAATACCTAACGCCTACACAAATAATTAGAGCAAAGTTGCATGAATGCGTCACAGTAAGTGTTGGTAATTTGTTAGGATCACAGCGCTTGAAGTAAATTAGTCGTGAACGTGTCCTCGTCAATAAGAATTAGACGAGATTATTGACGAATTAGATGAGATAATAGTCAAGTAAGATAACACGAATAGTTAATAACTAGGAATACCTACTTATACCCTTTTACACGAGTTATCGGGTCCCTAAGTCGCAACTTTTATCTCCAATTATACGTGTCTCTTTATGAACGGCTTACACGTAACTCTACACAAAATCCTGCTTTTTATTGCAAATATCTGTCTTATTTGTATATCGATATTTTATTGAAATCTATATAATATTTTTTAAGTTAAACGCAATAAAGGTGCTATCCACAAGGATAAACACTAGGACTTGTTAGATATTACAGACTTTATCCATTATTTGTTGGCATTGGTTGACATTAAACACCGAAATCTTCAATGAATAGAAGATGAGGAGAGTTAGAATGGTAGAATGATAATAATAGTGTGGCAGTTTTGCATTCTTAAACATAGATGAGTCGTGTATGAAATTTTGTAAAATGTTTATTATTATTGCATACTGCATTAGCCTGCTGTTTAATCTACTTAGATAGTATAATTAGCTTATGCAAAAAAAAAGGTTTATGTCAACTCTCCTTTTTGCGGGACTTAAGATTTAGTATCAGATTATTTAGATCATAATTATTATCTCTGGATCCGGTCTTCAAACTAAGACAGCCAATAAAGTTGTGTACCCCAAATATGAAAGAAATCCTTGCTTCGATATTTTCATCCCGAATACTTTAGGTAGTTTAGGTATAGAAGGCAATGTTTTTCATAGTATCTCTACCGAACCCGGGTGGTTTGTCGTTATTTTCCATCACATCCTTAGGGATGGCTGGGAGCGAAGTGTAAACACGGTTAAAGTGCGTGCGCTTTAAGTTGGAGTGCGCTCTCAAATCCTGAGAAATCGCTGCGGCTTCGGCCGTCTCTCGACACGTCTTGGATATTGCCTTGAGTTGAAGGCTCTAGCGATTTGTGAACGATGAAATCCAGTTTAAAATAAAAACTAGTAATGTGGGTCGCACATTACAAGTATTCTTGTTAACCCCTCGTGCTAAGCTAAATGCTTATTACGAGTGGGTTCACGTCAGTAGTGCAATGGGTAGGATTCGAAACCGCGATTTCATGATCGCAAGTCCGATGCCCGAGCTTTTAGGCTACCGCCGCCGCTTCAAAATTAGTAGTATCTAGTTATCTACTAGTAATCCACGTGAAATGGTTATTAGGTTTACTAAAAGAAAAAAAATCCTAATTACGTCCAGAAGTGCAATTTTACCGTCAGGACTAACAGTTGTTGTAGGTAAAACTTGAGAAATTTCTGTTATGCATTTAAGACGTATTTCTGGTACCTAATTAGTAATCCAGATTATCAAGTTACTAAGAACTTAAAGTACTAACGATGCCAGCTGGTAAACATAATGTTAATTCCACCGCTAAAGTCTATTCAATACGCCGGAATGTCAAGAGGATAATGCAGATTGATTCGGCTCAAGTCGGAGGAGACAAATTCGATTTGCGACAGTGCGGTGTAACGCATAGATTTGACGCCTTGAAAAATATACCAGATCCTGTGTTGAGATTGCACTTGCCTGCTATTCTATAGCTAGCTATTTTTCTACCTCGTTGAACTACTATTGGCGCCTTCGGCATAGTTCGAACGGTTGAGTGATAGATACTGCTCCAAGATTTTATTTCGTCCTCTTTTCGTGATATTTTGTAGTAAATAATTATCAAATTATTTACAGTATGTATTATAATAATAATAATAATAATAATAATAATAATAAGCTTTATTTGTTCTCACAGTATAAAAACCTTACGATTAAATGGTTACAATAATTAACAGTGATCGTGGATTATCAATGTATTATGGTTGAAAAAATATCCATAAAAGCCGTCTGTTTAATTTACAGGATTTTTATTGTTTCGAAGTTTCTTTTATTTTTTATAATTAATTTGAGTCTTCATAAAACTCGAGGTAGCTTTCGGTATAGTAAAGTTATTTCTTACTAAACTATATTCACGACTGTTTTAGTATATTTTCATTCTTGTACTCCCGCACTAAGAAATTTAATCCTTGTGTCGCGGGGGGTTTCAGAAACATTCAAATCACATGCATAAAAACACCCAGACTTGTGGGTCACACAAATGCTTGTCCCAAACGGGCATCGAACCCGCAACACGTCGCGCATAGTGGTAATTAGCGTGGTGACCTATACCACTCGGCTATCCGTGCAGTCTTATTCAATTTGGCTTATTCAAACCTAAGTCAGCCAAATGTCGTCTGACATCGTTCCTTCAAGACCTAAGCTCTAAATTATTGTGGATAAACAAAGAATATCTATTCAAAGGGTAGCGCGCAATTTATTTTTGCTTCGCGAAAGGCATACAGTGTCGTTCAGTAAACTAGGCCTGCAAATTCGGGACACGTTCGCCGTCGCAGAAATGTTTCTCGGATGGGCTTTTCGAAGAAACAAAACTCGCGATACAATACAAGTTGTCCCTAACCATTTCTTACACAGCTGGTCAAAATGGCCATTTACATTCGGTGTAGAAGTTGGATTTTTTTGTTTGTCACCGATGGAAAAGTCGGAGGTCGATTTTGTTAAGAATTCAATTTATTTTTGTATTGGAACTAGAATTGTTTAATCCGAGAGGTGCCTTGAAGTGCCAGAAGGTGCCAACCTACTTTACATTATAATATGATGGAGAATTTCCAGGTTACTGTGATTAGAAATTTTAATATTCAATTTTAAACCACCTCTTTTTTCGACAACGGTCGTAGTGGTACAAACAAGAAAGTAGGCGCAGTTGCAATATAGACTCAGTTCGACGATTGTTATTTCCTTGTGTATAATAATAGCAGCGTATTTTTTCTGCACTTAGACCTCTTCTGTTTTTTTATGTAATACGATGACGAAGAAAGCAGCGTATGAATTTGTAAGAGATGGTCAAACACATCATTATTATACAAGACATTATGTATTTATTGTTTTTTTGAGGTTAACGCGAATATTAGACATTGAAATAAAACAAATTTTAAACAGTCTTTATCGGGGTTTATTTTGAAGTTTCCGATGTTTCAACGCCTTTGTAGGTATCATGGTTACAAGCAGACACCTGCATAGACGTTTAGTTTTACTTCAATATGTAGATATTGAAGTAATTTTTTTGCATAACTCTGGTCCATTGAGGGGCTCGTGGCTAAGTGTAAGCCGTACGGTTTGAACGATAATAAAGGTTAAGCCGCGCTCGCCGCGGTTGGTCCGTGGATGGGTGACCATTTGTAAACATACCGAGAACCCTCCGTGCCTCGGAAAGCACGTTAAGCCGTTGGTCCCGACTGCCATCTTTGACAGTCGTTAAGTCATTACAATTCTGGCAACCAGTCTTACTATGGAATACTGTATTACCTAGCAATAGGTTGTGGAGGTCAGATAGGCAGTCGCTCCATGTAAAAAACGGAATATGGCTAAATCCGGTAAGATTGGACGCCGACCCCAACATAGCTTGGGAAAAGGCTAGGCAGAAGAAGAACTCTGGTCTATTGAAATACCTTTAACTTTACTTGTTTTCTTCTGTTTTTATTGTGTCCGTAGCGATTTAATGTCTCTTAATAAATGTGATACTTCCAGCGTGTCTCATATGAGTCAGGATTGATACAGCATTATATCTACCCCTGGTATCTATTCGTTTTGTTATTATTTCAGCATGTATCACGTTCCAATGTTTCAGGGGCCATATACAAAATGTCTCACAGGATAATCAGCTTTATTTCTTATAGTATTAGGTGTATTATTGCTTAAGATTTTCAGGTATGTTTACAAAATTCGTGTTCTTGTCACGTGCGATTCGACTCGCCGGTCGACGCGTGTGCCTTCTTTGTTCGAAGCTATTATTTTTATCCGCATTTTGTACTTATTGGTCCTGTATTATGTGACAGCGTGCGCGTTATTAAATAATCGGATGTTCGTTTAGCTAAGGATGTTGGCAGGAAAAGTAACAGGGATAACATACCTTTATATTAATAACGCTGTTAAACTTTGGGTAACAATATAGCAAGATTCATAAAATTCTATGAATGTAACACTTGTTTTTAGACAAGAATAGGTTTCTTAAAATAGTAAAATTATATGTTTGTCCCTAAGCCAATATCGAGGCGCGAATTTATATTTTAGTAAAGTACGAATAAATTTTTATCGTCGGATTTCCCTAGATTACACTTTAAGCGAGGCAATTTACTTTAGAGTGGTTATCACCCTCTTTGTTCGCTTCCATCTCAATAGTTTCATCTTCCCCAATTTCAGTCGATCACACTTCCTGACATTAAAAAGTACGCTTTTCTCAACTGGCAATTTCGAACCAATTCAAAAAATCTTCGTAAAATCGGAATTTATTGGTTTTGCCGTTGAAAATATAACTTTCCCCATTTAATGTTAAAACGCTAAAATCTTTTTTACAACCCGATAAGCGTTATGGCTAACCAGCTGCCACTTTAACAAATTATTGGTAGATTTCCAAGAAAAAAGTTGTCACCCCCGCGAAGGGTAGAAACGTAGTAGACGCCTTATTTGATAGCTTGATTTTCGCAGGGCGCACGGAGAATGTTAAATTACTGGCAAAATGAAAGATAATAGGGCTGCATCTTAACAGGGAAGTTGCTCTACTTTCGAGGAGGGAAAAAAACTTTATATCCCCAAAAGATTTTGAAATTTCTACCCCTGGGGCGCGGGAGTACTCGGTATCACATTATTTATTCATGGTTTTTTGTTTAAGTGTTTGAATGTAGTAGGTCCTATTTGGATGATCTCTTTACTGTATCATAAATGATTTAAGGAACGGATATTTAACAGCGTTCTTACTGCAATAAGTGCATCTCTGTGAGAATTATTTTATTTTTCAAATCTAATTAAAATCAATATATATAGGCCTTCCAAACTAATTTCATGTAGTTCGTAAATATTTAGTTCCGTATTACATAAATGTTAAACTGCTTACTGATTTGTAGGATACTTTTATTTTTTAGTTTATGCTCTTTTCTTAAATGTTCTCATGTAACCGTTCAGGGATTTTCTCAGATACTCTCAAATCTTTGGTGTAACTTATTTGTTAAATGAAACCACAATTAATCGAAATCGAACAATTTATTGTAAACTAATACGAACGCATAGTAGAATTTAGGATATATATTTGTAATATTAATAGTACGATAACAAAACATTGACAATAAAGCGATAACTTAGTTCACCAACATTCGATAAAGTTGACGATTGTGGTGAGTCTCACGATGAGACTAGAATCCATCAACGTTTACATTATTACAATATATCAAAACGTTAAAGCTATATAAAACATGGCCAATGAAATGACAACAGTCTTATGTCCTAGAAACGAGATTTTAGTTACATTGATATAAATATACGCGCTTTGTTCCAATCACTTCCATTTGGTTTGCTTTGGTTGCCCTATATATAGTACAGTCGATCAAAAAAGAATACTAAAGGCTATTTTGAATACAAGAGTTAACACTGGAAAAATGGTATAGAAAAAGATTCTGGAAGTGACTGGAATTCAGAACGCGAGATAACATTACGACAATGAGGTCAGTGCCAGTGCAGATATAGAAAATAATTTCCTCGATATGAAATTGTCACAGGCAGGGGAAGACAGAGGAAGACATCTTGCTTTTGAACAATCCACAATCTTTGTGGAATCAGTACAAAAGCTACTACAACTTCGGAAAGGATTTTACAATACTTTGCGGATAAAGTATTTCTCATGTTGACAGTATAAAAGTACAAAAATGAGCAGAAGATAAACGCTAACAAGTTATAGCATATCTTGCATAATATCTGTATTTACAATAGTGTTACAATTATCTAAATTATCATATTTAGAGCGCGGAGAGCTAGAAGCTTTCGTAATTCTAGAAAAATACAGTGGTAACCTGAAAGTGTTGAAGCATTTATTTTATAAATACAAGTACTAGAGTACAAAAGCAGTCTCCAGATTAAATTCGGTAACGTAGCTTAACGATATTTATTTAGAATTTTACAATTAAAATACATTTGTTCTAAAAATCACTGATTTCTGGGTCTGTGTCTGCATACTTGCATGTGAAGGGGTTTCGTAGCCATGAACAGAAGGACCGGTCGCTATGCTGTTTGTATTTCGCGGTAGTGTGCTTTTTAGCATGTGCTCGAGCGACTGCTGCTCGGCGCGTTGGGTAAGAATCTAAAGAGGATGCATCTGAATCTCTGGGCACCGAATCGTAGCCTGATTCAGCCCGTCTTGACGTTGTCGCAGGACTGTGTTTTCCAGTCCGCGGTGTAGACTCATGACCACTGTCATAACCATCAGGTTTAGAACTGGCAACTACCCTTGCTATTCCCTTATCACTTTTCTCCGTACGTGGTTCAGTTGTTACTACCGGGGCTGTCACTTCTAGATGCAAGTTTGACTTTAGCTCTTTAAAAGAAGGAGCACCGCTCCCAGGCAATCGTCTCTCTTCTCTTAAATTAGGGTCTGATGCTCCATCTGGATGCCTAAGGGATGCAATACGCGCATCGGTTATGTCATTACCTCGGTACCTCTCGAAAGGACCGTAGCAGTCATTATGTGCCTCTAAATCTTGATATGCATCGCATTCTCCTACTGCACTACCCGGCCTTGACATAGTTCGTTTGCAACTATTACATATTTTATCACTAGGTCTATATGCTGGCTCACTATATACAGAACCGTCACCTCCAAATTCTTCCGTATCTCGAACATTAGATAGAGATAATGACTGAAATTGTGGGGCTATCCTCGTGATTGACATTTCATTATCGTCTAAAATTCGTCGAGAGCCGTACAATTCAGTTAAACTCATTAAATCGTCAATCCTTGATCGCGATGACGGTATACTCTCATGAGGATTCAAGTCGAGACCACGGTCTCCACTGTATTTTTCAGCGTAGAAACCTATAGTTTGTCTAAGATAAGCTTCATTTCTAATTTGACGTTCAACTTCGCTGTATAAAGATAAAGTATCTGTAAAAGTTGAAGCTACGGTCAAATTTTCTTGGCTAAGAATTCTCAATGGATGGTCATCTAAATCTTCTTGATCCACTTCAGGCAAAGGATTTTCAGAGAGCCCCATACAAAACGCTATATCTTCTTCAGTAACTTGCAGACAGCTGTCCTGCATGGGAACAGGTTCTAAAGGTTCCTCAAATTCATATATTTCCAAAATTTCATCATCATCGTCATTCGGACCTCTACTCATGCCATGCGGATCAATGTCCCTACTATGGTTTGAAACATACTCATCGTCCATCCGTAATCTTTCTTTATATTTACTATCTAGACTCTCCATAGATACTTCTCGACTGCTGAGACTACTTGGCTGCATTATAGGTAATGCGGGTGGTATTTCTGCTAACTCTTCACTATCGTCATCTTCGTCGATCTCATTTTTGGCTTGTTTTGGACATTTTTTCTGCTGGATATTTTGATCTGTTATAGGAGGACCAACATTTTCTTCTTCTATTGCCATACCCTTAGAACCAGCTTTTAAACCAGTTCTAATGGTGGATTCCTCTACATGAATCCTTCTCATTGAATCTTTCGTTACAGGTTCCATCTTGTGGGCAGTTTCTGGTTCATCAGAAGTTTTCAATCCAGGTTCCTTCTGTGCTGTTTGCGCTCTGTGACTTGGTGAGTTGTGCCGTGATTTATGAATCTGTGATGTTTGATTTTCAACCCATTTCCTAATCATATTTTTCTTGTGGTTATCCATGTAACCGTATCCTAGATTTTCACTACCGTGGGAACCAAGGATACCCATTTGAAGTGGTAATGGATTCAAAGATTGCATTGGCACAGACTCAAATTGAATAGGTACTTTTGTTTCTTGCATCGGACCATCAATCCAAGTTTCACGTTTCTTTCCCTGTGTTTCCTTGATTATGTGTCTTGCTTCGACTAGTTTAGATTTTGATATTCTGGGACCGTCAATCCATTGTTCATCGCTATTGCTTTTTCCTTCTTCGGAAAACTGTTTTTGACCGGTTTTTTTCAGTGGAGTTGATTTGGATGCCGCCGAGTGTGCCGGAGACCCTTTTGGAGTGTGATTGGGTTGAAGAGTTTTCAGGGGTGATGCTTTTGGGGATGAATGTAATTTATGTACAGGACTTTTTTCTTCAATTACTTTAGACAGTGTTGACTTATGCTTCTGGTCAGCCGCTGACCCTCGTAACGCTTTGCTTAGAACGCATCTATTGTCACCTGAATTAATGTGCGGTATGTAAACGGGCGGATGTTCGCCATCCGTCGCGTCGTCCAAAGGTCCTACGTAAATGACTGTGTCTGCTGAGAGATCACTGCTTGATGGATCTGGTTCACTACTGCTTGGTTTTGAAGCGTCCTCACCAGAACTTCCTCCGGACCCTGCATTGTTATTTGATGAGTATTTAACTTTTCTTCGTCGTAGTCTATGTATTCTTGAAGCTAGTTGTAATGTTGTTAGCGTATCCGAATAGTTCTGGGCATTTGGCGATACGTGGACAATCATAGCAGTGTGACATGTTAATGATCCTAAACATTCTTTCAACACATGTGTTAAATTGTGGTCTCTGTATGGTAGATGCCTTTGTCCGTTGAATATTGCAAGTAATATGTTTCCTAAACCAGAAAGTGGTATTCCACCGTTTGTTTTTCCTCTCTCTGAGTTTCCTAGGTCGATTAAATGCAGGCGGCTGCGTCCTCCGGCAACTGTGAACAAAGAGAAAATATTTTTAATTCAGGAACTTTGTTGTTTTGTGACCAGTTAAATATGGCAAAGAATAGTAAAACTTTAAACTTTCATTTAAAAAGATAAGAGTACGTTAAAACACCTAAGCACTTTAACGTTATATTTATGTGCTTAAATTATATTATAGTCCCGTAACGCAATGAAAGCCTCCTTTCGGCTAACTGCGGCATGCCTTTATAATAAGGTACGGTGAATTTAGGCGGACTGGGAGTTTAAAATAAATTAAACTACTTGTATAAATCGTAATGACAATGAGAAAACCAGTTTAATGACTCACCAGCGCCTTTTCCTCCAACACTATATTGATACACATGGAGGGTGTACAACAAATGACTGTCCTTTCCTTCTTCTCTGGTACCTCTTGTAGCGAGTGCAGCGTCCAGATAAAATGCTGCCTTTTCAGCACTGTGCACACGAAGTTCTGATTGATTCTGCAGATGCGTCCCGAATAGGGGATCGTCTCGAAGATATACTCCTGGTGATTGCTCCGTGTCTGCGTAAAAAAACAAATAGTTCACTTTTTTTCCGAAATATTATCTTTTAATCCATTATCTGCCTATAACAAGAAGTTGTAGTCATTGTTAGAAAATACCCAAAAATAAAAAATTAAGCCGAATTTCCACTCACCGTTCTGATAAGGCGCTAGCAGGTCCCTGATTTGGTTGGTGTTCGTACACAATTCTACCGCTGACACCCTCACGGAGAACCTCGTGCCACACTTGTGACGTTGCTCTGCTATTCCTCGGAACAGCCACGTGATGGCACACGGTATTGCGCCGAGAGACGCTGGCGTGTCTGGGCGCCCCAACATTGTGTAGGATTTACCTGTATAGAGAATTTAGGGTTTATTTGGAGGATCTCAGCTATCAGCTATATAACTTAAGATTTAGATAAAAGTGCAGACAGAATAATTGTTAATTTTATTTAAGAACCAACAAAATATCCTCGATCAAGTCAAGTTTTAATAAAATTTTACAATTTACGAAGTGCTTTATCTATTTCTTCAATATCGAAAGATATAAAGGTGTAATTCCAAGCTAAACGACTTGATAGCTCATCGTTTAAATCCATAATTAAAGTCAACAGCGCCACAATAAACACAAGAAATCACATTTAATACCAGGTAAGTGACTTTAACTCTATGTGGTACCCCAAAATCCTTCAATAATTAAAACGAGGTTCGAATTATTCACTCAGTTGGATCTGCGATCCCGAATAAGCGGGATGTATGACTAAGCTTGGGTTTAGTGCCAACATTGCCGCATTTCCCCGAAACTTTCATCTCGCGAGGCATTCAATTTACATCTGAAACCTTAATCTATGAGGGGAGGTTGGGGTAAATTACCTCTTTCGTTTATAAAGTCTTCTTGTTTTGTGTTAATGAAAGTATAAGCCCATTTAGCTATTGTTTGTCCGCGGTATTATCTTAATCGCTTCGTTCGGATAATCCGTCGCAACTTGCTAAATTGATTTCGTGTCCCGATGAAACTTATTAATAGCTTGCTAATACTGTTAGGTTGGAAGCTATTGTGGTGTTATCAAATTATAATGGTATTGTTTGTTCAATCTTAATTTAAAGTTATTCTTATTTACATTAAGATTTCAAATAATTTTGTAAACATTAATTAACAGATACATACTAGGGTTACAAAAAGAATGTCAATTTGTTTCGTGACGAACATTTGATGCAGCCACTCGTATAGGTCTATTATCCTCCATCGATCCATAAAATACCACAAAAATGGATGTGCATTTTTTATCTGGACACTGACTTCTCCGAACACGCATAGTGTTAACTTGAAATCCAGTTTTAATATCAAAGTTTTGCGACCACGAGTGTGCGAGCGAGAGGGAGATAGCTCGTATTTATCAAACTTTCAATTAAGAGCACTCCCGACTCTTTGCCATTTAGATGCAAATCCCGCCGTCGAGTCGAGTGAGAAGTTTCATACTTTATAGTGCATAATTAGGGTTGCCACCTTTGAAATGACTTGTGGTTCCGCATAGTGGTTTTAGTGCAGTCGAAGAAACTAAATGAGAACCGTTTGTTATCTATCCGTTGCTGTTACCACAGCTGCACTTAATATACCTATACGAGTGAATTTTATACAAATGTTATCTGTAATGCGTCCTGTTGCATATTAGCATAATTGTCAAGTCCATGAACATCAATCCACTGCCGTTTAAAAAATTAATACCATAGACATGAGAACATTTAAGAAGGAAAGGAGTTAGTAACTGAAACGACTCGAAAAATTTAGGTTTCTAATCTCTAATCTATTTTGGTGTAAAACTGAAAAGCAGACGAACTTGTTTAAAATAATGTTTTTAGAATAAACAAAAAAACTCAATCTCAATTAAAAATGCCAACCCTACGTAAGTCTTTTTAATCAACACCTTTGTCTTTGACCGTACCTAGAACTTGATTATTACCTGTAAACATCTACTTAGTGCTATTTGTATAGTTAATGATAAACCAGCGAGATATCCTGTGTTTATGTGCGTTATGAACTGGGCAAAAAAGATTTTGCTGCCATTCAATAAAGTTTCTACAAGATAGTTAGATATCATATTTAGATTGGCAAAGTGATATTTAAACTCGTTTCGTTATGTGTCACTTATATTATAACTGCAATCAATTAACTAAAACCAAACAAGAATACTGACTAGTAATGTGCGACCCACACTCCTAGTAATCTTCATATAAAAAAAAAAACCTATTTTCTACTTCTTCTAAATATTGCAAATAATTTTAAAAGCTGCAGCTTTAATGGCTAGGACGTTGGACTTGCGATCATGAGGTTCCTGTTCCAATCCTATTGTACTACCGACTTGAACCCACCCGTAATACAAGCATTTTGCTTAGGACGAGGGGTTATCAAATATTCTAGTAATATGCGACCCACATTGCTGGTATCTAAGCTTAAAAAACCCACCAAGTCCTGCGTGTCCAAAGCAGAAGAGGCAGCCATCGGTCCCATTGATGACGGCATGAATGACGTCAGTCAACGCACTGGAACATATCTCCGTCTGTAACAAAAAAATAAAAAATCTAAGACTTAAAGAAATACGTCAAGCAAGTAGTTAACCTTTATGTCATAGTAAAGTTTGAAAAAAAGTGACTTTTTAAGTTGGAGAATCAATCGGTGTGCGTAAACTGACAGTAATGCCCACCTCAACGCTTCGCTTATGAGGCGTGCTAAAGTGTATTATTTCTTATAACTAATGATTGGTTTATCAAAACTTCTAAAAGTTAAACGTTAAAGTTATGGGACTCTCCTTTGGAAGTAAAAAAGTTTTGATACAGGGAAGACAGTTCCCTGGACTGGTGGTTATGACAATATTACACGGGGCTTACTGTCCGAATGCATAGAAACCGAGTACGCGCAAGAATAGTGAAGCACGTCAAACTATGTCATATCAACACGTTTGGTATGTAGCGCTAGTGCCACCTTAATTTTAAGTTCATTGGCGTTTTATGTAGTGAATGGGTGTCACAATGCAATAAATATATAGGAAACGAAAAACGGAAGAAGTTACATAATGCTCGATGCACATCATTTCACTATTTAATTAGCTACGCGCTTGTATTATGATTATTTATCGCGGTGTTATTAATCTATGATTAAAAGTTAAATAAGGCATTATTTATTGGTATAATCAATTAATTTTTTTTTTTTTTTTATAAAAACGACGCCCGCACTAAGGAATTTATTCCTTGTGTTGCGGGGGTTTCACAAACATTCAAATCACATGCACAAAGTACACCCAGACTTGGAACAAGCATTTGTGGATCACACAAATACTTGTCCCATGTGGGGATCGAATCCGCAGCACGTCGCGCACAGTGGTAATTGGCGTGGTGACCTATACCACTCGGCCAACCATTAATAAAAGACAAGACTAATTACATAATTGCAGCTATAACACTACATAGTTCTACCTCTTAGAACGTAAAATTCAGCCAACCAGTAAATATAATTACAAAAAATCTCAAAGTAACTCTAAAAGGGTGACCACACATTAAATTTCCCTAAAATTTAATATTATCGTTACGCAAATCTCTTCACAAAACACCTTTTGCTCCCCTAACTAAAACAAAATTGTCTTAATACCGTGAATAATTTAGTAAAATCTGGTACTTAGGGTGTTTGTACCGGTACCGTCCCAGGGTGTTTTCTTTCGTCCGGGTCACAGGTAATTACATGGTCGCACTCAGATTAGGGGGAGACTTAGTATGAAATACGTAGGAAAGTGTTCTATTGGTTTCGCTAGTTTCCGTCGGCCATATTGCTTAATCATATAAAATTATTTAAGTTGAGTAGTAAGAAATTATTTCTGATATTACCTATAGGGCTTTTCAAAAAGAAGTAGGTTATGAAAGTGGTATAGAAGTAAACCATAATAAGCGCAAGTTTGTTCAGTTATTGGACTAATAATTAACCCTATCAAAATCTACGGCTATGCTTTCATTTAGAAGCTATAAACACAAAAATAAAATAATGTATCTCTTATCCTCCGTTTCAAAGAAAATGTTCTTCAGTCAACGATTTATATAAATAGCAGCTATAAGATAGAAACTTTAATACTTCCTATTATAATATAATGATCTATTGTTGCATCAAGTTTATGTTTTTTCCCCAGTGTTTTCGTTGGCAGCTTTCGCAGATAATTAAAAGGACTTAAGGTGAAGCACTGAGATTAGAGTGCGGTAGGGCGGCCTCCTTTTGTGTTTTAATTAGGATTAACAAAATTAGAACGTTTAGTAGTAGTATGGTCTTTTTTTATTTTAAGAAGAAAACGTCTGGGTGTTATGTTATTCCCTATACCTGAAAAAGGGTTAAAAGTTACAAAATACTACCACTTTAAAGCTGAATGTGTGTTCATAAGTATCAAAAAATTGAAATTTTGTGTGCATATCGGGTAGGTCTGAGAATCGGCAAACATCTATTTTTCACACCCCTAAGTGATAGGGGTGGCCCTCTCCAGATTTTTTTAATATGGCAGAACAAAGTTTGCCGGGACAGCTAGTAATGTATAAAATGATGTTGGACGATTTTTATAAAGGTTTGCAAAAAAATAAATACATTTTTCGTAATAATATAACATAAGTAGATATAATGACAATGACATACGGCAATATATTCTATTAATTTAGTTATATACCCACTTAATAACTTGTGACGTCTATGAGCATCAATAAGAGTTTGATAAAATACACTCTTAAAATAATTTTAAATCATTTATGTAAATTCATTTTCTTTTTCATTTCATTTTCTTTCATTCTTTTATTTTTGTTTTTTTTTTTCATATAAATAAGGACCTGTCCACTCTGTAACAAGCTTCGTGGTGTTCCTATCTCAGGGGATATACACTCGACACGGAAAATACAGAAATTGTTTTGAATGAAAATTTTAATGATGGTGACTTCGTTTACTAATTAAGTGTGCTTAGGCCGTTATAAAGGGAAGCTAGTTAATCAATTTCATAATTAATTTAGCTTCAATTCATTAATTATAGATTTAAGTAGGTATAATTTATTTAAATCAAAGTGAAGTTTCTGATGTTATTTGGTATTCATAGTAAAGGTCTTATTTATGTGTAACCAGATTGACTGAGTTTCATTTTAGATACATATTACAATATATTTTAGAAATATGCACGCATACAGGATAAATTTAAAAGGGGTGCGTATATTTTACGAAGTAATCAGGTGCATAAAACTGAATAATTTTCCACAGGAAACAGGTCGAAATCTCAAAATTGAGAATCAACTTTTCATCGTTTCATCTTTTCATACAACGTGACTGGTCACGTGACTTATGTTTGTTGGGGATAGTTGTTCAGTTTTATGCACCTGATTACCTCGTAAAATGAACGCACTCATTTAAAATTTAGACTGTACAGTTAACAGCAGAAGTAGTTGATGAATTGAGTGTACAACTATTGGAGTCAAAACTGATCACGAATATATAGCAACTGTACTAGTAATAAATGTTTGGTATAATTTACAGTCACATCCTTTGAAACACTCCGACGCCACACAGTTCTGACGCGAACTCCGTTTATTACTATTGATCATCTACCTTTGCTGTTGACTGTACGTATATAAAATTTATGAGCAATAAGTATACCTACTAAATATCTAATAATATCACATTCCATCCTAATAGAGCACTTTATTAGATAGGACTTATATCCCATTTTCATTTTAGCTCGATGATTTTAATTATAACAGTTCATTAAGTTAGCCCACGATGTGATATCATCCGATAATTATCCATGCAGTAATAACTTAGCAAACCTAATCACAGTAAATAATATTAGAGCACTAAAATTATCGGATAAACACAGTGACGTCAAAACCGTCCAAAGCTTTTATTATTTACTAGCTGTGCCCCGCGGTTTCACCCACGTAAGTTTTCCCCTTTCCCGTAAATATGATTTTTACAGTAAATTTTCCATGGTTATTAATGTTTATTCTGCTATTCGGGATAGAGACGTATCCAATAAATCAAGGATCATGAAAATCGGCCCACCCGTTCTCGAGTTATAAGTGTTGTAACAAACCCGACTTTGTTTTATATATACAGATTTATTTATTTAGGATCTCCAACAAAGGATGTACACAATCACTAGAAATAAATAATCGACAAAAGTATCACGTAGGTATTATTATCTTTTCGTAGGTATCTAAATTGTAACTTGAACTTTGTCGCAAAACTTCCATAGCCCAAAGGTCAACTTGGCTACGTAATAATGTAGGGGGCAATTGTATTTTAATGGTATGAGAATTCAATATTTCTTGAAGGCTTTCAGGCTAGAGAGAAGTTATGTAACGCAACGTAACAACCTTATTGTCTTTTGAATGATTATTGACGGGTTTTGACGGGCCTGTTGGTCTAGTGGTTAGTGACCCCGACTGCTAAGCCGGAGGTCGTGGTTTCGATTCCCACCCAGGACAAATCTTTGTGTGATGAGGAAAGGTAATTATTAAAGTTTACACGTAATTACTTAATTTAATCGTAATGTTTACGCAGTGATGTCATAAAGGTATATAATCACGGTGGATCCCAGTGGGGTTGACGTCGGCCTAAGCCCCTGTAAGCCGTTGTCCGGCCGTAGTCCGGACGTCGTCCGGTCGCCGTCCGGTCGTTGAGTTATTGCTCGGATAACTAACTTACTTGTCACTAATTATTGTGCCATTTGCCAAAGAGCATATTTAGTGACCGATTAGTAAAATATCAAATATCATTGTTAAATAGTAAGAAGAAGGAAGGCAAAATCTAATTTTACCTCATCTGTGCCTTACGAATGACAATTTCTCAAAACTCCTTGGAAACACAAACAAATACAAAATTTAAACAGTACGAGTTCTAGCCGCAAATCAGTATGACTATAAAAATATCTCTACACATGTATTTGGTAATAACATCAAAAGTATAATTAACAAATCATTATTTACCCACACAACTGAACAGTCTTGCTTACAGCTCAGTTTCCAGCTGTCTCGATATCCAACCTCCTTACCTAATCTCCTTTATATACTGCTGCACATTTAACACTGCGAGCTTAATGTGTATACTGTAATTACATCGGTACATGAGCATTAGGCGGTTAACTGATTTATTGTACCGTTTATGGCGCTGTGACTTCTGATCGGGATTTCTGGTCTTAAGTGGCTTCGTATGTTGGGAAATTATGAGGAAGTGTAGCGTGATATAGAGTATGAAACTATTATTTTTTGTTTTATGTAGGTAAGTTTACGTAAGTAATGCTTTAAAAAAATTAAGGCAAGCCAGATTGTGTGAATTATAAAGAAACTAGCTTCTGCCCGCGACATCGTTTGCGTGGATTTCAGAATTGGGTCGTCCCTCGGGAATTACTTAAGGAATCGGGATAAAAGACCTATGTTCTTTACCGTGTCAAAGGCTACATGCATGCCAAATTTCATCTAAATGCGCTCAGCTGTTTTTGCGTGATTGAGTAACAAACATCCAAACATTTGGATGAATGATCCACACTTTTCCACACCATATCATCCACACTTTCACGTTTATAATATTAGTAGGATTAATATACAAACAAAACAAAAAAAAAAGAAAAACGTTCATTTATTCCAAATTGGTATTCCAAGCAACAATAACTTTGGTCAGTAGAGAATTTGCAACTGCAATTTTTTTTTCTCGCGTATTAAATGTAAAGTACTCGTAATCTACCAGCCTAACTGACCTGAATATTCAAATGTAATAGGAATGTACACAGATTTAAGCTGTGAATGTGGTAGACATGGAGATTACACCATACTAATGGGATTCGTATGCACTGGTGGCGTTGTGTGAATTGTTCCTCTGATTGTGTGTGCTGTGTTGTCCATGTTTTGTTGTATGGCTCAGCGTTTCGGGGACAGCGCATGTTTGACAGAACCAAGAAGTTTTACAGTTTTATTTTAGCTGTCGCTTTATGTATATTTTTTTATTAATTTAATTTGATTTTAAGACAATATTTTTAATATTTTTCTTAGACATCATAACGAAGTTTCGAAATTATATACATTAAAAACTATGTACTGACTCCATTTGAACTGTGTCATATAAGCAAATCGTAACAAACGATTAAAAACTATTTTAAACTTTTGTTCTGAAATCTCGTTAAAACCGCTAAAAATTTCTATCGTTATAGAGAAAATGTGAAAATTCCTGTACTCATAGAAGTTGAGAGCGTTATTCGAGGAGTGCAAGCCGTTTAACAATTTAAACATGGAAACTCGCGGCTCGCTTCGCCGGCGACATTTTTGGTGCATGAAATTCAGAAGGGGTGCGGAAGCGCGCGACGGACGCCGTGTGTGTGTGGCCCAAGTTGGGGGGGATAGCGGTGTAGTCTCATAATGCAATTTTTATCATTTTTTATTTTTGTTTTCTGAGGTTAACGCGAATATTAGACATTGAAATAAAACTACTTTAAACGGATTCTATCGCGGTTTATTTTAATTTTAGTTCCCGAAGTTTCAACACCCTTGCAGGTGTCATGGTCACGGGCAGTCTGCCTTAAAGGGTTTTTTATAAATGTGGACAACATCACGTACTTTGCTCCGAATCCAAAGTAAGTAGCTAAAGCACTTGTGTTATGGAATCAGAGACAACGAAGGCACCACAAACACCCAGACCCGAGACAATGTAGAAAAGTGTTTTTACTACATTGCCGTTCGAAGATTGAACCCAGACCTCAGAGCTTGAAAACTGTGTACACCACTCGACCATAGAGGTCGTCTAAAAAAGTACTCATAATATGTTGGTAAAATAACAAAAAAAATAACTGGATAATAGGGTTGCGAACTAGGTATGTAAAGTCAAAGCTACGAGTATTTAGTCCGTAAGTTAGACTATAAAAAATACTAGATATATTTTGCAAAAACAATTTAGGCGTGAGGGCTTGTGACGTCTTAAGGAGCCGTAAAAAGTTGCCACAAATTACGTGGCGAGCCCTCACTTTTAACTTAAGTTTACTTCATCTAAGCAGATATCGAGTATTGTGATTAGAACGGCATGGTGGCAATTGATGATTAATTAATGACGTAAGTAGTTTGTAAAAACGCTTTAGTACGAGAGAAAATTTTCCATCAACGCTTAACGCCTTTAACTTGGACCGTTCGTTTAGCCGGAAAGTTTTATGTAATAGTATGTAAGTATTCTCTTATTTTTACCGAAGCACCGCCTCGGGACGGCAGTATGCTACAAGAGACATTAGCGACATGACACTTATACTCGCTAAGGATATCCTAGAACGTTAATATTGCATAATGACGTTAAATATTTCTGAAAGAGACTTCGAAATAATAATTTTTAATTTGCAGTTTAGGTTTTCTTTCATTCGGTTCAAAATTAATACGAAGTATGAATTTAAATTCATTAAAATTCAGGATTTCCAATTTAATATCTTATGCCTAAATTATAAAACTTATTTTAATATTTATTTAAGTTTTATCGTTCCATAATTTACGCCGTATTTTACTGTTTTTTTTGTAACCATATGTTTAAATGTATTTCGGAGATACCTCCTTTGAATTTTTCCATTACTCATTTCCTTTGTCCCTAATTATTTCAGTGGAGGTTATTACGTTAATCACATCCTTTGTCTGATAATCTCAGACGTTCTTCCTGTAATAGCTCCGTTAGTAACTTCTAATAGCCACGATTATTTTGTTCAGTGAGACCTCAAACAGCTGGGACTAACAGTTACGAGAATGTACGAGTTTTTAAAAATACTATTTTGCAACTCTGATATGTAAGGTTGAAAAATGCTGATAATATTTAATAAAAAAAATATTTTTAATCATATCATTTGTAAATCCTGCGTAATGAAGGAGAAGCTAATTAAAACAGCTAAACCAGCAATTAATTTTAGTATAAAAAATAACTGTGATATTTTTACCTACTTCAACGCAAAGAACTGTATTAAAAAAAATACTCTCTAAGCAAAGACTAAATCACCAATACACTCGCTTCAACACTTATCAAATCTAGCAAGAACATCTTACTGACCTGTGAATCATCCTGTGAGAATATAGCATCGAAGGCGAACATCTTAGGAGCGGCCACGCCGACCTTCCGATCCTCAGGTGCGCTGGCCGCCGGCGCCGCCTCGCACAGGCTCACCTGCTTCTTGCGCTTGTCCATCGAGAAGGTCTGGGAGCCACTCGTGAACGGACCCTCGCCAGATGCACCAACGCGGAGCATCACTTTCACCTGGAAAAATAATTTAGCTTAAAATATTGTACATATTTTTTTTACAACGGAAAAGAGCTTATGCAACCCTAGGTATGAGTAATGAGTTGTGTTGCTTAGGTATGAGGCTGTTGGGTTCACCACACCAGTAAGTCACACACGGCCATCTGATCCCAAACTAGGCAGAGCCTGTACTATGGCACCCAGACAACTGATTAACATACTAATTATATGTATAACATATTATAGATAAATTACACCCAGATACAGAACAAATGATCGTGCTCATCACACAAAGATTTTTCCTGAGTGGGAATCGAACTCACGACCTCCGGCTTAGCAGTCAGGGTCACTAACCACTAGACCACAGGCCCTTCGTGGACTAACATATATTTAATTTTAACTAATAGCATGACGAATTAATTTCCTTTTACAGCCTAGATTAATACGCAGCCTACATAGAAAGGTGTTAAACAATCTTTATTTTTCAATCGTGAGCGCCAAGCGGGAGTATCCATTTCGATCAGTAACTGGTTATTACCAGTTTCACAACTCTCCTTTTTTAACCTTTGTGCAATCCGAATATTCCATCAAAACTCCATTGATAGATGCAAAGTTTTTTGCAAACTAACCGCGACCAGTGTATCTAGTGTGAGCGCCCACTAAATCTCTGCCTAACGAACCGTGGTCTAACTGCGCTTTGAGCCAAAGCCGAGCGAGCGCGCAATGGACACCAAACAACGCGACATAGTCGTCAACTCTAAATGCTTTCTAGTCCTTTATGTAACGGCAAACCTTGTTAAAAGATGTTTTGACATTGTACTTTTTTTAGAGTATCAAAGATAATAAAAAAAAAATAGATTAGATAATATACTTTATGTACCTTAAAAAGTGACTTAGGTCAACACTGACGACATTTGGAAGCAATAAAGTTTACTTAAAAAAAGTTAAATGAATATTTCAAAGAAGACTAAAGCGACGTGATTGGCGGGTCAATTCCACCATAATCTAATTCAATAACCAAACTCTACTTGAATACCAAAATTAAACTTAACTGTCAAACTCTCAAGGAACACCGCTTGTGTTTTATAGTTTACGCCACTTCAGAAACTAGTTATAAATAGTTAGGCGGTTACTATTGGTTACGTTACTCGGAGTTCGTCTCGCGTATCATGAGGTGTAATTAGTTTAGAATTAATTACACCTGCGGCCTTATTCTCTAAATCCAAGCGGTTAACGTGATGTTACCTATAAGGTAACCGGGTTATGAGAAGCTTTATCTCTTTGTACTTATTATACTTTTATGCAATAATCTGATAACGGCCTAAAACGTATATATTAACATTACCCGGAGACTCTCAGATCACATAATATATAAGATTTGGCGAATTGAACTGTAATCTGTGTTAAGCCAAGTTATGTTTTGTTTTTACTTAGAGAATAGCCCCCTGCCTTGTCTAATACTACTAATTTTGTACCGCAAGCAGTTTTGTTATTTAATTGCGCTTTAAATGGATGTGTGATTATAATTTGATGTTTTGGATTGATACTAATTAAATATTTGGCTAAAGATCTACCTTTTGAACGCCAATCACTTCTATACAAGTTCGAGATTTTCGTGCCCTCAGCGCCACTACTTGATTAGAAGTAATAATAGTATAAAATAAATTTACGACTTTTACAAGACCTTCTATTTTGTTTTTATGGAAAATTGCCCTGTTATAAGCCATATTTTTAACTTTTTCACACTTAATAAGTTCTTGTTTGTTTTATATTCAATAGAAAGTAAAACGCCAGAAAATATTTTAATGCCCCCAACGCCAAGTACTTGATATAAAGTAAGCCAGTGATGGGACACGATGAAAACCTCGCTATATTTCATCTCGTCGAAACGATCATAATATACTATTATTGCAAGTAAATGACGTGAATAAATAATATTTTATAAATATTGTAAAGTATAAACTACGTTTTATTCACCTTATTCAAGAAAAAATAGGTTTTCTAATCATTGTCGATAGTGAAACACCGTTTGAAAGACCCATCCTTACAAAGAGGCTAGTTGTCAGTGCGCACAACGCCACGAACTTGTATAGAAGTAAATCTGTGACGTCATAAGCGGACGGGTTTCAAGGTCATAGTGACTTTGTGCATTTTAGTGTAGTGCAATGTTTACATCTGGCGTTGGCGCACGGTGTTGTTATAAAAAATGAGTGACGGTGAATATAACGAATTATTGCGAGTTTTATTTTGTTTCTTTTTGAGTAGATTCATCATAAGAAAAAGTTTGTGAATAATCAGAATTTTGAAATAGTTCGTCGTCTTGACATTCCGTTAAGTTGACAACTTCCGTTTCAGGAATGTACTTCCATTTTCTATTAGTTTCTAAAAACAAGAAAAATCATTGCTAGTATTTTGCGACACTTATACCTACCATTAAAAAAAGATCTGTAACATCTGCGTAAAACAGTCACTTACCCTCCATTTTAATTTAAAAAAAAACACGTGGAGAACCACGTATCTAGCTTCTATTGATTTTATTCGTTGTAAGTAAACGAAATAAATTATGCATGAATCGGTTGAGGTTATACACGTGTAACTACCACAGTGAATAGAAAAAAGGATCGACATCTAGACATCCTTATATCAGAAAGGATTTTGACGTGCCTCGAGCGCCAACGACTTAATATGAAGTAGAAGGATTACATTTGGACACAAATAGGGATGTGCCTTCTAGAACTCACGTCTAATAAATTTACAATTCTTTTCTTTTATTATGGTAAATGGGCGTATTTTTATTTTCTTGTACCATATTTTACATTAATATGAAACTTCAATAAAATACGTTTTGATTTTTTTTATATTATCTTATATATATCTTTTATCTGAATATTAATATATTTTTTAGGTAAAAACAATATGTTTTAAAATAAAACGATTTTTAATGTGCTAGAACTGATAAACTGCTCCATTGAGTTACGAAATATCAATACATTTTTCATAAATTAAATGGGCCACTTAGATATAAAAAAATATTTATTTCATATATATTCAGTTAGTACTACACTTATCTATTAAAATTTTAACCTTTAAACACCGCTTAATCTATAATAATCTATAAATACTCTCCTTTGAGTTACAGTTTGGTCATAGACCTACATTTTTGTTTGCTTAAAAACGTATTTTAGGACAAATTAGCCAGTAAAATCAAAGAAAATTTAAAAGAATAAACATACATATTTATTTATTTGGTATTAATTAAACGTTAAATAAGGAACATATGGAAATATCTTTACTTTCTTATCACAAAATAACTAAATGGACCGAGTAAAGCTTTGTTTACAACAAACACAATGAGTGAAATGTTTCTCAGTGGACGTAACGCTTCTATGTGAGATAATAATACAAACATGAATTTATCGGTTATTCATTATCCCTTTTCGTAAATTTTGATTTAAATTAAAGGTATTTACTTTAATCTTCCTTACAAACTGAACAAATTCTCTATAGAAATCGTATTACTTTGAATTTTCCTTGAATATAAACCGTTAATCAGTGGAAGATTTCGACTGTACCAAACTTACTTTCGCACTTTTCGGCTTCTCGTCACGGTATGAAAAATGACTGATAGTTTTGACGTTTGAAGTTAGTATTGCTGCATTGAAAAATATACCTAGATCCGGTAGAAATACATTAAATATAGTAAAAAATTGCGTAACTCAGTAGGAATTTTCCACCTAATCGAATTTGGGTTACAAGAAATAAAGTCGTATTTCGCATTATTTACGGTTGATATTTCCGTGTTAAGCGTTATGAACGTTAGCAAATATACAACTGTCATTGGATTCAGTAAAAATTTAAAGTTTTTGGCGGAAAAAATGCCGTAAAATTAAGGATTAAACCACTGTATACAATGAGTTACATAACATTTTCCTACTTTCGTCTACTTACAGAATATCATAAAAAATATAATATAAGGAAAAGCTCACAATAAAAATCATATTTCGATACAAATATAAACACTTAATCTTTATTTTCTATACGCATAATAAATATTAATAATTTTCATCAACTAATTAATAGCACAAGTGACGTGACAGGTGAAAAAATGCAAGGTACAAAGAAAAAAAAATACGCCCAAATATATCCAGGTTTTCATATTTATTTTTTTATGAAATGAAACAAAATATGAAAATACGGTATCAGTTTTTATTTAGCTTCGTAAATTGGTGAATAAACGTTAATTTCAACTTATAATATTATTTATCGATAGGACATTAATCCCATCCCTACGTTTAACTATAGATACGTTATACATTTGTAGCGTGGCGCTGGAGGACACATCGCGTATTATATAGATGGGCGGCCAAAAGGTTAACATAATTATTATGCGTTACTTTATCTTCGGTAAATGAATGAATAATGTAAGGTAAATAATAAATAAACTTGTTTATTTTTCGTTTTTTAAAGCAAGCAGTTGCGATTAAAAAAAAGACTGTCCCTCATACAAAATTAAATTTCTACAATCATTATCGCTGATCGGATCGCTCAAATGTATGAAAGTGACAAGTCTAAGTCACGTGACTTATCGAAGAGAAATGTCATTTCCATACATTTAATGTCATTTAAGCGATTTTTATCATCGTTAACGCTTGTAGTAATGTACCTTGTGTAAGGAGGCTGAAATTTATTTGATTATCTTAAACTAGCTGTTGCCCGCGGCTTCGCTCGCGCGTAAAGTATTATACATTGATTGAATCATAACAAAACTTAATACTTTTCTTCAGTCATTGACGTTTCGCGAAAATATTGTTTTTGAAACTTTTTTATGATAAACTCTTTGTTATGTGTTCTTTCTTTAAAAATTATCATAGTGTGCGAGCGTTCCAGAATCAGTGAGTCAGTGAGTGACGTGGGCTTTTATAATAGAGATTACAATTATTGAAGCTGGTGGTGGTGTAGGTAAATATTGAGTGACATAGTCGATTATTTAAATATAATTCAACATTATTCCTGTTTCATAAGTTTTCTCTTAATTCGTACTTTAATCGTATCAGCTGCTTAGTTAGCATTTACATTTCAATTATTCCTTTAGTTGTTTTCATTGCTCAAACCAGTCCATACAACCTGAGTTCAGTATTTCAAAAGATTTCATATCAACTATTTTTGTAATAATGGCTCCTACCTAAAACAGTAAATCATCAGGTTGTTACCGATACGAGCGCGTCTAACTAATTAATGATCGTCAGATTGTATTACGCAATTAGATGAGTGCGTATGTGACAAGGTTGTGACAGGTGGATTCCGTTCAAACTATACAGGTAGTTCAATAACTTACGGGACGAATTTTAAAGCCTCTAGAAAGCTATAGGTATATGCAAAGATGTCTGTATCTTGCTTCAATAAGTATATACCTATTGACGGGCCTGTTGGTCTAGTGGTTAGTGACCCTGACTGCTAAGCCGGAGGTCGTGGGTTCGATTCCCACCCAGGACAAATCTTTGTGTGATGAGCACGATCATCTGTTCTATGTCTGGGTGTTATTTATCTATAATATGTATGTATTTAGAAATATATAAGTATGTTTATCAGTTGTCTGGTTACCATAGTACAGGCTCTGCCTAGTTTGGGATCAGATTACCGTGTGTGAGATTGTCCCAAGATTACCTATTTATTTTATTTTATTTTTAACTTCGGCGGTGACTAGGGTTGTACGTACTTTTTATGTTTATGAAATTTATGATCGAAATCACTTGCCCTCATCACTGGATAAATAAAAAGGTTATGATGAGAAGCTTTGAACAGTATATGTTATAAAGCTTACTAGCAATGTTCTTGTTAATCCCTCGTGCTAAGCAGAAGCTTGTGTAATAAGTGGTTACACGACGGTAGTGCAATAGGTGGGATTCGAATTGGCAACCAAATGATCGGAAGGCCGACCTAGCCATTAGGCTACCGCTGCTTTAATAAGCATAAGAACGAGCTAATGCTAATTCATATATAAGCTAATGCTTATTCTTATACACTAAAGTCTACATTCGATTATGTATACTAAATAAATGTATTTTTGTGCTTTTACTAGTACCGCATCACACAGCCCTGGCCACTATTTCTTACCTAGATATCTCACTAATTCACAGTGAGACTCATTGACTGAATTATTCATGGCGACTTACTCTGAATTAGGTCTCTGATTGGAGTTTAGATCGCAGCGATAGGCCTTAATAGCGCATTAGCAAGATGAAATTAAGGATCAAACGCAGGTTAGTAGGTACAGAACTTGTTGGGTAATGTAGTGTGGACTCTTAGTTTGTAGCTAATGAATTGGAGATAGGTCTATTTGAAGGGACATTAGGTACTTATGATATCTGCCTCAAATGTTAATAAAGCCCGTATGGCTGTAAATAAAATTTTCATGTGGATGAGTACAGCTTTTCGAATTCTTTCTTTAAGGCTTCTTTCACATTATTTATAGTCATTTAGATTCCCATAAAAATAAAATTATAAATGGATTAACTAAGGCCGAACGCTAATTAAGAATATACTAGACTCAGACTCAATATCGAGCAGTTTACAGTAATTTTCACAGCCATGTCGGAAAGGAAATCGATAGCAGAAATTATAAATACCAAAATAAATAAACACTCTAAAAACACGTACTTTAAATCCCACACGGAATTTAAAATCCCCTTTATTATTTGCAAATGGCGACACACAAAACTGTCAAAAACGATTTTAAATTTCAATTAGAGTAAGGATTTAGAGTCAATGGAGCGTTTGATTCGAGCCTGCAGCAGACCGGCTAAATCCCTCTAAGCTGGCTGACTGACGGACCGCGCGAGCGATACCGCGTCTGTCGCGAGTGTGCACACACCCTTACATACTCGCAAATTAATATGGATGATAAAGGGACCGTTATGTTAATTGTCATTATTAAATATTAAATGTTATTAGTGTGTTCGTCTTCAATTTAAATTAGGTGTTATGATTATGGATTAGTATCTACTATATTATTACAATAGAAAATTAATTAGCTGCTTACTATGGAATTTTTGCTATTCATTCACAAAAGTTAAAACTGATTGTATCATGACGTTACCTACTGATTCAGTAAAGCATCCACTATTACTGAATGATTCAGGTACTAAAAAAAGAAGAAGATTCAAATATACTGCAACGAATACAAGTTTCTTAAATCTATATTCGATATTCGCCATATTGATAAGTTCCGTAGTTCGTTCGGATTAGTCGCGTCTCCGCTTATAAATTGATGCTGCGAGACGCGCCGAGTGTGAATTATGTAAACTCTTATTACAGGCGATTTCAGAACGACAGTTTCCTGGAATATTGAGGAAGACTTTTGACATATTATTTTAGTGCTATATCTGGCTACTAAGATTAAATTTTTCAGTGGTATCAAGTTCTTCTTATAATAACAGTTACGTATGACTCAGTAGCCTATTTTCATCTGAAGGTATAGTTTTAAAAAACGTCATCTAGATTTGGACGAAATGGAAGTCGTTGACAGTTTAGGTAATGGTTGCGACACTGAGCAATGTCTCTGGTGTTAGCCGACTTATACCTTCCTTTACCTGCCAGTCAGTCGAAATAAAAGCAAATGTTCTACCTTTCATGGACGGCGACGGACTGGCACAAAACATGTATTTTGAGCAAAGAGATTTAATATAACAATATAAAATACTTTTTAAACTTTTCATTAGGATTCGTTTTGAAACCACTTGTATATAGTTAGGTAATATTTGATCGCTTTAATCGTATCGGATCGTCCGGGCGACATGGTGACGGGTAAATCCTAAAATCCTGAGTGACGCGCGTCCTCGTGCACGAGATATCGCGCGACTGCACGCGGCAGATGCGTGTGTACCCAGCTTTATAGTATGTTGTGCTATGCGATATTATAAATACAAATCAAAATTAATTCAAAGATACAAAAGATTTTTGATAGATTTTTACATCACAATGAATGACGGGCTATATGGTACCTACTTCATAATACAATGCTAAAGTTTTGTCAATACAAGAGTCAGATTCAGAGTAGATACCTAAATCTTAAATAACTTATACATAATTTAACTGGAAAAACATTTGTGATTTGCTTAAATATATACTCAACCCTTTATTTACATTGAAACACTATTCATTCTATCATTCTTTATTGATATTCCACTCTTGTATAATCTTTACAATAACTATGTTAATACATCTCATCTGATACGATCGAAAACATATTCCTACGTCAAAACAACTATTTCAAGCCGTATTTACTAAAGATAAATTCATGTTTCCATGCAACTGACTAAATAAGTCCCTTGCAATAATATTATGTAGATGTAATATTATTCTGAGGACGAAATGACAAACAGCCCTTGGCTTTGTGAGGAAAAAACAAATCTTGTCAGCGCAGGAGAGGCGTCATTTATATTTTTGTCTTACAGCCGCCGGTGTAATCGGAAAACTCATTTGCTTGTGATAAGGATTTGAATCTCGGGATAATTCATGCAAATGTCTTGTTTGTATACATTTGTGATTAGTCATTAGGATATTTTTCTTTTTTTTTGTAAATTCCCATTTTTTGAATAAATTGTTTGTAACAAGAGTTACCTATGAAATGTATTCCTCGTTAGCTGAACCACGCAGTTTCATACACCTGTTTGGTCGACTTTGGATGATAACCTTCATCCATATGTTAGGTATTAAAAGTTAAAGTTTTCATATTCGATGTTAGTCAGCTTTACATTTATTACACTTGCATTCTTGTTAAAAATATTACTACTGACTCAATTCAATATAATTATAAAAAAAGCAATGTTTCATAATTTGAGAAATAAAAACAAAATCGAACTAAGTAATTATCGTACAAACTAATTAGAAAAAATAAAACTATATTGTTGAAAGGAGCAAAGCTGTTTAATAAATTGCCAACCGATAGGTATTAAAGAATGCGAAAACATTTAAAAAGAAGTTAAAAAAATATGTATTTAGCGTTTAACTTCTAATACTTACTCTAGAACATCTATCTATACTGTGTTATTACAATTTAACTTTTTATCTAATTATGAGTGGACTATAAGTTCTTATGAGAAATAGATTTCTTTAAACCGATGTTGGCAACTGCAAACAAACTCTTCAGCTTAATTTACAATTTGTGTAGGTACGAATAGCTTACTGTTTAATGAAAATTACCACACCAATTTTCATTTACCAACTTTAACAAACTTTATTCTATACGAAATTAATATGATAAGTAATAACAATGAAAACTGTCTCAACGTTAACGGTTGTTTAACATCAAGTTTGCCAATTCCAGGTAATTTATGTGAAACTTAGATATGACGATATAACTTTATATCTTCCACAATATTGCCACGTAAGATTCTGTAAGATAGGGGAAATGAAGTTTGCCTCGTTTCATATATTTGCGGTTTGGCCGCGAGCGTTGCGACTTTGGCCACCCCAGCGAGTGTTGCCAGTGAATCGTAAGAAATTGCTACCACAATGGGGCTGCTGAAATTTAAATAGTTTCGTTTAAATTTTATTGTTTCTGCTTTTTTGGTTGAGTTTTATTTGTTGTTTGGATTTATTTACGGTTGTATAAGTAATTTGCTTTCCGGTATTTAGGTACATGTAGTTACGTACGAAACAGTTTTCGTTACTAACTTTTAGAATAGTCATGACGTATGATAGTCTGAAAATGAAAATTGCTGTCTTTTGTTTCACTATCGGTTTAGTTTTTCAGTGCAAAGCAAAAAAAAAAAACTTTCAAACTTTGGTTGCTTTGTAGTAGACGGTTACCTCACTTATAATAATATGTTGAAATACATTTACCTATTCCATTAGCGGCTTCTTCAAAGTTAGTAATTGTACCTTTGCAACATTGCAGCATTTATAACGACATACTAATAGTGTTAAGTTGCGAATACAGTTGCAGCGAAACAACTGTTTTTCGCAAGTAATAAAGAAAAACATTTCTCTCAAAGATGTTGCAACTTATGTGGCAAGTTAACTTTCTAAGTACACTTCCTGAAATCTTACGTTTATTTAAGTTGCTTGCTAAGTAACTTAGCTCTTTGTAGTTTCATTGTGTGTAGCATGCATTAAAATAAAATTGTTTGTTTTAAAAGCTAATTGTTAGTAAATGAATTAAATTAAGGCAAATGTAAATTAAGACAGATACAGTTTGTGTATTCAGCTTTATTCCATGTTGCTGTAAGCCGGCCTCAACAGAGTTTAGAAAAAACTAGACGTGAAAACAACTACCAATTTCAAATCACATATGGACTAACTTCGTTTGAACTTAGAACTCTAGTCCTAACAACACTCGGGGATATTCGGGAGAAGAATTTAAATTTGGAATAGGCGAGGCGGGGGCGCCAATCGTGACGATGCGCGGGCGTCCATGCATAAAATTAAACTTGGATAATGAGGCGTTGAGCATTTCCGCGCCTCTGATGTGTTAAGCTGAGAAATTCGTGCCATAAACTTCCCCCGGTTTGGGATGGTTTTGATAAAAATGTGAATGAGAAGACTTATGAGGCACGACTGTATTACATCTATGTATGGATGTAATAACACAGGAATATGAAGTCAGTAAAATGTTGGAAGCAGGTCTCGCTCTGTTTTGTGGTATTTGTAAATAAATAGCCGTAAGAGTGCTAACATTTGTAATCATTTTTCAAAATAATTGCTTTTCCTGGGATGTTAGATTAGCTTCAAGCTTAACCAAAGAACTGCTACTCTGCAGCCTTGCATCACTAATAAACATCTAAGTAGGCTAACAAACATGTGGCTGAAAGGATAATTTGTACGAGATTGATTTAGTTAAGCAAAATCCTAGATACAGGTTATCCTTTAATTCTAAGAATCAGCTTGATGAAGTCTAAACTATAAACCTTTGCCTTATAGGAATAGGTACAAGTACAGTAAACCCAAGTAGAAAATATTCGATTTTAATACAAGTGACTACCGGTCCATCCCATCAATATAATAATTATTGTCACACTATTGCCATATTAGTACCTATGACCACATTTTCGAGTAAGCTAGCAATTATATTTGATATACAAAACCTCACGAATATGATAACGCTTAGCGGTAACGATGGTGACATCACGCCACAGATAGACCACGGACAAGCGTGTTTACGAGTCGTCCAATCAATCAGCGGGCGTCGCGACGTGCCGTAAAATATGCCGCAAAATGTACCACTAGTGTTGTATGGTACAAAGCTGCGATTCGTGATCCCGGAGGAATATAACACCTGGATAATGTCATATTTTTTTGCTATAGTTTTCGTGATCAGTATAATTATATGTATAACATTATATGATTTAAAAAAAGTTTTCTTTCGAAAATATTAAATTAGCTTTCTACCTTTGAAATAAATGTAGGATGTTTTTTTTATAATGTCTTTGTATCAATATCAATCATACCAAGGATTTGTTTATTGATCAGCTAAGAATTTCCTTAAACTTCCTTCCTTGAACTTAAAAATAGGAAACCGTTACAAAAAACATAAGCACTAGCAAATCGGCTGTTGAATGTACGCATTTATAATTCTATCTAATACCTTCTTAACTAATTTGTCACATAAAAAGGTACCTACTTCTACGTCTAACAGAATAAATAAACACAGTTGTATTCATAAATCCCGGCAGTAACTAACGAGACGCGTCTCAGGCTAGTTGACACGCGAAGGCGGGAATTAATGCAAACTGTCATTACGTACCAGGGCGATGCAATTATTGAGTTTAAAATCCAATAATTGGTGTTAGCGGTATCACACGATACGGGAATATCGTGTTTATCACCATAACTTGTAAGTACCGTTAAAGGGCAGATGCCTATATTTAACGTCTATATTTAAGCGTTGTACTTTATTAAGTTACGTCATTATTATATAATCACACTGATATAATTAAGGCAAAAGGTAGTGAGTGTATTAGTTACCTCTTCACGATGAAATGGCTCGAACAATTATGATAAATTTCTTATAGAGGTATGTAACACATAGGCCGAAAAAATAAGTTTTCTGACAACGCGGGAAACGCCGCGGGCTTAGCTCGTTTAGTATACACTTTCCCTTGAATGCGAAATTAAACTTTGTTTGTGAAGCTCCTTTGCACTAGATCAGACTCTCATAATACTTGCTGTACCGTTCAGATATAGGGTTCTGAGATCAGGTAGAAACAAGGCTTAGAATTGTTGGTGTTTAAAATTCTGCAAAATGAGACACACTTGGTTCAAAATATTGACCAGGTAAACACTTCCCTTGTCAACATCAACTTCAATTTACCAACAAAATTTACATCCCGGACATTGGAACATGGGATGTCGGCACAACACTAGCGAATTTGTTGCCAAAATGACAGTTTATCGACACAACGCAGGCGATCGACGTTGCATCGAAGCTGTTTGTCGTAAATTCGCCTCGAAATATCTATAGGCAAGCATAAAACCGTTTTATATTTTTAAAATACGAGCGGAACCTTGTCCTGAGCAAACATTGGTAAGGTAAAACGTCGTAAATAACTGTGTCTCAGGCAATTGAAAATCGTCTATGCTATATAGGCGATATTGAATTGCCTATGCTCATTTGTTTTAAATATACCTGTAAGAAGTTTTTATTTTATTTTTGACACGTACACATTATAATGACACATTTAACCACTTAATTGTCTTTGATATCGGGTTAAAATGATAATCAGATTTGATACACAAAATTAGCTCCAACGGATAGGCAATCGATTTATTGTAAGGTTAATAAAGTGGAAATGAGTGATTTGACCGAATTTGACATTGACTTTAAGATTGTGCGTTGGGTACTTATTACATAATTATGACCATGAAATTAAAAAGGTAACACCTGATGATAATTTAAGAAAGACAAATCGTTATTCCCAAAACTCATACGCAGGCAAACATAACCAAGTCCAAATCCCAGCGGTGAAGGAGCTTGTTATAACGTGTCATATTTTTATGTGCACCATGACACTGTCACGGGAACCCGCTGAAGATTAAGAGTTGCGTGGAGTATGAATAATGCATGCCCGGTTGCTATGGCAACGAGTCGCTAAGTGAGTTTTGAGTGAGATAGTTGGGCTTGTTTACGAAAGTGTGGACTTATGTGGAGCCACGTGAAAAATGAAGCGAAGTTATATAGCATATTAACACACGGTTTCTTATTTTATATGTACCTGCTACTAATAATTTTTTTTCAGGATTCTATCCGCGTTTATATCGGATATTTTGAGTACCGCTTTCATCGCTCAAGTAGTCGAAATAACAGTTTTGATACCTTTACGGTGTACTTATTTCGTTTGGCAGATGGTGTAATTAGGTTCTGTTCCTAAACTAGCAGCAGCAACTTGTTTGATAACTACCACTCCCTAATTAGTATAGACATGTCCTGGGTCCTATCTTCATTCAACTCTAAGAACAACCATAAGTCCTATTTAATAGGGGCGTGGTGGTTACCGTATAATTTACATTTCGAATTTACAACTTATAGAGCCAACATTCCTGTCTACTCATGAAAACGCTGAGCTAATTGATTTCGTACTGTCGTTGATCGGGTCAACTAGCCGTGCATAAATACAGTCGTCCTCAACGTATAAAAAAAACACATAGGTAATTATAATACTTATATCCCCAATACCACCAATCATTAATACCCTTGCTTACATCGGCAATTAAGGACATGAAGTGTACGGCACCGGGCCGCGGGGTCGCGGATCACGGGTGAATGAATTATGTAAATCGCTGGCTGTGGTTAACATCGTAATATTGTAAGCGACACTCTTCACCCTCTTATAGGGGAGGCTGGATATGGCATGAATAATTCTTAGGTTTACATCTTTATAAAATGTGCAGTGTTATGTTGAAATGTAAGATTTGCGCAAGATAATAAGTTGTTTTTAAAAATCCGCTTCTGAGATGTTTTATTTTTTGTTCGGAGGTTAACTAAAAATTTTTACTGAATTAAATATAATTAAATAGTCATAGGCCCTTAATAAATTATTCGTTAAAAATACCGGCTTATAAATGAAGGAACGATTATTGATCACCACGCTAGCTCACTGTGGGTTGGCGATTTCAGATTCCAATTTTTCGAATCCAGGTTTCTTCTCGATGTTTTCCTTCACCGTTTGTCAATGATGTCTTAGAATTATGAAGAAAGCACATAAGGCAATTGCAAAAGTCACATTGGTACTAGCCTGGGTTCTAACCTGCAACCATATGCTATGCTAACTAGGACATGCAGCACAAACTTCATCGTTTAAGTTGTGTATCACACCAAACTGATACCTTAACGAAGTTAAAATGTAAATTCAAGCACCGATACTTAGCATAAGGAGATAGCACCTTCCATTAAACTGTACCTATTTTAAACAGTTTGGCGTATTCTTACGGGGATCGTATCTCGCACATAAATTGGCGAAGGGCGTTGCTTCCCGCCTTTTCTGGCTGCAGGTGAAAATTATCAAAGAGGGGTTCAGATTTAAACCAAACATCGGTTACCCCATCTGCACAATGTTCTATAAACACAATGGTTTTATGTACGAATGTACCATCGAGAATTGGTGTTTTCTTATTAGGCGGAAGGTAATATTTTTTTAAGAAAAATGTTTTGGAGCATTTTCGTTGTGGCGTTGTTTTGTGTCGACTTTTTGTAGATAAGTGGAGAGTTGTGGTTCACATGTGGTCTATTTTAACGGTATGTCTGCAATATGTTGCCTGATAAGCACTAAGTATCAATAAATTTGCCCTGGTTCTTTTAATTTAGTTGTAATGTAACTGGATTTTCATTGAAACATTATTAACCAATAGTAATCAAGAAGGATTTTTTTAATAAGTAGTTTTACACCCCACGGACTGAACTGAACAAAAATTAAGATATTTTTAATACTTACCAGCAATATTTTATTGGTTTTCCATGCTAATCCTACAACTGAAATCAGGGGAAGACGCTTTGCGCTTAAGATTGTACCAAAAAATATTCCCCTGATTTTCTATCGGGAACGCGAAGTTAATTAACATTATCCCAAGAATGCTAACTTTAAATAGTCTTAAGAGTAATTGTAGTGAATCACAGTGATATACGTTGCCGAACGTAGCCGGTTCAACTGTACCCGGCTAGTAAATTTAAAGGGAGGTTTGGCCACAAACGACCTCATAAACTCAGCTGAAATAAAAAGCGTCGCTTCGCTAAATTATATGGGGACACTTGAACATTGAGATGTTCTTTTAAAGCGGCCTTTTGCCGTTCGTTAATTCCAACAGTTTTTACGGCCGATAAACCTTGTAATTTTTGCTTGAAGTTTGCGGTAAAGGCGTCTTTAATAGCGAAAGTGTGAGCATTCTTTATTAGGACTTCTTAGAAGCTTTTTATGTTTCGATTGCCGTGTTAAGTGTCGGCACTTCCATTTAAAATATTGAATGAATCATTTGATGAGTTTTTCATAGTCGCGGCATGGATTTCAAAGTAAATGTTGTGACTGTTTTTATAATATTTACATTGGAAACCATTTATTCACCATCATCATACGATAGAACCGCATGAAAAAATTGGACGAATTTCTTGTGTAACTCTTAATATATTACCTACTTATGGTACTAATGTTCAAAATATGATTTCCCTCAATTTCATTTAAAAACCTCTCACACTAACAAACATTGCAATAATCACGCCCAAACTTACCTAATTACATTAAAATAAGTACTTTCTAACGAACTCCCAGCTTCTGCAACAGTTACGAAAACCGACGAACTCTCCGACGTTAAAAGTCAGGCCCTATCCTACACTTTCCGAGTCTTAAGAACCGTCACTAAAGCAAACTCCACACTATTACCTACATCTCGAAAGCAAAAGCTGATTTAAAGTTCGTCGGCTGATCGTTAAAATTGCAAGTGTGCTAGGATGGACAAAGTTGTAAATTTAAATCACTAAGTCTACCAACTTGGGCCAACTTTGCTGAAACTTACTGCAAATTGGATTACTGCAGAGTTGTACACTGTGGCCGTATTGGCTAGTTTGACGCGCTGAATGCGCTGCACTATAACTTGTGCAAATTGTAGTGAGAATAATTGTGGATATGGTACAAGAAATAGTTGTGGATTAAATAAACTTGGTGCTAACTGAAATTTACTTTGTGGGTCATTTGGGTATAGACAGAAGTTCGTACCGCTCCGAAAATTTTACTTTGAATTCACTTCGTTTTGAAATCTGAAAACTTGGTACTAAAGTTTCGTTCAGTTTGTCTTAAGTAAATAAATGGGTTTATAGGTTTACAATTGAAAGTTTCAATAAGATGAAATTGGAAAAAATCCATTTAGTGAAACTAAAATATATAGAATTGAAAGAAATAAAAATGTTAGATTGCATAAAGCAAGACGCATGAAAAAAAAACGATAACAATTTGGAAAAATGCAAACATTTAAAGTGAGGCTCAAAGTGCTCATTACGCGTCAAAAGTGCTTGAGGGGCGTTCAGGAAAAAGTTTGAGAATCACGAACAGGTGGGCAGACAGTACCGGGATACGATGCACAGACGGACAGACGGATCGTTAAAGAAAAGTTCGTACTTAACAGAACGTTAAACCCACCTGGGATTGTTGCGTGTTGTGCTCTACTTTTAGAATAGCTTTTTTATGCTGAGATTTCAAAGTGAATATTTGTTGATGACAAATGTTATGGTTGCGTTATAATGAGTTGAAAACTTCCCTAGAAACGTTCCCTAGAAAAGAGATCTTTGGATAATTATTATTAATTAATATTCATTGTAAATGTAAGTCAGAAATATAATGATACTTTATAAATAAATAATAATGTGGCCCAATTTCGGGCACAAGCTCCTTCTCATATAGAGAAGAGAATGAGCATAATTCACCACGCTTGCTCATTGTGGGTTGGCGATTTTTGATTCCAATTATAGGATTAATCGTATATTCAACGAGGTAATCAGGTGCGCTGAAAATCATCTTTTCATACAAACATAAGTCACGTGACAGGTCATTTTCTATTTTAAGATTTCGACCTATATTCCTTGGGGAAATATTCAGTTTTATGCACCTGATTACCTCCTGAATTATACGCACTCCTTTTAAATTCATCCTGAATATCAACGATAGTTTTTAAAATATTATAATCCGGAGTAATAGCAATAACAGGTAATCGTAAAAGCGTCTTGAAAATCCTGAAAATTCATCCAAATAATATCAATAATTTGAAAGTGCAATTCCATTTGGTTTCTAGTATTTTTACTTTTCCTGCTTTCCTCCCCTACTTGCAACTTCAAACTCCTTTTAAAGCCAACAAAAATCACGCAGACTAGGAAGGCAACTTGAACTGTACAATATTACTTCCCTATTGGACACGGGCCCCAAGTTCAGAGAGCGATTACGTGACTAAGCGTCACCGGGCGACACTTCTTCCGCGCCACAAATTAAACAAGTTTTGATTTTGAACTTACTGTTCAAAGTTAATTATTAGTTGAATGTTTGTTCTGGAGCGTTTGTTAGTTGATCTGTGAAATGTTTGTGTTTTGTTTTTTGGATGGTAGCATTTATGGCTTTTGTGGATTCAATAAAAAGTTATGTGTGATACAAAACTCATTCTTGATCATACAAGCGGCTATTAGCAGTTTTGTAACATTTTGTTTGATACAATAAATTTCATCCTCAGAATCTTCTTCGGGTCAGTTCAGTCGGGTTCTTTTTACTAAGACGTGATTAAATCGTCTCCCCAATAGTAAAGTGACTATTAGGTATTATTATGTCAAGACAACTGTTTAGGTTCAGGTTTAGTATTGGTATTAAGGTTGGAATTGTTGCTTTACATGGAATTAAAGATCGTACAAAATTGTGCTTTTAGACATAACCTACTCATCTCTTCTTATTCTAGAAATAGTGTAGTACTTGTGTGACTTTTAAGAAGCTGAAACTATCTTCGTTGAATCTAATATGTGTTTGCCAAACGAATTTTAGGTAAGATCGTTGTATTGTGTAGTGTGGGTCGTCAACGATTTATTCTAGATACATCTTAGATATACGAAGATCGTTAATTATGTTGCTCCACAGGGAGCTTGTGCTTAGCATAAGATATACGCTCTAGTGATGATATAAAGTTATAATGCTGTCGTTTATAACTAACAAGGGGATACAAGGGGGAAGTTAGCACCATATGGGTGCAAAACACACATTAGACAATATGCTGCAGTTTGTAAATACGTTGTGTTAAGGCCTGATCTAAAGAAACTTATTCCTTCGCGTCTTAAAAAGTGTATCAATTTTAAAAAGCTGTTGTTACTAAAATAGTTTAATGAAATGACTATAAGTGCTATAGAACTAGATTAAACTGAATAACATTATGTTATATACCGTTAAATTGAGTAGGTATAGAAAAGTTAATAATCAACATCAAATATTTGCAACCAACAACACCCAACGATTGTCACCAACTACCAACAAAAGAACTGACGAGACAAATTATAAAAATTCGATCAATTTTCCGCTGACAATATCCAACATCCACATTGAATACTAAACAACAACCCAAAAACAGTCGAAACAAAACATTTTGTACCAACATTGGCGGTGTAAAGTCAACATATGTCCTAGATTTACGGCACCAGTAAAAAGTTACGTTGTTCGTACGTCGGTGTCGCGATGACGCGGTAACGAGACGCGTAAGTTGTGATGGCACGTGGGACCATTGAGCGCATAAGTGTTTAACTTTATATCGGTTGTAAATTTTATATCCTTTGACGTTGCTACTAATATAATATATTTTATTACTTTTTTATTGACTGTAGAGAATTAGAGAAACGGAATGTTTGTTTTGGTTAAAATCAAGTAGTAATTATGATTATTTCTTCATTTGTTTTTTATATCCAATCATATATCTAAGTTATACAAATGGCTCAAAAAAAATTAACTTAAAAAAGAGCATAATTAATGATAAAAACGGTGGGATTCGAATCAACGAACTATGCTGCCGTGCAGGCCCTAAAGTGCAGTATGAGGAAAAAAGCGGTTTCGAGAAAACAGCGAAAAACTTTTTAACACTGTTTTTATTTATATTATTAATGTGTATGGTGGATATTTTTATTGCTAAGACGAATAAGTGACAACAAAGATGGTATTTACCAAATAAAATTATAATTTAGTACATTAGATTTTAAATAAAATGTATTTTTTTAAAATCATAGCAGTTACTGCACGCAAAAAGTTACATATATGCAAATTAAAATGCGGTAAAAATACTCGATACTACAAAATCTTTGATTTTTTTGCTACTTTGCAGACTAATTTGCAGCATAAGACTTTCTTTACTGCATTTTAATTTGTTCCTTGAACTAATTGCACATGTAGTATGTAACAATTTCTTCGAACTAACGAGTATTTTTTAGGTAGGAATTCACAGAAAAAATGGCGATATGATGTGAGATACTTATTAATGATATTAATATAACTATATACACATATAACTAATTATAATAAAAATAAAACTATACTAAATCAAAACTTATAATATAAATTAAACTATACTAAACTACCGATGATAAACAAAGCTAAATAAAAAATTGGAAACTTATTAATCATTATCAACTAAAATTGATTGATAATGGCTAACAAGCATCAAAGAATTCATCGTCATCTTTGTCAATGACGGGAAACGTGCCCAAAAGGCTGGCAGCATAGCCACGTTGAATAGCAATACTGATTCGCTGTGCCAAAAACATGCCAGCCCTTTGGTCATGGGTAGTGTCGACCAAACGTTTTGCGAGTTCCTTAAAAAGAACTCGTGCACCTGGTCGCCATGTCCCGAGCGTCTCAACCCCAAACGGCTCAAAAATATAATTACCTATCAGGTTGTTATATTTTCGCCGTTTAAGGGTTTCCGCGGCTCCAGCAGCAGTAACCAGAGGCCCGATTCCCATTCTCCCATAGCCAGGAGACGAGCACGCTTTGCACTTCTGCAGTATTGATTGACGTTTCATTTAATTCTTTCCGTATCAAACTACAAAGCGGCCCACTGCCTCTGAGAAGAAAGTTGTTTGGGTAGATCCGTGCCCGGGCAGGACAATTTCCAGCTATTTACTGCTTCAGTCATGCACAGAATCTGACAACAACCAGAGAAGATCCTAAGATTTCCCTGGTCAACCTTTCAGTATTGTGAACCGAAGACAGAAATGCTGGTAGGCCTAAACTAGAAACTTTACGAACACCCAGCCCTCCAAAACGGATCGGCAATGTGGCTTGGGACCAAGCACGGTCATCCAGAATCACATTGAAAATCAACGTTATGGTGGACCGGATAATTTAACGAAACGAAATAGGTAAATTTAGGGCCAAAACAACAAAACCGAATTAAAGTGATAGCAGAATGCAATGAAATTTTAAAAAGTCTATCCGGACTTGATTTTATTTCCGGAGCAATTGATTTGATTTTTTGTAGAGTAGATTGTCCATCAATATACTTCAGATTAGGGATATAAATTTCGCATTTAGTTGTGTTTAAATCTAAACCTATTGATTGAAATTTATTCTTTAAAGTTGTGTAATCATCGGCTATTGTGTTAATATCACCTCCTAGGGTTCCGTCATCTAGGTACCAAACGTTAAATTTTGACTTTAGTTTCCTAATATGTAATTGGATGAATGGCCAAACTAAATATGACCGGCCCGAGTGGATCTCCTTGTTGGCAGCCTACAGCAGAATTCAAAAGTTTGTTCTTATAAACTAATTTGGTAGGGTTTCTATAACATTGCCAAAGAAAACTGTAAATTTTGGGAGTATCAGATTTAACTTCTGCCAACAAGGTGTCTCTGTTAATGGAGTTAAAGGCATTCTTCATATCAACTTTTAAGATAACCTCACTTTTCCCGTAAGACAAAAATGTGGAAAGTGCGTGTACGGCAGCTTCACAGCCTCCTTTTGAGCCAAAACCTTATTGAAGGGGCTGGAACTTATCTGATAAAAATTTGTTGTAATACTTACAACAAATTTTTGCTGTCCTACGCCTATATGTTGAACAAATGGCAATAGGACGAATGCCGCCGTCCTTTTTTCGAAGAGTGCAGAGGTTAGCTCCATAAATCGTATCAATGGTCCTTACCTACTAGCATTAAATTATTCAAAGCCGTAAGCTCCTTTAAAAGCGACTCACCAGCTTCACCAGCAGTGTGACCGTCAGATCTTTTAAGCGTTGAGCAACTTCGGATATCTCAAGGTTACGAACCTTGAGATATCCGAAGTTGCTCAAATCCGAAGCAAACACAAAACACGCTCCCTCGAAGAGCTTTCGCTGCCTACACTAACGCGGCGCAGATGTCTTCCTTCCATGGCAGCGATGAATTACACGATTCATTGAACGAGAGAGATAGCGATAAATTCTGACTAGAATGCAGTAAAATAGGAACTGAACTGCAGTGAAATTACTAAAATCGTCCAAGTTACCAATTATAATGCAGTAACAGAGTCTCATACTGCGTTTTAATTAGCATTTATGATATTTTCATCTTTGAAAAATACAGACTATACTGCAGTAAATAATGAACATACTGCACTTTAGTTGGTTTTCACGATATAAACTTACTTAATAACACTAAATAAAAAACCACATTTTAGAACTTTGCCGCATTTTAATCTGTAGTTCCTGTGAAATAAACTAGTGATCAACCTTGCAGTATTAATACTGTTGGTACAAAAACTACTTACTGCGTTTTAATTTATATGCCTTAATATTTTTTTGGGTGTAGAATACAGATTTTTTGTGGTAATATAGATATTTACTGCGTTTAACTTGGTAAAGTGACGGATCGTGGCAGGCGTAACTGCTATAACTGTATTTTAGTTGGTATTGTAATATATTTAGACATGCAAAGTTAAGTTACTGCTTTCACAAATTTGATTTTTTAACCGTTTAAAGCATCCTAACAAAAAACTGATTAGATCTTTATGTTCCTTATAACGAGTCCATTAAGGTTCAATATTCAACAAAAAATGGCAAAAAAGCCTGTTACTGCGTTCTAGGGTCTGCACGGCAGTATGGACCACCTGCAATTAATGTGTTTCCCTAATTTTCTTTATAAACCATTGTTAGGTTTTTTCATATTCACTTAAAATTATGTACAAGAAGGTTAAATTAAATGAAAAAGGTTAGTACATTAAAAGACGCATACAATTAAACATACTCCCTCTTACCACAAAAAATAAATAAATCAACGTTTAAACACCTGTTTAGTTAAACAGTGTCTAAGAGATAAACACTGCTTAAACAAGTGTTTAAAATTTCTTACCACAAACACATGTTTAACAGTTGTTTAGCAAAACACTGCCTAAATTGACGTACCCTTGTTTTAATTTGGCAACCCTAACACCAGTTTCGTTTTAAGTTGATTTCATTTGTTGATCCTTTCTCTTTCCTATCGATTTTTTTTTGTTTCAATGGTTTTTACAGAATACCTTAGTTGGAAAATGTAAAATAAGTACTATTAAATCAAATTGATAAGTCTGCCATTGATAACCATACAGAAATAAATGTTCAAAGTTTTTTGTAACATCAAGGAACGGAACGTACTTTTTAATGACAGTTCTTGCTTGTGACAGTGCACAGAGTACATTTTAATATTGTGTTATGACAGTGGTTATGAATTGTTTGAATGAAAAACCGTTATAAATCTTTCTAACTGAGACGCCAACAAGTTTATAAATTATGAATCCCACTGACCAAAAAATGGATAAGAACGTGACAGTAACAGTTCCGTAAGGCACAGGCAACTTGAATGTGAGGATCTAAGCACCTACTACGAGAATCATGTGGAATATCATCTTTTATTAGGTCAACAATTTTTTTCCGAAAGCTTTACTGAACCTGTACCGTTTTCTGAAGTTATATTCATTGTAATGTTTGAAAGGATTCACTCGCACTCGGTACACTTGATCACGATAGTTATCCATAAATTCAATGTCTTCCAAATCGTTAAAATCAGCATAATCGAAGGTATCCATTGCAATTTAGGTACCTACTGACTGACTTACTGAGAGAAAGCAATAAGGCGAAGGTTAAACGCGTGCTAAACAAGGGATTCTCGTTGTTTAAATTTAAACACATGTCTAACCCTAAACAACAGCTAAACATGGTTTTGTGGTATCACTTTTGCTAAACACTTGCTAAACACGTGTCTAAAGCGTGTCTAACTTTTTTGTGGTAAGACTGACTGTATTTAATTCTGTCGCCAACTGTACGAACCCACTGAATTACGGCAGCAGTGTGGTTTATGCGAAGGGACAGCCGTTTACAGTTGTTGTAGATATTAACGACGGTTTGACCAACTGGTTGGCCGGCAATAATAGACCAAGATATTGCACAACTTCTTAGATAACAACCTAAGTTTTTACAATTTAACTGTACATCAAGACCGGAATTAAGAATAGTTTATGTGGGAACGACTCGAGTTTCATTGTGTTTTAGACTTAACCCTTAAAGATGGTGGTTGACTTTAAGTTTAATGGGAAGTTTATCTGAAAATAATTGTTTGTTTATACACAAAGTAAATTGCGAATTTTAATTTAATTATAAGTAAAAGCCTCGGCCACCAAGTTTAAAATTGCATTACAATGTCACAGACCTATTAGTTACATTACAGTGGCGGACACGGGAACCGCATAACTATCCTTTATTTAAATTTATTGTTCCACACTTTAATAAACCCCGGTTATTCCGCTCCCCGGAGTGTGCTGCCGCCTGCCGGTCGGAGTTCACACTTCTGCGAAACTAATAATGTGCAACTCGTACGTACGAATTTTGTTTTCTTTCGTGTGCAGTTTTCGTGGCACGTGGTGTAAACGATTTTGTTGTTGTTTTCTAGGAGTGTCATTGTTCGCCGTTTATTTATGATAGGGTGGGGAAATATTGGAGTTTTTGCAACTATTCGTTATGATTTTTACGCGGTGAAAATCGTGTTGCTTTTGTTATAACATGCAAAGAGCATATGGATATTTGTTTGACTGTTATAGGAACTGTTTCCACATTTCAATCAAACCACTGCCTTCTCTCTCGCTTGGTTTCATCTCTGTACTTCTCCCGCGATACGGCACATGTAAGGACCCTTTGATAATATCGTAGCTTCAATTAAGTAATGGAAATGATTTCTTTATTAACGTTATTACCTGTTACTACTTTTATTATGCTTTGGATGACGCAACAGACTTTGTGAAATTTGCTATAGTGTTTTCTACTTTTACGGGAAGAGACCCGTACCGTACCAGTAGAGACAATATAGGGTATATTGTATTTTGAAATGTTATTGTAATTTTATAAAATCAACATTTTTTTCTTTACAATTAATATCTAAAACTTTAGGTGTCCCGTTGTTGGACTTAGGTCTCGCCAATTTGTTCCAGACTCCTCTGTCTTGAGCCTTAAACTTGAACAGCAAAAACGACATGTTAAAAGAACCATCCACAGCCAACTAATTAACTATTACAGCGAAAATTGCCCTACCTACACACGACCAAAACTATTATTAAAAGTAGCTGCTATACATAGCCACCCAAATCAATTAAACAAACACGAAACTATAACAAAAACACTTACCCTACTCAAGCAAAGACAAAACGGGGCCCAGGCAAGCCTACGACAAAACAGAGCGCAAACAAAAACGGTTCTCATTTTAAAACGGGTGCAGTGATTCTGGTGCGGTGGCTGTCAATAAGAAGAAAGGGCAGGCAATTACGTTGGGCTGCGCAATCGATACGAGCCTCCGAGCTACGTCTGTTGGCTCGAGTGGGGCCGCTGAAACCGCGGGTCGGTTATAGGCCGGCTTTGTGGCTCGCTGGGAATCTGTATAGATGTGCTTGCAGTGTTGGGGAATATTGTTATGTCTTGTTTTAAACAAATGAAAGTCATTTAAGTAGCTTACAGCAACCATTTGATACTAAGGGTAAATATTAAAATCGATAATCTTAGATTGCTACAAGATATTCTGTTTTTTGTAATGGATTTTTTTTAAAGTAAATTTAATAAGTATCTTTTAATGCGATTTTATATAGGTACTCTTAATACTAAACTATATTAATTAAACAAAACTAAAACTAAAATAATGGTATTTAGCAAACAACGTGTTTTAGACGACTATGCCATACATTAGTTATAATGTCATGATGGAAATATATTCAAACAAATGCGTTTTCATACAAATAATTCTAAAAATATAAAAAGTTACATTACTTTATGGGTCATTCGTTGCCCTTTTGTGGGACATATTTGGGTCATTAGCGGGACATTCATCGCATTTTTAGAACCCCCAACATCTCGCAAGGGTGAGCGCAGTTCCCTGAATATTATGCACAGAATATAATGCGCATATCGTTGGAAACTTTTGTTACCATTATTTGAACCTCAAACTTTTATGGTGTTAGCTTTACGAAATCGTTTTCTTTTGCAACTTGAGTTTGAGAAGAATTTTAAAGTGAAAAAGAAGAAACTTGGTATAATTTTATATGTTTTCTGAAGATCTGTCTACCTATAATAGGACCTAAATATCATAGTTAAAAACTTCACTAAGAACCTGTACTCAAACATTTTCCTAGAAACTAAACGCTCATTTTCATATTTGATACTAAGGTTAAAAGTATATGTCTACCTTGATCTACAAAACAGTTCTCATACATAACTGTTAACCAACCCACTCCGCGACCAACAATAAGTCTGCATTCACTAAAAATAGTTTAATCCCGCAGTATTTACAGACCGAACTCTCTTCCCAACAAATAAGTAAACAGCTCATTCAAAACTTAAACGGTTTAGTCTCCATTGTGCGTCCGTAGCGACTTTTTATTTAGTTTTTCACAAAACCGGGTCAGATGGGAACGACGCTGAACGTAGGATGAACGTGGTTAAACGAAGCTGATCGTAGCCCCGTGCCCGCGTCTTCCACGGACCGTATAATACTGTGTAAGTAATGAGAATACTTCTATATTTATATTACTGTTGGCAGACGTATCTTCCTTTAAGAATTTCTGTTTGTTCTTGGATTTTGGTGGATTTAATAATATGTATATACTAGCTGTACCCGCGACGTTGTTCGCGTTGATCAGTGTATTTATTGCCGAAATTAAAATGTCGTGGTGCCCTAATGGTTAAATGACCGGATTCGTATGAACAGGGTCGCGGGTTCAAATCCGGGCAAGTACCAATGTGATTTTTCAAAGTTATGTGTACTTTCTAAATTATTCTAAGACACCATTGACAAACGGTGAAGGTAAACATAGTGAGGACACCTGGTTTCCAAAAATTAGAATCTGAAATAATCGTCAGCCCGCAATGAGCTAGCATGGTGATCAATGCTCGTTTCGTTTTTATATGGGTAGAGGCCTACGCCCATGGGACAGTTATAGGTGGGTATAGCTGAGAGGCGTCTCGACACCATAGTAGAGTGGCGTCGCACCGCCATTGCTGAAAGGCGTCGCGAAGACACATTAGAACGGTGTCACGACGCCCCATCGATGATAGGTATCGCGATGCCATACATGGGAGGTGTCGTGACACCATATTAGAGCGGCGTTACAACACCATAGCTGAGAGGCGTTCATGGCACCATAGTAGAGCCGCGTCGCTACGCTACAGCTGAAGCGTCGTGACGCTATAGTTGAGCGGTATTGCGACTTCGTAGCAGCGTGGCGCGCGTCGACTGGAGTCGACTGTTCTTCTTATATTCACTCTCCACCCCTCCGATTATCTCCGAAAATTGTGGACCAATTAAATAGTTTTTATAGAGTTGGTAAGTCTTCGAGGTGGTTGTATATGTATCAATTTCAATCGATCAATTCAGTAGTTTCGTTGTTAAATCAAAATAACTGGAAAATGTAACCAAAAATGTAATTTCGGAGGATCATGATCCATGAAAGACGACGAAGACGCATGATCAGCAAGCGACGGGGGATGTAAGGCAGCGAGTAAGTGAATCATGCAACCGGGACGGGGGTCAACTGGCTGTCATGTCAAAATGTCAAACTCATATGTCTTAGGTGTGTTGTAACACTACCGGCATCTATCTGCCTCTTAACCCTGAGGATAGGCTTCGATCTTGTTTTAGATTGATTATCAGCAGAGTGACAACGTAACCGTCAGAAAAATATGCAAATTAGCATGCAGGTTTTCCGGTGTCCATTCAAGTCCACACAGGGGGAGGGCTCGTGGCTAAGTGTAAGCCGTACGGTTTGACCGATAATAAAGGTTAAGCCGCGCTCGCCGCGGTTGGTCCGTCATTAGCTTAACGTGTATCCGATAAACGCGAAACCTTTATGAGAAAAAAGCCCCATAAAATATCACAAATATAGTTACCTAATTAAAAGATATACTTTGATGAAGTATTAAAAATGGCATGAGCAGCAGATTAGCTCTTAGAAAGTATACGTTTTTTATAAAAGTATATAGAACTTGAAATAAAAATAATTATACAATTTATTATTTCTGTCCAAGAAATATTACAGATTAACAAAAGGAAACGTGGGAATAATAATATCAATAACGACCAATAGGTTAACTACGTTGAACCTCATTTTTGAAAGACTGAGAACAGAGAATATTTTTTTAAATGATATTTGATTGAATTGATCACAGCGAAAAGTTATAAAAAAACTGATTTTGAACTAAAACACACAAAAAGGGTTAACTCGACTGAGATTCGAACTTGGAGTATAAAAATATTTGAACTTGTAAAAGAAACTGGATTATAAAAGAAAAAAACGGAACAGTCGCACCTGGATTTGAACTTGCAGCAAGAACGTTCATTTCCGATAGTTCAACCACCGAGTTGTTTTCACTACAGATAATTGACCGAAAAAGTGACTCATACTTCAATCAGATTTGGTCGTTATGGTAACATAGTTTTTGCCATGGTCACTTGGTTGTTTACACGTCAATAACGCCAATTTACGTGTGCCGATGAAAAAGAAGATTTTGAGAATATAAAGCTCCATTACTTATCACCTGGATGTAATTCAGTGTTTTAACATAGCCTAAGTCCGTCTCAGATTTATTGAAAATATCCTCTCAATTTTTTACAGCAAAGTATTTAGTCTTTTTTGCCTGATACTTATACATACATTTTGACTGCCGGCAAATGAATGTTGTAATTTACTATTTTATTATAGTATAGAGACTATGTTATTTCTAGGAGTAATAAAACTTACACAAATAATTATATCGCGAATTATAGCTGAATAAACTTATTTTGAAGTGAAATGAAAGTCAAATATGACAACGCGGCGCACGCAGTGCACGATATTCAAGCCCATGTTAGTCCTTGTTTACGCTTGTAAGCGTTTATTCGTTTCATGCGTAGCGTGGCCGTTTCGATCATTTTCATATAAGGCGAGACTTGAGAAACGTGCGTAGCCTCTCCGTGCGCCGCAGAGGAGCAGTGCCTTAATATTGAATAAGTATTAGAAAAGAAATATTTAAAATCACTTATTTGGTATCTATAGGCTCTAACAACTTCAAGTGTATTTATCAGCGGTAGCTCAAAGTGCCCCCAGGGAGCCTCCGGTCCCAACAAACCATAAACACAATAAAAATATCAGAAGCGTGTCGTTCTACACTTTAGCTGCGCTGAGCTACGACTGTTTCGCGTTTAAAAATATTGTATATCACATAATATACGATTATTATAATGCTTCTTACTTCAGTGGGTGACTTCAAAGTATTTATTGTACTAATTGAATTAATAGTATGAAGTCACGGCAGTGTTCGCCCCCTGACGATATAAATAGTGTCCGAAGTGTACACTAAAATGGTGTAGTTTGGCCTTTTTGTCGTCACAACCTGTGTAATGATCATTCTACTCATTTAGATAATGGATTAAGTGGAGTTTTATTTTAATAATGTGAGTCGGGGTCGTTCCATATTATTTATGTTTTATTTTTAATTTATTCTAGTTTGAGTGATTTATCTTTTGAAAAAAGTTGCACTAAGTAGGTCAGCCGAATGTTTCGTTTCCTTTTTAATTAACGAGATTTTAAATTGAATGCGTGAAAGGAATAGTTTGAGTCATAAAAAAAATCTTTTATACAACTACTTGAGTAGTAAACCTTTTTACAAAATAAAGGTAAGATTGTATAAGTTCGTTCTTAAGTATGCATTGTTTTGTAAAAACACAGCTACATTTAAAATATATAAAGCTTAAAAAAGAATGATATATAACACATAGGAAATTTAATTATTGTTGGCAACACAAAATTATTGCAGGCTTAATATTGTATGTAAACTCTCCGCACATTGTACGCAGACAGATTAAGTACTGCGGCAAAATTGGGCAGAGATGATACAAGGTACGACGAGATATTATACCGTGTATAGAACAGATACAGATAGTTAGGTATTATATTGTCTTTGTGAAATATTTTAAGTGAGCGACGTGAATATTATATTTAGTATACACTCGGCAAACTAGACAGTTATACAGACCAAAAAATCTGTAGAAAACACATGAATGTAAATGTAATATAATAATTAGTATACGCAAGTGTGTGAGTTGTAGAAACGAGTTACAGCCATAACACATGCGTGTAACCGTAATATAATACCATCGCTGTTTACGCAATATTTTTTGTATGTGTGCCCTGTATAACTATTTAGTTTGCTGTGTATACGTCTAAAATAAGTTTTCAGCTATCATCTCATCAAATAAAATATAAAAAATTTAATAGTTGTTTATTTTTATTAAGAATATGTTGGTATATTATAGTGCTATGTAAATATTAGTAAAAAATCAACTCAAAACTGCCTTAATAAAATGCACTAACCAATTCAGACAAACAAGATCACGAAAAGTGACCCCCTGTGGCTCAAAAGCTGCACATTTCACATTACCATCAGCTAATAACTTCCTTTGACATACGCCTGCACGTAAATAATTAATAAAAACTCACTTTACCTACTCAAAGTGCACGTACGAGAAAAAAGTCACATTAAGCGAATATTTCTTTCATAATCGTTAAGTTGGTTCCCTTGAACGAGTCCCCTACTACGATGTCGTGTCGATAGCTCGTTAGCGACGAGCTACCGGCTTTTTATCAACAACACATTGATTTAAAAGCTAAATAACTGCGCCGCACAAATTTCACGTACTCTTAGTTATTGTAGGCTTATATCTGATCGGGTTTGTGACAAGTGGTAGGGGACAGCGATGTATCGATGGTATTTTGTTTTTCGGTACTTTGTTTTATCAAAGGTTATTAAAGTTTTTACTAAAATAGTGTGAGGCCATCGAAATGCAAATTAAAAGTGGTCAATTTGAAAGAAATCATTACCCAAACCATACTTTTAACTTTACTAACAACTTTATTAAAAAAAAATGTTTCTTACAAAAAAAACAAGTTACTAGATTTTATTTTAATATCGAATTGCGGATATTTAAAAATGATATTTTTATCTAAAAACTATTACTTATAAAAAATCTAAAAGTAGGTACTAAATAAATAACTTCCAGTATCAAGACTGTCGTGACGTCATACCCTATCCTTCGGCACGTGATAAATCGCGGTCGCTAGCAACTTGTTCCACGACATTAACCGTCAATGGGCCATTGCGGGTCGCCGTGACCCTAGACTAATTAATTTCGTGGACATTTGCGGCGGTAATAAGCTTATCAAACGTTGATTCGGACAATGGACTGCGTTCGATTTAATGTGCGCAAGTATGAAAGCAATTTTCGAATGAATGAAGTCCTTTATTTTGTACGTAAATGTCGTGTTCGGTTCGTAGAGGTTGGCTTTTAAAGTCTGATGTCGATTAAACGTTTTATTGAAAGCTGAGGACTGTTTTGATTGGGAAATTGATTGGACTGGCGTTTAATATAAAAGAGAAATTTCTCTTTTCTATTGATTTTCTCCAACACGTGCATGTTTATTGTTAATATTCATTAGCCAATTAGTTGTTTGACGTAAATACAGGCAATCTGTTTCTGTTATAAGATTGTCTTGGATGAGCTGTAATTATAATTAAGTGGCAAATTTAGGTTTTCTTTAGTCGGGTCTACGCTGGTCTAGTATTATTTTTATAATCTAGTAACAAAACAATTATAAATGACATTTAAAATCCATTCAAAAGATACTTATAAATGACAACTTAAATTTATATAAACTGTTCTGTTATTAATCAGATTGTTTTTTCATTGATGCAAAGTCTATCTTCAAAACCTCAATACGATTCAGTTTAAAATAATTACAAAATCAAGCAACGAATCAATCAACAGTTAATTAGAATAAAAGTTAAACGAAGGCGGAAGGGTTGACCAGTCGCGGGGTATGGGCTGGAACACTCGTGTCCGGTGGGCTCCGAGAGAAGCGATACTGTTGCTTTTAAAAAATTAAAAAAAACTGAATGTAAACAATAATTTCAGAAGCTTTTTCTATATTAATTTTTTTTTGATCCTCTAATCTGGAAGCAAACACTTTCCGAATCAAATAAATTTAACAAACTAAAAACGCATGTGATATGTTTATCCTTCCAGAAATAGATACAGCATGCGAAGAAATTGTATACACAATGTTGATGACAGTTTTATTGTTTTGGTTTAGGTACAAAGCTAAATACACAGTAATATTTGTAATTTCAACCTCTGGAATATGCTGAGTACAGAAGACCTACACGGTTACTCCCGTGCCACATTATATATCTTGCTGTTCAACTCAAAAGTCTTCCATGCAGAATATCAAAACTCCTATAACTAGTTAGTAACCGTAAACAAATCTACCATTAACATAAACAAAAATCGATTACATCTCTCGTCAAGCGAATCTAACACCGCTTACTTAGAAGCCTCGTTAGATGCGGAAGGAGCGAGCGTTAATTTGAGTGAAAACAAGCGGCTAATTGATCAACGAGTCGGTCAGAATCGTCCGCGACCTTGCTTTTATTCATTTTCACACAATCGCCTCTTTTCAATCGAGTGAATGGTTTTTGCGGTCCACTTGTGGTGCTGGGTTTTTAGCTTGTTGATTTGTGGATGTTGCTGGAGTTGCTTTTGTTTGTGAGTTCTAGTTGATTTATTTGTGGACTGTCAGCCGCTCTGAAAACTTCATACTTCGGTCACGTGCTTCGGCATGATAGATATGAACTCCAGCAAGTAATTTAATGGGCGGGTGAAAACCAGTTGGAAGGCTCTGCAACATCAGGGAGTAGACGGGGATCTCGAGCGCAACTGAACTGTTCCGCCTTGTGAAAGATTGAGATAGATTCCAGCAGCTGGTAGCCGACCTTCATTAGTTGGAGTGGTACGTAAAGAAGAAGAAGCAGTCGCTCTAAATGAAGTCAATCATAGCTTTGGATTCCTAAGTATATCTTAGTTAAAAATTAAACTTTTATAAGTAACTGACTTATAATTTTTATTATAAATGGCCGTGTTATGTAAGCTTTTGACAACAACTATATTTTATCTTTTTGCACATTAGGTTGAGAAAATTAAAAAATAATCATTTTATGTTAATAATTATCATAGCATTATAAGCATCATTATTCAGATTGTGTAATACCAGCATTATGAAGTCTGTATACGACCACATAACCAAGCATTTCACAGCAAACAGTTTATGAATTTCCAAACGATGTCTTAGATCATCCACATCAGATCAAAATCTACACACAGATCCCCCAATCTAGTCTGATTCATTGCTCAAAGCTGATCGCTTGTAAGCACCTGACCGTCACTGTAGCTGCCAGCCAGTAAATCGTGTTAATGTTTGATTGTCTGCGCCTAAATTATCGTGGCCGGATGACATGGCGCCGGCGCCTAGTGCTCAGTGACTGAACTTCAGTCTACTGACCCGATGTGATGTAATCTGTATGTCAACACACGTAATTGGAGTTGGGAAATGTTATGGATAGACATTGTTTGAAATTGCTGTTGTAGTCAGTACCATTATTATTTGCGTAGAGAGGACAGCTGTTTGTTTGTGCTGTTGTATATTCCAATAATACAAAAAAAAAACCACAAAATTAGAAAAAGTAAAAAAAAAAACCTTTAGATAAAAAGGGATTCAATAAAATATTGTAATAAAAATATTATTAATATTAATAAGTCCGACAAAATTTAAATAAACGAAATTTAAATTAACGAAGACCTTGTTTAATATAATTTTAATTATCATGATAATAAGCCCTGAGAGGCTTGCGTTTATGGCAAAAAAATTGTCTAGTTTTAAGAAAAAGTGTTTTGGAAGTAATAAATAAAATGTTATATATCTAAAGTTTATTCCTTTTCCTTTTTCTAATTTTGTATTTTTTTCTCTGATGATTTAAGACGAAAAAAAACCTGGGCTATATACTTAGTTGGTTTAGGTTTGAAATAACAAAACATTACGATTTTCAGATTCAACGTTTGTTCAGATTTAATCAGAGCTACCAGTCTTATCCTTAATAGAAGACATTCTCTAATCCGAGTAAAATGAGTACTAAAGCTAAGTTATTATTAAAGTATAAAGATATCATTAAGGTAAATGTGTCTTCCGAAGAATATTAGCCTCTGTTACGTCACAAAGTACTCATTTAGACATATACTTAGGGCATATTATCCCGAAAATCCCATCTTCTTTGAGCTAATGCTGCAAATTACGTACTACGTTTGTTAGAGAATATTATCAAGGTAAATGTATTCCAAATTGCGTTGGAGCAGAAAAATATTGAAAATATGTTAATTGTTCAACATGTTCTTCTCTCTAACTCAAGCTATGTTGGGGTCGGCTGATTCAGCAGAATACCGCATTTTACAAGAAGCGACTTCCTATCTGTGCTCCAAATCTACAGCTCTTTTTACTGGGAACACAATATCCCATAATAAGACCGGTTGTCAGGATCGATTGACTATGAAAGATCAAAGTATGATATGATATTTCGGGACCAATGGCTTCATAAGATACAATTTTTTGTTATTATTTCAAGCGAAACTTAAAACATACTGACAAAATTTCTCCATATTTAATTATTAGTTAGTAATTAAATAAAGTAAGATATTGAACGGATTTTTCTTTTATAAAACATTTAACAAAGACCAGCGGTCTCGCTTCATTTACTGTCTAACTAAGCTTGTCTAAAATGTACATTCATCCACTAATGAGATGTACAAAACAGTAATTAAACATTATAACAATAACGTCATTCGGTATTTAGCAGAGCTGTTCGCCGGTAAACCTCCGTGTAATTAATTCTACATACGTGTGTAACAAAGGGAAATGTACAAATATTAATTGCTGTAGGGCTGTCTAATGGCCAGCTTTTCATAGATTTTTTCGTCTTTGATTAGCAGTGCTTTTCGTGTGAAAAACTTTGTCTCTTCTTCACGTAAAGGCGTTGGTAATTTAGGTAGGTACCTACAGCCTCAGTAGATGTGATCAGTCTCAGTAGAATTATAATAGAAAATAAAGAATTTTTAGCAAAACGATGCAGAATTAAAGTGTTTTGTTCTCTGAGGTTTACGCGAATATTAGACATGGAATAAAACTACTTTTAAACGGAATCTATCGCGGTTTAATTTGTTATGTTCTCGACGTTTCAACACCTTTGCAGGTTTCATGGTCACAGGCAGTCTTAAAGAGATTTCTTGAGAAACAAGTTGAGCTTACAGCGTCTTGCTTTTATTTAGAATAAAAATTTAGTAGAAAATTAACTGCATTACTACAAAATTACAAACTCATTGTTCTAGACAGGCTTTAATGTGTGAACCCTAGGCACAGAGTTTACATGTACACATAAATGCTAAATGTATTCTTGATAGAGCACAATGTAAGGTCCATGGATAGTATGTAGGTACAAAAATTCTATACTAATCTCGGCTTATTTAATAAATAGAATTTAATTATTTTTTTTTAAGAAAAGACTCAGGAAAAATAAAAATATATCAAAGTATACTGGTAAAATGAGTTTTTAAAATGAAAATGTCAAAAGGAAATACTATATCATTAGCCGCGATTTTTTTGGTACAGTGAATATACATTTTAGCTCGTCGACAGCTAGAAATAGGGTTTTTTTAAACAAAAGTTTAGCATAGAACAATATCGAAGGTTAAAAAGCGTAACAAAACGGAATGCAGACGTAAAACAACGACGGGGTTGAAATACGAGTGACAAACTACCCCGGGCGGGGTCGCGGGACACTGTTTGTTTTGAAGCTTAGGTGCTACCGTAAGCGGAGCGAGTTTTCTCTTAGCGTAGGTCTCTCGATCATAATACCAACGCGGTTTCTACTGCGACGGAACAAGCGGTCATTCCAGCCGTTTTCATACGATTATGTCGAGTCTGACGCTCCTTACTGCAGCGTTGTGTGTTATGATTAAAAGAATAACTGGCTTCAAACATAACTTTAGAAACAAATAAATTTAGTAATTATGACTATCCAGTATATTGGTTTTAAATTTGATTACAGAGGCGTTAAATTTATGTATCTTCAAAATGTTGGATTTCAGGTATCCCTGTCGTTAACTTAAGCTTAAGTTGTTATAAATAAAGGTAAAGACATTTGAATGAAGGAACTATAACTAGTGACTGTCGTATATTTACGAATCATATATTTTATATTTTTAGACACCTAAGTCCATCTAGTCTATATCTTAGTATGTAGTACGCTATTACTAAGAGAGTAATAGTGTCTTATATAACATTTTACGCATATTGACATAAATCAAGCTTTCTATAACAACTATATAAAAACGCTTAAATGACTCATCAAGTCATCTCTTTAACACAAATTACAACTCTTAAACAATAATGAATACGAAGCTCCGCTTGCCTCGCTCATCTAACGCTACGACCCGGTACTTACATCGAGTTAGTCTGTACGACCAGTGTAATGGTGAACATTAGTTAGGCGGCCAGTACACTCGCTAACTAAATAATTATCGTGTTGAAGCTTTGATTACGTTACGCTCTCCTTGTACACTTGTGACGAAAAGAATTTTATATTTCGTTATCTATCTAAGTATTATGTTTATTGATTGAAGTTTATTGGCGTTCTTTATGTTTTCGTTGTATTTTTCAAATATATTTCTTATTTTTAATTGATCGTAGATGTTTTAATAGATAGGTACCTACAACTAGGTTAATATATAAGACCGGCCTATAGACGACTGCTGGGCACAGGCCTCTTCGCATATAGAGAAGGGATAAGCATTGATCACCACACTCGCTCACTGCGGGTTGGCGCTTTCAGATTCGAATATCACTCAAGATGTTTTCCTTCACCGTTTGTCAATGATGTCTTAGAATGATTAAAAAAGTAACATTGGTACTTGCCTGGGTTCGAACCTGCAACCATGTGCATCCGGCCATTGAACCGCTAGGCGACCACGACATCCATCATTATACATATAATTATACAAAAATATTTTGATATTTTCAAGAGATTCGTACGTAATAGAAAAATTATATATTCGAGAAAATGGAAAATGATTAACCCGAGTTTAAGTTTTTTAACGTTGGCGAAGGTTTTACTAAACTAACGATAAAATAAAATCATGCTGTAATCAGTATTTATGACGGCGATATACTTAGTCAGTTAATCTGATTATTTATCAAGCATGCAGCATGTATGCTCTTAAACTTAATTATTTACACTTGGGTAGATTTTCCATCAAGTATGTTTTAGAAACCTCTAATAGAAAGGAAATCCAAAAAAATACAGTGTCTTTGTACCTTGTTAAATAATTATATTCTGACTACATTTACATGATATTGTTACGTAAATCATACTAATATTATTAAAGGCGAAAGTTTGTGAGTATTTTTGTTACCTCTTAACAATCGAACGGCTGGACCAATTTTGCCAAAATTTGGTAATTTTTTAGCACTATAAATTAAGATGTCTGGTAAAATGGGATAGCACCGCGGGGTTCACCTAGTTAACAATAAAACAGCAAGAGTTATATCCAAAACAGTCGTGGTTAGTAACACTTAAACGTACACGTAGATAAAACAACTTAATATTTATCAAACTTAACCCTAAATTATAGACAATAGTCTTCAATACACTTCCATAGTTCGCTCGAAAGCGCCAGAATAACATTATAGAAACGTGTTATAACGTTAATATTCACATAAACCTACACCGTACAGTCACGAGCATAAATATGTATACACCCAGCGAAATTGTAAAACTTATTTATCGAGAAGTTTTTGTTGAAACTCAAAAATATATGTATACATGATTTGAGGATGATTAAAATATGAATTGATGGTGAGTTTCTGTTAAATTATTGTTGTAAAATTTCGCTATGTGTATACATATAAAATTTATGCTCGTGACCGTACATTTAATGGTACGGATAGTATACAAACTATACAAGCATACACCCAGTTGGCGAGCTGCCAGGTTCGCGATAATTTGATAAAAACGCTCTGAACTACCAGGGAAGTCTATTAGATAATTTATATATTTTACTAGTTATACCACGCCGAGCTTATGTTAATTATGTTAAAAACTAAACGGTGTGAGTTTGAGGGCGAGATTATAATATTACGTGTTAAAGCTAACCAGTTCTTGTAGTTTCTTTAAGTTAGCAATAATGTTTAATAATATGTAAAATTAGAAGGTACAGTCAGCGAGAAAAGTCTTTGAACACAATCAGATTTATAAATTGACAAATAAGGATATCTTAAACATTTTAGTGGTTTTCCTTTTGTTGTTGTTATATTTTTCATTTTATAGTTGGTAATAGACTTATTTTATACAACTGGGTAATATTATTTTACAATAATATTTTGATATTTCCACGAGATTTGTACTTAATAGAAAAAGAGACATAAGGATTTCATTGCGTCAAAACTGTGTGATAAGGCTATATTGATCTATGGTGGCCACATACCTACTGATGTTGCCACTATAAACCAATATAGCAGTACATGGGCTTTCAAGTTTGTGTTAGGTGTTTTGTTATACTGATTTTGTTCATAAACTTTGCCTGCAGACTGTACCTGCCACACACATGCGTTGTTTTAATAGACGCATCAAAAACATTTCATTCAATTCTAGTGCCACAGTTAATTTCACATTTTGTGGTGGTAGGGCCATACAGTCGCTGAATAGACCAATAGTCCTGTGGGGTTCGTTACCTACTCGTGATTTTAATACGAACCAATTGACGTTGGTATTTTAATGTTTCTTACTCTTGAACTTAACCCTAACACAAAATTGTTTTAATACATATAATAGATCGGATGAAACAAACTGAAATCAAAACATCACACTAATATAATACTGGCTTATAAATGCCCCACTGCTGGGCAAAGGCTTCTCATATGGAGAAGGAACGAGCATTGATCACTATACTGGCTAGCTGTGGGTTGGCGATTTCAGATTCCATTTTTTAGGATCCAGGTTTCCTCCCGATGATGTTCTTCACCGTTTGTCAATGATGTCTTAGAAGGTCTTAAAAGTCACATTGTGACTAGCCTGGCTTCAAACCTGCAAACATTTGTATACGAATCCGTTCATTGAACCGCTAGGACACCACGACAATTTCTTACGACACTATAAAGGGGGATATTATAAAGGGGGAAGTTTGTGTGTATATTTTACCTCTTCGCGAACAAACGGCTAAACCAATTGTAATAAAATTTGGTATGGAGGTAGCTGATACCCTAGATTAACACAAAAGCTACATTTATCCAGAAAAAATAAATAATCTGATAAATCGCGGGTAACACCGCGGGGCGCAGCTAGTTGACAATATTTTCTTTCGAGTATACTGAATCACGTAATTATTATAATAATGTCAATTACATGTATATTGACCTTGTATTGGAATTGCAATTAATTCAAAAGTAAGACTGCTAAGAAAGTTCCCTGTGTAGATACTGATGTCTGAAGGGCCAAACAAATCCTTGATGCTGAATATCTTCATACAAGGCATCACTTTTGCCTTTGTAAAATACCCATGAAATCACTATATTAAAAGCTTATTATTTCAAGTTTATTTTACCTTAATCGCAAAAATGCACGTTCCTTTGTTTGTACAATCACAAATGAGTCTATAATTAGTTTTTACTATAACAACAAACAAGGATGGTGCAGCGTTATGAAATTATTCTCTTTCTCTAATTATGTACCGGTTTATTTTGCCAGAACACTGCCAACAAAGGCGTGGGTAATTGGATAAAAATTCAAGTTAGTTAACTCAGTTCATATATGCTAGGAACATACGGCGCAGTGTTGTCAGCGTGCACGCGGCTATTTACTTTTTGGTTATTATAAGCTGAACATTTAATAAAATAATTGCTATTATTTGATCACTATCAGCTGGAAATAGGCTTGTTTATTCCAAACTTTGTTGGGGTCGTCTTCCAGTCTTGCCAGATTTAGCTGAATACCGTATTTTACATGGAGCTAGTGCCTGTCTAATTTCCACTATCCGTTTAACTAGGTAACACAGTATTCCTCAATAAGACTGCGGCACGGATGGGACTCGGTATATTTACAAATGGTCACCTATCCACGGTTAACCGCGGCGAGCGCGGCTTTACCTTTATTATCGGTCAAATCGTGCGGCTAGGCATATACTTAGTTATGAGGCCCTCTTTTCCTCTCTAGCCTCCACCGGGCTTTTGCATGATGTGTATTATAATTTATTTTTTGGTGATACTCTTTTTTGTACCATTCTTTACCATCCATTATTATCTCCGATGTTGCAGGAGGGCCATTATGTATCATCTGTGTATGCTAGTTTCTCAACATACGAAAAAAATGCACACAGTTGCCACACGGGTTACATGTCAAAACGAATGGACACGTTATAAAATACATGGCACATGAATATCCCAACTTACACCGATGACCGCAAAACACGTGGATATTTGAAAACCACAGCTATCAAACGCGTATTCGTTATCGACAGACACGTCCATACATTTCGCACGTATTTTCAGACTAATTCGATAAATTCGTGGCTCACCTAAACCCTCGCGGATCCAGTTTTAACCAGTTATAACCAGATTACCAATGCTTTGTACTTCGTAAGCTTCTGTCAGTGGTGCTAATTGTACAATCGTGTGAATATTAGATTTAATCTGTGTCATTTGGTTTGTTTGATGATTGTACGTAGGTAGGTATTTATATCAGGTGTTGATTACCGATATTAGGGCATAAGGTTGGATGTTAAAATGGGGTTAATATCTATATACAGGATTAATTTTAACGTGGTAATCAGGTGTATAAAACTGAACAACTTTTCCCAAGGAACATGGGTCGAAATCCAAAAAATTGAAAATATATTTTTCATACAAACATAAGTCACGTGACCTCACTCAGAAGTCACTTTGTATGAATATTTCATTTTAAATTTTAAGATTTCGACCCATGTTCCGTGGGAAAAGTTGTTCAGTTTTATACACCTGATTACCTCGTAGAATATAGAATACGCACTCCATAAAAAAATAATCCTGCATTTAAATATTATACTATCATTTTATCTGATCTAAATTAGTAGGTACATACTTGTGCTGATTTTGATATAATTATTTTTAACTAGCTGCCCGGACAGACTTCGTTCTGTCAAAAGTAAATTTTTTTTGGTTATTATTTATGTTTTACACCTTTTAAACCTTCCCTGGACTTCAACATTTCAAGATCAAAATCAGCTAAATCGGTTCAGCCGTTCTCGAGTTTTAGCGAGACTCACGAACAGCAATTGATTTTTATAAATATAGATATAGAAGATCTTGACTCAATAAACACAAGATTATTTTCATCAATATGATGCTTTTCAATAGTTAAATACAATATGCGTATTTTCTTAGATACTTGCATACACTCCACAGACGCCAGTTTATTATATAATATAGGGAAAATTCTTGCTATCCTTGCATTTGTTTCATCACAATCCCTTCGGGTCTACGGATTTTCTCGGAATTTTCATCCTCGAAATAAGACAGCTCGAATATTTTCTCCTATATTAGAAGAGACGCGACCCATATTGTTTTTATTGCTGTATGTGTTCTTTGTATGGTGATGTATGAGATTTTGTTACTCATAACATTGCGCTGATAGGAATGGACTGTTAATAATATGGAAGCCTTAAGACAAGTATTCACTTCAAAACGTGGGCGTTTTTTTAATATTTTCATATTGTTTCCGTTTTATTAAAGAGAACATTAAAAATACTTTAAGATATTTCCCTCCATTGTTTATTTGAAATTGTTTATTTTTAATTGAAAATTATTATAAAAACGCAATTATTTTATTGTTACAACAAAATTCGGAAAAAATACTCTTAAATACAACTATATGAAATTGTATACAAAACAAATGAAAACAGCCATTCCAATTTCAAATTCGATTCACAAACCCGATCACAATACACGAAACTTTAAAACCGGGATACAATTTCATCTCAGGTAATCAAGTTTCATCCCACAAACTATTTGCTCTAAATTTTCATTTCAAATGAAACCCGTTATGGGTCGGCAACAAATCCCAAATTGATATGTTTGGGTCTCATCGCGCTCACATCAAAGGAGGTGGCACTGGGTCTGTTGGTACCAATATCGTGGACCTTTTGCAGTATAAATCATCTATAGTTTGTGGGAATACTTTGCCTGTAGGGCGAGTTATAAGCGAGAACGAATGGAAATTTACCTGTCTTTTGTTTTTAAGCCAATATACCTAAGTAAAAGAAAATTAAAGTATCTTATAGAGTAGTTACACATTAGTACAAAGTCACACATATTTCATGCATATGTAAATATCAGAGAAATATTTACGCATCAATCCTATTTAATACAATTAGTAGTACCTAGCTAAAACATGTCATTGCAGCTTAATAACAATAAAAAAATACTTTCACCCCTAAAAGTTAACAACCAAACGAATAATTTATGAACGTACGCCATCTATTTACTATAATAAAATATCACATAGAAGCACTCGAACAAACATGTTGATCTTCCATCACTTGAAGAGATACGTATAAAAAAGGGTCCAATAATCAATAAGGAGTTTAATCCCGTGGGCAGTAGCCGCCGAGCTCATTGGTCGGCACAAATTGACAGACGGACAAGTAGTAGGGGAAAGGTACTCTACATTGAAACTTTCATGCACTAGATACGTTATTAGAACTTAAGTGGAGTATTTTCCGACTCATATTACGAGCAATTCGATTAATGTATACCTATTAACTAAAAAGATCTATTTGGCAACCATATGTATGTATAAAAAAACATTAATACTAAACTAATTCGCTTTATGGCGTCTATCACCACTTCAAGTAGAGTATCCAGTAGGCTGACGGCTATTTAAAGTAATCGGTAAAATTATATGCGAATTTTACGACGTTCGAGTAGGATCATATAATTAGAATCGTAAAATTATTTGACCCGTAACTTACTTGCCATACAGTCTGTCCGTATGCAAATATTGCTTTGCGGTTGTCATGACAACTAAGTTCTACAATCGCCTTTTGACCTGCGACAAATGATTTTTGATATCTATACTTATAATAAATCTGTAGAAGTGAAAATTCTGTACATTGAAAATATCAAAAAAATTAATGGCGGGGTGTGTTACTAGACCGACACCGAACCCAAAAATGTGATTAAAAAAATTTTTGTCTGTCTGTCTGTCTGTCTGTCTGTTTGTTCAGGTATCACGCTAAAACTACCGGTTCGATTTCGAAGAAACTTGGTATAATTGTTCTTTAATATCCTGGGCACCACACTGGGTAGTTTTTATCCCGGAAAAGTATATACAAAAAAAAACAAACTTAATTTTGCGGTTCGATCCCTAGACCCGAATACTGTACCAACCGCAAATAATAAGTTTGTCGTAGGCTACGTCACCCGCAGTGGAGTTCAATAAGGGGCGCTGCACACGGCCAAGTAACTATTTATTAATCTGTGACACGGCTAAGATACTATAATTATTTATCTATACTTTATATATATTATTATTATCTATACTAATATTATAAAGCTGAAGAGTTTGTTTGTTTGTTTGTTTGAACGCACTAATCTCAGGAAGTACTGGTCCGATTTGAAAAATTCTTTCACTTTTAAACAGCCCACTTATTGAGGAAATCTACCCCCTAAGGGGGTGAAATAGGGGTTGAAAGTTTGTATGGGAAGTTCAGTGTTTTCAATGATAGACACATGAAATTTCGTATAAGGGTTTCTGGATAGAAATAAATAAAGACGTATTTCAGCGATTTTAAAAATCATCCCCCTAAGTGGGTGAAATAGGGGTTGAAGTTTGAAGGCATATGAATTGTGTCGTTTTCAAAGATAGATACATTAAATTTCTAAAATCAAGGGTTATTAGTTAGAAATAAATAAGATGTATTTCAGTGATTTTAGGAATCTACCCTATAAGGGGGTGAAATAGGGGCAGAAATAGTTGGTATGTGAAGTTCGGTACTCTCAAAGATAGACAGATGAAAAGATAAGTAGATTTAAGATAGTGACCATCTAAGACATATCTATAATGACGACCCCCGTGGTCGAGTGGCGTTCAATCTGGTTTTTAAGGTGTCGCCAGCTCTAAGTTCCCAGGTTCGATCCCCGGACGAGTCCATGTAGAAAATCACTTTACTACATTGTCTTGAGTCTGGGTGTTTATGGTACCTTCGTTGTCTCCGATTCCATAACACAAATGCTTTTGCTACTTGCCTTACTTTGATTATTATTTTAACGTCATCATATTTAATGAAAATTTTTATTCATACTCCTTACTTTACGCGCGAGCGAAGCCGCGGGCAACAGCTAGTATTTGAATAATTATTTAAAATATACGATTTATTATGGCATTCTTTTAACTAGGCAGTTGTAACTCGGGGTTTGTGAAATTGGCAGAAGATGCTCATGACTTTTATTAACTAAGATTAAATTAAGATTAACCAGAAAGTAACTATTCAACACATTACTTGGATGTAGTGAACGAAGCCCTTGAGCAAAATAACACTTCCATTCCAACATTGTAGGTGTTACCAATATTAGGTCCGTTGGGACTAAGCAATATTATTACGGCCTAGTAATGTGAGAGATTGTTTTGACACATGATGCCGGACCATAGACACGTGGTTTGTTTCTCTTGTCTCTAGCCCACGTTTACGAAAGGTAATCTAATTTTGAATGTTTTTTGAAATAGGAAAAGTGGAATTGGGTTATTGTTTTGTAATAGGAATGTTTATGTTACATTGTAATGCATAAACATTCTGACCTATAAACTTTTTATTATCATTGTAATTTATTCACACGTGGATATGGATTATAGACAGATTTTAATATTAATTGAGGTTCACTTATTTTTGTGTCCGTAGTAAAAGTTCTGCTATTGAAGTCTAGAAAGCCCACGCATTGGGTAAAACTGTCGACTACGAAACTGGTAGATCTTATTTCTAAAAAAAGTAAATCTCTCAATTCAAGCCGTGAATCTGACACAACGGAATAAAATAAACAATACTAAAAAATCCTATTTTCTTTTCCTCGCAAAAACAATAGCGTTACCCGCCTCACTAAATGTCAAAAGTGGCGCGTCTTATCGCGTACGTAACCCGTGCGATGCGACGCGGACACTTTTTGTCCCGGCCCTCACATTCCACTCCATCCAGCTTACGTAGCTCCTTGAATTGCAAATTTCACTCGACTTCTACCAACACGAACTGTTTTTTATGTCGTACGGCACAATTTGGGAAATAGTGTGTAACTGTACGTACTTTGTGAATTCCTAAGTAATTTTTCAGCGTTTTGAATGAAATCGCGTGTATAATGCTTGTGTAGAGGTATCCGTTTGAAATTGTGCTTATTCGACGCGGTATGCCTGTTGTGAGATATGGCTAGAGTCACGTTCTTGCGTTCTGGCATGAATAACGTATTAGGTTGGGAGCTAGTTGCTGGATATTGCATCAATTGTGTCACATCACTTGCTGTACATCGCAAGCTCTATAATTATTTTTCAAGTGAAGCGATATGGGTGGCAGCTTCTCGCCTAGCAATCTGAACAAGGATAAAGTTTTTTTTTTCATTTTGCCTCAATGGAATAAATAATTTTCCTCATCTCTTACTTACAACAAGAATTATTCAAACTTCATTATTTATTTCACCGATTTTAATCACAGTGTGTAACACCAACACAGGGTAATTACGATCTAATCATGTAAACGAATAATATTTCTCCGCGGATCAAAAATTATCTTTTAATAGTCCACATAAATAGAATTTATTGGTTTATTCTTCCGCGTTTTTAGGTCATGAAAACGAACAAATTGTAGTATCTTTATCTATTATAAGATCCGCGTATTTATGGCTCAGTACATTACACGAAACGATTATTGCAACCAGTATTTCAATGTTTATGTTCTGTACAAGCAACAACATAGTTGGCATACATGAATATTTAGAATAATGAGGCTTAATTATATTTTACGCGAAAGTTGGTACTTGCTGGACATTTAGCTATTTGTAGTGTTTTGAATTCTGGAGCTTTGGAATGTTGTGTAATGGTATAAGCAGTGCTAAGGAGTGTATTTATGTTTCCATGTTCATCGGAGCTTAGCCATTTACGATGTTTATTTATTTTTTCGTATATTATGCTAGGTATAGAAATAGGTTCGGGGAATATCAGTAGACTTTCACAGTGTCGATCTCACCGACCGAAATAAAACTAAAACGCTCGTGTGCCGTGTTCAATGCTTTTAGTGAGTTTTTTGACACGCAGTCAGGTTTTGTTATCAGTTTTTCTGTTCGGATATTTTCGGTTGTCATTTCGTTATTCCTATACACTGACTCGTCTGATTTTAGACAGGCTTTATAATTGCTATTTCATTTCCTACCGTCCTTATCCAATTGGACAACCTCTATCAATTTATAAAAAAATATATAGTAATTTTATCAACAAAATTTAAGTACTCAGGCAATGTTTCACACAGGACATCATCAAAATATGGTATTTTATTACTTTTATTTCTATTAAACTAAAACGCCACTGTTCAAGTCGATTACACTCAGCCAGTTCGAATGCAACTACTTCGAGCAATAAGTAATATTGACAGGATTGTATATGTAGATATAGATGTACAATTGATTTGTCTCTAAGGATTTAATAATTACTTACAATATAGACGTAACACGCTAATGCTTTACAATATGAACAAAGTCGGAGAAAAAAGGAACAATCTTTAATTAACCCAGAACGAGAAAAATAATCTGTAAAATTCCAAGCGATTAAATTATTTTTAAAAGTTTTATTTTTCCTTTGCTAAACTCCTTTGACGTGATATTCCTGCACCTGCATCTTGTTAGCGCGTCACTTATCACATTAACCCTGCTACCGCTGCTGTAATTGGCGGCGCACGTAAATAACTAAATAAAGTGGCGCGACGCTGCACGCCGTGCCCCCGCAGCGGGCGTGAAAGTATTGCCTGCAACTACTTGGCAATATTAGCGCTTGTACGTGAATGTATTAGATTAGTCGACTGTAAGATAGGGCTGCAGACAATTTGTAGTTAGTTGTGCGTTTTATCTGGCAGCTATACGGGTAGCCGAGTGTTGATAGTAGAGGACGAATACATTACCTTGATTAGAGATAAGAAAATGAATATTCTGCTAAAACAAGTTGCTAGATGAATAAAATCGAAAAACTACAGGATCTAGATAGAGGAAAATTCTTAAAATAGGTTTGAACTTCATTAAAAATTTATAAAATCGAGAACCACAGACTGTGGGCTTTGATATAAACTCGGATGCAAGTCAAAGTTTCCTCAGACAGATGATCCCTCGTATATTCCTCTGAAATACCTACGTTCAGAGTCTGGCATACGCCTGGGATTCCAGTTGCGATTCCCGCAGTGCGCCTCGTTAGCCGGCTGTCTTATGACATTAGCGGTCTGTCCGTCGAGCACGTTTCGCGTTCCAATCGACCATTGGTCTTTTAGACCGAGCCGCGCGTATTGAACGGTTAACTAGATAAGAAGAACAAATGGTCGTTTGTCTCGTATTTTGTTCAGTTCATTGAAAGTCATATAATAATAAGATCTTTGTTATAAGTACATAGTTTTTAATTGTTTCATTTTTTATGTTATTATCGATTTTAATCATAGTTTACAATGCACCGAAGCCTATTAAATCCGTGATTTCCATATTGTGTTGTAACGTTAATATGTATTCGTTATTATTTGCAAGCCTGATAATTGGATTAGTTTTATTGATGTTTCAAACTGTTACCCATTTGGCTATCAATTATATTACAAAATTGTTAATATCTCCATTCAATTGATCTGAAATTTAAACATGTTCAGTTTATGTACAATTTTATATACTTACAACATTATTATTATTTCTTTATATAACTAGTTTATCGAAGTACCTATTTGGATGTATTGTAGTATTTATATAACGTTATAAATATAAGATGCTGCATGTTTAAAACATGTTACATTATATTATCATAATATTATGAACACAATAAATATCGGATCGTGGTCGCTAAGTCCGGTACCGGTTTTGCGCAGGTTAACTCCCGGTTCTAATACGATGGCTGTATACGCTATTAAGACACGCATTAATGTGACATAAATCGAGTTTCCCTTATCTATAGGCTCGGTTAACGACCTTTTTATCGGAGACTCACAAATACAGATACATTCTACCTATAAAACGAGAATTATCGTTGATTTTTCGCAACATATTATGTCTGAGTAACGTAAAGCAGATTATCAGCGGGTTGTGGAGAATGTTAATCATTTTGTTGAATATGTATCACCATTAATATACGATTAACATGACCTGTCGGTGAATTTATATTTTGAAACATGTTTATGAAAGTTTATAATTAAGTTCGATCCAATATAAAATTATTATCACGATTCGAAATACTGACAGTTTATTTCGGGAAACTGTAGATCCCAAAGCACCATAGTCTATTTTTTCACTAATATTATAAAGAGGAAAGATTTGTATTTTTGTGTGTATGTGTGTAATTAATAAACTCAAAAACAACTATGCCGATTTCAAAAATTCTTTCACTATTAGAAAGCTACATTCACCCTGAGTAACATAGCTTATATTTTTTACTACACAAATAGGTACCGTGGGCGGAGTCGCGGGGAACAGCTAGTCGTCAATAAATCGAGTAGAATAACTAACTTGGTACCTAAATATAGTACTTAGCAACGTAACTAAGTACCTAAAATAACTGTTATTTATACTCTAACATATTTTTCTCCCATCTTGAAGAAACAAAATAAAGGCACAAATTCGCACGCAACTGCACTCCACGATATTCCTGGAGTCTAACAAAGCGATACCATTTAGCCGGCGCATCGTTAAGCGTCTCATTAGCAAGATCATCAGCTGTCTCATTAGGGCAACCAATTAAAGTGTTGCTTATTAAAGCCCTCTTAAATCATTGGTCCGTGACTCCCAGTACCGTTGTGACGCTATCGCAAATCTCGTTTTAAGTGGCTGCCTGATGAGTTGCTGTTAAGTTTCACAGTTTTACAATTTTAAAGGAGTTTTTCTTTTCACTGGTGATTTTAAAATTATCCTGTGCCTTTATTTATTTTTAACTTAAATGATAACGAGATCTATCGTTGATCTTTCTATTGACTTTTATGTCTCCCGTATTTATTAGTATAATACCTACTTATTTGATTTGGTTTATTGAGAGCGTTAAGTCTATATCGGTGTGTAATACGTATATATCAACACCTACTATAGAATAACAATTGTTATCTAGTTTTGATTTCTATTATTTTTGATTCTCCATTAAATTTTAATATTCCTTTATTTATATCTATTTAGAACTTACCTTCCCAACTCCGGTGGGTTCCTTGACCCCGAGCCGCCGCAGCAGCGCGGGCGGTGGTGGCGGTGGTGCCCGGTGCAAGGCCGCGCTGAACCCGCTCAGGGTCGTCCCGTCCTCGTCCCGTCGCCGTCTCTCCCGGTGTGGAGAGCCACCGCTGCATTTTGCTGTTGATGTCCTGTAACAAAATAATGTGAAATTAATATGAGCCGAGGTACAGCCATGAAGAATGAATCACTTTGCGACAATAGTCACCAAAGTGAATTTTAGTTCGAGAAATCATTCTAAGCCTGGTAAATGTTAAAATCTCCTGTCCTAATTAGCATAATAAATATAAATAATTAATATGAAAAACATCACATACATTGATCCGAATCCGAAGTACCTAACTAGTTAAAGCACTTGTGTACGGAATCAGAGACAACGAAGGTACCTACCACAAACACCCATACCCGAGACAATGTAGGACAGTGTTATTACTACATTGACCCGCCCGGGGATCGAACCCGGGACCTCAGAGCTAGCGACATCTTGAAAACCGGTGTGTAAACCACTCGACCACGGAGTTCATCGAAATATGATCTTTATTTATCTGTTAAAGTAAACAGAGTCAGCCAATATCAGCGATTGACTATTCAATATAAACAAAAGAGGTGAAAGATCGAATATAAACAAATGAAAAACCAAAACAATGGATGTCAATCAGAATTATTATTGTCCAACAGCCGTAGTAAATCATTCAATGACATCTAGATGGGGTTAAATTTTTGCAGAGCCATATGGTGTAACTGATATGACCACCTGCCAGCCTGCAAATCATTCCATCATTTTTCAAACATTCCGGTGGAAATATTGAAAAATAACCGAAACCCATTTATAACGTCCGCACCGCTAAAGCAGTTCTGAAGAAGCCGAAGGTAAAATAAATGTGTTGTACGTGACGACTGGAGTGACCTTTTTACATTTTTCAAAAATTCGCTCTGCCGTCAATGGTGAAGCGACGCCGATGCATAGCAACGCGCCAGACAGACGACTTTGTGAATATTAGAATGGACAGATCGGAGTAGGGTTTTGCTCACAGTCGATTTTCAGTAAATGCTGTTATAGATTAGTCTAACAATTTTAGGTTTTAAGGAAAGGCTTTTAATCTTGGTTTTAGTCTGGTTTTTGACAAATGGTTGACATTTTTGTTTTTATAGTCAAATTACGTCACGACAATGACTGCGAACTCATGCATTTCCCTTTTAAGGCTTGACGTTGCGGCCGGGTTACACTGGCCGTAGTCGCAAGCAGAGTCTGATTGCGACCACAGCCAAAGTCCGCGTGACTTAATTTTATTATAATCATGCAACGTGACAGTTTATGTTTTACTTAAGAAAGCTTTGATTTTGAAAATTTCATATTCGGTTTATCTAATGGATGGATCGTCAAAGAAATTCGATATTCTACTTTTAAATTTATTTGATGTCATTTCTTGATCGATGTTACTTACCCTAAATTTAAAAAGGTTTCTCAAATTGCACGACTTTTTGTCGCACGTTTACACCGGACTGTAAAGGGGGTTGCACACGAAACGGTGATGGATGGCGCTTACGTGTCGACGGACGACACCGCTCGTATTTTATTTTAATGCCATCGGCGTAACACCCGTCTCGCAGAGGCTTAAAATTGAAAATTCTCCATGTTTAGGTATCGGAAAAATGAATATATCTTGTTCAATACGAATGATAAAATATGTAGGTCGCGTTTTCGTCGTGAAGGTATGTCTACTCATAAAACTATATTATTTTCGAACAGTAAGAATTTTACTTCATGCACATACAACTTAATGTCGTTTCAAACTTAATTAGGGTGATATTAGTGTTGTAAATAATGCTTTTCATTCTTTTTCTTGTTATTTTTTTCGTCAATTATAATTATCAAAAATATCCTTTATCTTCTTGAGTGCCTCTCCGCTACCGGAGGTCGGTTAACTTCACAAACTTATCTCGGTCCTATTATATTATCAAAAATATCCAGAATAGCCAAGCTTTTTATGAGGTTCAATTAGTAATTTGGACCATAATTGGTAATTAAATTCCACTACAGTTTGAGCCTATCTAATCGTGTTAATAATCCGAAAGCTCCCAGAAAAATGTACGACTATAGAAACACCCTCCTCCCTAGCGTGATGTGGTCGCGTGACGGCCAATACTTTATTGTTCCTAACTATTAACATTCTTCTGCCGGATTGTTTAGATAACTCTTGTGTTTGCCTCCTGCCGAGTTATGGCTGCCTAGTACTTCGGTCTGATAGAGTGCGTTGCCTCATATTGGTTTATCAATGATTTTGTTTTCCGTTTGGCTTTTCGGCTTATTTGTTTTGGTCATGTTGCCCTAGTATAGCTTGGCATATAAGTTTATACCGAATAAATAAGTCACCGAATATAATAATAAATAAATAGTTCTTAACGGTACCTTAATATAATTATATAAATCACGCATCACGTTGTTTGTCCGGGATGGACTCCTAAACTACTTAACCAATTTTAATCAAATTTGCACAGCGTATGCAGTTTGATTCAACTTCAAAAATTAAAAGCAAAATTGAGCTTGCCTCAAAATTTTTGGTTAAATTACAAAATAATTGTCAAAGTACAAGCGATTTTCTTTATCCAAGAGCAAATGGAGCTACAAAACTTATTTTAATTGATACTTTGGTATTACACCAGAATGGTAATAGACCAATCTGGCGATTAGATTTTCACTGAAGCAAATAAAATATAGAATGTAATTTTATGATACAGCTTTAAGCATAGTCGGTACATTTACGAAATTTTATAAAACCATTTAAAACTATTGCTCTAATAATGAGCCTGAAAAATAAATGCCTAATTTAAAAAAAAACTGATAATTTTAATTATAATTACTGTTACCTATTATTTTTATAAGTCTTGTAATGTTCAGATTCCAAAATTGGATATATCAATGATTTCTTTGAAATCGTATTGTTGACTCGCTTCCTTTCATTTTCAATTCAAGGTTTTCCGATATGTCGCTATTTCATACACTACATTTCCGAACGTCTGTTGTTATTCGAAAACTGCTGTTCACTTCGGAACAAAAGTATACGAGCGATACTACGGAGACAGATCTTGCTATTTCAAAGGATGTTTATATTGTAAAGATACCGCTGATTTCACGGGACGGTGGCCACGGTGAAAACAATTCCAAAAAGGTCGTCGCTTGACATTTGATAGAATGCCCCTTGGAGCATGAATAAGCCTACGGGTTTAGGCTTAGCTTCTCATGTCTCTTTATTATTTTCCTACCGAAATTTATAAAAGCATTTTCTTGATTCTTTTCAATTTTATGTTGTCCGTTGTTTGTATTTTATATTTCATGTTTGTGTTTATCGAGTATGTTTCTCTACTTCAGATTGAAAATGTGGGCGAGTGATTTTCTTGTGGAATTCGATTGGGAGTTATGTTGCTAGTTTAAAGTTTATCTTCTGTAGGTTCTTTGCTACTGGTATTTACTTGGATTTTTATAGTTCCAAATCAGAGCTATATCTGTAATATACACTTTCGTACACATCGTCGTGCTAGCCTAGAGGTTCAATGACTGGACCTGTATGTATATGGTTGGACGTTTGAAACCAGGCAAGTGATTGCCAGCAACCAGGCCATGTGACTTTTTAAAATTTATATGTACTTTCTTAATTAATCAAACACACAATTGACTTTCTATTCAATTGAATTCCTCACGATGATTTTCTTTACCGTTTATGGTGAAGTAAATCCTCGTCAGGAACCAAGATTCCAAAAATTGGAATCTGAAATTGCCAACAAGCAATAAGCAAGCGTCGCTCGTCGTGGTCAATAATCATTCCTTGTCTTTAAAGGGGGAAGATTTTAGCATCGCATTCAGCAAAATGAACTTGTTTCTTCAACTTTCGCAATTAATAACGAAAAGCTTCATACCAAAAGGTTAATTACCGTGTTACAGCGCAAGCTATGCCGTGATGAGTAAAAAAACGCACTTTTTCACTAGTCAACACTGTAGCGAACACGGATTGCGTGACTCAGTTACTAGAAATTACTGGCAATTAATACTCGTAAAACATTTAAAACATTATATTGTTTCATTTTTAATTCATTGCGTCATAACGGCCGGTGAATGGCTGTAAAAAACGTTTTTGTTTACGTTCGTGATTTGAATTGTTCTTATAGGACTGTATGGGGTTGTTTGCCCCGTGTCGTCCCCGGGTCATATATTTCGTGTAAGGACAGTATATTTTAGAAGAGATAAGATAATGTTTTGGGTTACTGAAAAATTAACCGTCGCGTTTAGTCGAAATACTGAACGCTGGTAACACTGGTCACAGTAGAAGTACTTTTCGAGTTATGTATGAAGGTCGAAATAAAATGTTTGTAAGTTAAGGTAAATAAAAATATTGGTCGTGTTATTTCAATAACGAGTAGTACAGGTTTTGTTTCTATAGGACATACTATTTTTGTAGATCAGATATACAATTGAACAACATGTAACAATATTTGAATTTACATCAAAATGCTGTCTCGGACCTTCATACTACAACTTACCGAATAAACATTTCAACTCTTACACCTTTTATTTGCTGGCGAATATTTAGCCAACCAGTGGCAACCAGCCAAACATGAAAAAAGGTTTTGCGTCCCAGAAATCGGGACTCATGCGATTATGAGCTTTATCCTGTTAGGCTAAAGTTAATTTTAGGTGAGTGCGTTGTAGTTTTAAATTCGCGAGGCTAGTATTGTTTGCTAAAATGATGGCAATAAATATAAAGGAAGGCCTTTAGAACTATCAAATAGCGTTCAAGCGCGCTTTTCAACTGGGAATGACGGGAGGGAAACAGTTGATTTTACCTTTGGCTGAACAAGGGTTGTATTCGAAATGCCACTGAATATTGTTTAAGAGTTCGTTAGATATCGGTGTGACAGGCAAGACAGACATTCACTTGTAAAGTTTTCTGTAGCTCCAATAGCTTTAGACGAACTGGGAGTAGGTATTTTTTTATTTCATCTCCAACTACCTATTAGCTTATATTTATACATCATGTATTCATGTCTATGGGAGCATTGGGAGCATCACATTTCTGGATTGAAAATTAAGGAAACACCTTACTTACACATTAACCTGCCTAAACAAGACGATTTCATGTTAAAGTTTAGGTACATTCCTAAGATTTGATTAGTCAACATTTCTTTTTTTTGAGAATATAACTAGCAGCGCACTAGTAATCTCGTTAACCCCTCGTGCTAAGCTAATATGCTTGTGTTACGAGTGGGTTCACGTCGGTGTAAAGGGTGGGATTCGAACCCGCAACCACACGATCGCAAGTTTGACGCCCTAGCCATATTATATATTATCTTTTTCTATAACAGTATATGCATACTAGCTGTAGCCCGCGACCCCGTCCGCAAGGGTCTCGGTTAGCGCGGCAAAAAGTAGCCTATATCCTTTCTCAGACTCTAGACTATCTCAGTACCAAATTTCATTTAAATTGGTTATGTATTTTAGGCGTGATGGCGTAACATACAGATAGACAGAGTTACTTTTGCATTTATAATATTAGTAAGGATACCTAATACGGATATATCAAGTGACGGTACTGATATCGTCAAGTTCAGTTTACCTCATAAAACAGTGTGCGTGAACATACGAGTCCTACACAGTGGAATCGTGATGCATTCACTCACGCAATATCCGGTACGTGAATATTTTATGTGAAAAATTGCAAACAGCGCCTGTAATGCTTAGAACATATTATGTTGTATGGAGAATGTATGTTTGTTTTCAGTTAATGTACGGTTAATAAATATTTTGTGCATACATAAACATGTTTGTAACATCACATTTAGTCAATATAAAAACGAAGTCACAAATTACAGGAAATATGATTTGTATTTACTTCTGCCTGTTGATTCTGTAAGACCTCGTTCTAAACTTCGAATCTGAATCCGCTGTGAATTTCTTTTTGGTATTCTAAAAACTCGGTTGATACACTAGCGCTACCTCTGCGAGCGTGTCAGCGAGTTGAACTAAATTAACCGTGAGATTTAGACAGATATAGTATGAGATGACGTATGAAGTGGCATTCAGTAAGGTAATCACTGGTCACTTCGACGCTCGCTTCGCAATCGAAATTTGAAACCTATGCGAAGTGAGAGTGAATAGCGATGTGAGATGCGAGTTGTTGATTGAGTTTTACAGAATCGACGTGCTGATCATTTGAGGCATGTTTGACATAATGATGGGACAGGCTTGATCATGTCAATATGGTTCTTTCTTTAAAAGTCCAGACCAACATTTATTTACTCTATATACTTTTTTTTACTTTAAAAGAGGCTGACCCTTAACTTTGTGTCGAAATTTCTTACTTCCTTACTAATATAATAAATGCGAAAGTACCTCTATCTGTCTATGCGTAACGCAATCACGCCTCTATAGGCGTGATTGCGTGATAGTACTGAACTGATTTAAATGAAATTTGGTACAGAGATAGTGTAGAGCCTGAGAAAGGACAGAGGCTACTTTTTGTCGTGATCACCGACACTCGTGTGGGTGGAGTCGCGGTCTACAGATAGTATATTAATATGTATGACATTTCAAAGTGCTTATTATGCTTCTATTTCTTGTCACAAAAATTGCGGGTTCGAATAATTTTTTAGGATAATTAGGATTTTTTGAACATCTGATTGTGTTAGCGACATATGTACCTCAGCTCCCAGTTATAACGATCCACATAAGGCAAACTGCTGGCTCATAACATGAGGCATTAATAAAAGAGTTGGGGCGTCCCTTTGTGTACAAAACTCTTCATTAGAGAGATCATAGCATTGTTGCGTGCGGTGGATGCTCCTTTTGTCGACGAATCGGACCTTTTTTTCCAACTTTCAGGGCTTGGTTTAAGTTGAAGGGATTTTTGGGTTTTAGAAAAAATTTTGGCAATATTTCAGGGATATTTGGTTGATTTTTTTTTCATTTTTTATTATATTAGCAAGCTTTTTATACTTTTAAATTAATTATCCTTCTACACATATAAGAGAAGAGAGCCTAGCAGTGGGACATTTATAGGCCGGTATTATTTATTATGATACTTTTTAGTTTTATTATGATACATTAAATAATAGAGTAGGTATTATATGCAGAACATCAAAAATCTCTTTTGCAGTACTTTTGATCCTATTTAAAATATATTAATATTTTTTATTTTGCCGCATATTTTTCAAGAGAGGGTTTAATTATTCAACATAATTTAATCATGTGAAGAAGTAAAAAAGCCATAGTAATTTATATTAAAATCATTAAAATACACAAGATACTTCCCAGCTGTAAGCTCACGACTTACGCACTATTTACGGTTGAGATGGCTCTCCCTAAACACGTCTACATATGATGTTTGTATTGTCTGGCTGATGGAAAAGTTTGGCCAAAGGGGGCTGCATTTTGTATTGTATGCTGTTGTAAGACAGATATACTTTTATTAGTGATTCGTTCAACCGACATTAATGGCTTGCATGCTCAACTAATCTGGAAACAAAAGACAGATGCTAATGCTGCTTTGTGGTCTATTTACTGAAATTGTATTTTTAACAATCTCCATGTTTAGCTTATATTGAAAACTAGCTGTTTCCTGCAGCTCCGCCCGCAGTCTAAATTTTTCTTTTTGAAGATATAAAATAGTCTATGTTACACGAGGATAGTGTAGCTTGCCAACGGAGAAAGAATTTTACAAATCGGTTCAGTAGGTTCGGAGCCTATTCAATGCAAACAAACCAACAATCAAATCGTTCCTCTTTATAACTTTAGTATACATACAAACCAAATCTGCAAATCTCCACTATGAATATCAAAGGTTTTTGGTGAGATTCCCACGGCTTATTATTCAAGACACATTACAGCTAGAGTTGAGCGACATAAAACTGGTGGTTCCAAATTTTGGACGTAGGTGAATACCTTAATCGACTAACCCTTCCGCCGCTAGTGGCAACATATTTTCCTTTACTTTGACGTTTATAAAATGTGTACAGCGACGTTGCCCCCTTTGGCCTTATGCCACCATAAAGTGGAGTTTCCTCATGGTTTACGACAAGTCGCAGCTCCCGCGCGCCTTTTTTATTCACGACAGATTTAGTAGTCGACACGTGCGTGTGATTTACACGTGCTTTTTATAAGTATAATATATCGGTGTTTTATATTAAATAATACGAATTGATTTATAACGAAAAAAAAAATGTGAAAGTGCTTTTTGAGCTAAATTTTGTGATTATGCGTTGTTTTCTTTTAAGATTATTGAAACAACGCTAACAGTTATAAAATATTGTATTAGAATTGTGAATATAGGTCGTTTTTTTAAATAGACTTTGATATATGAGGTTTATTGAAATGTCAATATGCTAAAACTTACTTGAAAAAAAAAACCGTTTTGACAGAAATATCAAGTGTTAAAAATATTTTCTTACAGGAACAGACAAGAAGGAACACAACCTGCGAACCCCTTACGGATACACCGAATAGAAACGTCGCGAAAAATATACTGCGTTACAGGAAACGAATACAAATACGAATAAAAATAAACGTACGAGAGGAATTCCGGAGAGCGCGGAAATGAGAAATACCATATTCCAGTACTACCCCAATTCGCAGCGATAGGGTTGGCATACGTTGTAGCAATGTTGCGCGTAATGAAAATAGACTATTGAATTATGTAATGATGGATGTGTACATGCATATCCTAGTGCCACAACCCTACAAAGTAATTACTGCTGACGTAAATCAACTTGTAGTACATGCCTATGTTTGTATCACAGATAACATAATTGAGCAACACCTGATGTTTTTAATATGTTTCTTCGATGATAGTTTCAAGTCTGATTTTATAATATAAGTTGATTATTGGATGAATTCTCATGTTAAGCCAGTTCATTTGGTACATTTTGTATTAGTTCTTTAAGCCGTGAAATTAACTTCAAGATTAGCCAGTCAATGAGGATATGTACACCTCACTATCTTGTCGGTTAAAGTGTACCTACATAGATATCCAAAAATGTTGTTGAATTTATTTACTGGAAATATTCATGTCATTAAATATTCTTCAATGGGTGTATATCGCCTGTGAATATTTATCGACAGGACGTGCATACGTCTGGTGCCAAATATGCAGCAAACCCTAAATTATAAACAGCTTCTATTCTTTATTCTGTGTGGTACACGCCAGTAATATTTCAAGAATACACTAGTAGTATAAGTACGAGTCTATTATATATAACGCGTAGTTTATTTTAAAAAATAGCGCACTTTCATGTTGTAGGTTTCTACTGCTGAATATTTTCAGGTAAATATATTTTCATTTTAAATAAGTACCATAACTGTTTATACTTTAAAAGTCATATTTTCTCATTGTGTGATTTCAACCATTTCCTTCTTTTATTTAAAATCTGCTTACTCATAATCGTACATCAGGTTAAGATCCTTCCTTATTTCAATCTTCCTTCTATTAAATTTAATTCCCAGTATTAATCCTCTCATACCATCGTCTGGAATATAGGTAGCGTATGTATGCACATATTTATTAGCATTCCCATCTGTACCGGTTTACGTAAGCGGTGTAGGCAGTCGGTCTGGCCCCTGTCAGATTGTGGCGTCCGACTTCCCAGGATTAACTGGAGCGGTCGCGGCTCTGCTCAGTCTCACTACGTGTCGCTAAACTGAAGAAAACACGAACCAGATTGAGAAAACAAATTTACAGTATATTTTTTTTTATGAATAATTATTTTTTTGTTATTGTTATTGTGGCTGGAAACGACAAGACTTAGGTAAGTTCCAAAAAAGGATTTTCAAATTTGCATTCTCATGACTCAATATAAACAGATATTGCACGTATTCAAATAATATAACTTTCAAATTAACCAGATTACAAATACTATCGCAAAGATCAAGCGACACGCCCCACAAAACTAAAGCAAGCACATTGAATAAACAATAGAAACACGATTTCCATTGTGATACGTAAACGGGACGTTTCTCGTCGGGTTGTAACCGCAATTTAAACAATAGCATTTGAGCTTATTACGTGTTCCTTGGCTGTCTCTCTGTCATCTCTCCGAAGTTAAAACAAAGCGCTGAAGAGGTCTGAGTTTCGAGTGTTATTGGTACTGAATATTCGTGTTTGTTAAGCGGCTATTGTTTTCTTATTCCTATCAAAATTTTCTGATAAACACCAGTGAGTCGCTAAATATTTTTGCCTTTGCCTACCGATTTAAATAATTTCATCGTTCACGTTAGGCTTGGATAACTTTATTTACATTCTCCGTCAATATCCGTGTATTTCTCGTGAAACTCGAAAACCAAATACAAATATTGTACATCAAAACATTTGCGCACAACCCTTAAAATCCGCATCAATAAAACCGGAGCGTAAAACACCGCGAATCCGATGCAACGCATACGCGTTTTTATTTCTATGTAAATTTACATAATGATATTTTTGTCGCGCGACTTCGCGGCGAGATTTATCGCGTCAAGTCTCGTGGGGTGGTAAGACGCTGGAGTTGCCGCGACTACGAATGGTGTATTGAATAAGTATTGGATATAAATCACATCTGTTGCAAGTTGCAACCCTAAGGTGGTGGATATAGCTGATGGTGCCATTGTATCTTTCTATTTTAGGGAAAAAAGGTCCTTAGACCTATGTTTGATTCATACGAGAACAAGGCTGTTCAGCTGAGTTAGTAAAGATTTTTTACTTAAAATATTTTTATTGCTTTTAGCTACACCATTTCTGTTAAAGGTACATTTAAACACGTGATAAATTGGTTTTTGGAAACAAGAAGTAAGGTGATATTGATAAGCCGCCTCCATCTTTCACTAAGACAATACTGATCTGTACATACAATCCCAAAATCAATAACAGACTCGTCTGAATACCGGACGTACGAACATTCCGATTGGCAGCTTATAATAAGCTACTTGGCCATCAAAACAAAAACGTTATTTCATTACTGCCAAAACATTTTGCGGGCCGCTACCGCTGGGCAAATTTGCGCAGTATTATTGACTCATTTAATGAGTTGCATAATTCATGCGCCAAGTAAATATTTAACGATCGGCATGGAGGCTATTTTAGTAATTGAAATATCATTGATAACTTTGTCTAGTCCCTACTGTTGGTTTAGTATGAGGAGTCATATTTATATCTATTTTTATTTGTTTTGAGATTGTTAGTAAGCGGTTTTAGTAGTTATATAATAATAATTCATATAACAATATTACTTTATTGTCAGATTCTGGTTTTGTGGGATTCTAACGCATAAAATATCTTATACTTTGCATCTGTTAATTTTAACATATTGAAGTATCAAAAACAGCGCAAATATGTCGACATTTAGACTAAGGGCCTATTTCACCAACGTCAGATAACTTTTGTTTGATGAATAAAATTGACGTTTGACAGTTTCTGTATGAATAACTGTCAAAATTCCAAAAGTATTCTTCAAGTAGGTAAATTTATCTGACGATGTGAAATAAGCCGTAAGTCTTTACACTAACACAAACACATGTTACGTAGCGGACTACATAAAGCAATACATATCTGAAACCGACTGTGAAAGCTGTTGTTTTTATACGGCAGTGATTAAAAACGAAGGGAATGGTGCAATGACGCGTTAAAATACACATCGGGACAATGTTAGTGACACACACGCAAATATTTACTTTAGGCTAGGCGAAAATAATATTGGAAACGATATAGTAGGTATTTTAATTTAATATGGTCGTATGTGCAAAGATTAAAATAAATAAACATCAACATCAAGTCTATTTACAAATAGCGGAAAAACAAAGTTTGTGCTCATGGTATCTTGGGTCAGTAAAAACATTTGAAGCCGGAGAGACAATATAGACATATTTTTCTTGAAACCTTGAAGTGTTAAAAAATAAAGATCGTGTTCATGCGCAATTTGACGGACCTGTTGGTCTAGTGGTTAGTGACTCTGACTGCTAAGCCGGAGGTCGTGGGTTCGATTCCCACTCAGGACAAATCTTTGTGTGATGAGCACGATAATTTGTTCTGTGTCTGGTTGTTATTTATCTATAATTTGTATGTATTTAGAAATATATAAGTATGTTTATTAGTTGGATGGTTGCCATAGTACAGGCTCTGCCTAGCTTGGGATCAGATTGCCGTGTGTGCGATTGTCCCAAGATATTATATTATAATAACTTCATGTAAATTTTTTTCGGGAATGTGTTTGCTAAAGAGCGATGCAGGATGCCTTATGGTTACACAAAGTACATTTCGATAAAACTTGGTCCCATGATTTTACTTTTGCCGTGACAGGTGAATTTAAAGGATTGCATGTCACGTTTCAGGGTTCTCGAAACAAAATTGGCCGCATAAAGTGGTTCATTCGTTCCGTAATGATATTAATTTATTTAACCGTCAGCTCTAAGCGTAGGCTTCGTTAATCTTGATTAACTAGCTAGATAATCGCAACAAATCGGGGTTGGCATGTTGTACACTATATTATGTTTGTTTTTCAAACAAAATGTCAGTTGTTTCCTTCGTTTTGGAGTTTTCATTACAATAGCTGTGGGAATAGTGTGTTATCTTAATATTGGTTGGCTTATATATGTGGTTTATACTGAACACTTGTGTTAGTATAAATTTATGAAATCTTAGCATATTATAATGACTCTCAAATATAATTTGCGACTTTTTTGCTAATTGTATGTTATTTTTTATGTTATTTTTTTAAATATGTTGTTATTGTTAAAGAGCGTATTATTTTGGTCCAATGTGTAGTGAAATGTCTTTATTTGTGGGTATGAAGCTTTCATTTGCGACGGCCCATGCGTGTTACAAACATTTGGAGTAAATAGACTTTTTGACAAACGTCAACATTTTCACTACTCTCCGATACTTTTCGCCTTTTGCTTGCTTTGTAATTTAACTTTATTTGAATGGTTTGTAGAAACGGATTAAATACTGCCTACAAATAGACTGCTCTTGGCACACATGAAAATTTATCACGGCATTTAACCTGTTACATATTATTATGTACAGGACTGTGGTACTAGGTATTGACTCAAGTGTTGAACAATAAAAATGGGTGCATGACTTCAGTGTAGGTATCTATTGAGATCAGTCACTTATTAAACAAATGGCGATCGCCACATATCACACCAATACTTCGGCACGTCAAATATTTCGTTATCCGTTGATTCGATTCCTCACATTTGTCAACAATGTCGCGTGCTGCGGGCGACATCGCCGCATTAATGGAAATGCAAAGGCGTTGTCTCTTTGTCGTACCGCGATGCCAACAGTCGCACTTAAATGAATGCACTCACTCCATCGACTGTGATATGTGAGATTTCCTAGTGTTTATGGAACTTTGGGGAAGGTCAATTTGTGGGCTGATGTTGCTCTCTTTTGATCCTATTGTTTTAGTCAGACTAAACAAGTGTTAACTTGCTATATAACTTTAAAGCCATGTTATTACACAGCCGTTGCCGTGGAGCAGTTGGGTCAAATAGCCAGGTAGATACTTATAACAAAGTCAGACACGCCAAAGAAAATGCTTTGATATAAAAATATCTGAAAATAAAAATCTCAGCTTACCTTCTTACATTTTAATAGTCTTTTATCGCGATTATTTGCGGGCTTCTTGGAAAGCTCCATCTAAAATATTTCAACCCTTTAATATTATTCTTTGAAAACTGTTCAGTTATATTGAAATAGATTCTTGTATAGCTACAAATTTCTTATATCGATGTACCCAATAAAAGAGGATCATGCGAAAAATGTTTCAGTGGATCATAAATGCCCCAGTGAGCAGAAGTCACATATGTTTCTATTGAACACCTGTTACTTATAATTGCTTTCTGCGAAGATCCTTATCTTGGGGCAGAGAGCCAAGAACTTTTTGTTTAGTTAATATAGTAAGAGTTTGGGAGAGAGGCCAAGTTATACACCAGGGAAATAGTTTATAGTACGAATTTGGATGGACATGGCTTATATCACGGTAATACTATCTATACAGTATTGTAACTTCATAAAAACGGACGAAACGCGAGCTATACCTACGCGCCTCGATCTCGGATTGCGCTCGCGACGCCGACAGTCACGGCTGTACCGCAGTGTCGAACGGATGGTGTGTTGTTTTTTTAACAATAACCGCGCGATTTTTTCTTCAAAAATCAGTTAATATGACGAATAGGAAATATTGTGCTGTTTTTGGTTGTATGAATTCGTCAATAACGCATCCAGACATAAGTTTTTTACTAGAAACTGAAAGGTAAGACTATAAAATAATTTTACTTACTAGTAGGTAGGTAGGTACATAATGTGTGTCTTTTTAATGGATAAGTATTTCTTTTTATCTCACGAAAAAAAGGTGTTTGGATTAATAAATAAAGCGAATAGAGTAACGGAAAATTATTGAGACGAGTGAAATAGGTAGTTATGCTGTTCTGAATGAATCATGATACGGTAGGTACCTTTTTATTAAATCTACCAATCAAAAAACAACACGCATTTTTATTGAACACTTCCTATTCAATATACAAAGTATTTCATTTATTTATATAAAAAGGATATTTACAATCACAAAACTAAATAGAAGAAACAGAAAGTAGGCAAATGTAATTAAATTGCTGGAGACGGGCAGCCCTAACACATGTTTACGTAGCGCGCGGCTGTAGGCATTTATTTCTATTTTGCGGCCGAGTTACAATACTGTATAGATAGTATTACCGTGCTTATATAGCATGGGAACATTCAGCTTCTTGATACGTCGAAACACTATTGTAATAGGCTGTACCTCAGTTCCAATTTGGTGTCGTCATTAGACTCTTGTATTGTTTTTGTAATATCTGTATCTGTAATACCTGTGCCTTTCAAAACAGGCAAATTATTCACAGGTGGTATATTGTTGTATATAATTTTAAAGAAGAAATGTAGGAATTTTGTCCAATCTATCTATATATATATAAATCAATTGCTGTTCGTGAGTCTCGCTAAAACTCAAGAACGGCTGAACCGATTTAGCTGATCTTGATTTTGAAATGTTTGTGGCAGTCCAGGGAAGGTTTAAAAGGTGTAAAACATAAATAATAAGTAAATAAAAACTTTTCCTAAACTCGGGAATTACCTTAATTAATTTACTTTTGACAGAACGAAGTCTGTCCGGGCAGCTAGTATAGGAATATATTAGTGAATATACAAAAAAAAAATACCTAAAATCACACCAAAGACGTACATTCGACGGATCCTCTTAGGACTAGGAAATAAGTTACACGAAATGAATGTATGTATGATTCAGCTCAAAAGTTAACCCCATAACACACCGAGTGCTAGTCGTTCGCAAAAAGCTCGAACCAAAAGTGATTTTAACACATCCCATACATAATCTGTTATCGGGAGCTCAGCAAATAGCGGCTCTCACCGGCTAGTACGCAAACATTGCAACCCTAATGCGAAATGCAAATGCTACGTTTATTGCGGACTGTTGTTTGCGTATGGCAGATAGTGTGCCACCGGCTTTAGGTTTGTTGTTCACTGCGGTTATCTATTACATTGATAATGGCAAAAATGGGGACTTCGCTGTAATAACAATTCACTGTATATGCATAAAGTTGGCTTCCATTCCGTCAACTAACGGTTCAGTTCTAGCTTAAACAAATGATTTAATATTTCGCATTTTAACACAAAAAGAACAGAGCTATTGAATAAATAATTTGATTCTCTGATATAAATAGTCGAAAGAACTTAAAGGAAGCAACCAATATTCATCTCAAAAAAGTAAAATAAAATACGTATGCATGTCCGTTGCGTGTGAATAATTGATCAGACAACCACAGAAAAAACAAAACAGCATCGACGCATGCATAACTTAACAGAACAGCTGTCATCCTCATACCGAAGGTCTGTGCGCATTCCAAAAAGACAGCAATAAATGTGAAAATAAATCAACAAGAAAAACAAAACTCTGCCGAATTCCACGTTTTAAAACGCCTCTGCTTGTACAATTTTTTCATTGGCATTAGTGACGGTAGATCGAACATAATTGAGTTGTGCGTGCGCCTGACAGGTATTGTTGTTGCTTGAAATATTGGATTCAGCTCACTACGCCGGCGGCAGCCGAATGGTCTGCGTGCTTTACAGGAGTTTGATTGATGCTGATGAAATACTAGAAGACAGATTAGAACTATGGAGCCTTGTAAGGAAATGAAAACTGTGTGCAAAATATAAAAAAAACGCTAAGAAGAATATTTTCTTTAAAAAATTAGAAAGCACCTAATACAAAGTTAGATAGGAGCTTGAGTCTAAAAAACATATCAATAGACCCACATGTTCACGCCTAGCTGGACGTCGTTAATTAATAAAAACCCAAAAAAAACATTTATTAATGTTTAGTAACCTGAATAATCCAACCTTAAATTACCAATGGATAGTGCTTCGAAAGAAACAACTAAACAAAACACTACACCTGTAAACAAAAATCTCGTTGAACGTGTCGAAACACTTACATTCACGGTACAGCAGATCGTGAGCGCTTGTTCGGGATGTTCGTATTAAAATCCTTGCTGTAAACACGAGCATTATAAGACAGTCGCGGTACCTTGAAGCTCATTTCTCTCATGCCTTGTTACGCTTTATGCTGTGCCGCAAATCACAGGAGAATTATGTAGGAAATTTAGGCAAATTAAATTTTCCTACAGGTGTTATGTACGAAGTGGAGACGAAAAGTGAAGAAAAAAGGTGCGACAGAGCTTAACAGTTTTACCCAATTTAACTTAAATAATATGGCGTTCCCTTTGTAAGTATTTACGTTTGACTGATTAGACATCATATTAAGCTCGTGTGTAAATCTAGTTTATCGTTTTCATCACAAGATAATCAAGATAGCTGACATGACCTTCATCTTTTTGAGAAACAATTGAAAAACACACAGCAAGGCCTATCTATTCTTCTCCATATACTTTCGTAATAATTTTGTTTAATGCCTGAATTTTTTTTGTTTGCTTATTGAACATTGAAATGAATTAAAGGTATTTTTTTTCTGGCACCACTTTTATTTTCAGTGTTCAACCTCTCCTGACTTGGAACGTTGAGCATCTTGTAAGAAGAGTTTAATTTGTCTCCGATCGGCTCGAAACGTTGACTGCTTTTGCAAATGCCTTATTAAACGTCTAGTGCGTCTGAGTGTGCTTTATGTTTCAAATGCTATTCTTATTCATTTTGCAAAAGTCTGCTAGCAGCTCTTCAGTTATTTCGATTAATTTTCAAGAAAGTAATATCTGTTTATGAACAATTGATGCAAGAATGCAGTTTGAAACCATTAGGTTTAGTTAATTAAAAAACTGGGCCCAAGTGACGATTTGCATTATTAATTTAAAGTTTAAAATTATGACTTATATGGACCTAGCTTCAAAATGAATAATTTGTCTTGGTATTCCCGAAGAAGAATATACCTTACAGGCTTCGTTATATCGTGGTGGTTTTGAGTATTTTCATGGTCCAATTTACCTCTATAATCAAATTAAAATGATCCGAAAACATCATCGCGTCAAAGATGGAACTTTAAAAAACTACTTTTAAAAATTACTGGATATAAAATTACTATAACAATAAATATTATCGGACAGACGAACAATCAAGCCATCTATCAAGCATTGCCCGGATATTATCAGGAACGTCCAACTCTCGGCATTACGCAGAATGCCCGCAGGCGCGCCGTGGGTGTTTCATTACACGCGTATAATGATCGCGGTGGTGGATATAGACTGAAAACATATGCACAATTTCAGATAATAATATGCTAATATTATAAAGAGGAAAGATTTTATTGTTTGTTTGTTTATTTGCATTGAATAGGCTACGAATCTACTGAACCGATTTAAGTAGTGTATGAAATGTTTTGTAAATATAGAGAAGAATGACAGGAAGATTGCTAAGTATAGGTAAAAATCTGCGTGCATTTCTCGACCGAAATGACGGTTATTTTAGAAAAATAAATAAATATGTTGTTACGAAGCTGAAGAAAAACAAATAACAATCTTTGTGGAATGTACCAGGAATTTATGCGCAGATATTATTACGCAGTATGATTAGAATATTTTTGTGATAACCACTGGAAATTATATCCTTCAAACGCCTTCAACAACCTTAGTAAACATTCAGGTATCATAGTTAAATTAAAGTCTCATAAAATAAAGGTAGCTGGTTCTTAATAATCAGGCACAAATCCAAGCAAAGTAACTAATGCTATTTCTAACAGAAAACACAAAAGAACTTCACAAATAAAGCATTGAAACGCGATATTAAGGTACAACCACGATCACCTTTATAATGTGGCCTGCAATTTTATACCTTAACAATGTCACAGAAGTTCTAGTTCGAGTGGTTTCAAATATTATCTTTCACAGAGCAGCTTATATCTATGACTTATCTTTTCAGACTGGTCAGTAGAAATAAAAATAATATGAGGATATTGCCAGCCTGTGTCTGCGTTCGGCGAAGCAGAAGCGACACTCGTTCGGGGGAGACGGATGGCGTGCATTAAAACCTTCTTTCCCCTACTTTACACTCATTAGAGCGTTATTTCCGAAAGTCTGGGTTGAGGATATAAAGAGATGAAGATGTCTTATAAAAAGTTCAGAAATTGCGATCACGCTAGAAGTTTTGATGTCATATTTTGTACGTCATATTGAATCGATAGTTTGGGAGACACCACGATAGGAAAGGAGTTCCTTTGTTCATATAAATCTGGCTATAATAAAGAATTCTCTAGGAAAGTGCATTTGGTTTATTTTGTCATAGGTCAGCTTGGGTAGTACGTTTAGAAAGAAATTAAATAATTATAGACTATTTTTTTTTCTATTCTATTTTTAAAATAAGGTTACTAGCAATGTGGGTCGCACATTACTAGTAATCTCGTTAACCCCTCGTGCTAAGCTAAGATGCTTGTGTTACGAGTGGGTTCACGTCGGTAGTGTAATGGGTGGGATTCGAACCCGCAACCACATGATCGCAAGTCCGACGCCCTAGCCATTAGGCTACCGCCGCTTCATTTTATACCTTAACAATGTCACAGAACTTTAGCATCATTATAATAAAGTAACTATATAATATGTTAACTTCTATTCTATTCTAAAAATATGTAGAAACGAGGTTTCTTCAAAAATAATTCAGCTATAAATAAATATTTTATTGTCACAATTTTTGACCTTAATCTTGAACTTCCATTTCCTTCGCACTCAACCGCATCCAGTAGTAGGTGTTTCAACCTCCGTGGTATCACGCAACATTAGCAATACGCCGTATCGCTAAGACGCATTAAATTCGTCTTTCCACTTCATTACTGCTGTGGCCATCCAACAGACAGATTTGATGGGATGTTTACTAGATTATTGTAATTTTTCTTTGTCTCAAATAATGTTATTGTGTTATTCTTTTGTTTTTATTTAGGAAAATCAATGATGCGTTTAAGAATTTTGTGTTGCGTGGTTCCGATTATAGACATCAATCTTACGCTTAATATAGGAACAAAAACGTGTGGATCTCTCTCAATATAAATTAAAATACATTTTTGACTTTCCAATACAAATGGAGTATTTTTAATGCTTATAAACAATTTCTTATCCATTTATATACCAATGAATTGACGTTTGTTAGTCTCACATCAACTCGAGAACGGCTAAACCGATTTGCTCAATTTGTTTAAGGAATGGGAAAAAAATTAAGGTGAAAAAATATGGAAACATTGCGTCGAAACGATAACTGACACCTAATTCAGTGGAACCGCGGGCACAATCATGTATAAAATATAATCACTCAACACATTCTCATTCCTATGAAGTGACACTTGACTGAAAACGAAACCAAAACACCAAGTAATAATACTCCTTCATTTCGAGTCGATGGTACTCTTTTTTATTCAATAACTATGAAAACTTAAATATGATGCGCCCAGAACTTGGCCACATTAACTGCGGCACTTAGGTCACTCCAATAAGTGCGGCATTTTCTAATTCTATAGGCATGATCTAATCCTACTTCCTACTAATATTATAAATGTGAAAGTGTGGATGTTTGGATGTTTGTTACTCAATCGCGCAAAAACGGCTCAACGGATTTAGATGAAATTTGGCGTACATGTAGCCTTTGACTTGTAAAAGAACATAGGCTTTTATCCCGATTCCTTAAGTAGTTCCCGAGGGATAATTAAAAATTGTTACCGAGGTAAGCCGTGGGCAGAACGCTTTGAAATTAGGTATTTTCTCTATTACAGCGCAAGCTAACTCGGGTGAAAATTTCATTCCATTTCTCATTACTTTCATATTATTTTTCATTTCTTTTTGGACCCAATTCTGAAGTCCACGCAGACGATGTCGCGGGCAGAAGCTAGTAAGGGATAATACTAAAACATGAAACTGCTACATCAAAATCATAATCCTTAAGCATATGAATATTCCACAAACATCTAGAATAACAACGTAAATCCCCATCATTTGAGTATATAGTCAAGATAAGTGACGATCTTAATAAATTCCAGTACCAGCGCTCATTTTGCTAATTCGGCTTCATATATTTGGGCAAACAAAGTTAATCTCTTCATCCTATTACCGGCAACTTGTCGGCCTAGTTTTGTGACACAACGCAGATAAAACACCGTAGGTGAGATTTGTGTAATGTTTGTAGCTTTTGTTAATTTAGAAAAAAAAAAATATATTTATTTTTAAATTCTATTAAGCATGACTCATTTGAAGAAATAGATTTTGGGATGTAGAAAATGTTTTTGTTCAATAGTACGTACCAAATCACCTCCATTTATTAACCAATCGTCGTGAATACGAGCTTTAGAATTTGCTATTAACTAACTTAAAGATGTATAGGTTACGCAACCAGTAAAGCTTGACTCGAATCAATATTCACCTGACTGGTATTGACTGGTCAGATAAAATTTGATTCGAGTCAATTAACACGAAAAGAAGCAAAATATATATTATTAAGAAGATTTTTAAATCGCTTGCTTTCTGTATGGCACAATCTTTCAGTAATGGTCCCACATTTTATATGGTGCGTGTCAGTCGAAATCAATTGTAAACATAAAAATACAATACCCGCTTCGTAGTATTGTTAAAACTTGCTCTAATAATTATATACCAGCCAATGATGTCCCATTGCTGGGTACAGGCTTCTTCTTAAATGTACAGAAAAGCATTGATAACCACGCTTTCTCATTGTGGGTTGGCAATCTCTGATTCCAATCTAGGGTTCCACACGATGTTTTCCTTAACCTCGTTTTAATAATGCAAACTCTAAATTATATATTACACATGAAATAAACCATTTTAACCCTAAAATACTCGCGTCATAACTTTTAAACTTGGATTACCGTTCGCTGTCTGTGCGAACCATAATCCCCCTCTAGAGAAAACTCGTGCTGACATAAATGTCGTGTTGGGCTGTAATTAATATTGCGTAGACACTATTTTATATCATTACACATGCGACAGTTACACGCCGTATATTTTCTCTAAGTAACAAGTTCGTTAGTACGTTCGTGGCGTACATTCGAGAGGAAAAGTAACTAATTCTGGTTATTTCACTTCAACGTTTCAGTAATTAGTTGGTCTTGCGAATGTAGGTCGCTGGAGATTTTTTGTATAAGTTGATGTTGGGTGCAACACATTTTATTACCTTATTAGTCTAGTACTATACAGTACAGTATAATTATATCTAATGGGTAATTAAAACAGTTGTATATTTAAATGTTATAACAGTATGGCAAAATAGTATTTTTTTCAGTGTCAAATCACTTCGATTGATTGCCTACAAAAATTTCATGGTCGTATGAAAACATAGATAATCAAAATGAAACTATACAAAGTTTGTGACACAAAATCACTTCAAATGATATTGATATTAACATAATTGTGTATCATAATTGATTTAATAATAAACACCACTTTTGCTATTGCTATTACTTCAACTGACAATACGTGCAAGTTCCAAAATTACAGTAAGTACGATAAAACAGAACGATAATTGTTCGGAATCGTGAGTTATGACTGTTTGTTAATTTTGAACGCTCGGTGGATTCAGCGCACCTGAAACTTTATGGCAATTTAATATACAAATAAACAATTTATGTATGTAGGTAATCAGTATGTAATTAAGAGTGATATTCGCTTGGAGGTTTGGTATGAAGCTTTTGGGCATATACTAGGTGCGTCTGTGCTATACCACCGTTTTAGGTATTCTTAAATGTTATTTAATTCTTCATACTGAAACATGTGTTCAAAAAAAATACGAAAATATAAAATACCGCGGAACATTACCAGAACAAATATTTTACCGTTTACCCGTCGATCAAGGTTGGCATAATAGTTTGCCATTTAACAGAATTTTATAATGAATATCAAAAATTCAAATAAAATGTTTTTAACTAAAAAATTACACATTACAAATAAAAATTCAAACAACGCATTATTCAGAGCCGCAATGGTGCGTTAAAAAATTTTAATTAAAATTTCCATCAGGCGTAAAGGCGTAACGTTCCGTTGGTGCTGTCCCCTTATTGTCGTACTCTTTCACAGATTAATAATGAGAGACACAAAGATGGAGACGTTAAAACCTTTCTAGCAACAAATGCACAACTGGACATAAAATGAACAAGAATCGTGGGCTATGAGGTCTGCGAGTTAGAGTTCAGAGATTAGCGTTTATGGAAGACCAAACAGTTAATAATCTATATATATAAAACTCTTCCGTTACTGACTGACTGACTGACAGACAACGCACAGCCGAAACTACTGATCGTAAAGAGCTGAAAGGCATGTGTGTTTGTTGGGAGGAGTAGGCTACCACTAAGAGAGGATTTTTGGAAATTCCCTCCCAAAGGGGAGAAAAGGGTGGTAAATTTAAATGTTTATTTCTCAATGGATTCCACGCGGACGAAGTCGCAAGCAAAAGCTAGTCACTTAATATAGTAACTAAAAACACTTACTAAACTAATTTTAGCCCATCGGTATCTCTTTCACTTGAGCATATGTATTTAGAAAAGGACAGACAAAAATAAGAACTGTCAAATTTAGGTTCCGACTAAAATTCTCATACAAATTTGGCGACAAGTAAAAACGTGTTCTCTAAAAACACTGTGATGTTCAAGGCGACTAACTTAGTTGTTATCTGTTGCCGTCCTTTTCTCACATATTATCTATCACTTTATAATAAAAGACAGCAATAGTTTAAATTTAGTTTAGTTTGCGTACAGAGGTAAAGCCACTATGCCTTATAGGGTCGTTCTCAAAAAAGTGGCACCGTAACCTGTCGGGCCGTTTTTAGACTATAAGTGTATTTTTTTTAAGGTGACTTATATATTTCTTCACATTAATATACAAAAAGAGACTTTTTACGTGGAGGCCGAGTAAAATTAAGAAGTTTAATATCATACAGTTACTAAAAAATAATATTGTAATGTCGTTTTCTCAGTAACTTGTCGTGTCCAAACACGATATGTCTGACTTTGAGGTGAAATAAAAAAATAAATACTATAAATAAGCGTTCAAATAAAATCAAATACAGTTCTTTATATCATTGTTATAAGGTGATTTAAACTATAAGCTCTGAATGTTAATAGTTTTAAAGATATCCGTGTTTAAATTGTGTCCAGAGAATTTTTCTCCACAATCTGCCGTTGCACACTACCGTCCATTACCCGATCACTATTATGTTTGCAACACCTCACCCCCGTGCAAATTGAGCCGACACTATCTGGCTAACCACTGTCAAAGAAAGACGCGATGAATATTGCGCAGTTTTCTTAGGAATTACATCGAGATATCACAATCGGATTTTGTAACGCGTATGTTGTCTACAACCTGACCTATTTTTTTTTGTTTGTGTGTAAACTGCTTCGTTATGTTTTGTCTTAAAATGTGTCAATAGGTAACTATATATGATTCTGTAAATTATATTTTAAACAGCCTAACCGTTTTGTTGTTATTGAATGTTTACTTAGGTTTTTTCATTAACCAGACTCTCTTTACCCTGTTGAAAATGCACAGGTTAAAGAGATTGTTAACAGGTTAAAGATATTTTACCTATATATTTTTTGTCAAATGCATTTTTTTTAAGAATAATCGAAATAATTAGGTATGAAATACTTAGTTGCATGTTGCATGTTTACATTAACAGTAAAAAAGTTAAATTAGGTTATATATATTGCTATTTGGATACCTTTTAGCTATTTATTCATTTATAACATCTACCCGCGACTTCGTATACATGGACTTCAGAATTGGGTCCAAAAAGAAATGAAAAATTGAAAGTAATAAAATATAGAATAACATGTTCACCCGTGTTGCGCTGTAATAGAGAAAAATACAAAATTTCAAAGCTGTCTGCCCAGAGCTTTACTCGTAAACAATTTTCAATTTTCCCTCGGGAACTAATTAAGGAATCGGGATAAAAGGTAGCTTATATTCTTTTCCATGTCAAAGACTACCTGCATGCCAAATTTCATCCAAATCCGATCAGCCGTTTTTGCGTGATTGAGTTACAAACATCCAAACATCTAAACATTCAAACGTTCACACTTTCACATTTATAATATTAGTAGGAAGTAGGATTATGGTTACGGTTTGACCTATTTTGTAAGTCTGGCAGCCGAAGTCAACATGGCTTAGGATAAGACTAGAGTGCTAGACAGAAGAAGAAGAAGAAGTAGTAAGTGTTCTAATAGATCTACACCATTTTCAGCTCTGTCTGAAATAGAATTACCTCCGGAACTCCAAAGAAGTACTTCTTGGAAAATATATTAGATGAAGGGCCTGCGATTAATCGCCTCGTTGAATTCATTTCAAATTCATAATCATAATCATTTATTACGATTATTATGTGATTGATTATTTTTGTGTGATTGGCTTAGGAACTCTATTCATACAAGATCCAAAATATTATTATTATAATTTAGAAGCTGACAATTTGTAATAGCGCTATAGTAAGTATATTGCTATTACATATTGTCAGCTGATTGTTACAGACAGATTAAAAGTTCATTAATTAGATTTTAAGACGAAGGTTTTCCTTTTTAATTTTTTGTTTTTTTTTTTCGTTATAGAAGCTGTTATTTTCCATCAGAACTGTTATTGTTTGCAGTAAATTAAATAATAAACATTGATTTTGCATGATTACACTGTTTTTTTGTTTCTTTCTCTATAATTTGGTAATGTTTTCTCATAAACCTGTACAATGTTTCTTTAACCTGTGAAGCCAAATTTTTGAAAGGCTGTATCTCATTCAATTTTCTGTAAATCTGCTTCCCTTTCATCAATTTAACCTAATACAAACGCTGCCAATAGATTTCTGTAAAAAAAACTCAATATTTGAAACATTCTTAAAAATTGATAAATTAAATCGATCGGTGCCACTTTTTTGAGAACGACCCTATATTATAATTCAAATAAACCATGGTATAAAATTCATTTTAATCTTCTGGTGAACTTGTAAAGTCTCAATTTATTATAAGAAGCTATGACCCCATAAGTTTGTTTCGACATTTATTTTTTACAACCAATTGACTACTCCAGCGACCTCAAAAATTATATTATTATAAATGTAGGACATTATAATAGTGGTGATATTATCCTAACAACATAAATATATTATTTACTAGCTGTTGCCCGCGGCTTCGCTCGCGCGTAAAGTTAAGAGTAGTAAGTAGGTAGTAAAGGATAGATGGATGTATTCTGTGATTTTCAAAGTAAGGCGCATAAATTATATTTTTCATAAAATATTATGGCGTCAAGATAATAAATAATAAGATAATGTGGAAAACATCACATACATTGAGTTTGGATAAACTTTTAAAATGGTGGCTTTTTGGTCAGACAAAACTTGAGAATCATTAACACGAAAAGACGAAGAAGAGTCACATACATTGCTCCGAATTCAAAGTAAGTAGCAGGATTGTGTTATGGAATCAGAAGCAACGAAGGTACCATAAAAATAATACCTTGCAACCCCTATTTCACCATCTTAAGGCGTAGATATCTAAAATCGCAAAAATATGTTTCATTTATTTCTTACCAAAAACCCGAATACCAAATCTTATGTATCTCTCTTTGAAAATGACGAATATCGTAAAAAAACTTCAAACTCCTATTGCACCCCCTTAGAGGGTAGATTTCTAAAATTTAGGAAATACGTCTTATTTATTTCTAACTCATAATCCTATGAAATTTAATGTGGCTATCTATGAAAACTACACAATTCATATACCTACAAACTTCAAACCCCTATTTTACCCTCTTAGGGGTAGATTTTCAAAATTGCTGAAATACGTCTTTATTTATTTCTATCGAGAAGCCCGTATACGAAATTTCCATATAAACTTTCATTCCCTATTTAACACCCTTAGGGGTTGAATTTCGAAAAATCCTTCCTTATTCCTTGTTTACATTAAATAGGAAACCTCTGTGCAAAATTTCAGCTATCCAGGTTCAAGGGTTTGGGCTGGGCGTTGATGAGTCAGTCAGTCAGTCAGTCAGGCCTTGTCTTTTTATTTATACAACAACAACAACATGTAACAAAAACCCTGTCCGATCCCTTAGACTCGGTATTATTCGGTATCGTACTGCGAACACATATACGTAGCTATTAAATGGATTGAAGATTATTTTTTTTCCTAATTGAAAATAATTAAATCAAAATAAAAACTGATCCAAGGCAACAGCAACACTGACCGCTCCTCAAAGTTCATGTACTTACTACCCGTAGCTTTGTGTCAAAGAAGCCGCCTATGCGAGACAGTTCATGAACTGTACCACGAATACGCCATTATTGGATCTAACAGGGGTTTTGTTACATGTTGTATACAGATATACCATTGTCATCGAAAGTCAGTCCTAAACTGTTACCGCCTTGACCGCGTGAAGTTTATGCTATTTTATAATTATTTAGTGTAATTAGTGATAGCTTTGATTTCCAGGTCAGATGTTTAAAATCTTCGAATTTTATAAGTGAACAGGAAATGCCCATCAGACCGAACAACTTTTGCTAAGACGTCATTCCTATATGTGTTATGGTGTAGCCGGGCTCTTGGAGTTCGACAACAGGTGTTCCAGATCTTGAATTTTTATACGTCAACAGAGAGTGCTCATCAGGCTGAACAACTCTTGCTAAGACGTCATTCCTATATGTGTTATGGTGTAGCCGGGCTCTTGGAGTTCGACAACAGTGTTCCAGATCTTCAATTTTTATACGTCAACAGAGTGCTCATCAGGCTGAACAACTCTTGCTAAGACGTCATTCCTATATGTGTTATACTGTAGCTGGGCTCTTTGAGTTCCACATCAGGTGTTCCAGATCTTCAAATTTATTCTCTCAGCAGAAAATGCTCATCACGTGGAACAATTTTTGCTATGGTACCATTTTTGTATCTCTTATAGTTTAGCTGGTCTGTTGCGGTTCTGCATCAGGTATATACTTTTCCGGGATAAAAACTACCCAGTGTGGTGCCCAGGATATTAAGGAACAATTATGCCAAGTTTCATCGTAATCGAACCGGTAGTTTTTGCGTGATGCCTGAACAAACAGACAGACAGACAGACAGACAGACAGACAAAAATTTTTTTAATCACATTTTTGGGTTCGGTGTCGGTCTAGTAACACCCACCGCCATTTATTTTTTTAATACTTTAAATGTACAGAATTTTCACTTCAACAGATTTATTATAAGTATAGATTTTCATTATTTTCATATATTTTTTCCCAGATCTAGTAGATGCTAAAATTCAGGTATATACGCAAATGTCATAAATATTAAATTATTGCTTAAAATCGTACGTACGCAAAAAAATCAACGAAAACATGTCTTTGAAAGTCAATAAAATAAGCATATAGACATGTAATATTTATATTGTAAAACAAAGATTTACAAAACTTGATAAATATTGGAAGTCCAAATAACTTCATGGCCGCATGCAAAAGGCGGGCAGTAATTTAAAAATGCTCGAAATTTTTCAAAAGAAGTGGAAGAAGTGGGCTTGCCTCAGGGAACGAGAGGGGGGAGGATGACACACCTGGGGAAGTTTTCCTTCATCCCATGAATACAAAGAGGATCTGGTTAAAGATCTTTAAGTTTATGCGATGCCTTATCGCGATTGGTATACGAGAGTTGCAAGAGAATTTCCTTCTAATGTTTTAAAAAGGATTTTTGTTCGTAATGTTCGACTTTATAGCAGTGGGTGAGAATAGTATGCTAAAGATATAGGAATTACTAAAGCCTTTACCGTTAACTGTAATGTTTCAATTTACATATGGGTAGATACGTCTACAGATGAACCAGGTCTTTTATTCAAAGACTTTTTTTTCGTATCTCATCAAGCATTCAAATGACCTTGGAGCTCAAAAGTGCCCTAAAAAGCCAACAGACCTTACCATTCAATTGCCGCGACCTCCAATCTCAAGCTTCCCAATTTCTATTAAAGTGAACGATTTTTTCGTTCCATTTTCCAATAATAATCATTTGGCATCAATCAAAGGCCTCAAAGGACAGATCGGTAGGTCCCGAGATGTCGGACTTAAATAAATTAAAATTTCGCGATTCGAGCTAGCGGCGGTTCGAGTCATCGGATCCGCTGTTGGCTGATTACATTATGTAAATTGCAACCCACCCTCGCTTCCTTGTCATTTATACTACCCAGATGTTGAAAGAATAGATGGGTTATGATTTTGGTGTTGGTTGGTTCTGCTTTTGGTACGCGCGTCTGAATTATAGCACAGGGACCTTAGTCAATAAGTCCAAACAGTTAACGTACTGTTGAGTTGAGGGTTATGAGAGCCGTAACCTCTTTCGGCTTACTACACTTTTAAAAAAATAATGAAAAATGGTCTAAAGAGAAAAAAAAAAAATGATAAATGGTCTAAAGAGATACTAACACTACCCAGTGACTCTCAGAAAACAATAAAGATTTGCGACCCGGGGTAGTTGATCTATAATATAATCTGTGTTAAGCAGTTATGAATAAGCCCCAGGCGAAATGTTCGTGTCTTAATGTGATAAGAGTCTTTCAATAATTAATTTTAGTGAGATAGGGTGGCGTCACCATTTTAACGTCAGTGACCTGAGAACGTAAAAGAATTAATTATATATTCTAAAAATAATATATCACTTTTTTCGTATATCATTATTTAGACATAAACTAACGGTGAAATGTTCGAATATACAAAGTATTTCTCAATGCGTTTGCTAGCTGTAATGTTCGAATTGATTTATGTCCTTAAATTCACTTAAGGCACTTCCATAAAAATATATCATTGTAAACTTTCCTCAAATATATTTATATCTGCGTAAAGACATTTCAACGCCCTCGTATTGGGGACATTGTAAGATTAGCGGAAAGAAGTATGTTTCTATTTAAAATTCCCATCTTTTACAATGCAATCTGGCGATGACAGGCGATAACCTGCTCCACGGAAGATCGATTTTCCTTTATAAACGTCGTTTCTGTCTACCAATGATTTACAGTTTCATATAATGCAATTTTATATCGGATAAAATTTTGTTCAACCGGTAACGGAATGCTGAATATTTTGTCTGTGATGTAATGGTATTTTAATTGAAATTGTTGATCAGAAATAAGCCTTCTGTTTGGTAAACTTAAAATATGATACAGTACCAACAACTTTTTTTAATGTGTAATTAAATATGCTTATATTATATAGTTAAATTTTTATTATGAAAGATTTTAGAAGAAACTTCAATCAAACAATTGAAAAATGATACCAAATGCGTATTGAGTTTTATTTAAATGAACAATCATTTGAAAAAGTATTGCTACAAATGTAATGCTCATAAGTACAGAAAATAAATATAAAAGCAGACTTCAAAGTCATTTTACGCCAAAAAGTTAGTTTGAACCGGTTATTGCTGCTATTTTAAATTCAAGAGAACATGTTCCGAACGCACCATCTGCTTCCTCGGCGTTAAGTTTTGCCGCGAAATTATCCATGAAACTAGTTTCATTTTAATGCATACGAATTGTTATTGAATGTTAAAAGTTTTTCTTGGTCCCATATACCTAACAATTGGACTAAGAAAATCTTTTAACAATTAAAGAACGGAAGATCTGTATTTTGACGACCCAGATGGTGTAACCCAGCTTAGTACTAATTTTGCGAGCAGCGAGTTTCTGTGGCTTAATTATGAAATATGAAATACAAACATTACATACTCGTAGTTATACTAAAATATTTTCTACTAGCTGAGTCCCGCGGTTACTTCCGCGTAATTTGTCCCCGTTCCCGTAAATCTAAAATAAATAAAAATTTCAAAATGAACTCTTGCCTCAGTTACTTAGATCCTTTTTACAATACCTTAAGTTCCGTGAAATTCGTTCCAGCCATTTCAGAGATTAGCCGGAAGAAGCAGACGGACAAAAAAGTTATATACTTTTGTATATGTACAATCTTAACATTCCAATATGCATTTAGTAAAAAGCGGTCATTTTGATATTACAAATATACACTCCAATTTAATCTTTATAGATTATAGATGAATCTCAAAAACTCAGTTTACTAGAACGATCATGGTTTTCAATCGATACATTGTACATATAATAGAAGCATATTGTCTATTTGTCCATATTAATTTAGAAAAGATAAAAAAAACTGGCGCAATTCCAAACTGAAACAATATAAGAATACCTCATATCAATATCGTTTGCCAATTATCAATAAGGCGGTCACAATGAACTAAAACAATTTTATATTGCTTGCACCACACGAGTAAGTTTAAAGGTTTGGCGCACCGCCAATTTATTGCATTTAATTATTTCTGCAGAGAAAGGCTTTGAAATGTAGACGGCGACACGCGAGGTCTGCTTAGCAATATAAATCAACTAAAGTACATGACAAAATTAGACCTGAAGCTATAAACATATACTAAGTTCTTAGGTTAAAAAATTGTTACACCGTACAAAACAAACGCTTCAGAAAAGAAATTGATGGTAACATTATCCTCTAAAATGAGGTCACATCTCTATCTATTATGAAAATATTCTTCCTCAAGCCATATTATAATAAAGCACAGATATAACCATTCTCATAACCCGAATTTCTAATCCAAAACTCCCAAGAAATCAACATTCATTTTCCATCCCAAGTTGGAGAAATTTGTTAAAAAAGTGCCGGGAACAGGCAAATAAGTCGAGGCGGCTTGCCCGGGGCGCATATTAACGAACCCGTGTTCGCCGACGTGCGGTGGTAGGGTTAGCAGAATGCAAGACTGGCAGTGCTGGATCGATATGTATTGTTCTGTTTAGAATTAGTAGGTCCAGTCTAAATCCAAATATAATAAATGGGTACAATTAACAAAATGTTTGATTTTCTAAAAGGTTATTTATATCCAGACAAATGGATTAAAAACTCTAGAGAAAAGAGTGGTGGTTAAAGACTCTCTCTCTCTCTTCCCGAATATTACATGTATCCCACATGTCGGTAGGGTCAGCCTTTCTGCTCTTTCTCCTCCACTTTGCACATCAAGTTCGCAGTTTCTCATGTCCCTTAGCACAACGGCTCTCCACCTTGTTTTGGGTCTGCCTTGGGCTCTACGACCGAGATTGGCAAGGACCGAAGCTTAAATACTTTCTTAAGCAAATATAACTTGCAAACAAATCAAAATTTCATAAAGCATATCGCCGTAACATAGGTCCAAGTTCTGTAAAATCACTTTTGTAATACTTAAAGTTTCATCTAGATGTCCCGGAAACTCCACTTTGACTAGTGACGGCGTATTGGTTGACGCTCATGAATTTTAATTCAGCAGAAGCCACGCTACTTGGCTTAATCCTAGACGACGCAGAGTATGCGTTAAACTATTCTATATAGTGATAGAAAGAAGATTGTTTGGGAACTTTCACAAAGATTCGTTGCCTTAATTTGTGACGTTGCCGTTTTTTTGCTTGGGCCTACAAATATGTACGTTTGCGTTGTGCAATGAATGAATTAATGAAGATATTTATTCAAAATGCTACAAATGTCAATCTTAAAAAATATATTGGAATCTGAAAGGCTAATCATTAATTTTCGTGAATCCAATTCAAATTCATTTCTGTTGCTATTTCTACAATAGACATTATTTTTATCAAGCTAAAGTCCAAATTCTTCTCATCAAGTATAATACAAGACTTCCACCCCAATTACTAAACCATTTCACTTCTTCTGAAACAAAAGAAAACGAAAACAAGATCCGAGCAATCCTCCAGAAAGAGCCATAAATTATTTCGACCGAAATACAGTCGGACTGTCAAAAAGTAGAGATAAAAAATTGTATCTGCAGAATGTCCGACGGGCCTCGACATATCAATCATCTGCCGAGATTGGATCACGTCTGCCTCCTACTGAGGGTTCAATCCTCGCATGGAAATTGGTTTTGTGAATATAAGCGTTAAAAGATGCTGTGGTGTCGAAGATTCCTGTAATAACGATTGACTTGATGAAGCAGTGGAAGTTTAATGGGTAAGACGGTTTTGTGATATAGAATAGAATAGAATATACTTTATTGTACACCAACATTTAGACAAATATAGTAAATGTAATTAGGACAACTGTTACCAAAATCAACACTGCCAATTGAAAAGTTTCAATTCCTACCGAATTGGATATCCAGGTATGATTCCATAGACAATATATCTAGATCTATTATGATGAAAATAATGAAAGCCTTCCTAAACCAATTTTCTGGTTGAAATGATGTAATAAAAATGACAAAACAGAAACGAAAAATGTAACATTATTCACTAAGGAATTAACTCATCAAATCTAAAACAAAAACAAATCCCATAAAATCGGCAAACTAATGGCGCTGTCCAAACTAGCCAGGTGTTTCGCGCATCAACCGGGCAATACATCGGAACAAATGGACGAACGTGACGCGAATTCTCGAGTTGACCTAAATACGTGCAATGAGATGAGCCGATGTTTTATTTTACGAGTAAACAATGCTATGGGGACTGTTTTATGGCGAGCGTATTGTCTCCTACTTTCACTTTGAGCTGATCCAAAGTAAACAGCTAAATTAAAGTCCACTGAATTATCTTGTGAAGTTCCGCTCTTCAAAGACTTTGGATTCTTTTCATTTTATGCTGGCTGCAGCCATGATTCTTAATTTTGTATACTCACTTTCCTATGTTTGAGTATTGATCCATAGAGATCTTATGACTTTTTAGAAGTTTTCAAAGGCACAAATAGACGCAAATAACATTTTAATTCCTATACGTTTCTGCCTCCATAAGACGTCACGTCAAACGACTTCCGACAACAATAAACTCGAATAGCTTTGGCCGTCAATATCTGCGCCAATTTCACAAAGATCCAGAAAAGCGGACAGGTTTCGGAACAGGAATACGAAATGCGGATATTGCGGGGGACAACCGGCCAAGCGTGTACCTCCTTATTTTGGACCCACACGGCTGTTAGATCCGAACGGTGATTCGGTAATTTCGACCGTTTATCCGATGTTCAGATGTTTTGTGATCCTGATTTGATTTTGACATGTTCAATATCGAAGAAGAGATTATATCCATATTTAAAAATATGTGTATAAAGCAACTATAATTTTTATTTATTTATTTAATGGTCGTACTAATGATGAACCGTCGCATTGTTTAAAATAGTATAAAAATATTTTTATCCATACAATCTCATTTTTCTATAATATTACGTCGTTATTCATTCTGTTGGAAAAGTTGGAAAAAATTACTTACAGCAAAAAGCGTACTCAAACAAAGAATATTACCATTGCTCTAAAATATTAACATTCACAACGCATCCAAACATATTTATTGATCAATTAAACCAGTACCGTTCATCATAATTACTCTGAAAGGGTTCACTGTTTTTATGAACACAAAAATATCACCCTGCATGATCAAGGAGAACGCCATGTCACCAATTAGCTATTTTTGTTCAATGCGTGACCGAAAACTAATGGATGAATAGTATGCGCGTAATAATTTGTCGGTAGTCGAATGTCGTTAATTAATAAATGGTTATTTGTGTGGTTTCAAATATAGGGTTGTTCAAAATAGATATTACATGATTTAATCCGTGTATAGCTTGTAAACCCTCCGGATATCTAATTAATCTTTTTAGGCGTTCTTTTTAAAAGTTCAAACAAACGCCCCTATGGATAATTTGAGGATTGAAACGAGAACGTACCAGAAAGAATTTTATCAAGGTAAATTTTTTAACAAAATTGCCAATAATTCTTTACCAAATTTCTTATCTCGGTAAAGAAATATTACTCACGTGTCATCTAACACGTGATGCAAATCATAACGCTAGGATTTTCCTTAAAACTTACCAAAAATGTTGTCATATTTGACACGTCGGACGGCTGTCGTGGCCTGAATCTGAATGAACTGAAGTTTCTGAAGACTCAAGATTTATGTTACACAAAGATACGTATGTTGGATACCGCAGATTTGGCGTTAGCTGAACTGTGAATATTACTTATGATAAGTTAGACATATATGCAGCTTAAAAGGATGAAAGTATTACTATTTTTTTCCGTCACGAACAAGCAACTGAGTCAAGTACATATAATGACTGAAATAAAGACCGGGAATAACATAAAAGTTCAACATTCTGTTTGATTTCATGTTGATATTTGACAAGATGAAAAAGTAAAGAACAACTTATAGTAAATTCATACAACAATGATCAAAATAATATTTAGGTTCTTTAATATTAAAAATACACAAGGCACAAGAAGCTATATATTATAAGCACCGCAGTTATTTTTGACCAAATTGGGCAGATAATATGAATAGCCCAAGGTTAATGACACTCTTAATTAGCCTAATAATAGCTTACTTGGCATGTTTCTAGTACATTTAAATAACTTACAAGACCAAAATGACATCCATATCGTTAGCTTAATTAATACCTTAAAGGGTCAACATGGACGAAAAATTTGGCCAAAATATGTAAAGTTCGTGCAATCGAGTAATAACTGTAGGCTTTTACGTTTGAACATGTGTAGTACGTTCTACTAATTGTAGCTCATTTATAAAGTTTATTGCTTACCTAGATACATTTTTTATAGACGTAATATTTTGTGACAACTTTAAAAAAGAAAACAACTTTTTAATTAATGAAATAACAATGAAGATTATATCTTTGTTATAATTCATCATTTCTATGGAGTAAGAAAACACATGATCAGGTGAAGTTGGGAATATTAAAAAAAATACATAAACCATAAAGACACAGCAAACAAAATTCAATATAATTATTCAGAGAGCTGTAAACACATTCAGCAAAATACAAAACGACATTTTTAATAATACAGTTCATGCAATATTTGGAACTCTAGACTACATTTATTTCACAGAATACTATAGCTCGAGATTTATAAGTCAATCTGTTTTACGAAATATTTTATCGTTTGCAACAATTCAGTTCGTATCCGATACGCTTTTCCAAAATTTACATTTTGCGTGACCAAAATCTATTGAACCTTCCGAAACGATTCAATAGTTAAATTTTAAACTTAACCTGATTTTGGATAGTTTGATGATGAATATTACGTGGAATATTTAAATGAGAGGCCAATTTGGGAATATTTTTTTGGATACATGTGATAAATTTTTGGCTTGCAACAATCTCATAGAGTAACCGTAACCAGAGCAGCATTGCACATTAAAGCTATATTTGGGCTAATATTTGGAAAATTGGATAAATATTTTAGATAGAACCATTTTATGCTTAAAATTTGTTGAAGAATAAGCAACAGAGTATAAGTTTTTCTTTAACTGAAAGACAAACTATACCGATACGCAGCACCACCGAGCTTGTCAAAACGTAAGCACCCATAACATTCCCCAATCGCCGTGGTAACCCGATTACGTGTCATAACGAAGCCACTCTTCCAAAAATAGTATATGCAAGTAATAAAAGACCATCATAAAACCTCAACAATATTGAAGAGGACATAAATCCTCGTAACACGTCGCGTTGCGCAATAAATTTACATTTTAAAACTGATCACTGCGACATTACACCACTTTAATATTAGCGGGCGGCTACAGAGGGCGCTATGTAAGTTATGGTGTGATTATCGACGGGAATGAGTTATGGTGCGCCAGTAGTTAGACGGGAAACTTTATTGTGTTTGATTTAATACCCCTTTTGTTTGCGGATTTCTTAGTTTCCCAAAGTTTTATGGTAATTGAGATGTTCTGCCGCAATTTGGAGTTAATGGCGTGTTTCCTTGGGGAAATAGAGAGGAAAAATGCAATTTATGATTGTGAAGTTTTTAGCTTTTGCTGTTTGGTTTTCAGTTTGGATTCATATTTTTGTATTAAGAATCGAATGAATGGGTAATCTGAAAATGGAGAAGTCGTAACATCATCCAATTCAAATTAGAAGAAGGTACTTACTGTCATTAATTTTATAAATTTGAAATAGCTTAATGTAAAAGACGGCTATATGACTATTCTTTAAGAAACTTTGAACCCATTCAAGAAACTATTAGCCCTGTAAGTTCATGACTCCATTTTAGAACGAAGTGATACAGAAGCTGTAGGAGTTATGTCTTGCTATTTTGTTCCATCAACAAGACTCCAGTTTCCCCCAAGATTTATAAAACTAAACAAGTCTCTTTCAAAGAGTTACTCTAGTCTTAAATTGATCAATTTAAAAGCACCGCTCTACATTCAGTTAGGTGAGTTTAAAGGCGAGACGACGACGGAACGACATTGTCAAGGGACCTCGACAACATAGCCCAACAAAACGTATTATGCGGCTCTATCCCAAAGGAAGTCGTCTGAAGAAACTTCCAACGAAACATTTTTCTTTATTGTTTAGATTTACTTTTTAGAATGTGTCGAACTGTTGCTTTAAGATTGACTGTTTTGTGTTACCAGGTAAACGAAATGCAGCTTCAAGGTTTTTATATGTAGTTTATTCACACCATAGCTACTTGGTTGCCGAAGATTCACTCATAGTATATAGATCTATAATTTCCTTTAATTTTTATACCACTAACTTAATGTTCAAAATTATAATGTTCATACCAAATTGGTTCTAGCTTAATTATGAGATTCTGGGGAATATCCATTTTGTTAAAATGGAAAACCGTGTGAACAAAATATATGAACTTTTCTACTTTTACACAAAAACAGAAATTTTAATATGGAAGTCTAATTAATTGATGTTATCCGAATGAATACAATGATTGTACAGAATAATAACGCCTTAAAAACGGAGAATGTCCCAATTCGTGAAATTTTGAAAGGTAAGGTAATTACGAGGAGAACAAAAAGAAATGGTTTTCCAATAAAGCATAATAAAATTATGGGAATAAAAAGTGTTTTAGAGATTACAATGAATTTCCACAAAAACATATAAAATAAGGATCGTTTTGAGCGGACCATACATTAAAACCCTACATCAATCGACTCCCCTAGGAATATCTATACCTTGCATGAAAAGAAAAACATTGTTTTCACATTCTCGTCTAGCGCGCGAACACAAAGGCATAACATAAATAAATAGTCACTTTCAGTGTAAAACAAACGTTCAGTGTGAAGCGTACGTTAAAATAATAAACGTTTTTTCAACGCTTGTGCACCAAATGTCTGCGATCTTTCTGTGTACTCATTGTATCGATTTTACATCCGGCTCCGAACTAAAATGGGCGACCCTCACTATTAATACTCGATCGTTTTGCGATGTTAACTCACGTGACATTTTTAATTGTTTTGTTTTTTATTTTTGGGGGTTTCCTATAATTCCAATCTTAGAAGTACCCAAAAGGAGTGATAAGTACATCAATTTTGCTTTACGCAGTGTCCAATAGCCTAAGCCTTAATTTAATTAATTTAATTAATTTTAATTAATTTAATTTAAGTGTACATATTATAAGACTGAATATAATTATATCCCAACCCAGTGCGTCGAAAATATGGTATTCGTGTTTTTTTTTTAATATTTCTGATTTATTTGGGGCAAAGAAATTATATTGACGTCATTTCTGTTGAAGTACAATTCCACCAATTACGAGTACATTGGTTTCACAAGTTTACTTTGGTTAAATTCCCTAATAGGAATTTATTGAAGCGGCAACATACAAATTAAACTAATTAATATTTTTATCACAAAAAACAAGTTGTTATAGGTATAAATAATATGACAAACACAAACAATATCACTGATTCTATTCACACATGCACATGGCACCTGTCTTGCAAGAAAAATGTTGTCAATACAAAACACCAAGTCAATCCCTTTAGAAATCAGAGTTGTGTCACGTAACACCAGATTTCTATTTGCATGTCATAGAGGTCCATGGTAGTGCCACCAAATTGACCAAACATTCAAGTCCGGTACTGCATGCAGGTAGCGACGAATTGCTACATTTACACCGACAATCTGACGCGTTTTGTTCTGTCCGAAGCCGACGATTTTTGTACGGGTTTTGTTAAAAGACGCACAACAAAATGGGTGTTCTGTATTCATGGGAATTCAGCGTGAGGATCTCTTGTTAACATGTGCGTAGCATGAACTCGTTAGTTCAATCTCATTTATTTTTTAGATACACAAATTAATGACGCTACTATGCGTATTCTTGTTAGACCGTCCTAAGTATAAATAAAGTTCCAAACTGGAAATATGCATTAAAAAATGACTAATTTTTCCATAATCGAAAGTAATATTTTCGTTATTTTCACCTCAATTTTCAGTGACTTTTGGCATTTCATTAAATTAACCCAAAGAAAAATTAGTTATTGCCAATTGATTTCTTTACAAAATCAACTCATTTTCAATTATATGCCCATAAACTTGCTTTAAATACCTTTTTACATAAAAAACATGAGATAAAAACTATGACACAAAAACTCTAAAAACAATAACTGTCATAAATAATTCATCGACTCACGATAACTAATTACAATAGTCAATCATCTGTCAAAACGTTTATAACAGGAGATTCGTATTTATCAGTTCTACAGATACTGGTCAATGGTGGCATGGACCCAACAATGGAGATAAAGTAATTTGAGTCGTTTGTCCGCCAGCTATTGTCATAAATGCATTCAATATTTATCAGTCAATACGAAAAGTTGTTTACAATTCTGTTAATATGACTTTATCGTTAATACTCTGGTTGATTTATCCAAAAGGTTTCGCTGTAATGTTTGTTATTCATTATTGACAAATATTCAATTAACTTTGTATCAAATAACTTAATCTATATCTATAAAAGTCGTGTTAGTTACACTATTTATAACTCAAGAATGGCTGAACAGATTTGGCTGAAAATTGGTAGGGAGGTAGCTAAGAACCAGGAGAAGGACATAGGATTTTTATCCCGTTCCCGTCGGAAGTGACATAAAACGTGGTATAACAAAACGCAATTGACAGCTGAAAATATTTTGTATAGCCGCGTTTGACATATTGTTTGACGTGTCAGGTCCTTTATTTAAGTAGGACAATATTATTTTACAGTCAAATGTTGCTTAATAATATTATTGTCTATGCAATGTTATATAAATATGACTTGAAAAACGAAGTCACCTCTAATGCGTTACAAAAATTATCGGAAGAACGTTTAAATAGATTGAACAATAAATCCGAAAAATAAAAGAATTTCTTACCGAGGCAGTTCTTTGGCTGGACTGGACTGCGTTTCCTGATGATTGTACGAAGCCATATCTTCACTTTACAGTTTTTTCACTCATTATTAATAATTAAACGAACATAATGTCACAGTTACTGCACCAACACTTTAGGAATTGTTATTAGGAACATCTGCAAAGACAAAATTTTGTGTTTCATGATTATGATATTTTTTGTTAAGAGTGAGCAGAATTTCAAGATACCCAAAAGTCATTCATAGTTTGCTCATTATCGATATAACATTTCAATACACTTCAAAGACATTGTCTACTAAAAAAAAACTAGTCATTTTGTTGTTAATAGTAAAACAAGCTGAGATAAATGCTAGGCATATTTGGATACAGAGTAGAGAATTATAAAATCTTGTACGTGGAGTTTCTAAGGGATCATAAAGTTATGCTAAAATTTATCGCCAACCGTCAATTTGGCATCGGTGGTACCTACCAGGAATTTAATAACATTTATACCTCAATTATAATTAAACTTCATATTAAGTAGTAAAACGAGTATATTAATAAAGGCCCTGAAGTTAGCTAGCGTCAAATTGACGGCCAATAAAACGTTACCATTGGAAGTCGTTAAAGCGAGCGATCGGCTGCGAATTTATTTGACAGGTTATGGCAAATAGAGACTTCGGATTGAGCAATCAAATTCGGTGATTTTGTTCCTGATTTAAATTAGAAACAGTGAATTATTTGAAAGTTTATGTTTTGTTGTGATTCTCTTGTTGTTTAAGACAATTAACTGTCTTTATCTTGAGTGCCATAAACCAGTAGAATCCATTTAACTGTAGCAAAAATAAAATAATTACTTTAATTTACATTTCTATCTGGAAATAGAATTGTTGCTTCATGTTTATCACGAAAACACGTTAGTTTCGTTACTTATATGGATCACTAGTATGGTTTAAGGCCATTAAATTTTCCGAAAATATTATTGTTTATATTATTATGAAACAAAACTAAACATTAGAGTTTATCCGTTTAGAATTTTATCAAAAAAAAGTAAAAAACAATTTTAACCAAATATTTTATTCTATCTACTATGAAGCGTGATAAAAAATATATAATATGATTTAGGTATCAGAATCATGATACAGAAGGTATTCTATTAAGGGATTGTTTTTCATAAAAACAATGCACAATTCCCTTTGCCCGGCAACTGTTAACACAGTCTCAAAGGGACTAAATGAACGATGTTTCTTGAAGACGTTAAAAATTTATAGCTTAGCCTCGCTTTGTGCTTTTATTGTTGGCCGTCACTCAGTTGGCCAACGTAATAATTAAAGTACCTATGTCTTGCTACTACTGAATGAATTAAAAACTCCTCCTCGCCGGAAAATTATGAAAGGTAATTTAATTTAGTGACGAAAAATTCTTAAATCGTAAGCCCTAAGGTATATTGGAAAGTGCTTTATCTTTTCGGATAACTGCGAATTAGCTTGTTTTTTTGTTAATGCGATTATGTAAATTGATATTATTACGGTTTGACTTAATAACAATAATTTTAAAACACTATATTAGCGTCAATATTGGAACAGAAATAAGAATCTGCACGTTTTGTTTTACCTACTCTATTGTTTACGCTTGTACAGACAATAACAATCCAAATAAACAAAACACAACACATCTTTCTCTGAAAGCCACAATCATCACACCAACACCCAACTCGTCCTGTCCCACACTAACAAAACAAAACAAGCAAATACCCGGGCATTACAGAGACAAATCTGTAGTGACCGACTCGTTAGCCCGGGTCACTTGCCCCGTGAATCCTAATGAAGCCTGCTTATCATTCGCAATGACAGCAAACTTCGTCTTCGAAAGCCGGGCCAAGTTTAATTAATTTATGAATTAAAGGCGTCCCGTCCCTATCAAATTTTCAGTCGATTTTGTAGGTGGGTTTAAATTTATCGCGGAATCTTGTTTGGTGTTTCCGTAGTTTAGTTGAGTTATAGAGTGTGATTTGTTTGGGATTAACGTCCTTTTTTCGTGGTTGTTTTTGCTTGCATTTTGCTCGGAGATATTTGAACTGTACGGAACTGGTTTTATTCTACGTAATTTTACGGAAGCTACTTCTTCAAGTTCTTCAAGTGAGTCCATATCGTCTCTACTGCAACTTAAGCCATCAAGAGATGAAAGATGGTGTGATATGTTAGTGTCATTGAAAGACGCTGAACTGTCTGAAGAGAAATAGATTTTATACTTCCAAGTTTTGAAGAGTTTTTGTCTCAAAATGAAGAGGTAGTTAGTAGTCGTAGCAAAAACTTGGCGTGTGATCTGTAACGTAAATCATGAGCGATGATAAGTAACTTAAGTAATATTATTCGTATAAAGAATGTACCTCATAATAATACCGTATAAATGTCCTACTGCTGGGCATAAGCCCCTTCCCAAATAGAGAAAGAATGAGCATTTATCACCACGCTTGCTCATTGCGAATTGGCGATTTCAGATTCCAATTATTCTAGGTTTATCTTGATTTCCTCATGATGTTTTCCTTCACCCTTTGTCCATGTTCTTAGAATAATTAGGAAAGTACATTTAACTTTGAAAAAGTCTCATTGGTACTTGACTGGGTTCAAACCTGCGATCATGTACATACCAATAGGGTCATTAAACAGCTAGGCCACCACGTCAACGAATGAATGTACCTGATACTTACTAGATATTTTCTGTAGGTACCTTAAATGATTCACTCACGCTCACATTTTGTGTCATAATCCGTAGCTTCCTCAATACTCTACCAGGGGTTAAACACATAAAATAAAACTAATAATGTCACTAAGTAATAAATAACAAACAATTCATATTTATGGGGGGTTTAAGCACGTACAAAGTTAGAAATGTGGTTGACACGTGTACCAATGGAATTGATGACTTATTTTTAAGTCATGTCTTACGTGATTTACACTTTATCGTCGTATCATCAAACGGCATACATGATACGATACGAACATCTCCATTGTTTAACTATTGTGTCTTCTGACGGAACAGGGAAGGTATTAATACGCCAAAATCTAGAATCCAAATTGTGAATTTAAATTGTAACACTTATGTCGAATAGCACATTTCCAGAACGATGAAAATATGTCAATATGATGAAGAACCAATCTTCATACCAATCAAGAACGCAATATGGAACAGTACAAAACAAACGAAACAAGACCTTAAAAGTAAAGGATGTGCTTAAGCTTCATCAGAACGGTTCACTAAGCTACAGTCATGTGACAATCGCACTCCGGGGCTGAAGGTAAAGTGCTGTGCTGTGTACACACGATGCACTCGTTTCCAGTACTAACCCGGAATGACGAACTAAACAGACTGACATGGAATTTTACAGTGAGTTAGTGTATTAGGATGCCTACTGTTCGTTTACGATACAACTTTTCTTTAGATTTATTATGATTTTAAAGCGATTTGTTGTTTCATTTTGGTTTGAATGTACTTTTCAACCGAATTCAAAATTAAATAAGTTTAAGTTAAGGACGTATCTTCGGTAACTGTGGATTGAGTTTAAAAAATATTTTTGCATCGATAGGGTGTATTTCTCAGAGATGTTGCTGCTGGGGAGTTTCTTCTCCACATCTAGAAGATGAAGGGTTGGTGAATCAGGGAGCTGTATTGTGATAACGTTCAAAAGTGCTACATAGTAACCAAATTTGAAAAAAATATTTTTTATTTTGATTTTTATTGTGATTTTGGTGTTCCTATATCTATTGAAAATTTTAATTTATGAGTAATCTCTGATTTCTCATTACTAACCTAAAAGCTTTTTGTTCAAAACTAGCTCTCTTATTAAAAAAGAAAACGAACTTATCAAAAAAATTTCAATTGGGTATTTGACAACAGTTTGTTCTTTCAAACATCAAAAGTAACTATACACCAAAATCAAAAAGTATTTCCGGTAGCATACATTTCATATCCAAGTAAGGAGTATTTAATCCGAACCGTCTTAAAGTACCAACAGACTTTAGAAATGAAGCATGTCTTGAAAAAAAACTCCATATCCAATTATAGTCCAGGTATCTATATACTACACACAGGAACTACTATAGGACTAGTTTCCCATACTTTATTTACACTGAAGTCTGTCGGTGTTACGTACCTAGTGGAAGGCTAGTGCCGTGAACAAACATCAGGAGTGGTAAAGTTTGCTAATATACATACGTGGCTTTGAACATTTGTAATAATATCTTTAAGTAACTTAGTTTAGGAACGCCGCGGGCGAGGCAAATGTAAGTCATGTGTACTTACACTACGCCATTGTGATCGGAACTGTTTTGGATCATGGAAATTAAGCTTTTTGATGTTTGAGTATATTCGTAATTATTATGTTTGATGTATTTTGATGACATGGTTATGTTAGAGAATGAGTAAGGGTTTAGGATGCGTATTTGTTTAGTTAATTAAAAACAAGATAAAGTACATAGAGTCGCTTTCTTCTAGATTAATACGTATTAGCGTTTCATATTTCCGATGATTAAAAGAAAAACGGAAAAATATATATAAGATTTATTTTTGATAATGTGACTGTATTTGCTTTTCTGTGATTCTGGTTTTAAAAGTTTCTTTAACTACCATAAAAAATAAGTTTTAGTTATTACCATTTTGTGAGCATTACAATTCACTGAAAAACATGGAATCTACGAGTTCACAATTCAATTTGGAGCTCTCAAAAGGGCAATACGCTTAGTACAGTCAGTCACATTATTTAATAAGCCAAAACGATAGACGTGGCTTTATGATTATTACTCTTTATACAACAACGGCTCGGCTTTTATGGATTATAAATTTCATTAGCGTATGTTGTCGGACGATCGCGTTTATTACTTTTGTTACACACTGTACCGTACTTGTTCGCGTAAATGTGAGCTGTTTTTGGGCTCTTTTTTTTTTGCTCGAGTGTTTTTGTTGTTTAATCTCCGGTTTAGATGAATTGTGGGAGTTTAAAAAATGTTTTGTTAATTCATTATGAGATATTTGTATTAAATAAAAAACATGCTAACAAGCTATGTGGCTGTGTGTTAACCCCTCGTGCTAAGCTAAAAGCGTATGTTACTAGTGGTTTCACGTCGGTAGTGCAATGGATGGGATTCAAACTTGCGACTACATGACTGCAAGTCCGATACATTAGGCTAATGCCGCTTTTTTTTCTATTCTTTTTGTAAATGTGTATGTATAAATTATTGCTTATGATAAATAAATTGATACTTTTGTTAATGCTAAATATTTTTTTTTAAAGATTACTAGCAATGTGGGTCTCACATTACTAGTAAACTTGTTAACCCCCGTGCTAAGCTAAGATGCTTGTGTTACGAGTGGGTTCACGTCGGTAGTGTAATGTGTGGGATTCGAACCTGCAACCACATGATCGCAAGTCCGACGCCCTAGCCATTAGGCTACCGCCGCTTAATATTACTAGACTCCTAATTGATAGAGGCGATGACTTTATTCAAACCGCTATTTTATACATAAAGCCATGCCTGAATAGAACCAGAATTATTAAGCCGCGCTCTCGATACCCGTAGAAAGTAATAATCATCTATTTCAGTGCATATCGATGTTCGGCTTTCAGTACCGAGAACGTTGCAGTAATATGTCACACAACATAAGCCCCTAATGCACACTGGGTGGTTTACGACCACTATTTACATAGTAAACCAGTTGCTACATTAATTAATCAGTTTAGATGTTCTCTTTGTTTCAAATTATGCCGTAAAACGAACTAGATTGTGTTGGTTCGGCGTTTTGTTGTTTCGAATAAATCATGATGGGAAACGCGTAAAAGAAGACGGATTTACGTTGGTTTGTTTTATCGGGAATGCCATAAAAGTTGCACTAGCATTAAGTCAATGTTCGTATTTCTTAAATTTATGCTGCCGGCAACTGTTTTCGTTGTCGATGTAAGTACTTACTTTAAGTAATCTAATATATAAATTCTCGTGTCACAGTTTTCGTTGCCATACTCCTCCGAAACGGTTCGACCGATTTGTATGAAATTTTGTGTGCATATCGGGTAGGTCTGAGAATCGGCCAACATCTATTTTTCACACCCCTAAGTGATAGGGGTGGCCCTCTCCAGATTTTTTTAATATGGCAGAACAAAGTTTGCCGGGACAGCTAGTGTGTAATAAAAATGCCATAAATAAAATATAATTTCGACTTAAGTAAACGTATGCAAAGAAAATATAAATTTAAAAAATACATGTTTTTCTTTAACTGAATTTGCGTGTTTATTATTATTAACATTAGAACCGAAATGAAAATAAACCGACGCAACTTTAGTGTATTCCAAATTTACATAGAAGCGAGGGAATCCCTGAATTTAATAATTAAATATTATTCTAGTCTGATTTGCATTTAACATTCCTTAAACACTGGGTTGCTACTAACTACCGACATTATTCCTACTCCTATCTAACGGCGTATACATCTGTATGTTCGCGTGTAAGCCCTAATATCAGAAACTATAAACCGTTTTAATGCCTTCATGAAATTACTTTTTTATTAGCTCACAGTGAGTTATGGTCTGTTTTACCGTACGGTTGTAAGTTGAAGTGTGAAAAAATAAAATTATTACTGGACGCTAATGGTATCCAAGCCGTGAAATTATATTAAACCTTTTTTGTATGTAGGAGAAGGATAAGAAGTAGGTAATTTCAATGATTTCGTGTTATGATTTCGTAATTCAAATTATAAAATTCGTAGAAATGTTGTTACCGCGGTGGGTGGCGGTTAGTTCAGTTGAATTTCAATGTAATTGTATATAGGAGACTTGACTGTGTCTTGTTTGCTGGTACCCAGACAAAGTATTTAAACTTAGTCTTGCTTTATTGTTATAAGCTTATGAATTTGGTATTATCTACCATTGATATTGTGAAGTGTAGACAGAAATAACCAATGATTATTTCAAATTCCTTGCAATTTTAAAATACATCTTTAGTTTTTTTCATATTTAATTAGATTATTTAAGAAATTGAGAAGACAAAAGTTTGAAAATATTCGTATTTGGCTGTTGTTTTTCGATTTTTAACGAAGTAGCGAGTAACGAGTCACGAATCGATAAACAAAAAACGTTCGACTGTTTTTATAGTCACCAGTAAATGTCAAGCAAGTTCGAAATTAACCCATCTACGGCTCAGTGACGTCTTTTTTAAAGGCAGTCAGGATAAACGCAGATAAGAAATAATTTATTTGTAATCGTAACAAGTCAAATTGTACGTTACGATAATGGACAGTTTTACGTCATAACTACGTGACATGTAGATAGTTATTAAACTAAAGTTATTTAATTATATAGGTATTATATACATTTGAATGATTAGACCTTAAGTATACCTATTGGTAAATAAAACTCTGTTTAATATTGACGTCAAATTTGCATTTGTTTACAAAGTTTCTTCTCGAATTTTATGATGATATTTTTCTTGGCTCTATTTATAAACAAGTCCAAAGCACAAAGGTGTTGACTCACAATTTATATAAATATAGAGTAAACTTGATAGTATAAATATAGGTAGACTAGATACTTGACGCATCTTCTGTATCCTTCAATACCTATAATAGAAATAATACCTTTATCGATGTGTAGCGTTCAGCTTGTGCTATTTGTATCGGTTGCTATCTTGCAGGTGACTTTCCACCTGTCTAACACAAGGGCACCTGCGAATGGCAGCCTGCCTCATATTTAAAGCACACGCTTGTCTTAAAGTAATAGTATTATTAAAGTAGAACTTAATATTTACAAGTAGTTAAATGATGAATAAAAATAACGTGTTATGAGAGAGTGTGTTTTTTTGGTCATGGGTTGATGTAGACAACCGTTTTAAAATAAGGAGCAAAATTCTGTTTTGAAATTTGTAAGGACGTTGCGGTGATCAGATACCCTGGCCCTATTCAGATGAATCAAAAGACTGGAAGCCAATCCCATAGTTCAAGAAAAGCTGGTAATTATAAAAATAAATTTCGTAGAATGTGTAGCATGGTTCAAATATTTAAATAAACTGGAAATAAAAAATACCAGTTTTTTTTCGAAACTAAGTGATTCAGGAAGCCGCCCGTCTAACATATGTTCCCTTAACAAAGAAAGCCCCAAGCCGTATTTCATTCAGCATTATACTCGTTTTATAGTCTCCACAACGGTTTCCTAGAACTACAGCACTTACGATAATTGTAGCCTTCAAATAAAAATAAGGGATAACTCTGCGTAAAACGAAATGTTAAACGGTATGAGGGAATTCATTCGAATGATTGATTCGCGTTCCGTTTTACATGTTTGTTTTATTTTGTTAGTGTTAAAAGGTGTTTTGTGTGTTTTAGTTTGATTAAATGCAGTTTGAAATTGGAATCAGTTTAGTCTTTTTAGCAGTTAGAATAGTGGACTTATCTAGTCAGGTAAGTATATTCTAACACTTTGGTAGATATTAACTCAAATTGTTTCAATTTAAATTTCATGCTAAGTAAAAATATTGGTTATGTATTATTCTCAGTGAGAAAAGCAACAATAATTTTATGAAAAAAAAAACGAGTTACTATTGACGTAGTCTAAATATGTGTCTTGTACCAACTAATACATTAAAGGCAGATAACCTAAACAATATAGACGTCAAATATTTACTTAAATAGCATAATATAAATTCAACAAGCAATCGGTTGCTGTAGAATGTAAAGTAATTCATGGTTGGAATCCGCACTGTATAGAAGCAAGACAATCCAATTAGTGCTATTAGGATTAATATTCTAAGCTCCAACGATAGTTACATATAAATAAAACAGTTTTTTATGTGTTACCTAGACTTATATACGAGCTGCAATAATTTTTTAATATCTGAAAGAAACAAATGCCGACAATGAGCTTGATAGTTAAAACGGGCAAAGCCAGTATTAGTAGTATTTAAATAGAGAATTCGATCGGGAATATTGTAAAAAACTAATTTTACGAAAACTGCTTTTGTATATAAAAGTAGCTGAACACTATTTTATCATAGTTATCCTTACTTTAACCCCCCTATACAAGAAATGGTAGAGAATAAACTAAAAACAAAAAAATACAAAAAAAATACATGACTATGAAAAATACTACCGGCTTCTTTATTTCAACACCAAATTGTATTTTTGTAATGTATTATAGATTTCTTGATCATAGAAAAAATCTCATCGATGTTCCAGCTGTGGTAACGGTGATAAATTTTTGCCATGGTGATTACGCTCATAAAGAGTTCAGTTCTAATATTTACAGGCCATTTTGTATTTTGCCTACATCCGTAGTCTGTTGAGTAATTAGGTATTTCATTAAATAACCACATATCTACGTTTGTATAAATATCATACACATTTTTATTAATAAGTGATGTGAGAATCCTATAAGGAAATTCACATGTATTGCAAAGAAATAAATCAAATCCTGGATGATTCATAGCATAGCTTATAGTTCCTATTAGTTTTGATGAATTGTAATCTGCAAGCTACGCAGAGCATGTACGTAACTGTTCCTTCATGTTTTCCCATATAAATGGAGTAGGTATATAAATTTGATTATTATTATTGTAGTTATTAGTTGTCTCTGAAATTAAGGTTCAATTCATAATGTCTCAAGACCAACCAGTATGTGATAGTCTTATGAATGAATAGAAGTAATTTATCGTGTCATAATGTGTACGTTGTATTTCAAAGAGAGCATGAATATTATAATTATCAACATGAAACGTGGCTTATATTTTCTCTACATTTTATTTTTGTGGGATTGCGTTTTGGGACTTGAAAGTTTGCATACTCTTTAAAAAAATTAAGAACTAGCTAAAATTAGAAATAGATAAAATTGCTTAATCATCTGAATAAAAAAATATTAAATGAATACAATTTTTAGACTACCAACCTTTCTGTAAACATTAACAAAAACACTCTTCATAAAAATAATCCCTGACACTCCACAACACACGAAATTAACACGACAACGTTGTTCAAACAGAACGCAAGGCGTGCGTCACCGTCGGCGGTCGACGCGCTACTGAAGTTCAGTTTCATACGGTACTATCTACTGCATCTCGCTACGATGCCTTCTAGCTACGCTGGGCGCCTAGTACCGAGCGGGCGTTTTTCATCGAAAAAACCGATTTTCCGGGAAACAGCAGATTCTAGAATATTTTAATAATAAGATTTGTTAAAAAAAAATATGATCTCCTATTGTTTTTGTTGCATAATTTCATTCGAATAACGTAATGAAATAATAAAAATAAAATAATGCCTTCATAGCTAAAACAATAATAATATCATTAAACAATTAAAACATGAACAGTGCGATGATTTAATTCGATAAACCTATGGAGGTAAACATACACATCGATTTCCTTAGAATAATGAACAAGATGGGCTTTAAATAATTTTTTGATATATTAATTTTAATAAACGTATCAAAAAACGTCAAGCATGATCAGTTTAGCAATATTAGACAAGTCCAATATTAGCAAACTTATAATTGAAATGGACTTCCCAAAGGAAAACTAATAAGCGTAAAATGCAAGCGTAACAAAAAGTATCCCAAGTCCAAACTCAATATACCGTAAATATTTAAGCACAGTTCAGAAACCGATTACTTATTTATCCACCACTTATTTATAAGGAACTATCTCAGCCAATTCTGCAACTTTTAGCACGGGAACCTTGTCCGAGACGTCCATTACGTTAAACTTGGAATGTTTTTCTTGGTACTAAAATCAAAGTTGCTTAAGTGCTCCACATACGGCCAGCATCTGTCCTCAAGGACTCAGAATTGCGGAACTTACAAAATCATTCGAGGTTATTTTCGGGAAAATACTTTCCGTATTGAATATTTAGTTCGGAAGAAAAAGTTTTAGTATTGTTCTCTTTATTATGTATTGCGAGATTCTGAAAACTTTTAGGGCTTAAGTTGTTTTGTGTTTAATGTAAAATTTGTTTATAGTCAAAACTGGGAATTGGACAAAAGAAAAACATAAGGTACATTACTATAGATATTATACGTAGGTAGGTACGTATTCCATCCATACTAATTTTTGGGTAATGAAATAGAAAATACCTATTTTTCATTTGTTTCCGATTTATGAACGATCCTTGCAGCAATACGAAGATACCTTTTGTAGGGAAGCTATAATAAGAAACTTAATAATCATTAAACAATATATCTTTGCATCCATAATTAAAAGCACAACAATGTCAAGGCCTAAATACCGTTAAAACTAAACGACGAGACCTAAACAACGTAAAAAAAGTAAAGAGTTTGTGAAGAAAATAAATTGAATGTAATCCGAGAACACCAGAAATCTAAGAACCGAAATCCGGTCTGTAACAACTCACTATAATAGACTCCAAAAAAATCTAATTGCACAATTTAAAAGGAGATTTTAGCCAAGTAATTAGAGCACAGAGGTAGCCCTTGGAATTTGGACAAACAATTTCCCTAATAATTAAAGAGGCCGTTGGGGGAGAGACTCATTTGCAATCCTTTATACTCCTTTTCTATGTAAAAACGTTCTTTAGATGTGCCCTAAGTTAATTGAATAGGGTTTAATATTGATTTGAATTTCTAATGCTTGGACGCTTCTGGGTGTTGGAAAACATTGAGGATAAATAAGCTTATCAACCCAAGTGCAGGAGTAAACGCGAAAAACGTTTTTAAATATTAGAAGAATAATTAATAAAAAAAAATAGCTAGCTATAAATGGCGAGCTAATAATACTGAATGTAGTAGTATACAGGATTAATTTAAAAGGAGTGTGTGTATTCAATTAACCCTTTGCACTCCCTTAAATTAATCTTGAATATTTGTATCGTTTCATAAAATATTTTATATTTGACTTAATCAAATACCACAAAATATACAAGATACGCTCATCGAATGAAATATATAAAAAAAAAACGTCAACATTTAAGCCATAAATAATTAAAATTCTCTTTTTCTTAATATACTATTGAACGTCAAAAGTTATGTTACACAGCACAGCATAATACGATAGTACCACGTACCCTGTACTGATATTATATATATAAATATAATTGGTGTTACTTCATCGGCTGTATTTATTACACCAATCTCATAGAAACGTCAAATAACAATTCGGTCAGACAATTCAAACTAATTTGACGACGTTCTATGAATGAAATTCGTATTGCTACCATTTGAGGCAAGGAACTGGCAGGTAAGTGACTCTACAAAGCCACTGACTGGTGTATCGCCTGCCAGTAATTGGCCTAACAATAACCCGAATGCAATACAAAGTGTTTTTGTTCAATGTGTCACTATTGCTATATTTTTTATTTATTTATTTATTTATTAAGGTTTACCAACAGCTTCTGTGTACTGTAATGATTATGTATATTAATTACTATGTCTAAGACTTACACAGTCGCCAATTACTGGTTAACCAGCATTCACAAAATAAGTGATAAGTGCTAGAAAGAATATACAACTAAAATGAATAGTAAATCTAACTTAAAGTCTTAAATGAGTTTCAAACTAAAAACATAATATTGCAATAAACTTAAAACATAACATAATATTGTACTTATAAAACAAAACAAAAACAATATTGTCTCTTTGCGACAGGAAAACTTATGACCTAACTAATGAAACCTACTGAGATCGGAACTGAACTTAATACTAATAAATAATTTAACATAAATACAATATAAATATTTATGTATAGTATTTAATTACTGAACACACTCAACATTTTGCTGTGATTTTTGGGGACTCCAATAATCGGGCCTTAAAAATACTAAAGGAAACTTGGTAAATATCAAGATCGGGTGAAGATTTAATTAATGCATTCATCTCTCTGCTAAGTCTGACCAGTGGCGAGTTTACTCCTATATTGGTTCTAGTTGTTGGAGTATGGAATAGGTTGGTTATGGGATGTCTAGGAATATTGTATGGTACTCTTAGTCCAACACTTTCTATCAGTTTAATACAATCTAATTTATTGTTCAGCAATTTGTAGAAGAACATGAGGTCGTGCATCAGTCGACGGTCACGTAGAGAGTCCATTTCATAGCAATGAAGACGTTGTTCATAAGGACATCGAGGTGATATTTTGCCAGATGTGTAGGCTAGGTGCTTTGTGAAGGCCCTATTTCGTTTAGAAGCAAAGATTTTTCTCCATATTTGGGCCCGCATAAACAGTTTCAAATGATATTATTGTGTGTCAGTCTTTTGTGAGAATGTCAGATTTGTTGATTCGATTGTTTGCGTCATTAAAAGCAAATAAATTCAAATATCGAACGAAATTTCTATTGTTCTGTTAAATTTGGAACTTAGGTATTATTAGAATTATTATGATGTCACAAAATAAACTTAATTCTAGAATAATTTAAATTCTATAAAGAAGAAATAAATAAGTTTTGCATGTTTAATAAGAATGAGGTTTAACTATATTTTCTTTTCATGTACGATAGGTAAGTATAATAAACATTATTATTCAATTGCACTCATATTTTTTCTTACTAAAATAGTAATCTTCTTAATTATTTTACGTAACCATATTCACATGGCGATACATTAATTTTAAATTTCATATGACGTGTGTATTTTATGCATTTTATGCACAAGCCTGACATAATTAGGTCTAACTCTTTAAATTTTAGTTTCTTTAAAAATAATTGTTGAAAGACATCGTTAACTGATTCATTAAAGCCATAGCAATAATGTATCAGATAATTAATAATAATACGCTCCTTGATTTTTTTTTAAACGTCGCCCGCCTAAGGTCTTTAATCCTTGTGTCGCGAGGTTCCACAAACATTCAAATCACATGCACAAAGAACACCCAGACTTCGAATAAGCATTTGTGGATCACACGAATGCTTTAAATCGAACCCGCAGCACGTCGCGCAAAGTGGTAATTAGCTTGGTGACCGATACCACTCGGCTATCCGTGCAGTCAACATTTGTACCTACATAATGTCTTATTTTGCTATGATGTCTATTAATAGATACGATATGTTAAAACGGGATTATATTATTATTACGAGTTATTGGTGTGTAAAAAGTCGTAGAATCTGTAAACGATTTATCGAATACAGAATTCCTGGTAAGACGAGATTATGTATCGTTCGTGGAAGCGTCTTTATACTATTCAGAGCAAATGTACCTGAAAAACTTCTCAAAGTATCCGTATACAATATCTTTAATTCTGTACGTATGAGTATCTAAAGCTTATCATTTCTCTGTATATCAAATTTTATTCTGATAACACAGTTATTGAATATTTATATACTGTGTCAAAAAATTTGTCAAAACTAAATTATATTCTAACCTGTCAAGCTTCACGTTAAATGCCAAGTAGGTAGTCATTACATTTGAAATTGCTGCCTGTTTAAAACCGGAGCCTACTTTAGAATAGATGTGTAGTTGGCTTATTAGAATACGAGTTTAAGAGAATAGTTTTGACTATAAAGATTATATTATTATGAATTACTATTATATTGTACAATAAAAGCTCATGTTTATCCACTCTTATAAATGTCAATCGCCCCAAATCAAACATGAGCTACCCTTTCAAAGTTCCCCTAAAAATAATATAAATATCAATGGTGCATCAAAGCGAGTTGAATTTGTTTACTCCATTATATTTACCTGACCACTGACCCGTTTAATTTTGACCCTCGGGGCAAAACGTGACCTCCCCCGTAATGCAACGGCACGTCATTTCAAACACTCTTGAAACTGATTTTTATAACTCCCAAGTTACAAACCACAACAACAAAAACTTCCATCAACCTCAACTTAAAGACATAAAGTTGAATTTTGCTTGACTTTTACTTATTCAAGTGCAGGAAGTAATGTGGTATTTAATATGAGGGGTGAACATACTTTGACTAGGATGCTCCCTTCCCCAGTAATTTGATACAGTTTAACTCGTGGGAATGTAAGATTTATGTACGGTTTGTGTAATGAATAAATACGAATAGATTAAAGTTGAATGTTTTAAGAGACATACGGTCCTAATCGCACGGATATCGTGAAATGAAAAGACTGACTGAAATACTTTTGTTGCTGTTTATAAAACATTTTGAGGGGCTCGTGGCTAAGGCGCCGATGATAAAGATTAAGCCGCGCTCGCCGCGGTTGGTCCGTGGATGGGTGACCATATGTAAACATATCGAGACCCCTCCGTGCCTCGGAAAGCACGTTAAGCCGTTGGTCCCGACTATCATACAGTGATCTTTGATAGTCGTTAAGTCATTACAATTCTGACAACCAGTCTTACTATGGAATACTGTATTACCTAGCAATAGGTTGTGGAGGTCAGATAGGCAGTCGCTCTATGTAAAATACGGTATTCAGCTAAATCCGGTAAGACTGGAAGCCGACCCCAACATAGCTTGGGAAAAGGCTAGGCAGAAGAAGTTTATAAAACATTTATAAATTAATGGCGAACGTATCGTGTAGAACGGCAAAAGATAGTTCTTAATCCCACAGTTAATAAAAAAATTGTAGGTACAGACTTAGGCAGTCTAGAAACTCACCTAAAAGGTCCGACACGAGTAATGTACTAGCCATACACGGCAAAATGGGCACAGCTGTTAATGTCACATTTGTTGAATCTCATTATAACCGTAGAAAAGAATTACCTGAAACAAAATAAAAGAGATTAATTAGCGATTTATTAGATTTTAGTAAGTGATATACTTAATACTGAGAAACCTATTTCCTTTTTTTTACACATAAAAGGTTGCTGGTACTATCATGAGTATCTTATAGTGTTCGTAAATAATTCATACGACTTAATTTTAAATAATATCGTTTACATCTATATATATAAAAATGAAACCGGTTTTCCGTTGTCACGACATAGCATGAAAACGGCTTGACCGATTTGGCTGATTTTGATCTTGAAATGTTTGTGGAAGTCCAGGGAAGGTTTAAAAGGTGTAAAACATAAATAATAAGTAAAAAAAAAAACTGTTTCTAAACTCGGGAATTACCTTAATTAATTTACTTTTGACAGAACGAAGTCTGTCCGGGCAGCTAGTACTAAATATATTATAATTTTCACAAAGTAGTGTAATTGTTTCCTACCATTGTAAACGCTACCTTAAAACAATAACATTAAAAACCTATTTCCTACGTAACTAATAACATAGCGATCCATAATTTATTTTAAAACATCATCTGTTTTATTAATAATTAAAAGTGGAATGTTTAATATAATGCGAAGGTTTTGATTGGTTGAAGCAAATTAATAACGAGTTTATTAATATTCTGTTATGTAAACGTTTTAAAATTTTGTTTGATGAGAGAATATTAATTTGTTTTGTTTTGAATATTGGAGGATCATTGGATTTATTATTACCTACACTTATAGCTTTTGCTTGGGCGTCAATTACCGCTGCAAAAAGTCTATAAAGGCTTTCAATAAATGGGCTATCCAAAATGAAATATTTTCCTGAGATAAGCGCGATCAACCAAATAAACTTATCAGCTTTATAATATTTGTGCAGATTTAAATGTTCCAAACTAATTAAGAATTTGAAAAAAAAAAATTCAATAAACAGAAATAATAAATATAATACGTATATGTACGTATTACAAAAAGTCAGAATCAATGCTACGAGTATTTTTATGAAATTAATAATTTTGAATATTTACAACATTTAATACTTTGACTCAAAAAGAAAAACGGTTACTCTCAAAAAATTGCTCTTATTAAAAACCAACATTCTCCATTAAAAAACTAAAATAAGCTGACTCTATTGAAGGGCGGGCATTTTGAAATTAGAACGCCAGGCTATTTGCACTTGAGGCCAGGACAAAAGCGTCCGCGGCGGCGTGCGTGCCTTATTGAGGTGCCTTGGGCGACTATTCAGCCGCGCGAAGATAAATGCAAACCGCTGGATAAATACGACCGCAAGGCGAGCTTTAAGATATTTCGAAGGAAAAATTGTATGACGAATGGATATCATTGAGGCTAGACCTAGTTTTCTTTGAGGATTTTTTTTCATTCTGTACAGTTCTGGATTCAGAAAGTTTGCAGATTATGCCAGATGACAATCTAGATGTTTCAAGGTTTGATCCTTGGCTATTTTTTTTTAGTAATTATATGCAATTTTCTATAAAAGTACCTACTGATAGCTTGACTGCTGTTGAAAAAAAAACAGCAGGATAAAAATTAAGATAATATTTTGTCTCGTGACAAGAGATCATGTAACTTCCAGTCAGGGTCTGGCTATCAGCAAATATATTAATAAAAAGCAAAAAAAAAAAATAGTCACAAAAAACCACGTTTCCATAGCATTTGTGCTGTTTATTTACTTGATAGCTAAGGTTTAGGTGTAAAAAAAAAAAAATTTTGAAATATTTCGAATAATTGCATATTTTTGACGGCTAGATTTTTATTTTCTTTTTTATTTCATTTTACCAAACCAGAGACCGTAGCATGGTAGCTTTCGAAAAAAAATCGTAGCGAAATGTAATTTGTATCGAGAACGGTGTTCCTAATTCAAAATCATTGTACTAATGAGTTTTAGGTTATGGAAATTTTATCGACAGTGTTCGGGCGGCCTCAATAATATTAATAATTACTCAGGTACTCAACATAATGCCTCAAGACAGATCAGATTAACTGACCGGCGAAGGTATCCATAGTTCACATCGAATTGACTTCCGCGTTTCCTATTGCGTTAACTTTTGCCGAGGGAATTATAGTTTCCGGTTACAATTGGCTCGTTTTCCTTTTATTCTTTTGTTATCTTTGTTCTTTAAGGCGAATGTTCAATAAGTTAGTGTATTTACACGTTAATTGCGTAGATTTTGTGGTATTAAACCTAGGTATATATTAAAGTTCTTTTTTTAATACATAATTATTGTTTTATTCACAATTTCTTTAGAAAATTCCCTATGAAGTCTCTGTAAGTTATCATAAGGATCTAATTAGAGACACGACAGCTTTACGTATGTTATATAGGATAAAAGATAAAATCACAGTTACTGATAAACCTTCTAACACATACTAATACATAACTCCCGACAGACATATGACTCCCGACATATTTTTCCTATTATTCACTCACCAATCTTATCCAGACTTGTATATTTTCTTGGACGGACATAAACATGATGCGTCGATCATTTAGCACGAGCTTAAATAGCTCAAAGGAATAAGGCACATTGCCTCTTTACTCTTTTTGTTTCCCACGCTATTCGATTTTAAACCTACAGTTTAAAAGGTTTAGGTTGGAATTACGTGTGGTTGTATATGAAGTGTTGAAAGGATCATTATTCCAAGCTTGATGCTGAGACGTGATTGATCTGTCGCCGCAAATGGATGGGCCCGAGACTTTGCGAAGACGCAAGCAATGCCATCTCGATTGCAATAAGCATTGCTGAAGCGTGTAGCGTGCCTTATTTGCAACTTTATTTAAAAAGATAATAATGTAAGTAATTGGGGAAACAGCTGTAATAGTAGTTTTAGTATTATGATTTAATTAAATTAGTGAATAGTTAACAACAGCTGAAGAACAGCAAGCATACTTGGACGGTTCCAAACTCTGAATGACTGCGATTCAAAACGTCTTTTGCCGTAAAAGACGCGAAGCTTTTTTAAGATTATTATCTTCCGCTACTAAAAAAAACAATCGATGTCGACATAACGAACGCTACGAGCGGTAGCGTTCGTTATGTCGACATCGATTCTCATTCATCGATCTGTCGATACACATATACTACTCGGAAGACAGTCTGACCAATTTTATTACTTTTTGAAGTGATGATATCTCTAGTAGTGATTAGGAAACATTACATAATGGACTTTACGCTCCAGGAAATTAGGTTAGTTTTACAATTATTTATTATTAAGTAATATTATTATGTGGTGTTTGAAGTGTCATTAACATTGGAAATTTGAAAGAGACATTGTATGTTAAGTAGTATTTAATTGAAATATTAACAATGTACTTAATGTGCCTAGAATTTAAAAGGAAATCCTTTTTGGAACGCGCCAACAAATTGACTTTATATACCTACCTATAACTGCATTTCAACTTTAAAACAATACTTTTGAAATAGCTCGTTAAGTAGGTACTTAAAAACTTATCCTGGTATTATTTATCGCAATAAAACGATAAATTGGCATGTACTAATTATATTCTTGCAAACCCAATAGGGGATAGTTAATACCTTACTTTGTTCAAAAGCAATGCCAGAAAATAATTTCGTTAATCTCTGTACAAATGACGAGACAAAAATTAAAAACAGCACATTTACTATCGAACAGACCTATACATTTCATTCTCGAAAGCGCTACACAAGTTAAAACGATAACCGGTAAATCAGTAAACGGTTTTTATCTCCAAACACCTTTTACGCCCGAAGCGCTGTCATTAAAATAATATGCACCCACATTAAGTATTGTAGCGATTTCCCTAAAAGTCGCTGCGATTAATCGCTGGGGCAAAAACTTTCGAATGCGACGATCATGAATCATTGTCGCGAATTTACGTCGGCGGGTGTTGCTTCCCCGGCTCTTGTTTTTGCCCGGGGCGGACCGATAATCCGCGGGTCCGTTACAAATGCTCCCGGATTTGCGACACACGGGGGGATGACGCGATAACGTACACTCTACCGCTAAAAAACCTTTATAGGATTAACATCATCTTTATTACAAAGTCGTAAGACTGGTTTTTGTGTTTCATCGTTAAAACTGACGTTCGGTTGGTTGTACGACGGATTCATGATATGGTGTCCATGCTTTATTATTCCTAAAGAGGACAAAGGAATTATATGTCAAAGAATTTCCGTTTGCCACACCATTTTTGGCGAGAAAACATGGAAAGGCATTTTCTTTTCGGTATAAGTTAATAGCGGTTCAAATAGGATAATGGAAGATGTAAGTTGTGGTTTCATGCATTTATTTACCTCTTATCGTAGTATATGAAGAAAAGGAAAATTACGATAGAGCATGCTAGCACAGTAAATACAGCATGTGTGCTTCTCTCTCAATCTAGTTGCATATTTGATTTGATCACGGAATGAGAAGAAGTCAAATATATTTGTGTAATTATGTATACTTACACAAATATATTTGACTTAACTAGCCTCTTATACACATAAAATCTAACCTGATTCTTTTACCCCATTTTTTTATTTGCCTAACCCCTACTAATGTATCGCAACTAGACTGTAAGGAGTTCTTAAATGTGCATCTGTTGCTGTTTCAACTTTAAGTGATAGACATAGTATGAGGCTTAACGACGACTAAAAACTGATTGTCGTCACAGTAATCAGCCATAAAGTAAGTATGTTAAGTACTTGTAAGTGTAATATATTTTATTATAATATTGTGATATTATAAGATCTTAATATTATATCGTGAGCTCAACCGTCGGTATCGGGGATGTAAGCACGGGGTTCCATTCACCCCACGACACTAAATAAAGCTGTCTTCTCCTAAATCGTAAGATTATAAATTTATCATCAATTAAGCGTCGCTATAAGTGCAATGAGTACAAAAAGCAATCGTGTTAATCGAACAGAGCCGTTTGTTACGATTCCGCGACCGGCAAATGGACAAATCAGATTATTTCACCCACTATGAGTCGGTAGATAACTGAGTGTTTTTGCGCAAGTCATAGGATAATGGTGGCTACCAGCTGACAGGAAGTATATAAAACGAAAATTCTTCATATTGCAGAAAACTATTTTAATAAAATTTTATCTAAAACAAAGCTACCGGTAGGTAAACCTACTGGAACAGCGAAAAATCTAACGTGGCAAATATGGAGAGGTATTATTATAAAACAGTGAATATTACTCCATCGACAAGACTCAACTAAATATCTCCGTCTCTCAGCCATGATGTAAAATCTCCAATCAATGGCCCCGATTCTGTTGAACACGCTCTAAACTTATTCTAGACCAAAGATATCTTTTTCACTTGTACAGAAAAGGACAGAATAAAATTAGAGCTGTCAAATTATATTCCGACTAATATCATGGCTGTTCAAGGCTAAGCTTTATGTTAGTAAAGGAAAGAAATCGTTTAAATTTGTTTTGTTTGTACAAAAGAATCAGCACCATTATTGAAATAAAAAATAAGCAGTAAGTAAACTTGTCCACTGATCAAAGCATCCCCGCTAAATCTCTTTAATTGTGACACGTCTAAACGAGGCTATAAATTAGGAGATTCCTGCTAAGTCTCCATCAGTTTGCGCGCCCCGTGGCGTTGCTCGCTGACCTCCGAAGACATCTACCCACTTGAGTGGAAATTATCTTACGTAGATTATCCTTATGGGAACATTTCTCCTCCATTTCCGATGGCTAACTGGATTCCCATTTTTCGTAGCTTTTGCAATGTTTGGTTGAGTAAGTTTTTTGTTTAACATGTAAGGGGAGAGATAATTTAGATGGCCACTTAGTTTTTGGGTATAAGCTAGTTTTATCTCATGACTCTGTTATTTGTACCCGGTAATATATAGGTACACGTTACAGCAAATCGGTTTGTTGTTGTGGGTAAAGATTTTATAAAACTTTGTATTTCTTTTATCAAAACAAGATTTAAGAATCTGCTCTGTGAAATCTGACTGAGTGGTAAGAAAAGTAACATAAAACTGTTAAAGTTTAAAACAGATTTGACTTTATTTTCAGTCTGGTCTTTAGTCCATCTTTCAATTAAGTATTCTCGAATTTATTTCTGTCGATATGAACTGTCTAGAACTCAGGACACTCACTCAATACAGACTTGTTGATATATAACCTCTCACAATTGGTAAAGATTGAATGCATCTTGTATTTCACGTCGTCGCGCACAATACAATTCAACCACACCGATCTTATTCAAACAAAAGCAATGCTTCAAAGACGGGCTAGGAATCAAGGCTGCACAATAAACCACGATCAATTTTATGGTCAGTCCTGATAGGGAAGGGGGTACACTTGGAGGTATAAAACGTACAGCATCACAATGGGATGTCTTCATTGTCTGAAGGTACTGGCGGCTCGACGCGTTGCCAACAGATGTGGTGGTGTAAGTTGTAGAAGGTCGCGATGGATTCGTTCCCCAGTTATGAATCATGTACACAGTAAAAGAGACCAAATTTGAAATAGCTCTAAGTTAGAAAATAATACCTTCAATTAAACCACCTCTTTAATAAAATTTAAAGGTATCCAATTCTTGCTTTATTTCAAGTTTGAATAGGTAAAATAGAAACACAATGTTATAATCATAACTATGTATAAATTAAAGACGGAGAGGGTAGATACCACTATTATTATTAAAAAAACAATAATTAAAGGTGACTCATTTAGCTTTCTACCTCCATCAATAATTGGATTACTACAATAAATGACATGATTACTATTATATTTTGGGGTGAAGATTAGTTTTGTGTTATCCACGGCTTTCTTTTAACTTCGACCACACTCCAGTGCGTTGTCGGGGTCTAAATTGCAAATTTAATACAGCCATTTGCATCTGAAAAGACCTATGCAAAGTAGTTTTGTGTACAGTGATTTGTACCGTTTATCTGAAACTCTTTATCTAAATTAGATGTGTTGTGAACGTTCTTCTACATTTTAATACTCTTTTGTCTGTGGAATAGTAAGTGGACATTTATGGGTCTGAAACTATTCAGAATTAGTTGTCTTTGCTTTAAAACTTGCGTTGTAATGTTGTTCTAAATTTAAATAAAATTGGCATTTGTTTTCGTAACTGCTTCTTTTTTAGGGAGTCAAAATTTTTGTTCCAATAAAATATGTAATTCAAATTCAGATTTATTTTTTTAAATGAGAGGTAACGATTTAGAATAGTATTTTTTTATAATTTGAACTGAAAAATATAATGGCGTAGTATAATGCTTTTCGTGGAACAGTTTCAAACTATAATGAACATTATTAATCACATTATATTATTATACATTCATAATTTTACTAAACATATTTAACTTTCGCATTATAATTATACCGAAATATAAATGTCCCACAGCATGGACACTGGCCTCTTCTCATACAGAGAGGGAACCAGCATTGATCATCACGCTGGCTCACTGCAGGTTGGCAATTTCAGATTCCAATTTTTGGAATCTAGGCTTCCTCACGATATTTATAATGTGTTCGAATAATAAAATTAAGAAAGTACGTATAACTTTGAAAAAGTCACACTGGTAGTTACTTGTAGTGGCCTGTAGTGAGTTCAAACCTGCAACCTTGTGCACGAAAATCCGTTCTTTTAACCGCTAGGCCACTATATAATAACATTTTATAAATAGATCACACCTCCGCAATAGACAATAATAAAAATAATTTTTCTGCTCACCAATTTTAGCATCCGCCTAACACACGAAACTGTATTGCTTTGTCTGAACAGGAACATGTTATAAAATTACTAAGCCCAATCGTCACGGGTAAAAGAACACACAAAACAATAAAAAGTATCATAAAACACATCCATACAACACAGGATGTTCCTGCATTAAAATAATAAACCCTTCACATCTGATTAAACACCTTAATGACTTCATTTAATGTATTCCGTTGATTCAAACCGTTGATTTCTTTACTTGTGTATGAAAAATAAAAATAAATTCAAAACAAATGAAGTCCGAATAAGTTGAAATGGATCTCAATTAAGACTTGTATTTTTATCATAATCATTACTGTGTCACGTATCAAAGTCGACTGACGTTAAAGGGAGCAGAGAGACAGGTGAAATAATAGTTACTACACATACTATGAGACTCGTACTTTTATTTCCACGATAGTTTCTTTAGAACTATATTCGGCGGCATTTTACATACCAGATTTTAATCAGAAGGGCGACGATATATTATCACACGTCTCTATTCTTGTATAGTTTCTAAATACCCAAAGACAAGCGATGAGCTAAAGTAAAATTGTCAAATGAATAACAGAAAAATTATGCCAATTAAGATGCTTCCCGAAATACAATATCCTTTCTGTCTTTCAATCTTAATGGGCTCAAATTTCAGGTCTACAACATTCTCCACTTGATTTTTTTCAATGATATTCGCAGGAGAACATTCTCCGTTCTTCCCTGCTTGTTTTAAACTTAGCTTCAGAGCGGAACGCGTCATTTTTCGATGTTCTGATCCGAGACGGTTCCACGCGACGCGCGACGCCCCAAGGCGCTACTTCATGTGAACTTTTACCGTGCGCCGTGTAATTATATCAACATTAGATTTTATGTTCTTTTGAGCTACTTACATGCACCTCTTTGTGATTTCTTACACCAGAACATTATACAGGATAAATTTAAAAGGAGTGCGCATATTCTACCAAGTGTTCAGGTGCTTTTAACTGAACAATTTTCCCAAAGGAATATAGGTCGATTTTAAAATTAAAATCTACTTTTCATACACACATAGGTCAGTGACCGTGTGAAAAGTTGATTGTCAATTTCGAGATTTCGACCAGCTTCTTAGGGAAAGTTGTTCAGTTTTATGCACTCCTTTTAAATTTATCCATTATAGAACATTTTTATAATTTAGGCTTTGCCGAACATGAGAATGGAAATTGAGGCAAATTCCGGGTACTGTTTAATAAAATCTTCATCTTGACAGCTTGCTAAGTTATGTTTTAGCCAATAGGTACCTATATCTAATCATTACAAGTTCGTACAAAGCTCCAGCTGGTAGCATCATCTCACATATCTTAAGAACAAACGTACTGACACACATCCATTTATATCTTTGTTGATAAAAACGAAGATGTTTGCTTATACCGTCATAGAGGGTTCTTTGAGATGAAAGCCGTTTGTTTGGGATGAAGGTAACGAGATATCGCGGTAGCATTGTGAAACGTCTTTATGATGCTTTGAAGTTAGGCCACTTACTCCTTATATTGGTGTATAATTTGATGATCATAACTGGTTTAGTCCGAAACAACAACTGAAAATAGTTTTTAAGTCGGAAATGTATCGCAAATTGGTATAAGTATTTTCTTTTGTTTTATTCGAAGGGAACTGTTTATGCCTGAAATCGATGAAACCTGTGACCCAGTTTAGTTACCATTTTAGAGCTGATGAGATAATTTTAATAGGCGAAAACTATTTTACTAGATCATCACACATCTGTTTCGTGTATATCTTCGGCCGGCTTTTGATTGAGCATAATTATTTGACATCGTTTTAAACTGTATTGAGGCCACCGTGTGATAGATCAAGTATTGTCTATGTCTATAGATCAAGTGTTGATCACAGTTCGAGACGTTCTCATGTTGAAATTATTAACTCAAAAAGTTCATTATTGCTACAAGGAATTTTATTCTCTGTTTACGTACGTAGAATCAATACCAAGGCCTTACCTATTCAGCCTACATCAACTCAATCAATTCTAAATGAACCTGAAATACGTTTGCAAGAATCTTCAGTACATTATATGAAGTAATTTCCATCCATTATAGACTTAATTCATTATTCAACTCGGCTCCGAGTACGTGACGCTACGTTATGACGTTTCGTTACTCCGATAAACGTATTAAATATTAAATTCTAGTTTGACAGCGAATTATTTATTGCGTTTGTAGCTTGGTTTCTGAGGGTTCCATTAAAAAAATGGGTCTTTTATTTCTACTGAGAGGAATTCCCAACATGCAATTAATATTGATCATTTGTTTTTTATTTCATTTTTAATTCTTGGAATTCCATTTCTTTTGTTTTGGGATAGGTAGGAGAAATTTGATGCTGCTGAGTCTTTTAAAGTAAATCTTTTTATTTATAGCCAGATAAGACAGGATGAATCGAAGGTACAAATAAAAATTCGTTAAAATTTCAAAATTGTAATAGAAATCTATCGACATTAAAATTATAATATGAGAAAACTATACTGAATTGCGAATGCATAAAGTGTGAAATAATGATCAAGTAAAATCAAATAAATAAATTTTATTTCAAATTGCTAACGAGCATTATAAAACATAACTTCTTATAACATTATCTTCTACTGATTGCCAACGAATATTTCAAATGTTCATAAATCGTTGATAGCCGTGAAAAATATTTACAGTGGCGACTGCCAAGCATTAAGTCGTAAAGGTGTAAAATTTACGGTTCATAAAGCAGTCATTATGCGGTGTTATCATCGTTGTAATAAAACTTAAAAGCAATTTTACATGACGGATATATTAGTAAATTTTGGGAGTTTGTGTATCAGGGCCTGGGAAGTTAAGATAGCCCACACAGTCAGAATCCCCGATAACCTTTTTATCGTTCCCTTAAAGGGTTTGTTTTGCTCGTTTGTCTGTCTGTTCGTCCGTTCGTATGTCTGTCAAGACCCTTTATCTCGAGAACGCGTGGAGGTACCGAGTTGCAAGTTCTACAGTAATGCTGTTATAAATCTAACTACTAACTGCCTTTAATTCTGAAAAAAAAAAACCTATATTTTGACAATCTCAAGGGAACCATAATTAATAGGGTACTGCCCATTGACCTAGAACTTTGAAATTTGGCTAGTACTTAATACCGTTTTATCTTACAGGTATAGTAAAAAGCCTGAGAATTATACATTATTTTGTAAATATATCATAAAAAATATGGTCTGGACGAAACCCTCGGTAGGCGAGTCCGGCTCGCACTAGCATCTCATGATGCACTTAGTCTTTTTCTAAATGTGGTATTATCAAAAATATTAAGTATTATTATTATTATTATTATTATTATATTTTAAGTGCAACAAATACAATTAAAATAACTACAAAAATAAATTGGCAAAAGGCGTTATAAGTGTTAAAAAACTAAATTATGTTAAAGCATCAAAAATTCATTGTAATAAAACTATGCATACATTACCCTTAATGACCGTATTGTTCCAAACCAATTCATTAAGCGATGAAATAAAAAAAAATAATTACACAAAGTAAATATTCACAAACATAAAATTAGTTTTATTATCTCATGTGTATTAACTTTTAATCTTAGGTACATCTCACTAAAAGGGTAAACGGACCAACAATCGGCTGTACCGAAATTTAATCGACAATTTGAGATAAGGCGGTCATAATCACGAAAGTCCCACAGGCGGTAGCTGTGTCCCTAATATACTAACAATAGGGTGTTCCCACTTCCCGTATTAATTCAGTATTGCCGTGAACAACGTTAATTGTAATATAGCGTGATTATAAAACACCCAATTCAAAGTTGTTTACGTTTTTTAAAGTAAAACATTAGGGGTCATTCGATGCTTTGTTTAATGGCTTAATTTGCATAAGAACGTTTATCACGACGGGTCCCTAACGTAGTTCGCAACCAGTAAAGCTCTTTATAACCTAATTCCACGTCAATGAAGATTCAAATGAAATATGGCGTTTTTTAGTAGTTCAAATCACGCTACTACATCCCTTGTCTATAGATCATAATAAATCCTAGATTTGTTGTTTTTGACCACTTTATAAATAAGTTAAACTGATGTGATTAATAACAGATTACCAGCCTATGTACACCCACTAAAAGCGCATGTTATTTTCGACGGTAATACAAAAATAGATTCTACATCATTGAGTTACCATAAATATATAATGTTGTACTCATACTCACACAAAATAATACACATTGCTCCTTTGACGAATCCATATAAATAAATTGAACACATCAAAGGCCTCGTTCGTATTTGTCAATGGCGAGAAAAAGCGACAAGTTAATATAGAGTAATGTCCTGTGATATCAACAGGCAGCCAAATGCCCGCATCTCGATGAGAACGCGATCAATTTTCGATGGCCCAATTACCTTTTGTCGTAGGACATTCGGGTCGGACGATTGCTGGGCGGTTCACCTGATTTGCTGATATCGTGAATTTCTTTTTAAAACATATTTTTTGAAGAATATATGTATTTTGTGAAAGATTCACACACACACGCACACGCGAAGGATCTTTTTAATAGTTTAATTATATGATATGAACTTTCCAATAAATAAATGTTTCAATTCTATTAAGAATTAAGTTGTCTATAGTGAAATATTATTCAATGCAATGATAATATGCTTTGATTTATGATTTACATTTCATTTTACATCTTTTTTTTTTCGTGAAACTTGCTGTAAATTCTTAATGTCCGTATGTAGCTGATTCTTGTTACAAAAGCCTATATAGATAATTAGGGGCGACCAAAATGGCTTCCTGATACACAAAATTACCAGTAATTTTTCTATGTAACCCAAGCGATGAGATAGAGAAACAAGTCTATAGACTTGTTTCTCTATCTAGTAAGTATGCGTCAAAATTAAATAGTTGTATTATTATATCTGTTGTAGAACTTCTTAGCCTTCATTTGTTTTTTATACCTAAAGTCGTGCGTGCCTTATTCTTTTGAACTTTTCTTTCTGACAAGTCTCTACTACGCCACCGTTACTGATTTGATCCTACTAATATGCATTAATCGACACTGTTTCAAGTAGGTCTCAAATTCAAAATAAGTTTTGCAATAAAATTTGAATTCAATTGAATTAACACCCACAAATTTGCCTTTTTTCCTGGCTATAAATCAAACGTCTTTCCTTTTTTTTGAAGATATAGGTAGCGTTCTATTTCTATCGTTTTTTTTAAGATCTTAATTTTCATTTCTTATTACACAAGTATAACTACATAATGGAGTCTCTCTAACTCTGTTCTGACTAGAGTTAATATCGAGGTGAAATCGAGGTAAAGAATTCCCTACATAAAACAAAAATATTCTTACTGAAAAGAAAATTATCAGTATAATGAAATGCCTATTACATAAAAGGAAGAACAAAGTGGTTTTTTATTAACGTCCCTCGGGCGACCCGCGTCTCTACTTCACTCAAATTGATCTATATATAAAATTAAAAGTAATGTATGCCCGTTTGTGTAGTTTCGTTTATGGCTGGATGGTTTCTGAATAAGTAAATGTACTTTACGTTCCGACTGTGAAGCTAGCTTGTTGTAAAATGAACGTAAAATAGCTGTTGATTTTAATAAATAACATTTCAAATACTGGTTTCACACACTGCAGCTTATTGCTGTAACGTACACGCAAAATCTTATAAACTGATTTTGTAGCAGAATAATACACCGAAACCTTTTGACGCTATAATTTTATTTTACTTTTCTAACTAGGAATTAGAATAAGTTATTTACCATTCAGGTGAATAATTTGTCATTTTTATCTTTCTTGTTTTCAAACTATTTCGTAAAATGTTTTTTTATTAAAATTATTAAAAAATTTATCTGGCATTATTCCAATATAACCACTTGAAAAATACACAGAGCTCGTAAAAATATTAAGAAGAATAAAACCACGCCGACACTCGCACATCACTATTGTATTCAGAGGGCAATCCCAGGGGATTCCATTACGAAATTAAAAACATAGTTCTTGCTCCGTCATACCTTGATCATAGTCGAGTTAGTTTTGACGTTTGACGATATTACCCACCAGGCTTTCTCCTATTTGGAACTGATGAATATTTATGTCGCTGCTATAAAGTTACAGATTAGTTTGGGAAACGAACATTTCGGAAAATAAAAGAACTTTTTCACTGGAGACCATCTCAAAGTGAAACAACGTCTAAATTTGATCGCATTGCTTGTCGTGGCCAGGACAAAATTGCAGGTGCTTCTTGGTCTTCTATAAGTACTTGGACAGTTAATTTTGTACTGAGGCTAGTTTTAACCAAAGCACGAGGAAATAAATCCTGTACCTTTTCAGGCTTCAAACGATACTCTGGTTTTACGTTGTAAATACAACCGACCCGAAGCTACTAATACTAAGGACTGAATTAGTAGATTTATAGCTACCACATGCTCATCATTAACGCCGTTCCTTATACTTAAGCTGAGCGTCACAATAAGATCATCTAAATCATTACCAGATCCTGGGAATCCGACTAAACAAAGTACAGTGACTGCACTTCCGACATTCCTTAACTAGAACGTTACATTAACAATTCAAACACTTTGGTGGGCAATAAATTAAGTCGCGCCACAGTCCGTTGGTAATCTCAAAATGGCGGCGAACTTAATACTTCTGCTTTTTATTTATGAGTTATAAGAGTAAAGCAATGCATTTTTATTGATTACTCTACTTAATTATATTTATAAAAACGAATGCAATAAATTTTGTATACACCGTCGTCAGATAATATTTAATTTAAATATTCCATTTTGCTTTACTATTGAGCGTTCATCCTAAACGGTACATGGAGAGTATTTTTTTATGAAGACCATTATTTTATAATCAACTAATAACTTATTAGTTGCAATGAGTTTATTAACACAACCCTAAATTGATTACAACAAAAAACAGTGTATATCGTATATAGCGCACTTAGAACTGTACTCCCAAAGATAACTCTTAACAGTATCCAGCATCCACGAAGGATGCCTACAACTGGTACATTTCCTGTTACCCGCTCCAATTGTTTATCTTGCACCACCATCCAGTACTGAATGTTTCCCTTGACTTCCTGCGTGCCACTTCCTGACACGTCACAGGCCTGTTGTGTTCTTCGTGACGTTGCACGCCAGTTTTCAACTGAGCCGAAATGAATCATGTATGGAAATCCGCGCTTCCTTCATCGGGATGTGTGGATTTGTGAAGCTTTAAATTCCTTTTCTTCCAGTATTTTAAGGCTAAATATATATGTGCTCTAAGGAAAAGATTAAAAAACTATAAAATATAATGAAAACACTTTAGAAAATAGACGGAAAATAGAATGTTGAAAACGAAATATATTTAAAAATTCCAAATAACTTCAACCCTGAAAGGTGGCGCCTTCAAATATCAACTGTTTCCCTTCAAGGCAAGGGAAGCAAGGGTAGGGGACTGGTCTTTACGTGAAAAATCGACATTTAATAGGCGGACGGCTATTTCGCAAATGGAGGTAAGCAGAAGGGTGATGATTTACCATCGTGGAACTCAATGCTTGGTCAAATGGAACTAGGGGAAAGTGACAAAGTTCTCTTAACATTTTTTTAATATTTCACCAACTGGGAATTCGGGGTACGACAGATGCATTTCCATTGAATTTATGGCTTAATAAAGACCTTAAAGCAGAAATTGAAGAATTTCAGAAAGACTTCAATTATTTGATGCCACTATGGTACAGACATGTGTGTTTAAGCTTGAAACACTCCTAATAAAATTCAGATAAGTCAGTCCAGGCTTGAACTCCCAGATATCATATCGTCTGATAATATAATCATAATATAGTTGTTTATTTCTAATAAATAAAATAGCGATTAAACAGAAACAATCTCAAAAATCACTAATTAGCAACTCGGCAACAACTAGAAAACTCATATAATATTAATCCATCTCCAAGTTTACGGTAATTAACGGCGTGACAAAGGTCTGGGCACACGCGTCTCTTCCCTTGTTGAGATACACGCAACCTGACAGGCTTAATTATTAAATAGAATTGATGCGTCCCCCAGGTACGCGTGTGAGTAGGTCTTTATTTTGCCCTGAAACATTTATGAGGTAACTTACTGAGAGGGACTTGATAGAATGTAGGCAATTGTGAGAGAATTCTTATGTTGGTTAAAGAATACAATAGTAGTGTTGGAGATTTTATACTACTGTTATTGATTTGATTACTTTAATTTGGAAGGGTGAAATAATGCGTAATGATCATCTATATTCTATAGGTACAACATAACTCTTATAATCTAATAAAGAGACTACTAGAAATGAAGTTAAAAACAAAATTATATACCAGGCTTTGAATTAAAAAGTCAATACAACTACAAAGCTAAGGACTCTTATAATAATAATACATAGACATCTCCCGTTTAAGAAAAAATCAAAAAAGTTCAAAAAACTAAAATTTATTTTATCTAAACAGCTATTAATACTTCGACTTCCATTTAAAACAGCAAACGTTTCTAAATTAAAGACCACCGTTCTAAGTAGCCTATCGTATATCTAAATGCACACATAAATATCAGTGTACACAGTAAATCGTTCACAATGATTAAAGCAAACAATGTCGTCCCCCAAAAAGGCATTTTTTTAATACTTAGTAAAAGACGTATTCCGGGAACGATAAGAGGACGTCGTACGTCTGAAGATAACGTGTGGTGTAAGAGAGAGGAAGTTAAAAAATCAGGAATGTTATGAGTATTTTATGTTGAAAATAGTTCGGTAATTTGTTTACCTTTTTTATTTTAAATAATTTAACTAAACGGGAAGGAAATTTGGCTCTGAATGATGATTTAGTATATTTCTACTCTTCCTTTTCTTTTTGAATCGAATTGAAAAAAGATATCAACAAAAATTTGCAAGTAATATAATAACGAAATCCTTGTAATCCGTTTGAGAAATTTATAAAAAATCAAGTTTAGATAATAATACATTATTTTGTTCGTTGATTTTCATTATACTGCTTATTTTACTTGCTTCTATGTTTATTATGTCTAATTGTCCATGCTAGAAACTCTAGTCGTTTATCCCTTACGACATACAAACACATCGGCACGCGTCACCTGGTGGCAGCGGGTGGAATAATTTATTACATTTCTTAAAAGCTATTACGGAGTGACACCGTCAATGGGACGCCCTCCCCGCTCTCAATTAGCATGAATTTTATACTACACCACTGTAAACTTGGCAGTCGTATTCGCTAATGATTTGTGACAGCTACCGACAGATCCAGTAGGGGTAGCAATAATTGAAACATTACTAATCACTAAGATTTGATTACAGCACAGCACACAGCTGATAAGCCTCAATTATAGCCATAAAAAAATTTCATGATGAATTAATGTATATGATACAAAATGTAAACCTAATAAAAAATGAACTAGTAAAGAAATCTGCCTTGATTGATTGAGATTGAGATGAAGAAGATAACGTTATTTAAATACAATGATGTGATAAAATTGAGTTAATCAAATAAGATCCCAAATATAGACTCAAAACAAAGAATTTGTCTGACCCAGTGCCGCACGCACTCTTAATTCTGTTTCACGCGATTGCGTTTAAAGGGGTGGGTTGGAACTAATCAATTTAACTCGGCCGCGTCAGACGATTTCCGATGCGGAAAGCTGTTTGATGACAATTAGATACTCTACATTTTCTGATTTCATGCCTTTCGATGATAAGAGTAATTTTGCTAAGATTCAGGCATCATAATCATCCTTAATTTGTTTATTGGAGAAGTAATGAAAGTGTAACGTAAAAGTAGGTTTTCCATTCTCGATATTTATTATCTATCAAATTCATATGACATCAAACTATAAACAAACACTTCGAAGTAATTAGAAAGACGCACCAGATTTTCCACCAGGTCATACCTGCCCTAGCCAAGTGAAATTTCTACTAGCGATAACGATGATAGAAATCGCTATGACATTAAATGTATGGAAATGACATTTGATTTCGATAAGTCACGTGACTTAGACTTGCCACTTTCACTGGGGCTGATCACCAGGTGTAGACACAAATACTAACCCAACAAATAATATTCAAGAAGTATTTATAGTTGTAAGTATGTAAAACTACGTTGATGGCAGATTTACCAAACAGTTTTTAAAACAACACAAAATCAAATCCAGTGAATAAATATCCATCAACTATTTCAAACCCAACCTTCGTACTAGCTAACGCAGCATTTACTCTCGTATTCACTCCGAAAATACAAGTGACTATTACTTAAATTTACGACGAGTACACAGCGATCCTTTAAATTCAAAGAAAAAACCTTTTTCAGGGCGCCCCTATATTTATGAGCGTTTCTAAGGAGCATATAACCAAGTTAAGTGTGATTTCTTAAACTATTCTCGTGTTGAAAAATGTACTGTGGCAATTTACGACGATGGATTTTAGGTTGCCCTTTCTTATTACCTTACTTTGTAAGCGTTTGATCTTAAACAAGAGCATTGCGGGTTAAGAGACTGTTTTTTCAAGTTTATTTGATCATCACTTGGAATACTAATAATAAGAAAAACTATCACCACTATTATTTGTTGGGAACACCAATCATTTGGATAATAGATATAGCCAATATCCATATCATTATCTTTTTGTTCAAATCCAAAATTTATTTTCCAGGCAACATGAAAAAGTCAGGCTTAATTCTTCAAGACAATTTGCCTTACGTTTATCGAAGCCGCAAATCGATGCTAACCAGACCGAATTAATTGCGGGCCGAGCGATCAAATCGATTGTGAGATTAACAAATCACTCGGTCCTAGCAAATTAACATGTTGCTCTCAAGTTGAAAAAGCCGCCGCAATAAAGAAGATAATTTAAATTGCTTTATCAAAGGGTTGCAGGTTGGTGTAATTATAAACTGGTTGGTACTTTTATTTTAATTAGAATTTGGATTCAAAAATATAGGTAGCAACTATTAAAATATAAGTAAATAATTTAAATATTTGCCGAGGAAATATATAACTTAGACACAACTGGGTGTTTTTTGTGCATGTGATTTGAATGTTTGTGAAACACCGCGACACATGGATTAAATTCCTTAGAGAGGGCGTCGTTTATTTAAAACTCCAATCGAAACTTTGAATGCCTAAATGTTCAAATCAAAGTACCTATCACACAATACGCTACATGACAATGTGAACCCACGATCCTTTGGGCCGTAGGTGATTTAAAACAATGCCTTTCATGACCGGATTAAAGTTCACAATGCTCATAAAGGAATGGCCTCAGTACTTTACGACTGACGTATGTATGACGATGAAGGGGACCCAACCAAGTTTATAGACGACAAAGAAACGATTACTGAAATATTATCCTTAATTAATTGTGATAAAGACGAGTTTTGCCTATGAAGACTGCAGGATAAACTCGTCCAGGTGGAGGCACCTTAATTGTTGTTTTTTTCTTCCTAATGAGGCACAAGTGGTCGACAATAGCAGTCATTGTGTCACTGACTTTGGAACACAATTTTTTGTATTCCCGTTAATTTGTCTCTTATTAATTTCCGTGTGTGAGAGCGGATGCGTTCAAAGAATACAATTGGCGTTGCATATGAATTGTGTTGGTAAAAATGAAATGTAATTTTACTGCTGCGATTTCGTTTTGTGAACAATAAGTGAATAAAAAGAATGAATGAGTTTTACAGGAGGCACTAATTACAAGAGTGTGTACCTATCTCAATTTTGTTGCCAGAATGTAAGGTAAAATTTTTAAGTGCATAAATTAAGTTACTTATTATGTCTACATTACCGAATATGTCGATTATGTAGCACTGGAGAAATTAAGGAATTTGACCTGCAGTTTAAGTCAAACGATAAAACTTTCTTAACAAAACTAAAGAGCTTGATCATTGCCAGTGACTTAGCTATTAAACAATATCGATTGCTTCAGGAGCCAGTACATTAACAAGCAAATCACGGCTCAGACCGGCGACTGTAGTCCTGACCGTTGCAGCCTCGTTAGCGCACTGCAAACAAATTTGATTACCTAACGAGAGCGAGTTAGACGTGTCCTAACATTTGTGCAAAGGCTGCCTAACATTTAAATGAATTTGAATCGTACAGATGCAGAATAAGGTGGGGTTTTGAATGCTGGTTATGAAAATCTTAAAGTTGATGCTATCGAAGTTTGTAAGGTGGGAAACGATGATGATTTGTTTTATCGAACATACAATCTTGGGACATTCGTGGTGATATCTCATAGAATTGTAGAAGGATTGTAACTGATTTGAAGGTGTATTCATTCAAAAAACAAGTCCCCTGTATCAGAATGCGTTATCTTTTACATTATCTATTGATACTGTAAGAAAAAACTTTGATTTTGACGCCAGCCTTTTGGGCACACTTCTAGTCGACAGCGACGAGGATGTTTTTTTTTTGGTGTTTTAGATTTTTTTTTTTGTTTAATAAATTATAATAGTTTGTAAGTGTGTATCTATTTAATTCAAATAATATATAGAAAAACGTTCGTAAATATATGTAATATAATGGTACGTAATATAATGGTAATTTATAGATTAATTTAATAATACTTTAGGTAGACACTGTAGCTTTGAACACAAGACTTTGTATGTTACTTCTTGAATAAACAAGCAATCTTAAAAAAAAAAAAATATAATGTTCTTTTCATTTCTGAACTATTTTCGTCCTGAAATATTTTATAACACAGAATGTTAAACGCGTGAAAGGAGTACCTAGATAAGTCAATCTCATGCTTTCACAAAGGGTGTTAATGCACCTTGTGTTTTTGACGTAAAAAGGTTACATTCACTATTGATCATGTATTCATGAATATTTAAATCATGTTCAGTTTTATATGGTTTGTCAGCTGCGTGGGTAATACACATGAATAATGCAGTCTAGGCTAAGAATAATCTAAGTTCATATATACGGAATTAGATTTACTTAACTTACTTTAGATTTTGTTAAGAAGAAGGCCTCTCCTCTCCCTATTCAGGGAGTCAATGAAATTTAAATTTCCAATTATTTTTTATTTAAGCTAGACAAAATGAAATGACAATAAAATTCGTTACTGAATTTACCACCAAGTCAGACAAGTTGGTGGCGCTATTAGTCATCTTAGATCGACCACTGAGCGCCGAAAAGTTTGACAATCGGTATGATTCGGGCCACCTGACACAGCTCAATTAAGAGGTATTGTCCTTTATAAATCTTTATTTGTCTGCCTGCCGACCCCGCTTTTTACCAACTCAGCTTTCATTAACAGTGTGGGACGCATAAATGCGAGTTGGAGTTTTTTCAGCGCTTTTTTTGTTAAACCCAAATTTGTTGGGAAATGCTGATGTTCGCTTGATTTTGGCAATTGTTTTTGATGTGTGTGTTGAAGAGTAAATGTAACGAGATATAAAAACGAAAAATTTTAAAAGTTTGTCTTCATAAATGCAGTGTTTTTTTGGTCGTGCGTGATATAACATTACTGTTGACCTATTTGTGCTATGCCATTGTGAATGTATCAAACTTTTATTCCCGGTATAAGGCTGAAACTTCGGATGAATATAGATTTTTTTAACATCTTTGAAAATTAAAACTGTCGAACGAAATAAAAGCTAACTGACTATGGTCAAATTAGTCCTAGTGTTGCTTAATCCTTTATCTTGCGAATTCGCTTTTTTAGACACAAAAATTGTAGGTAATCTTTACTACTTGATTTTCATAATTAAAAAGCTTCTTGAAGGAATCATACTTCACGTTAAACTCATTGTGTACCAAAAGTGACGTGTTTATAGGAATTATTATTAGTTATAATTTTATTTTTTGTAATTATAAAAAAATGGTAAGCCTAACAGGAAGATTGTGAACCAAACACACAGAGCTATACCTATATAAAATAATACTCAATGGGTTTTACATAGGTATACAAAAACTGCGGTTTGCTGAAAATGTATAAAAGTTTAAATTTAGAACTGTCGTTTTGAGATGGCCGGAGGCGGTGTGGCGGGAAACTGGTGAGCGTGCAAATACGAGCATCGCACACAACTGAATGAGGATACCTTATATTAAACCTATGCTTACGTGAATAGAAACACTTTAAAATAATAGACCTTTAGGTAGAATAACTTCACACATCCATAGCTAAAAATAATGAAGGCATCGACCCTTAGATGTGTAAATTAAAAAATGGGTAAGAAACCCGTTTACTGAATAAGTCATTGACCTACGTAAGGAGCATAGATTAAAAATGAAAAAAAAAAGTGACATTTTCAATGGAAAACGTATTTTTTTGTTTATTTTTCAGAACTTACATAACACCAGCCGATTTAGAAACCACCTTAATACAATTATAAAGTGCATTTAATAAAAAACTAAATTCTAATATTTAAAATTAGATTAACAAAAAAACAATTTTGTTGAACTGTTGAACTCAGTCGGTATGACAGTGTCACACCAAGCGGGGGCCGGCGCGACGGTGCCGGTGGCGCGGTGGAGGGCGAACATGAAAACTCGATAAATTTTAAAGTGCTCATGCCCTTACGCCCGCAGCCATTCGGCCGAAATCTGCAGCCAAAACGCACGAATTTCGGCAACTTCATTAATATTGTAGAGATCGCTGAATTGTTTTCCCATTTTTCTATTGAAATCGTATACCGCGTAATGAGGTATGATGAATGAAAATGTGTAGCTAAACTAAGAGTAAGTATGTATGTGTAGATATTCAACGTTTAATACATTATTTACAATCAAGACTTATTCTAATTGTTATTAGTTTTATTTTACACACGATACTATTTATAAAAAAATATACCTACTTTTTTAAAAGTTCATAATATACGTTATTAAACGATAGTAATGTCTTAAAGGTTTGCTATAAAATAATTGATTCTAGGTTAAGGTAACCTGTAAAAATACATTTTCAGATTAATATAGTGGACAATAAATAATTTATTATGAATTAATAGTGCATTATTTTCAAAATATATTCTTACATCATTTAATATAATTATTATTTATATTATATCTAAAATTTAATAATAGATTCTGAAATATTTTATATCAATAACAAGCATCGATTTATTAAATATATCCTACTAAGCTTTAATATCCATCCAAAAATCCTGTTTTGCCACTCAAAACAAATATTTAAGCATACAAAATTTATGAAAATTATTATTAATCCAATTAGCCGATACAAAAACAATATTGCCTACAAAAACATTCCTTCTTTATCTTGATTGCTACATTTCGAGCTTCTCACCCGTAAAAATTAAAAAAACAAACACAGCATGTCGCCCAATTAGTTCAAAATACATAATATATTTTTTACTCGAAAAGTTGTGCGCGAAGTTCAAAGGGTACGTAACTACAAAAACGTTAAACCGTGTCCCATGTCAAACGAACATTGTGAGTTGGCATGTTAAACAAAAACATACCGCATCGTTATAATATATTTTGTAGGTGGCTTCCGTCTTAAAGAAGGCTTATGCCCACGACTAAGCTTTCATTACATGCTGTTTATTTTACTTGGTTTATAACTTTTTTACTTGCAATTATGTGTTTTACGAGGTGACTTTTTACTGTTTGAACTTTCGTAGTGTGCACTGTGTAGATACATTTTTGGAATTACTTATTCACTCCTACTTATAAGAATAATAATTAGTCACCTCGTAATGAGAATAACGCAATACCTGAGGGCACATTAACTTGCTTTTTCCAACATTGAGTTATAAAAAAATCTGTATCTGAGGGTTTACGTAGGAGCATACCTACATCCGCAGGGCAGCTTGTGGCGAGCTGTTTGTGAGTAGCGATACAACGGACCTGAGTGTTCAAGGTAGTCACTCTTTAGGGAGGGCACAAATTAGTTTAAGCACGAAAATTCACAATAGTTCTGTAGCTACCTTAGGCCGTTCATGTCTGTTCTATTATAGAGCAGGGGTGGATGGTCTCTAGTAGATATTACACTTTCAGTAATAGATGCAATAAATACACTGATCAACGCGAACAACGTCACGGGTACAGCTAGTAAATAATAAAAAAACATGTATTATTTTTACAGTATTGTTTTTAAAACCAAACTTATCGTACGTAAAAAGTTTGTTTTTATGACATGCTTGGATGGATTTATTCAAGTTAAAAATAATAATTTAAAAATTTACAAACTTAACATACACCTGATAATAAATCAAATAATTACACACGAAAAAAAAAACATAACTTGAAATGTTGAATATTCATTATAAGCGAAGCATTGCAGGTCATAAAATACTCATCGTTACATAAAAACGCAACGTGCGTCGTAAAAAATCTAAAATAACATTGGTAATCAAAGTTAATTGTATTAAGGTTCATTTTTCGCCACATTTCATTCACTTTTTCCTTCTGTTTCTAATTAAAAAATCATAATTCCTGCAACGCAAGAACAACTCAATGAGATGATTTATTTCATCGTTAATTCTACTTTGTAATATTACAATGATATTCCTTGTAGTGTCTATCAGTTCAGTTTACAGTTCAGTACCGGATATAATTATCTGTTTTCTTTAATGGTAATGATTTTTAAATGGTTGTATGCGGGGTTAAATGTAAAAAAATGGTCTCAAGACAATGGCTTAATAGTTTTGGACTGGCCTGACGGTCTCCTGGTTAGTGACCCTGACTGCTAAACTTGGGTTCGTAGGTTCGATTCCCACCCAACAACTCTTTGTGTGATGAGCACAATCATTTGTTCTGTGTCTGGGTGGTATTATCTATAAAGGTATGTATTTAGAAATATATAAGTATGTTTATCAGTTGTCTGGTTACCATAGGCATGGCTCTGTCTAGTTTGGGATCAGATGGCTGTGTGTAAGATGTCCCATAATATTATTATTATTTATTTTATATTAATAAATTACAAATATGTCCTTTAATGATTTACTTTATTAGTATTAAAAAGAAATATATAAAACTAAAAAAAACATAGGATATAATTATTACGTAATCATTAATTTAATGCCAAATACAAAATTGAAATTTATCAATGAGATAATGCAATAAAATCCAAACTAAGTAACGTGAGTATTAAAACAAACATTATTTTTTATAGATAAAAGGTAAAGCAATGTTATTATTGTTACAATGTATGGACAGATATTAGTACCCCATATTATAACGGAACCATGGTTTAACAAGTTGCTTCACGAACCCTGTTAAGAATACTTTGTATGTTATGTTTCTGTTCAAGTCGTGTGACAGTTATGTCAGTTCGTTGTTATGATAAGTGCTGTCACTTGGCTGTATAGGCTCCTTGTGATTGTCCCAATTGAACTCATGGAGTGCAAACATTTAAGTTGAACTATCTATTTTAGTAGTTTGCTGGTGGCCTTGTCTTGCTTGTTAGAACTTATTGTTAGCTTATTGTTGTGTTTCATCACAGGTCAGGAATTAGAAAATATATGTTTAATACTTGGAACTTTAACATTCGACAAATATATGTCTGTCGTGGTGGCCTAGTGGTTCAATGAATGCACATAGTTTCAGGTTCGAACCCACAAAAGGCAAGTACCAATGTGATTTTTTCAAATTTATATGTAGTTTTTAATTATTCCAAGACACTATTGACTAACGGTGAACGAAAACATCGTGACGAAAGATGGATTCCAAAAATTGGAATCTGAAATCGCTAACCCGCAGTGAGTCAGCGTGGTGATTAATGCTCCTTCTCTATATGAGAAGACGCCTGTGCCCAGCAGTGGGACATTTGTAGGCCGGTATTTTTTTTTATTATTAACGCAAAAAATTAAAAAAAAATATTTATTTTTAGTGCTACAAATACAAAGAGGGGCTCGTGGCTAAGTGTAAGCCGTACGGTTTGACCGATAATAAAGGTAAAGCCGCGCTCGCCGCCGTTGGTCCGTGGATGGGAGACCATTTGTAAACATATTGAGACCCCTCCGTGCCTCGGAAAGCACGTTAAGCCGTTGGTCCCGACTGTCATACAGTGATCTATGATAGTCGTTAAGTCATTACAATTCTGACAACCAGTCTTACTATGGAATACTGTATTACCTAGCAATAGGTTGTGGAGGTCAGATAGGCAGTCGCTCTATGTAAAATACGGTATTCAGTTAAATCCGGTAAGACTGGAAGCCGACCCCAACATAGCTTGGGAAAAGGCTAGGCAGAAAGTTTTAGTACAACAAATACACTTAACTATCAACTGTACATTTTGTAAAAATTAGTTCAACTGAAGAATAAAAATAAAAAAGTTCTTACACGATAAACGCACCTTACAAGGCAACAAAATAGTACCAAATAATAAAATATTCCAGACGCAATAAAGTGGTCAAAACAATCCAAGCTCATCCCGAGGTAGCGGTAGCGAGGTAGCGACAGTCGCCGGCGACACTTTTCACACTTTAATTAAAACCTTGAGATTCATTGTGCCGACTTTAATTTCATTGCGCGCTCCGCAGATGACGGGTGTGCCCCGGCCCTTATAGTAAACTTTATAATTAATAACAATCGCTGATAATATTTTGCTCAGAGAAAGGTTTCGTAAATAAATTATTTGTTTTCAGTGAGTAATTGGTTAATTAATTTTATTGGCTATATTCAGTCGATAATCCAAGCGATATTCACTGAACATAACGCTAAAAACACAATTTAATACCGGCTTACATCTGCGATCGAAAACGTTGTAGTAGATCTAGTTGGTCATCGATGTTAGACGTTAAAAAAATAAGTTTCAAAGTTTTTTTTTACTAAGCGATTATCACTTTAGTTGACAACCGGTGTTGCTAATACGCTTACTGTTGTAATGCTTATTTTTCAGCAAGAAATAACAACCATAAATGCAAACATAAACAACTTAATATACTGGTTGGAATAGTAATTGCTAGAAATAGTACGTGAATAAAAAAACTAACCTCATCGATCGAGTTCGTCGATATCGAGTCTACAGACTCGACTGCAAATTATTAATCTAGAAACAAGATGATCAGTCACCTGAAGTTCCAAAGTAAATGAAATTATCTATTATATATGTATAATTCCAGTGTCACGATGTTTGTCCGGGATGAACTCCGAAACTACTGAACCGATTTAAATCATATTTGCACACCGTGTGCAGTTTGATCCAACTTGAAAGATAGGATAGCTTACATAACAAAAGTAAAAAAAAAATTGACACCGCGGGCGGAGCTGCAGGAAACAGCTATAAATTATAAAATTCTTTCATTATTAATTGGCAGCGGATACACAATTTTGATAAGACTTCATGATGCAGACCATAGAATAAAATGTAAAGTAAAAACAGATAAGCAATTACACGTAGTTACTGCCTATAGGCAAGTAAAGGTAGAAAAGTGGCGGAAGCAAAAATTGCGGGCATTTGTCAAAGTCCCCTCTGCGGAAATGGTGCATAAATAAAGGGCCAGTTAAAAAACTTGCGATGACCCCTATCAATGTTTGTGTTATCTCACGTGAAGTGGTCAAGTGTCGGATTGTAATGCGATACGTGCTTGTAAACGAGTTGGACTTACAGCGATTTACATAATTTACTTTAAGTTTGAGGTTGCTACTGTAAATGTTATATTATGTATAAGAATGCCATTTTGTTCTGATGCTCGATAAAGTTCGTATTTATTTACAGTGAAAAATTGAATGAACAACACAGAGTGGATACCATAATTTATTATTATTTATGCTTCGAACTAAATGTGAAGAAATCTTTATCATAGAGTAATCCAAACGATGATGTCAGGCAAAACTATTATCTAGCCTTAATAAATACGGGTACATTTTCGCATGCTACAACTGCAGTAAAATCCATTTCGGTTACATTTTTTACACAACAGTGTAAATATCGTAGACGTATTTCGTCCTTATCGGTATGTTTTTATTCCGAAACATGTCAAAGCGTCTGGCAGTCAACCGAAAAACACATGAATTTAGAACTCGATAGCTCTAACCAAAATAACCAAAACATTTTAACATTAAAGCTTTGTCCCCAAACTGCATTAAATAGAGACTGTCAACAGTTGTCACTTTTTGCAGTCTCATTCTCGACAGTATCGCGTGACTTCGAGTCGCTATCGAAAAACTTATAGTAGGGGCAATGATCTATTGCACATTTTTACGAAATAAGCCATAAAATTGGACGCTCGACGTAGTTACATTGTCTGAACGTTTGTATGCAATAATCCAGAGTATTTTTGAAGATTAATGCTTGCTAATACTGATTGCGTGTTTAGGATACATGTACCTATTTTAAAATTTGCATAATCTCTACTCAAATATTACCCCATAAAGTAAATTAGGTTTTTAACCGACTTCAAAAAGAAGAAGTTCTCAATTCGTTTGCAATTCGAAATTTATGCTTATTACGCGAAGTCGCCGACAAAATTGTAAGTCGATTTCGAAAATTCTTCCATAAAAATTTGTTGAACATCGATCGGGGTTTGATTTTTAAATCAAAATAATTGGTAAAAATACCAAGAATGTCTGAACGAAATTACGAAGGTACCTACATTTTATTATAACATCTATGTAATCGTATCTATGGTGTTCAATACCATTTGCAAAATATTATATCACATTAAAATTTATCAAGTATCATTTTTCTTATAAATTCTCATCCATCTTCGTCTATTTGATTATGTGAATTATCTTTTTGCGCTAAAATGAATGAAACCGTTTAACTGAGGAATAAATTAAATAGCTATATAGTTTAAATAATAGTATAAAGAAGATAAATGGAACACAGTACATGGTCAAAACCCAGATATTTTCAACCTTAACAGTACAAATAAACACGTGAATATTACTGGAAAAACACACAAAAAAAGCTCTTTAATTAAGGCGAAGTGTAAACTCGTACCCAAAAAAAGAATTGAATACTGATCGGAACTGCACTTGACTGCAACATTATTAAAATACCACAGTATAACCGTACAAATGAAGCGGTGGTCCACTTGATTGATTCGCGTCGCGTAGGACACGACACGTGTTCGGTAGCGACACGCACGTGCCCGTTTAATTAATTTAGCTGTTGATACTGGCCAAACAGTGGACACGTAGTTCAGAACTTTTGCCTCCTTAAAAAAAAAAAAAAAAAAAAGGATATTTTTTTAAAACTGAATCACGTGGTTTTTATGTTCCATATTTAAAATAATATTTTAATTATTGTTGTAAGCTAAATCACTTTTTTTAATCGATAGTGTGCAGATTTAGGTAATTTGAATATTTTAATTATGAGTTCTGGCCACGAGTTTTTATTGGCATGACACTTTCAATAAATGTATTTTTTATTATTTTAATTGTACCTCTATAGATATAAACATTATTTGGTTCATTATTATAAATCACCAAGTAAGAATGTCTTTGTATAAAATAAAGAATAAGTTGTTTGCACTTAGTTTTGCCTTCTGTCCTTTCTTTCATGGTGGTTAAATTTCTACAGGGTTGTCAGTGACCGTTGCTACATTGACACGTCGTTTTTGTAGCAATTAATTGAAAGAGGTTTTATTGTATTGCAATACTGGTGCATTCCCTAGTGCCACAAAAAGTTAATTTCATTTATTTTTTAAATTTATAAACGCTTTGCAAATTATTATTTAAATATTATCTACCTCCGAATACTGAAACGCTAATTAACTTTGACACGTTCTTAAATGTCTATATTTAGGTCACTTTACACCTTAAAGTGACAGAGACAGCATTAGACTTAACGGCGGCTTTAACTGATTGACATTTCAGTATTCGGCCATAATTATGTCAACTAAGCGCTTGGTAAATCTCCCTCTATTCTAATACCTAGTCTTAAAGACCTGCTTTTCAACCCAACAACTATTTTTAATTCAATTTCATATGACCTTTTAATCGAAACATTTTGCAACATTTATTAAGATCTTAGGTTATCTTAACAAATGTATAAAATGTGTCGATTAAGTCTGTTATTATGGCAGCCATTGGCAGCACTGGCCATGAATAATATGAATTTGACATACTTTAAAAAAAACTGAATCATACATGCCAAATAAAACAAGCAACATTATTTAAATATTTATAGATTCTCCTTATTCTTCATAAGTCTTTCAACATCTCAACAGTCAATGACCTATAATATCGAGCATCGCAACTGTACATTACGACTATAATAACAATAATACAACAATGGGACCAGCAGTAACAGTAATCGTTATGCTCGGCTACTTTAGATATCATTATCGTAACAATTCACTCAAAATTGGCCGGCTATCCTAGACGCTGTGAAGATACGATATATTTTAATGGTGCGATGTTAAAAATTATTATGGACACAGATGCACGATAAATCATAATAAAATAGGAAGTCATTTTATAATAAAAAACAATTTAAATTTAATCGTACGAAAATCTTAAATTATTTTATTGCAAAAATTTAATAAATAATTTTTAATTTAATACAAAAATAGATCTTCTGAATTGTATTAAATACTTTTTATTCATTTGTTTTAATGATGTGTTAGGATCCGCTATGAAACCGCTCATTATTTTTCCTACAAAAAAGTAATATTTTTTTAAATATCAGCCAGGTAATTTAAATTAAGAACACAAAAAAAAGAAAAATATGTTGTCATTGACAATGATGATCCTTACCTAAAGCAATAAAATAAAATGAATAAACCTATAATAATAAAAGTATTATTGAATTTGAAACATTGAATAAAGTTATTTGAGGCAGGATGTAAAGTTAAATGGGGGGAACTTTAATCATTGGCACGGACACTCCCGGGAGATCTTTTAAGTATAAACGATAAGTTAAGGCCAAACTCACAAGGTTGTTTGTTTCGTACGAAATGTTTTTTGTGTAAACAGGAAAAGGAGGGAGATTTGATTTAGTCGATTTTCTGAATTTGGTTCATATATATTTTTATTTCGAAATGCCATATTGTTATAGACCGCTTTATATACATTACAATTTAAATTCAATTTACGTTGGTTTCGGTAATTGTTAACAAATATTGTTTTATTAATGATGCAACGAAAATAATGATATTTCTTTATTTTTAATTATTTATACACATTATCGCATGTGTTAGCGAATATTTTGTATTTAATTACAAATATTCGCTAACACATGCGATAATGTGTATAAATAATTAAAAATAAAAGTATTGGGCCAGCGCCATCTCTCGGACTTCTAATTAACACATTGTTAATCAGAGTCAGTGAGGCCAACCGTAAGGTAGGTTCACTAGATGTCGCATACGTCGCCCTATAAAGACGCCATAAGTAGAAGGAGAAATTTAAACTTCCAGGCAGTGACCTCGGTAGCTTAGTTGGTAAAGCGACTGGCGCGTCAAGCCAGTGGTCGCAGGTTCGAGTCCGGCCTGAGGTTTAAGTTTTTCCTTCTACAATTTGTATTTAATTACAAATATTCGCTAACACATGCGATAATGTGTATAAATAATTAAAAATAAAAGTATTGGGCCAGCGCCATCTCTCGGACTTCTAATTAACACATTGTTAATCAGAGTCAGTGAGGCCAACCGTAAGGTAGGTTCACTAGATGTCGCATACGTCGCCCTATAAAGACGCCATAAGTACAAGGAGAAATTTAAACTTCCAGGCAGTGACCTCGGTAGCTTAGTTGGTAAAGCGACTGGCGCGTCAAGCCAGTGGTCGCAGGTTCGAGTCCGGCCTGAGGTTTAAGTTTTTCCTTCTACAATTTGATATTTCTTTACTTATTTTTACGCCTAATTCCAATTTCGTTTAAGGATGCCATTTATTATAGATAAGCATTAAATGTACATCTGTTATCGTTAATCATCTAGGTTAGATACTTGTAACAATAATAAAATACACGTTAAAAATACTTAGTAAACAATTGATACTGAAGAAGGCTTCCCTTTAACTGTGCATTGCTAGGAGAGTTGCCAATACAATCTAAAGAATTGACAGCGTCCAATATTGAATCTTATTGCCGCTACCATTTTAATTATTGTGAAAAATATTATTTATTTTTTATATGAAGCAGTATGATTTGCTTCATACAGCTGATAAATATCACTTATATTTTTAAATCACTTTTATATTATTTCGTTAAACGTAACACACACGTAACACAAAAGACAGTTAATTTTAAGCGTCTATTGTGCAATGTTTTCTATCAATTATCAACTTTTTTATATTAAAAAGTAAGCTGATTTGACAGCTAACTCATTCTTTGCCTCTATTATTATCTAGATTGTAAGTAAAGAGTAAATCTAAACATCTCATCGCTTACAATTTACACCACATCGCAAACCGCAGCGCCTTATCGAAGAATTCGATGGTCGAGAGCTTCTTGAGACGGCGCGATCCCCTTACTAATGTTCATTGCCATTGTTTCTGCGCCACTGCTCCTCAGCCAATAGAAAAATAGAAGAAACGCGATAACAGCAGCAGAACAAAGCCTGAAACTCAAATATAAGGCCGCGATTAGGAACATCTGAACGCGGACTCAATTTATCGAAGACTTTTTGAAAGTTTTTTTTCTTCGATACGTGTTTCAAAGAAATTTTTAATGGATTTTCGTGCCTTAACTTTGACTTCAATCGCAGAACTAAATGAGTCGTAAAACGTATTGAGTTTAAATTACAGCGGAGTTCCAATCTTTTCGTTGTGATCAAGAAGCGATTGCAATTATGGGTAAACGTAAATTCGGTATAGCAGGTGCATTTTATCATAGATAATCTGATACTCCTTGGACAGTGGCGGCCATTTTGGTGTTTGTAGTAGGCTAATCAGGGAAACACCTTAAAGATTACAGCAATGTGGGTCCCATATATATGTATAACCATTCTTCTCCAGGTCAGTTGTGCAATCACAAGTCCAGCGCCCTAGCCTGGCTACCGCCACTTCAAATTGTTATAATCATTGGATTCTTTCATTGGCTTGAATATCAACAAAAAAGACAATGTTGCAAAATATGTTGCGAATTTTATAACAACTCCCACATTTATAGAACTGTTTGAATTCGCAAGCGAGAGACATAATGTTTATGAGCAGTGTGTGTACAAGTCTTTCAAACAGTATTTTAATTACAGTAAGAAATAAAAGAATTTAACCATCCATTAAAATGTTGACGGCGCAATTTTTCCCGACCATCTGATCTCAAGATAGAACAAATAAGTAGTACTAGGATTTTAATATACCATAAACTATAATGACCTATAACATTATGTCACTGAATTACATATTTCAGACTTTATAAACTTCTCAATAGGGGTAAAAATCGTGTTTAGAACCCGCAAATTTATCGTGGTGAAGCTGACAATAAGACAAAGTTATTTTTACAGTTCTGTAAAATAATGCTACAGAAGAATGACTTTTATGTGATCAAAATAAGGTTGCCTGTTTTTTGTTTTTTATTTTTTAAGGGTTGGTACTATATTGGTAGTAGAGGACAAGTCCTGAGTGCATAGCTGTCCTTGCAGCGAGCTTTATGTCTCTTCGAAGATGGTGGGAAGCTTCTTAGCGCTTCTTGGTAAAATGCTTTCCTAGTACATTCTCGTATAGTTTTACTGAACTCCGCATAGCTTTACAATGTGAGCTTTGATGTTTGTTTTAAATGCATCTGTTGATAGAAAAATTGACAGCATGACTATGAAATGATATCAGGATGAAAGATGGGTAGAATATTATCTACATGAAATATCTGAATTTACGTTCTGAGTCATTGGCTCTATGTATTGATGCATTTATTGAAATAAAGACTTTCTCAAATATATAGGCAAATATATTCCTATAACTAAATGTATGTCCTACTATCTTATATAAAATGGGGTAACGAGTAAAATGAGTTGTGATTTAATTAACCTTTACAAACCGTAGTACAAACAAAAGAACAGGAAGGAAGGAAGAATTATTATAAATACTATGGAAGAAACACAGACAAAATTATTTATTGACTTTTACATCATGCCACAAGTCTAATAAAGCTAGTTGGCATTTCAAATTTTACACGCATTGGACAATTATTAATTCCATATTCATAGATGATGATATCTATGAACTGACAGACGATTAAGAGGTCATTGGCTTGACCTTTCATGAATATAACTTAATTATTAGTCTTCTATCGCCCTCAATAGTCTATCCAAGCGTCTTTATGTGAAGGTAGTAAGGTTCAATTTTGTAAATTGTTATTACTGCTGATGAGTAGCTTACTGTAGCGACACTAGAATTATGTATCCTGCTACACACTGTGACGTATTTATGAAATTGACAGATTGATGTCTTAATTACCTTGATCTTTGGTGTATTGTGTGTTGGACTGCAATTGATGATTGAGAAGGACTCATCCTATAAGATCTCCGCATCGTGAAAAGTACGTCTGTAGTTACTAAATTACTGTAAATTAGGAATGACGAGTTGGAAGCAGAAAGTCTTGGCTCCGCAAAAGGGGAGTGGACGGGAATCGCGAGCGAAGTTCTAGTTTATATATATCTATCTATTTACACCTATGTACTCTCTTCACAATTATAAGAATAATTACGATTTGTTCGAGATAATACTCTTTTTAGCTATCGAAGAACAACAAGCTAATGTTATTACGGTGTACCTATTTCTCACTCATCGCCTCAGGCACAGTACTCTCGAATTCACCACACCACTGACAGACGAAGGGTCTGTTAGCGAATTAGCACACAAGTACAACATTTACAAACCCAACTCAAACAGCATTAATTATATACTTACAAACTGCCATAAAGGCCACGTACCTGCAAAAAAAAAAACAAAATTAAAACCCGTTACGGTCTCATTTAATTAGGTCAGCTGTGGGTCTTTATTAAATTACCAAAAAGATTAAATTTGTCGTCGTCAAGTTATGGCTTTCACATGCTAATGTAACGCGGTCCGGGTAGAGTGGTCGCGATGTACTGTCCAATTGGTTTAGGGAACTTTCATCTATTAAACTGGTAACACAAGACATACATCATAATGTTACCCATATTGTTGATACCGTATTTAAGACATTTATTGAGTTTTTTTTAAATTGGTGCAATGACTGTTGGTGGATAACGTAACTGTAATTATATTTTTAATGCTCCAGTGTTTATAGAGTCCAAATTATACTATTCCGTACAAAACTTTTAGATCAAGGTTCGCAATTGTATAAATTCAAAATAGTTGTAATATTATAAAATTACATTTCAATGTGTGACTGCACGGATAATCGAGTGGTATAGGTCACCACCGCACGGTAATTACCACAGTGCGCGACGTGATGCGGGTTCGATCCCCGTGTGAGACAAATATTAATTGTGTGATCCATAAATGCTTGTTCCAAGTCTGGGTGTTTTTTGTGCATGTGACTTGAATATGCAACCCCCGCGACAAAAGGATTAAATTCCTTAGTGCGGGAGTGGCTTGCAAAAAAAAAAATGAAATCACAAGGTTTTATTTCAATTAGCTATTAGATTTTTCGAAAATATTGAGTTAATAAATGAAGTTACATAACTCTGTAGTCACTTATGGATGTCCATAATTTACATTCCATTTTTCATTCATGTAGGATTATTATTTTATCCCTTGCTCTTCAAACATGACTACCGTATGACACATATATATTATGATGACAGCATTTGATGTAATATTTATTTAGTCTTACTTATCAATTCTCGGTGGCAGGGAGTAAATTTGCATAGCAATATGAAGCCAGAACGGTGCGTTTGTGTTTTACAATTCAATAAACAGTTGAATATTGATAATTGCTGGTTCATTCTGTTTGATGATTTAATGTTCAGCTTTATTTATTACTGTGTGCTTTATGTAAATTTATTTTGGTTATTAAGGGATAGTCGATAGTCGTGGTGGCCTAGCGGTTCAATGACTGTGATTCGTATGCACATAGTTGCAGGTTCGAACACGGGCAAGTACCAATGTGACTTTTTCAAAGTTATATGTACTTTCTTAATTATTCTAAAACACCATTGACAAACGGTGAGGGATAACATCGTGAGGAAACCTGGATTCCAAAAAATGGAATCTGAAATCGCCACCCCGCAATGAGCAAGCGTGGTGATCAATGCTCATTCCTTCTCTATATGGGAAGAGGCCTGTGCCCAGCATTGGGACCTTTACTGGCCGGAATTATTATATTATATTAATTGAGCCATAATAAGTATTATTTGAGTTGGTTTACTTAACAATTAGTACCCTTCACTAGTAGAATGATGCGAAAGTAGTATAGAAGGGGAAATGTTACAATTATATTTATTTATACTTCTTATAGACACAATGTCCAATGGGGGACTTAATGCCTGAGGCATTCTGTAACACTCAACTGAAACAGAAGCGACAAGATATAGGTGCATAAGAAAAATATTAAAAAAATTACTCGCCGTCGTGTCTATACCTATTTTATTCCTATTACTAAATATTACTTTACTCTATCTAATGAAATAGGTACAATCCTAGCTCTCATTTTTATATTAGCATGAAACTACACTAAAAAAACAAACAAGACACCAACATTTGTAAATTCCATCAAAACTTGTTAAAAGCAACGTAACTCGAAGTGACACAGACCAAAAATAAAATAAGCGAAACTTTTTTCGAGCATCAAACTTCAGGAGTGAAATCTTTAAAGGAAAGTTGCGAAAGAAAAGTTGTGGATGTCTTACGAAAGCGTTCTATTGTCGTGCGAAGGGATAAAGTTCGTTGTACACCATTTAGGGGTGTTAAAAACAATCTATGACGCAGTGTCCGGGTTAATGCTGTTGCCGCCTGCCCCAAAGTACCGGGAAATGTTTGCACCACTGCTGTGGGATACTACCGCCGGTTCCGCAACTAATAAAGTGAGTTTTTTTTCTAGTAAATGAGTGACCAAGACACTTGCAAAGTCAGTCCACCCGTGACCATGACATCTGCAAATGCGTTGAAGCGACTAACCGTAACTAAAATCAAAATAAACCGCGATAGAATCCATTCAAAAAGTAGTTTTATTTCAGTGTAAGCAAGCTATATGAGATCTTTCCATCCAATTCACTGCAAAAACATAACTCAATGCTTTTTAGCAGTTACAATATGTTTTAAGAGCTGATGATTTTAAAAAACAAATCTCGAAATACGAATCAAGTTCTATGTCATTATGAACTCACGAACACAAAGAAGCGCCTCGAATGAACGAGAACTGTTAGTAATATCAAATGTTTCAAGTAAAGTGCACTCTTGAACGAACGGAATGAAAGTTTCGTTCGCCACCGCCCGTCTCTCGTTATTCAGCCATTTGATTTATTGTTTTTGGCGCGCATTTGTTTGCTATTACCTCTTTGAGCTTCCTCGCAATGCGTTTTAATTTATGTTTGAGAGTTTGAGTTGTTTTTTAGACCGATATAGGAAAAGAAAACAAATCACTTACTGTGAGAAAATTTTTGTTAGTAGTAACGAATGATGGTTGATAATTTTGGTCAAGAAATTTCGTGACTGATGCAAAAGTGCAAAAGGCAATCAATGGCGACGATCGTAATTCCTTAAATAGTAGTAAGATAACTTTTAGGTCCTAAATTTCAGCTAAATAATACGTGAAATCCAAATATTCTATAACACAGACAATGGTTTACAAAAAACTGATTCCTGTCTAATATTTCCCCTGGTATTTTGTACTATTATTTTTTTAATTTACCATTAAATTGTTTGCACTAGTGGTGTTACGCAAGGTTGTCTTTCGTCAATTGCAATATATGATTGGTTTAATCAAAATTTTATCTAAGTATATGGTTGAGTCTTGCAACAATGTTCTAGAACGGAAGCTTAGTCAGAGACTATTTCGTGTTAACTTATTTATATCAATGTGTCCGATGAAAACATACTGCTTGCAGAGATTTAATTTACTGATGGATACGCGTGTTTGTTTGTATTTCTGAAGATTAAATTATGTCCAGTGTATAAACAAAAAGTTTAAGACGGGAAGTTTTTTTAGTTTGTGGATATGATGAAATAACGGATATAAAACTTTTGCATCGATATTAATAATTGAATAAAAAAAATAAGCATTATTTTATAATACAAAATTGAGGTTAGCTGATAAATGAAAATTATTCGTTATTCATATAATTAAAAATATTGTGAAATGAAACAAATTTTTAAACTGAAGCTATCGCGATTTATTCTTATTTTATTTCCCGACGTTCTGACGCCTTTGTAGGTGTCATGGTCAATGAAAGACCTTCTAGATATGGTTTATTTCAATATCTAACATTCTCGTAAACCTCAGAAAGCATTCAACTATTCAACCATACTTATCCGATTGCAACATGTTTCAAAATACGCGTATCGACGTTCAATGAACATGCTGTTGTAAATGGCAAATTAACCAGATACTATCTGCGAGCCATGGTAATATATCAAGGGATGATAATTGCACTGTCAACCTACAAAGACTTTAGACAAACATATTGATTAAGCCTTCAGAACCGATGTATCAGTCTACAGCAGCCTTTAAAATAGCTAGTGAGGCTTGACATTAAAGGGAATCAAATTTTGCCGGGTTAACAACGACCGCAATAAAGGTTACAACCAGCAGTTAGACTTATGAGATTTAGACAAAATGGCGTGTTTCATATGTCGTTTTTGTGTTTATTAAAAATTATTTTCAAATACATACATATACCGAACCCTGGCGGTATATACTCAGAGATATATTGGAGGCAATTCTACCACCGCTACCGTCTGTGGCGAATTGAAAAGATTTTTTTAGTATGTTGCTTAGAAGGTTACCTTCCGTACCATAGGCAGGCTCGTATGAATGTAGAAATTTGATGAATTATAAAATTTTATAAATAGATATATATACCACCTATTTTGATACTTCATCAAGTAGGTAGGTACTGTAAAAGTTTTTCTTACGATTTCTATCTTTTTATATCATTTGGGATATAATTGTCATTGCTAGGCACAGGCCACTTTGCATCTCAGGAATGAGCAAACAGTGATGTTCATTGTATACCTAATGGATATTGATTACTGAGGCTAAAATAAACCTCTGAACTGCTTTGGAACGCTTATTTTAATTGCCAAACGCCCATACACGTCCCGAAATATCTTCATCTTCGTACAGAAATAATATTTTTCATCTAAAACGATAATTTTCCTTCAATAAATCACTTATAGATTGAACATGGCATTTTACTTCCGATCCACCATAAATAACTTGCATATCTACCACTTAAAAATAAGTTAGCGTTTATCCGGCGCTTTTGATGCCGCTATCATAACAAAATGGTTTTGAACGAGCGGCGCACCATTATAAAATGAGCTATGCTAGCATTGCATGAATTGTCGAGCTCATAAACTTATAAAGCGATGGGAGAGACAGGGGAGGTCGAAATCCACTGGTGTTTTGGTGCCATAAATACTCGTTGAGGCTTCGACAATTTTTCAGTTGCCGTTTGATAAATTACAAATGACACCTATGTGTATGAATTAGGGTTTCAAATTGAGTGTAAATTTTTCAGTGGTAGCTGGTAAAATTTGTTGAACAGTAGCTTTTAAATAGATGTTGAAAGAAGTCGACAGACAGCTATCAAGATGTCCTAATAGGCGTAGCGCACGCCAGAAATAATTTACAAATTACCCTCATGTCAGACCAGATTTCTGTTTTGGTCCGGAGTTGGTTTTTATAATTTATTTTTGGGTTTTCTCATTATTTATTTTAATGTGCAATGGAGCTTCCGAAGTTTTTAATAAATCAATCCATAAGATTCAGTTTGGTTTGGCTGTACTGGACTTGGCATTGGGTTGTTGAAATACCTTGATCTAGAAAACTGATTTACTTAATGAATAATGATACTAATAATGGACGGTCCCGTTTCTGGGATAATTTAGCACGTGGCCAGAAATTGCACTAAATAGAGAGGTTTGGAGGGAGAAAGGGGAGGCCTTTGCCCAGAAGTGGAAACTATTTTAGGCTATTAAAAAAAATTGAAGGTAAGTAATTTATCAGAATTTCAAAAATATCTTTTATATGGGTGAGATACAATTTGGACGGTAAAATAAATTGTAATAAACCTGGAAAAACGATAAAGATTCACGCCAACCGCGGCGACCGCGACATTACGACTCGCACGTGACTTTTTACTTTTACCGAACCAGCGGAATAGCGCAGTTTACCATGGTAACATCCACTGATCGCATTAACAGGGCAGTTATTGCAACATAATATACTCTTACTAGCTTCTGCCCGCGACTTAGTCTGCGTGGACTTCAGAATTGGGTCCAAAAAGAAATGAAAAATGTGAAAGTACTGATAAATGGAATAAAATTTTCACCCGTGTTATTGCGCTGTTATAGAGAAAAATACCAAATTTCAAAGCTGTCTGCCCACGGCTTAGCTCTATAAACAATTTTCAATTTTCCCTCGGGAACTACTTAAGGAATCGGGATAAAAGGTAGCCTATGTTCTTTTCCATGTCAAAGGCTACATGCATGCCAAATTTCATCCAAATCCGTTCAGCCGTTTTTGCGTGATTGAGCAACAAACATCCAAACATCCAAACATCCAAACATCCAAACATCTAAACATCCAAACATCCAAATATCCACACTTTCACATTTATAATATTAGTAGGAAGTAGGATTAACTTAAATATCGACCTCGGTAATTCATTATCTATCTGCTAATGTACTAGGCTCATTTTCAATTCTCGAGATTTTTTCTTCGTGCCAGTATTGTCATGAATTGTGACCATAACACACCATTAATGCCTTATTTTAATAACTATTTTTGTGCTTACTGTTTCTGCCCAACTGCAGGGCAAGAACTCTTAAAGTTTCTTCCCTCATTCCATCTCTCCCTGTCTAGGCCTATGTTACAGTTGTAGATACCAGTTTTTTGGAAGGAGTAAAGCACATGCCATCGTGTCCGCTTGGGCCCACCACGATGTTTTTTGTTACTTGGAGGTTCCATTGGATTGTTATTTTAGCCTATTAGCCGTCTAACATGTGGCAGTTACATGTATGATTATTAAAATTTTCTGTTTCCAAAAGCCCAAAATAGTAGAGCCATCAATACCTTAAACTGTCACATCTCTAGCATATTTTTAGTTATTAAATTTAAAGAGTATTTATTCATTAACAAACTCGCCCTTGTTACTACATGCTGGTAATTCATGTAAGTACAGTAAATTTTCAAGTGGCGTGCGGTTACCGGCAACCACTTAACTCTCCTTTGTGCTATACTTAATTAACAAGTTTAGCAGCTACCCACTTAACTGCCGGACTCAGGATTAACTGTTAAGTAACTATTGAACGCTGTTTAGTTTGATGTTACTAAGAAAACCGAGACAAATATTGGAATAATTGACTTTGGTCAAGAATCTGTCACTGTATTCGAAATTGTAAATGGCGAAGAACTTCAATAAAACGTTTTAGTTTATACTTGACCTGACGAACAAATTTCCTCAAAACTAATCATATCTATAGAATTATGCAACCGTAGGTACTATTATATACGTTTACGTTCAAACAGTTTTACTATCAGGTCAGATAGGCAGTCTCTCCATTTAAAATATAGGCATTCAGCTAAATCCGGCGAGACTGGTAGTCAGCTACCAGTCTCACTCCAACATAGCTTCGAAAAGGGTTAGGCAGATGATATGATTTTTATTTAAGTTTCTAAGTTTGGATGTAAGTTTTATTTGCACATTGATTCAATAGATTATTGTAAAAAAAACTATTCATTTTTATTAAATATCACCCGTTTAGAACGATCAAACCTTGTATTTTACATGACCAAATTCCTACTCTTTACCATGAACCATAAAACTTATTTTATAACACCCTAAGTCTATAAAATAATGTTAAACACTCACATGATATTCAACGATGCAAAACATGGTCTTAGTCATTGCATTTAACCTTTCACGTCGGCGCCCCTGGAGGATAAAGTACGAGTAGGTTAGGCTAAAATGTCACAAGACTAATGTAAGTGAGCTTCAGACAGTCCCGGTGGACGATCTTGTAGGCTGTATAGTGTTTATCGGGACTAGGATCATGAAGATAGTATTTGTTGATAGATTGGAAACCTACTATAGAAATTTTTATGAAATTATGTTCAATTAACTTATGATATGTCCGAGGTAAACACTCTCTCTGGTCGTTACCTCATGTCTGAGCATCGTGGTCATCATTAAGGTTTTTTTATTTTTATTAAAAAACGACGCCCGCACTAAGAAATTTATTCCTTGTGTCCCAGAGGTTTCACAAACATTCAAATCACATGCACAAACACCCAGACTTGGAAAAAGCATTAGTGGATCACACAAATACTTGTCCCATGCGGGGATCGAACCCGCAGCACGTCGCGCACAGTGGTAATTGGCGTGGTGACCTATGCCACTCGGCTATCCGTGCAGTCGAGAGGTTGCATCTGGAGCGGATGATTTGGCTCCACCGGTTTCACAGTGCGTCCCTCACAATTGCATAGAACTTGGACAACGACGTTTCTTTCATTTGATCGGTCTATATTTTTGGGAACGACCACGCGAATTTTTGTCTTCGGTGTTTACAAACACTTTTAAAGATTTTGGTCGCTCACTGTATGGCCAAAATACGATAGGATAAGTTGTTGGCGTATCGAAAATAGAGACAGTAAGGCAAAAATTTGAACTTTGTAGAGAATGGTAGTGATTTCCAAATTTTTGAGAAATATTTGTATACTTTTCAAATAAACTCTTTTTTATAATGTGTTTTTTGCCACAAGTAGTGTAATAAAGTTGTCCTTTATCTTAGTGTTAAATTGCTATAATATAACCAAAAAGAAAAGATGACTTAACCTAAAAGTTCATAAAAAACCACTCTTCTTTTTATTCAGTCACCTATTTTAACTGTGTAATAAACAAACAAAATGAAGCCAACATGTGGATTCCTGTGACGACTGTCGAACGCGGTGAACAAGGGAAAGACATGGGTTCGGCACGTGTGGGACGTTTTTATTGAATTTTTTACATAGGTTAGTGATCTCAAATTAACACGCCCTTGGAATATAAATAGTGAAGTTGTTATTTGAGTTTACACATATTTCACTTCATTGCCTTCCCCATAAATAAAAGAGCAGATGTTTCGGAATAAACTTATGCAATTGAGGGTTAAACATTCCTAATTGTAATAAAAGTGACCAAGGTGTCAAAGATGGTCGCAGTTAGGGAGTGTAAGTACCTACTAACGACAGTTATGTGGTTAAGGTTAAGTCTAGTTTCTGAAGATAATTCTCGTGTAATAATAAAAAAGTACGAAGCTAATCTAGCTACCTATAACCTTGTAATATGACTGCGAAAATCATGCTTAAAATATGTCGTTTATCGGTATATTTTCTGAATAATATTTGTAATATTACACCTGTTACCCTTTCTTACTCTGTTTTTTTCTTTATCTTTCCTGGCCATCCAAGGTTGTCTGGAAGATATCGCTATTAGCGATAAGACCGCCATGTACCCTTTCGTTGCTAATTATATTTTTATGCAGTTACTATAACGGTGTACAAAAAAAAATAAACAGGTTTTTTTCTTGTCCAACATTGGACAAGAAAAAAAAAACCCCTACCAAAATTGTCTACAAACATTCTCATATCATCTTTAACACCAAAATATAGCAAACATCAACTTAGATCATACCTTGATTGTAACAGACAAAATGATGGCGTATTAATAAAGCCGGTGTCATGAATATCGTGCACAAATTTAATAAACAAGTCAAATTGTCTGTCTGTGTGATGTGCGAGATTGCTTTTAGATTCACCCTCTGAATGCGACAACTTATCAACGTTGATTGTAAACAGTTGTGTTCGTAACTGTTGGTTTGTATTCATAACTGAAAATGTTAGACTATTGTCTCACAAAATTATAAAAACGAACTTAGAGGATTTCACAAATAATAAAATTGAAAATCAACTTTGCATACAAATATAAGTCACGTGACTTTATATGTAAATTTCATTTTCAATTTTATGATTTCGACCTATGTTTCTGGGAAAAGTTGTTCTGTTTTATGACCCTGATTACCTCGTTGAATATACGCACTCCATAAAAATAACCCTGGATATGTAAGTTTATTTCTGTGCGAGAAATTTAGTATTGATACGCTTTCTGTAGTACTGTTTTATAACTAGCTGTTTTCTGAAAAAATACTACCCACCTATTAGTTCTTCTCAGGATAGCCAGGTAGGTTTTTTGAGCTCGCTAAGTCGACATTTCCTAACTGGCTTACCTTAGAAGAAATGTCGAAACAAGCTTAGGTGATTGTAACATAATCCTAATTACATTTTATATACTTTGTATTTGGTCGTACATAAGTACCTACTACTTAATAATGTTTCTTTGAATTTTTCTATTGTATCATAACACTATTGACACAAAATTGTAATTTACTGAAGTAATTTTAATAAAACCGTAAAATTCAAATGGTTTTGTACATATCTTCTACTATATAAAAATAAGTCGGGTTTTCCTTCCTGACGCTATAACTCCAGAACGAACGCACCGATTTCCACGGTTTTGCATTCGTTGGAAAGGTCTCGGGCTCCGTGAGGTTTATAGTAAAGAAAATTCAGTAAATTCAATAAATTAAAAGAGAAAAGCAGGAAAGGAAAATATCGCGTTTATTGACATTAAAAACGAATAAACAATGCGGTAACCTTGGTAACCTCGGTAAAATTGGTAAGTAGGTAGTTGCCATGACGACCAAATTTCGTTATTTTTAGTACGATTTACTATCCTCCAGATCCTCCTCCATAGAGGTTATCAATTAAATAAACAAGTTTGTCATAACTCCTTGCAATGATATTAAAACTGTTTTCTTTTTTAATTATCAGGCTCGCAGACTTTTAGTTTTTTTTTTTGTTTGTCTATTTGGTAAGTCTGAGAGTCGGTCGTAGGTTATAATGAGGGTTATAATTATGATAAACAGGATGGATTTTTTATTGCCACCAGAAAGAAAGAGAGAAAGTACTCTAAATACATAGCATATTAGACTGAATTTATTTTTGAAAAGAAGTAAAGCTGCATTAAATAGATGTTTAAAAATACGCTTTGCGGACCGGGAATCGAATGGGCTAAAATTCGAAAAAATAGCACTGTGTACTTTTTGGCATCAATTAATCTATACAATAAAACAGTAAAAAAAACTGTGTCTATACATTGAAAATATAAAAAAAAATTGAGAGGGGTTTACAAACAGTTATAGAGCACGAATCCAAAAAAAAAATTCTGTCTGTTTGTCTGTATTTCTGTTTGTCTGTTTGTTTGTACACGCCAATCTTCGGAACTACTGGACGGATTCGAATGTTTTTTTTTGTTGTATAGGTATTAAGTCTGGGTAACATATAGGCTATAATTTATCTTGGAAATTTGAACACCTCATGCAGAACCGCAACAGACCAGCTAAACTATAAGAGATACAAAAATGGTATTTTTTTTTTTTTTATCGAATATATATGCTTTGGGGCTTATGTTATTTGAGCGTTTAATTTACTTTGCAGTCACTTAGATTTTAATTGATCAGGTATCTTCACAATAAAACTATAACCATGATGAAAGAGGTCAAATCTTTCTCAATGTTCCAAAAGAGCTAAAAGATTGAGGATCATAAGATCCCAAGAATCTACCGAAGAGCGTCAGCTTCGGATCGCGAAGCACGCCTGCATTCTCATCGTATTTACGCATCTACATCCAGGTCTCCAGAAACCAGTGAAGAATATGATGCGCGACTGACCGCTGATCGTGAGGAAAAGTTCTGATGGGCATTTCCTGCTATCTTACAAAAATGAAAGATCTGGAGGGTCCCAAATCGTCTCGCGCATCACGTTGTTTTCCCGTCCCGTCACGTCTGATTTCAAATTCTAAGAGCCCGGGGATCTTTTATTTTGACGACCCTGTTGTCGCTGGCATAAGCAACAGGATCCGCGTACGAAGTCGCGGGCAGAAGCTAGTTTTTTAATATTTTACTCTTTACTAATTCTATATCCACGCCATCTATGTTTTAACGTTGAAACTAAAAAGAGAATGTGGTATATCCCGCGTTCATCCCTTCTTCCCGCGGGAACTCCCTAGTTTCTTATCCTACCGCTAGATCGCGCTACCCGTAGCTTTTGAGTACTTTCACATGTTAACCATTCTGTCTGATAATCGCATTATTTTTAAATGAAGAAAAAGTAATAATTCTAATAATAATAGGACATCTTATACATTTATTTTGTTGGAATAAACTTGGAAATTTAACCAAGAAGGGTACTTGAAATGTTCACTTTAAAGTCAGAATTAAAAGCAGACTTCTTTATTTTCTTGCAGTCCTCATTTTATATCTTGTTAAAAAAGTCGTAAATGATAGAATTATTTATTAAGTCTTCAGTCAGCTGTACTGTACAGGCTAGAGTGGTAATAAAACTGAAATACATACTCTGACGGACGTCATGCGACACTTTACTACTTGGCACTCGTCATCATTTGCTTTGGAATACGTATTACATGTCTGTACTAGGCACGTATTGACATTTAAATTTCTAAATTGCACTTTACCATGGCAACGTGAAAATAAAACAAATTCTAGAATATACTTGTCGTGTATTCTTTAAATATACTGCAGTATACCTGATTACCTCGTTAAATACACACACTCCCTTTAAATTAATCCTGTATTAACGGAAAAAAATAGAGCATCTTAAATTTGTTATGTATATTAATTTTTGTATACAGGACTCTTGATTCAAAGAGGCGGTAGCCTAATGGCTAGGGCATTTGACTTGTGATCATGTGGGCGATCACGTGATCTCATCCCACCCATTGCACTACCGACGTGAACCCAGTCGTAACACAAACATATATTTAGCTTACCACGAGGGGTTAACAAGAATACTTGTAATATGCTCGCCAATTTGCTAGTAAGCTTTTAAAATTAATTATAATTATTTACACCTTTAGTATAACACAATAGTTGGTAGAGTGATAGTTTGATTTGTTGATTAACTCGTTGTTGTTATTCCCAGAGAAACAATTTTTAATGACAAACAACATTTTCTGGGAAGGAACTCAGTCTCGGCTCTCGGCTAAGACTGCAAATCCCTTGGATTAATGGCAGCTACCGTTGTCTTATTCCTTGAGAAAATCTGACCCACTTTTCACAAAAGGATTACCTTGGTTTTCTTAATGTTTATTTTTAACGCTTTTTATATAATCGTGATAATAGAAGATGGAGTAAACAAGACGGTACAAACAACGATACAGACAAAAAAATATAAAAATGCAAAAATCAAATTGATTTACATAGACAGACAAAAACCAAAGTCTAACAATTTAGTTAAGAAAAAAACAAGTCTTAAAAAAAGTGACTCTTTCACCCCTGAATACTGAATGGCTAATTTAACATGTTCCTAAATACCCATCTGTCGCTACTTCCCACGTAATAGTGACAAAGACATATGAGATTTCACGGGCAGCTTCAAGCTGGTAGTATTGGGCCATTAGTCGCTAATAACTTAAATCAAAAATAGTTTTTCATAAGAGCTAGCAAAATAATTAGTATTTGAGTTTGAATTTCAAGAAATTCGTGAAGTGTTGAAATAATTTTTGATACTAGGTACTTTTAAGAATTCAGTGCTAAGACATCCCCTGTCAAAAGACAAGACCTTTACAGAATTATAGAATTATTCCGCTTTGATCCGGTAATTTCCTTTGTCAAATTTATCAGGGCTAATCAAGTTTTCAAAATGCGAATGAACGTCGAAAGAATACTTAATAGCCCTGTGACTTAGTTACCGAGTGTTGAAAAGCGTGTTGATTATGAATAATGCTTGAACGCTTTCAGTCTTCAATTCTGAGAACTTGTAAGTGGGTACAGTCTCACATTCATATTTAATCAGACCGTTGTTATCGGAAGCGAACCCAAATGCTCTGGACAGCAAAAACTGGTTGAACCCCTACATGTATTTTAATAGACCTTACGCTATGTATGTACTTTATAAACGTACCAAACGAAGTTGATAAAGCATGGAAGCGCAGCTGAAAATGTTTCAAACTCAATGGACGCAATGCCCGCATGTTTCCTCGTATTTGATTAGCTCAAAAACGGTGGTGGACATATACGAGTAGTTCTGTTCACTCGGAACATGCAAATGTATGACGAAATGTCACATAGTTGGTATTTCTATATCTGAAAATCTCTCTGGCTTTACAGTCTGGAAATGTAATATTTTTTATCTTGCTCCAAATTACTTGCATCTTACATTCAACTTTAACAGCTATCTACACTGTATTTATGTTTTAACACAAATTATGTCATCTTTCAAACTACTTATTTTTTTACATAAACGTAAGATTTTCTTCGTGTTGACCAGCTTCACTAATATTTTAGTTTATGCCTCATAGGTATCGTAAAAACTTCGTCAACGAAATTGGGTCGACACATGAAGAAGCCTTAAAACCCGGCTTATCTATAATGCACCGCTGATTATCATGGCCGAGGCCTACCATGGTACTGTTTAAAATTCACGTCATTACCCATCGTGACAGATACGGCGACGTCAAAGGCTCTGCGAACGACGCGTGCAGTCTAACTCACGACGCACGAGACGAGATCACGGGACGAATACCAATGGTAGAACTGTGTGTGGCCGATTTAGGCCCGATTTCCAATTCTAGGAATTTTGGGATTTTTGGTCACGTTTGTGATACCGTTTATGATTTGTTTGTCGATTTGCGTGCGGCGCCTTTGTTCTTTTCACTCGTGTTTACCATTAAGTATTAACCGCTTGATACTTCATTGAAATTTCAAGCACATGATTTTGATAACTTCTCCAACAACTATTATAAAAAAAAACATTCCTTATGTATTTATTTTAAGTTTCAAACCGGGACGCAGCTTTAAATAATGAGGTATTCCATAAAACGAATTGAGTCTGCAATATTAAACGCACATATGCTCTCATATTTTTCCGGACAATAAATTTAGAAGCACCGCAAAAATATCAAGAATACGCGGCAACAATAAGGTGCGAGTTAAGCCGTAGTGGGGTTATTTTAATGTGATTGGCGGCCACCATCCTACCATCCACCATCCAAGCTGCCGCCCCCGTCTCGCGTCGCGTCACTGCATTATTAATGCATCCCTTATAGGTCACACAATGCTGTTTAATTCATGCAACAAAATTTAAACTTTCAAATATTGTAATATAAAAGTTAGTTACTTAATTCAATTTTCTAATTATTTTTTTTGGAATTCGTCAATGGTATCGCATAATTTTAAACTTGATTCTCAGGTCCATAGATCAAGTGTTATATATAGAGTATCTTCTTACGGACCGTAACCCACGTAACTAAAAAGAAAGAGATTTTCAATATTCGAACAAATAAGGAATGTAAAAGCACTGGCTTATTAAAAAATGATAAGCAAAACACATATAAAATGAATCAGCAAAACGAAGGTATCAACGGAAGAATATTGAATTCGGGTCCGATCGTAAAAAAATATTGCCAATTAGAAAGAAAAGGCTACAAAACGAAATTTTCAAGAGGTGTTGTTTGCTCTTTTTGTTAATGCGACTTCTACCCGTAATAAAACTGCGATTATTTCAGATAACCAAAAGGTATAATAAGGAAACGACATTATCGTCTACAATATTACAGAATATTGATAAATCTTTCTGCTGCAAACGAATTATAATCTGGATGCAATAAAAGTATTATACCTAATAAGTTTATTTTTGTGGTTAGGTGGGTACCTATTTTCTTGCACAAAGTTATATAAAAAGCTATCCAAAAACCACAATTATTTTTGTAAATTTCCACTAACTTTCAACTACATCAAATGTTTTTCGTGGACAGTGTGATATTTGTTCAGGGATATTTGGATTTTTTTATAATATTATTATTAATGTTTTTATTTACATCCTTCGCGGTCGTATGTCTCCGCACTACGCGCACGGTTCGCAACTAATTATTTCGCTGCATTTAGGAATTCCCTTTGCTTCGTCAAAGTCGGTGAAAATATTGAAATAACTCTTATTCAGAGTCTGCATTGTTGTTTATATTAAAATAATTTCTTTTGTCGCCTCGCACTAAGAGATGGGATTTTCATTACATTTAACACCTCGAAATTTGGAGTACCCATGAGATTATGAATTTATAATTTATTCAGGGTACATTGCGGATTTTCAGGTACCAACACTTATGAAAGGTAAGGCGAACATATGGACGTCTCTCTCTGGGTATGGTCTAAGTGCTGTTATATTCATCCAATTAATAAACTGACCAGAACGCTGACCTATTTCTTAAATAAACGTTATTTATTTATATTTGACCAGCATACATTTTGTATTAAACAGGTATTGGATCTCTCTGGAGACAGTTAGGGCGCTTGTAGACGTCCGTTTTCTTAACCGGAAAACGGACCGTTAATAAACGGCTATCCTTGTATACATATATTTTTTTTACCGGACGAATGTTACCTTGGACCTATAAAAGAACGCAGGTAGACTGCACATAATTTACAGAAAACAGGCAATACGTCCGGCAGCGTCAACACACACCAATACACTGGCGTGGATGACCGTTCTTTCTTACACCGGACCGGTGTCCGTCGCGCCGAGGGGAAGCGGTGGTGCATCCGGCGTAAATTGTTCGCCGGACCGTTGTCCGGTGCATGTACACATACTCATTATAAATCATACACCACCGAGAATCCGGCAAAAAACACGGTCCGTTATCCGGTGAAAAAAACGGACGTCTACAAGCGCTCTTACGAATCGATTTTCCCAAATAAACTGTTATCAGGCTAGAATCATTTAAAGCATGAATAAACTATTATTATTATTATATTAAATACATTTTTTACGTTTTTGTTATTGATTCATTATTATATTATTAATCGTATAATTATTATCCTATTGACAGTGTGTAATGCTTTCAGGAATGAATAAATACGATATTAACAAAAAAAATGTATTAAAAAAACTACATCGTCTCTCATAGTCTCTCAAAATGCTAAAAAAGTTTCATAGAAAAATTTGTTAGTACTAAAATATTATAACACTAGCTTCTGCCCGCGACTTCGTCTTCGTGGAATTCAGGATAAAAAATGGAATAAAATTTTTCACCCGTGTTATCGCTTGCGCTGTAATAGGAAAAAAATACCAAATTTCAAAGCTGCAAACAATTTTCAATGTTCCCTCGGGAACTATTTAAGGAATCTGGATTAAATAGCTGGTAGCCTTTGTTATTTTCCATGTCTAAGGCTATATGCATGCCAAATTTCATCCAAATCCACTCCACTGCGTGATTGAGTAACAAATATCCAAAAATCTTCACTTTCACATTTATAATGTTATATATTAGTAAGATTTCTAAGCAAATTAGCACATTGTTGTAAATAATGTGCAAATTCCTGACGATGATGCGAATATAAAAGTTACACCTAGTTGTTAAGTGTCTAGAAGTTTTAGTTAATTCTTCTAGTGTGTCTATAAGTTACGCACAAGTAATTTAATTTAGGTAAAATTAGTAGGTTTTTATGTACCCTATTTAGACTTCATTATGGGATCTACAAGGCCTTAGAGCTGCCCTGACGGACATCGTGAACATTCCTCGCTACGCCAACAATGCTGACGCTTCAGCCTTAATTGTACCGTCAGGGAAGTGAGGCCAAATAAGACAATAGAAATAATTATTAGTCTGATACCAGGGAATTCCGGGCTTTCACGCGGACAATGCGTCCCTGCCCTATTGTCGTGTATGAAAATCTAATTGAAATGAAACGTACAATATAATCTGCATAATCTGTACCCAGAGCACGAGTTTCGATGTATAACGTAAACAAGTCAAAGAATAAGCTAAAAATTAATATACTATGTGTCTATCTATTTGATGTCGTTTATACATTGTATTTTAAATGTTTTAAGCACAAACACAATAAATTGCACTTATTTATTTCCAATTTAAAGAGTAAATAAAAATGTTAGGTTGATAATAAAAGGATTACTTAAATAATTCTTTATGCAAAAAAAATATTTATTTAAAAAACACTCTTAATACTTAACTATATTAATTAAACAAAAATAAAACTAAAAAATAAATTAAAATTATATATTATAAAATAAATTATAATATTATAAAATAAATATATTATGCAAATAAATTATAATATTATAATTTCGACAAAAAAAAAACGTTTTAAATTGTTTTTAAAGAAACACCGTGTTTTTTATTAAGATATTGACACGTTTAACGAATTGTCAGTCCCACTATTACAGTGTCAGCAGCCTATAAACAGCACATAAAATACTCCGCGTCCTATTTACCGTGTCAATGTTTACCGCACCTCCCTCCACAAACTAATTTTATTAATTTTAATCACCTGCGTTTCGCGTGTCCCCGGTCATTAACTCTCACTTTTGATATATGGATGCCAGTGAAATAACTTACAGTGGCTAGGTTTGATGAACTTTTTTATTAGGGTTTTCGAATTTTTACATTACACTGAAATTGATACTGCAATGTATGATTTATAGGGTATTAGGTGCTACTTTATGGTCTGCATGAAAAATGTTTTAATTAATATCTGTTTATAATTATTTAAAGATTACGCCCTGCTAGTAGTAGATCAGTTCGACTCGCGACACCGCCGCCGCCGCCGCCGCGTCAGTTCATGATTAAGGACTCTTGAGTATGAAACTAGTCGGGTGATCCCGAGAATGCGCGTGAGTAAGCCGTTGATTATGAATTTGTCTCACGGAAGTTATTATAAGACTAATATCTGTTCGTCATAACTCTTATTGACCTAATAAAACGAAGCAAATTATTTCGATGGAATACATATCACATTTTTAAGCTCAAACTGTTTTGTAAAGTATCTATATCTAGAACGTGTTTCTTTAGTCCAGGCTATAAGTATATAAGGATGTACCGTGATTTGTATATTTTTCATGCAAAAAATAACTTCAGGGTTTACGAACGTGGTTTGTTGAGACGATGTATTGCGGTGGCTGCGTACTTTAAAACCAACCCATCACTTATATCATTAGCAGTTCCTCATACACTTAACCGATTTACACAGCACGCCCCTTTTAAAGTATCATTAAAACTGTATGAAGCGATAAGGATTATTGTTAATGAGGCACGTTATGACGTAAGACCCATGGTTTATGACGTCACAGTTATAATGTTTTTACGAGCCACAATGGCTTGTTCGTCCAGATAAGTCTGAGGGTGGATTTATGGGGCATGCGACTGCTGTTTGCTTTAATATTTAATTCTGGTCTCATTAGAGTTGTGAGTTATATTTAATCTTTTCATTTGTTTCTATGGACTGAGAATCTGTAGACTGCGGTAAAATCTTTGCCCTGTAAAAGGATAATCCTGTCTAGATGGAATTCTTTTGGATTGTGCAATTCGTAAAGGTACTAAGCACCATTTTAAAAAAGGTGAAAAATTAATGGTGAAAAATCAGAAATTCAATACTAATGAACAAAGTTCGCGTCAGAACTGTGTGGCGTCGAAGTGATTCAAAAGTATGTGATTGTAAATTATACCAAACATTTACCACTAATCCAGTTGGCATACATTCGTGATCAGTTTTTACTTCACAAGTCATAAACTCAATTCATCATCTACCTTTTCTGTTGTTGTGTTCTTTGTCTGTCTTTACTAAATAGTAAAGATTAAAGATACATAGTAGATAGAAATGAGCAATATTTATTATCAGTCTTATCGTATTAAAGGAAAATTGTAATTTAAAGAAAAAGGATTGTAACATCATACCGAGAACTTTTTTAAGTAGTTACGATTATTCAACTCTTGAACTGAATACTGCATTATAAACATGAAACTATTTCAGGAAAAAATTTAAAACAAAAGTTGTAGAAACAATAGATAACATAAACCCAAATATGAATTTTTAAAGTTGAATAATAAAACATGTTTAATAACTGAAATATTTTACACATTTTTCCACAACAAGAATCTCTCACGCACTTAAACCAAACTAAAAATTATACAAAGCAATTAATAACATTGTTTATCAAAGTGCCAACACTTCAGATATTATCATGGCCACCAAAAAACACGCTAGCCAAAGAAAATGAAAATAAAAGACACATTTAGGATAAATTGTATTCGTTAGTAACCTTCATTATTATTCACCCTTTTAAACACTCAAAGGTTTTTGGGATATAAATCATAGTTACCTTTGTATAACTACACTAATGAATAACGAAAGGTTTCCAAAAAACAGACTGACTTTATCAGGGGTTTATATTGTTGTGATACTGTAGACACCTACTTCTTCTAATAAGATTTTATTAAAAGAAGTGTCTACAGAATTTAATGATGATGAAAAATAAATGAATAAATAAAAAAAATATTTAAAAGATATTCAACGAGGTCCAACTCGTTATACATTTTACACACAGTATACATTGAGGAAAACAACACAAAAAAAACTTATACATAATATTGCAAATCTCGAATTGAAGTAAGTATAAACAACGCAACAATTAAAACCAATAGATTCAATTCATTCGACTTTTTTATTATAAAAAAGTCGATTTGTTTTCAGATCTAAACAGCTCCCCTAGCCAAATTAAATAACTAACAAGGAAATAAAGCCTCTCAATTAAGGCATTACTGATACCTCTAAGCACCGACTCCTTCAGGTCCGTGTAGTATGTTATGGGAATATGAAATCGTAACAATAACAATACATTTTTTATATACAGTAAAGGAATCCTGATCAAAAGAAATTGATAGGAATTCCCCACTGATTCGCCCCGTGGATGCCTATGGTAAATATTTTATATTTATCTTGAAACATGGAGACATGTTTATTAAATATTTTTGAGGAAAACAAGAAGAAATAACCATGTATCTACTGGAAAACCCATAACATTTGTATTTCCAAATGGCAAATCGAAAAATGGAAAATCTAAGATATCTGAACGAAACAAAGTAAAAGCCTTGATCAACAAGTAAGTACCTTTGTGTTCCAGCAATTTTTCTTTCTACTACATTAATTTTATTACACTCCAAATGAATGGGTTGCAATGTTCCATCTAAAAAAGATAGTATTGAAGAACAACAATCTTTCATGGACATGATCATACAAGATCTTCATACAAAAAACGATTTTCAAAGCCGTTGAAAATGTCGATCCGTTGCAATTTGCGTGAAAATCAAAACTAAATCCAATTTACAACCTATTACACTACGGTGACCCTAATCCAACCCATAAAGATTATTTACCTTACGATTTGATCCGAAAATAGCAAAATAATTTGGTCACAAACACCTTCAAGAAAAAAAAACACGCACCAAGGTCCTTATATTAATAAGTGAACCGACAGCCTATAACGTACCTTTTTACGTTGGTATTATCAATAACTTGCCACCAAAGACCCTTTAATATACCAAGGGTGTTCGGAAGTGAAGATATCCCGAATATTTTATTCAACGAGGTAAAGAGGCTGACAAAGAAATGCGAGTTAGATAGCAGCCTAAATAAACAGCGTTACTACCGGTGTGCGAATAGTTCGCATTCCACTTTTATTTCGATAGCAACTCGAACCTTTTCGGGTGCAGTATATTTCTATTTATATATTTTCGGGCACTTGTTTCATGGATATCTCTGAATCTTTTTTATAATAAAAAATACGTTTTTTTATTGAAATAATCGTAATGTTTTTTTTTATTTTTGTAATCAATATGGAGCAGGACATAAATTACATTTGAAGGATTATTTTCGAAATATTTTATTACTCTATTTGTTATACATGACACCATTTTGTATTTTTGGCTAGTGTTACTTCATAGTTTTGTTTTAGCCGGAAATATTTTTCTTTTTCAGAAAGTTTAATGGGCAGTATATTCTCACTTTGAGAATCATTACCTGATTCGAATGTATTTCGGTAAATTACATTAGTAGGTGTTGCGAATAGTAATAGCAGCCCGACCGTGCCCCAGGCACCGACATTATTTATTTAATACACTCAAAAGGATCCGAGTAGTTAGATAATTGTTCCTTTTCAATTCCCCTGAAAATACAATAATCCTTCAGGCAGGATGAAATATTGCGCGTTTAAAATAATATTGCAAAAGTAGGCCTCTAATTGATTTTAATAATATATTTGCGCCTGTTTTTTCTGGGCTAGCGTGAAGTGAAAAATGTGTCTGCAATTATAATTATTTAATGATTCAACGACATTCTCGGGATCGCCCGACTAGTTTCAGACTCAATAGGCGTCCTTAATCATGAGCTGACGCGGCGGCAGCGGTATCGCAAGTCGAACTGTACCATGTAACTGCGATTATTTTACAAAAAAATAAAATAAAACTACCTCCGGCTGCTGCCAAAAATTTTTAGAAACCATTAATTTTGTTCACACCCTTATAATATTTTGTTCCTCAAATATGAGTAAAATTTTGTTCACATGTATTTTATCGAGTTCAATGTGAAACTTATGGCGATAAGTATGTAGTATTATCTCAAAAGGTTTTCGAAGCACAGTTAGTCACCACATACGTTCCGGAACTTAGTTGAGCTGCGCTAAGCCTCATTATTTTAGCTTACTAATGCACCACTAATCTTTCCAACCTCGTTGGAGTTATACTAGCTGAGCTCGATCACACAGAGAGTATGATAGTGGCGTAAGATTATTTTGACAAACGATAGTAACTGTAGGTAATTCATTTTTATATGAAACTAGCTGCCCGGACAGACTTCGTTCTGTCAAAAGTAAATTAATTAAGGTAATTCCCGAGTTCAGGAACAGTTTTTTTACTTATTATTTATGTTTTACACCTTTTAAACCTTCCCTGGACTTCCACAAACATTTCAAGATCAAAATCAGCTAAATCGGCTCAGCCGTTCTTGAGTTTTAGCGAGACTAACGAACAGCAATAGATTTTTATATTTATAGATTGATCCAATTGGTGGACTTCTAAGAGTAGTGATGTGTGCGGCCTGCTGTCTCTCACCAACCAGTGACACATACCTATTTATACTTACACGTTTCTAAAAAATATACTTTATTATGACCATCATAAGATCGTATTTTTATTGAGTACTGCGAGACTATTATAGTGATGAAGATTTCTGCCAATGTTGCAAGACAATATTATTGTGTGTGTGCTAGCCATAGGTGTGACGGTAAATGCTTTTTTCTTTATTTCTTTTAAATGTTAACAGTCATAAGTCATCCGGTCATCCTTTTAAACTATTGCGTTGTCTAATCATAATAAAGTAACGTAACGAGTTTATACCTCCAAAGGGTTATACACAAGTAAACAAGCTTTTCAGACCAAATACCATCTTAAAATAACTAATTCCACCCTTTTTCACATGAAATTATCTCAACAGAACTTTTAATAAGGTTTAGAAATGCAAAAAACAACATGAGGAATGTCTTTTGAATGTTAATAAGGTGACTGCTTCAAGTTTATTTAATTATAAAATAATAGAAAATGTACGCCATTCACAGCAGACTCTTCACTGAAGTATAATTTGCTTTTCTGAATAAGGTGTGAAACTTATGAAGGAAAAATGTGTAAAAAGTTCTTGAAAAACTTGAACAGTTGAATAGGGACTATATTGTAGTGTGTATAGTGTAAAAAGCTTGTCAACGTGCAGTAATTAGCATCACTGCTTTTATATTAAGCAAAATAAAAATATTTTTTTACACAATAAAAATATTATTATTATTTTTTTAACTGTCAGCCTAGCCTTTTCCTAATTTTTACATTTGCCATTGCATTGTAAAACAGTAGGTATCATATAAGACTAGTTGTCCGAATTGTAATGTCTTAACGACTGTCAAAGATCTTTATTTCACCGTGTTATTTTTTTTAATAGCGTTAAGTTTTGTTTCAAAAGTATTTTAAAATATAATTTTAGGTATTATGAAACTCACTATAAAAGTTGTTACTAGAAGAATGGCGCATTGAAAAGCGCTTAATAGGAGAATAGCGCAGAAATCAGGCGGATTATGATTAAGAAAGGTAAGAAACATAGCGATCATACCTTCTGAAATTGTTTTATAAAACATCAATATTATATTACACGAAGCATAAAAAAACTTTCAACTGTTACTACCCACTGACCGTAACCTCTCCCAGCCCAGTAATAATTCAAGCAGCTCACCAGCGGGTGAATATGTGCCATAAAAACTATTTAATTCACGAACCGTCAAGTTGGTAACATAAACTAAGATTAATTCACTCAACTAGACTCATCTCGGTATGTAACTACCGCTCTGTGACAAACTGCTGGACAATGTTTGACTGATACGAATGAGGTCCGTACTATGGGATCGAGTTTGTGTTTACTCGTTCGAGTTTCGATTGGTTAAGTGACAAATGTTAAGGTGCTACAAAATCATAACATGTATTTTCACACATAAGTTGTAAGCATTTACACGATGTTAAACTTGACTAACGAAATACTAATGTTACAGTTTTCTTTCTCAGTAGATTATTTTATTTCACGATTCTTTAAGTCTCTTTTTTCAAATGGTAATATTGTAGAAAGTATTAGCCTGTGTATTAAATGCGCAAACAAATAAAATATCACACGACGATGATTATATGCTCAAAACCGACAAAAGTGACAAAAAACACCAAAAATAAAAAGTGGTAAAGCATATAAGAGACTCTAAGGTCATCTACTGAGCATCATTAAAAAACTTTACGTGACTTTCATTCGAGTTACCATTAGTATGGGTTCTCCCGTAGCCAAAGTTCATTCGTCCTATTTGACTAATTCTCCGTGAGACTGAATAAGTCCAACTACCCGGGCTTCAGGTAACTGTAATATTTTAACTGGTTCCACACACGGCACTAGGTACCTACCTGCGAAAGACTTGCTCCGGCAAGCTGCCTTACATTTACATAATCGTTTGATCCTGACGTTTTAGGAGGCACTGTATATTTGTTTGTTGCTCTTGGTTGTGTTTTTGAATAAGGCTGTGCTGTGGTCGTATTTATTAGAAGGATAGATTTGTTTTGTTTCGTTTTCGCGAACGTTTGCTAGCACTTAATTGACCAGCCCCCCTAGCCAAGTGACATTTCTACAAGCGTTAAAGATGATGGAAATTGTTTAAATGACATTAAATGTATGAAAGTGACAAGTCTAAGTCACGTGACTTATCGAAAACAAATGTTATTTCCATACATTTAAGCGACTTCTATCATCGTTATCGCTTGTAGTAATGTCACTTGGCTAGGGGGGCAGGTGCATTGTACAGCTATAAAGCTTTGGTGACTCTTCCGCAGTGACTATAGATTTCAGTACAGAAAAATTACAGTAATATTTTATCTAAGCAAATTCCTACTATGATTTTTGATTCAGAAGAAATCATGATTCAGTCTGAATTATTTACATTTTCGCATAATGTTATCCGCTTATAGTAAGGGACACATGAAGTTTAAACTCACCCAGGACAAATCTTTGTGTGATGAGCATGATCATTTGTTCAGTGTCTGGGTGTAATTTATCTATAATATGTATGTATTTAGAAATATATAAGTATGTTTATCAGTTGTCTGGTCACCATAGTACAGGCTCAGCTTAGTTTGGAATTAGATGACCGTGTGTGAGATGTCTCGAAATATTATTTATTTTTATACCTATCTACACTAATAAAAAAAGAGGAGAGTATTTGCGTGTGTATATTTGTAACGAATAAACTCAAAAACAACTTTGCGAATTACAACAATTATTTCACCATTAGAAACCTACATTCCAGGCTTCCAGCATACTACATTGAGTAACATAGGCTATATTTTTTTCTAAAAATTTAGGTACCGCGGGCGGAGTCGCGGGGAACAGCTAGTATATTATACTTATGTCAAACAACTTCAATCCGACACCGACATAACCCTTCATCTTGATCTAAGATTAAAGGCCAAGACACTTGCATAGACGATAAAATTTAACTGTCGTTAATATAGTGAAGAATGTAATTAGTCTTTTAGCGATAACGTAACGTATTTTACACAGTTATTACGTAGTCGTAACGTTCCTTGATTGCTTGGAGGCGAATTTTGTTATTTTATACCTTACGACACGTCTCCGATACGATAACGATTACAATGACCTTGTCGAGGAACCTTACTCTCTTAGCAATTTTTTTTAGAATTATTTAAACTGACTAAACTTAACTTAACTACCTAGGTACTAAAAATATATTTATGTAGGTACTTTAAGTGCATACATAATTTCTTTTTTCAGTTATTTCCTTACGTTATTGACTATCTCATAAGTACTTTGTCAACTAGTCGTTGAACATGCATTATCACGGTCTTTATTAAGTTAGATTACAAGGTCGGATATGCTTTTTGACCTTCTGAGACAAAATTATTCCTCGGTTCATTATAGGTTGGCGCTTTATCATGGGAATTATGCTTTCTTATTTATTTTTCAGCTTTATAATATAAAAATTATAGATTTATTTTTCGTAGGTACCTAGTGATAACTAATCAATTAAGCAAAAAAATATACTGGTATTGCTACCAACCTTATATTATTATCATAAGGTTGGTACCAATACCAGCTTATTTTTTTTCAATAATTTTAGTAATATTAAGTCGTGAATCGTGCATACTAAACGGCCTCACTGTCGATCCATTCCGTTTTACGTACGCATTTAACGTCCCGCATTACAGCTGAACGTTTGAGTTGTAAAACGACTAACTAAACGACTGTAACAAAGTCTATGATTACAGATAACTATGATGTTCGGATGGTAACATTATAATGTGAAGACAGGTGTGAGTATGCAGCAAATAACGATGCTTGTGCATTTATAGCATGACAATAATGAGACGTTTAGTATGACTTTATAGGTGTATCATAACTTTATTTTGCTTTTAATGTTCAACTCTCAATGGTAGGCTATAAACTATGCCCTATAATTCCTGAGAAAGTCATTTTCGATTTCGAATTCCGTGTTAATTCTTGTATAACACAATAAGTGTATAACATTATTATTTCACACATTACTCATAGCGGTGCCTTGGTAAATATTACCAAGTAATTAGCTACAACACTTACACCCTCACTTTTTTGCATATCTTTATACAACTCTCTCATCTGTGTTGTCGCCTGTCTGTTTTGTTTTCTAATGGACAGAATGATGACCAGAAGAGGCGCTGCTCGCATGGAGGAATCAAAACTCCAAGTAACTTTATTAGAATTAAAAAAATATAAGGATTTGTGTCAGGATTTGCAGAAGGAACAGGATGACAATGAGAAGGAAGTACTACAAATCTTAAGTAGTAATAGTAAACTCAAAAGTGAGATGGCAGATTTACATAATCAATTAGTTAACATAACTGAGGAACGGGATAAGCTTCAACTGTTAGTAAATCAATTTGATCAGTGCAGCGATGAGTTTGATTCTACCCTCAGGCACAACGCTGTGCTGAAGAGTAGGTTGAGTGAAGCCCAGGATACTATCCTCAAGATGGACGGTGCAAGCCAGAGGATTCAGTCGGAGTATACTCATGCACTGTTTGACAGACTGGTTGGTACCGCTCCTTCTGCCAACTCAATTTTGGGTAAACAGATAGAGACAATTGATTTGACTTGTGATAATAGTATTGTGTCAGGTAGTCAAGGTTCTCAAGTACGTCAAGTCAATTGTAGTAGAAATAAATTAAAGAAATATATAAAAATTAAAAAATTCATAACAAAAACTAAAAAGTTGATCAAAAACAATAAAAACTGTTATAAAGGTAATCTCAACATGTTAAATAAATGTAAACAGATAAAATTTAAGTTTGATCAGACAAACAACAAATATGAGACTGATATACAACACCTTCAGTCAGAGATTCTCCGTTTACAAGATTCCTTGAACAACATTACATTCAAATATGACACTTCACAAAAGGAAATAGGGGAATATATACTGGCAATGAATGGCTTGGTAGATCTGTGTAGTGAGAATGAAAGAATGTATAATTCTATAATAAACAATCAAACATCAGATTGTAAAACAGATGTGCCGGGCTGTTCACTGTCAGATGGTTCTCTGGAGTCTATTCCACCTGTGACTCATTCTGGGGAGTTGTGTACTAGCCTCTCTAGTACTTCCTTCAACACAGAAATTATACAAGATGTAACATGTAATGATTTCAACAATAACAAAATTATGATATTTAGTGATGAAATTGGCCAAAGCTTGTCTTATCACTTGTATCAACATTTAGGAGCCCAGGTCATAAATTGTTGTATGCCTGCAGCAAGCTATAAGCAGATTCTAAATAAAATACTAAGTGGTAGTTATTGTCCATCTACCACTATTGTAATTTTAATTGGGAGAAGAGGTAACACCAGCGTAAATATGACTATGAATTATTTTGAAAGTTTGTCTAAACTTAATGTAAAGAAAATAGTATTATTTGCTTTCCCTTATGGAAAAGGATTGTCACAGACCGAAAATAACCATAGATATAAATGTAATAATAAACTGCACACAATGTCACTTTATAATAAGCAGTTTGATTTTATTGACACTAATGTAATCATTAGTTTTAATTATTTTTTGACAAAAGATAACTATTATCTTTGTAATTATTTTAAGGGACAGATAGCAAATTCGCTATCATATTGTATTTTAAACGAAGCCAAGTGTTTGGCTAAACATACTGCTTTTATTGAGCAGATAGGTAATAGTAACTTTTCTCAACATACCTTGGAATTTGTTCCAAGTCATTTAAATTAGATAATAAGACAATAGAGTCAGTCTCTGGCAATAGTATTAACCAAATTTCTTTGTTGACAGACTCATCAAACACCTTGAATTTAGTTAATAAAATTAATGATAATCATACTTTAAACATTTTACATCAGAATATTCAGGGTTTGATGGGTAAAGAATTGGAGTTGGAGTTGTTCATGAACTGTAATAATATTAATATTTTGTGTATTACTGAACATTGGCTAAAGGACCACCAGTTCATGTTTAGCTTCAACAACCATCAGGTAGCTAGCTCGTTCAGCAGAATAAATCTGATACGTGGAGGCTCATTAATTATTGTAAGTAATAATATTAAATTCAAAGAACGCAAAGACATTGTGAGCTTGTCTGTTGAGCGAGTGGCTGAGATAGCATGTATTGAGCTTGAGCAGTTAATTGTATTGAGTGTATACAGGCCCCCATGTGCTTTATATGATACTTTTGAAAAAATACTGGAAGAGGTATTATTTAAAATCTCTAACACAAACAAAACAGTTGCTGTCTGTGGAGACTTTAACATTAACTTATTAGAAAAGTCTACTGTTGTTAATAGATTTATAATTTTATTTAAGTCTTATAATTTATACAATACATTTCTTGAGCCAACTAGAGTAACTGCCACCAGTGCTACTTGTATTGATAATATTTTTACAAATATTAAGCCGAACACCTATTCCATTGTTAATGTAATAGACTCAGATCACTGTGGTCAGTTGGTCTCGTTGCCTGTAAAACCTGTCAAAGCTCATAGGAAAACTATTAGTTTTGTTCCTGTAACCAAACTGCGGCTGGAAAATTTTAAAACCAATTTACTTGAAAAATTACCTAGTTTGCCTTATCACAGTAACCCCGATCAAGCTTATTCTCTATTATTGAACTTGATTAATTCTCAGTATAAGAAGGTTTTCACCTCTAAGTCAGTTTCTGTGTGTGATCGGGCTATGTTTAGTGATTGGGCAACACCGGGTATTTTCAAAAGTAGAATTAAGTTATTTGAATTATATAATGAAAAAAGGCATAATCACAGTGATATCTTTAAGGAATATGTTAAGCGTTACTCTCAAACATTCAAGAGAGCCTGCACCGCCGCAAAATCTTTATATGTTAAAAATAAAATAAAATTATCTACAAATAAAATCAAAACTACTTGGAATATAATTAATTCGGAAGTAGGTAGAACCAAAGGTAAAAATCATGATTTTCATCTTATAATCAATGATTTGGATTTTAGGTCGGATATGGAGGTGGCAACTGAGTTTGAAAATTTCTTCACTAATATTCCTTTGTTAACAACCAAGACTTTGTTGTCGTCTTCCAGCTCCGCATACAATTTACTTAGAGAATGTGTTGCGGAATGTGGAACAAGTTTTGAATTTACACTTGTTAGTACTAAGAACATTCTGGATTCATTTAAGGATCTAGAAGTAAAAAAGTCTACCGATCTTTGGGGATTATCTGTACATATAGTATCTTCAATAATTGAAATTATCTCCCCTTTTCTAGCAATTGTGTTCAACTCTTGTGTCACTTCTGGTGTGTTTCCTGACTTAATGAAGTTAAGCAAGGTGATTCCACTCTTCAAATCGGGTATTACAACCGATCCAACAAATTTTCGCCCTATCTCAATTTTGCCCACTTTGAGCAAAATTTTTGAGAAGTTAATTTTAAAGCAATTGTTAAGACATTTTAACGGACATAATTTGTTTCATTCGAAACAATTTGGATTTACCAAGGGTCGGTCTACTACAGATGCAGGAGTGGAGTTGCTGAAAAATATATACGAGGCTTGGGAGAATTCGCAGGACGCTTTAGGCATATTCTGCGACTTGTCCAAAGCCTTTGATTGTGTATGTCATGATACACTCATTAGGAAACTGAACCACTATGGTATTAGAAGTAAGGCTCTTAGTCTTTTAAGTTCTTATTTAGACAATAGAATACAGAGAGTTGATGTGAATGGAAAAAGATCTAAAGGATCTGTGGTAACGATGGGTGTTCCGCAGGGTTCAATTCTAGGACCGTTTTTGTTCCTTATTTATATAAATGATTTACCTTTTCATGTAAGGGAAAATCATAAGATTCTGCTGTTTGCAGATGATACTTCTTTAGTTTTTAAAATAAAACGCCGACTCGAAAATTTTGACGAAGTTAATAACGCGCTCTCAAGGGTTGTCCATTGGTTTAATGTCAATAATTTACTTTTAAATTCATCAAAAACTAAATTGATTAAGTTTTCAACGCCTAATGTAAGGCAAATAAGTACCAATGTACAACTGAATGGAGTAGAGTTGGACCCTGTTGAATCAACTGTTTTTCTTGGTATAACTGTTGATGCCAAACTACAGTGGGGCCCACACATTAACAAATTATCTGGAAGGCTCAGTTCAGCCGCTTATGCTGTAAAGAAAATCAGGCAGATAACTGATGTGGATACAGCCAGAATAGTTTATTTTAGTTATTTTCACAGTATTATGACGTACGGCATTCTCTTATGGGGAAGCTGTGCTGATATTAATACTATTTTCATTTTACAAAAAAGGGCTATCCGCGCTATTTATAATCTAGGCCCAAGAGTTTCTCTCCGAGAGAAATTCAAAGAGATAAACATTCTGACTGTTACTTCGCAATATATTTTTGAAAATTTAATGTATGTTCAAAAGAACGAATCTAATTTTGTAAAAATGTCTGATGTTCACTCTGTTAATACCAGGAACAAACATAATTTAACTGTTCATGCTACTCGTCTTCATAGAGTTAGCAACTCGTTCATGGGTCAATGTATACGCTTTTACAATAAGCTCCCCGTTGATATTCGGAAATTACCTGTTAGAAAATTCAAAACTCATATTAAATCAAAATTATGTAAAAAAGGATATTACAAGATATCCGATTATTTGAATGATAAAGCCGCCTGGGATTGAGCTGCTCGCTTATACATCTGTCGTTTGTTTTGTTTGCATGTTGTAAATATATTTATTTATATACAAATTGTGGACATGTTTTGCGCTTTTGCGTATACATTATTGTATTTCATATTTTTTTTTTTTGACATGTTTTGTGCTTTTGCATATAATGTTTACAATTTTATTTAATTCAATTTATTAAATTCATTATTATATAAGTTCATGGGCATTGTAAGTGTAAATATTATGCAGGTCTATTATTAACTCTTAATTTGATTCTAAATTATTGTACATCTTTTAGTCTGCTATAGTTTTTGCAATCTGGCGATTTGAGGAAGTTGTTGCCCCACATATTTTTATGGTGTCACTGGTGGTATTGTTGTGTGTCGGGTTGTGCAGCTCCCTCGAAAATGGTTGAGCTGCATGAGCTATTCGAGGCATGCTTGCCATCTGTTGGCACAGGCTTGCTCAGATCGATCTGGTTCTTTCTTAAAAAGGCCAGTCCAGGAAAGACCCTGCATTTATTTACTCAATATTATTTAAATTGTATCATACTCATAACCATTTTTAAAAGAGTAACCTATGGAGTTTCTTGCCGGTTCTTCTCCATAGGAATGACACCTTGGAACCGCGCAACTAGCGTCATTAACGTTTTGAAAGTGCCTGTAAAGGTCTACTCGAAAAAAATAAATATTTCATTTCATTTCATTTCATTTCATATAAATATTAGGCATAAGGCCATATATATATTATTTTGTGCTAAGCTAAGATGCTTGTGTTACGAGTGGGTTCACGACGGTAGTGTAAAGGGTCGTTCGTACCCGTTCTAGCCATTAGGCTACCGCCGCTTCAAATTATTTTTTAAATATATATTTAAAAAATAATTGAATGTCCATAACAACATAAATTCAGAATAAAAGTATGAACTGAGAACATTTTGTAACCAACAACAGTTTCCCCATCCCATAAAAGGAATTTCACCCAAAACTGGGATGCCCAGCAACAAAACTTGTATAAAAGTGATCGTTTATGCCCAAATGGGGTCAACCGTTTAAGATAGCTCCACGGTAATAAAAGCTGAAACTTGGTTTGAAACTTGATGAACTAACAACCCATTGTGTGATAGACCTTTTATTAATCTTTAAAGCCATGCTTCCGAAACTTTGAATTAACGGATTTTTAATAAGTAAATGAAGACTTGGACATCTCTTTAAAAAGGAATAATCATCATGATTTATATGCGCGTGTGAGATGTTGCGAAACTAATTTAATTGTAGTTACTTGATTTATTACATTTATATAATAATTATTGTAATTAAAACCATTTAAAAAGCGTAATTTTGTTATTTAAAATCATATAAATTAAAATAAAATAAGTTTGTGTTATACGTCATATCCGGTAGTCAGAGGTGGGGCAGAGTGGGGTTGTATTTAAAGACGAGCACCGCCTTTAGTTGGCCACTTGGGTTTGAGACTTTGAAGAGAACGGTACTCTGCCCCCTGTCGGTTATATCTGACTCTGAGTACCTCGTGTCTGCACGTTTCAGATAAGTATTTAATTGTTATTTGAATTTCTGATTAATGATTTAATGTAATGTGATATAACTATGTAATGTAATTAAGTTTAAATATATTAATTATAAATATGTACTTGCTATTTTTTTAGTTTAAAATATATATAATAAAGAATAAGAATAATGTTTATGCAAGTTGTACTTTTTTTTTTGTTTTTTTTGGTGTACCCTCTTCTAACATCAGAAGTGGGATGCCTACTTGCTTGGCTCACATAAATCTAACTATTCTGACTTTTGATTTCAGTCTGAACCATGGACGCGGAGCTAGTGAAAAATTTATTAGAATCAATACAGAAGGCGCTTTCATCAAATAAACGCCAAGATGACGTGGTGCTGCCAGTCTTCCATCCGGAGAAGATGCACAACGGCGCGGAGAGCTGGTGTAAGAATATTGAAGATCTTGGTGCAGAGTTCGAGTGGAGCAGTCTACAAAGGGTTGCAAAGGCCGGTAAGGCCCTTCGGGGCTCTGCTGCTACTTGGTTAGAAACATGGGAACCAGAAAATCGTGACTGGGAGACCTTTCGTCATGATTTAATTGATCTCTTCCCAAGTAAGAAAAACTTAACAGAGATATTGACAAAAGCCGTTATGTATAATTCTGAGTCCGCAGACACTTACGCCGAATATGCCAGAGAAAAAATTTTACTTTTGAAAAAGACTAGGGTAGCCTTTAGCGAGGATCAGTTGGTTGAGCTTGTTTGCGGGGGAATTCGCGATGTTAATGTTCGTATGGCTTCCTTTAATAACTCTGTTTCTACAACAAACGAGTTGATAACACTATTCTCTAATTACGTGAAAAACCCTCGGAAACGATTTTTTGATAGGAATGTAACCGTTGATGATCCAGGTACAAGTGTTGCCAAGAAATCTCGTTTCAGTCATACTCCAGATTCTTCCGCCGCAAAACATTGTTATTTTTGTGGACAAAAAGGCCATATTCAATCCCAATGTCCCAAGAATTCTACTTCTAATAAAAACTATTCGGATAACGAAGCTAAGGCTAAATCAAAAGAATTGCCGGTTAATAAAAGTAACAGATGTGGATTTTGTAAGAAGGAAGGTCACGTTATAGAAAAGTGTTGGTCAAAACAGCGACATGATCGAGAAAAGCAAACGAATAATAAATCGGTCAATTGCTTAACTCAATCGGGTCTCCATCTTACAAAGGTCCACATTAATGATATCCCTATAAATGCATTAATTGATACAGGAGCTAATTGCTCTCTAATTAAAGAGTCCATCGCGCTTCGATTGGGCTGTCACGTTGCTCCCTGGTCAATGAGATTGGATGGTATCGGCTCAGGTCGTTTAAATACTTTTGGTAAAATCACAGTACCAGTTCGTTTTGATGATGTGTGTATCGAATTAGAACTACATTTAGTAATCGATCATAATTTTGCTTATGATTGTATTATAGGACGGGATGCTGTCAAATACGCCGACATTACTATTATTACCGATATATCTGGCACAAAATTAATACGCAAAAATATAGTAAATTATACTGAAAAGTGTGATAAAAATTCACTTTTAGATTATATTCAAAATTTAGATTCAGACTTGAAAGATAAAATAAAAGGAGTTTTTGACAAATATCCGAAAGTTTTGCCTTCTGCAGATTATATCGGACATGTGAATACTGGTAAATTAGAAATAAAACTAAAATCAGATAAAAACATTAATTATCGACCTTATCGTTTAGCCCCAGTAGAGCGTGAAAAAGTTAAAAATATTGTGAGTGACCTTTTGCGAGCTGGTATCATCCGAGAAAGCGATTCTTCCTATGCCAGTCCAATATTATTGGTAAAGAAGCGTGACGGTGGCGACCGAATGTGCGTGGACTACAGAAGTTTAAACTCTATAATTGAAAAAGAAAGATACCCCCTTCCCTTGATTCAAGATGAAATTGACCAGTTAGGTAAGGCTAAGTACTTTATATCAATTGACATGAAAAATGGCTTTCATCAAATTCCCGTTTCCCAAAATAGCATTAAATATACAGCATTTGTGACGCCTGATGGGCACTATGAATATTTAAAAATGCCCTTCGGAATATGTAATGGCCCTTCGGTATTTCAACGTGCTATATCAAAAGCGGTTAAAAATCTGAAGTTTCTTCGAGTTTACATTGATGACTTGCTAATACCATGTGAAACTATTGAACAGGGTCTTGATCATCTCGATTTAAGCTTGGCAGCGCTTGTTAAGGCTGGATTTACTATCAATTTAAAGAAATGTCGGTTTTTCGTTACGTCTATTGAATATTTAGGCTGGATTATTTCGACCGAGGGTGTGCGACCTAGTGAAACTAAAGTTAAAGCCTTGGTTAATTCTCCTATTCCCAAAACTGTCAAGCAGGTCAGACAATTTATGGGCCTTGCCAGTTATTTTAGAAAATTTATTCCGGAATTTGCTGCTAAAACTGCATGTATTACTAAGCTTACCAAAAATGGACAGACTTGGGAATGGGGTGATGAACAGGAGGTGGCACGTAAATATATTATAGACAAGTTGATATCGGAACCCATACTCTCTATCTTTGATCCCTCACTTCCTACAGAGTTGCACACCGACGCCAGCTCAATTGGCTATGGTGGGATGCTTATTCAGAAACATGGTACAAGCAATAAGGTGGTCGCCTATTTCAGTCGCCGCACTACTGAGCCAGAGTCCAAATACACGTCTTATGAATTGGAAACACTTGCGGTTTATAATTCTTTAAAAAACTTTCGAGTTTATCTTTTAGGTGTATCATTCAAAATTATTACAGATTGCAATGCAATTAAATCTACGATGTATAAAAAAGACATTTCCCCTAGAGTTGCTAGATGGTGGACTTTCATGCAGGACTTTGATTTTGAGGTTGTTTATAAGAAGGGTATTTATGTTGGACATGTCGATTACTTAAGTAGAAATCCTACTGTTCTAGCAAACTCAAAATCAAATTGTCCGGAAACTTCAATAGTAAATTTGCTAACTGAACACTCATCCTGGTTAGAAATAGCTCAGCATAAAGATCCAGAAACATTATCTTTGATAGACAGAGTACAAACCGGTGACATTAGTAATGATCAATATATATTTAAAAACAATTTACTATACTACAAGTGCCCTTTGGATAAAAAGCTTAAGGCATATGTCCCCAAAGGAAGTCGGCTGAGCATCTTACGTTTGTACCATGATGAGAACTGCCATGTTGGGCAAGAGAAGACACTACAAAAAGTTAGAGAGTCTTTTTGGTTTCCTGGTATTAATAAATTTGTTAAAAAGTACATTTCCCATTGTTTAGTATGTGTTAAAGGAAAATTTCACAGTGGTCCACACCAAGGTCTTTTACATCCAATAGATAAAATTCCAATACCATTTCACACCATTCATCTCGACTGCACAGGTCCTTTCACACAATCAAATGAAGGCTATAAGCATATCTTGATTATCATTGATGCTTTCACAAAATACTGTATCCTTAAACCTCTGAAAACAATGAGCGGTGTAGAAATGTTAGCAGTAATTCGTGATTCTTTGTCGATGTTTGGAACCCCATCTAGAGTAGTTACTGACCGTGCCACTAACTTTTCCAATGAAATTCTATCTAGTTTATTCCGGGAGTGGAATGTAGACCATCATATGATCTCGACCGGTACCCCGCGTAGTAATGGTCAGGTGGAACGATATGTTGCCACAGTTATAAATATGCTGACAACTACGTGTAATAATGAGTTAGAATGGCCGAACTCATTGTATAAGGTACAACAAACACTAAATTCAACCATACAAAAATCAACGGGTTTTTCACCATTGAGATTATTGGTAGGTCGTGACGTAAATATCCCTAGTATTCAGGCTCGACTAGCTGATATAGAAGACCCTGCTTCCCCTAACATAGAGCAAATAGTTGATACTAAGGCTGATAGAATAATGGCATACAATAAAATGCAATCGGCAGCAGACAGATACAAATTACGATTCGACAGCACTAGACGAGATAGTATAAATTATGTCTTAGGAGACATTGTTTATGTCTGTCAAGATCATCGTCGTCATAGTAAACTTAGCCCCAAATTCAAAGGGCCATATGAAATAATAGAAATCCTTGAGAATGACAGATACAGACTGCGTGGACATGGACGATTACATAATATTGTTATCGCTAAAGAAAAATTGAGAAAATGGCTTGGTGAATGGACTGATGAAAACCGTACGGCTGAGCAAGGTATATAATTTTATTTATCGTATAAAATAAATGAATGTTACAGTGAGCTCACTGATAGGTGTGTATGAATGTGTGCTATTAGTACTATAGAAGTCAACTTGGTGAAGGGTATTAGACCCAACACGACAAGGATGACATGTGAGATGTTGATTATAATGTGATGATGATTGCTGCAATGTTGGCCTGGTGTGAAGTCTGGACACCACGAGGCAGCACGTGGTGGGACTGATCATGACAGCCCAATCTGATAGTCTGTGAGTTTGCTGAGGGACTGACCTGGTGAAAAGGTTAGACACTATGACCAGCACATAGTGGGCCCAATCACGACAGGTTCAGTTAGATGGAATATTATTTTGTTTTTCAGACTTAATTAGAGATTCCTCTGAGAGTGATTAGATTACTTCGAGAGCGAAGTAACTTTCAGAATGGCCGTGTGAGATGTTGCGAAACTAATTTAATTGTAGTTACTTGATTTATTACATTTATATAATAATTATTGTAATTAAAACCATTTAAAAAGCGTAATTTTGTTATTTAAAATCATATAAATTAAAATAAAATAAGTTTGTGTTATACGTCATATCCGGTAGTCAGAGGTGGGGCAGAGTGGGGTTGTATTTAAAGACGAGCACCGCCTTTAGTTGGCCACTTGGGTTTGAGACTTTGAAGAGAACGGTACTCTGCCCCCTGTCGGTTATATCTGACTCTGAGTACCTCGTGTCTGCACGTTTCAGATAAGTATTTAATTGTTATTTGAATTTCTGATTAATGATTTAATGTAATGTGATATAACTATGTAATGTAATTAAGTTTAAATATATTAATTATAAATATGTACTTGCTATTTTTTTAGTTTAAAATATATATAATAAAGAATAAGAATAATGTTTATGCAAGTTGTACTTTTTTTTTTGTTTTTTTTGGTGTACCCTCTTCTAACACGCGCTTACTGTTTGGATTACTTAGAGTCAAGTTGATCCGGATCATCTCCACGGTAATATAATTAGACGGCGATATCACATTACATACAATTAATTAAGTCCCTTAGCTTGTTTTTTCAAATTGAATTCGGTGTCTTACTGCTAGGCCTAATTGAATATGTGCCACTGCTGAGTATAACTCTCGCCGCATTGATAAGCATTCTTGCTGACTTGCGTGTTAAGGCTAGGCAATGACCTCCATAACAGGCTGTAAGCTTGAATGGCTGAAGCTTGAACTATCCAAGGCTCCAACACTTCAATTCTTCACAAATCAAAACAAATGCTTCGGCATCTGGTTCACGCAAACTACAAATTCGCTGCGTACAATAAAATCAATTTCCACAGCAATATAAAACAGTAGGACTAACAGTCTGATACTGTACTCTAACTTGATTAAAAGAAAAACGAGAAAAGCTATTTAATTTATTTAAAAATACGAGAATTGCAGTGTAACTAACACCCCTACTTGTTCATTCCAGTACAGCTATTAGAATTTTTCCTAGCAAATTACAAAAGAATTCTCAACGATAGTTCGTAGAATTCTAAACGGGAACAATTTGTACTAGATATTTCGTGAATTAAGCAACATTTTCAAGAAATACGGCGAAATGGAGCGCTATTTCTTTTCTTTTGGCCCTGTTTAGTACATGAGCAAAGATAAAGAAAATAGTTCAAATATTTACAGGTGGAAAATGCTAATGTTATGTGCGGAGCTACCCCTTAAGGATTACATCAAAGATGTAGTTACGATACGATATGCTATTGTTTGTATTTTGTGGTTCCATTTAGATATTGGTGCTGATTTCCTTGTACGCAAACTAAAACTAAATAAATCCATTGTACTTTTACTAATTAAAAGCGTGAGAAAAAAACCGCGACAGATAACTAACTTAGAAATATCAAGCTAGTTCTCACCTTGAACATCATCATCATCAGTACACGTTTTTGCTTGTCGGCAAGTTTGTATGAGAATTTTGGTCAGTACTTGATTTGACATCTCTAACTGAATGAAGATGTCTTATAAGCATACTTTTATTATTCATAAGAGTTTTCTAACCTTGGGTCACGATGAACTCGGTCCCTGCATTTCAAGATCATCCAATGCAACTTACCTGCAACAAAAAACGAAGAAGCATTATTTCAGCTCAAGAGCATTTAAAGACAAACGATTTCAATTAATTATACTTGCTTACAGATCCCATCATCAGCGAAAACACATTGAAAATGAAAATGATTCCTTACACTCTACCGCTGGATTCCAAGAAACCTTATTCCAAATTAAGCAGCCGTGTTTACGCAGCTCGAGTATAAACTATCTTGGAGGCATCTCATAAATAGCGAAGCTACAGATCTTTAGTTTAGTTAGCCTTCCGGAGCAAAGCTCGTAATTTAGTCAAATACTCGCGCTCACTCTAAAACTGAGACGTATAAGTTGGATTTACGTTGTGATGCTGGAGTAATGAGCAAAGGAATGGAAATCTCGTTGATTCGATTGAGGAGGCTTGGTAAAGGAGTTTATGGTTATTCCGTTGATTATTTTCTGGAAACTACATGGTGGAAATTGTATTAATATTAGATTTTATAGATAGCAATTATGCAAATTGCTCAAAAAGTTCAATGACTGCTACAGAAGCTCCGATAATAAATTGTTAATAAAGTTGTTATGCGGATATGACTGTATCAAGGTATTATTCGTCTGTTCTTTACCTTAATATTTCAATATTTAACACTGGACTTGTCTTTCAAGTATTGAAATATTTGAGAATAAAATAAAATCCAAAGTTTTCAAGCGGCTCACACTGCACCGCAAATTGTAAAAACCAGAAACTAGCAAAATTCTAGGCCGTTTTAATTCAAGTCCTCGGAAAATTCAAGTGTTCCATTCAAATGGAAAGCAGTATTAATACCTAAACAGACTGAAGCATGCCCCGCGGTGACACTGAGATTAGCTCCGCAAGGACTGAGGCCGACCTCACGAGGCCATACGAAGCCTCGCGAATGAGGACTTACTTTGTAATTGGAAAGCAGTGCTGAGGTAAATTGGGAGAATTGCACTTAAATGGCATTCCGCATATTAGAGCCATGATGTCGATTACAAAAAACAGGCTGGTTGTGTTCTAATTTTAAAACGGCCGAACTTCTGAGAATATTTGATTAGATCTTTGCAGCTTCAGTACATATTCATGTTAAATATTTTAATAATATTGTTCAAATATCCCGCGAGTCCCGTAGGTACGGCGCAGATATGAATAAAGACTAAAAAATTCAGGCTATCCAGCCAGCTGTTTCGCCACTGCAGACTGTTACTTCTTGAATTGGTGAGTGCAATGATCCGCGTATTGTTAGCAACAATAAACATACAATGACATATCCAAGATTTTTTTAATATTTTTTTTTATTTTTCATCTATTAAATAATTCTTTAGGAGTGATTTGTAATTTTAGGAACTATAAAATTACAAAATATATTATTTAACCACCGCACAACATTTCAATTTTCGAATTTGGGAATTATTTTGTTACTGTTCACTTCTGTTTTGTTAACTATCTATATATATAAAAATGAAACCCGTTTTCCGTTGTCACGGCATAGCATGAAAACGGCTTGACCGATTTGGCTGATTTTGATCTTAAAATGTTTGTGGAAGTCCAGGGAAGGTTTAAAAGGTGTAAAACATAAATAATAAGTAAAAAAAAAAAAACTGTTCCTAAACTCGGGAATTACCTTAATTAATTTACTTTTGACAGAACGAAGTCTGTCCGGGCAGTTAGTTATTTATACATGTATTCTTAGACTTGTGTCTTTAAATAATTTCATTCATATTTTTCTAATAATTTTAAGCGGAGAACATCGAATTCTTCATCATACTTAATATTATATTGCCCGGCTCTGAAGCTTGGAGCAATCAGGCCACGTAAGCCGCAAGGAGCTGTAACGCCTATAAAAATACACTCATGGAGTAACAGGTGCATTATTCCAGAATAAGATACTACAGTGGAAGGTGATACGGGAACAGAACCACTTTATAATTCAGGCTCTGAAACAAGCCTTATGTGAACTGCTCAAAAATTTATGTTGTAATTTAATTTAGGTTTCAATCTCGCTGAATTGCGTTGGTGGGTTATAATTATAATAAAGTAGGTAACACAATAGGTGCGGTTATGAGTTCTTTGTTTGATGTTGAATACCGATTTATAAATGAACCGTATATTATAAAGTATATGGAATTTTAAGGGTTGGGTTAAAATATTACCGAATATCATTTTCCATAATAATTATTTACTTCAAACAAAAAAAAATCTACAGTTATATTGTAGCTATGGGTTAACCGATAATGAGCGGGAGATAGAGAATCTTATATTCAAAAATAAAACGACAAAATATCCTCTTCAGCATACTTATTCCAATAGTCAAATCTTAAGACTATTTGCTTGCTAATCGGTAACAACTGAGAATATTTCCTAATCTTTTGGGGAAACGCTATATTATCATTAGGTAGGTACTAAAAACGGGTAACTTAGTACCTGCAAAATAAAATACTAAATTAAATTCGATAAAATGTGATTCGGTTACGTTACGGTTACGGTTACCGTTAACATTATTAGCCCCGGTAACTCGAATCAAAGCCGAACGCTGAAACATTTCTATTTCGTACATGTACGACTAGCTCCATGTTTAACACGTTGCGCGATGCCTCAATCGTACATCGTGTGCTTCATGACAAATACCTTTCACTGGACACTTGCACACGTTTCAAATTTATGGACAAAGCGCGAGTTCTTTTACAGCAGTGTAGCATCAAGACATTTTTACTGTTCCACTAGTTTACTGCATGCAGCTGAGATGTGAATACGGACATATGCACGTGTAGAAAATGTATGCGATGATAAATGAATAACTTAAAGCAATATTGGGAATTTGATATATATGATAAAAGAATTTTTGAGCAATGTACCAACATTTATATGATGATGGACCTATGCAGTGGGAAACTGCATATAATGCTACTAATGTGTTTCGAGTTTAATTAGTTGGGGTTGAATATCAAAGTGGCAAAGCAGACCAAAGGCCATGATAAAAATAAATATTTACCACAAACTTATTTGACCTTGTGACGGCGTCGCTGTTGTTGTATGTAGTGTTTCAATTCAATAGAATCCACGATTACACAGGGTTAAAATACGGCCTTTTCCATGTGTATAAGGAGTTAATTAAATCTCAATATACGTTTATACATATTTTAGCTATATAATGGTGCCGATTCCTCGGTACGCACACCTAACTAAATTTAAACCATTGCTATCTCTTACTAACATAGACGTGAGAAAAGGACAGCAACAGATGACAACTAACTTTGAAATGTCAAACTAGTTTTCGCTTTGAATATCACAGTGGTTTTAGAACACACGTTTTTACTTGTCGGCAAATTTGTATGAGAATTTTAGTCGGAACTAAATTTGACAGTTCTAATTTTAGTCTGTCTTTTTCTAAATATGTACAAGTGAAAAAGATACCGATGGACTAAAATTAGTTTAGTACGTGCTCAACAGAATCAGGGCCAATATATATTTTAGCTATACAGAATGAAATTAGTAGAATACTATTAGTATATGATTTGAGTTAGATAAGGTTGTGGCACTTTGGCATAATTACAAAGCTCTCAGTAGCTACAAGAACAAACACTTATACAACCTTCTTTGTTCTCATATTTGATAGCCTAATGCTAAAACAAAAATTAAGCTTGACTTACTTTTGAGAAGTCTATAATTTAGCTAAACTAAAAACGATGCATACCCACATAAAATATAAATAATGCACTTGAACTGAATTCATCAATCATTTTACGTTCTGCAAGTGAACTACAAGCGCACAAGTCTATATCCCTTAAGTCTATAGAAAGCATGACTTTGAATTTTGAAGAAGAAAAGAGTTCACCATATCGAGCAAATAGAAGTTTGTTCCAAAAACTTCTAAAAGCTGGATTTTTTTTTTATTGAGAAAATGTCTTACAAATAATGACGATGTTGCCAAATCAACTTTACGTATTAAAGACACAAAGCGATTTTAGCTCGGCGATCATAAGAAAGCATGTATGAGTGATGGGCCGCCACGTGGGAAAGACAGACTCTATTGTGGCTCACGTCGGGAGGAGCGATCGTTATCCGCACACAATGGACGATTAGGAGCGATACCTCGATGCTATCTGAGCATGACCGTGTAAGCTCTTCACTAGCGGTTTGGTCCAAGTACCTAGTAAGAGCAGGGGAAGCATTAAGCCACAAGAGAGTCACAATTTAATGCTACTACAACTTTGTTAGCTTAGTTATAAATTCTATTATGCATGCTGTGATCTCGTGTAAGTGAAGGAGTACACATACGTGATACTCTTGTCGATGATTTATCTCTTGTGTTTGTGTACATCCTTTGTTGGAGAACCTAAATAAATAAATAAATCGTAAAAGAATAAAATCAACTTGAGATTATTGGGAATTTCTTACAATCGTTTTTACTAAACAGTATCACTATATTAGCAAAGAAAAAAAAAAGCTATCATCAGCCTTATTGTCACTTTTTAGGGTAAGGTTGCAGGAACTACCTCTCCCGCTTCTTCACTTGTACCAAACACTAGTTTAGTCCAAGGGCCGACTTACTACTATTTACCGACATTGCCCTTGGCTCCAAGCGAAAAATCCTTCATTGTTCTCAGACAAATTACTCTCATAGAATAATGTATACGAGACGTCCCGTCTGAAATATTGCTAAAGCCTGAACTCGCTCCGAACTTGACCCGTGCGGGTTTTCAATGAATAAAATATTACCTTTTATTCATTATATCCTAGAGCTATGAACGTTCTTGGTGAACAAATATTTAATTGGCTTTATATTCTTCGTTTTATAAAATGTGTACTCTGGCTTTGAATATAGGTACTTGCAACCTTTAAAGACTGGAAGATACTTTAAAATTCGCACAGTAGAGATCAAACTTATGTAAAAAAAAATTAATTTATTTTGTGTTTAAGAAGGTAATAACCCAAAATGTTTGTTTGCAAAGTGAGTGTATATAACTAAAATGAAATATTCTCTAACATTTTTTTGATAATATTAATAAGTTATCTCACACATTTATTAGAGACTAGCTGTTGCCCGCGGCTTTGCTCGCGCGTAAAGTAAAGAGTAGTATTAAAGGTAGATGGATGTATTCTGTGATTTTCAAAGTAAGGAGTATGAATAAAATTTTTCATAAAATATAATGGCGTTAAAATAATAATTAAAGTAAAGTAAGTAGCAAAAGCATTTGTGTTATGGAATATGAGACAACGAAGATACCATAAAGACACAGACTCAAGACAATTTATAAAAGTTATTTTCTACATGGACCTGTCCGGGGATCGAACCTGGGACCTTAGAGCTGGCGACACCTTAAAAACCGGAGTGAAAGCCACTCGACCACGGGGGTCGTCATTAGATATGTCTTAGATGGGCGTTATCTTATCTACTTATCTTTTCATCTGTCTATCTTTGAGAATACCGAACTTCACATACCAACTATTTCAGCCCCTATTTCACCCCCTTAGAGGGTAGATTCCTAAAAGGCTAAAATCACGGAAATACATCTTATTTATTTCTAACTAATAACCCTTGTATGAAATTAAATGTGTTTATCTTTGAAAACGACACAATGCATATACGTACAAACTTCCAAACCCTATTTCACCCTCTTAGGGAGATGATTTTTAAAATCGCTGAAATAATTTTTTATTTATTTCTATCCAGAAACCCGTATACGAAATTTCATGTGTCTATCATTGAAAATACTGAACTTCCCATACAAACTTTCAACCTCTATTGCAACCCCTTAGAGGGTAGATTTCTAAAATCTTGGAAATACATCTTATTTATTTATAACTAATAACGCTTGAAATTGAATGTGTCTTGAAAACGACACAATTCATGTACCTACAAACTTCCAACCCCTATTTCACAGTCTTAGGGGGATGATTTTTAAAATCGCTGAAATACGTCTTTATTTATTTCTAACCAGAAACCCGTATACAAAATTTCATGTGTCTATCATTGAAAATACCGAACTTCCCATACAAACTTTCAACCCCTATTTCACCCCCTTAGGGGATAGATTTCCAAAAGAAAAATAGCCTATAGTCCTCAATAAGTGGACTATCTAACAGTGAAAGAATTTTTCAGATCGGATCAGTACTTCCTGAGATTAGCGCGTTCAAACAAACAAAAAAACAAACAAACTCTTCAGCTTTATAATATTAGTATAGATAATAATGACCAGATCAAAAACTGGAACATGCGCTATATCCTGTATATTTATTTATGCCAGCTTAGCAGTTTGCCATCAGATCTCGTCACACACAGGCATTAATCAGTAGTGGATGCGAGATTCAAATACCGTCCGTTCAGTTTAATAAAGACAAAAATATGAATAAAGTAACCTTGATGACCTAGCTGTACCCGCGACGTTGTTCGCGCTGATCAGTCGTAATAGGTATGCAATATGCATGTGAAAAATATTTTTGACTGACTGAATCACTGAATGCGCTTTAGATGGCTCAAGTCGCCTGATACGGGTATTTGACAATTTGGTTTCTTTTATGTAAGTCGCAGAAATTGCGGGATTTAGATGATGGACTTATCTTCTAACTGACTATGAACTTCACCTGTTTAAGAGTAAAGTATGATTGTAAAAACTTTATGCATTTTTGTTTGTCTCGATCAGGCATCAAAAATTACATGAGCAGCAAGCTATCTAAAAAATTAGCTATGTAAAAAATTACAAACTAAAAAATAATACAAAACACAAAAAGGGTTAGCTCGATATATTCGTACTTCTGTAAGAAAGTCGGTTCTAGAAATAAAAAACAAAATATGTAGTAACATCAAGATTTGAACACGCAGCAAGATATTTCACATTTCCTATCGTATAACCACCGAGCTGTTTAATACTACTGTAAGTATCTTAAATAGTTATTCATACTTCAATGAACTGATCGCTATGGCAACGTTATTTTCGCCATGGTTACTTTTTTGTTTATATGTCAAAGATTACGTGTACAGATGAATGGAGATTGTGTAAATTTAGAGTTTGATCCCTACTTAACATGGACGACCATATTGATGAGAGCTCATCCTAAATTGGACTTTGTGTCGCCGATATCGCTTTCTATTGATTCAAATGTACATAACTTTTTTGTTTATGAACCGATTTCGATGAAACCAAAACTAAGTTATACCCCGAGTTACGTATAATTTTTGTATATAAACATTGTCTGCATGGGATTCATAGATTTTACGTGATGTGCGCACAAACAAACATATAAACAGACAAACAGACAAACAGACAAAAATTTCAAAAACGATGGAAATGGGTTCTGTTAGTTATCTTTTCACACGCTGGCTATTTTTTTTTTCAATTTCTTCAATGTACAAAAATGACTTTTCTACAGATTTATTATATGTATAGATATTTGGAAAATTGGTTACAGTCCCTAAAAAGTTTCAGGCTGGCTCTTCCTAGTAATCTCTACAACCAGATAAATCTAAATTAGTCATTATTTAGTCCTAGAAGTTAAAAGTGAGTAATAATACACTAGTGGAAATATAAACCAACATACAAGTAAATTATATTTTAACGACGAAATGAAAATGTTACTAAATGCAGTCAAAACCGCAAGCGTTTTCGCAATAAAAGAATTGAACATTAAAATACCAGCGTTCAGTTAATCATTGCGCAAAAACTTGACCACTTCAACCATTTAATTGAAGTTTAACTATTTTAATTAAAACATTTTCGACGAGTAATCAATTGGTACATGCTAGATTGACTCTAAGAAATTAACTAAGGCAAAACGATTCAAAATTACTGTCAATTTAATGCGCTACAGATAAGTATGTTGACCTAGAATGTTTTAATCTACATGACTAACGTATAATTACTATGAACTTAATTTCTATCTCGCCTGTGATCTAAGTACATGTTCTTTTTATAAAGCCTTGTCAAGGTAGATATGTTAGCATAATTTTGTTTACATTTTGGTCTCCTTAAAATATCTTAAACACACCCAACTCCATCCCAAACGGGCTTAGTAATTAAAAGTAGACACCTAATAAAATTGGATTATAGACATTTGTAGAATTTATAAAATGTTATACCTACATATTGTACATCAAGACCAAGAAGCGAAAAACTTCAAATAATTTACTGGTTTTTATTTCACGACAAGAAAACTCCATAAAATTCATTTTAGTGCTACGTCACTTGACACAATAACAAATACAAGACTCGTGTTTCAGCTTTAACTTTTCACTCGAATTCTCTTATAAGACGAGACTGAATGGTAATAGTTGAACCGAATGATATATCTGCGATGGAACGCTGAATACTATTTAAAATTACGGAAAAAGTCTTAACAACGCCATTTGATTGATTTTAACAAGCATTGTAGCTATAACCAGAAGTAATAACGAATAAAACTAAATTAATTTCCATTATAGGCGCAAATATAAATCAGATCTCTGCCGAGTATGATGTCAAACACATAATAAATGAATAAGAAAAGGGATGCCTCAAGGGACTATTTTAGCACCAGTGCAGATTGGGCACTTACGGCGACCGATTGAAAAGAAATCTTAATATAAGTTTGAAAAACACTCATCACACAGCCATAAGGAAATCAAAATTACCATTTTCTTCTATCGAAAAACAGAAAAAAATAACATTTTAGCAATCCCCAAGTGGGGCCATATTCGACCTTTCTCTGATTTATTGTCAAGTTTTCCTGTTCCGTAAGTTTTATTATGCGTCCTAGCTGGAAGTACAGAATTTTTGACTTCGGTTTATTGAGCGTGAAATCTAAGCGTTGTTGGCTTGTACGGCTATTATTGTTTTGCATTTTCTCAAGACAATTTTGTGGTTGTTCAGATTTGTGGTCGTCTTTTGTTCGTCTATATTTTATAGATTTAATAATTTAGAGTACTTTAAGGTACTGATTTCTATTTTTTATTTCACGGTATATTAAGGTCGAGCCCAAAATGATACTAACAGCATGTCTTGCAAACTAATATAATTTTATTAAATTAAAATAAAACAAATAAAGAGCCGACAAAAAAATCGTTGCGCCAAAACGTTGTTCTAATAAATTTAAACCGTTTTTTTAATTTATTAGACCAAAATTCTAATAAATTAAAACTCAGTACTTTTACTTTTGAAGATACATAAATAAAATTCATTTTTGTGAGAAACCCATAAAAGTAAATACTAGCAACATTATTTTATGTAGTTAATATTCACAAAGATATCAGCCACATTCCTAATAGGGCTCCTATTCCACTCTCCTCGAAACCGCCCATAAAGTGTAGTAAACCTTCTAGAACCTTCGTTGAACTTAACCTCAACTAAGTGAAGTGCAATTAACAAGCAGTAACGCAACTTTTTTTCCGACGACAGATGTTTTCGAATTTTAGCAGCTATAAATCAACAAATTGGTCGCACGGCTCCATTGGTTTTTTGTTCGTCCAACGATATTTCATGACGCGTATTTCGTTTATGACGCCCTCTGATTAATACGTCTGCGATCAGTTGTAATTGGTTGTTGTGACGTATTTTTGGCACTGCATAATGTGAAAAGGTAAATAGCGAAAAATCTTGAAAACTTTATTTTCGAAGAATGTTTGCTCAGTCTGGCTAGATCCGGATGAATGTCAGGCCTTTACATAACGCAACTACTATCTGGCTGTTGCACGTGAATAAAATTCCTATTTCCGTTACACATTTTGGTGTACTGAAAATATTTAGAAAATATGTTTAGTACGGTATTTTTACCCTACTAAACATATTTTTCCAAGAGGGCTACGAAAATATCTTAGTTTGTGATTTATGAATTATGAGAAAACCCAAAAATCAGAAATGAGTTGCATATTTTTGAGAATGCATGTTATTACTGTAGTCAGTCTATTCCTTAGAGATATCGACGACCGTAAACCCAATACTCAATAATCAATACTCAAATCTTTATTAGCATTATTACAACCGTAATCCAAACAAACTTTACCATACTACAATTGTTATCGATATAACCAGTGAATATACACCAATATGTGGCTCGTAATATCGCACTAATTAAGGTAGTTCTGCCGTGTAGTCCCAAGAGATGCCCAATATGCCGATAAGATTGCATGGAGAGCATGCAGAAACACTAACATAACCAAATAATGTATCTACTGACGATTAAGATCGTATCGCAATATAAATATCTAAAAAAGACAGTCATAATTTATAAGTAGGTCTGTATACTTATTGGACTTTTCTAGGAACTGGTAAAAGAAAACTACAATACACAAGTAAAACAGTTTTCCTATATTTTTAGTCATCAATGGTCTTAACATCTTGGTCAATTGAATTTATTATATTGTTTTTGTTTGACCCAACACCTTGATAAGAAGTGAAAATAGCAGGGAATGGCAAACATCAAAGGGTATCGATGCCCTTCAGTAATTGGGTTTTGGAGGTCAAAGGGTGGCCAGCCGGGTGCAAAATATATCCGGGATACACAAAGATAAAGGATATGTGGAATGAATAGTAAGTGGAAAGGAACGTATGCAAGGGTGTGAGTGAAAGGGTACGAGAGTGAAAGAGAGAGCGAATGGAGAAGGGATATGGCAGATGTGCCGAGAAGAGCGAAAGATTAAGACGTAAGACTATTAAGACGTTTTTTTTAATAATTATACTGTAAGAGGGAAAATAAAAGTGTTTTCACCAAAAAGACTACTTTATTTCACCATTCAATCCCACAAACTTGGGGGCTCGTCCGGGATTGCGGTGAAATAAGTGGATATAATATTATTACGATGACGACGAAAAATGACCATGATTTTTACGATGCGGCAGCCACGGTATCAGCACAGACGGCACACGGCGACATGTTGCACCTTACCGAACAGCTTATACGAAAATTCAGTGCACAAGACGAAACGCACACAGCATCCATGTGGATACGCGATGTCGAAGAAAATGGCGAAATATTTAAATGGACGCCGACTCAACTGTTGTTGGTGGCGCGACGTTCGCTGACCGGCACAGCAGCATTATGGCTACGCAGTGAAAAAATACACAAAACATGGGAAGAGTTGAAAGCAGCTATCGGTAAAGAATTCGCGGATACCATAGATGTGAAGAAGATTCATGAATTGATGAGCACAAGACGAAAGAAGAAAGACGAATCATGCATCGACTACATGCTAGTGATGAAAGAGTTGGGCAAACGCGGAAAAATGCCGGATTACGTGGCTATAAAATATATAGTGGACGGCATCATAGACGATGAAATAAACAAGATTATGCTGTATGGTGTTACAACTTATGCGGACCTGAAGGAAAAACTTAAGTTGTACGCGATGTTCAAGACGAACTCCGCTAAGGACAGTCGTCGTAGTAAGCCGCATAATGACACACAGAACAATGGTAATATTATGCGAAACGCGACTGCAATGATGCGATGTTTCAGCTGTGGAGAAAAGAGTCATGCATCGAAAAATTGTCCTCATCAATCGCAAGGAAAAAAGTGTTTCCATTGCAATGAATTTGGTCACATTGCACCAAATTGCCCAGTGAAAAAGATGGCGGACACTGGTTTAAATTTGAAGCAAACGGCGAGTACGTCATCATCGGGCAATCGGCAGATTTCGGGAATGATCGGACGACAAGAACGATTTTCGAAGGTTGGCGCTACTGAACAAGAACAACGACGACCAATCAAAACCAATCAGATGTCAAAAGAAGTGTTCTTCAACTTGATGCGGGAGGGCGCCACCGGCAGCGTGAACGTGAACGATGAACAAAACGATTTTCAGGGTGAAGTTTACATAGCAGCGACGACCTCTTTGAACACAGGCGCAAATGAGTTGTGTTATGATGTTGGCAATATGCAACCGGACCGGAACAAGGCGGCGATTGGCTATAGCAAAAGCGGCCATATTGAGTATGACACATTAAACGTCAATAAACGAAATAAAGAACTTGATGATGAAAATATACCGTTTACAAAACTGATACGTCGTATAAAGCCACTGAAAACAGTGTTTGTTCGCGGTAAAACGGGAAGCGCGTTAATTGATTCGGGCTGTGATGTGAATTTGATGTCAAAGGATTTTTACAACGAACTTTACGGGTTAGACTTTGTATTATTGTGCAACGAAAACAATATTACGTTAACCGGTTTAGGTTATTCTAAAGTAAATTCATGTGGTGTGATCACGTTAGACATAACAATTGATAATTGTATATATCGTGACATAACATTCTATGTAATGCCTAACGACTCTGTGCCATTCCAAATGATACTTGGTAATGATTTTCTACGAAATGTAATGATGTTTATGAAAGATTGTATGGTTTGGTTTTTGCCGAAAGATGATTGGATGAACCCAAACTATGAATGGTTGAAAGATGTTGCATGTTGTTCTAGTTTTATTGATTGTATAGGTCACGTCAGTAATCCTGCTGTAAAAGAAGAAGTAGCAAGGTTAGTAACAAGTTATATCCCACAGAAAAATAAAGAAGCTCCAATAGAATTGAAGATTGTTCTCAAAGATGACTTACCTGTATCTCAGCGGCCACGACGAATCTCATTCAAGGAGCAACAGGATGTGGATCGCCAAATCCAAGAATGGCTTGATGATGGAATTATTAGGGTGAGTTACTCAGAATATTCGAGTCCGTTAGTATTAGTGAGGAAAAAAGATGGTAGTTTAAGAATATGCATTGATTATAGAAGGATTAACAGTAAAATGGTTAAAGATGAATACCCACTCCCTATAATTGATGATCATATTGATAAGTTGGCTTCAGCTAGAATATTTAGTGCATTAGATTTAAAAAATGGTTTTTTTCATTTACGCGTACACGAAGACTCGATTAAGTATACATCTTTTGTAACGACTACAGGACAGTATGAATTTTTACGTGCACCTTTTGGTTTAGCGACTTGCCCCAAGGTTTTTACAAGATTTATCACAATCATCTTCAGAGATTTGATTGCCAGAGGTATTGTTATTGTTTTCATTGACGATATACTAATTCCAGCGCAAGACGAGTATCAGGCTCTTGAATACCTGAAGGAAGTTCTAAATACTGCATCGGATTATGGGTTGAATATAAACTGGAAGAAGTCTCAGCTGCTAACCAGAAAGGTAGAATACCTAGGTCATGTCATTGAAGGTGGTGCGGTAATGCCGTCGCCAGGGAAAACAGATGCTGTTACAAAATTCCCTGAGCCTCAGAACTTGAAGCAACTGCACAGTTTTTTGGTACTTTGTTCCTACTTCAGGAAATTTATACCAAGATATGCCCAGATAGCACAACCGCTCACAGATATGCTGAGGAAAGACCGCAACTTTGAATTCAACGATCAACATAGAGCTATTTTTAATGAATTGAAGATGAAGTTGGCTACTAAACCAGTGTTGAAGATCTATGACCAAAGAGCGGAGACGGAACTCCATACTGACGCGTCAGGTATTGCTTATTCAGCTATTTTAATGCAAACAGGTGATGATGGGAGTTTACACCCAGTTCATTATATGAGTCGAAGGACTACGGACGCACAGGCCAAATACACAAGCTATGAGCTTGAAGCACTAGCGATAATTGAAGGTGTGAAGAAGTACAGGCACTACTTATATGGAAAATTCTTCAAGATTGTAACGGATTGCAAAGCTTTTCAGATGACACTAAACAAGAAAGACTTAGCGTCGTCGACGAGAGTTGCTCGGTGGATTTTATTTTTACAGGATTATGATTTCACAGTAGAACATCGTGATGGTACTGGGATGAGGCATGTCGACGCATTGAGTCGAAATCCGTATGTAGCTACCATAACATCTAGCTTGCACCAGGATATAAAACGCGCACAGGAGTGTGACGAAGGCCTTAGCGCTATAATAAAAATATTGGAAGAAGGAAACTCATTTAAAGATTACCATCTGAATCAAGGATTACTTTATAAAGGATCAGAGCAACAGCTTGTTATACCTACTGCAATGGAGAATGAAATTATACAGAGGGCACACAGTAATGGTCACTTCGCAAAGAAGAAAACCTTAGATCTTATTAGCAAAGATTACTACATTGAGAAAATAGGAAAGAAAGTTGAAGATTACATAGCATCATGTATACCATGCCTACTAACAAATAGAAAAGAAGGAAAACAGGAAGGTTACCTTAATACGATTGAGAAGGGAGACACTCCGCTGCATACGCTGCATCTGGATCATGTTGGACCCTTGACAGAGACTAATAAACGGTATAGTCATATACTTACCATTATTGACGCTTTTACGAAGTTTGTATGGCTGTTCCCATGTAAAAGTACTACATCAAAGGAAGTGTTAAATAAATAAATAAATAAATAAATAAATAAATAAATTGGAGATATTACAGCAAACTTTTGGAAATCCAGAGAGGTTTATCACAGATAGAGGTACTGCTTTCACTAGCAACGAGTTTCAACAGTATTGCATGAAGGAGGGTATAGAGTTATGTCATATTACTACAGGAGTACCCAGAGGAAATGGGCAGGTGGAAAGGGTTCACAGAACGATTATACCAGTACTTACCAAGCTATGTATTGAGAAACCAGGATTGTGGTATCGACATGTAGGAAGAGTGCAGATGGCATTAAATAGTACTTACCAACGAAGCGTGAACACTACGCCATTTGAGATGCTAATTGGAAAGAAAATGAAGAGACAAGAAGATATAGAAATATATGAACTACTACAACAAGAAGGACGGGACAATTACATACAGAATAGAGAAGATTTGAGGAAGAGAGCAAAACAGCAAATACTGGAAGTACAACAGGAGAATAGGAAGAACTACGACAAGCATAGAAAGGATAGTACGAAGTATCAAGAAGGGGAGTTAGTTGCTATAAAGCGAACCCAGTTGGGTCCAGGGCTCAAACTCAAGCCTAAGTATTTGGGACCTTATCAGATTACGAGAACCAAACGACACGACAGGTACGACGTAGAAAAAGTAGATAGGATGGCAGAAGGTCCAGTCAAAACAACAACATCTGCTGATCATATGAAAAGATGGCCAGATGACAGGTATTAAGTATGTGAAGTTTATGAGGTATGTTTGTTATGTGATTTTGTCTGAGGGCAGACATTGTGTAGGATGACCGAGTGTGGAATGAATAGTAAGTGGAAAGGAACGTATGCAAGGGTGTGAGTGAAAGGGTACGAGAGTGAAAGAGAGAGCGAATGGAGAAGGGATATGGCAGATGTGCCGAGAAGAGCGAAAGATTAAGACGTAAGACTATTAAGACGTTTTTTTTAATAATTATACTGTAAGAGGGAAAATAAAAGTGTTTTCACCAAAAAGACTACTTTATTTCACCATTCAATCCCACAGATATCACTAAGATTACCTACTAAAATCATAAGTAGTTTAGTGAAAATTAGGACAACGATGTGTTTAAAAAGGTAGCAATTGATTTCAAACGAGGTAATGAGGTAACTAATCAACATCATTACTAAGTTAAGATATTTAAAGTTTAGGCTGGAAATACGTCTAATGCAGCAGTATTATTTGAAACTGAACTACTTATAAAGATTTATTATATTAAATAATTAGGTATATAAATCTATTCCTTTCACGACTTTGAGAAAACAGTACCTATGTAAGTCAAAGGAAGAACGAACATGAAAATCCGATCAAACATAAAGAAAAATAATTGGAAAAGTATGAGTATTCAAAGCTTACGTACTTATTACTTGTATAATACAAAAGTTAAGTAATAAGTTACTAAGTAGGATCGAGTCTGCATGTGTGCGAAATGAATACGTGAATAATAAACTGTACCTATGTAACGGTATGACGTGTATAAGATTATGGATTTATATTTATGTCAAAATCATATTAGGGTCAATTCATTCTACAGTAGCACGTCGATGCTTTAATATTCAATCAACAACTCGCATCTCACATGGCTATTCACTCTCACTTCGCATAAGTTTCAAATTACGAGTGCGAAGCGAGCGTCGAAGTGACCAGGGAATTACCTTACTGAATGTCACTATATATGTCTAAATCTCACGGTTAATTTAGTTCAACTCGCTGACACACTCGCAAGGGTAGCGCTAGTGCATCAACCGAGTTTTTATAATGCCAATCAAAAAACTCACAGCGGATTCAGATTCGAAGTTTAGAACAAGGTCTTACAGAATCAACAGGCAGAAGTAAATAAAGAAAACTCACCCTTAACTCAAAAATGTAAAGCTTTAATTCTCCCGCCATAAAAAACAACCGCGCAAAAGCAAGTTAGAGCCTTTTGGTATAAGACTGATTTGGGAAGTTAGGTTTTCGATTTCCGTTGATAGACCCAAAGCTCAAAACGTTGTCATTAAAATTTATCTTTATTTATAAAACCCACCAAGAATAGTGTTCCAAAGAAGGATGAAAACCCAGCACGCGATTATAATTTTGTAAAGTAAACGAGAAGGTGGTATGGTTGCTATTCCATCATACCAACCCGAGCCAGATTAATTAGCACCTATATATTTAAAGCAAGTGCTTAAGAAATGTATTTATGTAGAGCATATTGTGCCTTTAATAATACTAATAACGTAAGACTGTTAAATAAATTATTTGTATGCAGAAAATCTTACACAATTTCTGAGGCATTTAATCTAGATAATTAGCAATAAGAGTAGATTTTCAGGAACAATGTATTTAACACTTGAATTTGAGCTACGTTGTTGAATTTCGTTATAAATTCTGAATATGCTGCCTGACGAAGAGAATTCCAGTAAGTATTCGACGTAACTACGCGACTATTTATCGATGAAATTTAATCATTACATTTTTTACTTAAACTGAAAATATTAAATAATTTACAACGTTTTTCTGTGCAAAGTTGGGTCTGAACAAGTTGCTATAGAAATCAATAGAAGTAAATCTAAATACCTGTGTATTGATCCTAAGCAGTGAATTATAATAGGGAGCAAGGTGAAAATAAAACATGAGAGAAAAAATATCACACAGGTTTCACAGGTATATTTCTTATTTTATTATCTACTAAATGTGTATTGCACCGCTTTTCATGCTGTTTTCACCAATACATAGAGTGTTTCTCGAAGAAGGCTTTATAATATAAGTTTTTGTATAGATTGTATAGTCGATATCGACAAAACACAGGCATCAGCTAGTTAATTATATTACTTAAGTCTACATTATATGTATGTATAGTTTATTGCTATACTGTTCAACTGGCAAGAGTGGATGGAGATCCTAAAATCGCAGATTTGGATTACACAGTTCACAATTAAACTGTACACGATCCGGACTGTTTCATCAAAAAGTAAAAACAGCAATAGATATTTTAATTAGTAGGTAATTTTATACAATAACATTTTCCTCAATCAACTCAGCCTATCGCGGTCCACTGCTGGACATAGGCCTCTCCCAAGTTGCGCCAAGACACCCGGTCCTCCGCCTTCCGCATCCAGTTCGACCCAGCCACCTTTTTCAGGTCATCGGTCCATCTGGTTTGGGGGCGTCCTACGCTACGTTTGCCGGTTCGCGGTCTCCACTCAAGGACTCGTCTGCTCCAACGGCCATCAGTCCTTCGACAGACATGACCAGCCCACTGCCACTTCAGCTTACTGACTCTGCAAGCTATGTCGGTAACTCCGGTTCTTCTCCGGATAATTTCATTCCTGATTTTATCCTTCAAAGATACTCCGAGCATAGCTCGCTCCATAGCTCGCTGAGCGACTTTGAGTTTGTGGACTAGCCCTATTGTCAGTGTTCACGTTTCACATTTTCCTCAAACTTTCAAAATATTACAAAATAAAATTTTACCATCAAAACAGCGACTCAGTATGGCTTCCTGCGCACGTGATTACCAATTACGATATTCTGAATAAAATAACTAATTGACTCAGTAATAATATCTTGGGGCAGCTCACATTCGGTCATTTGATCCCAAACTAGGCAGAGCCTGTACCAGGTAACCAGACAACTGATAAACATACTTATATATTTCTAAAAACATACATAATAATATTACAGATAAATAACACCCAGATACAGAACAAATAATCGTGCTCATCACGCAGACGTCTTGTCCTGTATGGAAATCCATTAGACCTCATCAGATGTTAAGGACTTTTTATTTGATGTGGAATACGTATAAGAATATTCCAGGATCCTTAAATAAAACAATGACGAGCAGTAAGAAGTGTGTAACCAACTCAAACCTCTTCACGCCAACAAAACTGTATTACCGAAGTTATATTGGGAAAACCGATGGAATTAACTCCCACGATAGCACGTGCGAAGGATTTAACCCTACCATTTGTTATTTCGACTTGTTTAAACTTTAATGGCGAAGAATATTCGGTATTCGAAGAAAAACTTCCATAATTATGCCTCCGTCTATTAACTTTCGATTTCGGCTAAGATAAATAAAGTTTTATTCGAATTTAAGGAGCTTTCGTCAATATATTTAGGGCTGAACGTGGTTTGAGTAAGTTTGAGAACCTTTGATTTCAGAGTTTTTGTATTTAATGTTTGTCTTCGAATTTGTAAGGTGACTTCGTAAACCTAATATTAAGTAAACCTTATTTTGGACAAAACTTTACTCTTTCAATCGTCGTCAAGTTTTGTAATAAGTGAAATATAATTTTGTAGATAACACATTTAATGAACAAACTCATGATGGTTTAAATGAGGCTATTATTTATTTATTGATGAAGTTAGATTAAATTTTGATAAAGATTTATGAAACTTAATATAAGTTAATTGTTTTGTATTTTAATTTGTACAGTCACGAGCATAAATAAGTATAAACATAGCGAAATTGTCTAAACATTAAATGACTCTAAACTAATTTAGAGAGAGGTTTTTGTTGAAACTCAAAAATATATACACGATTTGAGAACTGTTATTATTTTATGTTGTTAAATGATTAAAAGTTGAATTGATTGTGATTTCCTGTTAAATTATTGTTTTACAATTTCGCTATGTGTATACATATTTATGCTCGTGAGTACCTACATCAAAGAATATAAATGAATTATATAAATCTCAGATTTCGATTATTTTCGTGTCTAGACACTTTACGTAATAAATAACGTAAGCGAGCTCCCCAAACCACCTTAATCCAAAAAATATCTAGATTATATAAAAACGAACTTTTGCAATTAAAGGCAGCTTACAGAAATAAAAATCGAGTTATATCCGTACAACCCGACATACATACTCGTAATACGCCGCGGCACACATACTGGCACGTGGTCGAGCGTGTATTAAAATGGTTGTGATTCGCCAAAAGCACCGAAAACACTGTTTTCTGGTGAGGTAGGGAGGGCGTAAGCTCGATATAATTATTTTGTTACATTTTATTTATATGACTTAATTCTGTTTCATCGATAGCTACGTACCTACATAATATCATTTATGTATATATCAAACTACTTTTGAAACGAATTCTGTCGTTCGACGTTTCAACACCTTTGCAAGTGTTTAAACATCGGTACCGTAACTTAAATCCGTTTAAAAAATTAGTTTTAAGAAAACCTCAGAAAATATTATTATCAAAGTATTTAGTTAGTTATATATGGATGTAATTAAGTATTCAGGTGCATCTCTTAACTTACCTAGTGCAGAAACAAATAATTCAGTACTTGTCGATAAACCAGTATTAATTCCATCATCAAATGAGATAATGCTAACTAATAATATCGGCATCTCCATAAACATTAAAGCTATCGCAAAAAAGTAATTGCACTATTGATAAAATGTTACCCTTTAAAATGTGTTGCCACTATGTTGAAACCACATGCCGAACATTTTGGTATTTCTATCGCACAACACTGGGTTGCAATTTGAAAATATTTTTAATTTACCGCCACGGCAGAGAGCTCTCATTACAAGCGAGTGCTAAACCTTTGAAGTCTGATGGTAGCTTTATGTACCTACTGTGATTTACTTTAAGCCCCAGCCTCGATTATTGTGTTGCGTTTTCATCTATATTATAGGTAGATTGATATCGGTATTGCGGTGACAATCGGGGTGCAACCCACATTACTCTGAGGGTTGAATTTCAGCTGCATATTAGCTTTGACGAGTATTTAGAAATAGCAGTTGTCTACTTCTTTTTTAACGACTTTATAAAAATAAGTTTGACTGTTAAGTTTGAAGGTATTTTATGTAATAAACGAGAATAGTGCGATAGATGCGATGTAAATAAAATGGACTGCTATAATAACCCTTACTTGCTGTAAATCACTTTATTTTGAAACTTGCTGACTTATTTTCAGTTCTCAACGAACTCATTTTTAGAGTTCCGTACCTAAACTAAGACTCCACTGTCGTCTGTCTATCCGTATGTCACTAGATTGTATTTTATGAACCGCGATGGAAATTTTCACTGATGATATATTTCTGTTGTCATAAAAACAGAAAAGAATAAATATTTAAGGGCGCCATTTTTAGAAATAATGGTACGGAACCTTTCGTAAGCAAGTCTGACTCGATCTTGGCTAGTTTTTTATAGTAAGACATGTACCTACTCGTAGCTTGTATACACATAATAATTATCATTTAGAGAGTAACACAATTTTCAAATTATACTCATTATTCAAACATCTACCTTATTTCTATTAAAAACGCACCATTTTAGCGCAAATTAAAAATGTTAACCTAAATCACAGTGAAAGCCATTAGTTGAGTTTTTCTTGTCCGGACTTTGTTCATTTGATTTATCGCCAGGTTTCACTTGTCAAAGAAACTTCACGATAGAAATCACTCGCAGATTCTCAGTTTGTTTTTGTGGTCCCTAATTGCTTTAAGTTTACATTTAATGGTTCATTGGTAATGACGAAATTGTGTTTGCACCTTTATTGTTTCTCTGGTGTAAGTATCACATCATCTTATGCCTATGTTCTATAACTTTTTAATCTACATATGTATAACAAAGTCGGGTTTGCTACAATATAAACTCGAGAACGGGTGGACAGACTTTGACGATCCTTGATTTGTTAAATTTGTCTTCATCACAAATAGCAGGAATATTAAAAACAATGGAACATCGACGTTTATGGGAACGGAGTACCTTACGCCGGTAAAGCCGAAGGATACCGCTACTGAATAATATACAAAACTTAGAATATTTCCATTGTGGATCTCACAAAAAATATGGTTAAACTTTTTTTATGACATAGCTGAAGTGCTTATCTTTGAACGTTTTTGGTACCTACTACTAATTCACTTACAAATTCTTTTATTTGACGATAAGTATGTATAACTCTACGCTATAAATACGCTACAAATCTTATCTCATATCTCTAAACGAGCAATTCTCGTATATATAAATTATCTGAATCTCGGAAACGGCTCCAACGATTTTCATGAAATTTAGTATGCAGGTTGTTTCGGGGGTGTTAAATAGATCTAGCTAGGATTCATTTTCAGAAAATGTACGTCAAGACGAGCAAATCTCGGTCAATCAGGTACTTTATAAATTAAACAAAAACTGTAATCTTCATTCTTCCGTGAAGATATCTTTCTCAAACATAATTAAAAATTAATTAATTCCTCATAAGCTGATTAACTTATTCAGTGAATGGTAAGATCTTGCCTCTGAATTCTACTAATCTATTCCGTCTGTGAACATTTTTCCATGAAATATATTCCAATCCACATTAAATATGTATGTCGTATCGTTTGTATGTCACAAGGCGAAGTAGGTTGAACTGAAACTAACTTACAGATCCCAATAAAACTTTGAACTTTCAGTAATCTTACGAGGGAATGAATAAATACAATTGTGCCAGTGTTTTGTTTTCAAACAAGAGTTATGAGAGATTTTTAAAATGTGATGAATGGTAGATGGATTTATTGTTGATTTTAGGTAGTTTTAAAGGAGGACGGGCATCATTAGAAAGGATTTTTTATGGACTTTAATTCTTGTTCTTGGTCGGTACGAAATCGCGGTGTGAATAAAGTTGTCATAATAAAGCCAGACATTATTCATTAAAAGTGCGCTTGGGCCCATTTTTTTGATCCCGAGTTAACTCAACCAATGGTTAAATATGCTAACTAACGGTTTCAAACTTCGGTAGAACGCGATTATTCATCAATATCTCTTCTAACAAATGTTTAAATAATTATCAATTGATGAAAACTCGCGTTTTGAAACCATTAGTTAGCCATATTTAACGATTGGTTGATTTAACTCGGGATAAAAAAACTGGCCCTTAGTGAACGTTGCTAACGTAGTCAGTTTTTTATAGCTTTGGCCGGGAGTCCTTATGGTTTCGCCAAAAGTCCGGTGAAACAGTCAAAGGACTCAGGTTCAAGCTAACTAGCAGTAGACCTTATCAATAAATAAAAAATAATTCCTTTATAATAATAATACCGGCCCATAAACGTCCCACTGCTGGGCACAGGCCTCTTGGGAATATAGAGAAGGATTGAGCATTGATCCTTAAATGATATAAAAATTAGTTTTCCTTGTAGTTAACCATATGATGTTACCTAATAAATTGTACGGATGTTGACACTAAATAATATATTTATTATAACTTTTTTGAGAGCTTCTAATACTTATATGCTTTTTAAGGGCTAGTAAACCTTTAATAGTTTTTTTACCGTGAAATTTGTCTATTTCTATCCAACAATAAAGTTAAAAATATTCTTTTCAACACAAGTCAGCAGACAACATTAAAATACTTTCATACAATCAAAACAAAAACACAAAACCATCACAATACTACAATATTAAAAACTCAATTATTGAGAATCGATTAGATCAGTCCCAACACTCGTAATATCAAACCACATATCATATCGTACGAGACGCAGGAAGCAGGGACGTCGGTAATGTCCATCGAAATCGATTACGAGCGGGATATCGATTCTGATCAGGTGTCCACTCGAACATTGTCACGTCAATCAGTGGACGTGAATAGAACGCCTAATTAATTAATGCTTCATTCAATAGTATTTACATTTGTGATTCTATTAGGTATTATACGTGCGTGGCAGAATGTATGTGATTGTAACATTATGATGTAATGATTCTGTTAATATTATTTGAGGCTATAGGTGGTCTATATTCCTGATTAATTAATATCAATATAATACATACTCCTGTTTAATACATGCCTTTTTAAATAGTACTAGCTGCCCGGACAGACTTCGTTCTGTCAAAAGTAAATTAATTAAGGTAATTCCCGAGTTTAGGAACAGTTTTTTTTTTATTTTATTTCAGTTTTTTATATTTATGTTTTACACCTTTTAAACCTTCCCTGGACTTCCACAAACATTTCAAGATCACAATCAGCCAAATCGGTCGAGCCGTTTTCATGCTAGTCGTGACAACGGAAAACGGGTTTCATTTTTATATATATAGATTAGGTAATTTAATGTCGTAAATACAAAAAACATAATTTTCAAGTTGTTCTAGTGTTAAGAGACCTTGACTGCTAAATAGGTCGTGGGTTCGATTTACACCCAGGACAATTTTTTGTGTGATAAGCATGACAGTTAGTGTGTCTGGATGTAATTTACCTTTAACATGTATTTATTTATTAATATCAGTATATGTAGGTATTTATAGTCAATAGTAATATATGTGTATCAGTTGTCTGGTTACCATAGTACAGGCTCACACATTCTCAACTCAATATCACTTTCTTATTACTGAACTATCTGTTATTCGCAGCACCGCCCTTGGTCTTAATTTTCCTTTTTTTTATAATGGGGATAGTGTAATTTTCCAATAGTGAAAGAAATTTTCATATCCGTTCAGTAAATTCGGAGTCTATTCAATGTTTACAAACAATCAAATCTTTCCTCTTTATAATTAACCTTTTATATTAAAGTTTAAGCTGTAAATATCATAACCTATTATACCATAACGCCTATCTGTACAGAGAAAGCAGAAGTAAGTCTCACTAACATTTAGCAAAGACCAAATGTATTACATATCGAAGGCTAGCTTAATGTCATTAACAAGGCACGTCGCCCTCGCCTTACTCAGAAAGAGACTTATAAGAAATTAACCATAAGTATGGAGCAATAATTTTAATACAGCCATACCTTATTTGGTTCGGCAGTAATAAGTATTCTCATTAAGCATGCGTGTTTAAATGTATGTAAATTTATTAATTAACGTTGAATAGTGCCCTTATAATGTTGGTTCAATTTCTCTTAGGTTTGTTTAAAAATAGAATTTTTAATAAGTAATTTTATTTTCTATCATCCATTATTAGGGTTTTTATATCATGAAAAAAAAATTGGCATGTTTTTTTTTTGTTACGTAAACAGATAATTAAAGATTACAACCTCTGTCCGAATACGTTATTTAACGTTCTGACTTTACGAGTAAATTTCTCCTGAATTTTGAACGCTTTTTCTTTTTTTATAGTTTTCATTATAGAAAAAATATGACTCATAATTTTTTTAATTAGCTAACTGACGGACCTTATCAAATTAAAAAATAATGGGGATTTGATCCAAATATCATCATCAACATCTTCTATCTTCACTTAGTAGGTACAGACGAACGGCTATTGATCTGCAGTGGGACAGTTTGGGCTCAGTACATATTAATATCAGCTTAGACACAAAATGGAAAGATATTTCGTAAGACATGATTCTAATCTGGGATCGCTGGTAGTGCTAAGTGCTTATCCACTGTATCAATCAAGTAGTAATTCGCCTCTTAGCTTTGATTTGAAGTGAAGCTTCATCACTAATTGTCACTCCTACTTACCTCGTTAACTGTAAGTGGGACGTCATGTATGGTTAATCACAAAAGTGCTTGGTTCCGAAATAATTATTATGATTATTTTTGGAAATGGAGTTACTTGAAGACAAAGCTTTAGTATTGATTCATTAAAACAGTGTCTCTATATAAAAAAAAATTATATATTTTTGTTGCTGAATATACATAACACATTTGTTTATTAATAAGAATCATTTCGCAAGAAACTGAGAGACAGACTTTATTTTTTTTTGTTATTGACAGCAAGATCTCTGGAAGTCCCATCAACTAGAACAGTCTCCAATTACATATAAGTAGGTATCTATCATATAAATAATAAGCTTCGCACATAATTATGATATTAATGCAGTCTCACATTCATGCACGTGTTAGAATTTACTGCCAACTTTTTGCATATAAAAATTGCTCTACGATCTGATAACGATATACCTACGCTACTACATGTCAAGTGCCAATTGTAAATGTAAACAATTAATAAAACTTTAAAATGACTTTACAACTTATCTTTTTTGCCTACAGAATGTAGGTACTTTTTATTGTTTGGCCACTTTTGTCGTTCACTGTACATGTCATGTGTGTATGTTTGTGGTAATTTTGACAGGTATGCCAGATGCTACTTGTGCTGATATATGGGAGTAGGTAATTTAACCTTTGTCATGTCTTGTTTGACGATACTTTAAACAGATTGAAGGTGTAGGCTAACACTAATACTATAATAGATACGGGTTTGGTAACAGGCACCTTTACAACAGAAATAATGTATTTTATTTACAGAAGTATTAATAATAAAAAAAAAATATTTTTTTATTTCTTCAAGAATTTTCAATTAATCCACAACAATTATTTATGTAGGTATACCTAATATTAACGTTTTTCAGTCTTACATCTACTAAAACACCTACTAAAACCGCTAATGTTAAATATTTTCATGTAAAGAAAGCCTTTAAAGCCCGTACTAAATTCAAAAATATACCCGTATAATCAAAACAGAACATTTACGAGGCGTATTAATCACGTTTCTGTAAAACTTAAAGTAATAATCTTTGCAATCGATTCGGTTAGTGATTCTGAACAAACTTATTTCTGGTTTAGTATAGCTGTACAAATAAACAATATCACGTCAAAACAATACACGCAAAACTATATATATAGAGCCTAAATTCCTCAATGATGTAGCGTTTTAGTTGAACGAAATTCAGCGAACGAAACTCATCTTATAACATGCAATTAAACTTTTTTAATTACTTTATGGACCTTAGCTGGATTATCTATTTTATTATACGGCTAACGAATTTGCGGACGCTGATTAGCCTTAAGGCTAAATGTTGGTGATTTTAGCCGAATTGTGTTGAGCTTTCCGAAATTCCACGATTACTGTAGCCTAAATTGGGGTGTTTGATTTTCGTAATTTGGAATTGGTTGGTACTTAGGTTTTATGTATTTTGTTGATTAAACAAGCGATTTTAACTCGTACTATGTATACATTATTGTATAGCTTGTCTGATATAACTGAAGTGAACAACAAAACAAAAAAAAACGATATATTAGTAGGTAAATAAAATGAAACAAAAGAAACAATAGTGTAACAAAACAATTTTTTAAAATAATATCAATATAAAGTAAATATTACTCAATTCATGTATAAGCAATAACTCCTTATAGAGCCATAAACAAAGTACTTTGAAACGTAACTACAATAGAAATAAATCACACAACAAAACATTAGTAGTACAAAGCACATTCAACCCATAAATAATACAGTGTCAATATAAAACAGGTATCTCAAAACACCATTATTGATGTTCTACCGATTATTACCAAAGAACTCTTAAATACCGACTTATAGGATCATTTTTAAAAATGACACATTACCATAAGCCCCTTTGTACTTTATTAACCTTCCGGAGAATATAATTTGACAGTCACTTCCATAAATTTGGAAAGGCTTTACAAAGAAATCACGATGAAACTTCGGGAAAGGTAGCCGGACGTCACTCGGACATATTATTACGGGAAATTTACAACGGCGACCCGACGGCGAAATTGTCTTCTTGTGAAACCTTTTGTATGAAAACATAGGGAGGGAGCTTCGGAGCGGAGACGCGATGACTAGGGAAAATATATTCATATGACAAATAACCATTAAAATTCTATAAGTTTAAAATATATAGGAATTTAATAGAAATAAGTACGAGAGTTTTGCACGCTAAGGCGTACTACACCAAAAATGTATGGGTTTGCATACAATGTCCTGAAAACTTGTTAAACCGAAGTATGTTTTGAAACACAAAGTTGTTTTAATCTAAATAAATAGTAAGTATCGTGTATTAATAGTATGATATTTCATTTTTCAAACACATCAATAGGCAAGGTAATCCAAAAACTACCTGTCACTCTAGAGACCTCAAAATGTTGTATACAATAGTATTGTAACATGTCGTATAAAAAATAAGTGGGACAGCTCATACATCCTGCAATTGTATGTTTCCACACATAAGAATTATTTAAAGCGACCTCTGCGGGTGACTTCATAAATCGACACTCTTGGCATGATTATGAACGATTTACGACATTATAAGTGAGCTCCACTTTATCTGATAAATCGCATTTAATGTCCAATAACATCGCACAGGCCTTGGCAATATTAACTGGTAATTTGACAGTTGCAAACTAATTTGTTTTAGCAAGCTTTGACTCGCAAGACACCTTTACACCTTGGGTCATGCTGGCTTCATGGTAGGCGTTAGTAATAATAATCGCTTCTTTTATAGGTCTTAAACAATTTTCGCTAGATTCAGAGTGATCTCAACGGATTCTCAATGAGTATAATATTGCCCTGAAGTTCATATAATATTAATAACAAAGCTTTTATCCTAACAACCCGGTTGAAACAAAGCCACGTCCTTTTTTAGTTTACCGGGTCTTACCTTATAAAGTTATCTCTTGAATAAAGAGAAAAAAATACTAATAACAACTAAAATATTTTTATTATAAATTAATAAAAAAAAATCTTTAAAAAATAATATATTCTTACTAACCCCTCGTGGTAAGCAAAATATGCTTGTGTCACGAGTGGGTTCACGTCGGTAGTGCAATGGGTAAGATTCGAACCCGGACCACATGATCGCAGTTCGATGCTCTAGCTAGTCTAGCTACCGCCGCTTAAATCAAGAAGACAAGAAGGCACGTTTATGAATTCATAATTATTATCACAACCTACTTCTAAATTCTTTACCCGATTATTTAATGAAAAAGCTTTCCATTTATAAATCTACCTATCTCCTTTGGGAGAAATCTTCAAAATTCATATTAAAATCTTTAATACGCCCTAAGTATCTTCGGAGGACTACCTTCTAACAAACAACAGCACACAAAGGAAAAATTTTGAGAAGCCGAAAGAAATCTGACGTCACCATTCATTAAACTTTCTTAATTTTGAGAAAAACCTTTGAATAGGCGGGAATGTGGACCATTATGATATGGACTTGTAAGAGAGATACAATGGAGTTTGAGGATCGACTTAGAATGTAAACATGAGGGGATGAAGAGGTTATTTATGAAAAATATTAAATTCTTAGTGAGTAAAGGATTTGAATGACCCATCAACTCTGTTTTTATACTTCGGTATGTCTAGTCTGCCATGTTGAGGTGGCCTAGAATTTCAAAGAAGTATAAATTGTATGCACAAGGTTGTAGGTTCAAACCCAAGGCAAGTGCCAATGTGACCTTTTCAAGTATCATGTACTTTCTTAATATTTTAAGACATCATTGGGAATTGATGAAGCAAAATTTGGAAGAAATCCTGGATTCCAAAAACTGGAACTTGAAATCGCCAACCCGCAATGAGCAAGCGTGGTTTCTTCTCTAAATGAAAAGAGTCCTGAGCCCAACAGTGGGACATTAAGAGGCAAGTATTATTATAGTCTGCCATCTAAAAGGTATACATATTTATTGGTTGGATTATTTTTATACAATTCAAAACCATGATCTATTTGATCACAAGAAACCGAACAATGCCAATAAATCGAGTGCAAGATGTAAAGAAACTCAATAGTCTGATTTGTGACTTTATTGCGGCAGTTACACGTGATTTAAACATCGTGTCGAGGTTCCTTAGAGATTTGGAGTAGCATGGTAATAAACGCAGCAATAGGCAACTAAAATCTTGAAAAAAGCTAGGCCCGTACCTTTCTGAATTTAGGTCTCATAATCAGCCTTTTCTCAAGCTATGTTAAGGTCGGCTACTAGTCTTACCAGATTTAGCTGAATACCGTATTTTACATGGACCGACTGCTTATCTGAACTAAACAACCCATTGGTGGGTATTGCAGTATCCCTTTAAGACTGGTGTGGTTAATTGTAGTAACTTAACGACTGTCAAAGATCACTGTAGGGCAGTTGGGAGTTGGGACCAACGGCTTAACGTACTTTCCGAGGCACGGAATTCTCGCTATGTTTACAAATGGTCACCCATCCACGGACCAACCGCGGTGAGAGCGGCATAAATTTTTCGGTCCAACCATATGGCTATGGGCTTGTGGCTAAGTGTAATGTGACTTAGCCACAAGCCCTCACATATCCATATAATATGTATCATCCCTAGTGAAAAAAATTAGTGACACAAAAACAAAGTTAGCATAACATTGCCCCAATTTACTCAAATTTGAGCTCATTCTACAAAATCGTTCTAAAAGTCTCTTCATACAATATAAAAAGTATTTATTGGCTGTTTTATCGCAGCATGGACCACGACCGCGCGCCCACCTCATCTCATTAAACTTGAGACTACTTTCTGATACTTTTCTATCGGTTATTGTTCAGTAAAACGTCCTTAGAATAATGGAATATTATATAAGGTATTTGGTTCTGCTTATTTATAGAGAATTGTGGTTTAATGATATTTTGATTATTAAATAAGAGACAATTCTTATATGTAGTTTGGAGACCAATGTTAGGTCATATTAAAATAACATTAATGATAGAACAGCGGACCAATGTAAGATAAATACTATCAATGGTAGAAGAGATGAAAAGCAGAAAAATATACACGATCGTAAATCGTTCGAATTGAATATAATGGCCAAGCATAAGTAAGAGAGTAATACAAAAGTGTCTGCTAAGCAAAGAAAATCAAGGTAATAATCAATTTTCATATCTATAAAAAGACTCGATGGCTTAGCTGGCTAAAGAAATCTGTGCCTTTTTATAAGTATTCATAATATTTACGGTCCAAATCTCCAAAGGTTACATTGCTAAAATTCACATTCGAAAACTGTACAACTCCTCATCTTTCCCACGAATGCGACCACAAGGTACTTCTAAGACGGGTTATGTGCCAATTGGCACAGTTATCAATGGTTATTGGCACTTAAAGGGCCAATCGTCGTCTGTTTTTCCTATAAATTGTGTAATTTGGCTCCAATTTTGAATTCAATATGCCATGTATCAAACAAATACTATTAAAAGGATCATTTTAATGTTGTTTAGGGATTTGCACCTGAATATTAATTAAAGTACTTCGATTCTGCTTATGAAATATTACGCGAAATAGCCTGCTTTCAAACGTTTCCCAAAATAATGGTTTTTCGATGGCGCAGAGTAATAATCAATTTCGCACCCAATGTGCAGGAAAATGAAGTCGAAATTAAGTTTTCGAAATTACAAATTTACCTAGACGGCCTGATTTATAAGCCTCTTACATTACAGTGTTGTGTACAGTATAATAGGACACGAGACTAACAGAATATGGGTAGAACAGAGAATACATCTCAAACCTTCCTATTTAAAGTTCTTCGTATTGAGACATATTATGCACAAATTTATCCGTAGGTATCATTGTTAGGCGTGATAATAGACCGACTATAAGTTATGTATATTACGTTAAAGATAAGATCATATTAAATGTCACAGCACACATATTAACTCGGAAAGGGATCGTCAATGTATCGCCTGTCGCGTTGCCGTGCGCCGCCCGTCAATCAGTCGTCAACCTAACCAAGTAAGCACGTAACCAAAGTGGATCAGAAGCACCGATACCCACGCCGCGCTTACGGCTCGCGGACCGCTGGTTACGCTGCTACCCAGACCGCGGGAGGGGCGTGAACGAAGAGACGTAAGCTACACTACGGAGAGCCGTAAGCTAGGGTACGGAGAACCGTAAGCGCGGAAACGGCAAGTCGACCACGCACCGCACCACGGTTCGAGAGTTTGTCCCGAGGCAAGGCGATTACGTTACGATTCCGATTAGTGTGCGTTGCATTAGGGAGTTTCATACAAATTATACTGAATGGCTCGAGTTGATACGGTGACGATCCCTTTCCGAGTTGACACGTTTGCTACGACCTTAATGTTGGTTTAGGTGCTTCAACCGAATAAATTGCCTTAACATTTGAACAGGTATTTTTGCCGTAGCGAAAAATATATCGCTGTAAGCATAAAGTTTTTTAACCCTTTCGTGTCACGTCTAAGTTAATATTGCGTTCAGCTTATTTCTCACGTAATTAACAATCTTTAAATGTATTTTAAGTGCATAAAATATTACCTTAGCCTCACCAGCGTCTAGGTGTTAAATATCGTTGTTAATTAGCATAAAACGTATAAAAACTGACATCTCTTTACACCTGAGGTTTACAGTCACGAATGGTGGTACTAACCATAAAACAAATGTATTTAATGTAGAAATTATTTACTTATTAAGCTATGAATGTAGAGGTTTTATCGCTTATCGTTGAATCTGATGAAATAAAAGTTATGGGAATTATACGATATAGGTCTTACGGTACTTAAAACCGTGGTAATTCGAATGAAATAGCTGTTTATATAGCAATTTAAATTATAATTCAACTGTTTATTGTATTTTTTCAAATGTAGTTGTTGAAAGCATTTTTCTCTCTATTTTTTTCCGTCTAGCCCCCTTTCGCAACGCGCGATAAGGAACTTCGTTCCAATGATAAATCGGCTAACACATTAGTCATTCAGCTAAAACCTTTAAATGCCACACTGTTATCCTTAAAATAACTCCACTCTAATTCATTCATAAATCCTCAGAATGTCACACAAAAAGGTCCATTCTCCCAGCATTTGGACGGCGAAAAAACAAAACGATATTCAATTTGCGAGACGGCGTAACCCGAAAAAACCTATCAAAACATTCGTCTCCGACATTTCGTCAATCACTCCCAATGTTTTCATTCAATTTTTCCTGACAGCCCGTTCGCTCTCTCACGTTCGTCTATTTTTCTTCACAAGAACCCAGTTTTACTAAATTTCAACCGTATATCTTTAACTTTAAAGTTGGAAATGAATTTGAGTGTAGCAATAAGTTTGTTTTCTACAAGTTCGGCAACATAATGCTGGTTGTTGAACAGTTGAAGTGCCTGTTATAACTGGTGTACTACCGCTGACGTCACAACCAAATAATATCTCTCCTTTGTTAGAGTTATCAAAGCGTTTAGCGGGAACTCATTTGTTACATCCAACGTTGAAGCTCCTTCACTTACAAAACAGGTCAAGTATAGTAGAAAATTATCCATTAGTACGGGGACTGTTACAAAGCCTAGGCAAAATGCTTCAAAATCTTAATTAGATGATAATATGTACATGATATTTGAGTAAAAAAGGAACAAGGAAATTAAATTAGGTAAAAGTCATTGCTATCATTCATAGCATATCATATCAACAAGCTGATGACCGCGGCTTTGCTCGCGTGGATGTCAGTTAGCCAATATATACACAAACGTGATAAATTATATACTAAAACCTTCCTGTGGAACCACTCTATCCATTGGTGAAAACAGCATGAAAAACGGTGCAGTAGTTTTTGAGTTTATCGCAAACAGAAAGGCAGACGCGGCGACGTACCTTCTTTGTTTTATTTATGTAATGCTGGCTATTGGTTATGGGTTCGAATTCCATCCATTGCAGTGACGATCTGAACCTACTCGTAACAAACTTTTAGCTTAGCATGAGGAGTTAATAAGAATAATATCTTGGGACAATTCACACACGGCCTTCTGATCCCAAACTAGGCAGAACCTGTACTATGGCAACCAGACAACTGATAAACATACTTATACAACATGTAAAAAAAAACCCCTGTCCGATCCAATAAAGGCCTAAGCGTGGTACAGTTCATAAACCGTCTCACATAGCCGCCTTCTTTGACACAAAGCTGCAGGTAGTAAGTAATTTAATGGCTACGTATGTGTTTGCAGTACGATACCGAATAATAGTGTAAGGGATCGGACAGGGGTTTTGTTACATATTGTATATCAAAAACACAAAATGTTTTATTTAAAATGGAAACACCCATTTGAAATGCGACTGTTTGCTACTAGTAATAATTTTACGCCAGTACTGTACCGAATATAAGGTAATAAAATAAACTAACAATATGTGTGTTGGTTACACAACAACGTAATTTATTTGACAACAATAATATACGTTCTAGTACTGTTCTAGAAAATTTATACACAATTTTGAGTTCATCTCATATTTTATCGTTCTAATGTACATAAATGTTTAAAAATATATATTTTTTTAAAGATTACTAGCAGTGATACAGTCGAGCAATAAAACTGTGCTTTTGTTGCACATAGAATATGAAAATACGCTCTCACTACTCCAAAACATTGCCAAGTTACTTGCCGGCAACTATAACCTAGATAAGAAAATTTGAAACTAACTCAGGGGTTATAAGACTCTTTCAAAGTCTAGAAAAATGAAACTTGATACAAACAAGGATATTTTTTTATCACTGCAATCAATTACAATTAACAACATACACAAATACTACATAATATATATTATGATAGTGCATCTAAATATCTCAGTTACTATACCCCATATGGTAAAGAGGATTACAATAAAGCATACCGTGTACGGTTTCAATCCGGTTCCGGACCGAATGCAATAACGACGGCTCAGTTATTAGTGAATAATTGAAGGTTAGTAACGTCTGATCAAAAGATGCCTCTAAAAGGCATGTTAGGGAAATTAATTGAACTGTTTGAATAGAGATTTTGGACTGTGTGTAGATATGAATGGTTACTCGATAAATCTATATATATAAAACTCTTCCGTTACTGACTGACTGACTGACTGACTGACAGACAACGCACAGCCGAAACTACTGATCGTAAAGAGCTGAAATTTGGCATGTGTGTTTGTTGGGAGGAGTAAGCTACCACTAAGAGAGGATTTTTGGAAATTCCCCCCCAAAGGGGAGAAAAGGGTGGTAAATTGAAAATGTTTATTTCTCAATGGATTCCAAGCGGACGAAGTCGCGAGCTAAAGCTAGTGTTATTATAAACTAGCTGCCCGGACAGACTTCGTTCTGTCATAAGTTAATAGTAAAATAGTAACGTTTTTCGAGTGATCACGTCAACTTTTTTTTAGTATTACCGTTACAGATATACAAAAAAAAAATTGCCGAATTGGTCCAGCCATTCTTGAGTTAATACACCCATTATTCTTATTCATACTTTTAAAATAATCTGTTTACCACAACAATAAATGCTAGTAAATTCGATACATTAGTTTTTTCACTGAAATCACATAGTTTATAAACAAAAAGTTGAGGTGTGGCTGGCTATGAAGTATTTATAGACAATCCTTTTTTAAATATAATAATATAATAACAAATTATTTATAAAACTCACGTTTGAAGTCACCGCAACACTTTTTTTAATAAAACCACAACTCTATGTACCGCAAAACAATAATAAAAAACTATGAGAAGAATTGAAAACTTTATAAGTTTGTAACTCATACAAAGTTTAACAAAGGCGGGTAGATAAAAATCTTTTGCACAAGTTTCTTGAACTTCTATGTTGTAAACTGTTTTACTTAAGGTTTGTAAGTCGACAATCTGAAGTAATTTACAACTTATAGGTACAGGATATGGTCAGTCAACCATACAACATTATTCAATTCATTAAAATTGTTGGTAAAAATTCAGTTATATCACCATTTTGCAAGCATACAAATGATTGTATACAAACCTCGTATGAAAAGAAAAAAAAACCGTATATTGTTTTCTGAGGTTTACGCGAATATTAGGCATTGAAATAAAGGCCCGTGAACATGACACCTGCAAAGGCGCCGAAACGTCGGGAACTAAAATCAAAAATAAACCGCGATAGAATCCGTTTTAAAGTAATTTATTTTAAAAAAATTGAATTTTGTACGAAACAATATTTTTATGAACCAATACAATTGAAGGTTAAACAAACTTACCTGAAGTGAAGTTTGACCGTAATTATACTAGTCGCTGCATCCGAAGAGATTTTGATATTCACTAAGTAGTACTCTCCCATGTACTAGGCATCGAACACAATTTAGAGCAAGAATAAATTAGTGACTACCCTCTTATTCACCCCTCCACAGTAGTTAGTGGGGGCGCGCGCGCTCGCCGGCCTCAGCTGCTAAAGTCGTCATTCTTTTCAGAGAATGATTTTCCTAAAGTGAAAAGGGAACTTAGTTCCACGGGTAGGTTTTTTAAATAAAAACCTCGAGGGGAGGGGGGGAACGAAAATCTCTTCGGATGCAGCGACTAGTATAATTACGGTCAAACTTCACTTCAGGTAAGTTTGTTTAACCTTCAATTATACTTCGTCGCTGCATCCTCGAGATTTTGATATTCACTAAGTAGATGTTCAGAGTTTTAGGAAAATCAATATTCAGTAACAAAAACCGAGATAATTATCCAACTCTTATTGAGGTGCCATCATAATCAGCCAGAATGGCATTGATCCTTAGGTAGAAGAGGTCTATTATATTTTTTTCCAAACAAGTGATCGGTCTGGACCTCCCGCAGCTTTCTTAATTACTATTATAGAAACGCCCCTACGACTGACCGCGGATGTTGATACGTGTCAAGCTCTGCGTGCGGAAAAAGAAACGTTTGTATGATTACTTTCTTGCTTTTTGCAGAACTATCTTGATCCAGCGTGCAGCCGATCGTAGCCGCGGATGCGTTATGTATCGGTTTTTTAACCGCTAGAATCAGTCCTTTAGTTTTATCTGTCCGCCTATAATATGATCTTGTCATGGCTATATAAGCTATCAAAGTTCTACCATACCCTAAAGGGGTTTATTTCTAGTTTATTATTAGAATTATTAGACGAGGCTACAGACGCCCTGGGGTTGAGGTTTTTATAAACAATTTTGTTTTCTATAGCTATATCAATATTAGTTGTATTATCTTGAAGTAGGATATCTTAGACAATGACAACTTAGTTCTTGTTCTTAAAAATGTTAGCCAATGAAATGTCTGTATTCGGATACCACTGGTCAATGAAGTCTGAGACAACAGTATCCAACGTTTCTTGATACTTAAATATAACTTTAAGCAACCTAGTAACATCAGCATCTGGACTAATACGCGTACCTCATACTAAAGTTAAAGTATAGAACGAAGAAAGTATAGAAATATCTAGTATAGCAATCATCAATGCTTTTACGTTGACTGAAGTCCCAAAACCTTTTAATTGCCGAGTGAACACCATAATGCTAATAGTCTCAGGTGTCAACCGTCGCCAAAAAAAATTTACCTCATAAGAGGCCTAAAGAGGGGTAAAGTTTCACCAAAGTGGCTACCGGGTCCTGCAAGAGGACTACAGGGTATGTTTTTCAGGCGTGAAAAAAAAAACGTAAGATTCTGAAGAATGAAGGTCTAAGAGCAAAGAGCCAGGCCTTTTGCTTGGTCAATGGGGAAAAAACCCTTTGTTCACAAGGCCGTCTCGTTAATATTTAACGCAAGCATTTTAAGATACTTAAAAAAGAGGAAGACCAATACATTAAAAATACAGTCTTTCCAACTCTAAGTTGTACGAAGCGAAGATAAAAATACGGCATTTTTCGCAACATTGTTAAATTGTATGTGTGATATTATTTTCGTGCTCGTTTATAAATAAAGGATTTGCCGTCGTATTATTCGTGAATCAGTCGATCTACAGAAGAATTGGTCAAAAGCCCGTTCGAGTTTTCATTATTGCGAGAGACACCCCAATCGATCAAAAAGCATCTGAAAATATTTCTAGTGCGTACTGGTTATGGTGAAATTATTTGAAAGTCTTTATATTTTGTGATATTATTATCCTCCCACCTAACAAAACTAGATCTTAGTTTTTTATAAACCAAAACGTAATCTTAAGCTGGGCATACCAAAGAGCAATCCCAAGAACTTGGCAAACTCTCTTATATGGCAATGAAGTGTTCTAAAGGATATTTCTCATAACTGATAAAACTCCTTGACGATTAACTAAAGGCAACTAAAGTACCATTTTATTTGAATTAATTTCAAAACCCAAAAAGTTCCAAAATAATGCTAAAGTTGGTCGAAAGTCACTCCTTTTATAGTTATCATAAATCTCAAACAGTCTAGGAAACCGACTACCTCTGTGAAAAAATAATAATAATTAAAATCTCTATTATGAGAATAGATTTCAAAAGAGCTATCATTACACAATGTGTCATCCAATTAAATAACTAGGAGATGACCTCGATTTCGCCAGCAAGTTACGAATGGTCTCATAATCTTTATCAAATCAAAGGGCGCAGATCTTGAATCAAAGAGAAAACATTAGAATTCATTAAGTTTATCTAGAATAATGTGCTCATCAATGTTAGCTGTAATAGTGTTGTCTAGAAATGTAAGTTTGAGGCAGTTCTAGTATCCTCCATGTACCTACAAATGATGTTTTTCTAATATTTTATTTAGTTTCTTAAGGTTAAAAAATAAAAGTGACTCTAAACTGTCATCGCCCTTTGTTACAAGAAATTTATGAGAATAAACTGATACGGTTCAAAATTACATTCTTGAACAACTCGCAAGATTTATTAGCTTGGCTGTTTCTAGTTTTATATGTTATATTTCAAAGTGCGAAATAGAAGTCCCAAAACTGTATGAACAAAGGGAACCTTATATATGCGAAAGCACTACCGGATCTTCAGTGACTGTCTCATATATTATCTATAATATAAAACAAAGTCCTGTCGTCTAGCTCGTGAACCGACGGACCGATTTTCATGATCCTTGATTTGTAGGATTCGTCTCCGGCCCGAATAGCAAGATAACTATCAAAACAAAGAAAAAATCTACGGGAATAGAAACGGACGCGGGTGAAACCGCGGGCACAGCTACTATTATAATAATACTGCAATCTAACTGCTTAACATTTTACCGCATAACGGTTACCTCTAACGCTCATACGCCTGTTAGTCTGTGAAGAGGCTAGATTCTTAGCCCCACCCCGTTCGCCTCTCTGGTAGCATGTATCTCTATATTGGCCTTGAGCTGGGCGCTCGAGTTTCTGTGGCAAGTATCTGATGGAATAGGACCGTATGAAGTTGATGGTTGAGGTCCAAAGGTCAGTTTTATTTGTAAACACGATTTTTCTGCAGTTTCGTTTGCCTTGAATCCTTCATCTAGACTCTTGCCAAATAGAGAGACGTCTCTTCTATGTATTTATAGACATAATATTTACTAACCCAGCCTATATTTATTTAATATATTTTTCCTCCTAAAGTAGGTCTAAAAGTAGATAAATGTTCTATTACCGATGATTTCTTTATAATTTCAGTTTTGATAAAGCTAGAGGTGAACTGCGTCACTGCAGCGGTAATCTTTCCCAAATAATTTTGAACCTTTTCTAAGCGTTTGGCTCTATTTTAATATTTTAAATATATACATTTATATCTATATAATTTATTGTTTATGTTGACTCAATGTTAACTCATTGCGATTTGGGTAAGTTACAGGGGCTTCAAGCAGTTTCAAGTTTACCGGAAAGTAAACATTATATTATCAATAAGTCTTCTAACTCCTTCAGTTCATTCAATCTCCAGCTAATATCTTACCCCAACGTTCAGATATCTCATCTCTTACTGTAGGGCCGTCAATCACACAGCGGATACTGCCGAAACTCCAGCTGGGTCCTCATGAGTTTCGCATTGACTAATATAAAGAGTACTAGGTCGTAATCGCAGCACGACACATTAAGTACGAACTTTTAGTTAATAAACAAATAGATCATAATCGCATCGCAGTACGCAACGGTTAAAGCTTCGGTTCTAAACTCCAGCGGGTTTCCCATCAGTTTCGCAATAACTAATCTAAAGAGTACTAGGTCGTAATCGCATCACGACACATTAAGTATGAACTTTCGTCAATAAACAAATAGACCATAATCGCATCGCTGTACGCAACGGGTACAGCATCGGTTCTAAACTCCAGCGGGTTTTCCATCAGTTTCGCAATAACTAATCTAAAGAGTAGGTACTAGGTCGTAATCGCATCACGACACATTAAGTATGAACTTTCGTCAATAAACAAATAGACCATAATCGCATCGCTGTACGCAACGGGTACAGCATCGGTTCTAAACTCCAGCGGGTTCTTCATCAGTTTCGCAGTACAGTAACTAATCTAAAGAGTACTAGGTCGTAATCGCATCACGACTCATTAAGTACGAACTTTCCGTTAATAAACAAATAGATCATAATCGCATGGCAGTACGCAACGGGTGAAGCATCGGTTTTAAACTCCAGCTGGGTCTTCATTAGTTTCACAGTGACTAATATATAGATTACTAAGTCGTAATTGCATCATGACTTGTTAAATACATACTTTCCGTAACTAAACAAGTAAACCACAATCGCATCGCGGTACTAAATAGGTAAAGAATTGGTTCTAATTGCATCAGAACTCTCAAGAAGGTACCTCCGACCGCATTTGCATCGCGGTTCTTTAACGTAATATTATTGGCTCTCCAAGTAAACAATAAGACCTTAATCCTTTATTATATTATGACATAGATTTGCTTATTTGCATTTCAAAACATAATGTTAACAATTAGAATAAATAATTACTTATTTGAAAATTTAAAATAATTTCATTATTTCATTTGTATTGAAAGACAATGAAAAATAACAAAATATCAATTTTGTTTCGCACAAAATACATTGCCTGCAACAGTAGGCAGAACGAAATCCACTCCGGATAATCTTTTGGTTTAACACAACAAACGTGGTAAGGTTAAAAATCTGCAATAATAGATATACCATGCAAATACTGCACTCACCATCAGAGCTGCTATCGTTCTGCATCAGACGACGCTTCAGACGTCGTCGATATTCTTATCTGAATCCTTTATATCGTTGCACTTACACAATACTCACTAATAAATGTAAACAAATGTAAAAAAACGCTTAAGTTTAAAATTGGAGATGTGTCGATGCCCGAACACAGAAAGCGAATGACGACTTTAGCAGCTGAGGCCGGCGAGCGCGCGCGCCCCCACTAACTACTGTGGAGGGGTGAATAAGAGGGTAGTCACTAATTTATTCTTGCTCTAAATTGTGTTCGATGCCTAGTACATGGGAGAGTACTACTTAGTGAATATCAAAATCTCGAGGATGCAGCGACGAAGTATAACTTCAGTCTTATCAGGATAACACTTTTTTTGTTTATAAAACACACAGATTTCAACTATCATTTAAGTTTTGCTACGACCGTCGACGAAAGTAAATAAGCTAACATTTTTATATAGAATTTAAAATATAACAGGTATTTAGAAATATAAATGGATTTTAATGATTAAGTTAATCAAAAGACCTTTTAATACCAATAATGCTGACAGGACAAAAATATAAATTTATTTTTGTAATTTCATAAACAATGCGGCCAGCATTTTTTTTCGCGTGTAGATATACCTATGATTTATTATAATTGTATATTTTTTCTTTATGATTTATTATCATAGAAGTTTATATTAAGTTTGTAAATATTTAAATACAAAATATGATAATTAATTAAAAAATCTCTTTTCACAGTGTTTGATATTTTGTTCAGATTTTTACTGTGAATTTACTTATTTAAGTAGGTACCTAGGTATATAAATTAATGTTAATCAAAAATATATTTATATTATTATTGTGTACTGCAATATTATTACCAAAGACGAAATTCAACTAAAGTTTACCTATTAAGGTTTCGAATACCATCATAGAAATAAGTCAGTAGAGATTACAAATTAATACAATTAGTTCCACCAAAGATTACAATTGACGAAACAAAGGGCTGGATCCGTGTCGGTTCGCATTTGTGAAGACATTAACAAAATCTACCTTTACGTCCAATTTTGTAGAAAAGGGTTCGAGGGCTATCTAGACAGCCTATTTCAAATCTAATTATTTGCTAACGTACCGTAATTAAAGTAGTCCTATGTATGTAAAACTTTGTTAAATGAGTTTTAAATTAAAATGGATATTCCCCACGACGTGGTCGAAAATGTAGGTATACCATTAAGTAAAACGTTTTGTATGGAATTTGAATATTTTTAATTGTTTGAATTCGAATTATAAAAAAAGAAAAATAGCTATTGTTACTCGGTATTTTTACAAAATAATTTTATGTCTCTAAATATAAATCATTTTCTTTTGTTTTCCACGTGAATTTTCATACAAGTTCAGCAATGTAATTCGTCTTGTATTGTGGACAGGAACTTTGAATATTAAAAAAAAAGAAAAACATTAAAAAAAAGAAATTCAACGTGACGTGAAAGAATTTTCTTAACTTAATCTTAGTAAACAAACTTTGGACATGTTCAAAACATACCTAGTTATCTGCTGCTGCTGCGGCTGCGGGTATCCAACAATCCTCTGCTCCTTCTTCCTTCTCCTACACTCACTCTCCACTCTCTTATCACTGTTATCACGTATCGTGTGGTACCGCGGCTGGTAACTCTCTAGTTGCGTGTACAAGCGCGCGCGTGGCGCGGGCGTCAAGCCTCGCTGCGACATAGGGTCCCCGCGTCCGTACTCAGTGGCAGACTGAGCCACACTGGTGCAAACTCTCTCAGCAACCCCTGGCCGCCGCTTTTCCTCGGCGAACGCCACTCGAGGCGGCTTTGGTTGCATCAAGTTGATCTTCTTTTTCTTTGCGGTTGATGTGACGTAAAAGAAGTAGCCATTGCGATCCATTTTCGGGACTGATGCTTTGACCTGTGGATATTTGTTGATGTTAGTCAATATTCAGTAACGTTCAATGATGTGGGAAGGAACTAAAATAATGTATGTGTCTCAATATATCAGCGTTTTCGAATTCAATTGACAAACTAATCAAGTATTTTATTTTTTGTAAGTGTACAGAACGATCAGAGCGAATAAGTATCTATAGGTATTTAATTAAGTACTTATTCAGTTTCAAATATTTTTAGCTCACGTCAGCATAACCAATAATAATAATATGATTAATCACCTCATCACTATATTATTAATGAGACAAAAAAACCGTTTAAAAACCAAAATATTTAACGCAACCTTTCTGCAATAATCTGCTATTTCAGTGAGTTTAAATCGTTTGTAAATATTTTTTCAGTGAAACTCGTCACGACTGGATAGTCTCGTTTGCATATCTGTTGCCAGTACCGGTCGTCATGAAAACAATAGCTCCATTAAAGCGCTTCAAAGGTGTAAAACGAATTCGCTTTTTCCGATAGTCGAATGGACGATCGATGCCTGGCAACCTGATGTATGTAAAGTTTGGGATGTTGACGTTCTTTTTCATCTGGATGTGAATGATAAGTGAACTGTTAGCGAGTCATATCTCAAATAGAATTTATGGAGCAGTTGTGGCCATTTACTTATTAAGTTTTGCGATTTTCTAATAATAATTAATTGTCTAACTTTTAGGTTCGTAGTATTATCGTCGTTTTAGCATGAAGTACGTTTTAATTAGAATATTTAATGGAAAACGTTAAATTTGATGCAAGATGACAATAAAAAGTCGAGGTAAATAATAAAATATCACCGAAAATGATATTTGGTCGTAGGTAGGTATTGAAAAAGATCACTTTGGTGTAATAATACCAGCCTAAATGTCCCACTGCTGGGCACAGGCCTATTCCCATATAGAAGAGAATTATTGATCACCACACTTGCTCATTGCAGGTTGGCACTTTCAGATGCAAATTTTTTGGTGGAATCACAATTTGCCCTCTAATTATCAATGACCGTATTCGTAAGTATCCCGTCAATGATAATTCACTTTCATAAGACAATGTATTTTATATACATACTTCAAAAAATAAAAGGAACAGGATTATTAGCTTAGTTCATAATCCTCATTATTACAGTTGTGTTTACGACTCACAGTTATATTTGTTTGTAATAAGTACTCCAATAAATTCCATCCTTATTTTCTCATTGCTCTAGTTTTATGATGAAAGATAGTTTATGATCTTGATATGACGTCATTACCATTGAAGTATAGAGGTGTATGACCTGTCTTTCTATATTGAAAAGATTAGGCTAAACGTGGGTGTAATTTCTGAGAAGTTCTAAGATGAATAGCTTATCATATACGATGAATGAGAAAATTTTAAAAATTGAATGTTCATATTACCAGTAAACGTACGCACCTAGAGTCATTTAGTTTTAAAGTTAACGTTTCTAAAGCGCCTATTTTAGGTTTACTAAAAATAAAAACATTTTGATTTTTTATTTGATTTGAGTATTTCTTAGCCTATTCATTGAAAATATACGGTTAGTTAAGAATTTAGTTTATTTTTTGCTATTAAGTGTTTATAGGTTTGTTACCGAAGCCGGTGTATTTTTTGTTCAAAAGTTTGGTTATTAGGTAACTTTAGTACAAGAGAAACAAAAAACATTTTGTAAATGTATACTATAATTGCTTTTCCTGTCACGCAGGTCATGAACTACGTCTCATATTCTAACATACCTATTTAGAGAAGAATCGTAAGAACAATAAATGCATGAATCTACGCATTTATAAAAACAAATATATCTTTAATCAAAAGATTTAATTTACTGAATGAAAAACGATAACTCTACTTTAATTCAAGAGATAAATAAGAGCACAACAAAATACCATTAAAGTAGCCGACTACCTACATTGCAGTCTAAAAAACTTCCAACAAAAATACGAACGCAACCTTGTATCTTATAAGTGCATTACGTGATAGTGAACTGCCAATCTCCAGATAAGAATTGAAGAGTTGCCAACAATACTTGATCACAAAGCAATATGTATCGAATTCCTTGAAATCATTTGCACCCTGTCCATTGCCGGCTTGTATCACGGCGATCTCTACATCGCTGTTGCGGGGAAAGCAATGAATCTGACATGCTTCTGCCGCCAATTCACCTTTGTGGGACGTAGGTTGAATAGCGATAGTAGAGACACACGGCCATGAGGGATAGAGAGCGGGAAGTGTTTAAAAAATTATGAAAAATTATGCAGACGAAAAAAAAATTGTAATAAAGAAATTGTGTACATATTATTATGAAATATGTACACGATTTCTATACATTGTGGTCAAATGATGATAAGAAGGAGAACTTTTGGATGAACCCCAAATTGAAATAAAACCACTTTACTTACGGATACGAAAACGGATTCTATCGCTGTTTATTTTGATTTTAGTTCCCGACGCGTCGACTTTTCAACACCTTTACAGGTGTCATGGTATCACGGTAGAATCCGTTTAGGAGCAGTTTTATTTCATTGTCTTGTATTCGCGTAAACCTCAGAAAACAATACCTACTTATGAAGCCCTAAATGTTATCGGGGAGGATTTTTGTTTCCAATAACTGATATTGACTCGATTTGCTCATACATAATCAGTTTTTTTTCAAAACACCACTACAAACCAAAATTACCTAAATCCTAACTTAAGGATCATGCGACCAGTTGTCATAAAAATATGATATTATTTTTCTTCTGCCTACTAAAGGCATTTTTTGCTCACATATCCAAACCCAAGTCAATCATTAGCTTCTGGGGTCACAATCCTCAATCCCCACCAATTGGTTCATCACAATTAGCTCCAGTAAGTATGCATCTGTCACAGCTCACTGCGGAGATGTTATCGCGCCTCCGCCCGCGGCGTCTTTCTGAATGCTAACTGGGCCCTGAATGCTCGCAAAGCACTATCAACGACATCTGTGCCCTATACAAAACGGATCCCCACTTTGATACCGGCCCGCTGGCCTCCAGGTATTTTTCTCTGCGATTTAGATTGCCGTCTGTCTGTATCTAGTGTTTAACATAGCATGTTAGTTTGACATCTGTTTTTATTAGGCAGAACCCTTGTTTATATTCCTAAAATCTTAAAGATTCAAATTTAAACAATTCAGTTGGAGCATCAAAACTTTTACATTTGTGAAGGCATAAAGTCACATGTTTTTTATGTTGTATGAACTAGTTTATTTATGAAAACGCTACCGACAAACTATAACTGCGTAGCTTGGCAGGAGACAAATGAATTTTAAAACATTTTATGTTCATATGAAATTTAAAAAAAATGGTATAGTAAAAATCATGTTAATTTTAGGTGCCTACTTCATAATAAAGGGTTAAATAAAGAAGCAGTTGTTGACCCCATAACATAGAGCAGAACATTATAATTTTTCAAACAATTATATTCTTAACTCATTCAACAATCAAGCCAAATTTGGCATCTAATTAAACTGTCAAATAACCGTACAAAAAGCTTTTAAAATATCATAGAACACAATTACTACACAAACAACTACAAAATCCTTACTCCTCAATAGCTCCAGATATTTACAAAATCACTCGTCTAAGGAAATCCTACGGTACGAGTCAATATTTGGGGGTAGCAACTCCGCACAGAAGACAAAGAAGCTTCGGTTCGCGTAATTGGCATGCACCTTTGATACAGATGCTGTGGCTTATACAACCACAGCCATCCCTCAGGTGGAGTTGAATGAAGTAAACAACGATAAATTAATGCAGCTGAAATTTCTGTACATAAATACTGTAGAGTTGTAGGCAATAATAAGTAATCGTTGCAATTCAATATAAGTACTAGGTGACACGGCAAACGTTGTACTGCCATATTAAACAAATCAGGAGACCTACTTCTCCGACCTACCCGATATGCATACAAAATTCAATACAAATCGGTCTATACGTTTTGGAGGAGTTTGGGAACAAACACCGCGACACAAGAATTTTACATATTAGAGATTAGGTGCATAGTGTAATTTGATATAATAAAGGTAAAGATTTTTTTTTGTTGAAAGCTGATGTCTTAAACTACCAGTCAGATTTGAATATATGCTTTTGCTTTGATAGCTCAACTCTCGAGGAGGGATACTGGCATTAACGTCATGTTACAATGCAATGGTAAACTCTACCAAAACAAAACTACGAGAAAACACAAATAACCATACGAATTTCGCATTTGAGCTCCGCGGTTTCATCTGCGCAGGGGTCCCCCACTCCTGTAAACTACATATTTTTCAGTCAATTTTCCATTGTTCTACATATCTATTCTACGGAATGGAGAGTTATAAATCAAGGATCATGAAAATCGGTCCACCCGTTGTCGAGAGTGATGTAACAAAACCTTCTTTGTTTAATACAGTCTATGCAGATTTCAACTATCAAGTTTGATTTTACTTGTACCATGTTGGTATTTAACTCATATCCAGCGAGTTATCGCGTTTACTGTATGCAAACGTATCAAGTTTGTGAAGGGCGCGATACAGCCGCTTAAGTCCGGAAGTGCAACAAGGCAGCTTGGGATATGAATAAACATCACCGCCGCTGTGTCCGCAGCGTTAACGAAACACACTACATAATTTAGTAGGTAGGTACATTAATCCAAATATAGTAGTATAGGATTAGTGCAATAAAAAATCTAGAGATATTAAAGTCGAAAAATACGTTTTGTATTAATATCGCATTAAAACATTAATAAATTGTGAGTAGTGTAGCAACCTTCGAGTCGAAACGAGATCACAACGAAAGCAAAATAGGAAGTGATTAATGAATGACAGTTTTATTTATTAAGTCACTATAAATGTTCATGTTATCTCTTTATACATCGTTTATCAGAAGAATCGATAACGAGGAGAACTTTTGAATTAAGCTCTAAATTTTATCTGGGAAGAAAATTTTGCCAATAGCTGCTATGGCTTGATCATTTTTAATCAGTTTGTTCCTCAATGTTTTGAGTATCGTAGGTAATTTTGGTTTAAATATGTTTATTTAAACCAAAATTACCTAAAGCGAACATAGGAATAGTTTTTAGGTTTTCGCGGTTTGTATACATAATACAATGAAAGATTAAGGGTCTGAAACGCGTAAGTAATGAGAGGTATAAATACTTATTTTTACTTATCTTTAAGACAAAAATCACGATACCATATTCACATAAAAATATTCATGTAAAATCTTCATACATCGTTTATCAGAAGGATCGATTAAGTAAGTCATTAGCTCACGGTTCTTTGCTCTTAACCTCAAAAAGGAGAGAAACGATTGAGAACAAAAAGGCTCCATCCACAATAATCGCATTCAAGTGTTCGTGATCCATTAATTAGTGACAAGTGAATGCACTTCCTGTATACACCACGAACACAGAATAGTTAACAAATGGAGTGTCATTAAAAGTATACGAACTTTTTTCAACAATTATTTTAAGGCTACCAACTTTTAGTGTTTGATTGGAATATCGATATCACGCAGTATTGCAACTGTATTGCCGTTAACGTGATTTACGCTCAGTTCACAGACAGATTAACGCATGCCCCAATATATCTCTATTTCTGTGTCCAGTGTACGTTTGTAGGTTTTCGAATCTGTAGACAGGAGACAAAATTATTTCAACCGAAACATTGCTAATAATATGTAGCGCTACTATCGATTTTTATTTTCGAGACTTGTAACGATCTCATTGCTGAGTATTGGCCATCCTTATCTTTTTCCAAACCTCTCTGACCACCGTATCCGACAAGATCATCACACAACCTTCGCCATGGTCTTCGCCTTGACCTCGAAGGCAATTTTGACGACCTCTGTGGTCGAGTGGCGTACACACCGGTTTTCAAAGTGTCGCTAGCTCAGAGGTCCCGGGTTCAACCCCCAGACGGTAAAAAAAACAACACTTTTCTACATTGTCTCGGGTGTGGGTGTTTGTGGTACCTTCGTTGTCTCTGATTCCATAACACAAGTGCTTTAGCTACTTACTTTGGATTCGGAGCAATGTATGTGATGTTGTCCACAATTATTATGAAAAAAAAAGAATCTCCATTCGTCAAGCGTCCAATTAAGCATCACTTGCTGATACGTCAAGTGCGAATTTAATACTGCGATTTTTTGTGAACACTTCATTAGTTAACTAATCTGTGTCCGTGTATGTTAATGCATTTCTTGCGTGCGTTTCTGAGCGGCTATGAGCAAGGAGCGACGGCTCTAATGTGTTGCGAGAGTGATTTGCAAGTTGTGTACAATGCAGTGGGTGTTTAGTCTTGTTAATAAATGTGCTTAAATTGCATTGATAAGACTACTTATATTATACAAAAGGTTGGGTGGATAAATGGGGAAAAGATTTCCTTCTGCACTCCGCCTACGCTTTAAAAATAGTGCCTGAATTTTTGAAGCATAGATAATTATTTATTATCGCAGTCTTATTAGCAGTACGTTACCTGGTCAAGAACAATAACTATATAATAATAAATTGAATATTAGTTAGCTTGTAACAACATTTAGGAAAAGCCTACATATAAGATAATTGTTCAAATACTAAAATATTTCCAATTTATGTTAAACGAGGTTTTGCTAACGCGACTCCGCCCTCATCGGTGTCGGTTATAATGGCAAAAAGTACATCACAGGCTTTTTCAAGATTCAAGCTTACTCCATGCCAATTTTTATCAAAATCAGTTGAGCAGTTTCAATCGCTGCAAAAACGCAATAGATTCATTACTTTTGCATTTATATTTAACTAGCTGCGCCCCGCGTTGTTACCCGATATTAGCCAATGTTAATCCAGATGGTCAGGTCCTCCATAATAAATTTTATTAAAATTGGTTTAGTCGTTTGAGCGTGAGTGGTAACAAACACAAGTGCTTTAGCTACTTAGGTACTTTGGATTCGGAAATATAAAAAATATGGATCATGGTCATATACGTATAACATTAAACTTTTTTATTATTAAAAGCAAAATTTCAATAAGTAAGTACATAGTTGAGCGTTTTTTTTTTTCATTTTTTTTTAAACGTGTCACAAAGATTCAAATCACATGCACAAAGAACACCCAGACTTAGAACAAGCATTTGTGGATCACACAAATGCTTGTCCCATGAGGGGATCGAACCCCAGCACGTCGCACACAGTGGTAATTAGCGTAGTGACCTATACCACTCGGCTATACGTGCAGTCTAGTGTAGGTTGACTTAAACCTACACTATACTATTCGTTAGCGCACCGTAACACGTTACAGTAAGCGGCTATAGTACAAAGTTCTAAGGCGGTATACGTAGGCGGTAGGCCCCTTATACCCACATACGGACTCTGATACATTAATAAATCAATGTGAATGTTTCAATTCAATCTGTACGATATACGGAGTCAATCAGAAATTCAGTTTACATGTTACGTACTCAAAGTGTGCGAATATGTAATCTATATGTTAGTACCTAGTACCTATTTTCCATCAAGTTTGCAGGATGAATTTAAAATTTTTCTTTGTTTTGTAAGCTTGTAGACTATTTATTTATATTTTTATTTAAGCCTCTTTAATTCCTTAGTTTAAACATTTTTTTTCTTGAATACGTGTAATGACGAACAATGGTAAACTTATCACATTCGATGCGGTTTTTCTAGCAGTGACAGTAAAAGCTAACAAAATTATTCAGAAAAAAATATGCTTTTAAATGTTTTCATAAATTTTAATATGTTTTTTTTTTATGGAGTGCTTGTCGGTTCTTCTCCATAGGAATGACATTTTGGAACCTTGCAATTAGAGTTATTTTACGTTTCGAAAGGGCTAACATGAAATAAGATTAAGCTTTAATCCTACTAATATTATAAATGTAAAAGTGTGGATTTCTGGATGTTTGTTACTCACGCAAAAACGTCAGAACAGATTTGGATGAAATTTGGCATGCATGTAGCCTGTGACATGGAAAAGAACAAAGGCATAACTTTTATCCCGATTCCTTTAGTAGTTCCCGAGGGACGACCCAATTCTGAAGTCGTGGGCAGAAGCTAGTACAGAATATTTGAAAAAATATCCACTTATGAAACCACAAATATAAACTAATTAACTTAAGTAGTTATTTCACATCTAGAAAAGAAAGGAAAGCATGATATTAAGAAACATTTACAACACGTAAGAAAGTAATTAGGACAGCTTAATTAGAACCTTTTGAACGTAATTTGGTATGTTGGTGTTTACCTAATAATAAATCTATACAAATAAAAATGAATCGTGCGAACAAATGTGGTTTAACCGCATTACGAACGACTGCACCGAATTGGATAATTATTTTTTATATAAAATCAAAAGGAAACATAATATAATCTCCATTTATATACATTTTTTGAATTTCAACATAATTTGAACCCCAACAAAAAAGTTCCTTCTCAGATTACAACAATTACAAAAATTTAACTCGTCCAATTACCGTAGTCCTTATTTGCCGTAGCTATGAACGCACCGCTACGGATTACACTTGTTAAATTGAACTCCCTTTGATCGTATGTTATAACGTTTGGTAGGTACCTACACACTAAAAACGAAAATACGTACAAATAAAAGTATACTTATTGAAATTTTATCTCATCAAAGAAATAATAAGGTAAAAAACTACAAAGTTAGAGAAATAAATAAATCCTTACATAATAAATGTGGACAACATCACATACATTGCTCCGAAACCAAATTAAGTAGCTGAAGCACTTGTGTTATGGAGCCAGAGACAACGGAGGTACCACAAAAATCCAGACCCGAGACAATGTAGAAAAGTATTTTTACTACATTGACCCCTTCGGGATCGAACCAAGGACCTCAGAGCGACACCTTGAAAACCGGTGTATAACCCACTCGACCACGGAGGTCGTCAAACGTCATTACAAATTAGTAACATACGTGGTTTACTACGAATGTTACAGAAATCGCTCACTTTAAAAGCTTTATTTTTTTTATGTTTGGGATCCTGATATAGGCCTCGGATCAATTACCGGATTCGCATGCATTTGGCTGCAGGTTCGAACGCAGGCAAATACCAATATGACTTTTTCAAAGTTATATGTTCTTTCTTAATCTTTCTAAGACATCATTGACAAATTTAATGGTGAATGAAAATATCATGAGGAACCCGGTTTAAAAAATAATGATTCTAAAATCACCAACCCGCAATGTACAAGCGTGGTGATCAATGCTCATGATTCCTTCTCACTATGGGAAGAGGTCTGTGCCCAGCAGTGGGACGTTTATAGGCTGGTAGTAAATATTATCCTGGGATACTTTATTCTAAAACTGATAAGGGTTTAAACACAAACATGTCAAAACTTGGTAGAGCAAGATTTTCATATCCAGATAATATAACAATCCTACTAACCAGGCGATACAAAGTCTAGTCTCGCACCAAACCTGAAGCGGATTCAAATAAACATCCCTTAGGGACTCCAACCAACGTAACCAAGCGCTAATCGAGAAGTCATTTTCTTCATCTAATTCCCTGAAAGTAACTCAAGACACTTACGACTCGGAAAATTACTGTGAAGTGGCTCTAATGTGCTGAGTGACTTATTAACTGCGGTTTGCGTTAATTTTCAATTTGCGCTCATGTCGGCAGCTAGACGGGTCTAAGTACTACATGAAAGAAGCTTCTTACTACCGCCTTCACTTAAGACAATTGAGAGTTGATTGGTACGTGCACTTTATTGTTGTCTTTTCTGATATTAGAGGTTCTGTGTAATATTTTATTGTTTACTTTGATTTTTTTTGTTTTGAAACGTCGGGAATCAAATCCAAATAAAACCGCTTTAGAATCTGTTTTAAATAGTTTTATTTCAATTTTAGTTCGGTCTATCAAAGCATATTCCACGATCATATCCCAAAATGTTGCAACAACCCAACAGCCAAGCTAAGTGACCCATCCAACCTCTCTAGTACATAGATCAAAGTTAACGTGATGCATGCCTTAAACGTGAGGGTTAAACGCAAGGGTGAAAACAATAGAAGAGTAATCAAGTCTGGCACCAGAACCCTGCTGTGGCGACATTCTGTGGCTGGTGATCAATACGGCATGTGTCAGCACTAATTAAAACCAGATAAAGCTTCAGGCCTAATATTTTCTTACAGAATTCTTTAATGCAATGCTTCCGTTAAAAAATTATTTCTTCCTTTGAATAATTTTGATTTGATTTTGACTGCACGGATAGCCGAGTGGTATAGATCACCAAGCTAATTACCACTGTGCGCGACGTGCTGCGGGTTCGATCCCCGCATAGGACAAGCATTTGTGTGATCCACAAATGCTTGTTCCAAGTCTGGGTGTTCTTTGTGCATTTGATTTGAATATTTGTGGAACCCCCCGAGACACAAGGATTAAATTATTTTGAAGAAAAACATAAAACATATCAGTTGCTTACACAGGTTGCTTTACACCAGCTCAACTGCAAAAAATCTACAGAGTGCTTCGAGAAAGGTTTAGAGATTTTGATCACGTGCATTAAGATCTATTAGCTTGTTTAGTTTAGGACATTTGTAAATAAAAAAAACATGGTCAAAAACATAGTCGCAGACTAAGATTTTAATTTATTGATTAATTGAAATGTGTCGCCTGAGGATTATTTATTACAGGAGATTCAATAAATTAAGTTTAGCATATTTTACAGGAATTTTAGACAAAGGGCTTTGTTGTCAGATTTGCAACTAAAAGAAAATAAATATTGCATTGCTTTGTACAGTGTGTGACAAAAACCGGTAGCGGAAACGGAACCGGAATGCCCAATCCCACTCCCGAATATGGCAGCGTCACCACCTCATAATGTTGAGAGGGGACTTAACAACACACCATATTCTCTAGTACAGGGAATATTTACGGACTGTGATTAAATAATATACAAGACTTATGATTTAACCTCCAATGAAGATAAGTTTTTGAGGTTAGTACTGAGGTTTCCACATTTTTTATGATTACTAGCAATGGTATATAGGTTCTTGTTAACCCCTCGTGCTAAGCTAAATGCTTGTGATACGAGAAGGTTCATGCCGGCAGAACAATGAATTGGATTGGAACTCACAACCACAAATGATCGCAAGTGCGATGCCCTAGAAATAAGGCTACCACCGCTTCAATTAAAATTAAAATACGATAAACATAAAATAGTTAGTTATAAGAACGGAGTTACGGATTTTAATGAAAGAACACTTTCAGCTGCGAATTATTTGAGAATTTAAGAACTTTAATCATTTGGACCTACGTTAATATGGATTTAGTCTTGTTGTTCACAAAGGTGTTGGTAAAATAAATTAACATGTAATGACAAGCGTCTCTCTTCGGCAATCACAGCCCCTTCATAGAGAATACGTCAGAAATACTTGAAAAAATCCTCAAGATCAATGCATCAACGTCATCTTGGCTGTTTATTATCGTAGCCCCCTACAAAGGCGGGGCAGTATTAATCTTCCATTGAGACAACCTGCGGATTGGGCCCGGCGCCCCATAGAGTTTGCATCCAGATTTCAGCCCTATTCTTTGCACGATTGTTCTCTGTTCTGACATACGGACTTGCAGGATCACCAATAATTCTATCAACAGATTCATGATCTTGTTACAAGGAATTTGTTAAGCTTGGCAAGTCACAACATTTTATTATACTTTCCTGATCAATCGTAAAATTAACTAGCAGTTTGGAATTTTAATTGACGTGTATATCATTTATAAGTTTGAATTTCATCAAAATAATAACAAAAGGTTGATAGGATTTAATAAGTATGAAAGGATTGCTAAAAGTTCCACATGTTTGACAAACTTACCGACAGTGTATCACACGAACGCAAGGAATCAACCCTCCGGTGTTCCTCCAAAGTGCATTTTATAAGTGATTTCTTTTATTACTAAGCACGGACAAAAAACGATAGAAAAATCGATATCGACTGAAAAGTGGTGTTTTACGACGTAAGTTTATGACGCCATGAAATAGGGATTATTAAATTAATGCGTCTCATGGCTAGGACTCAGATTATGTTTTCAAATTGGCTGTATACAGACTTGACATTAGGCATATAAAGTTATCCTACGTGGAACAGTGGGTGGTTATTGTTAAATCAATACTAATATTATAAGCGGCGGTAGCCTAATGGCTAGGGCGTCGGACTTGCGATCAAGTGGTTGCGGGTTCGAATCCCACCCATTACACTACCGACGAGAACCCACTCGTAACACAAGCATCTTAGCTTAGCACGAGGGGTTAACGAGATTACTAGTAATGTGCGACCCACATTGCTAGAAAAAAGAGGAAAAATTTGATTGTTTGTTTGTTTGCATTGTATAGGCTTTGAATCTACTGAACCTATTTGAAAAATTCTTTCACTGTTGGGAAGCTACAATATCCCCGAGTGGTAAGATTAAGGCTATATAACATTTAAAAAAAAAACTGTTGATCCGCGGGCGAAGCTGTGGGTAATAGCTATTTATTATGAACTAGCTGTTGCCCGCGGCTTCGCTCGCGCGTAAAGTTAAGAGTAGTAAGTAGGTAGTAAAGGATAGATGGATGTATTCTGTGATTTTCAAAGTAAGGCGCATAAATTATATCTTTCATAAAATATTATGGCGTCAAGATAATAATAAGATAATGTGGAAAACATCACATACATTGAGTTTGGATAAACTTTTAAAATGGTGACAAATGTTTGGTCAGACAAAACTTGAGAATCATTAACACGAAAAGACGAAGAAGAGTCACATACATTGCTCCGAATTCAAAGTAAGTAGCAGGATTGTGTTATGGAATCAGAAGCAACGAAGGTACCATAAAAATAATACCTTCCAACCCCTATTTCACCATCTTAAGGCGTAGATATCTAAAATCGCAAAAATATGTTTTCATTTATTTCTTACCAAAAACCCGAATACCAAATCTTATGTATCTCTCTTTGAAAATGACGAATATCGTAAAAAAACTTCAAACTCCTATTGCACCCCCTTAGAGGGTAGATTTCTAAAATCTCGGAAATACGTCTTATTTATTTCTAACTCATAATCCTATGAAATTTAATGTGGCTATCTATGAAAACTACACAATTCATATACCTACAAACTTCCAACCCATATTTTACCCTCTTAGGGGGTAGATTTTCAAAATTGCTGAAATCGTCTTTATTTATTTTTATCGAGAAGCCCGTATACGAAATTTCCATACAAACTTTCATCCCCTATTTAACACCCTTAGGGGTTGAATTTCGAAAAATCATTCCTTATTCCTTGTCTACATTAAATAGGAAACCTCTGTGCAAAATTTCAGCTATCCAGGTTCAAGGGTTTGGGCTGGGCGTTGATGAGTCAGTCAGTCAGGCCTTGTCTTTTTATTTATACAACATGTAACAAAAACCCTGTCCGATCCCTTAGACTCGGTATTATTCGGTATCGTACTGCGAACACATATACGTAGGTATTAAATGGATTGGAGATTATTTTTTTTCCTAATTGAAAATAATTAAATCAAAATAAAAACTGATCCAAGGCAACAGCAACACTGACCGCTCCTCAAAGTTCATGTACTTACTACCTGTAGCTTTGTGTCAAAGAAGCCGCCTATGCGAGACGGTTCATGAACTGTACCACGAATACGCCATTATTGGATCTGACAGGGGTTTTGTTACATGTTGTATATAGATATACCATCGTCATCGAAAATCAGCCCTAAACTGTTACCGCCTTCACCGCGTGAAGGTTATGCTATTTTATAATTATACAGTGTAATTAGTGATAGCTTTGATTCCAGGTCAGATGTTTAAAATCTTCGATTTTTATAAGTGAACAGGAAATGCCCATCAGACCGAACAACTTTTGCTTAGACGTCATTCCTATATGTGTTATGGTGTAGCCGGGCTCTTGGAGTTCGACAACAGGTGTTCCAGATCTTGAATTTTTATACGTCAACAGAGAGTGCTCATCAGGCTGAACAACTCTTGCTAAGACGTCATTCCTACATGTGTTATGGTGTAGCCGGGCTCTTGGAGTCCGACAACAGGTGTTCCAGATCTTCAATTTTTATACGTCAACGGAGAGTGCTCATCAGGCTGAACAACTCTTGCTAAGACGCCATTCCTATATGTGTTATGGTGTAGCCGGGCTCATGGATTTCCACAACAGGTGTTCCAGATCTTCAATTTTTATATGTCAACAGAGAGTGCTCATCAGGTTGAACAACTCTTGCTAAGACGTCATTCCTATATGTGTTATACTGTAGCTGGGCTCTTGGAGTTCCACATCAGGTGTTCCAGATCTTCAAATTTATTCTCTCAGCAGAAAATGCTCATCATGTGGAACAATTTTTGCTATGGTACCATTTTTGTATCTCTTATAGTTTAGCTGGTCTGTTGCGGTTCTGCATCAGGAATATACTTTTCCGGGATAAAAACTACCCAGTGTGGTGCCTAGGATATTAAGGAACAATTATACCAAGTTTCATCGTAATCGAACCGGTAGTTTTTGCGTGATGCCTGAACAAACAGACAGACAGACAGACAGACAGACAAAAATTTTTTTAATCACATTTTTGGGTTCGGTGTCGGTCTAGTAACACCCCCCGCCATTTATTTTTTTAATACTTTGAATGTACAGAATTTTCACTTCTACAGATTTATTATAAGTATAGATAAAGAAGCAATAAAATTGAAAGTATACTTATCATCATCATCATCATATCAGCCATAAGACGTCCACTGCTGAACATAGGCCTCCCCCAATGACCTCCAGATTGGCCGGTCGGAAGCGACCTGCATCCAGCGGCTTCCTGCGACCTTTATCAGGTCATCTGCCCACCTTGTGGGTGGACGTCCTACGCTGCGCTTGCCGGTACGTGGCCTCCATTCGAGAACCTTTCTGCCCCATCGGCCGTCAGTTCTACGCACTATGTGCCCCGCCCACTGCCACTTCAGCTTGCTAATCCGTTGGGCTATGTCGGTGACTTTTGTTCTTTTGCGTATCTCCTCATTTCTGATTCGATCCCGCAAAGAAACACCGAGCATAGCCCTTTCCATAGCACGCTGGGTGACCTTGAGCTTTCTTATGAGGCCCATAGTGAGAGGCCACGTTTCTGTTCCGTATGTCATCACTGGTAACACACACTGGTTGTAGACTTTCGTCTTTAGGCACTGAGGTATTTTGGACGAGAAGACGTTGTGTAGTTTCCCGAACGCTGCTATACTTATATTCATGTTTTTTTAGGTGAATGTTTGGACAACTGTTAAGTGATGTCCACTGCATCAATATCATGATAGCAAAACCAAGCAACAAGGATAGTTTTAGCCTGATGTAAAACAAAACGATCGAGCTGTAAAACATCATCCAAAGAAAATCATTAGAAAGCTACTAAACACGTCAGAAAAGTTTTATTTATTCATTTTACAATATCATCTTGAGCATGGCAACATCCACGATATAACTCAATATTTGGGCAAGTTTTATTCTTCTTTTTTTTGGGTTATGCTGAAACGAAATTTATTTTGCATCATGCTGCCAGTTATAAAAACAATATTTTTTCTCCACGAAAACAAAAATGTTTTCTACTCTTTGATAAAATTCGCGGCGCACTGAAACCAAGTACTTTTACGACCGAGACAGGGTTAGAAGCGAAGACTTCTCTCAATCCGCGTATTTACTTAACAGCTTTTTTATACAGAACTAGAGCTTGATGCTTCACGGCTTACATAATGGTTGGCGTGGCCTTGATAAAGGCCACGTTTGGCCTCATTACACTGCTTCTAGTGGTAGGATCAAGTATTGTGCAACTTTAACTGATACTGATGAGGTTGGCTCAATGGAATGAATTGCCATTTTATATTCCGAAAAATTTGAGTAGGTATAACTGTTTTACTTTCGTAAAACTTTAAAGCTTGATTGGCTGGTAAGAAAATAAATGAGGTCGAATAATAAATTCATTTTCAAATATTGTTCGAGTACCTGAAATAATGGTATCTATAAATATTTTAAATATGAGACAGAATTGCGGGACGTGAAATATAATATGACGTGAAAATATACTTTGAATGGGCACTTGTGGCTGCTACTACTCAATTTACAACATTAGGTATTTGCTATTTTAATACACTTATATGAAATAAAAATATAAAAAACTTGACAACAAAACAATCCTACATGAAAAAAAAGCAACAAAATAATTGAAGCAAAGAAAAATATTTGGAGAAATAATTCTAAGATTGATTCAGTGTAAATATTTCATAATCTATAAGAAGCGAAATGAAACGATAATAATACATACCTATATCGAAAGAGAATTCTGGTCTCTTGTGTAAAATTAATATTGAAACAGCGATAATATCAATTCTATATGAGACAGCCAACGGAAAATTTATTTAAGGTGATATATTTGCTTTGTCTAAAGAATTTCCACGTGTTTTCATTGCAGAGGTTATTCAACTGTGGGTATTATCAGACTTTATTATTTTAATACGGTTATTTTCTCCATTATTATATTTGGTAGCAGCTATTGATATTATTATATGTCGAATATCATCCATTTATAAATATGAATTATGATATTAGACCACTCTCTCAATATTGTTTTTCTAATCAAGATGATTCAATTCATCGCACAGAAACAGGAGCTCATATTGCACTATATTATTATATGAAGCATTATATAAACAAAGCAACAGTAAGCCAAAACTAATTAATAAGATTATTGTCTATCACAGCCATCGTATAATGATCCGTTGATCTCACGGTTAGAAAAAAAGTTCTGTTCCGTGATTCATCTGCTTTAGTTTTTTTCCAAGTTATGTTGAGGTCTGCTTCTAGTCTTATCTGTATCCCATAGTAGCACTGGTTGTCAGAGTTGTAATGACTGAACGACTGTCCAAGGATCACTGTATGACAATCGGGATCAACGGCTCAACGTAATTTCTGAGGCACGGAGGGGTCTCGGTATGTTTAGAAATGGTAACCCATCCACGGACTAACGGCAGCGAGCGGAGCTTAACTTTTAGACTATAAAATTACATGTTCTACTAAATAAAGAAAAAATCTCAGACAATCGAATTCCCAGACTTTAATTCAGATTTATTAAAAGTAACAATTAACATCAAATGAGTCAGTCTTTATTAGCAATTGGCAGACATATATCTGTCTCTTTCTCTCTTATATTCAAATGACAAAAAAGGAGAAATAGCGTTGCCGTCGAGTTATTTCGCATTGTTCTGTGTTCCCGTATTGTTAATTAAATGTACTTCTGACAAACAATTCTGAGACTGTGATTCGAAAGTTCATAAAGCGTGTGGTGCTTGTCATTGTTTGTATTCAGCTTGTTATATTATTGTAATTATTAGTCATGTATTCTTAACTAATTATAATGATAAACTAGAACGCGGTTGACAGTCTACTCATCTTTTATCATTCATCTATCTTCTAAATATATAAAAATGAAACCCGTTTTCCGTTGTCACGATATAGCATGAAAACGGCTTGGCCGATTTGGCTGATTTTGATCTTGAAATGTTTGTGGAAGTCCAGGGAAGGTTTAAAAGGTGTAAAACATAATTAATAAGTAAAAAAACTGTTCCTAAACTCGAGAATTACCTTAATTAATTTACTTTTGACAGAACGAAGTCTGTCCGGGCAGCTAGTGAATAATAAAAAGTTGTATTAATAATAAATAGTAGTGAGAGTGACGGGCTCCTGGCTATGTGTTAGCCGTAAGGTTTGACCGATAATAGAGGTGCCGTGAAATGTCGTGGATGGTTGACCACTTGCAAAAGTACCGAGACCCCTCCGTGCCTGCATGCCACTGTCAGACGTTGATCTTTTAGTCGTTAAGTCACTACAATTCTGGCAACCAGAAAAGTGGGTTGTCGATGTCAGATGGCGGTCGCTCCATGTAAAGTACGGTATTCAGCTAAATCCGGTAAGACTGGAAGCCGACCCCAACACAGCTTGGAAAAAGGCTAGGGCCTGGCCTTTTCTCTAGCTAGCCCCTAGGCAGAAGAACATCCATGATTCACGCGAGCGAAACCGCGGGCATACACTAGTATCTATAAAAAGTTCTCAATTGATACAGAAAAAAAACAAAATACAACTTTTTATTATTCCTATAAAGAAAACTCAATTTATTTTGCACTTAATAGATCTGACTTGACTTTACTCATACGTATAAAATGAAATAATTTAAGAGCATTCTTCACATCGTACTTCAAAATCACCTTTCATATTTCGTCTGCGATAATCAATATATAAACAGTTAAGTATACAACAGATGTAACTAAAGGTATACGTGTATAGGTAAAAAGTTTCGCTGCATCCGTAGTATTGCCAACTAATTCCATGCTCGTCAATCAATTAGGGAACAGTTTTTGTTCTCCACCAGGTGTCGACTGGCACAGACTAATAAAATAACAGACGCGGTTTGTAATATTACACAGATTTAGACGAAAGTTTCAGAAATTATTTCATTTTTACTACTACTTAAGCACTTATCTTTTGTTTTTTGAGGTATACGCGAATTTTAGAAATTGAAATAAAACTACTTTTAAACAGATTATATCACAGTTTATTTTTTATTTTAGTTCCCGACGCTTCAACGACTTGATGGCCTGACAATGACACCTGTAAAGGCCAGTTTAAAAGTAGTTTTATTTCAACTTCTCCTTTGGGTGAATACACGAACCTAACTTAAAGATCTCATGCTGTCTCTGTTACTCTAAGGTTTAATATTTAGACCGATCGAGTTTTAAGGACGTCTTAAAGTTTAGCGTCCTTTAAATATACGGGTTTGCTTTCGTGTGATGCATGGTCGCAAAACTTACCTGAATGTTAAGGGAATTTAGTATTTGCCCGTAATGTTACGTAGGTAGAATAAGAAGCGAGTTCGTCTGCAGCTATTATTGTTTATTCTAAGTTATTAAGACCTTCCCCAAGTTTGTTTCTGCTCCCCTTATTTGCTCAGCCTAATTTCTTCTTATAGGAAAAATATTATGGTGTAGAGAGTTCTGATATGTCTTTACATATGCGCATATATGTATTTATGGTCTCTTGTACTAACAATGCTTCTATTGTTTTTATGGCTCTACTGTTTTTTATCTTTGTTTTGGTAGTCTGAGTTTTAATTTTGCGTTAGATTTTACTGGATGATGACAAACCAAATTGGACAAACAATTTTTTTCTAGGGTTTTTATAATTTTTATCCCTTATTTACCTACCGTTAAAAAGGTTTAATTTAGGTACGTATTTTAGATAGTTTCAAAATAAACTTTTTAGCGTAAACTTGGATTTTTCACAGCAAATTTTCACCACAATTACTCTTCACTAACAGAGTCCGCTATCCTGGAAGCGCAAAAAGTTTTAAGTTCACCGAGTTCAAAAGTCGGACGGTAACTGTTTAGTGAATATTTATATATTACAAAAAACCTTAGAAATCCAGCATTTTAAATTTACTGAATCCATCTCAATTCCTAAATCCAAGACTTGTCATCACAAATCAACGTCATACACACACGGTGGAAGTTATAATTGGGAAGGCAATCAACAAGACAAACTCTGATTAATTAAACATTGTCGCAAATTAAACATCCGACGATGAAGAATAAACTGGGGAGGGTGGGAGGGTGGGTCCCTGATGCGGGCTGATAGTATGGTAGATAGCAGGAATGACTGGAACGCTTTGTCAAAAGTTTTGTAGGGTCAAGATAATACATCGTGCCTAATTAGGCGTAAAAGCGATAATGGAGACGGTTTGAGGCAAGTGTGACATGATATTGCAGGAATGGGATGAACGAAAATTCTCGTATCTTTTTAGGAAAATTTTGTTTCATGATATGAAGGATCATTGTATGGGGTACGGCAAAATCAGTGTTTTTCATATAAATATTTACTACATCAATATAATCGAATCACTGCATACAGTAACAAATCTATCAGCACTCTCCAAAGACTCCGCTTAAGACAAAATATATCAATAGCAAAAATGTCTTCCCCAACTAAACCAACATTCCCATAGAACGACAGGGGAACACAAACGCGTCGACACATAATTTTTCAATTTGCCCAGTTAAAACGTTTTGGAGATTGATTAATAAATCTCCCTGCATTGGGGGTGGATTATCGAGTTAGCCCCGCACCCTCAGTCGCCCTTCCGAGAAATGTGCATGATCTCAGATGTTTATCGTGTTTATATGTATAGCTATAAATGCTAAGCCGAGACAAATTAGGGAAGCCGCGGGTGTTCTGAGCTAGGACGTTTCATTGATATTAATTACTAGTCTTGTTCATTACATTTTAGGTCTGGGCTTTTGTGTACCTATTTTAGGTAGTGTTTTAAAACATTCTTATCAATACCTTAAAATCTTATATTGTAAGGTATTCAATGGAATTTAAAAGTTAATACACAGTACTCTTGCTCTTATCCTGTCTTTATAATTGAATCTGTTTCATCTTCTGCCTTGTCTTCTCCTGTGCGTTTTTACTATCTTTCATTTCAAAAGTTAAAATATAATGTACTTCACTTCATTCCTATAACTATCTTCAAGTTTAAATATAACAACGTTTACAGAAAAATCATGGGTCCTAACATTCCTTAACAGGAATGCATGTACATAATACGGTCAGAAGCAAACTTGATAGTTAACAGCGCAGTATCAATAGCTGAACGTGTACAAACGACACAAGCCGTCGGGGTCTAGAATTACGTTACCGAATCGTTACGTGCCAAATAAATTCCGGCTCTTTGAACACCCTACTACGGAACCGCGATCAGTTGCTCTAATGTTTCGGGGATTTTATTTACATGTAAACAGTAATAAAAAGAGGACTTTCCGTTGACTTTTATTAAATGAATGTAAAAATGTGATGCAAAATCTAAACAGAAGAATATTTAATTGCGTATGCAACCTGTATAAATGGCAGAACACGCATGTTTTGCAATGTTGTCAAACCGTATGTGGATATGACATATCACAAAATTAGCTTATCATTTTATCTGTCCATAATTCTTTCCAAACATAAAATAACCCCCCAATGCCGTCACTAACATTTATCCATGAAGCTCAATAATCAACATCTATTTGACAATACGTAACATTAGAAGCAAACCTATCAAGTATATCATACAAACACCTGCTCTCATTGAATTTACACAAAACCTTAGTAGGGGAAAGTACCCCTCGTGTAGATTTAGGTGCAAGTATGCTTGTGGACACTGCACTTGTGCCGGACGCCCCGCCACGAACAATATGGGTCCGACGCCGGACATTTGTTCGATCATATCGATATCAGATAACAATGTCAGATCGTTACGATTATTATGATTTTTGTTTGCACTGTTTTTATGGCTATTGTCGTTCAGGTGTTGATTTAGGGATTTAGTTACATGTGTTGCATTGTTTGTGGTTTCACTTTTGTGAGTACTTTTCCATACTTTCGTTACAAGTATATTCATAAGTGCATTTTGATTGGTATTGTTGAATCGACTAGAATTCTTACCACTTAATTATCACGATATTATTTTTAATTAAGTGAAGACTACTTATATACATATAGTATAGATAATTACACTATATACCTGAATTATGTTTTTAAATAATAAAAAAAATGACAACTTTAGGTATTCAAACAAAATAGGTCAACAAAAAATATATTACACCAGATTTCAGATATATTATACCTACGTAAAGAAATAACTGATTCTAAAACACCAGTAGGTATGTTTACTGGGAACAAAACATTAGACCTTCGAATTTGAATGCTGGTACAGAGATACAGGTAATCATTTCGAGTGCTGTCACTTCTCAGGTGTTGGCCATCACCAGAGGCGAGGGAGCTTACCGAGGCTGACCATCCCGAGGGGGATCAATGGAATATTAATTGCTTTTAAAGAGGCACAGGATTATGCGAATAATTGGACCCGTTGACGGCCGCCGCGTGATCGTTTATTCATTGCTTTTCCCGCAATAACTTTATGTAATAGAGCGACGAATTGTGCAGATACATTTGTATGTCGAGTTTAGATAATAATATGTTACTGTAAATGCAGTGCACAAAATTAAACTATCGGAAATATAATTACAGTAGCAGCAGCTTTGCAATAACCAAGAACATTCACCAATACCCAGAGACCACTGCAGAATAAATTTTCGATTAGAATGAATGACAATCACAAATGCTTATTTGCATTGGAAATTTAAACAGTTAGGTCTTGGTTTAGATAAAGTACCTACGTGCAGAAGTATAGAAGAAATATTGAATATTTCATCCAAAATAACACCAAAAAAGTTACTGATAAGTATTTAATTGATAAGATTGATTTTCAAAAATCATTAAGTTTTGTCTATCTACTAAGATTATAAAGCTGAAGAGTTTGTTGGTTTGGTTGAAAGTGCTAATCTCAGGAACTACTAGTCTGATATGAAGTCTTTTTTATGTTGTAATGAATTAACTGATACCAAAAATTATTTATCCATTTGAATGTTATATTATCCCTGAGTAACAACGGCTAAAATTAGGAAGCCACAGGCGGAGTTGCAGGCAACAGCTAGTATGATAGCAAAATTTAACTAATACAACATTAATAACGAATAAACAACACATGCACCCGTTAAATTTGACAAATCACACCAAATTTCGTTCGACATTAATAAATGTTCAGTTATTTCGTATAAGTACGCAAAAAATCACCCTATTCGGCGTAGAGAATAGGGCTCACAAATGACGCGTGGCTTTCAATTAATTTATCAATTAAATTGACCGTGACGTGTGTCGTCAACGAGGCATCATGGGGTTCTGAAAACTGACGGGATATTTTCATTAGTATGGTAATGACAGGTAACGGTACAGCCTTTCAATGAGCTCATACATTTTTCAGTTAGTATCGTTTTTACTGACTTTCCATTTCTTTGGGTGCATTTAAATATTTTTCTCTTAATTCTAGATGCTATCTTGTCAAGTCAATGTCGTATTGGCTGATTTATTTTATTGATTTCTTTTACACTAACCAGTGGTTAGGTACATAGTCGAACTAGATGTAAAAGAAAAGGCATTTTTTATAAATTAATTGAATTAATAAATTGTCAATGTGCTAATTCCCAGTTTATTTTTTTTAAACGCATGTTTTATCGACAGTTGTGTTATTACGCCCTGCTTAACTCTATATTTTGCTTTATATCATCATAATCTTAAACATTTTAGATTTTATATTGTCGTTTTTTTTAAAAATGTTTCTCCTTTAACCAAAATTTTAACTGCCAATTTATCTTTATCATACAATTTAACGTATTTCAGCAAACAAAAATAATTTTATATCCTTCATAATTGACCGTGTCGACGTGACAGCTGCGTGACGCACCTGAGTGATGGGACGAGTGACTTGACGCGTTCATTCCATTGACGTGAAACCTGGCGCTTTGAACAACGGTAAATAAAATAAATGTATATTTGAAATTTATTCGCTTTTTAAAAGATCACCTTACCTTACCACCTATTTGGTCTGCCGCTAGCAAAACATTTGAATTTTGTTTCGCTCAAACGTCATCTCTAAGTTCGTCGTTTGTACAAAAAGATAGTGTATATAGGGAAAATACAAGCCAAAAATACAGGACTGCTAGAAAAAGTACTTAACAAATTTATTTTTTATGTGTTGAATGTTTTTTTTTATTCGCTGTTTCTTTGTGGGTTAATAAAGACATAATAAACGTTTTAGTCGATTTAATATAATAACTTCTAACAAAAAACTACGACTTCCCACTTAATTTGGTTCATAATTTCTAGCCTTTTCTCCCAAGCCTTCTTGCTGCCAGTCTTACCGGATTTAGATAGATACCGTATTTTACAAGGAGCGACTGTCTATCTAACCTCCACAACCCTTTTCTGGGTAATTGATGACAGCTAAATAGACTGTGAAACGTGAGCAGGAGTCGACAAGCGACCTCCGCTCGCGTCACATACGCCTCGGTCGCCGTAGAGCACGAAATGGGAACCAGCGACCACCTTAAGGTTGGGCCTGCGGGTGAATGGGAAGCGTCGTCCCACGCATCCGTCCTCAGAAGGAGTGAGGAGCGGGCCTTTTACACCCACACCTAGAAGGAGTCCGCCAAGACTGTTGCCAGCCGGAGTCGAGCAAAGAATGCGCGAGTGATTCCACGACTCCGGCCAAGGCAGAGACGGGACCGGGGTGTCTTTGGTCAGTGAAAGTCCACGTCGTCCCCTCGAAGTGAATTGAAAGCATTAGCTTTTCATCCCGAAAAAAGCAAGACTGGTTGTCAGAATTGAAGAGTTCCCACTTAATTCGGTTTAGGATTTGTACGCACCCACTTCAGTATGTTAACTGTTAATAATTTTATATACGTCCACATACTTACCTATTCCCCTGCCATGAAATAATGGTATTCATGGTACATTTTTACCCTGGCCATGTCATAATCGCTTGCACCTGTCGGTAAACGAGCGTTACTCGCTACATCACTGTCCGTTGTGTCACGAACTCCATTCTATGAAAATATGTTGCTGCATTTTTAGTTTTTAGAATATGTGATAAATGTTTTCATTATACTTCAATGTTGCATCCTCGAGATTTAATATACTATGTAGTCCGTCTTCCGTTGTACTGCATTGCCACACTGTTCAAAGATTTAAAAAAAAAAGAAATAATCTATTAGTAGTTGTCATCTGTGGCTGTCACCTCATTCGTCCTTCGTGTGTTGCATTGCTACGACGTTAATTTCAATTTATATCAAAAATCTGTGTAATTATAGTGTGAAAGTGATAGTTATTATGGGGAAAAGAAAACGCGAAGATTCCGAGGAATATTGTAAGCGAAAAATTCAACATTACGAGAATAAGCTACGAAGAAAACGCAAAGAACGTAAGTAGTTAATACTTTTTTTTTTTCCTGATACCCACTTTAACAGTTATAATTATGATGATGTATTCCTTTTTTGTTATCTTAATAAAATAACACCTGATGTTATTGTGATAACAAAATAGTATTTCTTAGCGAGGTAACACGCGATGTTACCCAGAAATACAAAATATACTTTCTTGATGAGGTAGTACGCGATGCTATCCTGAAAGTAATATACAGTATTGGTATTACCTTTGCAGAAAGCCCATCATTGCGATCATTAAGTTTATCACCGCGCGGGACATATCAAAGCTCTATTGAGGATCAATATGACGAAATTGTTGACGATGAAATTACTGTACACGGTCAAACCGAGGCTAATCAAAGCCCAAATATAAAATCTGCTGTTAACACCACGCCACAAGAAGTGACACAATTATCACCCTTATCACAAGAGCAAATTTCGAATGTGACCAATGAAACTCCTACTGGCGATAACAATAACATATCCACTGAAATCCTTGATTTACTCGGTGAAGCTAGGAAAGTGGACCCCGCGCTTGGAGAAAAAATTCCCAGTGAAGTCGCTGAACGTTGGGGAAAGATATTGCTGGATGGGTTAGACAAAGAGCATAAAGAATGTTTGAAAGCAAAAATGCTGGTACCAGAAAATTTCACATTAGCGCGCGCGCCTAAATTAAACCCTGAAATTGCATCGATATTGACCGAATCGTCAAAAAACCGCGACAAACATTTGGAATCTGCACAAAACCAACTTGGTACGGGAATCGCTGGCCTCGTCAATTTGACAAGAGATCTCATAAATAGCCAAACTGTAGATAAACTTCATATCCTAAAAAGGATATCAGAAATCAGTCAAATTTTTCTTGATCTACACCACGAAGAAACCTTTAACAGACGAAAACTCGTCACACCTTTGTTAGACAAAAGCTTTTGGAACATGACAAAAGGAGTGAAAAGAGATGAGTTTTTGTTTGGTTCTAAGCTAGGTGAAAACATTAAGAATTGCAAAAAAATCGAAGAATCAGGCCTGCAAATAAAAAAACCAGTTTTATCAAATATCAGCAATCGTCGAACTGCGACTCAGACGGGAAATGTGCGGGGTCCTCCTCGACGGGCAAATGCGCTGGCGGCGCCTATTGCGAGTCGACACCAACCGCAGCCATCAACGTCTTCGGCGAGGAGGACCAACCACTCAACTCAACGCAATCGGCAGACAAAAACCAACAAGTCGTACGACAAGAAGAGTCGCCGTTAAAGGTACCTCACGCCGGTAGAATCAAATATTTTACCAAATATTGGGAATGTTTAACCGACGACCCTCTAATATTAAGTTATGTCAAAGGTTTTCAGATTCCATTTATTAAAAAGGTTACTCAAAGTACAGAGCCTAAAAACCCACCTTCTCCTCAAGGAGAAATGGAATCGGCAATTTTGAAACTAACTGATTTAGGGGCTATTTCAAGATGCTCTGACCTATCAGGACAGTTTATATCACCGGTATTCTTAACACCAAAAAATACAGGCGGTTACAGATTTATCCTAAATTTGAAGGCCCTTAACAAATTCTTACCTACCCAACACTTTAAAATGGACGATATACGTACAGTATCAAAACTTGTTATTCATAATGCATTTATGGCAACAATCGACTTAAAAGAATCTTACTTTTTAGTACCTGTCCATAACAAATATAGAAAATTTTTGAGATTTCGCTTTAATAACAATTTGTACGAATTCAATTGTTTACCATATGGCCTTAGCTTGGCTCCACTAGTTTTTACAAAATTACTCAAGCCTATTCTATCACATTTAAGGCGTAACGGTTATACAGTAATATCATATTTGGATGACGTCATTTGTATAGGCGATACTTTCGATACATGCTATGAAACGGTGGACTCAGTAGTGCGAATATTTAATGAATTAGGTTTAGTAATCAATGAAGAAAAAAGCTCACTTATACCAAATCAAATTTGCAAATTCTTGGGATTTCTTATTAATTCACAGTCTATGTGCTTACAATTGCCGAAAGAAAAAATGAAACGGATAGAAGAGTTAGTTAAAATATATCGTCACAAAGATACAGTTACTATCCGGGACTTTGCCAAATTGATTGGTACGTTATCAGCAGCCTGCCCGGCTATAGCATATGGTAGGGTATACATCAAACAGCTAGAACGAGAAAGATATTTAGCACTTTTAAAGGCAATTGATGACTACGATGCAAAAATGCCTATAAGGCCTCACTTACAAGAAGACTTCACTTGGTGGAGTCGAATATCGCATAGAAAGGGGAATAAACTTCGCGATAACTCTTTCCAACTTGAAATATTCACTGACTCTTCACTTACCGGTTGGGGCGCTGCCTGTGACGGTGAAATCACGAGAGGCTATTGGTCAATTAAAGAAAGAAAACATCATATTAACTTCCTAGAGTTACTAGCAGCATTTATGGGCTTAAAGGTTTTTTGTAAAAACAAAACCAACCAAGATATTCTACTTAGAATTGATAACACTACTGCCATTGCATATATAAACAAAATGGGCGGTGTGCAGTTCCCACATTTAAATGATATCACTCGACAAATATGGCGGTGGTGCGAAACAAGAAGTATATTTATATATGCATCATACATTAAGTCCAGAGAGAACACTGATGCGGACCAAGCCTCTAGATATACCAATGTCGATACGGAATGGGAGTTAGATTCACTCTTATTTAAATCAATTATTAAAACATTCGGTCAACCGAACATAGATTTGTTTGCCTCACGCCTTAATAAAAAATGTACCAGATATTTATCTTGGAAACGTGACCCCGATGCCTACGATATAGATGCGTTTACTGTACCGTGGAGCAATTATTACTTCTATGCGTTCCCACCATTTTCTGTCATAATTAAATGTCTAAAGAAAATTATCAATGACAAAGCAAGGGGTATAATCGTAGTTCCTTATTGGCCTAGTCAACCTTGGTTCCCCCTATTTAACAAATTGGTAGACGCCGAGGTAATATTTTTTAAACCTAATAAATATAATTTATTATCTCCTTCCAGGGAGCCTCATCCAATGTGGAAGAAACTTACCCTGGCGTGCACAATATTGTCAGGGCGTCATATTTAAGAAAAAACATTCCGATTGACGCTGTTGAGATTATGATAAAATCCTTGTCTAAAAACACCATGATTCAGTACAACGTGGCCCTTAAACGTTGGCATTCATATTGTTTAATTAATAATATTGATTACCTCGATAGTTCGTTAGCGTCTATCCTAAGTTTTCTAACAGAAGAATTTAACAAGGGTGCCAGCTATGGGACACTCAACTCTTTTCGTTCTGCACTTAAACTAATTTTACCAAAAAATCTCATAGAAAATGATTGTATTTGTAGATTTTTCAAAGGTGTATTTAAAATTAAGCCTAATTTCCCTAAATATAGTTCCACTTGGGACCCTAATTTAGTCCTAGACCACCTTTCTAAGTTATATCCCAACGAAAGTCTATCTCTCAAAAACATTTCAAAGAAACTGGTAACTTTGCTTGCGTTGTCCACGGGACAACGCATGCAAACGTTATCTTTAATTAAAACCAATACTATTAACGTAACTGAAACAGAAATTGTAATCAGTATTGATGATTTGATAAAAACATCAGCTCCAAACCGAAAAAACCCTCGGCTGGTTTTACCGTTTTTCAACGATAGACAGTCGGTATGCCCAGCAAAAACCCTGATTTGTTATATGGAAAAAATTAACCCGCTTAGAAATTCTCATAACAGTGATAGATTAATACAAACTTTTAAAAAACCAATCCATAATTGTACCTCGCAATCCATCAGCCGTTGGATAAAAGAAACTCTTAATGATAGCGGCGTGGATGTTAATGTGTTCACTGCCTACAGTACTAGACATGCATCCACGTCCGCAGCTTTCAGATCCGGCGTCTCAATTGAAATAATAAAAAAAACTGCTGGCTGGGCGGGTAATTCAATTTGTTTTGCAAAGTTTTATAACCAACCAATTATTAATCCAGATGATGACAGGGTTTACGCTAACGGCATTCTTAATTCATAATGTCTATAATTATAAGTAGGTATCCAGAGTGTGTTGATTGTTTAATCGTCAATATTAATACTTAAACAGCTAATTATAAGACTGATTCTGACGTATCAGATTTGTTTTATTTTGAAATGAATTTCCAATTATTGAAATTGATATTACATTCCATAATACACTTCTTATCCTCTAAACATCTACATAGTATATTAAATCTCGAGGATGCAACATTGAAGTATAATTAATGGTTAATTGAACTTACCTTAAGTGAAGTTTAACCAGAATTATACGAAATGTTGCATCCGAAGAGATTTAACACCCAACCCACCCATGAAACGACATTTCATTAACCCTTTACCATTATGGAATGCGCAACAGGCAACTCTAAAACGAATGAGGTGACAGCCACAGATGACAACTACTAATAGATTATTTCTTTTTTTTTTAAATCTTTGAACAGTGTGGCAATGCAGTACAACGGAAGACGGACTACATAGTATATTAAATCTCTTCGGATGCAACATTTCGTATAATTCTGGTTAAACTTCACTTAAGGTAAGTTCAATTAACCATTAATTTGTTGGAGTGATGGGAAATTAAGTAATAGTGGGTTCACAGATATTATAGTGCAACTTGTTTTTAGGGCTGTCGTTTCTTGGATTTTTGGTTACCTGTTGTTTAAATACAATAACTACAAAATTTTAAACGCCGTAATTATTTTTATTCTTGTCATGCGATTTTTAAACACGCTTAAATCACACACATGAAACCACACTTATTTCTTCCAACCAATTCATATTGTAAATAAGAGTCATAGGCAAGCATCCTCCTACTTAAAATTAAGTAGGAAACGTCATAAGTATAGTATTTCAATGGCTTTTCAAAGATAAAAACTCTTTACATATTAGTTAGCGGTAGAAAGCACATCACCCCAGGGGCACGTTTTTATAAAATATACGTATCATTCTCTCCCTTAATTATGTAAATAGAGTATTAAGCATGGTACTTACCCACCCCAAACATAAGTGGACTTAAATAGAGTTGTATAAAAATCAACTTACAACATGAATAAGTGCTTGACGCTTGAAAATATGATTTCTTAGATGTAAAGTAGGTAATAGAATGATTATGTCATTTATTCGGAATAAATAACGCTGATACACATGTTTAACTCTTTTGTTTTAGGGTTTCATACCTCAAAAAGAAAAAAGGCCCTTTTTAGGATGAATTTGTTGTCCGTTTGTCCGTCCGTTTTATAGGATACTTCCCATTGAATTAACTTCCCATATTATACACATATTATATTAATAGTTGCAGATCAACATGTCCCTTTGCCGCCGGTACTCGACACAATCAATCAGCAAGTGTTGAACATCGAAATATATTTTTAAATATTTGTCGAAATAACAGTGATATACATTTGTTTGTGAATGAGGCTACAGGGACAAGGCGTCCAAACATTGGCGGCCGGTGAAACGACTCCCGCTTCTGTAATCATGTCACGACGCCAATTATCACGTACCGACTTACATTTTTTTATGATTGCTTTTTTATTTTTTTCGCGATATTATCGATGTAATTTATTGAACAGTGTTCGATTGTAAGGTTGTCACTCCACTTTATTAATGACTAGCTTATGTTGGGTGGGCATCGGTAATTGCGGCAAAAAGTAGCCTAGGTTAGAAGTTACTTTCCTAATTTACTTTACCTCTACAAGATTATTTTATAAGGAGTGCGGATATCCTACGAGGTAATCAAGTGCATAAAACTGAACCTCTTTTCCCAAGGAACATAGAATTCTTAAAAATAAAAATCAACTTTTCATACAAACATAAGTCATGCGACCTGTCACTGTATGAAAATTTCATTTTGCAATTTAAGATTACGTCCTATGTTCCTTGAGGAAAGTACCTAGTTCTTGAGATTAACGCGTCCAACCTAACAAACACGTCAGCTTTATAATAGTGCCTAAATCTTGTACCTAATCTTGACTGAACACCCCAAGGTATGCGAGGATCTCGAGATATTGACTTAAACGAAAATTCTATCCTGACAACCCTAACCGCAGCGCGCCGTTATCATTCCCAATCAATCAACTTATTACAAGCTCATTGCATACTTTCACTCGAATTATAATTTCGGCGAATATTAACAATGAATCAAGTTTATTTTGCGTAATGAGGCCTCTCTTGCAATAAAACAATACCGATTGATCATACGAGTTCAGTGCTTCTTTTTATTATTAGCCATCTACCAGAAGGCTTTTATGTCTTAAATAACAATTATGCTTGTAACCTCTTTTTTTTCTAAAAGATTGCTAGCAATGTGCGTCGCACATTACTAGTATTCTTGTTAACCCCTCGTGCTAAGCTAAGATGCTAGTGTTACGAGTCGGTTCACGTCGCTAGTGTAATGTGTGGGATTCGAACCCGCAATGACATGATCGCAAGTCATACGCCTTAGCCATAAAGCTACAGCCGCTACATTTACAAATGGACATTTATTTACTTAAGTCTGATATTTATGCTCTCGGGTCTCAAGTTCTTTTTGAAGTTTCAAGCATTTGACACTGCAAATAGTTCTGCTGGACAGAAGTCGATTCTACCACAGCGAAATAATTATTATTGGTATCATAACTTAAAATAATTTTACTATGACTTATCAAAACAATACAAATAACCCAGAAAAAAAACCAATTTAACAATCATTTGTAGTGTAAAATAAAATTTTCTGTATTATTCGCGACTGAGTCGCATAATGAATGGCCCCGCTACAACTAAGGGCGTCTGCACGCGTGTGTATGTACGACTGTGGGTAATACGCGCCTGTTATTGCTCTCGCGAACGCACCTGAGACCCAATTAAGTATCGCTGCACATGTACCACATTCTTTGCGGATTTCCCTGTCTGAGACGCTATTGAATGGGCATCATTATGTCGTTAAAGTGAACGCTTTTTGCGTCAACGTCTGCCTTCATCATTTCTTCATTTATGTGTTAGTTACATCATCTGCCTAGCCTTTTCCCAAGCTATGTTGCACAAGTTACTTTATTACTAAAAATGTACATGTCAATTATATTCAGAGAACATTAGATCTAATATAATATATTTGTCGGTAAAGATTCAAGAAAATTAACAGCTTCGCACATTCATTATTTTGGGGTCGGCTTAGCTGAATGCCGTATTTTACATGAAGTGACTGCCTGTCTGAACTCCACAACGCATTGCAAGGTAATACAGTATTCCATAGTAAGACTGGTTGTCAGAATTGTAATGAGTTAACGATTGTCAAAGATCACTGTATGACAGTCGGGACCGCCGTTGGTCCCGACTATCATTAACATGCTTTCCGAGGCTTGGAGGGGTCTCGATATGTTCACAAATGGTCATCCATCCATGGACCAACCGCGGCGAGTACGGCTTAACATTTCTTATCGGCCAAACCGTACGGCTAACACTTGCCGTTTTTTACATGGACTTATAATTTGTATCAAAATATCTATACTATTTTACAACAAAAAACAAGAAACATATTTTCGAGGATTTTTTAGAATTTTACCCAGTAGGTATTTACAATTTTAAAATTTCCGTCTCAAAAGTCAGAAACCTTCGTCTGAACACAAAAATTCATTAGTTAAGTAATATCAAACGAGAAGCTTCAATAAACATCTATACGAAACCAAATAAAATAAAAAGATTGACACTGAAAAACCATCAAAGCGGTCACATTCACGTGCATATCCATGGCACATAGATACAGAGGAACAAAGTAATTCCCATCATATCGCGTGGCCAGACCGCTTCTGGCGCCTGAGAGAGCAAATTGGATGCGAAATCAAATAAAAAACATTCGCCGATTCCAACCGTAGGGGAGGTAATGAGAATGTTATGATGTATCGCCATGGCAACCGGCAACTAACGCCTTTCCTCCTTCATTATCGGTTTTGATCGTGATGATAATGTTTATGTGGTTTTACTTTTTGTTATTTTTAAGTAACGAACGCGTTTTTTTTTCTATGAGTTCTTTTTTTTAATTTGATTTAAATTGTTTCAAAATAATTGATAGTTTTAGATTTTGTAACAGTCCAAAACAACCGAGGCATTGCCCATTGGTCAGTTAAAAGAAAAACTAAAGCCCAGGTTTTTTATTCCCTAGTTAACTCATCCAACCAATTGTTTCAAAATTACGTAGAACGCGTTTTGTTGTAATTTTTTGTTGAAGATTGTTCATCAATTTTTATTGTAACTAATGGTTAAATTATTAACTCTCCAACTTATTAGACATTTGATAGACTAACAATTGATGATAAAACGCTTTTTGAAACCATTAATTAGCTTATTAATTAAACCATTTGTTGAGGTAACTCGGGATCAAAAACCTGGGCCTGAGTTGAGTTGTCAATAATATCTTAATTAATAAATGGCACAATATTTTAGATACCTACATTAATGTTTCTTTGTCTCCTCATAGATAAAGGTCTATTATAATTATAAAAATAATTTTAATCATCAGTGACAATCTAAACCATTATATCTCCATATAGTCGCCATATTTGTGAGACCCTCATAATAATTCCCTGGCTTCGCGCTCAGCTGACTGTTACGCGTCACTTGACAAGAGATCTATATCAAGTTTTTGTGGGCTCCATCCCCTATGCACAGGAGATAACGTGAATATTATTTTTATAATGCGAGCCATTACCGCCGACTTAGTGTAAGCGACAAAAACCAAATTTTACAGGAGAAGGTTTTTTTTAATTATTTTAACAAATAATTGCGCTATTAAATTGAAATTTGACATTTAATAATGATTTTTGAATCTTTAGGTGTAACAGTAAAAATTTTCGAAAATACAATAGGTTTTGAGTCCTTTTTGGCGCTTACAATATTTTTGCTGTCACAAACTAACGACTTCTTACATTTCCGGGCGTTTGAGATATCACTTACGATAAAACGTAGTAGGTGAAGTTTTAACGCAAGCGACAATAAGCCATTTAAACTTTGGATCCATTTTTATGAATAAACGGGTAATTAATAAATTAATATTAAAAAAAAAATATTATACTTCAACAAATATATTTCTCATTTTTTTAACATTAAATGTTTTAAATTTTGAAAGAAAACACAAATCAATTAAATTGAAACTAAAATTAAACATTTAAATCTCCTGATCGCTATCACATTCATCAGTTTCAGGTAATACGTCAGGAACTGCTCCATCATGCTTCATATTTACATTCTCTTCATGGTACCTGCATGGAATAATGTTTTTATTACACAGATCCACAAGATCTTTGTATTTGGCAGCTGAAATTTTTAGTTCTGAGTGATATAACTGTGCTGGTCCATTAATTATAGTTGCCGTATTGCCTCTTGATCTAATAATCAGGTCCTTTCAAAATGTACCATTCTTAATGCATTGAAGGCTGTTTTAAATTTCGCTGGCAATAAAACTTGCGAAAAAGATTTCCAGTCTATAAAATCAGTATAATTGTTGAGTTGGGTTTCATCTTGATTACATCTAAGAGTAGAAATGCTTTGATTAGCAAAAGCAGTATGATCATTATCCAAAAGGTTTTCATCTGGTATTTTGTTTTGTTTATCTAAGTCCATTAAGGTGTATGATTCCTCACTATCAGAATCAGAGTAATCGACAAGAATTTTACTTATAGGTAATGTGGAATCATTATAGTCTGATATTAAAAGGGATTCAACTGTAGAATTAATTAGTAAAGATGGCGATGGCATAGGCAGAACCGCATCCAGATCGTAGGTAGTCATAGTCTCTCCCTATTGGCACGAACGAATCAAGTGTTACGTTCTTCTGCTGTGTATCCTCAGGAACAGGAGATTCAGTAATGTTCTGTTTTGATAAAGAACTTGATGGTAGTAATTCCATAATATTCTTAATCCTTGACTGTAACAATAAAAAAAACTAATTAAGCACTAAAACGTTCTTCTATTGAATAAATATTTAAACTACGTAATTATTAAAACCTATTTTTTTTACACTACTAATGTGGCAAACAAGCATACGGCCCACCTGATGGTAAACAGTTACCATAGCCTATAGGCTTTGGTAATACCAAAAGCATCTCCAACGAGTTGCCAGAACCCGTACCCCTGCACCTCTGGAGTTCTGGGGCGCTACAAACACTATTCACCAACAGCAAAAAAACACTACTTAAGCGGCTATGTTGTTTTCTGTAGGGCTGAGGTAGGTATTACCTATGTCTCCAGTGGGTTCAGTTATGTATTTACAGAAACTTACACACGAAAGCCACGTTACTCCCACGCAAACAAAGCCGCGAACACCTCGTTATTAAAAAATTTGAAGCCTTTGTATTTACATTTATTTACTAACAAAATAACCATAAGTACTTAAGTATTTTACGTACCTTTGCCGGCGTTGACATTTTGAAGGACAATTCAACACTATGACACCACTTTAAACTTAATAAAACCTAGTTTAATCATGTAATAACTCGGTAATTATAATTTAACACCAAAATCAATGCAGAGTGATAGTTATTGCAACACAAAAAAACAACACAAACACTTTGTTTATAGTAAACGACAAAATTTTGATGTACTGTGTCGGTTGCGATAACAAGTAGGGTCGCTTACGCTGCAATTCTTAGATAGTTGTGCGACTTACGATAATATTGATTATGTCGGTTACTCTAAAATATAGAAAACCGATGTGCTAACGATAAATTTTGCTTTTGCTACATCTTTCTAATTGTTTGTATTTTGGCGGGAAATGTCAAAGAGCCTAGTCCGTTATAGTTTAAAAAGTCGTTTGCGATAAAAAACGCTATTTTGGAAAAATGTCGCTTACGATAAGTCGGCGGTAATGGCTCGATATGTATATTCTGCATCCATCATTATAATACGCTGAAGTTATGCTGTGAAAACGTATGTTCCACTACATTTATATCGACCAAGTTAAGGTGACGCAGTCTGTGGTCCGTTAATTATGTTTTAAGAATCTGTTTAGAATTCTCAGATTTCAATAAGTAAAAAAATAAAAATTCCGGACAAGTTTAAGTCGAACTCGCTCAACGAGGGTTCCACACACATTTTTATGATTTAATTACAGTTACAGTTTCCAGACTTCGTAGTATGAGACGATTATTATTTGTCAAATTTCGTAGTTTTAGGTCAACCCTATCAATTTTGATTCCCTTGAGAGAGAGTGTCGAAATATTTTTCGGTATAGACGGCCGTATCTTTTTTTACGTTAACATAGAAGTTTGATTTTTTCACAGCTTCAGGGGACTGTTGGACTTATCATATGTTTTTTTATTTCAACTCTATACCTGTTTGCGTTCCCGAGATAAAGGGTCTCAACAAACAGATGGACAACAAATTGTTCCTATAAAAGTTCCGTTTTTCCTTTAGAGTTACGGAACCCTTAAAATGGTCCTTTAAGTTCCCTTATACAGCAAACCCTGGTACAGTCAGCAACAAATGTCGATAAAAAGAATTAAATATACAAAACAACTAAACTTAATCAAATATCACGAATAAAGTAGTAAAAATATCATAGCGTTAAACCTTCGTTAAACCTTCGTTAAGCAATTCTATTTATAGAGTTCTGTTTGTGTTTTAGCTTTATTGGAAAACCGTTTGTGTTTATCAACTTTTGTCGATAACTGTACTCTAGCCATCTTAGATCTTAGCACCAAGAAGAAGTTTATGACGAGTCATAAGTTTTTGAATGAGTTGTTTAGAGGAGGACTATGGATACAATACTGTTACTTTCCTGTTGTAAAAATGTGACCTGCAGTAACTACAGCTAGTTACTGCTTCTGGCTTTACCAATTAACCTCAACCACCATCAAAGAGGTAGTCATATTAAAATTTAACTGGGAAATACTTTAGGTACATTTATCAAATTTAATACCTACTGTATTAGAAAATAAAGTGTTATAGGTCAAGATATTAAACGTTTCTTAAATGAAATTAAACGATAACTTGTTTTGTTTGTAAAAAATAGGATTGATCTCTTTTTATCATTAGATTAACATATTTTATCGTGTGCAAAGCCAAAGAAAATGAGTACAATTTCGAAACTTACGAAGTCAGCGTTTGCAAGTAATGGATTCTGTCTACCATCTGAAATCTGGACTGTGCATTTAATTTGAATTAAAATGTGTTTTACCTAAGGCTCTCTTGTTCCAACTAATAATAACAAAAGATTTAGTAAATGTTGAAACTAAACTAGATATTATAATTTTACGAGGTAGAAAAGATTAAATTTTTTTTTTTACTTTTCTAGTAAGAAATTACAAAACGATTGTTCAAAGAGATTTGAATGAAGGCACAAAAAATAATCCAAGTACCTAATAATCTGACGATTCCTAAAAAATCTGTAAATTCCAATGTACTCGTAAGTAAAGGAGGTATACTATATTCATCCCATCAGTGTTACTGTCAAAATTCTATCGTTGATACTCTACAACTACCTAACATATGTATTAGGATTTAATCAGGAATCAGGAGGTCTCAAATTGTAGGCAACATCGATAGGTAGATGGCGTGTCCCCTCGTCGCATGGGTGCTGAGTGGAAACCAAAACATCAGTACCAGATCAAAGCGACAATGTCGGAGGGTGAATTTGTCTAGGTGATTCTGTAAAAGATGCCTGATAACCTAGATGTGATGTAACAAAACATGGAACATTCTATCTGTAACTGTACAAAGGTAAACCAAAGTAGGTAGATTAGTTTTTGAACCGTAATAATCTGTCAACTTATTGCTAAACTTTTACTTATACGCTAAAGTTAGCTTAACTCGAACCGAAAGTATTTCAACTAGAGTAGGTACATAAACATACTGTATCAATTGTCGATCGTATATAGGTTTTCAGATTAGATGTTTTTGCTACAAAGAAAAACTGTCTGCTCATAAATGATTTAAAATGCATTATTCCATTCTTTTCATTGTTTCCACAAGTTCGATCTCTCAATACCGTTGCCGCTTCCAGTGTTTGACAGTTTATGTTATATCTATACTAATAAGTGCGGTGGGCGACACCGCGTCATCATTACTGCACAAAGAGGGCTCTGCAACTGCTCACAACAGCTGTGTATATCGGAATTATTCGACACCGGGCTTTTGGTTCTTTTATACGATTTTAGGGATTATGAATACACGTATCAATAGAAATTGATTCCTTATTGCGTAATAGGTAAGTAGATCTTGGTGTACTTGTGAGTTAAAAAATGTAATTGAAATAACAAATGAGAATGTATGTATTTTCTTCATTGAAGCTCTGCATACCAATTACCATTTTCAAAAGAGTAACCTGTGGAGTTTCTTGCCGGTTCTTCTCCATAGGAATGTCATTTAGGAACCACGCGTCATTTAACGTTTCGAAAGTGTTTGGAAAGGCCTACTTGAAATAAAAATATTTTGATTTTGATTTAGAAGCGTCCAACATTCTGCTGGTGGTTCTTTTGGGGCAGGATATAAAAATTGTCCCGAGATAAGGACAGCACCTGAACATTAGGATGTTTGAATTGCGTTCAAATACAATTCCTTGATTTAACTTAATTATACAATAGCCCTCTTGTTTAAAGTTATTTAGAACAGGCATCAATGCCGTATATTTTTATTGCACATTGCCCCTGCATGCGAGCACTCGATAACAAACAGTTCATTAGTCACGGGGCTTGCAGCATCAACATCCACTGTTTGTGGTACAAACGATGGTATTTAAACGTCTGTATGTGACCGAGTGTTCGCAGTAATTCTTCCATCGTATGTAGTGTTACTGAGCTCAGTTGAAAAATTTATATTTTAATTTATAATTTTTGTCGCGTGTTGTTTGATTATGCGTCAGACTTTAAATTTCTTTCAAAAAATATTGAATTACTACAAAAACATTCGGACCGAATTTGAATTATTTTTTTTTACTAAGATGCAACTTTTTAAATAATTTTATGTGTTTTTTTCCGTTCAACGCTTAGCTCCTCATAGGCTCTTAGGGCCTCATAAAATACAAGTGTATTGTTATTGTAGTCCAAATGTGCCAGGGATAATAGTTATAAGCCTTTTAAAGAACTAGTTCAGCAAGTTTAAACAGCCTGTGGAATTTGATGGTAGAAATAATTAATGTCTTCAATAAATAATTTCAAGATGTTATTCCTTTTTCCACCCTTAGAACATTATAATAATGAGACTAATTATGAAGTCAAGTGCTAATAAGCTAACTGACTGAGGACGGACAACGAGAGTTTCCAGTGGCATGAAATTTTGTTTAATCGAAAAGCTCTTTTGAGACGAACAGCAAAAGTAGATGATCAAAATCTGAAATTCAATAGTACCCAATAACAAAACAACCAGATTCCCGATATTAATCATGAATAGAGTATCTCTGAAAACAAACCCATTTCTACGTATGTAGGTACCCAGTCTTGGTAACAACTCGGAACATATGATTTACAAACATGTCTCGCTCGCATGCAAATGCTGAGTTGAATCTGTATCATTTATGACAGCGCTGAGTGGGTGGCTACTAGGTGTTAATGCGGACACGTGATAACACGGTGAGTTGCTTTCGAATTTCGTAAAATACTTTTGGTATATCAAGGTAAAAGTTTTCAAAAGGATATAATCAAAAGCTATGCGTTTATCTGTACCTTTGTTGGTATTGATGTCAACATTTTTAAACAAATAAAATAATTGTTATTCAGAGTGGAAAAAAACTTTTTTTTTCAACTAAATACAGCAATGCAATACCCTTCCTCATATAATTGATTGATATAAATAAAAGGAAATGCTGAAATATATTAGACTGCACCAAATTAGATCTTTCTTTTTTTATAATCTCCATAATAATATCGTATCAAAGAATATCACGTTAATTTCTAATGAAAAGTGCTTGAATGAATGACAGACTGTCATAGATTATATTTTTAACGGGAACGGGACCTACATACGCGGGTGACACCGCGAGCCACAGCTTGTTTTATATAATTGAACTATTAAATCGATGATCAAATGGAGCATTTTTGGCGATTTTGTTGCTTTTTTTATTTTTGTTCGTTAAGGTTAAATGGCCGGCCCAGGAAGAGATGGCGCGATCTAGACTGAGGGCTGGTTCGAGGTGGCGTGGGATAAGGTTAAATAGAAGGACTTGGGGGAGGCCTTTGCCCAGAAGTGGGACAGCATAGGCTAGAAAAAAAAAAAGTTTTATTCTACAATCGTGTTACGATAGTAGAAGCCCGCTCTACGAGGCTGCCCGCATCGTCGATGAGATTTTACTGTATGTAAATAGCTTGCATCTGTTTATTTACTATTTTTTGCATCATTTTCATCCGTTCTGTGCAGGCATTTTTCGAGACTATCATGCAGGTTCTAGGTAAACAATCCAGATTTTTAGGGAGTACTGTGGCTAAATAACACTGCATGTAGCGTCAAAAGACTTTATTTATTTCGGAGTAAAATTTTGTGTGGTTAGCAAAATAATATTTTCGTTTATATTTTGTCGAAAGATAATTTTAATTAGGATATAATATTAGCTTGCATTCAGTAACTTACCTACACGAATAATTAGTAAACATATTTTTTTAGATTTGTCTATAGTAAATAAACCTTTGCAAAGAGTGTAGTTTGTTTGTTTGGTTGAAGGAACTACTGTACTGATTCGAAATGAAAAAAATATTTTTGTGTTGGATAGTCCAAGTCCAAGTCCAGTTAGTGATATATACCCAAATAAATGCGTAAATCATCACAAGTATTTATTTTCGAACAAAATTGCCCTTTGATTCATTTGATTTTAATGAATATCTTAAGAGATATTGAAGATAATTATTTTTTGCGGAATTACTTTGAAAGTGTGAACTTTAAAGTAATTCCGCAAAAATGTTTATAGTATGATGGGAAAACCCACAAAAATCTAAAACATGCGAACGGAGTCGCGGGGACAGCTAGATGAACATAAGACGGCAAGTAAATAATGAGTCACACAATGTTTCATACATACCTATGCACATATCACAATCCTTCTCTATAGATTCTCTCGACAATATGAAGAACTGTAATATTTTTTAAGATCTGTACAACTCTATTTCAAGCAAATAAATATTATTCTATTCTATTCTATTCTATTCTATTTGTCCAGCAAGATAATGCGCTTGTCACTTGTCTTATATTTCATCCAGCGGAGTCCAAGTCTCAACACTAGTCTTACTCGAAGAGCCAAGAACATATTATCTTCGTCATTCACACATGACAAAAACTGTTCACACATTACACCCTACCGAAACTTACTTATTTGTGAAGCCAGATTTTTTGTTTCACTCTCAAATTAGAGCAAACTTATCTATTTTCGTGTTTGTTTGTGCAATAACCCAGAGGTGCAATAAGTATCCTTGGGGAGCTAATCGTAGTAGCTAAATTGTTTTCTTGTCAGCTGGCAGATGGCAGCCATATTGTTTTGGACGTCAAATCAAGTTTACAATAGTTAGGGCGGGTAGCCGGAGGCGTATTCTGATTAATGAAGAAGAAAAACATCTTTTTCTTCTTTTTACTATTTTGAGTGGTATTAAGAGTTATTTGTAAATCACCAGCAGCTTCGCAGGATTAATTAACTAAGATCATAAGCTACAACATTTTTTTTTTCATAATCAAACGTTAGCACTTTATGTATGGAGTATGAAAAAAAGAAAATTAATTATCAAAAGTCGTAGAACAAAATAATTATGTTGTTTGCTTAAATTGCTTGTGATGTCAGTTATCTACTCCTGCGAGTTTGCTGAACTGAGAAGCTATTACTATTAGCGTAATTACGACCGCGTTAAGATTAAGCTTTACCACTAACTGGGTGCCTATTGCAAGATTTTTTTACTTTTACGCAATCGAAAAGATTATAACTGATGGAATCGTTCAAATGAATGGAGGTGGCATGTCTAAGTCACGTGATTTTCGAAAATAAACGTCATTTCCATAAAATATTTAATATCATTTAAGCGATTTCTATCTTCTTTGGTGAAATGTAACTTGTTTACAGAAGCCGATTGGTGCAGTTCAAGCTATTTACATTTACTTACCAATAGGAGAGCCAAACATATTATAATACTAGCTTCTGCCCGCGACTTCGTCTGCGTGGACTTCAGAATTGGGTCCAAAAAGAAATGAAAAATGTTAATGTAATGAAAAATTGAATACAATTTTCACCCGTGTTATAGCTTGCGATGTAATAGAGAAAAATAACAAATTTCAAAGGTGCCTACCCGCGGCTTAGCTCGGAAACAATTTTCAATTTTCCCTCGGGAACTTCTTAAGGAATCGAAATAAAAAGTAGCCTATGTTCTTTTCCATGTCAAAGGCTATATGCATGCCAAATTTCATCCAAATCCGTTCAGCCGTTTTTGCGTGATTGAGCAACAAACATCCAAACATCCAAACATCTAAACATCCACACTTTCACATTTATAATATTAGTAGGATTAGTAGGATAGTAGGATTCTGTGGAGCCCAACGTCATAAACGCGTCGATCGCGTAAACGCTCGTACTACTCGTACTGTACACTCAGGTAAATACAAGTGAAAGACTTTCCATCATTAACGCTTACTTACAACAACTTAGATGCTATCAGTCGGTTCCTCACAGAATAAGTCCGCGAGCACCGAACATAACAAATGATCGTTCTGCATCAATTTGTCTGGAAGTCGTTAAAATCGCGTTTCCTCTTATTAATTTTTGCTCCCCTAGTACTGCGACACGCACTGACATACGCCACGGGCAAACCAGAAATACGTTGTTATAGTCAAATTTACGATATTGATAGATGCTCCTGCCGCGGTTGGGGATTGATAAAAAAATGCCGTTTGTCGTTTGGATGGTTGGATTTTAACGGAAGAAATTTGTACCTTATCACAGGTGGCCAAGGTTTGAATTTGTTTGATGATGAAGTTGGATTAACTGTAGATAGCATGTTTATAATAAAGTTTTATTGAGCGGATTTGTATGCACAAAGGTACCTATACCTATAGAATCCGAATTAATACGCGAATAAAAAATTTAAATCATCAGGCATGTGTAAGTTGCACGTTATTAGATTTCACTAGTAATATAATAATTGTTATAATTGCAACATTAAACAATCATTCCAAAAATAACTTGCAGCGAATCATGCGAAATTAGGGAAATAAGTAAAATTTGACGTAGGGAGACATACATATTTAATAGTCATAATTTATTTAATTTTATTATATTTTATAAGTACATCATAGTTTGGCTAATCTAAAATTATTAAGATACTTAATAATTTGAGAATACTTATTCACAAAAAGTCGAAGCTAAAGTTCATTTAACAAAGACCCGTAGATTTCGAGTGACCTCACTTAAATATAAGAAATAAATAACAATACAACCAGAAAATATCAAAGCAATTAGGTTTCTGTTACCTACCGACTGTACAGAATGGATTTTCATACAATTATGGTGTGTGCTCACCGCCTCTATACTATCACTTGTTATTAAATAAAAGTATCATATCCTTTGATATCACAATAGTCGTACATCACACTACAGGCCGATTCAAGGCTTACATTTCTTTACAGTTTCTAACACCCTAAAACACCTTGTGGCATTACCATTTGTATAAGCATAGTCACATAATATTCGCCTCAGAAATTTAGGATAGAGTTTTTATCACGCGTCTTTAGATTTCTAAGTAGTTTTTTTAGTAATCAGGTATTTTACTTAAATATTAAACTATTCACAAAGTGTCCACAATGTCATTAACTGCAAAACAATTGAACAGGCTATAAATTACTTAGTAGGTGAAAAAGCTATACAAATTTTATTGTACACTACAATTTAAATCCTTCTGTTTGTAGTAATTCTATGTAGAATAATAAATTAGGTACATACATTGTATGTAAATCATGTGGTCCTGGGAAAAATATCATATATTTTTTTTCTCCCCAATTTTTAAAGGTCTCATGCGATGTAAATCTACTATTTTTATTTCAGACATCATCTAATTGTTTCCCATGGTACGGGACTAGGATTTATTCCCCCAACACAAACTTCCGACACCATTTGAAATTCATTCTTCACAGGAACGTGTGATGTAATAAAAAATCTGACAAGCCCGATACTATTTTTTAGGCAAGATTCTGTATGTTGATAAAAATGACTTAGATAGATAGATAGATTTATTTATTTGCTTACAATGTAGGTAATTACATAATTAGATGTTACAATGTTTCTTTTCCGAACCGTGTACATTCTGCCTTACTGGCGTGCAAAATACATAGTTTGTGCAAAATATATTAATAGTAAGTACAAGAAACAATCACAATCTTAATTAATTTATCTTGTCATCAAAAAAATCGGAAACAGAGTAATAGCATTTTTTAGCTAAAAATGATTTAAGTAATATTTTAAGTCTTCGACTTATCTTAGAGCTATAATTGAGGGTTTCAATTCGATGCAGATCAACTGAATAACTACAGCAAAAATAAATACAGTTGATAATAATAAGATTGAGTAGAAAAAAATCATAAGCTTAGCCGAATATAATATCGATGCCCTGAATGAGCACGTTATACAAATTAGAGTAATTTCTAAAGCAATGATATGAAAACAATTAAAACTCAGTATTTACTCAGTTATCATTGCTAAAATTATAGCGGTTGATTAGAATATTGCAATCATTAAGCGCGTAAAAACTATTCAAGTGTTTACTTATTTTTTTCAACCGATGCAACCCTAAAATAGCTTCACATATAAGGCACTGGCTGTATGATAAATTATGCACCCCTCGATTTCGAGATTGCTAGCGCGATGCATTAACGTTACCCCGTTTGATATATATTTTTTACGTCAAGGTAAATGTGAGTCAAATGACTATTATGGCTTAATAGACCCGGGCGTCATAAAGACGAGTTGATGGTCCCAACATTTCATTTTATACGTTTCTCTTCTTTAGTAGGTCAGTATAGTCTTTATTGCCGCAAGTTCATCGCATTTTCTTACGTTTTGACCAGAACTATTAGGTATTTTGATGAGGTCTAAAACTAAAGGCTTAACGTTCCTCAGAAAGCACGTTCAGCCGTTGGTCTCGACGGTCATACAGTACAGATAGGCAGTCGTTCCATGTAAAATACGGTATTCAGCGATGATGAGGTCCAAAAATTGAAAGACATTAATGATGTTACCACAAACTAAAAATCCGCTAAGGTAGCTACTTTTGCATCAGTTATGTCTGTCAATGTCAACCAATCAGATGTCAGTAGCTTGTCTCTTATTGGTGAAAAATTACAGAAGCAACTATAGCAGATTGAATAACCTTCCCTCATTCTTCTCAAATTATAAAAACCAGATTTTACTATTTTTAGGGGTACATAGGTACCTCAAAAGCAAAAAAACGGAACCCTCATAAGACCACTTTGTTTTCCGTGAGCCTGTTTGTCCGTCCGTCCGCGAAAGCGTAGAGGTTATATAAAATCATACATTTAGATCAGTCTCTTGCTGTTGTGAAAAAATTGAAAACGTTAAAAAAACAGCCGTTTACCCCACAAAAAATGCATATTACGGCACTCTCAAGGGAATCAAAATTAATCACCTTTAACCTAGATTTTTAAATTTGTTAAGTAACATCAAAAAATGACATACCTGATATTAAAAAAAATAATATTTCTTCTCTACAGGAAATTAAAGCGAATTGAAAATTTAAGGACTGGTATAAACCATTAATGATGACATTCCGTGTAGTCTGTCCTTTACGACTGTTGTAAAAAACGAATAAAGCAAAGGAATTGATAGAATAAACGAACCTTTTATAGAACATGGGTAATCAGGATCACATTTGATTTTAATAGGGCCACGTGACACTGAATAATTTTTACGTAAGCGAATCATACGGAATATCAATGCATTTAAATACCCGCATACCACGCGACAACCCTTCAATCCCCAATTAACATATCAAAGATCATGATATACCTAATACAAAATAATATTCATCAACAATATCACCAAACCGTTGAACTTTAAAAACATATTTGATTTCTATAAAGTCTGAATTGTATCAGGGGCCTTTGTCACTAGTTCCAAGCTTTTCGATGATGTTACGTCCAGGGTTAGGAGGGGCTCTACCTCTATCGACTTACGATACATTTAAGTAAAATTAAATCTTTTGTAAAATTAAATCTTTTAAATGGCCTAAAACGTATAAACTAACACTACCTGGTGACTCTCAGAACACAAAAAAGGTTTGTCGACCCGGGATTCTTGAACTATAATCTGCGTTATGCCACGTTATGTTCTGTTTGGACTTAGAGAATAACACCCCTGTATGGAAATGCCATCAATATTGTTTAAGTTAATCCTTCAACAACCTATACTTGTCGAATTCAAAGAGATTTTGTGGACTGATTCGGGTATATTATGACTAACGCAAAATCACGTACCTATCTCAAACTACTGGAGATCGTCTACATGATTATGATGTTCTACATCCCTTTCCTGTAATATATTCTTGGTTGTGGCGCCACGGGCCCTCCCGGCCCTCTTAGCTGAATCACTGCGACGTAATAGCGTGTAAATTTATTTATCTGCCCACCCCGTGACTGTCTTTATTTGGAGCTAATGTTTTCATTTCATTATACTAATCGCCATTATCGTTTCGCGGTCGTTGATATAACAACAATTTGATTTGAATTGATGCATCCTCGTGGGGTTTGTATTGTCTATTTTAGTGGGTTGATATTTAATGTAGATGTGTGCGTGAATTATTTTATAGACTGTTGTGGATGATAATATTAATTTTTCGTATACAGAATTTTAGCTACTACCTAGTTTAGTAATTCACCCAAAAAACACGTATTCAGTACTTAATTTTCTTCAAGACCATATTCCTAAAGTTACAGATATTAACACATATTCATTGAAATCGTTTGGAATTGCGAAGCTATTAACACCTACTTACTTCTGAAAAGTCTCCGATTCGAAACAATTCCAGTAGAAATATATTATGTAAAGTTCTGCCACAAAAAGCCTCTAAACCGAACGTTTCCATTCAAACCTTAACATTAACAGAACTACGTACAATTAAACCACAAAAGAGTCGTTCTGATGTACCGAGCGAGACCTGGTTACGACACAATCAACGATTATAGCAAGTTATTCAAACGTATCTTTTGACGCTGTTGCCCCTACCACGAATATGTATTCGATTGTATTCGATTCTCGACTGTATAAGAAAGAAGACCTTACATTACTTAAAAACTTAATTAGCTTTGTAGCATTGGGGTCACCATAATCCCAATTTTCGTATCCATAGTCCACAGAAATTTTGAAATTCATTATCAAAATTTTTCATTTTAGATGGGCGTCTTCAGGCACTTTAGAAACGTAAAATGACTCTAGCCTCGCGGGTTCAAAATGTCATACCTATGGAGAAGAACCGGCAAGAAACTCTTACGTTATACAATAAAAAAAAATACCTACTTAAATTTAAGAATATGCGAAATAAATTAATTTTAACCTAAGCAATAAAACGTCATTAATAAGAGCATGATAAGGTACAGGTACCTAATCGTCGACATTTTCAGGCGTTCTTCACTAGATAGCTGTTTCGACTTCTCGTGGTAATCTTAGGGTGTTCTGACAGATTATACATCAAAATCCCTTCTGTTTCCGCTACGTCTGTATACAAAAGCGTCTTGATGAGCTAATGGAGGCTCGCGACCGAACAAATTATCCACAGACTTTTGTATGAACCACATTGACGTCTCTAGTTTATCATGCATGCGACAATAACCTTCAATTTTACAGTAATTGAACCTAATTTCCTATGCATTTTTTTATAATTTTCTTCTTGAACGAGGAGTTAGAGCTTTAAGCTCCTGTAGTAGGCTAGTACAGTTAATAGACTTCTGATGACATTAATAACTCTCTCAAACATGCTAGCAACGGCGCTTTTTTTTCTTTCACCATTTTAAATAGTCCGCATAAAATATTCTTAATTCTCTATGGTACTATAATACAATTATTTAATTAGATTTTCTAATGTATATAATAATATGAGAGCGAAATAAAATAATTTAAATTTAGAGTAAATGTGGACATCACATACATTGCTTCGAATCCAAAGTAAGTAGCTAAAGCACTTGTGTTATGGAATCAGAGACAACGAAGGTAGAATCATCCCTTTTATCCTTAAATGGCCAGTAGCACAATGGACAATTGTAAAGGAATCCTTTTTAGCTTAAAATAAAGGTTAATTATAGAGAAGACAAAATTAACGTGAACTCATTAAATTTCAGCCAGCCAGAAGCATCGTATCTAATATTAATCTATTTTGTTATTGTATAATGTTTTTAGCAGCTGATATATGTTATTTTTACTTTAAGTGCGTGCAGTGTGTGTGACAATAAATAGTATTGGAATTTTTGATTTTGATATCTTGAGATAACTATAGATGACCTTAGGCCACTTTTGGACCATTTGATTTTATGTGGTACCACCAATGAATATATGGGTATAACCGTTGTAAACCAACAAAGGTTACATGCTAATCGTACAATATTCTACTACATTGATACGAACGCAACCCGAAACTGTTTGGAAGTTAACAATATCCAATAAGACCCGTATTCTACTATCGTACTATAAAACAGTACTAAACGACTGTTTAGGGTACTATGCGAAAGGTTCCGATTCCATTATGTATTCCAGGGGCTCGTGGGCATTGTTGCGGTCATCCATCATAAACCTGACCTTGAGGACCGTTGCTTAACTTTGTATTTAGACTTTTATTTTCTTTTGTAGTAAGTAGTGGTGTTTTTGTGGGTTTACTGAATCTTCATAAGCTTGAATAGCAGTTAACAATGCATTACGAGTAAGGATTGGCGCCTCACTAAATAGGTACTACTGTGGGCCATATACCTTAATTGTAACAATACCACCCCTACCAGGAAAGGTCTGAGTATTATTCAGGTTTGTTCCAAACAAATTTTATGCACTTGAATGGCGTGAAAAAGCTATTACAAGCACTAACTTGTATGGAAGCCAGGGTTGGTACAAGAAATATTGTATTAGGTAAATTTCTGAATTTATGAATATAATGTTTGAAATTTCATAATTATGAGTATTCATAAAAAGATGATTTAACATTTTCTGAGGAAGAACATGACTTCATTGGTAAGAATACACAGTCACGGAAATAAATGCATTAATTAATTTGACTGCACGCGACGTGCTGCGGGTTCGATCCCCTTATGAGACAAGCACTTGTGTGATCCACAAATGCTTGTTCCAAGTCTGGGTGTTCTTTTTGCATGTGATTTGAATGTTGGTGAAACCCCCGCGACACAAGGATTAAATTCCTAAAAGCGGACGGGATTAAAAAAGAAAAAAAAATCTGATTAAACTTTATTTTTTCTTTTTGCTTTGATACTAATTAATGTTTTTGAAACGTATTTTGTTCTACAATTTTATTTACCAGTCTCTCAATCGACTCCGTATCGCACACAAGTTATTCTTAACGAAAATAAAATAATTTGTCAGAAACAAAATATTTTACAACTTAAGTAATTACTATTTTTTCAACTACACAGTTGCGATTATTTCATAATAATAAAATTTCGAGTACAAAATACCTACATTCTTCTAAAAATAAATGTATAGTTTTGCTCAACCCTTGTGCTGTAATCTTGGCGCCAACCGTATCCGTGTTAATCGACTCTTACGACAGGTCAACTACCAACTTAGCAACTTAGCTTTAAGCTATTCTCTGGTAAGCGACCTTTGGAAATGAATACCTTAAACGAGCATCCTTTAACTATAGTATTTCAAATACCCAAATCTATACTAATATTATAAAGCTAAAGAGTTTTTTTGTTTGTTTGAACGCGCTAATCTCAGAAACTACCGGTCCGATTTGTAAAATTCTTCCACCTTAGTGAGGAAGGCTAAAGGCTATAATTTGCTGCGATTACCGACGCCTATGCCTATGCGAGCGGAGTCGTGAGCAAAATCTAGTATTTTATAAAGTTTCTAACAGAGCGCTGACGCTAGTAGTAAAACATTAGAAAAGCGATACTTATTCTAAAATTTGAATAACCTATAGTTAATTAGTCCTAAAAGTTTCTAAAATAAAAAATATTATCATTATATCCGAAAATTGTTGATGAATGTTGACTGTGACTAAGAGATGGGAAAATAATGAAACTTTCGACTGTAGACATAATAATAATATTTCGTGGTGTGCAAATTAATTAGTGCTAAAGACCTAAATTAAACCCCACTCATTGCGTTTCATAAACAGTTGTAGTCAATTGTCAAACTGAGAACCATGTTCATTCAAAACCAAAGTCAATAATTCATTTGTATACAAACACACGCATGATATATGGATACCTATTAAACCAATATCATAAAACAAATATCTCAATAAACACATGGGATGTTACCGTAACTATTGTGTTATTACATATCGTCAAAGAAATTGGAGGCTATTGACATTGTCATAAGATTCCAGTAGAAAACGAGCTGCTCAACACAAAAATTATTTGGCTTAAAAGTTATTTACTTTACTATGTTTGTTTTTATTTATTTTAATTGTGTTAAAAAATTGTTTTAATCAATTTTATTTAGTTTGTTTTATTAGTGACATAATGTAACCTTTAAACTGTGTCACCATCTTTATAACTTATAGAGGGCAATGAAGTATTTCCATTTTTTTATTTTTTTATTACATTTTTATTGAACACATAATATTTATACATAATATATGCGAGCATTTCTCTAGACACAACGCGAAAGTAGCTCAAGAGAAATGACTCCATTTAAGAAAGGTCTCCGCACCTATAATTCTGAGTCTGATAAGGAAAATCGATAAATTAACTGGCCATTACACCTGGAAATCATTTGCAACAAGTAACTATCCAGCCGCAATTCGATCTTATCAGCAATATGCTATAGATGAATTGCTATTCGGTTGCTAATATAGTATACGTAATTGGTCAATAAATTATGTGAAAACAGGAACTTGGTGACCAATTTGTAAACGAAAGCGAGAATATTCCTAAATTTTTTAGTTCTTTTCAGTTATTATGATTTTTTGTTTTAGAACAGCGTTATCTGAAATCAAAACCGTGTGAAAACACAAAATAATACTTTTTACCATTTAAAATATTTTGCCTTTTATAACTAAAGTAGCTGTTTCCCGCAGCTCCGCCAGCATCTCAATTATATTTTAAGTATAATATAGCTCATGTCACCCGAGGATAATGTAGCCTCGTAACAGTGAAAGAATTTTTCAAATAGGTTCTGTAGATTCGGAGCCTATTCAATTCAAACAAACAATACAATTTTTCCTCTTTATAATATTAATGATGATTCTCATATAAACTTTGTGAAGATATTTCCCATCCTGAATAAAACGTTATTTAATATCGAAGGCCGTGGTGAAGAAAGTCGTGGTCGCCTAGCGATTCAAAGACCGGATTCGTATGCACATGGTTGCTGGTTCGAATCCGGGGTACCAATGTGACTTTTTCACAGTTATATGAACTTTCTTAATTAATCTAAGACACCATTGACAAACGGCAAAGGGAAACATCGTGAGGAAACCCTGGATACCAAAAATTTGAATCTGAAATCGCCAACCCGCAATGAGCAAGCGTGGTGATCTATGCTCCTTCCTTCTCTATACGGGAAGAGGCCTGTGCCCAGCAGTGGGACATTTATAGGCCAGTATTATTATAATCTAAGGTCTAGTTCAGCTACACTTGAAGATTATGTTTTATCGCGAAATCTTCTCCCGTGTACCTCATCCTAATCTGCAAGGCCACATGCGTGCCGTATTATTATGTTATTATTTGTTTAGTACGCAATAAGTCGACAGATAACGATGTTTACTTTACATAGCATTTAATCCATAGTTACCCTCGTTAGAGCTGCTACAGTTTCGGAAACTTGTCTCAATTTATATGGTAAACAAATAGTATTTTAGATGTCACTATTGTTGATAACAAATCAATCATTTACATAACCTTTATATATAATTGACGCTTAATAAGAGCTTTTGGCTACTTTATTCTTTAACATTCATAATAGAAAATCTTATCTTCAAAGTTCTGTTCAAAATTTCATGTAGATATGTATAAACATATCGACTTGATAAAACCTTTTTTATATCCAACTTATCAGTAAGTTGGTGAAATCCTCCAACATTATGTATTACACATGACTTAATGTAGGCAAGTACTTACGGCATTCAGGGCTTCCATTTCGTATGAGCTCAATTTGTACGAAGCATCTGAGCCAACCAAACGTGGTGATGATCTGAAAAAACAAAATAATCAGTTTAATTCATAATAACTAAATTTTGTCGTGGTAGCCTATCGGTTCAATGAGCGGATTCGCATGCACGTGGTTGCAGGTTTGAACCCAGTCAAGTACCAATGCGACTTTTCAAAGTTATATGTACTTTCTTCATCATTCTAAGACATCATTGACAAACGGTGAAGGAAAACATCGTGAGGAAACCTGGATTCTAAAAAAAATTGGAACGCCAACCCGCAATCAGCAAGCGTTATGATCAATGCTCATTGCTTCTCTTTAATAAAAGAGGCCTGTGCCCAGCAGTGGGACGTAAAGATAATTAGTTTAAACCATAAACCACCAGATTTTTAGGGAATATTGGTATTATAATGTGAATCTGCAAGTCCTCAATAGAGCTTGGTAGAAGGCTCATCATGCTTTCAAGGGAATCTGTAACCATCTCATCCATCAAGTAAGAATAAATTAAATATTGCATCAAAACCTTACTATTCATAATCAAAATGTTTTTTTTTAAATGGATATTTGCAACTTTATGACCACAATAAATTTATATTGTCTTCCTCGTTATTCCAGAATGATTTTAACGTCGTACTCAAAACGTCTTAACCTCTGAAACCAGGTCAAACATCACCTGCATCTACAAGAGATTGGGCGTCATTTCCACGACGGTACTTATATCTCCCGCCATGCGATACAATTATTCTAGTCCGGTGATTTGTTTGTGAGTTTTGTCGTTCATTATTCTTGGTGGTGGAAGGTTATTTGCTTGTTTATATCCTACTATTCCTACTTATGTTATAAATGTGAAAGTGTGGATGTTTGGATGTTTGGATGTTTGTTACTCGATCACGCAAAAGCGGCTGAACGGATTTGGATGAAATTTGGACATGGAAAAGAATTTTTTTATTGATTCCTTAAGTAGTTCCCGAGGGAAAATTGAAAATTGTTTACGAGCTAAGCCGTGGACAGACAGCTTTGAAATTTTGTATTTTTCTCTATTACAGCACGAGCTAAAACACGGGCGAAAATTGTATTCCATTTTTCATAACTTTCACATTTTTCATTTCTTTTTGGACCCAATTCTGAAGTCCACGCAGACGAAATCGCGGGCAGAAGCTGGTATTTTCATACTTCTAAGTATCACATAATCATATTATTTACGTGAACTGTAAGACACCTTTTCCTCCTACCTTTTCCATCAAAATTTTTAAGGAAAGCTGATCGGGATAATTTTCTGATATTGGAATTGTTTACATTCAGGCAAAAACGTTAAAAACAATGTAAATTTACTTTGTCGTTATTTTTATTTTCCTATTGTTTTTCCATCGTATCTGCACATTAAAGTTTTATGGTCTGCACCGAATGATCTGAGCACTAAACATCTCGTAAACTATGGGTTCGAATCTTTATTTATGTAGCCGTAACTCGTGTCTCCCACAGGACTTCTGAGGTTGCTGTCCATTCTACGACTTAAACAAGGCTTTTATAAAACAATTGATGCTTGGATGGTAGCATTTTACATATACCAGGAGGGAGATAATTTTTTTCTTCGATCTATAATATACATCAAAATATATTCATTATAAGTGGTATAGTACCTATGTGGAAAATAATTGTAGTTCATGTTCTATACTACATGACTAGCGAAATTTTTAACCACTCTTTTGATCTTTAACGTAGTGTACATTTTTTTTTAAACGACTCCCGCACTACGTAATATAATCCTTGTGTCGCGGGGGTTTCACAAACATTCAAATAACATGCACAAAGATCACCCAGACTTGGAACAAGCATTTGGGGACCACACGGGGATCGAACCCGCAGCACGACGCGCACAGTGGTAATTAGTGTGGTGACTAATACTACTCGGCTATCCACGCAGTCAAATTAATACAGTTAATCCAGAGTTGGGTGCCTAAAATATTAAATATCAACATAAATAAAATTAGCTTGTCAACAATGACTAGTGTATTTATACAGACAATTAAGACAAAACATTTTATTCACCTCCCACTCGTACCACCTAATTATAATCTTCAAACATCAAATAAACTAAAACTTTTCTTCCTTAACGTATTCGGCATTCTAAGAAGGTACCAAGAAACACGATTCAACAGTAAAATGCAACAAAATTCAACAATGCACAACGTTATCCCGCAATGTGGCTTCAGGGAACTGACTTCTAGATTTCAGTGGCACACGGTGCATAAACAGTTGAAACACCAAATAAATCGTAGAGAAACAGTTCGCTATAGCGGCTTTAATTATTAACATTCATAAATGTTGGTAAGTGAATATATGAATGTGTAGCTCAGGGCTGGGGCGGAGTCTCTGTTACGGCAAATTAATTTTGAACAACAATTTATATAAGTATGGACTTGTACAATAGGAAAATAATCTCAGTATTGGCCTTCTTGAAAATATAAACAAGTAAGTAATATTTCTATGAGGAAGCTCAGTGTGTTGATTCAGTCTGAGTCATGACTAAATTAAAACTTAATTAATTACATACTATCTTGGTGGAAGCATATGTATTTTCTGTAACAACTGATTAGCATAAAATATGCTTCCATTACGGAATTTCATTAAAATTATGGTAGCGAAAATTTTATGTATCCTCCATTCATTTGATAGAGCGAAGTCTTAACAAATCAGCAACATTTTTGATAGGAAATGCAAAAAGTAAATGTCTAAAAGATATGATGGTATACCAATATTGTCGTTTATCGCTTTAAGTGGGGACCCACAGCGCTCAGGTAAGACAAATACGCTCATTTCCTGCGGAGAGGGCGCCCGAACGTCCGTACCGACAAATTGTGCTCACACATCCTTATTCCAAATGTTTTCCAACTATTTGTTTGCTGTAAACTAAAACGTCTGGATTCTTCTTCCAAACTGGGTGTGTCACAAAATTTTAAAGGAAAAAGATTCAAGTCACTTTGACCAAATAAATTATGCATTTGGACAGCTAGAACATAAAATTGGTTATATTCAAATGTTTGGTTGACCTTGACCTGCATGTATCACTGACCATTTCAAACACAACCTATTTGAAATGTATTTAAATGATAAAACATATACATATGTTTTATTATTTTAGTTTAAGTTAAGATTGTAAATATCTACTATGTGCCAATAAATAAAGTTAATTTAAATGTGAATTCCTTCTTATAGTTATTTTTAATCCATTACCTATGTGATAGCAGATAAGGTAGATTGTTTTAAATATTTAGAAGGTCACACTGTACAGATAATTATGTGGTGATCAAGATCATGAGAGCGATAGCTGTAGTAATTAAAATAATCCTTTCAGCCGCTTTTGCGTGATCGAGTAACAAACATCCAAACATCTATACATCCAAACATCCACACTTATCATTTATAAGTTACGATTAAAACTTTAAAAAGCTTATCATTAACGTCAACAACAAAAAACTATGGTCTAACAGAATAGTACCGTCGCCACCTCACCGGTAACGGCAGAAAGTTTGCCGTCTCCTTTTATTCATTACGCTTATGCGGTAAGAAATTCAACTTTTTTACCTTTCCCGCCCGTTGACAGATCACCGAGCGATTTTCTTTCATGTCAAGGGATATCAAACCTTTGGAGATTGACACCGTGATGTATTGTTGTCTTCGATAATTTGGTTCGATCTTCTTAATAATTTTAGAGAGTTTAATAACTTCAGGAATTTTAGCTATTTTAGCTATTCTATCTTTCAAGTTGGATCAAACTGCACACAGTGTGCAAATTTGATTAAAATCGGTTCAGTAGTTTCGGAGTTCATCCCGGACAAACATCGTGACACTGGAATTATATATTAATAATAGATTTTTTTCCGAGTTTTACGCGAATGTTAGACATTGAAAATCTGCCTTCACCATGACACCCTCAAAGGCGTCAAAACGTCTGGAACTAAATTCAACATACACCGCGATAGAATCCGATTAAAAGTAGTTTTATTTCAATGATTACATAAATTACATATTTATAGTTAATTAATTTATTATTTACGCTTGGTCTCTCTAGTTACTTTTTATTTTGGTCAGAAATAACTTGGTGTATCCGCTTTATTATTATTTAATATGTATATCCATTATATCAAAGCATCCGGTGCGACGTAAGTTGCTTAATTGGCAATATTCAGACATGGTTATTTATTTTTATCATAATATAAACTTCTTTAGTCTATTGATTCAGAACTTGGTTTGAATGTTTTAAGTTCATGAAGTAATAAAATGTTTGATTAAACTTTGATGTTTTATTTCATATTGATAGCTTTCAGTGAAATGTGTTTTGATATTCTAGATATGGTATAATCGTAAAATTCATATTACGAGTATTTCCAAAAGCATAAAATTCATGTTCATTGAAAACTTTTGTACCTATTAAATAAAATTAAACACTAGCATGAGTTAAAAACAATCTTATTCTCAATACCTGAAAGATCAAATTCATATTATCATGAACTTTATTTTGAATATAATTTTCGTACTAAAAACTTTGACAAACAAAGGAAGCTCAGAATATTAAATTCTACAATCACATACTTAAATATCAAAATAAGTTATAAGAATAATATTGCAGAAAAATATACAGAGATACTAAATATTGAGTGAGAAACCTACGTTATCTTGTCAGGGGTTCACAGTACTTGTAAGTAAGTAAAAAAGTAAGTAAGTAACACCCAAATTTTGCTGTGCCCTAGCAGGGTTTCATGTGTAACCTATAATATTGACGACCTCCGTGGTCGAGTGGCGCACGCACCGGTTTTCAAGGTGTCGTCAGCTCTGAGGTCCCGGGGTCGATCCCCGGACGGGTCAATGTAGATAAACACTTTTCTACATTGCCTCGGGTCTGGGTGTTTGTGGTACCTTCGTTGTCTCTGATTCCATAACACAAGTGCTTTAGCTACTTACTTTGGATTCGGAGCAATGTATGTGATGTTGTCCACATTTATTTATTTACTAGCTGTTGCCCGCGGCTTCGCTCGCGCGTAAAATAAAGAGTTGTATTAAAGGTAGATGGATGTATTCTGTGATTTTCAAAGTAAGGAGTATGAATAAAATTTTTCATAAAATATTATGGCGTTAAAATAATAATTAACGTAAAGTAAGTAGCAAAAGCATTTGTGGTATGGAATCTGAGACAACGAAGATACCATAAACACCCAGACTCAAGACAATTTATAAAAGTTATTTTCTACATGGACCTGTCCGGGGATCGAACCTGGGACCTTAGAGCTGGCGACACCTTAAAAACCGGAGTGAAAGCCACTCGACCACGGGGGTCGTCATTATAGATATGTCTTAGATGGGCGTTATCTTATCTACTTATCTTTTCATCTGTCTACCTATCTTTGAGAATACCGAACTTCACATACCAACTATTTCAGCCCCTATTTCACCCCCTTAGAGGGTAGATTCCTAAAAGGCTAAAATCACGGAAATACATCTTATTTATTTCTAACTAATAACCCTTGTATGAAATTAAATGTGTCTATCTTTGAAAACGACACAATTCATGTACCTACATACTTCCAACCCCTATTTCACTGTCTTAGGGGTATGATTTTTAAAATCACTGAAATACATCTTTATTTATTTCTATCCTGAAACCCGTATACAAAATTTCATGTGTCAATCATTGAAAATATCGAACTTCCCATACAAACTTTCAACCCCTATTGGACCCCCTTAGAGGGTAAATTTCTAAAATCTCGGAAATACGTCTTATTTATTTCTAACTAATAAACCTTGTATGAAATTAAACGTGTCTATCTTTGAAAACGACACAATTCATATACCTACAATTTCCAACCCCTATTTCACCCTCTTAAGGGGATGATTTTCAAAATTGCTGAAATACGTCTTCATTTATCTCTAACCAGAAACCCGTATACCAAATTTCATGTGTCTATCATTGAAAATACCGAACTTCCCATACAAACTTTCAAACCCTATTTCACCCCCTTAGGGGATAGATTTCCAAAAGAAAAATAGCCTATAGTCCTCAATAAGTGGACTATCTAACAGTGAAAGAATTTTTCAGATCGGATCAGTACTTCCTGAGATTAGCGTGTTCAAACAAACAAAAAAACAAACAAACAAACTCTTCAGCTTTATAATATTAGTATAGATAATAATGACCAGATCAAAAGCTGGAACATGCGCTATATCCTGTAAGTATATTTATTTATGCCAGTTTAGCAGTTTGCCATCAGATCTCGTCACACACAGGCATTAATCAGTAGTGGATGCGAGATTCAAATACCGTCCGTTCAGTTTAATAAAGACAAAAATATGAATAAAGTAACCTTGATGACCTAGCTGTACCCGCGACGTTGTTCGCGCTGATCAGTCGTAATAGGTATGCATGTGAAAAATATTTTTGACTGACTGAATCACTGAATGCGCTTTAGATGGCTCAAGTCGCCTGATACGGGTATTTGACAATTTGGTTTCTTTTATGTAAGTCGCAGAAATTGCGGGATTTAGATGATGGACTTATCAACTAACTGACTATGAACTTCACCTGTTTAACAGTAAAGTGTGATTGTAAAAACTTTATGCATTTTTGTTTGTCTCGATCAGGCATCAAAAATTACATGAGCAGCAAGCTATCTAAAAAATTAGCCATGTAAAAAATTACAAACTAAAAAATAATACAAAACACAAAAAGGGTTAGCTCGATATATTCGTACTTCTGTAAGAAAGTCGGTTCTAGAAATAAAAAACAAAATATGTAGTAACATCAGGATTTGAACACGCAGCAAGATATTTCACATTTCCTATCGTATAACCACCGAGCTGTTTAATACTACTGTAAGCATCTTAAATAGTTATTCATACTTCAATAAACTGATAGCTATGGCAACGTTATTTTCGCCATGGTTACTTTTTTGTTTATATGTCAAAGATTACGTGTACAGATGAATGGAGATTATGTAAATTTAGAGTTTGATCCCTATTTAATATGGACGACCATATTGATGAGAGCTCATCCTAAATTGGACTTTGTGTCGCCGATATCGCTTTCTATTGATTCAAATGTACATAACTTTTTTGTTTATGAACCGATTTCGATGAAACCAAAACTAAGTTATACCTCAAGTTACGTATAATTTTTGTATATAAACATTGTCTGCATGGGATTCATAGATTTTACGTGATGTGCGCACAAACAAATAGACAAACAGACAAAAATTTCAAAAGTGATGGAAATGGGTTCTGTTAGTTATCTTTTCACACGCTGGCTATTTTTTTTTTCAATTTCTTCAATGTACAAAAATGACTTTTCTACAGATTTATTATATGTATAGATTTTATTTAATATTATTTTTTTAAAAGAACCTATGTACCATGAAAGCAATAAATACTTTGACTTTTACTTGTTGATGAATTTCCTTTTGTTCTTTTTTATGGGAAAGACAAAGATTCTATTGTAGTTAGTAAATACGAAACCCTCTACTTTTCCCATCGCAGAAAACTTCCTTGTTTCGTAATTCGAGTGATGTACTCGAACGGTGCGTGAGCGCAGAGGCAAGGAGAGAACGCGCGAATGAATATAATTATTGAATAGCGAATAGGTACCTACTTATATTGTGAAAATAATAAATGATTTGATTCTAAATGTCAGTCGTAACAATGACTTATATAAAATTTGCAGTCGAATGTAGCTTTAATAATGCTGTGATTCTTGTTACGTCATCTTATCGTCATCATCTTCTTATCATCATCATATTACCTGTAGAAAACAGATATCTCCAAGTGTCACTTTAACAATCCGAAGGACGTTTAAAAAAAACGCAAAATCGAAAATTATACGATATTAAAACACAATTGAGTTCAGAATAGCTTACTTCAAAAAAATCTTACCTTTTGTAATATCTAGATCTTGAGACAACCAAAAATGTTCCCTTAGGTTCGGAGGTAACAGAACTAGGCGCGACGAAAGAGCCGCTAGTTGAATTTTGATAGTTCTGGTATTGGACGCATTACTTCTTAAACTCGCTATTGTGTGCTTTCATAATACTTACTATTAATATTATAAATGTAAAAGTAACTGTGTCTGAGTGTTATAAAATCACGCCTAAAACACAGATCTGATTTAAATGAAATTTTGTACAAAGATAGTTTAGAGACTGAGAAAGGACATAGTCTACGTTTTTGTCGCGATAGCCGACACCCACGCGGGTGGAGTCGCAGGCTACACTGGTTAACTGGTATTCTATATATTTTGCAAGAAATTAACAAAAATTTAATAAAAAAATTATTATGCTGTTAAGTATTTCAGAATCGAGATTATGCATCAAATATGACATGGATTTAAATACAACGCAACTAAATACCAGGATATTATTTTAAAAGAGAAGTTTTCTACTCAATAAAGTTTTCTGACTCGATTCTAATACGAACTCAGAAAGCGAGTGAGCAAATAGTATGAGTACTAGGGCGACATGGCAACCAAGATGTCTACCGGCCCGCGGGCTGTCTACACACTTATTAAGATTCTGACGACGTAGCCACGATGCAATAATCTTTGCCTGTTAGACACTCACGCTTACAGGAGTTTGATAGAAAATTATCTTGTTATGTCTTAGTAATTGTATTGGGACTTCAGACACAGCTAGGACGTGTTTAGTCTTGATAAAATATTTGGACATGAAATTCTGAGAAATAGATAATGTTTTACTGTAGATATAGGTACGATTTCATAAATTGTTGCCGACGTAAGTAAAAATAAAATAGACTTGTAAGTGAAAAGTGATAGCCAAAGCATGCGTTATATTAGAAAAGGATAGCAACACAAACTAAATGACCAACTATTTAGTTCATATAACTAGTAATTTCTTGAAATTTATTACGTAATGTAACCAATGCAAAACACAAATGAAATACTGTATTTAATAAATACAAACAAATGCCATGATCTAAGACCTTGTACAGTCTTCCCAGTGTATGATAATTACAATTTCTATTCTAACAATAACTTCCCTTTCTAAAGAACTTGCCTGCTTATACAATGACCTTTCAAGTACTAGGGTCAACTGTATTCATCGTTCGACATTTCAACATTGCAACACAACATTACTTTGTTGTCAACGAAAACAATGAATAGGCATACCGTGATCACAGTAACAACAATGATCCATAACCAGTGTCGAATTAAGATAATAAAGGAAAAGAAACTTCAACACTTAGAGATATGGTTGAAACTGCGTTGGTAGTGTTTTGAAGACACGTAAAATTAGTGCAGCGAAATATTTTCAAAGTAGATGAGCACACGTGTTTGTGTAGTTGTGCATGTTTAAGGTTTTCTACAGGACACAATAAGAAACTAATTAACTTCATTCTAATAGTCCGAGTCCTTATAATTAAGTCCGACTCACAAGATAAAGTGGAAACAAAAGACAAGCGTCCAACTTACCAGTATTAATATCTACAAAAAAAAAACAATAATACATATTCAGTTCCAAATTTATTTAGTTTAAGTAGTCATGACCAATGGCGCGAAACGTAGGGTCGAGGTAGATGAGCAAGAGATACACTATGTCGACGAATACATCTACTTGGGCCAGCTAGTATCCTTCGACAACAGGCAAGACAAAGAGATCGATCGACGGATCGAAAACGCCTGGAAGAGCTACTGGTCCATGAAGACGCTCATGAAGGGAAACCTCTTACACTGAAGCGGAAGTTAGTCGACATGTGTATACTGCCTATCCTAACCTACGGCGCCCAGACTTGGTCCTTGACTGAGTCTCAAAAGTCCAGGCTAAAAGTATGTCAGAGGAACATGGAGCGTAGCCTGCTGAACATACGGCTAAGTGACCGGATACGCAACACCACCATCCGGTCCAAGACTGGTATAATAGTCGATGTGGGCAATAAATCTGCAAGGCTGAAGTGGGATTGGGCGGGTCACATCTGCAGAATGCACCCGGATAAGTGGACGAAGATCACCACTCAATGGATCCCTGAGGATGAAAGACAACCTAGAGGCAGACCAAGAAAGCGTTGGCGAGAAGATCTGGACAATTTTCTCGCCGATTGGCCACAGCACGCTTCCGACAGGGAAGGATGGAAGAGTATGGGGGAGGCCTTTCCCCAGAAGTGGGACAGCACGGGCTAACAAAAAAAAAAAGTAGTCAATCGCAAACATCTCATGGCTCCATAGCTTTGGTCAGCATTTTCACAAAAATAGGTCACAGTTTTTGCGCAAACAATCGAATCAATCAAACCGTTTATTTTTTATCACAGGTAAAGACAAAGGGTGTGCTTACTTTGTTTATACTCAATATTTTCAGTAAACATTAAGACAAGATGTATTACGTGTCAATATTGAAGATGGTAAACATCCACCATTAGGACGATGACAATTCCTACTAATGCCTCTCTGTGACCAGGGTAGGTAGTAAAAGAAATATTACCTTTATAAGCAAGGGAATCGTAAATATATAACTTCTTTTTGTGTTGTATCGTTCTTTGGTATTCGCTTACGGAAAGGTATTCTTATTATTGACAATCACCGTCGACATCAAAAAGGAATTCTCTTTCATTAAAGATGTATAATTTAAAACTCGTCCTTTCCTCTCTGAGGGGTATAAATTCATCATTATCAATAAATACAGAGATCATTAAAAAAATTGCCCTGTGATTTGTACATTGGGGATTGAGACAGTCTCCTTTAAGACCCTCAACGTGGTTCCCGTACCAATCGCAGTATTTGTTCTGTCTAACATCACGACTAGCATCCAACTAATAATCTGTTGCGACACTTTCGCGTGTATTCGAAGTGCTTGTTTATTTCTTGCTTATAAACAGATGGTCCCCGTTCTGTTACTAGAATCTCGTGTGATGAGTCATCGGAAATAGATTTAGGTTTAAACTATTTAGTAAATTCAAATTCTTTTAGATGAGTCATCGGAAAATAATTTAGGTTTTGAAAAAAATAATCATCAAATTCATCTTAATTACTGATGGACATGAAATCATGCTGCCTAAAAATATATTCAGGATGGACACTTCTTATTTCAAGAACAGTGTTTCTTGTCTAATAAGAAATTAAAAAGCAGCTGTTTATCACATTTAAGTGAAAACTCTTCTAACAAAACATTCTACACTTAAAACCAGATGACAAATTCCACATCGACTTCACCTCAAAGTTATTATATGCAAATTACATAGTAATTCCTTAATTGGGGTGCGGTCTGGTGTCTAAACAGGGACGTAAATTAACACCCCCGGCAACAAAAATAACAGTTTGAGTGGAACATCTGTCAAAACATTGATGCTCAGTCACTGTTACAGCTTCCAAGTTCCTGTGATGAATTACTGCAGAATATTATGCCGATAATAAACGACCCTTTTAGCCGCCTATTTGACTCACAGTCGAAGTTCTATATAGTATCTGTTTCGTCGGACAATATTTTTTGTTGTCACTCGGTGAATTTCACTCCGTTATTCGGAAGCGTCAGTGAGATGGACCCTTCTGCCTCCAAAGAGGAGAAATCGTGAAACTTCCTAATCGAATTTCGTACCTATTCGAGTCTTTTGGAATCTTTTTATAGTTGCTTCATAACATTAATCGTGAACATTTTCCATTCTAGTATTTCTATGCATTTGGTTTTGGAATTCAAATGTAACTGAAGATTTTGTTCTTGACCTTCAAACAATGATATATATGTCTCAAAGGGAAGTTTAATGAGTAAAACCCAGTCATCAGTTTCATTACTCTTATCATACGACAAACAGGCCTTCGTAAAATCTTCCGGCTAACTTGCAGTTAGCCACAAAAGTGTTAGCTTGTTTAACCAATAGCGCGTTAAATTAAAGACCGAGGAGAAAAGGGCACGGACCTTGCTATGACAAATAATTAGTACTCATTATTATAAAAATTTCATGAACATGTGGAAATAGAGCAGTTCTATTATTTACGTAACACCAGTTACGTTTTCATCCTTTAAGAATATAAAAAAAAAATAAGTTCTTTATATACTCAAAATGAACTCTTTTTACATAGGTACTTACCAATAAAGAAGAAATTCATATTTGGGACCAATTTAGCTTCTAAGGAGCCATTAGGACTTGACCTCTCTCAAGCTATTTCCGTCTCAATGCCCAACATTTAATATTAAATATCGGCGGTATATGAGGAAGGGAAACATCAGACATGTATCGGTTTCACATTAGCATCGACCTTGTGAGGGTTCCACTTTATTTTTATAGCAGCCCTATTGTGGTATGGATCAGTTTTCAAAGGTCCTTTACGCTTAAACCCGTCCCATGACAGTTTGAGGGTTAAATATGTTTTTGGATGCGTTAACAAATCGTTCTAGAGGGTTCGAATGTACAGAAGAAGGAGTCTTTATGTCTTATGGGGAATTTTCATGGGTCATTTGCGTGCTAAGGTTCGTTATCGTATAAGCAAAGATTTGGGTCAAATGCGATGCAAAACAGGATATCATAGCACTTAAAATAATGATGTGTGCGTATTTCTTGTTTATAGTCCTTTCTTTGTGTTATCACGAAATTATTTTTGTAAAATCCTTGGGGACGTTGGCACTATTCTCTTTATGGTTTGGTTATTTGGGTCAGTTTCGTTTTGAACGTAGAAAGCGTGGAGGTTACGGAAAAACTTTTGTTTTAATTGATGTGTGACTACAGTGATCACAAAGCATTTATCACTTTTAAAATATTTGAGGAACTCCCTTTGAAATTTATATCATAATTTTATATCAGTTTATCTCCCAAACTGTATTGGCTTTATTTGTTCTGATTACTAGATTTATAAAAATCTGTTCAGTACGTTTTGAATCAGTTTTGTTACGATCATATTTTCAAATAACCCTTCTAAGTCAAAATACCCTTTCATAAATCAGCAAAAAAACATAAAAAGAAAGTGTTTTCCTAACAGTTCTTTAGTAACAATATGGCGATCCGGAAAATAAGGATGAAAAGCGTTTGTCTAATATTTTTTATATGTTATTACACATATTATGTCCCGGCCGTCTCACATAGATGGTTTTATCGTCTTAATATACTCGTTCATTGTGTTGAGAGTAATCTTTTTTTTGAAGTGTGTATTCGTGTTTATTTTTATTATGATATACGGTTTTATTACAAATTGTCGTCGCATTTTCTGAGGTTATTCTCCGTGATGTGACAGTCGATGAGAGATTATTTTCTTTTGTAATCTAAGATAAAAAAATTGGCTTGAATATGGAAAAGCTGGTTCTTAGAATTGACATTAATATTGTGTATTTAGGCAAGTATGGCACGGCAGAGTAAAAATACATGATATGTTTACCTAGTAGCCGTGTTATAATGATGCTTGATATATATTATGATGATAGGTAAGAACAATACGTGATGGAGAAAAGCATTATGTCAAGTCCATTTATAACAACTGAATTTACTACTGTAAATAGTATTTAAATTATCGTCTATCAGAGTCCTTAAAGATATAATAGCAGGCATTTGATTGATGACACACATAAATATTCGCGACGACGCGAGCAAACCTGCGTCTATAATGTTTAATACTCACATTCACACTTGACGGCGTACTCGGTCACCACTGGGCGTTGAATTATAGCAACTCCTTTACTATTAAATACCAACTTAAAATACCAACCTTATCCTCATCGATAAATCATTATAAACCTTAATGTAACAGTATAAAGATGAATCGAATTTGTAACAACGGTAGATGTAAGTTGGGATCACTCCAATAGGTCTGCGGTTGAAACGTCTTTGAATAATTTATTGGTTAGATTTAATACAGGCTATTGTATTGCATTCGGTAGTACTTGGCTTGTTTCCACTGTCTTAATGGTTATTGGCGATTTTAATGGGAACTAGGTACCTTGCTTGAAATGTGACTGTGTCTAGACCGACATTTTAGTGCTTGGCACGACGCGGTAGATCACACATACAAAGGTACTACGTAAATATAAATTAAATGATATAAGGCTTTGTATAGATAAATTGAGAAGACTTTCGATCGAACGTGGGTGCCTAGAGGTGGAACTCTATAACGGGGAAGACCAAAGACATTCTTCTTCTTTAAAAAACAAAGCGAGGTATTTCAGCTCAATTTCAGCTATATCAGTCATTCTTAAGTCTAGAACGATTTCCTATGTCCACACTCTATTTCACAGTACCTCATTTACCGTAATTTGGTCACTCACGAACAATGCTCATCAAGCAATGGACTTCCATCAGTCTTCGTTCATTTTGATTTACGAACTCAATAAATTTAACATTCTAGGCAAGTACATTGATTGCCGTCAATCACAACCAAACAACAACCGCTATACAACAAGTGCAATGGACACGTACTTTCTCGATAGCATCCGCGATCAGCTGATAGAGCGCGTATGATGGAGGAGCGTCATCGCAACAAGCTCATCGCCTCACAATGAGACCTTATCTCAGTCTCGGGTACCTGTAAGACTATCAACCATCAGGTACAGGTTATATAAGATTGTTTCTCAAAGGGAAGAGCAAATACTAAAGGTTTCCACATAAACGCACATAGGTAAAGCTGTTCGGTGGCTGGCTGTCTAACATCGTATAACGTCAGCCGTTTAATTCCAAAAAAAAAAACAGCATCGTAAAAAAACGATATAACTACTTATTTAAAAAATTAAAAAATTAATGAATTTGGAAATCCACGACGGCTTTATGAATTTCATAATTGTCTATGGTGGTAAATTTTATTGTTCTTCATACTTTAAGAATTCCTTTTAATAAATAAAGAATAAAAAGTTGAATGAAAGTTTTCAAACTCGCAATTTTTAATAAGATCTTACAAAATCGCCAGTCAAAGAATCTAATAAGAGATTCAAGCAAGGTAACGGAATTCTTAATATAATCTTGTAGTGAAGTTTCGAGGGATTTTGTTACTGATATTATACCACTGTGAACTTACGAGATTTTGAAACATTTCATTACTTTAAAAAAAATAGGTAAACAACCTTTGCAACGAACATTTTTGTTCTCAGTACGGGCAATTATGACCCACAGCAACTTTCAGCTGCTATTTTAAAACTAGATTCGATTTTTACACGTAAAAGAAGTAAGTGGCATATGCTAACAAAAAGAAGATATAACATGTAATAAGTCAGTGAAAACAACGAATTAAGAAAAACCCTACCCAACCGACAGCTAAGTGTACTGTGTACAAACTTATTCGACCCAGTGATGGCGTTCCTATTAATAATTTAGTAATAAAAGAATTTTCTCTTTCAACAGCTATTCAATAGAATTTCGTGGTTTTTAGGGTAAAAATAATGTCCTCGCCCCAATCCGCCGCTCGACGCGGCGGTAGCCTAATGGCTAGGGCGTCGGACTTGCGATCCGACTTTGCGGGTTCAAATCCCACCCATTACACTACCGACGTGAACCCACTCGTAACACAAGCATCTTAGCTTAGCACGAGGGGTTAACAAGAATACTAGTCATGTGTGACCCAAATTGCTAGTAATCATTATTAATAAGTAAAAAAAACACTAGTACCTACCTAAATTAATTTTAATTTCCGTTTATTTTATAATTAAACTGTACAAAATGAAATTAGCAAAATAATAATAGTTCCAGATTTGTCTACCGGGCCAAATAAGTTTGTGGCACTTAAGCTGCTGCAAATTAAACAATCCACATAGACAATGACAATTTAATAAAAATACACTATAATACCTAAAGAATAATAGTTTTGATCCAACAGACAAACTATGTGTATAGTTTTGTTGGACATTATGTAATTTATAAAACTTAAAATGTACCTTTTGATAAATAAATAAATAAATAAATAAATAAATAAATAAATAATAATACTTTCATAATTAGATGTCAACTAAAAATTATTCATATTTTTATTTTAAGAGTATTTCAAATGACTAATTTTATTTAGTGGTATGTCTTGGTTTTAAACAGAACTCCTTCCGTTAAAGATAAGTTTAAGCAGAGCACCATGATATCATAAAATAGAAAAATACAACAACGTGTTTGTAGTCTAGAAAAATGGTTTCCATTAGAGCTAGCTCACTTTAATATTACACCAGCACATAGTAGGGCAGGTGACCCGGTTTTGGCCATTTTAAGAATTTTGTAGACTTTGAGGCTATATCATTTTACAGTTTTTGTTATCACGGACATATTTCTTGTAAAAAGTGATTAAATATATATTAATCTAGCCTAAGGATACATTTTTTTTCATAATGATTCAACGGAAAAATAATCCTGTAGAAAAGAAAAAAAAATTGGAATTTGTGCCATTTTTGGCCAGATTTACCCCATTTCTGCCACAGCCATGTGCCAGTTCTGGCCATCAAAATTCATACAAACTAAAAAGCAGATAATTCAAAGTAATAAAAATTTTATTCGAAAATCTTTTAATTTACGACCAACAGTCTTTATTTAGAGAAAAATAGCTAACATAATATTATGAAATATAATATCTCAGCTTGAATTATGCGGTGAGTACTGGAACAATTTTCTTTTCACGACACCGATTTTTTTAGTATTTGGGTTCGATGGAGGCATTATAATCGTTAGTCTGAAAATGAATAGATTACTTATATCAAAATAGCTAAGTAATTAAGTTGAAAAATCACGATAAAAAGTAAATGGCCAAAAGTGGGGTTCTACGTGCACCACTTTTGGCCAGTCATGTGGCCAAAGATGGGAAAATTCATTAATTTTGGTTCCATTAGTGGCCACCTCTCATAACCTCACTTAATAAACAAAAAGCGATAAAATATCATTAGTACCACTTAGACAGTGTATTCTTTATGAAGGATTAACATAAACATTAAAAAAATAAGAAGGAATCAAAAAAATAATGATTGGTTACTCACCCGCTCGCCTTAGCCTTTTTGCTAAGAAATAAAACAATTGACGCTCGTCAAACAATAATGACTTGTTGGATTGAAGTAAAGTTTGACACATCAAAGCTGTCAACGCTATCAATGTTGCTATTAATAGATATTTTTATTCCCGTAAACCATAGAGTAATATATTTGTCTTTGCCTTAGTTATAACGATTTGAAGTTCTAAATGGCCACAAAGGGGTCGGTGGCCACAACCGGGTCACTTGCCCTACCTTAGCAAAGTATGTGATACTCGCTTCAGCTCAGCAACGACCTAATGGATGAACTTGTGAATGCATGTGTCAGATATTTATACTGTGGCTTTTCAGCTGATTGAAATAAATATTTTCATAATAATCGTTTTCTGCAACATTCACGCCAATATTTTAAATAGAATTTTAGAAACTCATTTTTTTGTAAGTACTTACTGATAATATTATGGTGATTCTAGCTTCTATTGCTATTATAATTATTCAGTGATTTCAGAAAGAGAATAATGGCGCAAATTATATTAAAAAACTAACTTGAAAATGAATTGCTTTGATAACAGTAATATTTAGATAGGTATATATAATTATGTAGGTACCTACAAGAATAAACATGGCTAAAGAAAAATCTTAACTGTCCATTAGTTGTAAATTATCTAGAAACCAATTACTAAATTACATAAAACATCCACACACATAAAAATAGGTACCCAACAAAGTTCAGTGCTGCCACCTAGTTGGTGCCATTAGGACTATTATAAAGCTTAACATGAACTTGCCGCTAGATAGCGCCTGAGAAACATTAGTTACAGCGCCATCTGTTAGCGTGAGAATGTACCGTCTACGTTTTGCTGATGTTTCAGTTTTGTGTGTTCAGACAGATGGCGCTAAAATATCACTGACGAAAGCTATTCATCATTTTGTTTTAGTTACGCATAAAATTTACTAATCGGAAGCTTCTTACTTATTATTTGTATGTAGATGGCCTGTTAGCTTAACTAACAAAATAAAATTCAGATTATAATTTATATATGGGAATTAATATTTTTTTTGTTACTAAGCTATAGGGTAATAAGCTAAAAAATAATTCAATTGGAATAATAAATTTCCTGAAGTGCTCACTTACTTTCTTAACACTAGCTTCTTATTTGATCTTCCGACGTGTAACAATTTTTTCCAAATTTTTATTTTTTGACTTTTATGAATCTTACTGTTTTAGTTACTGGTCCAGTTTATTATAGGTATTATTGAGTAAACACAGGTTTTTCTTTTATATGATAGGTTTCTATCTACCAAAGTTTTACTTCGAATATATTGTCTTATCAAAAATTATAATATATAAATATGACTTACTTTTTATTAATTACTTTTACGGCTATTCTCCTGGAATATTGACGAGTAAAAATCTTGCACTAATACAAAACGTAAAATACAATTTCGAATTGCATCAAAAATTGCCCCTGTCGCCCCCGACTGGAACGAATAAACGTTGCATTTTATACGTTGTCTTATATCTTCACCCTAACGTGTCAGTACTTATCTTTGGGTTTTTATAGCCGCAGTAATCGGCTCGGTTTACTGTGTGCACGCACGCGACACATACGTGCGCACATGTGTGCGTAATGCACCCCACAACGCAGTGCATAGTGGCCTTTATGATGCTACAGGTATAGTCAGGGTTGGCGTCGGAAAACAAATTTAAGAAGAAATATTCCTCCAATGATAGATTAGTTGCATTTACCTAGCTACTAATAGTTGACAGTTGTATCAGCCGGCTTAAAAGTATAGGCGATCTTGGGTCGGACTGTAAGCGTAATTAGAGAACCGAGTGTTATGGTGTGACATGGGGCTAGTAAATATCCAGTAATGACAGGATGAGAAAAGTTGGTTCAATGAAAACCAGATAAACAGAATATGGAAAAAACTTTATTCAAATCAAGAGCGAAGATTGAAGGTATAATGATTACAACAATCCCATCAAACACGTTGACAATAGCTTATTTAGGTACATTGCTACAGGATATGTATAAAAAATATTGAATCATTTAGGTACTAGCACCGAAAACTGTCACTATCAAAAACAAACAACCACCAAATATCGAACAAATAGAAACAAAGCTACCCTACCCATAAAACTCGTATTTGGGGCTTCAAATCAAGCCAACTATATCGAAAGGCCGATGCAGCCCTACGTAGATGCACTTGTACGTAAAACTGAGTTGAGACACGTCCGCAGGCAATTAGACATACATTCGCACCCTCGGTGTCGCCTCCCATTCTCTATTTACGTCTCATTGTACTCAATGATCGTTGTGACCACGAAGCGATGTTACTTAATATTTCTCCTTTTGTACAACGTTATTAGCTTGCTCTAGATGTGAGAGTATTTTTGTGATCTTTGTTTAGGCGTGAGAGCTTTTGTTGTGTGTCGTAATTATACATTTTGGTTGAGTTTGATTCTGAGATAGCATTGTTTGAAGTGTTCGGTAATACGTAGTTAGGAACTACTTAACAGTCGTCAATTTCGCATCTATTTCAAAAAAACTTGTCGCCTTCCCTATAAAATACTCACTGTAACACTATCCTATCTGAAGTTTCTAGTCTGGCTAAAATTGTTATAGGTAGTGTAAGTCCATTAACAGATTTTTGTACAATAAGCCTTTATAATTATGCACTAGTAATTTGAAAGACATTCATAAACTTTTCAGGTATAAAAACCACTGACATTGTACAACAATCTATTTCAACCGACACCTATTCAACGTCAAACAACACCACAATTCATAATTCACACAACATAATAAACCAAACTGGTTCATTCACAAAAAGGAGCAAACAAGTCCATTGATCCAATGGAGCATGATTCACAGTAACACAATTGTTCGCAGTTGGACGTCCGGCGTCCACTTTGATCTCGAACTCGAATCCTGGATGGTATCAAAAGGAAACAGGTGCCGAAAGTTATGATCGCTTTTATTAGACGCCCTTTGATTTTGAGGTATAAGAGTGCATTCGAGTACTTGGAACCGATGATGTAAGACATAATCATAAAACACTTTTGGCGTAAATAGAAAAAAAAAATCAAAATCGGTCATTCCAAGGCACCATTTTTTTATTCAGTTCCTCTAACACGTGTTTTATCCCACCTGGCGAGATTTTGGGCGGGCACTTACCTACCTTACACTTACTTCCCTTTGTTTTAGTCTGGATAAATAAGAGCTTAAAAATTAAAAGCTTTCGAAAGTTAGTATTGATCTTGGGTCTTTCTTAAATTTACAAAATGCCGTGCATAAAAATGAGACATCTGATCACCATATCATTCTCCGAATCTATATTGGGGATGGATACCAGTCTGATCAGACATCTGATATGGATACAAATACAGAGTTAAGATAAATCGATGAACCAACCTACCACCAAGTAATGTTCTGATATACCTACAGAGAATAAAATATTGATTGAGATTAGTCATACGAACCATAATACCTTCAGCGAACAACACCACGAAACCGCTTTACTCCGTTAAAAGATAAAAATAACATCAAAATAGCCAGACCGATGAAATACTAATAGTTTTAAATCATCGTAAAATCTCAAAAGAGTCGCAGCAAAATATAAATAACTAAATTCTAAATAACTCGTGTAAAATGGAAGCGGAGAAATGGGATTTCTTCTTTAAATGTTAAGTTGCAAACGTCAACTGAAAATGTTTAATTTAAAGCTGCTTTTTGCGACTAATTAGCTTAAATCTAAATGATGCAAAGTATTCATTGCTGAGTTGTCTTGATAAAGAAACTGAGTCAGTAGCTCGCTGAATGCAGTTGGAAGTGGTAAATAGTTTTAAGCAACTCTCTTATTTGTATCTGAATTAAACTTGCGATCTTATCTATTTACTTGTAGCGTCTAATGATTGTGTCGTTAGTACTGTCGTATCTGACTTTGGAATGGGCTTAATAGCTTTTACCATTTAGTTAGAAAGCAATGAAGTCCATTCTTATAAATAATAGGTGGGGCAAGGATTGAACTGAATGGAATATCAAGGGTTTCCAGACATTCAATGGCAGACTTGTGATAAGTAATGGATAAGTTATTACAGGTTATCGTACTGTTCTTAAAAAGTCGTTTAACAGTGAAATGCAATATTTCATCTAAATCTATGACAGAGGGTGAGTTAGAAGAATCCATCTTATTAAAAAGTTATGTCATTTGTTTCATGGCAAATTTTACCTCATCAGCCCCAAATTCTGTTAACTGTGAAAGGTAATCTGCGAAATGGATTTTTCATCTTTGTGGAACTATATCACGATTACACCACAGAGTAAATATACGAAATTGAGTTACCATTTTTATTTCCCAATTGCACGTGGCCAATAAAGTTTTGATGCCGGCGGCAAAATTAAGAGAATTGGAGTTATATTGGCTGATATCGAACAGGATAGAACGTTAAAATTTAATTAGTGGTTGACCAAGCTTTCTGTACTTGAAACAATTTTGTTGCACTTTGCATATACAGCAGGTATACTATCTGCTTCTGTTATACCATAACCATGTAAGATTGTATTTTTATTCAAGAGGAACAAAAACAGCTACAATTTAATTATAGTACAGTATAGAAGAAGAAGCATACTCAAAGTTGATTTGGTGATGCGATTTTTTTTAGATCACTGCATTCCTGTGTTCATCTTTGAGGATGGCTTTGGGTCATTGTGCTTCTTGGGTTTTTCTATAACAATGATTCATATCAAAGAATGAACGTCAAAGACTTCAAAGTGACCACAACTCATCTGATACGACACACACCTCCATATGGTACGGCCGAGTGACTGACTGTCTTGCGATTCAAGAATTATGTTCTGGAATTAACTCTCTTTCTTAAAGAGTTTCTTAAATGTCTATCAGTCGCTACTTTACATCTTCAAGTGACTGATGACCGAATACTGAAACGTCAATCAGTTTGAAGCCGCCGTTAAGTCTCATGCTATCTCTGTCACTTTAAGGTGTGAAGCCGCGATGGATAGATATTTCAGAACGTGTTAAAAGTTAATTTGCGTTTCAGTATTCGTGATTGAAACAGCACGAGACTTATAACTGAAGTTTCAGTACCTATAGGACCGATAGTCACCATTAAAACCATAATTTTTACACTCTTAACTTCCAAAAAAAATCCACACAAAATTGATTAGGTAAAACAGAAGCACAATCGTGCAAACACGTGTGTTGCGCACGCGCCGGTCCACCGTCACCGGAACCACATGGCGAGATCAAACGGAACACCGGACGCGACGCCATATTGTCCTCGTAATGTGCATCAGTTATTTACATGTACTGTTTTTGCACTAATGTTAATATATAGATGGATACGAATTTCAAATAACACGTAAAAGACAGGAAGTCTTATTTCAATAATAGTTATAATATATAGGTATACAGGATTAATTTAAAAGGAGTGCGTATATTCTACGAGGAAATCAGGTGCATAAAACTGAACTACTTTTCCCAAGGAACGTACTTAGGTACTTAGGTCGAAATCTTAAAATTGTAAATCAACTTTTCATACATACATAGGTACTTTTCATAGGAACATAAGTCACGTGACCTGTCACTGTATGAATATTTCATTTTCCATTTTAAAATTTCGACCTATGTTCTTTGGGGAATGTGGTTCAGTTTTATGCACCTGATCACCTTGTAGAATATACGCACTCCATTTAAATGAATCCTGTATAATTTAAAAAAAAGAAACGTGGAAATGTTTGTTACGCATATAACTTCCGAGTTCCGAACGACTGCCAGGCCCCGAATATTATAGTACTAATATTTTTTTTTTGTTATTTTCAGGACAAGAAATAAAAAATATCTAGGCTTTTTTTTAAATCATAAATCTAATATTGAAAAGTGAGTGGGGCAGATAGAAGTCTATGATTATATCACCACGTTTTACGGGAACGGGACCTACCTACCTACTTACGTGGGTAGAACCGCGGGCCACAGCTAGTTAATTGGTATTAATTAACTTCTCATTAAACTCACTTCAAGGCCTCCTCTGTATTCATCTATTTGGTAGGATCGTACGCTTTTATAATCTAAGGTTTGGTATAAGTACCTAATAAGAGTCAATCTCATCTCGTTATCTGCATCTGGGCCTGCCAAGGGAGTGTTTTTGATATTATATAGGGGTTTTCTATATATTTTTTTGATGTGATAAACTGACCGAAATGGAATCTAAGATCGCCAACCCTTCTCTACTTGGGAAGAAGCTGGTATTATCACCTATGTTCAACATAGTTATTTGCTTATCCTCTGACTTTTAATTTATACAGAGATCAGTTTCTACAAAAGGAATACGTATTTCTTAAGCTTAATAATTATAATATTAATAATAATTTGTAGTGTACATTTTTAACAAACAAAACACTGTGACACAGAAACGAGTATTTCGACACATTTGTCATCGTCAGGATGGCCGAGCGGTCTAAGGCGCTGCGTTCAGGTCGCAGTCCACTTCTGTGGGCGTGGGTTCGAATCCCACTTCTGACAAGTTCTTTTTGTGTTTTTATAACCAAAAAAACATCATCTGAAGTTATTTTAGTTACATACATAGTTAGTAAAAAATGTCGTTATTTACGATAAAACTTTTAGATAAGGTAATAAGTTGTTCTTTGTATCTGGTATCAATAAGTTGACAGTGGTTTCTTTTTATCCACATTTCAATGGTGCATTTATTTGTACTTATCAAGTCAATACAAAATAAACATAATTATTGTTGAACAAAGAACCACTAAAATTCTGGTTGATTAATTGGTTTGATTTTATAAGGATTCTGAATAATCTATCAACTTTTATTTATCAAGATTAAAATCTGATATTTCTTAGTGTCTGTTAAATATTTTAATAATTAATTATTAATAAAAAAAAAACAGAATAGTGCTTAAAATTATTTATAAAAATAAAATGTAATTTTAAATTAATTTCAATAAAATAATATGTAGAAAACCTAGTCACTGTCTTTTAATTGAATCGTGGCTACTTACAGTACGAGGCGATTTTATTATTATATTCATTTTAATTGAATTATATTATACTAGCTGTGACCCGCGGTTTCGACCGCGTAAGTAGTTCCCGTTCCTGATCCATTGACGAAATTTTAAAACTATGAAATAAAAAACAACCTTTTTTATTATTTTCTGTTATAAATACCTTGTCCTGACAATAACGAACACAATAAAAAAGTATAATCCAATTTGGTGCAGTCGTTCGAAAGTTATGCGCTTAGCAACACATTTGGCAATATTTTTTTATTTATAGAAGATAGATAATAATATAAAGGTATAGATTATATTGATTTGAATTTTTAACTCTCAATAATATAAGCTATTCAATAGAATTTTAACCTAATTCGCTTTTGTTAAGGTTTATATTGAATTATCCGATCAATAGTCTACAATGTATGTTGCATAGAACAAATCGAAATTAGAACAGCTAAAATGGCTATATTGTCGTTATAATGACCGCTTCAATATTTAAAGTAAAGTGACGCTATAGTTGACTGGATATGGCTCTGCAATGAATAAAAAAGAGAGAGCTAAAATAATCTTTTAACAACTAAAAGGTTTTTTAAGCAACTTTTTGTCAGGGTCTATTTAATTTCGAAATGGGTTGATAACAGACAAAAATAATTAAATGTACCCCACTAGCTGTACCCCACTCCTGGGCATAGGCGTCTTCGTATAAGAGGAACAGCTCAGATAACCTATCTACATCACTGCATTACACATCTCAGTATGTGTACACAACATACATACTGCTGTTTCCATCAACTTCAAAATATTTGTGTTATTCACAATAGGCTTCAATTGAAAAATAGTCCGCATGTCTATTTTAATTTCAATGTTCGGTTTTCAGATAATGTTCGAATATTGGACACGTATTTTCTGCTTTTTCGGAATAACGAATATGTATTTAGATACTGCGAATTTAAGTTAAGGAGTGGGGGTTACCACGATACTTGTGGGTGCTATGTTCGCCTACTTGTGACGTCACAAGCCCTCACTTCTAACTTATCGTTTATCTTTGCCAAATTATTATTATTTTGAGAAAAGAAAAAATACGTATCTAATATTTTTTTTATTATTTATTTACGGACTAATGATTTTCAGTTTTTAATCAGAATCCCTATTATAACCAGTCTGGGTGTTCTTAGTAAAACGAATACCTCTGGACTAGTCCTAAAATGTCGTTACACTTTTCACAAACATTCAAAAAGCTGTCGACACTTAAACTTGATTTTTCCATTCGTCAGTTAACTTTTATTCGAGGAATAATATTGAAGTTTGACAGTTTTTGTATGAGGTATCTGACAACATATCAAAATTATTCCTCGACGATGGAAAAATCGGCCCTAAATGATCAAGTGCATGAATCGTTTTAAAAACTCAAATCGATAATAATAATCGTGTAATCATAACCACATCTAGAAGGGTAGTTCTTTTTACCGTCCGACTTGCGTGAGTCTGCTGATGACACTTCAATGCTGCCCTGAAGCCGGCGTGCATTTTTTACGAGAAACCAACTAACAATGCCGCGCTATGGCTACTTGAGGATCCTTAGCCTCTTGTGGAATAGGGATGTTGCCTACGTTCTTGGAAGTGAATTGAGGATTTGCCGGGTAAAATGTTTGGCTGCTTTAACATGTAAGATGGCTGATCTGTTCTGCTTTTCATTTACATTGGTTAGTAGTTTGTGATTATAAAGACTTATTTGATATTTTTTTGGATTCGCATTTGCTTCTACACTTTTACGTATTATACTACACAAAGACCACATTCCAAATGGTAAATAAAGAAGAAAGAAAACTTTTTATTGATAAGCACAATAAATAATTAGAAACGGACAATAGGAAAATAACACAACTGTTTTAATATCTTTACTTTAGGTATATATTTAAAGAATAAGCTGAGTCAACAAAGGTCTCTAACTAATCTATTTGGTGTTAACAAGTTAAGTTAAGCTAATTGTTGTTAATCAGGTATTAACACCAATTTACTCAATTAACATTTCACAAGTCCTGGTATGGTCGCCTTCTGGTGTCAACTGTTTTTCATTTTAAATTATGGGACAGAATCAAATAAACTAAATATTCAGTCTTGAATTGATAACATTCAACCTCAATAAGCTTGCAGTTATTATTTTTCCAAATAAACAGATTCTGAAACCATTACTTTTTAAAGTGTTTCCATTCAAGTAAAAAGTAAACAGGTCACGATACAGCACACCAATTTAATTATCTCTCATAAATTGCACCCTTCGTTCCATAACTATAATTTCCAACTTAGTACCAAGAACCGAGTACCAATTAACCGCGGCAGACTGGAGCACGTTCCATTGCTTAGCTGTCACCATGATTCCACAGTTTTATTATAAACTCAAAGGACGTAAACTGCAATGGAGTTGAAAAAGTCTCTTTTATTTAAAAAGTCGTTAATTCATTGCGTGACACGTCGAAAGTCGAAACGCGTCAAAATAATTATGAATACCTTGTTTACTGGATTTATTAATGCTCTACGCAGACGACACAGTCAACGGTAATAGACTGGCGGTAGGGTGGGCGATGGTACAAGCTACAAGAGATTCGTGAAAATATGAGAAGCTTATAAGACAAACACATACAAAAATTGTTTAAGTTTCTGTTAATATGCGCAGACAAAGGGTCTGTAAACCTCGTTTCTGATAGACATATCCAAAAATAGATTAAGGGATTCCAATTTATGGCCTTACAATTAGAGGGGTTCAAGATCTTCTGCAAAATTATAAAGAAACAAACATGGTCGTATCAAAAACAAATCATGAGCACTGTAATATTAAAATGATTTTAGATGTTTAATCTTAGTTTCTAGCGAATAACTTTCTCTTTAATTAAAAAATCTGTAGGCAGTATCTAATATCGCTATCCCCTTGTGCTCTGGACCACCAAGTAATCCTCACACGTGAATATGTTTGTGCGTTGCTGTCATCGAAAATGCACTGACTACCTTCACAGCTCATGTGAGCATTAATTTTTTACATGCATTACCACGGTCAAAGTTAAATATTTATTTTTAAAGGGCCACCCGAACGGGTTGCGTTGCACATCTGGCGTGTCTAATGACGGGGGCGTGAATAGACCTTTTTTATTCTAAATAGTAATAGGTTTTTTAATTAATAAGCATCCCTGGCGCCTTTGTTTGGGGATCATACTGTTTATGTTTCATTAAAGTTTGATTCGTTGATATTGACAGCTTCAGAAGTTTAAGTCGTTTTATATTAGGAAGGTCAATTACGATGGGCTCGTGGCTAAGTTTAAGCCGTACGGTTTGACGGTTAATAAAGGTTAAGCGACGCTCGCCGTGGTTGGTCTGTGGATGAGGTAACCATTGGAAACATATGAAGACCCCTCCGTACCTCAGAAAGCACGTTATATGTTGATCCTAACTGTTCTACAGCGATCTTTGACAGTCGTTAAGTCATGACAATTTTGACATCCAGCGGCTTATATGGAATACTGTATTACCCAGCAATGAGTTGAAGAGGTCAGATAGGCGGTCGTAGCTCCATGTAAAATACGAAATTCAGCTAAATCCGGTAAGACTGGAAGCCGACCCTAATATGGCTTGGGAAAAAAGATACGCAGATGATGGTCTATCAAGAATCATTTCATATCTATCATATATCTTAACAAACATATACCACTTTTGATAAAGATAGTGAAATACTGAAGCTAAAAGTTTGCCACAAGTGAGATTCCTTGATAATTAAAATAAAATTTGTCTTAGTAATAAGCCTAGAAGATATTAAACAACTAGCTGTGCCCCGCGGTTTCACCCACGCAAGCTGTCCCAGTTTTCGTAACCGTAAATTTTCTGAAATTCATTGGAATGACAGTGGCTGGATCTGTCCAAAATTGGTCGTATCAACTCAAAAACCTTCGTGGGCTCATGCATAACTACTTTGCTATTTAGCGAAGTTGTTATCTTTAAAGATGATCATATTATTATGATCAAAATTAAATGCATAGTTTACAATTCTTTACAGGGTATACAAACAACCATTCATTTTGATATTTCTAAAGGTTAAAGCAATGTGTTTCGATTGATTACTGTAAGACCAAGAGATTTGAATTCTTGGAATCCGGGATTCACCGGCTCTCCCGCTTATTTCTAGAACCTACTCAGGAAAATTTATATTAAAAGGTACTCTGAATTTAATTATCTATTACCCTCTTCACTAAGAATATAATTGAATGTAGCCTCAAGATTTCATCTGGACGATTTAGCGCCGGGCTTCATCATCTGCAAAAATAAAAAAGAGAACGTCCAAGGAATTTATAAACGTACCTTGGTGCTAATAAAAACCTTGTTTACTTTAATATAAAGTAAGAACATTGTGCTTCACTGAATTCCTTGAAATCCAAACTGAGCACTTATAAGACTGCAGTTAATAACTTCGAAGTATATTGTTTCACGTTTACGGCTTGTTATTGTCTTGACGACAAATTGCTTTAGGTAACAAAGTTAATCTTCACAAGAAAGTAGAAGACCGAAATTAAATAATAATACCGGTCTATAAACATCCCACTACTGGGCACAGGCTTCTTCCCTTATAGAAAAGGGTTGCGGGTTGGCGATTTAAGATTTCTATTTTTCGGAATCCGGGTTTCCTTACGATGTTTTCCGTCACCGTTTGTCAATGATGTCTTAGAAGAAAGTACATAATTATGACTTGGAAAAGTCACATTGGTACTTGCCTGGGTTTGAACCTGCAACCCCGTCACTACGACAATTCTGCTACCAATATCAGTCAGTTAACATTCATGGGGTATTTTCGGATGTGAAATGAAGTTTAAACTTGCGCGCTAATTGGTGTGTCAATAAAGGTTTTTTCTTTCTTTCTTTCAAATAATATGTTTTATTTTTGACTAGCTGTCCGGACAGACTTCGTTCTGTCAAAAGTAAATTAATTAAGGTAATTCCCGAGTTCAGGGACAGTTTTTTTTTACTTTAATTTATGTTTTACACCTTTTAAACCTTTTCTGGACTTCCACAAACATTTCAAGATTAAAATCAGCTAAATCGGTTCAGCCGTTCTTGAGTTTTAGCGAGACTAACGCACAGCAATTGATTTTTATATACATAGATTAAATGAATTAAACACTGAATAAAGTAACATATTCATATTTATCACAATCATATCAGAAAATAAGAAATTGAGTATATTGTGTTTTGATGAACATCTTAAAATAAAACACTCGCGTAATTATATGATTATAATCTCTCTACACTAAATTGCTTCATCACCCAAGAATACATAGTAGGCGTATAATTCCACTAATAATTGAATAAAACGATAAAATCCACATTTCTATCATAAAAAGATTACTTTAATGCCATACTGGCCACTACTTTGTTTTTTATATTTTACATTGTAAGTTAATGGAAAATTAGAGATCGCGTGCCGGTTATGGAAGTTCACGAAAAGGGCAATGTCTGGCTAGCTAGTCACTAACCTTTCAAAATATTACCACATATTGACGCTATAATTGGTAAATAATGAAGAAATATTTGTGTTCTGAATAAAAAAATGTTATTGTCATAATGTCAAAATGTTAATTATTTTACACACTTTAGAAGGATTAATTTAAAAGGAGTGCGCATATAACGAGGTAATCAGGTTCATAAAACTGAACAACTTTCCCCAAGGAACATAGGTCGAAATCTTAAAATGGAAAATGAACTTTGCATACAAAGTGACAGATCACGTGACTTATGTTTGTATGGAAAGATGATTTTCAATTCTATGATTTCAACCTATGTCTCATGTATTTTTTTTTTTCAGTTTTATGCATCTGATCACCTCGTTGAATATACGCATTTCTTTTAAATTAATCTTGTAATTTAGGCTTATTACCTTATTTATCACTTGAAAGATTACGTCATTGTGGCAGGAACAAAGACAACAGACTCTACATAGTTCCAAAGCGCAACTAAACGATATATTGATTCTTTATCATAGATAAATACTATCTTCCCGTCTATTAATTTGCAAAAATCTTTACAGTGCGATATAGAGAAAGAAATAAGAAAAAAGAAAAACCATTTAATGCACACTCCTTTGACGTACACACCTAACAAATTCGAATATAATATAAAAAAGCGCTTACAACTTTAACATGCTCTTAAACATTTAAGAGCGTGTTAAAGTTAATTAACACGCTCTTAAATATTTGTCTGTCGCTACTTAACATCACAAAGTGACAGAGACAGCATGAGACTTCAAACTGATTGATGTTTCAGTATTCAGTCAATAGTCTCTTATTTATCTGTGGGCACATGTCGATTGGCATCAGTATCCGTGGGCCATATTTTTTTTTACTGACAGGCCTGTGTTACTCCCAAAGAGACAAACAATTCCGTAAACCTGAGCGAAAGCCCTACTTTTGTTTTGGTTTCGTAGATTCTCATGCAGAGCAAAATGATCCCTAAGTAGGTGATCATGAAAGCTCATTTACCTGCTTCTGTCTATATTCTGTATATCTTACACATTAGGTAGGCCAACAAATCTCGACAGTCAATCCAGTCATCATTCAACCTACTCATCCAGATGTTGAACTGTGGTTTCCCAGTCACATGATATGGTTCAACTTGTAGCCAAAACAACCATATCAGTTACAGTATGCCCCGTTTGTCAAGTTAACTATTATAAATGGTTGTCGACTGCCTCCCTGGTACTGATTGCTGTGATCTCGTTTCTCTACCAGTGTATGGAGATTCCTGTAATTAATGGTGCTAGAGCAGTGTTCCAGTTGTCGTTGAAATATCAAAGGTACATCATGAAGTTAGAAGACTTCGGGAGCAGTTAGTTTTTTGAGGTAATGAAGATTGAACCCTTAGTGTAGTTACGACTGAACAAAAATATCAATAAGTTTTCCCTAGCTATTTAATGAGCATTGATCACCACGCTCGCTCACAGTAGGCAGGCGATTTCAGATTCCAATTTTTGGAATCCAGGCTTCCTCACGATGTTTTCCTGCACCGTTTGTCTATGGTGACTTAGAATAATTAAGAAAAGATACATATACATTGAAGATTCCTTCCAATTAATAATACTATATTTCGTTCACTTACAAACAGCAGGATATAAACATTAAAAAGGGATTCAACTCGAATCTCAACAGAAACTCGAACAAAACTAATCCAATAATAAACAGGACGACCCTACAAAATCTTGCAAACAGTTCCTTTTCATTATATTAATGTAGATTAGATCTTCAAAATGCGAGAATTGTAATAAGATCTCAATTTACATGAACAAGGGCCAAAGTTCACAGCTTATAAGGCCGATCCCAATCTCCGGTCTGTCCCTACTAAGTGTCATTACAGTATTTGAACGAGAAAGATGTCTGAAGGGACTTCACAGAAACCATGTTATGGACTGTTTTCAATTTGTCTCTAAACAATTTATGAGCATTTTACAGATATAATCAATTGAATCTGATAGTATTATTTGTGGTCGAAGCTTTAGTGGATTAGAGTAATAAACACAAGTTTCTTTTTTTTTAAAACGACGCCCGCTATATGGATAGTACCCTGTGTCGCGGGGGTTTCACAAACATTCAAATCACATGCACAAAGAACAGCCAGACTTGTAACAAGCATTATTTTGTGGATCACACAAATACTTGTCTCATGCGGGGATCGATCCCGCAGCACGTCACGCACAGTGGTTATTAGTGTGGTGACCTATACCACTCGGCTATCCTTGCAGTCAAAGATTATTACTATATTAAACTAAAGTTTTAGTCAGACCACTAAAGCCAATTATATTCTTTATAGAAGCATGTGTCGGTGCAAAGAATAGAATTGGCTTTAATGAACAGTTCAGTTTGAAATATTTTCCTAGTCCATTCACAGGTTTAGATTCTACCGTTGCTACATAAGGATTAGATACAGAATTCACGTGATGATCTCATGAACAGATTCTTTGAACCATGTTCCGCTACATGTGGTTTCTGTAGGTACGTGTATTTACATTGAACGATTTCAAACTGTTCCTGTTTGTGTGGTCTACATAAATTATCCCATTTTATTTCTGTAATGTTTCTTCTAATTGCAGCTACTGTCCCCTTTGTAGTCTATGTTTTGGTTTTGTTAAGCCTTCAATCGTCAAACAGTTGCCTTATTTCTATTGATAATCAAATATTCTGGTGACAAAACAGTCCAATGGGGACTACAAGATATTATTGTCCTCATCCTTTCTTCGTTCCACATTAGTCTATGGTTTTCTGATGATAAGTAATTAAACACAAATGGTATACTTTTAATGTCGTTGCATAACCGAACTTTCTAACTAAAGTGATAAGCCCCGCTCTTTTTTCATCTTTAAAATTTTCTATTTTAAGCAGCTTACTTTACTTACCACCAAGTTTAACATACATAATTTATAATTCAATCTTCTTAAACTAGTTCACAATTCAAATCATCCTATTTTATGTTGTACCCAATCCTCCTAGACCATATTGTCTTAAAAAGACACCATCCCACAAATCCCATTACTCGTCTTTTCGCATATTCGTTTTGGTTGTCCAAAATGTAAGTACAAAATATTTTTACCACCTACCTGGGCTGATGTACTGCTTCCTTGGGCGGAGGCATCGGCGTGGGGATCCGCCGCCCGCCCCGCATCCCGCTACCACTCATCCTGCCACCGATTGCCCTTAGGGCGGAACTGAAAAAAAGATTCACTCTTTAGGGCGGAACGAAAAAAAGCATAATTCTTTAGAAGACAACGGCTCGTTTTATTGAGAGTATAGTTGTGCTCGCCCCATTCTCAAAGCATCCTTTGAGAATTTTTTTATTTTGTCTATTAAAATTCGCTGTAATGGGATCGGAAGGATGAATAAGGCTTTGAGGCAAACTTTGCGACTCTTCTGAGTATTATTTACGAGAATAATATAACATTTATGTACTTTTATATAAATTATAGCAACCACAAATAAGTGCATACTAATGTTGGTAATACAGGATATTTAACTGAACAACTTTCCCCAAGAAACATTGGTCGAAATCTTAAAATTTAAAATGAAATATTCATACAAAGAGACAGGTCACGTGACTTATGTTTGTATGAAAAAAATATTTTCAATTTTATAATGTAGACCTATGATCCTTGGGGTAGGTTGTGCAGTTTTATACACCTAGGTAATTACCTCGTTGAATAAACGCACTCCATAAAAATAATCCTTGTTTTAATAAGCACAATCATTTAACAGGTTGGTTGTAAATACATTTTGAACCACTCACATGGAATACCGAAGTACTATGGAAACTTTCAACCCAAGATCACTTCAAGTTAATTACTTATGTATTATGAAAGTGGTACTTTCTCAGTCTAGACTCTGGACTGACCAACGGCGATACGTTATACCACTTAATCCAATGAAAATTAAATATTAAATGTAAAAGATAAATCCTTTAAATTAAAAAAGAATTGATTTAACAGTATCAAAGAGGATTCATAGTGCTTCAGGCTTTAGCAGTATTCCTAATAAAATTAATTTCAGTAAAGGATTTCTTTGTGATTTTTTTTTCTGTTTCCAGTACTAGCACCGATAAAATATATTTTATTTACCTAAAGTTTTTTTTATTTGTAGCTCAGTTTATCACTATTGCAAGATGTATCTTTCCCACTGGAATTTAACTAACATTATTAGAAAGTATAAAAAATAACAACTCGCTTAATCACGATTGCTAGAAAAAAAAACAAGCCCAAGTCTAAGGCCCAGTTTATTGATCCCGAGTTAACTCAACCAATGGCTAAATATATTATGTTAACTAAAGGTACTAGTTGGTAGTGGGCGACATGAGGCAGCAGCAGACGACGTGTCGCAGCGACACTACTGGTTTCTATGTATTTCTATGAAATTACCTCGCTAGCTTCATGTCGCTAATTACGGAGGTAATTTCATAGAAATACATAGAAACCAGTAGTGTCGTTGCGACACGTCGTCTGCTGCTGCCTCATGTCGCCCGCTACCAACTAGTACCTTCATGGTTTCAAACATAGGTAGAACGCATTTATTCATGAATATTTATTCTAAAAAATGGTTAAAATAATTATCTCTCCAATTTATTTTGCCTTTTGATAGATTATCAATTTTTGTAAAAATGCGTTTTGCAACCGTTATGTAGCATATTTAACCATTGGTTGAGCTCGGGATAAAAAAACTGGGTCTGAGACACTAATGGTCGAATACTGAAACCTCAATCAGTTTAAAACCGCTGTTAACTCTCGTGCTTTGTCCATCACTTTTAGGTGTGAAGTAGCGACAGATAGACATGGAGGATTCTTAAAGTTAATTTGCGTTTCAATATTTGGAGATTAGACTTGATTATTCTCAATTCTGGTTAAAATAATCAAGTCTTACTAAAATATTTAGGTATTTGAATATCTTAGCTATTTGCATGTATGAAATCCTTCAAACTAAATGTTTATGCAAATTAATAGGTACAGTAAAATTAACCTACAGCGTCATCATTTAGATGTATGTAATGCTATCATAGACAATAGTGTTCTGTCGTATTGATAATTATATTCTCGAATGTCGCTCACGTATCAAATTTATAACAGACACGAACAAATTAACCAGATTACTGTAATCAACTAAGACATGTATTTCAGTACAAATCATTCGAATTATATACATAGAGCTGGTTCAATAACCTTTACTTCTCTTAGTGTTACCTCTCCGTACTTCGATACCTAGTATATTTGTTAAATTTTAAATTGTTTTTACATTGCCAAAGCCCTTGTGAAGCCCTGTAACTCGTTTTTATTCTCTCGGTCTGCAAGTGACAGTCGTCATTAGTATAATTATTAAAGTAAAATAATATTAATTATTATAACAAAAAATATTTTTAATAATCAATCAACTTAAATCATAACGCGTGTTACTATATTATTCTATCGATTATCCGCTCACGTTCAAAATACTCATTTATGGCAAAGAAATAAGTACGTAGAAATTAATTACTAGTAGGTACTAAACAAAAATAAAAACAAAAGTAAAAGCTCTTGACTCTTTAATTACTGAAAAATCCTTTATCATAAGAGAAATTGAATTGACATAAACAAGTTTGTATCCTTAGGTATTTCAAAACGTATTTTCTTAAACATCATTGTTATTGATGGCTTCGAACCTGTTTAGGTTCTAGCTGCTTATTATGTTTTTTTTTATCACGATAGTTTTTATACAGAAAATAGGTATTACATAATTATGTATTTTAAGCATGCGACACGCATTTTTCATGCATTTTGTGGCTTATCATAGTTTTTACCCAAATATCACAACAATAACACAGATACTGTACATCTCCATCGCTATTCTAATCATAGTCAAGCAAAAAAGGGTACAACAAACCAAACATTAACACGGCAGCATAAAGTTGAAAATCCTTTGTTAAAAGATAGTGTATTTTTGCAATGTTCTAGGGACTAGGATACATCAGTCAAATAGCTGTACCAACGTTAGCTGTATTGTGATGCTCTCAAAGCCTCCATTGGAGTCGCCGGGGTTTGTTCCCGGTATAACAAGCAAGGAACCTAGATTCAACGGTGATAGCTGGCGTTTTTGTTGCTCCTGTTTCACTTTTTCTAAAGGGAATGGAGAATTATGGTTTTCAGACCTGCGATATCATTGTTGGAAAAATAAGAGATTGCTGGACAATACGATTGAAAAGTCTAATAGAATGAGAATCGATATTTATCATAGATCCTCCTTGTAAAGTATAATAATATTAATATCGTCGATAACTCACACGGCCATCTAATCCCAAACTAGCAACCAGACAACTGTTAAACAAACATAAACAGGATTATTTTTTTATGGAGTGCGTATATTCAACTAAGTAATCAGGTGCATAAAGCTGAACAACTTTTCCCAAGGAACACAGGTCGAAATCTTAAAATTGAAAATGAAATATTCATACAAAGTAGCAAGTAACGGTTTAATGCACCTGATTATCTCGTAGAATATACGCACTCCATAAAAAATAATCCTTTATACATATTTATTAATACATTCATAAAGATAAAATACACCCAGACACAGGAAAAATGATCGCTCTAATCCCACAAAGATTGGTCGTGGGTGGGAATCGAACCCACGACCTCCGGCTTAGCAGTCAGGGTCACCAACCCCTAGACAATAAAATTACACACATCAAAAGTGTCTAGGGATCAAGCATTTTTATGCGGATTTCTTGAGATTGAGATGTGGCTTTGTAATAAATTTATGATTTTATAAATTTATATGGATCCTTTTTGGTGCATTTCATAATTCGAATCAGGAACTGTGAATCAAATTCGAGTAAAAGATGAAAATCAGCTGTCAATATTTTCCCTATAAAAACATACAACGCATTGAAGACATTATTAGTGCTACTGTTTCCCTACTACTGATTAAAACCAACGTTATTATGGAGCGGCGACTTCATTTAAGCAGGGAAGAAATGCTCAGAGCCGTGGGAATGATAGAAGCTAGTTCCCGGCAACGTACTGTGGCTTTAGCTCTGAATACAAGTCAGAGTGTTATCAGTCGACTTTGGACACGTTACCGAAGCACTGATACCGTGGCTGAGCGCCATGGAGGACGGTATCGCTGCACCACACGGAGACAAGACCGATACATTCAAATCTTAACTCGAAGAGCTCCAACAATAACCGCCATGATGTTAGCCGTGAGGCTTCATCACTCTTCAGGGAACTTAATTAGCGACCAAACAGTCAGAAACCGCTTGCATGAAGTGAACCTTCATTCCCGAAGACCGCTACGGGTACCACCTATAGCAATGCACAATCGTAGGATTCGATATCAATGGGCTCTTGAACACAGAAATTGGGCAGAAGAACAATGGCGTTTCGTGTGCTTTTCTGATGAGTCTCGTTTTGGTATGAGACCGGATACAAGACGTATACGACACTGGAGAACCCCTGGACGCCAACAGCGATTAAAATCCTGCCAGGAAGTCCATCCTTATAGTGGTGGAACCATCATGGTATGGGCGGGTATTTGGATCGGCGGAAGAACTGAGTTGATTTGGATCAGAAGCAACCTCAACGCTCAAATTTATGCTGAGACGATTGTATCAGACGTCATCGTTCCTCTACAAGTGCAAATCGGTCCCTTATTTCAGTTAATGCATGATAATGCACGACCGCACACCGCAAGAGTTGTAAGACAGACTCTCGCCGCAGCTAACATCAATGTCCTGCCCTGGCCTGCTCAGTCGCCAGACTTGAACCCGATTGAACATGCATGGGATATGCTACAGAGAAGAGCTCTGCCGAATATGGAGGGTATCCAGTCGCAAGAAGACCTTTTTTTGTTGTTGCAACGAACATGGGCGGCCATTCCACAGCGTGATTTGGATGAACTCATTTTGAGTATGCCAAACCGATGTTCTTGTGTTGTTAGTGTTCGCGGTAGAAACACGGATTATTAATTGTTTAAGTTACCCAATAAAATTTTAAAGAAAACTGTTATTTCAGTCTTTTTTTCGAACTTTTGTGTTAGTGGTTCAAATGTCAAAAATCCCTTTATTAGGAAAATGGCAAATTTCTTTATTAATGCAAAGGTGACTTAGTTTATCGTTACTGTGACAAACGAAAACACTTTATTCGATGAATCCTTAAAGAAAATTTTAATTAATATCAATCAGGAGAAAAGTTATTGCAAAAATATATGTTGATCCCTAGACACTTTTGATGTGTGTATTACTCGTCTGATTTAAAGGCTGTTACAATTTTCGTAGTAGGTATTTGGAAAGTGCACTTGTATAAAAAGCCATCAAAGAGAGTAATCAAAGCCTTACGAAGCTTCGCTGGGTTTCATTATGCGAATGAATGTCCTATATAGAGGATACCGGGATACAATATTACATAATGATACTATTTATCACGATTTATATGTGTATTCTATAATAAGTCATTAATAGTATAGGGCTTTCATATTTTCTGTGTGCCGGACAATTTTTTATTTTAAATAATGATTTTGTAAAATTTTGCTTTACTATCCTTTCCCGCTGTGAGTCAATGGCCCCTCTACTCTTTTTAGTATTCTGTACCCAAAGGGTAAAACAGGACCCTATCACGGAGGACTCCGCAGTCCGTCCATCTGTCCGTCTGTCACCAGGCTGTATTTCATGAACCGTGATAGTAAAATGTATATTTTCACAGATGAAGTTTTTTATTGCTGACATAACAACAAATACTAAAAACGGAATAAAACAAAATATTTACGGGAATGAATCGTTACCATACAGCAAACGTGATTTTTTGACCGTTTCTTTTTATAGATGATACGGAGCCCTTTGTGCGCGAGTCCGACTCGCACTTAGCTGGTTTTTCATTTCCCTCTCTTATTAGGGGATTTTTTTTATCGAAGAAGTTCATCATTTTCGTATAGGCCTCGTATCTCCCGCAATTACTCTTTCTAATAGATCTCATAATAATTATGTATGACTACTGTAATTTAAACTTTGAATCAAAATATAGACTCAAATTAAAAATCTAGAAACTGTTTTGCATTAAAACAAAACAGTTATTACGTGTGGGGAAAAACACACAGCATTTGTTGAAGACGTATCCAATAAATTAAGCTGAAGATTATGCAATTTCATACCTGAATTTGATGTACTTATCATGCTATAAATAATAAATATTATTTGTATCGGAAATTTAGCGAAATTATGATAACAAATATTTGTTTTAACATAATCGGATCTATAGTTTACTTAAAATTAGAATTGTTCCATGAAACATGGAATAACGATTGAAAATTCTGAATTAGCCCATCAATATCGGATATTGCGTTTACACAGAGCCAACTATGAAAATATTGTCCTAATAGCGTAATGTTAACGGCCTGCCAGCGCTGTGCGACCGTAAATTATAAAATATTATTACGCATTCTATTTTGTATTGGGCTTTTAAAGTTGGGTTCATCACACGACGACTTTTTAGGAAGATGATATTGTAGTAAAACTTCTTTTAAACGGATTCAATCGCGGATTATTTGATCTTGGTTCCCGACGTTTCAACACCTTTACAGTTGTCATGGTCACGGGCAGACTAGATGATAGTATGATATATTTATGATAGTTTGTCGTATAAACGGTGAAGTTGTGTCTACAAGCTGATACTAACATTAACTTATCTTCATTGTATTTCACTGTATTCTTAAAACTGGAGTCCTAAATATCGCAAATATTACAGGAAGATCTGCAAAACAAATGGTGTACACCGTTAGGCAAACCGTGCAAAACTCTTAACTACAAAAAAAAACTGCCAAATGTTGACTGTTCTACACAACTTGAGACGAAGAGCCACAGAAATAGCAACCATTTAAACTAAGAAACAAGAGAGTCTTGATTCTATGCGCATTCACCTGAACATGAAAAGATGAAAACGCAACAGATGTTATCAGGACCATCTGAATGACAGCTCTGGCTGAGTGACCGACTTCTTAACGGTAAAAAAAAACTAAAGAAAAAATGTTCCTAACGTTGCTTAAATGGAGAAATATTTTTGAGGAAAATAAATAATTTGACAGTTCCATGTTTAAAATTTTTAGGAAGCAGTTTCTTAGTATGACTATTTCAAACAACGAAATTTTCGAAGTGCTCTTTTTAAACAGCGTCGAAATTCTAGGTTAGTATTTTTTACTGTCGAAGAGAATTTTCATTGTTGAAATTTAGGGCTAAATCCATCGACCCTTCAGATTGACCGTGAAATGGGAAATGTGTTGTCTATGAATGCCTATTTCTGCACCAGAATGGTTATTTGTAAGAGCGTGGGCTAACATTTTAAGAATTATAAGTAAGTATATATACATATAACTGAGATTTTGAAACCATAAAAATGCTACAACTCAGAATTTCAGGATGAATTAGTGCGTAGTACGGTTCTTTGAATATTCAAGTAAATATTTTGAAGGATGGGGGAATAGGATTATGCAAATATCTTAAGTAAGTAACCAACGCAGCATAATGTTTAAAATTGTGTTCATTAAAGTAAAGAGGTGTGAATGGTGTTAAATCTGCTTAGTTTTTAGCTGCTATTATTAAAGGTTCCTTTAATTATTGTTTAATATCACTATACAAAACGTGATAGCGATTATAATTTGGTTTAGGTTATTTAATTAGTTCCATCTATCTTCTTCTGCCTAGCGTTTTCCTAAGCTATGTTGGAGTCGGCTTCCGGATTTAGGGCTTTCCGGATTTACCGGATTTAGCTGAACACTATATTTTACATAGAGCGACTATCTATCTGACCTTCACAACCCATTTTACTGGGTAATACAGTATCCCATAGTAAAACTGGTTGCCCGAATTGTTATCACTTAACGACTGTCAAAGATCTCTGAATGACGTCGGGACCAACGGCTTAACATGCTTTTCAAGGCACGGAGGGGTCTCGGTGTTTATAAATGGTCACCCATCCATGGACCACTCGCGGCGAGCGCGGCTTAACTTTTATTATCGGTCAAACGGCGGCTTACACTTAGCCACAAGCTTCTCCTTAATTAGTTCCATCTATATCGGAATCTATATTAATAAAGACCCTAACATTACAGGACCTTTTTAAAAAATTCTTTCACCAATAAAGTGCTACATTATCCCGGAGTAACTTATTCATAATTTCTTACCAGACTAAAAGGGACCGCGGGCAACAGCTATTAATAACTATTTTTCATACTTTGTTTTTATTTTTATGCCTTATTTAATCTGTTATATAACGTTTAGCTTTCTTTTTTTTATTTTACACAAAAAGCTTTTTACCAAAATTGTTCTTAAAACTTTAAATGATAGAATATCAAGCGAGTCATTTAATTTAAAAAGTTGGTTTTTTTGTTCTAATTTATTTTGTAAAATTTATAAGCTGTTGTGTGTACTTCAATAAATAAAAGAAAGTGAAGAATTTATCCCTTTTCTTAAACAGGCTTAAAATGTCAGCGCAAAAGTCGTGACTAGACATAGCTCTACCCGTCTCTTAGTTTCAGACTTAATTAGATATTATCATTTAAATAATGAGTAGGGATGCCTGGCGTGAATCCACAATGGAGATAGTACATGAGCTGAATTTAATTATTATGTTTTTATCAAGGTGTGAGCTAAGCGTAGATAAATGTAGTCGTTCTCAAGAATTACTTACGGCCGGTTTCAATATTCTATCTATCGATGAATTTGGCTACTAGACATAGAATTTTGACATACCTATTTCATAAGAAGCTTATATAAAATATATATCTTTAGCAGCCAAATGATTCGATAGATAGATATTGAAACCAGCTTTTAAAATAGTGCATGCTATTGTCATATGTACACTAGGTATATCTAGACTAATTATAAAAATGATTTGACGTTTGTTAGTCTCACAAAAACTCAAAAACTGGTAAAGCGGTTTGCTTAATTTTGGTTTTGAAATATTCCACAGGTTTACGGAGTGAAATAATTAAAATAAAATGCGAGGTAATGATAACTGACATACATGTGAGCGAAACCACAGGAAAAACTTTTATTTTACAATTTGTATTTTATTTATTAAAGTATCTACTGTACTAAATAATCTAGAAAATAAAATGAGGAGATACATAAATCTTTTCGAATGTCCGAATCAGCCGACCCCTTCCGTTTTCTTGTGTTATAAACGGCAAATATAAACCACGTCTTATCGTTGGGTTAAGAGTGAGACATAAATCATACTACATACTATAGTAATAATATATGATAATATTATAAAAAATATTGCGTCCAGAAATCCAACAAACAAAAAATATTAGTAAACAATTGGGTATAGTTTTAGAAATTTGAGATTACTTTGTTGAGTATTTAATGACAAATTACCAAAATATATGGTTTTTTTATAGTCTGTTTCCGCTGTTTGTCATGTTCGGTACTATTTTTATGGTACCGATGACTGACGTTACGTATTCAATTCGACGCAGTATTAAATTAAATTAAATTAACTTATAAAATAAATAAATAAATAAATATGGACAACATCACATACATTGCTCCGAATCCAAAGTAAGTAGCTAAAGCACTTGTGTTATGGAATCCGGAGACAACGAAGGTACCTACCACAAACACCCAGACCCGAGGCAATGTAGAAAAGTGTTTTTCTATATTGACCCGTCCGGGGATCGAACCCGGGACCTCAGAGCTGACGACACCTTGAAAACCGGTGTGTACGCCACTCGACCACGGAGGTCGTCATAGTTCATGTCGCAGTGTTCATGGGGTTCGAGAACTAGGTGACAATTACCACCGCCGTTTAATTGACATGTTTTTATTGCATAATACTGTATGCTATGTATTATATTATACTATCTTACTAAGTTTCAACACTGCAACTTTCGATCATTAAAAGGATCGTTAGTCTGTAACAAGATTTCCGTAATTTTGACCAAAAATCGGCGAGTCAGCGAGTTTGTTACGGACACATATTATTCAGTGGATGTTAACTCAATAAACGTGGTCGGTCTGATGCCCAAGGCGAAATGAGGTAAAACGGCAATCGGGAACACTTTTGTCACATTCAATATTTGACGCAATAATAAAAGCTTACATAATATATATCTGTCACCTGAAAAGAGTCTATTTTTGGGTTTGTCTCGATCGATTTAGTATATATATATCATATGTAGTTAAAGAACTCGTCAGTTCATGTTTTTTTATAATTAAAATATTAGTTTCTTAGTCTAATAAAATAGTAGCCAATTTTAATCAGTCCTTTAAAAAATTTAGGGATGTGGAGAAAGCGAGTGAGTGAATTAAGTTATTATCTACCTATTTAAATTGAGGAACATAAATTAGGTAATACAATTTTGAATATTGAGGTACAAACTTAGCAAGAAAATAAACAAATCTATCTATTCCGGCGCCGCGACCAAAAGCTAGTCATAAATACATAGGGCATGCTAAGGAGTTTGATAAATAGAATTATTTGACCTACAAACGAATTAAAGAGACGGTCGAAATAATAACTTAAAATCAATGTACTTAGTAGTGAATCAAATGTAAAAACAATACTTCTCAACGATACAAAAACTGTTAAAAGAAATGCGTCTCATTCTCAGCGAGATTAAAAGTCAGTGGGAGAACGATTCGTTGTCCCGCTTGTAACTCCTGCAAGCAATAGACCGCGTCGCTATCTATTTACTTGACACCAACAGTTTTTATATGAACCAGTTGATTTTTTTGTGCTGGATAAAGAAACGACTAAGCATTTTCACTAATAACACAGTTTGTTTTTGATGAAACGCTGTTCATTTGGAACGAGGTGATTGATGTCTTTTTTTCTGATAAACGAAGTACATTGAAATAAAACTACTTTTATGACGACCTCCGTGGTCGAGTGCTCTGAGGTCCGGGTGTGATCCCCGGATGGGTCAATGTAGAAAAAACACTTTTCTACATTGTCTCGGATCTGGGTATTTGTGGTACCTTCGTTGTCTCCAGCTCCATAACACAAGTGTCTTAGCTACTAACTCTGGATACGGAGCAATGTACCTACCTATTTCATGTTATCTACATTTATTAGTAAGTACCTACATGTGCCGTTTTTCTTTTTCTGTGATGTATTTAATTTCTGTGACATAAACTTATTATTTATTATTTATGTCTAATATTTGCGTAAAAGTACAGCTTATAGAGTAAAAGGAATTGCGGGAACTGTCTATAAAATGAAATTCTCCGTAAAAGATGTGAGATTGCATTTTTTTCTGTTTAACTCAGATAAGCGATAACTGAGATTAGATTAGAAGAGACAAGATGCCGACGGCTGATTAGTCAGATTGTTCAAATTATACTCGTACATGGTATGCTCAACTTGTAGACAAAACAGACTGTTTCAAATTTATCAGTAAGTAGATACTATTCAGACCCCTTCATTACCTTTGAATATCGAGCTCATTACCCATCCTTTTTACTCATTCCCGACACAAAAGAGAGGGACGATTGCGAGGGAATTATATGCAATTTCATTGACTAGAAATGAGAATACCATTTTCCAAGTCTAATCCGTTAAACGGGGATATTGAAATTTTATAGGCAAAGTGCTTTATCTTCAAAATCGATTAGGTCTTCATATTAAGGCTTTGTCTTGGTATTTTATGCAATGATTTAATGCAGCTCAATAGAATTGGATTTTCATGAATTAATATAGACGCCTTCAGAGTTCAAGATTTTCCATGAAACCAGTATTTCGAACATACAAACTCTTGTCGCTAAATTGTGGCTTGTTGCTAAATTAAAGCCTTGGTTAGACCGATAATAAAGGTTAAGCCACGCTCGCCGCGGTTGGTCAGTGATCTGGGGATAGGTGACCAATGACCATGTGTAAACAAACCGAGACCTATCCATGCCTCGGAAAGCACGTTAAGCCGATGTACCCGACCGTCATACAGTCTTACGTTATCATACGTCCTGGTCTTTGACAGTCGTTAAGTCATTACCATTCTGTCAATCAGTCTTACTAAAGGTAATACAGTATGTAATACCCAGTAAAATGGGATGTGAAGATCAGATACACGGTCGCTCCATATAAATACGGTTTTCAGCTAAATCCGATAAAACTGAAAGCCGACCCCAACATGGCTTGGGAAAAGGCTAAGCTGATGATGATGAAAGTCTTGTTGCTAGAAACTCTCTTATGAGAATCTATTGAGACAAACATTTATACATTTAGACAACATAAACACTCGTTAGTCACGCATATTTGTATATGCTATGCCTTCTCAGAACTAATACGGTTACGATGAATATGCTACTCTAGCGCAGAATACCAAACCCTAGACAAGGCGACAAACAGTTCATTAGTTTATGTAAATGAGCTGACTGGCTCTAATCAGGTGTAGGTGTATGGAGAAAAAAATTTTTTCGTTATTATTTTGTAGGCATTAAAATCTATCTCTTTTAAAATAATACATACACTACACTAAGAACTATACACACATAGAAAACACATAACACTAAGGACTCTTTGAAACAAATTCGAATAATCGTGTACATAATAAGCTAAAATAATTCAAGACCGGAATAGGACGTGTTCATCATCATCTACAGCCCTTGTCAACCCACTGTTGGGCATAGGCCTCTCTTTTAACGTGCCATTTACTCCAGTACTGTGCCGGACGTCTTAATAACCACAAAATTCTCCATGAAAATCAACCCGAAATTTTCCTCAGACAACGCCCTTTGCAAAAAGCAAGCAAAAAATATTAAAGAAAACGCAGACTTCAAAAACAATATAAAGAAAGACAATACTAAGGAAAAAAGCAGTAATTAGTAGGTAATCAGAGTTAAAACACTCTTTTGTTATAACGATGCTTCTTTCTTGGATTGTATTAGCATAATGGGTAATATCATGGAGATGTTTTTATCAATAGGCCAAAGGATATAATATTAAAATAATAGAATTTATACTGTAATACTTCAAAATAAAATAATTATTTATTCTGTAGAAATTAATTAGCTTTTATCGAAAACAAATGCAAAGGTTTTTTTTTATTCCATTTTTTTATTTCTAGCGACGATTAAATACCATCCTCAGTCGCTTAGGATTCTTTGTGCCTGGTCAAAACAACTTCTCATATTAAAATCAGTGGCAAATTAAAAAATATAAACGGCCATTAAACAATAAAATATAAGTATAATGCCATCCATTGAATATAAATAAATAATGTATGGAACAAGTCAGTAATCGTGCATCGAAGCTAGTTGTAATGCATATGTTAATTATGATTTAAAAGTTAAAACCTTTGTTACAGAATGCCACGAGATCCTGCAATGTAGTCATTTGTTTTCAGCGTCGAAACACTGTTATATTGTTGCGATGACAAATAAAATTTTTGATGCTTATGACTTTTCAGTGGACAATTTCTGCATTTTACGTGGTATGTGATGCGAAGGAGTGAGGATTATATTGTTAGGAATATTTTGAGCATGAGCGTGAATATATATAATATATATAAATAGAGGAACGGGACGACCAGAGTAACTATGGTTGTATTGTGTGAAAGATGATATGGCTAGAAAGAATGTTACTTGTTAGATGACGTCAGAGAAGTATCGAGGAAGAGGATGCTACGCTGACCCCAAATGTAATTGGGATAAAGACACGAAGATGAAAATGACTCTCTGCGTTTTGCTAAACTAAAAACCTACTTAGTTTAGTAAAACGCAGAGAGTCATTTATTTATTAAATTACAAATCTAATCTGAAGTGGGAATCCTATGAAAAGAATAGCAGATAGAAGAATAGGACACAACCAGCACGATGCTGAGTGGGCACCTCGTTGTTGCACTGACACTATTTTAATGTTCTTAGCAGCTGAAATAAGTTTTTTTTTGTCTTATAATGTTATATAAGTTATATTTACAATCTATAGTTAAACCTATTAAAAATTAAAACTAAACTAAACTCAAAAACTTATTAAATAAATAAAACTATCTATAAAAAGAAGACTTGCTAACCATTATTTAGTAAAATGGATAACAAAATAAAGGCTAACTTTTGTTTTTAAGTGTTGGCCAATGTGTGTGTTTGAATTTAAATTTGAAGTGTTTTTCTTTGTGTAATTTATTTGTCTAAAATATTGGTGTACAAAAAAGTATATTCTATTCTGTTCTAGATTAGATAGGTTCTCAATATTTATAAATGAAAGTGGATATTGAACCAATAGAAATTGAAATGACCATTTTCCCTTCTGATTAGTTTTGCAGCGAGCTTCATCGCTTCTGCATTTTTTCTATTCAGCTGATGATTGAGTTCGAAGTGGCAATATTTGCAAATACAAATCTTATTGAAGACTCATATCGTTCTGTCGTTGTACACAATTTGAATCAAAACCAATATTTATTTTTACCCTTAAATTTAATAACTTTTGTAAAGGAGATAATGCATTTATTAAAATAGTACTGTAATGAACATATTTATTTTTTATTTTGAGAATGAATTCTTAAGTAAGAAACTGTTAAAATCTCTCATATTACAACATTAACAGCACCACCCACAAATTTCCATTTCCAACCAGCAAAGCATGAATTTAGACAAACTTTGAAACGACTAGTTCTAAATATTACTTAGCGTTAACTTCCTCCGAACAAGGCGGTGTTTGTATTCATAATGTTACGTGTACTCACACTTAAATGATTAGCGTAAGTAAAATACAGGAAACAGTACAAAGTTGCAATCCATAAACGTTTAGAACGAACCAAGGTAACTAAAATTCCGTTGAAATAAATTGTAATAGTCATAATTTGTAATGCCTGGAAATAATAAACATGGTGGGAACAGGATTAAAAATTGTCACATACTAGTAATATTTTAGTTTTAGGGTTCCGTAACTCAACAAAACGGAACCATTATAGAATCACTTTGTTGTTCGTCTGGCTGTCAAGAATCTCGGGAACATGTGGAGGTATCGAGTTCAAATTAAAATCATATATTTGTCCACAGTTTCTTGAAGCTGTGATAAAATCAAACTTATAAGGAAAGTGAAAAAAAAGATGCGGCCATTTATTCCGCAAAAATTATATTTTAACACTGTTTAGGGAAATAAAATTGTACCAATACGTTACGTTAGTTAGCCTAGAACTTTGAAATTTAACAAGTAATATCGTCTTCCACAAGTGCAGGAAATAGTCTGAAGACAATAATATAGAAGAAATTGTAATAAAATCATAAAAAATGTAGTTTTTGCACGGAACCTTCGGTGGGCGATTCCGATTCGCTTTTGTCAGTTTTTTATTTCTTTCTACTGCCATGAAACATACAGCGTAAAATTATGGCAAGAGGCACCATGAATAGTAATTTGGATGGGAAGCTATAATTTTGCTACCATATACTATTTTATTTTTATCTATAAATTGCATAAATAAAACTCAACTACACAGAAATATTATTCTCAAACAACTGTTGGTAATCATTTCGAATATTCTCAATTTTTCAGTTATTCTTGAACATAACTAAACTAAGCCAATCTAAAAACTGGTTTTAAATTAAAAAATACCATGAAATAATATATTTTTTTAAACATTATGTAAAAAGTCTATATGATAACCTCCTGTGAACGCAAGGTTATCGTCTGCGATCTATCTCTTGAGACTACCTCTAATTACCGCCACCGCTAAGTGCACTCGATTCCCCGCTGAATAAATATTGTCAGACTTCTAGATTTAAAGTCTGTCTGTACGTGCATGACATGTGCGCAGTAGAAAAAGTGGTAGATACGGAATCACTGGTAAAAGTGCCGTGGAATGTTGTTTCTTAAGCAGTACCTACTCATCTTCTTAAATAATAATAATATCTCTAGACAGCTCACACACGGCCATCTGATCCCAAACTAGGCCGAGCCTGTACTATGGTAACCAGACAACTGATAAACATACTTATATATTTCTACTAAATACATACATATTATTAAAGATAAATAACACCCAGACACCGAACAAATGATCGTGCTCATCACACAAAGATTTTTCCTGGGTAGGAATCGAACCCTCGACCTCCGGCTTAGCAGTCAGGGTCACTAACCACTAGACCAACAGGCCAGTCTCAGTTAAAGATGCCCATTATGGGTGTCACGTTTGTTCTTGAAGTGATTAAAACAAAAACGTACAAAATATATGCAAGTTTATTTAGATACGTTGTTTCTGTGGAGAACAGAAATTTTAATGGTAATGATGACTTAAGTGTTGACGACAACTTGGCTTTTAATTGAAATAGGAAATCTGGACATTTACACAATATAGTGAATTAATTTCAGAGTGAAAGGAAATAAATGTGGACAACATCACTTACATTGTACCGAGTCCAAAGTAAGTAACTAAAGCACTTGTTATGGAATCAGAGACAACCAATAAAGGTACCACAAACAACCAGACCTGAGCCAATATAGAAAAAAGTTTTTCTACATTGACCCGTCTGAGGATCGAACCCGGAAGTTCAGAGCTGGCAACGCCTTGAAAAACGGTGTGTACGCCACTCGACCACGGAGATCGTCGTAATAAAAATAACTGTTATATATTACGCCTGAAATTTTACGCATGAATCATTAAACTAATTGAGTAATGTACAAAATTGTTTACACATTTGTAATTGTACCTTCAAGAATTAGCTGTCATTTTCTATTAACCTCCGACAAAAAGTTAGATACGAAGTCAGGGGTTTCATTGCAGTTACCAACCATTATTACCAATTATCGAAGACAAAAGGCAATCCGGGAACAAGAAACTGGTTACTAGCTGAATGAAAACAGTGTACCAATGCATGTGGACAGTATATCGCAAAACGGACTTCGGCAATGAGCCAAGAAACGTTAGCGTGACGAGGAATTTCCTTACGAAGTAAATAAATACACTTAAATGTCATTCATTCATGAAGCACATTCCTGGCATTTGTGTTATCTATGTCAGGTTGGTAATTCATTGTAATGGAGTCGTTTGGACGTGTAATGAGAATGAAAGCTGTGACTTGGAGTGGTGGATATGATAGTCTTACGGACAGTGAAAGAATTTGAAGAACTTCTTCAACTTTTTGGTAATTAAATATATATATTTTTTTTCATAAAGATTACTAGCAATGTGGGTCGCACATTACTAGTAATCTCGTTAACCCCTCGTGCTAAGCTAAGATGCTTGTGTTACGAGTGGGTTCACGTCAGTAGTGTAATGGGTGGGATTCGAACCCGCAACCACATGATCGCAAGTCTGACGCCCTAGCCATTAGGCTACCGCCGCTTCTTAAAAAATAAAACTGTTGCCCACGGCTTCGCTCGCAGTGTTATTGGTTATTGCAAAAAATAGCCAAGGTACTTTCTTTGTATCCAAGCTTCATCTATACCAATTTTCATCAAAATCAGTGCAGCGGTTTAGCTTTAGCTTAGCATTATAGACGCACAAAGTTACTGCCTCCTTTATAATAATTATGTAGCAACATTAAGTCAACTCGTTAAAGTACGAGTTCAGAATTTAAATTTAATAAACATTAGGTTACATTAAAGTTTCGAAGTTTACTTGTTTACTGATTATAATCTCCAGACCGAATTTCGATCTCAGCGGCCAATTTCAAGTGACATCGCCATTTTCGCAGGAGATATTATAGCGAACAAATGTAGGTAGAGACACAGGTTCATTCTCTGTTCCTTCACTTCCATAGTCCGACGGGACAGAAGAACAACAAGCAGGACTAACGGCTTTTTATCAGCTATTTTTCGCCCGACCCGGGATTTGAACCTGAGACCTCGTGCACGCAGTCGCACTTGCAACCACTAGACCAATGAGGCAGTCAATGCTACGACTACAACGATGCTAATAATTCAAATAATTTTGTGTGCAAATATGAACGGAAAACCGCAAACATTAAATTTATTTTGATACAAGTTTGAACATTTTACGTATTCAAATAATAAATAACGCCATTCCAACTCAACTTATTAAATAGCAAGCAAACAAAAATAATACACAGAACATTTAATTTGTAACGAAAAGCAGTTAGTACATATTTGTATTGCAAATGAATCCCCCTCTATTGGCTTAGTCAAGTCAATAAGGCAGCCATTTTATTCGCTGTTTATTTAAAAATCAACGTTAAGAGTATTTTTCTATGTTTACGCAAATACTACTGTTTGTTCACTTTTATTTTGTTTTAGGAGAAATATTTATGAAGAACACAGCTGTCCCCATCGTGGAGGTGGGCGCTAACAGTTGCGACCTAATATATTTCATCTTATATTTGTTTCGGTTCCAATTGACTTTGATTTGATATGCAGGATAGAAAGAATCCACCAATTTTTAGCGGGCTCTCATTACATGCAACTGTCCAAACAGATAACGTTCGACGTCTAAATTCATTTTCATTTGTAGATTTTAAGGCGTTTGAATAACTCTATAAAAAAATATTATTATTATTTAAAGGTGAAAATTAAAAAAATATATATAAAAAAATTAAAAATATTTTATTGTGCAGTTTGTCTGAAATGTCATTTGCGGTTTCAGCATTGTAACAGATGGTAATAAACTAATTGCTATTATCAAAACAAATGCTAAATAATAATAAAATTGATAAGTTACACAAAATGCAAAATATGTGCAACAACAAATATAAAAAAAATGCTCATGACGTAAAAGTGCTTAATGTAAATTAACAATAAACATAATAATTTATATTTATTTATTCACTAACTTGTATGTAGATATTAATAATGCTTATAATTCTATAATAATAAAATATACATGAAAACAATATACCTTTCAATGAGTTACAAAAAAAACAAATGTTTACTTGTAAAATAAACAACCATTTTTACATTTGTTTACAAAAAGCGGCTTTTACAAAGTAACCTGTGGTTCGTTGACTTTAATGTTATTCTTGCACCTTGATAGAGTTAGACTGTAAACGGTGTAAACACGGGGGGCCGATTCGTTTGTTTACACGATGCGCCGGCGCGCGGCGCAATGTCTTGTAACGATTGATCCACAGTTGAAATGAAATCGACTGTATTTAGAAGTTCGTGATGTTCGAAATCTTTCCGTGTGGATTAATCAATTATGATTATTTTAGTGTCTAGATATGAAGGGATTATTATATAACACTCGAGAGATGCTCGCCCTCAAGGAGACCCTCGCCACAGAGTTGTGCCGGGCCCGGGAAGATATCAGGGACACCCTGAAGACTTCAAAAGAAATAAGAGAATGGCTGGGAGCGGAGACCCTGCAGGCGTTTAAGGACAAAGCTGAAACCAAGAAAGGTTTCTTAGCGCTTGAGTCGGTGATCAGGAAGGAGCATGATAAGACGCGCAAGGAGATTGGAAGAGGATCGGGCTCTCCCGGAAGGGAAGTCCCGAATCCAATACTGATGCACCTAGAGTTAAACATCGCCAACATAACGAACCAGTTGGACATGCTCCTGAAGCAGGTGGACCGGCTCAAGCAAAACCCACCACCACCTACCCCTTAATATTTGTAGTTTATTATCCACAGATGACACTTTCCCAAATTCTGCTCTACTTGTGTGATATCATTACGTAATCATTGTGTAATATTATTCCATAATAGCACGAATGTACTTAATTTTTCATCTGCCTAGCCTTTTCCCAAGCTATGTTGTGGTCGGCTTCCAGTCTTAAAGGATTTAGCTGAACACCGTATGGACCATGGAGCGACTGCCTTTATGACCTCCACAACGCGACGCAATGCTGGGTAATACAGTGTCCCGTAATAATTAATCTACTAGCTTCCAGGACAGACTTCGTTCTGTCAAAAGTTAATAGTAAAAATTGATTGATCAATATAACGTTTTTCGAGTGAACACCATTTTTTTTTGGGTTAATATCTACCGTGGACCTTAGCGAGAACATTTATAAATTAGCCGAATTGGTCCAGAAATTCTTGAGTTATGTGCTTACCAACATTCATTTTTATTTATATAGATGATCTTGTTTTGTTGTACTAAAAACCAACTCACAAGAGAGCAAAGGAAAATTCCAATAATATAGATATCAATCAATCTTTATACCTTATGTAGGTTCTGAATTGATTCTTCTGTTGTTATTTAGACTTTTACGGTATAATAAATAGCTAATAATTTATACTTGACCTTCTTATTTGTGCTACAAGAAAGGAAAACAATAATACCTCCAGTTGTTACTTAGCGACTTCAAATAAAGTTAAAATCAAGTATCTCTTGTTTCTCCGTTTATTGCTAATTGAATTCTGTTATTAACAAAAGCTTTTGAAATAACTCGTTAGAAATAAAGATGATTGATTGATAATAAACTTAAAAGTAAATGGTAAGTTCTAAACGTTGACTGTACTAAAATATAACAGAAAGAGTTTATTTGTTTGTTCAAAAGCCATAATTGTTCCCAGTAGGATAGATACAAATCTTCGTGTATATGATAGTCTAATTCATGAGGTAACATAGGTAACTTTAATAGGGTATTTTTCTATAAAAACAATCATTTAAGCATCATCTAATGTTTTTAATTTAATTTTGAAACGTATTAAGTTCAGGCGCGAGGGCTTGTTACGTCACAATGTTTGGAAAAATTGTAAGACAAGGCAACGTAACGTGGTTTTTCTTCCATTTACTGATTCTTCGTAATTTTATCAGACGAAAGAAAATGTCAAATGTATGTTCAGTAACTAAAACAGTGACGTAAAAAATTGGCTGTAATAAGGGTCACGCGTTAAACACGGAAAACACATGAGACTTAAAGACGCGGACAAAGTTGCGCGAGACAGCTACTTAGTGGTTCAATAAAATTGGCATTAACTCGATAAATAATAGGAATTTCACTCACTACATCTCCATAAGTAACAGAAAAATTTATAATCGTGTACGCCATGATATTTATTACATGTAGCTTTATGAGGTTAATATATTACTGAGATTTGTTGCAGTTTTATTAGCAGTAAAATTAGTAGGAGTAGCACTTCAACTTAATTTTCGCCTTTATTTCAAACTAATTAAGTACTTTAATTGTTTGATACTATTAACTTTCCATCAAGTATACTTAAAGAAGTCATCGCAGAGTCACGTAGAAGAAAAAGTTGCTGATTAGCGCCTTAGGCTGGTGGTTTTATCAAAAAAAAAGAGCTCGTAGTAAGTCGTGAAATAAATTAATCACCTACTATTTCATTTATAGGTAATATGCATTTTTTGCGATCGCTCCGTAATTTTTTGAAACCAAGTTTGTTTGGTATCCTTAATTATTTATTTCTTTACATTACATTATAGTGTTATACATATATACATAAAATTAGAAAAAAATATATAGGTATATATTAAGTAAACAAAATTAAAAATACTAGAAAACAACACTCAAAAAATCCTCTCACAGTACTGTAATAATGACATACTAAAAAAATCTTCTTCCATCCATCGGCGAAAGAAAGTCTATTGGATAAGACTCCAGGAGATCATTAAGCGCAGCCAGAGTGCGAGGTAGGTGCACGTGCAGTGAGACATGGAGTTTTTCAATTAACTATCTCTCTTTCAAGCTACAAGTACTCTTACGTCATATTGTGGATAATAGTTCTTACGTCATAATACAATTACATCAGCGCTAATGGGTCAAGAATCTGGTAAAGAGTTTGACGCCTGAAATTCAATCCTGCTAAGTAAGTCTCACAGAAAAAGGCATTACTTTCCTAGGAGATAAAAAAGCTTTCATAACGAAGTAACATCGTTAATACACAGATTAGAGCCTTGTTTCGCGTCTCTTGTGTAAAGAACGGTGTGTTTTTAAGTTTTCTGTGCATATGTGAAATGAAGCTTAGAAAAAACATGACAATGTTACGCTTTGGGGAAAATAAAATTATATTGTGTGGTTAATAAGATAGTGGATGTTTACAAAATTAAAGTTGTTTCATCGGTCTAGAATACATTACACAAAGTCTTTTTGGTCTAAGTATCAAATAATTTGTGTAAAAAACCAAAGCATGATCCTTCAAAAATATGAAGCCTTTTTTCTTATAGCTAAAGATCGTGACAATTGCAAGGAAAACGAGGCTTTTGACCGGCAATGGAACGATCGTAGCTCAAATTAATAAATAAGAGTTATAATCCATCATTAATTCCAAAAACAAGGGAAACGCAATTCGCCCGGACCTGCAGTATTTTTTAGGTACATGATAGAATGTCAAATAAAACTCTACATCAAATAGATCTCGATAAAACATAGTTTCCCACAATGGCTATTTAAAATTTCATGCATGCGACAGCCGGCATGCAGAGGTCGGCAAATTTCTGAATTTAGTTGGAACGTAAAGGAAAATAAAAGAGTAAAGCTTGGTGCTGGACATTCTGTGGAATATGTAGGAAATTGAAAAATATGACGGAGTAAAACCGATGATGATTTTCACTTATTTTTTAACTTTTTGGCTCGCTTTTGTTTTTTGTTCCGTTCTATTTACAAGCGTTAACGATGATAGAAATCGCTTAAATGACATTATGTATGGAAGTGATGAGTCTAAGTCACGTTACTTATCGAAAACATGTCATTTCCATACGTTTAATGTCATTTAAGCGATTTCTATCATCGTTAACGCTTGTAGAAATGTCACTTGGCTAGGGGGGCAGTTCAGAGTGCGTCGAAACAAGTGAACGTTGCTTATTCTATAAGGCATTATTTCAAGTGCACCTACTCAATATTTGTTACCCAATTTAATTGGTTTTGGTGTAAATTACTTAGACAATATTAGGCAACTCCCTCACGTAGACTAAGACGAAAAATCTTTATACATTTTCTTACCAATCGTATAAGATACCTGCTATAAATGACGAACCGCTACAGAATTTAAAATCTATCTTGAGGCGAAAGAAAGCCAAGGAACCGTAGTTTCAGATGCTAGGTAGATATTTATTTTACTTTCCAATCAATAGTAAAGTTCTAAACGAAAAAAGTTAAAAAAAAAAAGCTCGCCTTGAGACAATCTGAAATGTCGTTCAGACAGGCATTAAAAATAATGATCCGAAAAAAAAATTGTACAGTAGAATATAAATACCTTAAACCGTTTAAATAACATTAATATATTAGAAAGTTTTAAAAATAATTTAACCCGGCAATGTGACATGCCATGATAGTACAAAAAAAAACAATAAAAAATTGTATGTGTAGGTACAATGGTACATAGCAAAACAACATATTATTAAGCATTATTCATTCAATGAAGTCTTCACAAAAAAGTTCGTCCACTTCAAAGATTAAAACCCCACAAAAACATTATTGGGAAGCAGAACCACGCGCCGTATACTAATGAACATTCCTTTGGTTCAAATAAAAATGTGTTCAGTACGAGAATCACGATGTATTTAAATATGTATGTACTTCTGAAATTCAGTGGGAAAGCAAAAATACGTCTGTTCTAGCAAATGTGGCTTAACGAGCGAATGTAGCTGTTTCCAACCATGGGAATATGAGAAAACATAGTGCCGTGCATTGCGGAAGCGAGATGGCGGTATTTCATTATTTCTTAAAAACAAAAGTGTGAAAGAGATGGATTTTCTTTGTCATCTGCTTTTTAGCAAGTTTACAGTGAGTTGTTAACTAGAGCCTTGGGAATCGAATTTAAATAAGTCCATATTCAGTTTCAATTAGGAGCTAGACTTCTTATTTCAAACATGTGTAATCCGATTTATATTCTTTTAATTAAAGTTGAATAATTACATTGAATTTGCTTTAATGTAAAATATTCATTAAAATTTAAATGATTCGTGGATCAAACTATATGTGTAGAAAGTTAAATAATCCAATTAATTCTAAATTAAGTTTACTTTTATTTAGTTGGAAATTAAATTAAAATGAATCCTTTGTTCGCAATACAAACATGAGTCCCAAATTTGGGATGTAATAAAAGAACTAATATTCAATAATCCTCTCGAACCCTCTATAGCTACACAGTTCTAATAAAAAATTCAAAGTTCGATTTGTTGAACAATAAGTGGGATCCAATTTAAGTTTCTTTGTTTACTATGTGAGGGTAGGAAGAGTTTTTACCAAACGGGGTACAATACGCCCCACTTGATGATTGACGCGTTAACGCGGTCGCGTGCGTAAATTAGTTTTGGCTTACATGTTGAAAAAAAATTCTGATAAATATTATGAAAACGGTTTTTTTATGGTTAAATGTTAATATTGTTTCTCGGAGTTCAGAGCGTTGAAGTTCACTAAAATGGGGCGAGTTTTACAGTTTATGGAACAGTATTTTTCTCTTTTTTTTAATTTCTACACAGTGATTTTAAAATTTCCACAAAGTTTGCCGAGCTGGACCTCTACAACAAACATTCTGTTAGTTCATAATTATTTTTTCCACTAAATATTTGAAGCAGCCAGATTTGTTGGTTACGTAATCAGGAAAATATCACAAAAACAAATAAGACCATCAAAAGCCAGGCTGCTGAGTGGCTGGTTATCAAAGCTAGTCGGTAAGAGTACTCTCAAGCTCTCAACATCTCGCGACCTGTCAAGGACCCAAATCTTTTTTGAGACGTAAGCTTTTAGGGCATTGTAAAATGTCTATATTCGTACTTTAACACGCTAGGCGTTGCGTAGGGTTGTCAAGTACATGAAGGAGAGTAATATTTACACACTGTTTACTTTTGATACGTGAAATAAGGTAGGTATATGCAAACTTTTGGGATGATGTCAGATACAGTTATACTTTCCGGCAAAAAAAATTGATTGGATGCTGATGAAACTTTACATTGTTATAGCTTTTTAATTATAACAACACATAAGGCTCAATTCACTGGGGTTAGTACCGGTTCCAAATTAAAAATATGTTTGAATATAGTAAACTTGTGTTGGGTACGTGCTTATTACTTTAGTTATTATTCTGAGGTGCTTATGTTCAAGAAATAAATGAGGATCGAAAATGTCAATTCCTTTAGCAGCTTCGTGTTCGGAGAACATTTAAATCTAAAATGTATGGAAAATTATTGCTTCAATAAGATGCTTGAAAATTATTTTATTTAAATTTCTTGCATCCTATTTGGTTGCGAAATAACTGCAATGAAAAACTATGGAAAATGTTATTTGAAAGGCAAGTCAGTCAATACAACTGATTAGTTTTTGGAAATTTCAGATGATTCGATTTTAAATAAGCAGCATTTATTTATATATAGTTTTTTTTTCTTTAGCCTAGACTCGCCTTCTACTATACACTACTTCCTACTACTAAACAAAGGCTTCTCCGAAGGCCTGTCATCCCAATACCGCGCATAAACATTTTAAAATATTGTCCAAAGTGCACAACCACCACAAAATCTTCAACCAATACCTTATACGTACCCAACAGCAAACTGTCGTCGAAAAATCCGAATGTAAACACGGCCTAACTATTGTTCTGACTTTTCAATAGTTCCATTGTGGACGCCGACACAGCATTGTGGGGTAGGCAGTAATGGTGCGTGCTGGCCGAAACTATTGTGCGATCGCAATTTGTTTCTACTGCCAAGTTTGAGGGGAAAATGTCGCGTTTAGTTACTATTTGGCGTCTTTGCTACTTTAATGGACTGGCTTTAATAGGCTAAGTAAGTTTTCTATTGTTACTCGCATTGAGGACTGGTTTTGGTAATGAAAATAAATTAAGTACTTAAAACCAATGGGTCGATTTTATCATTTTTGTTTTAAGCAGCAAATTTCATGTAGCTTTGTGAAAATAATTACAGAAATTGTAAGATCGATGTTCGCGAGCGGAAATTATAAGTATTATCAGATTATGGGCACAATGTGTAGGTAAACATTTTATTTTTGTAAATAATTCCAAAGGTGTCCTTCCTCCCTTCCTCCCATTCCAAGCTAGCGGCTTTAAATCCAAAATTTATTTTATATATCTATTTCTTTATAATGAATGCTATGGATAAAACTTGTCAGCTAGTTGTGGTGCACACCAATTAGGCAAAAAGCAGTCCGCTAACGAATTAATTTCGAGTAAACTTTCAAGCACGGAAAATGACGTTTGACCTACTTAACTTGGTTATTTTAGTTTTAAAACATGTTTAAACACTCATACCTAAGTTCATAACTGCAGTCAAAGTTAACCAACAACGCGCAAAGTGTAATAAACAGCTGACAAAAACAGATTTTTCGCGAACATTCTGAAACTAAATCCCGTTTACACAAAGTTATAGCTGTAAGAGAAGTTTAATGAGGTAAATACGTATTAAAATATTTTTAATAGGCAGATTAACCATCCAAGAGGACTTGAGATTAGTTGAGATGTCATATACCAAGTAATGGTGACGTTGAAATTAAATTGAATCTTATCACTTTGACATAAAGACACTCCGAAGGGTTTTACGCAAAGTGGTTGAACGATTTATGTTGTAAAATAGTTGTACCCAATTAGCGCTGCTTTTGGAAGGTGTTCCCTGTAATTCAAATCTAACCACATACATATTATATACACAGTAAACGCATAAACAGTATGAATCTTCTTTGCTAAGTAACAACGTCTTAAAACTACGCAAAGCAGTATTTACTAGGGAGCATGAGATGTTTAGCTTCGTCCACAAAATATCTTGTTTTCCTGCCTGGAGCCGAGGTTGTAAAGACAATTCGTTCCGACTTGCGACACATTCGCCACACCTAGGGTTACTTAGGTACGAGGTTGGGATATATTTGGTTTAGAGGGATATTTGCAAGATGTATGAAGATGTAAGAGGTCCTTATTTTATTACTTAGTTTGTTTTTTTATTGAAATATTATTTTTCTTTTGTATTTCCTTCTGCCTTCTGCTTAGCCTTTTCCCAAGCTATGTTGGGGTCGGCTTCCAGTCTTACCGGATTTAGCTGAATACCGTATTTTA